>CM056813.1:41499681-42749681 GCA_029852735.1 Persea americana
AGAGATTTGAGAGAAGAAGGAGCAAGAAGCAATGGAAGACTTGGAGAAAACCTAGGCTGGGCTGGGACACCTTGTTCTCAAGAAATTACAAGAAGAGGAAGAAGAAGAGGGCTTCTCCTTAAATAGCTAAGGCAATGGGTCCCACAACTTAAAGGTCCAAAATGGGCTAAAACCTCAATCTATGGGCTTCGGATGGATTCGACGAAGAAGGAAGAATTGCTCGTCGAAATTTCTACTTTCCAAAAAGTATATATTTTACAAGTTTCGGAGACATCGAAAATGGTGTCCAGATTTTGTGTAAAAAGACTGTTTTACCCCTATCAATGGCAAGGTAGGGTTTAAAGGTCTCGGACGGGAACGGAGCAAATACGAAAGTTGTCGGGAATCATAAAATACATTCAACGGAGCAAATTACCGATTTCCAGAATTATAACTAAATCTCCAAACTAATCAAGACACACTAAAAAGGAACCCCCAAAGGGCCCCACTAGATCAAAAGAATTCCCAAAATTATTCAAAGCTATAAAAAGCTATTCTAATCCAGATTTAACCCATTTCCACTAATCTCGCTTATAGCTAAAACACGTCTTAATTAACACTAATCGGAAACTCTCGGGGCGGGGTCTTACACATACTTTGGAGACCAAGGCAAGTGGATGAATGGGTTTGATTTAAATAAGTTCTTGTTTTGTTGAAAATGTGGATTTTTACTATTCCAATTCCTTTAGTCTATTATGTTTCATAATGCTTTTGGAAAGGTACTTATTGATATGATTTTCCTCCTAGATATTTATGAGAATGTATACATTCATTCATGAAAGTTATTTTGGTTAGTATGGACTTCTTAAATGGTATTTATACTTGCATTGAATGAGATTTGTGTTAGAATGTGAATTTAATGCATTGATGGAATGGTGGTTGTTGGATAGGAGTAAATGTTAATTGGAAGGGAATAGACCCATTTCATGCTAGGAAATGGTTGGAGTTGAAGTGAAATGGTTTGTGGAAAGAAAGGACTGAAATCTGCATCTGATGTAGAGTCCCCGCAGCTGGGCGGTCAGCGGGCGGTCACCTTGGCGGCTAGCCGACAGGTGACTGGCGGCTAGCTGACCCAGATGCGGTTAGAAACACAGAATGCTGTATTTTGACAGGCGAACCGCGGTCAGCCGCGCGGTCAGCTCGCGGCTAACCGCCGACCCCAAACCCTGTGACCGCTAGGTAGCCGTGATGCGCGGTTAGAAACACAGAATGCTACATTTTAGCAGGGTGAACCGCGGTCAGCCCCGCGGTCAGCCAGCGGCTAACCGCCGATCACCTCGGCGGCTAACCGCCAGCTAACCGACAGGTGACCGAGTTTTACCCAGAATTCCTGAGTTCTTTGCATTGTGTTCAGTTATGATATTTAAAGGTTTGGATGGGTTGTTCTGATGCCCTACCACCTTGGAAAGACCCAGGGGATGACATAAGGAGATTGACATAGAAAGAAACACCATTTCGGAAAAAGGTATTGGGACCTTTAGATTCATCAACGTGCATAAGGAAACTTAGTATGTCCTCTTTCATTCGAGTACCATACTAAGGGTAATATAGACATACAAGATCCTTATACATGTCACTTGAATATGGATGCCCCAATATATAATCCCTAATGATATAAAGATTTATTTCATTGTTTTACTCCGGTTATAGGTATAACTTCCCGATCCTACTGGTTTTATCCCAACCCTGATTTACGCACTTGATATGTCCTGCTAACCCCGTTTATGCATGAACCGATAATGATATGAAATGTGTGCCTACGAGCACCATGCCCCGCTTGCCCGTATGTTTTGTATTGATATAGTTTTGTAAACGTTTTGATTTCTCATGTGACCTATGAGTCGGCACCACTAAGCTTGGACGTCCTTGTCAGTTTGATCAACTGACTTGGGCCTCCCCCTTGTGCTCCCGCCAGTTGCAACTTGGATCCTGTTCTGTCCCGTTACCCGGTTCCGCGGCCGTGGTCTTGCCTAGCTATATGTATATGTATATGTATGTAATGTTGGTTCTCGTCACTTCGTGTGCTCGAGCCCAATGCACTGAATGTGCTCTCATCACCTTAGTGATAAAGAGGATTTGGCTTTAGTGTGGTTGCCATCTAGTCAGTTCCTGTACCTTGAATACCCCACATGATTTATATTGCATTTGTATTTTAAATGAACTATGCATCCTGTTTTATGACAGCTATCGTTTTGATAAGTTTCGTTATGTTTAAAATGTGCCTTGATTTCTTTCTTGGTATTATCTATTCACCCACCTGCCAGACCGTCGTGTCTTGTCGCGACCCCGGACCGAGGTTTCCCCAAGTCCGGGCCCCGCGACGGTTGTTGTCCATCCAACTATGATTAACTCACAGGTTTCCGCGGTGAGGATTCCCAAAACGAACATGTAACAATCTCACAATAACAATGATTTGCGGAAGCGTGCAAGTAATCTCATCACAATTCAATGACATAAACCTAATGATTCAGAATTGCATATGTTAAGTCATCATTAAGACAGTAATCAGAGTAGAAAATGTAAGCATAGCTTTACCCGATTCAGTTTAAGTTTCAAGATAACAAAGTGTTAAGTTACATAACCCCAAAAAGGTGAAAAAGGCCAACAAAGGCCATACATTCCCAAAATAGCAAAATGATCCCCTCTATGTGCATCGTGCTCAAGACTCCGCCCGACGTCTAGAGGACGTCGTCGGGTTGCCACTCACGGGCTGGGGGTGGCTCAAAAGCCTCCTCCGGGCGCTCCTCCGCAATATCAACGGCGCCTGCATCTAAACACCAAAACAAAAGGGATCAGACACGACGGTCTGGCAGGTGAACAGCTTAGACAAAATACAAATCAGATAATGTGAAAGTAATCAGCACTTTAAAACATTGCATGAGATCTGAACAAAAATTATGTTTTAAGTGTAATTCAAAACTAACATGCTTTTCAATAAAATAACATGATTCACGGATCCACATTGAGCTCATCCTTTCTCCGTCATACGAAATGACAAGAGCAAGCGAAACGAAACAAAACGAGATAAAACGAAACAGAAGTCCGAGCCACACAAGGTGGGCGGAAAACCGGCCGCGGAACCGGACAGAACAAAGATGTGTATAAATACACGGCTAATCTGCAGATTGCCCTTATGTTTAAGGACCCCCTAACTAGTGGATCAGACTGAGAGGGCAGTCCAAGCTCAGTGGTACTCTATGATATTCATGTATGCATAAAACTGACCAATACTTGTACAAAACTTAGCGAAAATAGGGAAAAACACTTATTAAAACAATGCCAGACGAGACTAAACAAGAATGGCAAAAGCTATAACATCAAAGCTGGAAAAGTGTCCCCAATATAGTCCTTGAGACAAATCAAAAGTTAAATACATGTTTGTAAATCAAAACAGGTACAGAACGTATTCTTCGTGTCAAAATTCAAGATTTCGAAACAATTATGTCAAGTATATGCTAAGGTTCTTTGTTTGATTCTCGTGAAGTTGAAACCCAAATGTTGGAGTTTAAATGAATTGGTGTTTCCGAAGCTGGACAACATTTCATGTTTCAACTGCACAGCATCAGGCTAAAGACCCCATAACATATTCTAGTTTTTCTCTCCCATCAAAGCCCCTTCAAAATTCTCCTTATATACACTCGGACTCCACGCGGCTACCTGGCGGCTAACCGCCAGTTGCTGGTCGGCTGACCGACCACCCGACCGACTGCTGACCGACTGATCAGGAACATACTATTTTTCCAATTTCTTGCGCAGGTCGGCTAGCCGCCTGCTGACCGCCTGCGGGCCGACCACGCCCTGTGCAGAAAATGAGCTACTGTTATTCTAACCGACACAGGGTCGGTTAGCCGTGGGTCAACAGTCGGCTAGCCGACTGCTGGCCGACTGCTAACCGCCTGTCTGCGGCAGCTTCAGTTTGATTCAGATTTCACACCCCCCTTTCACCATTTCTTTCCTTTGTCAAATCCCTGCATATCCCCTGAGCCTCCATGCTCTCCAAGGGCAATTTCCATTCAAATTATAACCATCCACACTCCCATTCACCTCACAACATTTTCCTCCATCCTTGCATCCATTTAAAACATCATTTGGCAAGATAAAAGCAACATCAAATGAATAAAATCCACTTATACAAACCATTAGCATATGCAATTCAATTAAATCAAAGTTTCAGACTATATCACATCCTTGAACCAATATATTGCCCAAGTTAGAATGGAAAAGAGATCAAATCATGAAAGTTAAAACATTCCAATATTGCATGCATTATGAATCTAAGTTGATCACTTGCCTTTACCAAGGTCCTAGCCCAACAAACTCAGAACAATTCCTACCAAAAGCACTCCACGAAATCTACAAGAAAACCCATAAAAAGAACTTCAAAAATCCATCAAAAAGAGAAGACAATGACCCATTTCGAAGTGGGTGTTGCATGCTTGAAAAATGGGCTCCTAAGGAACTCAAAAGACTACATTGAAGAGGAGAAAGAGATCCATTACCTGAAGCTTGCTAAACAAGAAGAGGAGAAGAAAATGGAGTGGAAACACAGCTGGAATCTCCAAGAAAATGGTAGCAATGGATTCCTTGAGTAGAGAGGAAGAAGATGGTAAGATTGGTTTTTGATTTGGAGCTCTCTAGCTTAGGCATGCAAAGAGAAGAAGGGAGGGGAAGAAGAAAAGTCTCAGCTGAGTTCAGAAGTTGCAGGGAGCTTGACTCGAGAGTGAAAAAATGAGGGAGAAGGAGATTTAGTTCAAATGAGTTCTTGTGGGCCCCATTGCTCAAAACTTGCAATGGTTAAAACATTGATTTGTGGGCCCCGGATGAAAACGACGAAGAAGACTAAAATGATCGCCGAAAAATCTACTTTCCAAAAAGTATAAATTTGGCATAGTTTTGAGATTTCGAATTTTGAGTCCAGATTTGGTGTGAAAAGACAGATTTACCCCTTTGGGCCAAAACTTGGGTTTTTTTGGGCCTAAAACACAAACAAGACGAACACAAAAGTTTATTAATAAAATAAAACCATTCAAAAGAGATCGGAATCACGATAACAATCCGAAAAATGGAATTTCCTCCCAAGCTTACACGTACACTCAAGGCACCCTTAAGTGTGACCAAAATGCACAAAACGCTCTCAAAATTCCCCAAAGCTAATTCTAGACTAAATCGAACCAATTTCTAATCCCACGTACACTAAACTCACATTACCACTGAACACGCACTTAATTAACACTAATCGCGCTAATCCTGGGTCGGGGTTTGACATCCTCCACCCCTTAGGTTATTTGGTCCTCCAAATAAAAATAAATATACCTCTGGTAATAGTTCAGGATACTTTCTCTGGACTTGCTCTCGTAGTTCCCATGTCGCTTCTTCTGGCTCATGATTTTCCCACTGTACTTTGACCCAGTGAATTGTCCGATTTCTTAACTCTTGTTCTTTGGTGTCCACAATTCTAACCGGCTTCTCCACATACGATGCATCTTCTCGAATTTCCAATGGTTCATGCTGTAAAACATGTGAAGGATTTGGGACGTATTTCTTCAACATAGAGACGTGAAAAACATTGTGTACTCCTGAGAGTTCCGGCGGTAACGCAAGTCTATAGGCAACATCTCCTATCTTGCTCAAAATCTCATACGGTCCGATGTACCTTCTCGCAAGCTTGCCTTTCTGTCCAAATCTTAGAGTTCCTCTAACCGGAGATACTTTCAAAAATACCTTGTCACCTTCTTTAAACTGCAAATCTCTTCTACGAGTATCAGCATAACTCTTTTGTCTACTTCGAGCAACCTTTAACCGTTCTTGAATCAACTTGATCTTATCACTTGTTTCTCCAACTATTGTCGGTCCGTGAAAGCTACGAACACCGACTTCTTCCCAGCAAACAGGAGTTCTGCATCTCCTACCATAGAGTGCTTCGAAAGGTGCCATCCCTATACTGGAATGGTAGCTGTTGTTATATGCAAACTCACACAGTGGTAAATACTCATCCCATTGAACCTTGAAATCTAGCACACAAGCCCGTAGCATGTCCTCTGAAGTCTGTATAGTTCGCTCTGACTGGCCATCAGTCTGAGGATGGTATGCAGTGCTGAATTGCAACTTAGTGCCCATAGATTCGAATAGGGTCTTCCAAAATCTCGAAACAAATCTGCTATCTCTGTCGGAAGTGATGGAGACGGGCGGTCCATGTCTGCTGACTATCTCAGTAACAAATAAATCTGCAAGTGGTGCCATATGCATCTTACTCCCTGTCTTCATAGGAATGAAGTGAGCAGACTTCGTAAGACGATCTACTATAACCCAGATAGCATTGTTCCCTTTCTTGGTAGTAGGCAAACCGGAGACGAAATCCATAGTGATGTGTTCCCATTTCCACTCCGGAATGTCCAATGGTTGCAACAACCCTGGAGGTTTCTGGTGTTCTGCCTTAATCTGCTGACACGTGAGGCACCGAGATACAAAAGCTGCAATCTCTCGCTTCATGTTATTCCACCAGAATCGGTTCTTCAAATTTTGGTACATTTTTGTACTCCCAGGATGCATAGAGTATCTCGTGTTATGAGCTTCAGTCATAATTTCATTCTTCAAGTCCTCGAGGTTAGGCACACACAAACGGTCACGGAAGTACAACACTCCATCTACAACTCTGAAGTCTGGACGTTCTGAAATGTGTCCCACAATCTTGGCCAAATCCGGGTCTTGCAATTGACTGTCTTTGATTTTCTGGATGAAAGTAGGTTCAGACGCTATCATACTTGCCAACATCACGCCCTGCCTTAACGGTTGCACCTCTACTCCCAATTCTTCAAATTGATACAAGACACTGACTCCCCTCAAGCTAGCCATAACCACTGATTTTCTGCTCAATGCATCAGCTACTACATTCACCTTGCCCGGATGATACTTGATTGGGAAGTCATAGTCTTTGATGTACTCCATCCATCGTCTCTGCCTCATGTTCAACTCTTTCTGCGAAAATAGATACTGTAGACTCCGGTGATCTGAATGTACTTCAAATTTCTCTCCATATAGGTAATGTCTCCACATTTTCAAAGCAAATACAACCGCTGCTAATTCCAAATCATGAGTTGCATAATTCTTCTCATGCTCTTTCAACTGCCTTGAACCATAAGCAACTACTTTATCATTCTGCATCAGCACACAACCCAATCCTACATTTGAAGCATCTGTATGGATAACAAATCCTCCACTTCCCGACGGTAAAGTGAGGATTGGAGCTGTAGTCAATCTTTTCTTCAGCTCTTGAAAACTTTCTTCACAATGGTCTGTCCATGTAAAAGGCACATTTTTCCTAGTCAACTTTGTCAATGGTGCTGCAATAGATGAAAATCCCTGGACAAACCTCCTGTAATAACCTGCTAGTCCCAAAAAGCTTCTGATTTCCGTCACACTGCTTGGCCTTTTCCAATTGACGACTGCTTCGACTTTGGACTGGTCCACTGCTAAGCCTTTTCTTGAAATAACGTGGCCTAGAAAAGCCACTTGCTCTAACCAAAATTCACATTTACTTAGCTTTGCATAGAGCTGGTTGTCCTTCAAAAGCTGTAATGATGTCCTCAAGTGCTCTTCATGCTCTTCCTTACTCTTAGAATACACTAGAACGTCATCGATAAACACCACTGTAAAGTGATCCAAGTGCTCCGCAAAGACTTTGTTCATGAGAGCCATAAATACCGCGGGTGCATTAGTCAACCCAAATGGCATCACCAGAAACTCGTAGTGCCCGTATCTAGTTCGAAAAGCTGTTTTAGGCACATCTGACTCTCTAACTCGCAGCTGATAATACCCAGACCTCAAATCTATCTTGGAAAAATACGCTGCTCCTTGCAATTGATCAAACAATTCATCTATTCTCGGCAACGGATACTTGTTCTTGACAGTCATATGGTTCAGTCTTCTATAGTCTATGCACATTCTCCAGCTTCCATCCTTCTTTTTCACAAACAACACTGGTGCTCCCCAAGGTGAAACGCTTGGTCTAATGAAACCTTTGCTCAATAGTTCTTGCAATTGGAGTTTTAGTTCACCTAATTCTGCTGAAGCCATCCTGTAAGGTGCAATAGAAATTGGAGCTGTCCCTGGAAGGAGCTCAATCGTGAACTCAACCTCCCGAATTGGTGGTAAACCTGGGATTTCTTCCGGAAAAACATCTGGAAACTCACATACAACGGGGATTTCCTCCACCCCTTGGAACCGTTTATCCTCCGTGATAAACGCTATAAAAGCTTCACAACCACAAGACACCATTCTGCTTGCCTTTAGTGCTGAAATAATCCCCACTTGGCCTTTCTTCCTGTTTCCCTGAACAATCAAATCTGCCTGTTCTCCTTTCAACTTAAAAGTAATAGTTTTACTAAAGCAATCCATGGTTGCATGATACTTCTCTAACCAATCCATGCCTAAGATGACGTCAAAATCATGCATGTCTAAAATAATAAGATCTGCTGGAAGGTTGACTTCTCCTAATAGAACTGAACAATTTGGGTAATAATTTCTACAAACGGCCTGTTTACCTACTGGTGTAGTGACAGTCAAGATATAATCAAGAATTCTAGATGGCATAGCAATCAGCTTCGCAAACACAGGAGATAAAAATGAATGAGTGCTTCCAGGATCAAATAAAATTTGAGCTTCTACTCCACAGATGAAAAGTTTACCTTCAACTACATCGCCCGCAGCATCGGCATCGACACGATTAAGATTGTATGCTCGGCCTTGCTGCTGTGGTCTAATCTGCCTCCCTTGTGCATTTCTGTTCTGCTGCTGCTGCTGAGGAGGACGAGCATTCTGATTTTGAACTTGTTGCCTGCCTTGTTGCTGCTGAGGTGGTCTTGCTTGGTTCTGGGCAGGAGCCTGTGGTGCTGCTTGCCTTTGTGGCTGATTCCTATTAGCCTGGTTTTGAACTTGTGGGCAATCCCGAATGGCATGGTCCATAGCCCCACATCTAAAACAAGCTCCTGTGGCTTTACGACATTGTGCAGTTTCATGATTTTTGCCACAATGTGCACACGCACCTTGCCTTGGAGGATTTTGTTCTTGTCTTGGCTTCTTGTTCTGTGACCTTTGGTTCTGTTGGTGGTACTGTTGCTTTCTATCCCTGATGATCTGATTGTTGATGTCCTCGAACTTGTATGCTCTTTTGACTGCTTCATCGAAGGTGGCTGGTGGAACTACTCCCGTAGCATCCCTCATGATGATGGGGTTCAGCCCTTCTAAGAATTTAGTAATCTTCTTCTGCTCGGTGTCTATCAACTCTCGAGCATATCTAGCAAGCCTTTCAAACTTCGTCACATACTCCAAAACTGTCATGTTACCCTGCTTGAGCTGCTGAAACTCTATAGCTTTCTGCCTCTTGACATGAGAAGGGACATACTTATCAGTGAATTGAATTTTAAAAGTTTCCCATGTAACCCCATCTGGCATAATCTGATACGGTTCCTTAACCGTTTGCCACCAAGTGTCCGCTAATCCATAAAATAGAGAAGCTGTGAGGTTGACCTTCTGTAAGCCTGTACAAGTGAATACATCAAAGATCTTCTCTACATTAACTAGCCAGTCATCTGCAGCCAACGGGTCTTCTTGACCTGAGAACTCCTTGGGTCCTCTCTTCCTGAACCTCTCGAACAAAATGTTAGGGTCTTGTTCTCGATTGTTGATGATAATATTCGGTCCCCCCGGTTGTCTAGGAAGGGGTTGAGGCCTAGTTTGTAAAACTTCCAAAAACTGTCTTTGAACTTGTGCCATTTCCTCATCCTTCTTAGCTAGCTGTTCTTGGAACCTAGCTTGGTTCTCATTGGCCTCTCTTTGTAGCCTAGCTTGGACTTCATTAGCTTCCCTCTGCATTCTTGTCTGACTTTCATTAGCTTGCCTTTGTTGTTCTAACATGGCTTGCATAAGTGCCTGAAACTGAGTCATTGTAGGTGGCTGTTCATCATGTGTGTCACTGTTATCATTATTGGTATTGCTCCCTGAAGCATTCTGATTCGGAGTTCTTTTTGGAGGCATGATGCTGTAAAACAAATTGTCAGTACATAATAACAAATTGGGGTTTGGTCTCTAAGTCCACACTACTGATCTAACGTATTCGCGGATCCTCGCCACGTCCCTAAGAGTTTCTAGTTTCTTTTAATTGCCTGAAACATGTCCCGCTCTGATACCAGTCCTGTCGCGACCCCGGACCGAGGTTTCCCCAAGTCCGGGCCCCGCGACGGTTGTTGTCCATCCAACTATGATTAACCCACAGGTTTCCGCGGTGAGGATTCCCAAAACGAACATGTAACAATCTCACACTAACAATGATTTGCGGAAGCGTGCAAGTAATCTCATCACAATTCAATGACATAAACCTAATGATTCAGAATTGCATATGTTAAGTCATCATTAAGACAGTAATCAGAGTAGAAAATGTAAGCATAGCTTTACCCGATTCAGTTTAAGTTTCAAGATAACAAAGTGTTAAGTTACATAACCCCAAAAAGGTGAAAAAAGGCCAACAAAGGCCATACATTCCCAAAATAGCAAAATGATCCCCTCTATGTGCATCGTGCTCAAGACTCCGCCCGACGTCTAGAGGACGTCGTCGGGTTGCCACTCACGGGCTGGGGGTGGCTCAAAAGCCTCCTCCGGGCGCTCCTCCGCAATATCAACGGCGCCTGCATCTAAACACCAAAACAAAGGGGTCAGACACGACGGTCTGGCAGGTGAACAGCTTGGACATAATACAAATCAGATAATGTGAAAGTAATCAGCACTTTAAAACATTGCATGAGATCTGAACAAAAATTATGTTTTAAGTGTAATTCAAAACTAACATGCTTTTCAATAAAATAACATGATTCACGGATCCACATTGAGCTCATCCTTTCTCCGTCATAGGAAATGACAAGAGCAAGCGAAACGAAACAAAACGAGACAAAACGAAACAGAAGTCCGAGCCACACAAGGTGGGCGGAAAACCGGCCGCGGAACCGGACAGAACAAAGATGTGTATAAATACACGGCTAATCTGCAGATTGCCCTTATGTTTAAGGACCCCCTAACTAGTGGATCAGACTGAGAGGGCAGTCCAAGCTCAGTGGTACTCTATGATATTCATGTATGCATAAAACTGACCAATACTTGTACAAAACTTAGCGAAAATAGGGAAAAACACTTATCAAAACAATGCCAGACGAGACTAAACAAGAATGGCAAAAGCTATAACATCAAAGCTGGAAAAGTGTCCCCAATATAGTCCTTGAGACAAATCAAAAGTTAAATACATGTTTGTAAATCAAAACAGGTACAGAACGTATTCTTCGTGTCAAAATTCAAGATTTCGAAACAATTATGTCAAGTATATGCTAAGGTTCTTTGTTTGATTCTCGTGAAGTTGAAACCCAAATGTTGGAGTTTAAATGAATTGGTGTTTCCGAAGCTGGACAACATTTCATGTTTCAACTGCACAGCATCAGGCTAAAGACCCCATAACATATTCTAGTTTTTCTCTCCCATCAAAGCCCCTTCAAAATTCTCCTTATATACACTCGGTCTCCACGCGGCTACCTGGCGGCTAACCGCCAGTTGCTGGTCGGCTGACCGACCACCCGACCGACTGCTGACCGACTGATCAGGAACATACTATTTTTCCAATTTCTTGCGCAGGTCGGCTAGCCGCCTGCTGACCGCCTGCGGGCCGACCACGCCCTGTGCAGAAAATGAGCTACTGTTATTCTAACCGACACAGGGTCGGTTAGCCGTGGGTCAACAGTCGGCTAGCCGACTGCTGGCCGACTGCTAACCGCCTGTCTGCGGCAACTTCAGTTTGATTCAGATTTCACACCCCCCTTTCACCATTTCTTTCCTTTGGCAAATCCCTGCATATCCCCTGAGCCTCCATGCTCTCCAAGGGCAATTTCCATTCAAATTATAACCATCCACACTCCCATTCACCTCACAACATTTTCCTCCATCCTTGCATCCATTTAAAACACCATTTGGCAAGATAAAAGCAACATCAAATGAATAAAATCCACTTATACAAACCATTAGCATATGCAATTCAATTAAATCAAAGTTTCAGACTATATCACATCCTTGAACCAATATATTGCCCAAGTTAGAATGGAAAAGAGATCAAATCATGAAAGTTAAAACATTCCAATATTGCATGCATTATGAATCTAAGTTGATCACTTGCCTTTACCAAGGTCCTAGCCCAACAAACTCAGAACAATTCCTACCAAAAGCACTCCACGAAATCTACAAGAAAACCCATAAAAAGAACTTCAAAAATCCATCAAAAAGAGAAGACAATGACCCATTTCGAAGTGGGTGTTGCATGCTTGAAAAATGGGCTCCTAAGGAACTCAAAAGACTACATTGAAGAGGAGAAAGAGATCCATTACCTGAAGCTTGCTAAACAAGAAGAGGAGAAGAAAATGGAGTGGAAACACAGCTGGAATCTCCAAGAAAATGGTAGCAATGGATTCCTTGAGTAGAGAGGAAGAAGATGGTAAGATTGGTTTTTGATTTGGAGCTCTCTAGCTTAGGCATGCAAAGAGAAGAAGGGAGGGGAAGAAGAAAAGTCTCAGCTGAGTTCAGAAGTTGCAGGGAGCTTGACTCGAGAGTGAAAAAAATGAGGGAGAAGGAGATTTAGTTCAAATGAGTTCTTGTGGGCCCCATTGCTCAAAACTTGCAATGGTTAAAACACTGATTTGTGGGCCCCGGATGAAAACGACGAAGAAGACTAAAATGATCGCCGAAAAATCTACTTTCCAAAAAGTATAAATTTGGCATAGTTTTGAGATTTTGAATTTTGAGTCCAGATTTGGTGTGAAAAGACAGATTTACCCCTTTGGGCCAAAACTTGGGTTTTTGGGCCTAAAACACAAACAAGACGAACACAAAAGTTTATTAATAAAATAAAACCATTCAAAAGAGATCGAAATCACGATTAAAATCCGAAAAATGGAATTTCCTCCCAAGCTTACACGTACACTCAAGGCACCCTTAAGTGTGACCAAAATACACAAAACGCTCTCAAAATTCCCCAAAGCTAATTCTAGACTAAATCGAACCAATTTCTAATCCCACGTACACTAAACTCACATTACCACTGAACACGCACTTAATTAACACTAATCGCGCTAATCCTGGGTCGGGGTTTGACATCCTCCACCCCTTAGGTTATTTGACATTCTAGCCGACCTGCGCAAGAAATTGGAAAAGTAGTATGTTACTGATCAGTCGGTCAGCAGTCGGTCGGGTGGTCGGTCAGCCGACCAGCAACTGGCGGTTAGCCGCCGGGTAGCCGCGTGGTGACCGAGTGTACATAATGAGAATTTTGAAGGGGCTTTGATGGGAGAGAAAAACTAGAATATGTTATGGGATCTTTAGCTTGATGCTGTACAGTTGAAACATGAAATGTTGTCCAGCTTCGGGAACACCAATTCATTTTAAACTCCAACATTTGGGTTTCCACTTTACAAGAATCAACTAAAGAGTCTTAGCATATACTTGATATAATTGTTTCGAAATCTTGAATTTTGACATGAAGAATACCGTCTTGTACCTGTTTTGATTTAAAAACAGATGTTTAGCTTTTGATTCGTTTCAAGAACTATATTGGGGACACTTTTCCAGCTTTGATGTTATAGCTTATGCTGTTCTTGTTTAGTCTCGTCTTGCATTGTTTTGATAAGTGTTTTTCCCCAGTTTTCGCTAAGTTTTGTACAAGCATTGATATGTTTTATGCATACATGGATATCATAGAATTCCGCTGAGCTTGGACTGCCCTCTCAGTCTGATCCACTAGTTAGGGGGTCCTTAAACATAAGGGCAATCTGCAGATTAGCCGTGTATTTATACACATCTTTGTTCTGTCCGGTTCCGCGGCCGGTTTTCCGCCCACCTTGTGTGGCTCGGACTTCTGTTTCGTTTTGTCTCGTTTTGTTTCGTTTCGCTTGCTCTTGTCATTTCGTATGACGGAGAAAGGATGAGCTCAATGTGGATCCGGGAATCATGTTATTTTATTGAAAAGCATGTTAGTTTTGAATTACACTTAAAACATAATTTTTGTTCAGATCTCATGCAATGTTTTAAAGTGCTGATTACTTTCACATTATCTGATTTGTATTATGTCCAAGCTGTTCACCTGCCAGACCGTCGTGTCTGATCCCTTTTGTTTTGGTGTTTAGATGCAGGCGCCGTTGATATTGCAGAGGAGCGCCCGGAGGAGGCTTTTGAGCCACCCCCAGCCCGTGAGTGGCAACCCGACGACGTCCTCTAGACGTCGGGCGGAGTCTTGAACACGATGCACATAGAGGGGATCATTTTGCTATTTTGGGAATGTATGGCCTTTGTTGGCCTTTTTCACCTTTTTGGGGTTATGTAACTTAACACTTTGTTATCTTGAAACTTAAACTGAATCGGGTAAAGCTATGCTTACATTTTCTACTCTGATTACTGTCTTAATGATGACTTAACATATGCAATTCTGAATCATTAGGTTTATGTCATTGAATTGTGATGAGATTACTTGCACGCTTCCGCAAATCATTGTTAGTGTGAGATTGTTACATGTTCGTTTTGGGAATCCTCACCGCGGAAACCTGTGGGTTAATCATAGTTGGATGGACAACAACCGTCGCGGGGCCCGGGCTTTGGGAAACCTCGGTCCGGGGTCGCGACAGTAAGTGTTGGTTTTATGGTCTCAATCCGTTAAGATTGATGAAAGAAATTGATTAATTTCTTTATTTATCAATATATTCATGCTTTCCTTTCATGAGATGAATGGTGTTTTATTATTTACTTGCACATAACCAATACGATTGACATTATGGTTAATGAGATGAACCGGAGTTCATAAGTATACTAGATGCAATACATGTGTATGGATAAGATCCACGTACGGGAGACATGTATAGCAAATCTTATACTTGAATATCTTCACAACCAGGTCTGCTCTCATAATTCCCTAGCTCTCAATCCTAATACATTAATGAACTCAAGTTTCTATCTATTCATTTGCTTTGAATCACCAATGAGCAAGGCTAATTGTAGGTCAACACCTCGGTGATTTGGGTATGTGGTAGTAGGGCTGTGGGAACATTCGATGGTCAAGATCGAATCTATCTTTGAATATCCCCTTGTGCTAATTAATGGATTTATCATTGGTAAGTGCGCACCCATTCCGATTAAGAGTTAATTGGATCGGTACCAAATGATCATTATAATTAATTGGGGCTCAAGGATAATAAGATATGGATCTAAGTTTGGAAGGCAGGTGCAATTGATCCATGGATATTGATGGAGGGGCCTACTTGTGGATATAGGGAAGTTTAGGGTCTTCATGTAACTTATTCGTAAGACTGGAGTTCAATTGCATTTATATAGTGGAGTTATTTGCAATTAACTGTAGGCCCGGATTGCACATGAGATGTGGGGTCGCGGTGTCCCAGTTGGAGCCCGCTTTCTAAGGAGTCCCTAGTGGTCCCCACGCCAACCCAAATTATTGGAAAGTTACTAATTATAGTAGAACTCTAAAAGGAAATAGAAAGTTACTATTTCTATTTGAAGTGAGACTTCTAATAGTGGTAATAGTAAGCTGCTAATTATTAATGGAAGTGAGACTTCTAATTATTAATGGAAGTGAGACTTCTATTTAAATAAGTAAGAAGAGAGTTACTAATTGTTCGAGAAGTGAAACTTCTATTTCAATTAGAAAGAGGAGGTAGCTTGAAAGCTATATATATGAGGAACACGTGTGTTGGACGTCCCAATGCAAAATCCCACCTAGGGATTCATGCCCAAGGGCTTCTTGTGCAAGAGTTGCACATGCTCCTCCTCTCTTCCACTTCTAGTTTCTCTTCTAGTTTCCTTAAGAGCTTTCTGTTGGAGATCCCCACCCATCTTCTTGAGAAAAGAGAATCCGATACAGGGTCATATCGTGGAAGACGATTGGGTCTTGGAGATTCCTATTTGATACGTGAAAGAGTTTCATCATCAAAGAAAGAAATCAACCCCTCCCTTAGAGCAGAACCGAGCTCCATAGGTATGATCTACTTCCTTATATGTTGTGGATTTCGTGGTTGCTTGTATGCTATTATTTCTATCTTCTAGATAGAGTTTTCTATAGTACATGATCATGAGAAAGAGGACATGGATCCTGGATTGGGTTTTGTAGCCTTTTGGATAGTTGATCCTTGAGTCAAGTGGGTCAAAAGTTTTTGAAAACTGATCCTAGAGGCCCACCTTTTTCCAACAATTGGTATCAAAGCCATACCTCATCTCAAATCATGTTAGATCAGTAGGCTTTTTCTAATCTTTGCATGAGATGCGAAGAAGATAGAGCAAGGGCTGTGTTTGGATCAATTTTGATGAATTTGCTTGGTTTTTAGTAGATTCATGTTTGGATAGTCACAAAAGGGTTTTACAATGTTGGAAGGATGGTAGGAAGCCATTGGGAGACTTCAGAAGAGTTTTGGAGTTGTTTGGATACGATACATAAAAAACCCAAAATTCTGGTTCGTCTGTCCGGTCGACCGGGTCCCGTGTCCGGTCAACCGGGTACTTGCAGGCTTGTCGACCACGTACACAATATTAGCAGAGTGCGGATTTTTGTTTTTGGTTCGAGGACGCTGCCCCCTGGGCCCCGCGAGCTGACCGGGCAGCTCGACCCCCATCGGGGGACACCCCCGGACCCCCTTTGCGAAGCACATGTTTTAAAAAGGTGGCAACTTTTGGCATCTTGTTTTTCCATTGTTTTTTGGTAACCCAGTTTTTTGAGTTGCTTGGTTGTATGAGATACTAACTTGCAGGTTATCTTGTCCTCTCCATGTGGCCCAAAAGTCTTTTACTTTCTTTTATATGGTTGTTGGTTTATTTGAGGCTAAATGTAAAGGGCATCATGGTTTACTTGGTTTCCCATGAAAGGGCAAGGCATGGTGGTTTCCCTATAGCCCTTTTATTTCCATGTTTAGATTACCATGTAAGTCTCATCGTAGAGACATAAGAATTTATGTAATTTTGTAAATTTGTAAATTCTGGCGATGTCCGAGACGAAAAAGGAAAGTAAAGTTGGACTCTTAATCAAAGAGTTTGAAAATACCAAAACGGTTTTGGAGATGCCCAAAGAGTTTGAGGAATCCCAAAGTTTTGGAAAGTCCAAGAAGTCCAAGAAGTCTATTCCGCTTGGGCCATGTGGAGGAGAGGACTAGTTACTATTTTTAGCATTTTCTATTTATGGATGAATGCTTGATTTAGAATGTTTCCAAATCTGATCCAAACATAGCAAGTTACCAAAATTGGTCAAATCAGATTAATTTTTGGAAAGAGTTCTAATTAGTGCTGACGAGCCATGAGATGGACACATTGGTAACACTAATTTAAGAAGCTGGACTTTCCTTAAAATAACTTGACTTGGAACCAATCTTTAATCATATCATGAGATGATTTGATGTTCATATATATATGTGGGCCCTAGTACCTTAAAAAGAAAATTCTCAATTCTAAAATATTAAGTGGGACCAGGGCATTTAAATTGAGAAATCCCCATGGTTTTCCACCATAGGTCCATTGAAAGGAAAGTATTAGCCTCGCGCCATCTTGAGAATGGTCGTTCCCCACGGAGGGCTTTTATTTGTCTGGTTACTAGATATGGATCTCCTAAAAAGATAGTGTTGGTGAGACGGGGTGGGGGTTTACTCCCCAAGGAGCAGCTGCCCACAACGGTTGTCACGCAATGCTAACTGGTGGGTTACACTTAACTAAAATAGTGATGTAGTATCCCCAATGATTTGCCTCATGTATTTTAGAAACCAAAGCTAATCGGGAGTCATATATTATTTGGTATGAGATACCTGGATAATAATGAATGATAAGGGATCATGGATAGTTAGTCTTAATCATAATTTTGACTTACTTGGATCCGCACCAATCTAGGTGGTATTCGCACTCCCCAAGGAGG
Organism: Persea americana; assembly: GCA_029852735.1. Lineage (NCBI taxonomy): Eukaryota > Viridiplantae > Streptophyta > Magnoliopsida > Laurales > Lauraceae > Persea > Persea americana. Next base: position 41,517,695 of record CM056813.1, read on the forward strand.
CATACCCCAGAGATTAGAATTCCAATGTATTCTGAATTTAGTGGTTATAAGGATTCCCACATAAATTTGGTAGAATACTTAACCCTAATGTCATTAATATTCTTTAACTGAATGTATGGTTATGTGCTACAGTTAATTCAGCATGAATTCAAATACTTTCAATCCACTTGCGACCATCCTCAACCAGAATAAGTTGATGGAATCCAACTTTATAGACTAGAAAAGGACCCTGGATATTGTCCTGACAGCTTCAGGATGCAGATATATCCTGACCATACCCCCCCTTCCTGAGCCTGAGCTTGATGTACCACAATTTGAGAAGGACCTTTACACCAAGTGGACCAAAGACAATGAGATGGACAGATGTTTTATATAGGCATCCATGTGTAGTGTTTTACAACACCAACATCAATCCTATAAGTCAGCATACGATATTATATCGAACTTAAAGGAGATGTTTGCGGACCAGGTTAGACTTGCTAGGCAAGCTGTTATGAAGGTGCTAATAAACACTAAGATGGCCGAGGGAACCCCAGTACAAAAACATTTGTTGAAAATGAGTTTCGCACTGAATGACTTAGATGTATTGGGTGTTACAATTGATACAGAATCGCAGATCGACATGATCCTTCAGTCACTACCGGATTCTTTCAATAATTTCGAGATCAATTATAATAAATTGGAAATGACTATAGCTGAGTTGTCTTGTCAGCTGATAGTGACTAAGGAAATCATGAAGAAAGAGCAAAATCCCCTCATGACAGAAAAGTCATTTGCCAGGACCAAGCCGAAAGGCAAAGACCGAGATAGCAAGAAGAAATCAGTCATCAAGGGTCCTAAGGTGGAGAATGGTTCTACTTGTGGTATGGCCAAGGGTATGAGAGTAAAGGGAAAGTGTTTCCACTGTGGTATGACTGGGCATTGGAAAAGGAATTGTCCAGATCTTCTGTCTATGAAAAGGACCTCAGGTATGATTGAGTCACTTGTTTCTAAAGTTTGCTTTGCAACTGGTACTTCAGAATCCTGGTGTGTAGACTCCGGTGCAACTAATCACATATGTAATACATTACAGGAGTTACAGGTAACCAGAAGGATTAGTGGCGGTGAAATCATTGCTAACCTGGGTTTCGAAGCCAACGCAGATGCAGTGACAGTGGGAGTAGTTATTTTCAGATATTAAGTTGATTTTGTCAGATACATTATATGTACCATTTTAAGACGGAATTTGAATTTCAGTTTCTAGTCTGATGAATAAGAGTTATTCTATTACTTTTGGTACTGAAATTGTCTTAAAGAGACACGATACTTTTACATATTTTGACAAGGTAATCAATGGCTTTTATTTGTTAACTCCCACAATGTATGAGACACATGACACTGAAATTAATAATAGACTATCATTAAAGAGGAAGTCACCTTCATCTAATCCAACGTAACTTTGGCACCTGAGGCTAGGTCATATAAACCTAAACAGGATTGACAGGCTAGGGAAAGATGGTATCTTACCTTCATTGGTGGTAGAACCAATGCCTATCTGAGAGTCCTGTCTGGAAGGCATAATGACCAAAAGACCCTTTTCCTCTAAGGGTAGTAGGGCCAAAGATTTATTGAATCAGTGTATACTGATGTGTATGGACCCATAAATATTAGAGCGAGAGATTGATATGAGTACTTCATCACTTTCACCGATGATGACTCAAGACATGAATACATATACCTTATGCACTGCAAGTCTGAGACTTATGAAAAGTTCAAAGAGTTTCGAGCGGAAGCGGAAAAGCATTTAGGTAAAAGTATTAATACTCTTCGATGAGATCAAGGAGGAGAATATCTCTCCGCTGATTTTATGGGTTACTTATCAGAAAATGGATTCTATCTCAGTTGCCTGCTCCTGGTATGCCTCAACAGAACGGAGTAGCAGAAAGTAGGAACCCGACTCTTTTAGATATGATCAGGTCTATGTTGAGTTTCTCAGGGTTACCTATAGGGATATGTTTTGGAAACTGCAAAGTATATACTAAACCTCGCTCCATTTAAGTCTGTACCTAAGACTCCTCGGGAGTTATGGTCCGGGCGAAAGCCTAGTCTACAATATAAGGGTTGTCCGGTACTCGTGATGAAGGTTAAGACGGATAATTTGGAATTGAAGTCGGAAGTATACACTTTTATAGAATATCCCAAAGGAACTAAAGGTTGGTTATTCTATAATCCCAGAGAGTGCTTATCGGCACCAATGTGGTTTTTCAAGTGGAAGATTATATGATTGACCGAAAATCTTTATAAAAGGTTATCTTGGAAGAAATTCAAAGAGAGATCAATTCCAAATCCAAATATGACCGAACTTGAAGAAAATTCACCCATACCTAACCCAGTAATTACACTAGTGCCTTGTCGTAGTGGGAGCATTATCAGGACCCCTGACAGGTTCTCGTTTTTTTGGAGAGTCTTACGAGGCGATGCTGGAAGAACCGAAACAAGATCCCTGTAACTATGATGAAGCAATCAATTACATAGTTTCGGGACGTTGGTTAGATGCTATGAAAGCTTAGATGATTTCTATGTACTCCAATCAGGTCTGGACACTTGTGGACTTGCCTGCCAATATTAAACTTATTGGGTGCAAGTGAGTCTACAAGAGAAAGAGAGGACCAGATGGAAGAGTTGAGACCTTTAAGGTCAGGCTTGATGCGAAAGGATATACTCAAAAAGAAGATATTGATTATGAGGAAACCTTATTGCCATTAGCCATGCTCAAGTCTATCCGGATACTCTTATCCATTATGGCTCATCTCGATTACGAGATTTGGCAAATGGATGTCAAGACGGCGTTTCTCAACGACCATCTTGAGGAAGACATCTATATGATGTAGTCAGACGGTTTTGTGGCCAATAACCAAGAGCAAAGAGTTTACAAGTTACAGATGTCCATTTATGGACTGAAGCAGGCATCCCGAACCTAGAACATTCGTTTTGACTAGGCAATCAAGTCATTTGGTTTTAGTCAAAATCCGGATGAGTCATGTGTGTACATGAAAAGTGAATGAGACATGGTAATTTTTCTGGTTGATGACATCCTTCTCCTAGAGAGTGATATAGGGATGTTGTCAATAGTAAAAGTTTAGTTGGCTAAGACTTTTGATATGAAGGACTTGGGAAAAGCCAGCTACATCCTATGGATCAATTACCATTGTGACCGGAAAAATAGGATGATAGGCTTATCCCATGATGCGTACATAGATAAGGTGCTGGTACGATTAGCTATGCTTTGCACTAGACCAGATATCTGTCACGCAGTGAGCCTAGTCAGCACATATCAGTCTAACCCATATCCTAACAATTGGACTGCTGTAAGATATGTTCTCAAATACTTGAGAAGGACTAGAGATCACATGTTGATTTACAGCAGTGATGAGTTGATTCCAGCCGGTAACACAGATACTGACTTCATGTCAGATAAGGATTCCTAGAAATCAACTACTGGGTATGTGTTTATGCTGTAACCGCTTGAGAAGCAGTTAAGGAAACGGTTTGGCTAAAAAGATTCCTTATGGAACTTGGAGTGGTACTTTCAGTAGGACAGTCGTTCACAGTTTACTGTGATAACAACAGGGCAGTCACTAAGTCCAAAGGAACTCAAAAGCCAAAAACACATACAGAGGAAATGACACATGGTCAGAGAGATTGTGCAGATAGGTGATACTGTAATCACCAAGATAAACTCTGCAGGCAATCTGGGAGATCCCTTTACTAAGCCTTTGACCACCAAAGTCTTTAAGCAGTATGTAAATGGGATGGGCATGAGATGCAACCCTGAATGACATTGAGCCTAAGTGGGAGATTGTTAATTTTATGGTCTCAATCCATTAAGATTGATGAAATAAATTGATTAATTTCTTTATTTATCAATATATTCATGCTTTCCCTTCATGAGATGAATGGTGTTTTATTATTTACTTGCACATAACTAATACGATTGACATTATGGTTCATGAGATGAACCGGAGTCCATAAGTATACTAGATACAATACATGTGTATGGATGAGATCCACGTACGGGAGACATGTATAGCAAATCTTATACTTGAGTATCTTCACAACCAATGATGATAACTGGATATCTCATCTGACAAGGTTGCAGTACTTTGATTACTATGAGATATTATGATTTGTCTCGATCATCAGAATGGAAGATTCTGTTTCACAGTACTGGTACATTGGATGTATTGAAGGACCATGAAAAGCACCTTATGAACACTGTCTTTACTTTAAGATCTGCTCTCATAATTCCCTAGCACTAGGCTCTCAATCCTAATACATTAATGAACTCAAGTTTCTATCTATTCATTTGCTTTGAATCACCAATGAGCAAGGCTAATTGTAGGTCAACACCTCGATGATTTGGGTATGTGGTAGTAGGGCTGTGGGAACATTCGATGGTCAAGATCGAATCTATCTTTGAATATCCCCTTGTGCTAATTAATGGATTTATCATTGGTAAGTGCGCACCCATTCCGATTAAGAGTTAATCGGATCGGTACCAAATGATCATTATAATTAATTGGGGCTCAAGGATAATAAGATATGGATCTAAGTTTGGAAGGCAGGTGCAATTGATCCATGGATATTGATGGAGGGGCCTACTTGTGGATATAGGGAAGTTTAGGGTCTTCATGTAACTTATTCGTAAGACTGGAGTTCAATTGCATTTATATAGTGGAGTTATTTGCAATTAACTGTAGGCCCGGATTGCACATGAGATGTGGGGTCGCGGTGTCCCAGTTGGAGCCCGCTTTCTAAGGAGTCCCTAGTGGTCCCCACGCTAACCCAAATTATTGGAAAGATACTAATTATAGTAGAACTCTAAAAGGAAATAAAAAGTTACTATTTCTATTAGAAGTGAGACTTCTAATAGTGGTAATAGTAAGCTACAATTATTAATGGAAGTGAGACTTCTATTTTAATTAGAAAAGGAGTATGCTACTAATTTTAATGGAAGTGAGACTTTTATTTAAATTAGTAAGAAGAAAGTTAGTAATTGTTAGAGAAGTGATACTTCTATTTCAATTAGAAAGAGGAGGTAACTTGAAAGCTATATATAAGAAGAACAAGTGTGTTGGACGTCCCAATGCATAATCCCACCTAGGGATTCACGCTCAAGGGATTCTTGTGCAAGAGTTGCACATGCTCCTCCTCTCTTCCTCTTCTAGTTTCTCTTCTAGTTTCCTTAAGAGCTTTCTGTTGGAGATCCCCACCCATCTTCTTGAGAAAAGAGAATCTGATACGGGGGGTCATAGTGTGGAAGACGATTGGGTCTTAGAGATTCCTATTTGATACGTGAAAGAGTTTCATCATCAAAGAAAGAAATCAACTCTTTCCTTAGAGCACAACCGAGCTCCATAGGTATAATCTACTTCCTTGTATGTTGTGGATTTCGTGGTTGCTTGTATGCTGCTATTTCTATCTTCTAGATAGAGTTTTCTACTATACATGATCATAAGAAAGAGGACAAGGATCCTGGATTGGGTTTTGTAGCCTTCTGGATAGTTGATCTCTGAGTCAAGTAGGTCAAAAGTTTTTGAAAACCTATCCTAGTGGCCCACTTTTTTCCAATAGTAAGGACATATTTATATCCAGATGTAGTCAAGACAATATCAAGGTTCCGTTTCCAGTTTACATAGTTGGATCCCACCAACTTATTCTGGTTGAGAATGGTCGCAAGTGGATTGAAAGTGTTCGAATTCATGTTGAATAAACTGTAGCACATGACCATGCATTTAATTAAAGAATATTAATGACATTAGGGTTTAGTATTCTACCAAATTTATGTTGGAATCCTCATAACCACTAAAATTTAGAATACATCGGAATTCCAATCCCTGGGATATGCCTCCTTGGGGAGTGCGAATACCACCTAGATTGGTGCGGATCAAAATAAGTCAAAATTTGGATTAAGACTAACTATCCATAATCCCCTGTCATTCATTATTATCTAGGTATCTCATACCAAATAATGTATGACTCCCGATTAGCTTTGGCTTCTAAAATACATTAGGCAAATCCTTGGGGATACTACATGACTATTTTAGTTAAGTGTGACCCACCATTTAACATTGTGTGACAACCGTTGTGGGCAGCTCCTCTTTGGGGAGTGAACCCCCACCCCGTCTCACCAGCGCTATCCATAAGGAGATCCATATTTAGTAACCAGACAAGTAAAAGCCCTCCGTGGGGAACGACCATTCTCAAGATGGCGCGAGGCTACTACTTTCCTTACAATGGACCTATGGTAGAAAACAATGGGGATTTCTCAATTTAAATGCCCCACTCCCACTTAATACTTTAGAATTGAGGATTTTCCTTATAAGGTATTAGGGCCCACATATCTATATATATGAACATCAAATCATCTCATGATATGATCAAAGATTGGTTCCAAGTCAAGTTATTTTAAGGAAAGTCCAGTTTAAATTAGTGTTACCAATGTGTCCATCTCATGGGTCATCAACACTAATTAGATCTCTTTCCAAAAATTAATTTGATTTGACCAATTTTAGTATTGCTATGTTTGGATCAGATTTGGAAACATTCTAAATAAAGTATTCATCCATAAATAGAAAATGCAAAAATAGAAACTAGTCATCTCTTCCACATGGCCCAAGCGGAATAGATTTCTTGGACTTCTTCGACTTTTCAAAACTTTGGGATTCCTCAAACTCTTTGGGCATCTCCAAAACACTTTTGGTAATCTTCAAACTCTTTGATTAGGAGTCCAACTTCACTTTCCTTCTTCGTCTTGGACATCGCCAAAATTTACAAATTTTAAAAATTACATAAATTCCTATGTCTCTACGATGAGACTTACATGGTAATCTAAAATTGAAAATAAAGGGCTATAGGGAAACCTTCATGCCTTGCCCTTTCATGGGAAACCAAGGAAACCATGATGCCCTTTACACTTAGCCTCAAATAAATCAACAACCATAAAAGAAAGTGAAGGACTTGTGGGCCAAACAATCCACAAAACCAGGTTGCCAAACCATGACGAAAAGATAGAATGCTAAAAGAAAATTTGGATCAAAAAAGAAAAATTTTCTGTCTGTAGGCGGCTGGCCGACCTGAGCTAGTCGGCTGACCGACTAAAGCAGGTCGGCTGGCCGACCTAACAAACCCCAAAAATTGGGTTTTTTCATAATCGCATCCAACTGATCCCAAACAACTTCTAATGATACCAAACACCCTCCAATGACTTCCTACCATCCTTCCATCATAGTTAAACCCTTTTGTGACATTCCAAACATGAATCTACTTAAAAAACAAGCAAATTCATTAAAACTGATCCGTACATAGCCCTTGCTCTTATCCTCTTCGCATCTCATGCAAAGATTAGAGCAAGCTTACTGCTCTAACATGATTAGAGATGAGGTATGGCTCTAATACCAATTGTTAGAAATAGGGGGGCCTCTAGGTTAGGTTTTCAAAACTTTTGACCCACTTGACTCAGGGATCAACTATCTAAAAGGCTACAAAACCCAATCTAGGATCCATGTCCTCGATCTCATCCATCATGATCAGTAAATAAACCTATCAAGAAGATAGATCACAACACCTTCCATGCAACCACGAAATTCTACAACATACAAGGAGTAGATAATACCTATGGAGCTCTGTTGTGTTCTAATGGAGAATTTGATTAATCCCTTTGATGAAGAACTCTTTCACAAAGCAATTCAGAATCTCTAATGTTCAATTGTCTTCCACGCTATGACCCACTTCCGATCTCTTTTCTCAAAGGAAATGGTGGAATCTCCAAGAGAAAAACTAACTAGAATCTCTAAGGAAACTAGAAGGGAACTAGAAGAGAGAGGGAGGAGAGAGGTGCAACTCTTGCACTAAAGGGGAGGCTTGGGCGTGAATTCCAAGGGGGAATTAAGCATGGGACGTCCAAGCCTCTTCCTCTCTTATTTATAGCTTTATGCAACTCCTCTTTCTTTATTATTAGAAGTCCAACTTCCATAATAATTAGTAACTCACTATTCCCACTATTACCACTACTAGAAGTCTTACTTCAAATAGAAATAGTAACTTTCCTATTGAGTTTAAATAGAATTAGTAAAGATCCAATCTTGTGCTAGCGTGGGGACCACTAGGGATTCCATAGAAAGCTGGCTTCAACTGGAACACCATGACCCCACATCTCATGTGCAATCCAGGCCCACAGTTAATTGCAAATAACTCCACCAAATAAATGCAATTGAACTCCAGTCTTAGGATTAAATTACATGAAGACCCTAAACTTCCCTATCACTACAAGTAGGCCCCTCCATCAATATCCATGGACCAATTGGATAAACTGTCCCACCAATTTACATCCATATCTTATTATCCTTGAGACCAAATTAATCATAGTGATCATTAGTATCATCCAATTAACTCTTAATTGAGATCGGTGTATACTTACCAATGATAAATCCATTAATTGCACAAGGGGATAATAGAGATAGATTCCATCTTGACCATTAAATGTTGCCACAGTCCTACTACCACGTACCCAAGACACCGAAGTGTTGACCTATAGTTGGCCTCACTCATTGGTGACTCAAAACAAATGAATAGATTGAAACTTGAGTTCATCAATGTCTTAGGGTTGAGAGGCTATTGCTAGGGAATTATGAGAGCAGACCTTAAAGTTTAGACAATATTCTTAAGGTGCTTCTCATGGTCCTTCAATACATCCAATGTACCAGTATGATGATCCATAATCTTATATTCCGATGATCGAGACAAATCACACTATCTCATAGTAATCATAATACTACAACCTTGTCAGATGAGATGCCCAATCTCATCACCGGATGTGAATCAATTTAAGTATAAGATTTGTGACACATGTCTCCTGTATGTGGATCTCATCCACATACATGTGTTACATCTAATATACTTGTGGACTCCGGTTCATCTTATGAGCCATTATGTCATTTGTATTGGTTATGTACAGTTAAGTAATAAAACACAATTCATCTCATGAAAGGAACACATGAATATATTGATGAGTAAAGAAATTAATCAATTTATTACATCAATCTTAATGGATTGAGACCATAAAACTAACAGCTTGACAGGCTTGATATCTTTTTGCAAGTTGAGTTTGTGGACTGCTATTTTAGGGTCTAAGCCAGGCATTTCAGCATAAGATCATGCAACATTATCAACGAACTCATGAAGAAAAACGATATACTTGGGTAACCCATCATCCTTTATATTCTTACTGATGAATACAGGACGTGGGTTATCTGGTGTTCCCAAGTCCATCTTTTGAACAGAATCTTCTATTGGAAGGTTTGAAGGTGGTTCCTCCATAATATTTTCGGAGGCTTCCAACTCAACAAGACCTTCTGGAGTTTCAAGAGCATTTTCAGACCGAGGCTCTGCTTTTGTCCATGGGTTTTCTCGATCGGTACTCTTCTCAACACTAGCTATTTGATAGTCCTAATCACCTGCGGAAACTAGGTTGAAGTAAAGCACTTCCGTTTGGAGACGATGGTTCTTCTGGATCTTGAGCGTCACAGCCCATTTTCTTCATGATAGCTTGTACTATTGGACTATACAGGGATAGTTGAGGCATACCTTTATTTTGGAAAGGTTCAAGCAAAGAATTTGATGAAGAAGCTCCCGATTTGTGGAAGAAGATTGGTTTTTCTTCTGCCGAAGTTGCCAGAACGATGAAGGAAGCAGACACAGGGTCTTCTACGTCGACAAGTGTCTCCAATGGAGTGAGAGCAGGCTGAACTTACTGAGTATCAGCTTGGCTTGACGGTGTATCATCATCTGGCTCTGAATCTGAATCTGTGTCCTGTATGATAGACACAAAGGAGACGACAAACTTGCCCCCAGCCTTTTATTTTGTCTTCTTTGCTTTGGTGGTGATTACCAAAGGCTTGGAAGATTTGAAGGAGACAACAAAGGGAGATGGATTGCTCTCTTCGAATTTTCCGAAAGGCTTGTTTTCTTCCGATGATTGCTAAGGAGCCTTGCCTTTACCATTCTGGAGATTGTCGGCAAAGGATGTTGTTTCTTCCTCCTTTTCTTCTTTTTCATCCTTGTACATTTGAGCATCCGCAAAATGGACATTTTTGCCTTTCAAGGGCTTTTTGTCTGCAAACACTCGATGTATCAAGCTGTCATCGCCAACGAACTTGATGCATTGATGTAGAGTTGAAGGGACGACACCATTCTCATGTATCCAGGGGCGTCCGAGAAGGATGTTGTAGCATGAAGGGGTTTTTATTGCATACATGGTAAATTCAAAGATTAGATCACCGATTTGCAATCTGAACCTGATTTTGCCGATAGGCCTTTGAACGCTCCCATCATATCCAAAGATGGATACGGACATGTGACTCAGCTTGCTAGGTGGAATACCCAGCTCTTCAAGTGCTGAAGTAGAGATGAGGTTGAGTGCAGAACCTGGGTCGACCTGGACCCTGTGTATTGGCATCTCTTTGATATACCCTGTGAAGTACAGGGGTTGGTTGTGCTTTGTCTCACCTAGCAGGAGGTCTTCCTTATCGAAGGCGATGGTAGCACTTGTTGCTTTTTGAACCGAGAGGCATCCAATGCAAGATCCCTCAATTTTCTTCTTTTCTCCCTTTGAGGAAGTATTTGATTCTTCTACCCTGTAGTCCATTTCAATTTGTAGGACTCGTGGGGCATGTTTGTCAACATCCGCATTCAGACTTTGCAGTTCTGAAATGAGACTATCACGAGTTTGTGGTGACATTCGTAATAAGTTTAGGATGTGCAGTCATGCAGGTATGTGTTTGAAGTGCTCAATCAAGTCATACTTGAAAGCCTCCTTGGGGCCTTCATTATCATTATTGTTGCCACTTGAGGCATTTACAACTTGTTTTCCTGAAGGATTTGTTGGAAGTGGGTGGGCTTCTAGCATAGGTTTCAAAACTTTTCACCAACTAGTAGTGAACACCTATCCAAAAGCCAATAAATCCCAATCCACAATGCATGTCCTCAATCTCAGCCATCATGGTCAGCAAACAAACCTATCAAGAAGATAGAAATAGCACCCAACAAGCAACCACGAAAATCCACAACATACAAGGAGTAGAAAATACCTATGGAGCTCGGTTGTGCTCTAATGGAGAACTTGATTAAACTCTTTGATGAAGAGCTCTTCCACAATCAGAATCTCCAATGCCCAATCGTCTTCCACCCTATGACCCACTTCAAATCTATTTTCTCAAGAGAGACGATGGAATCTCTAAGAGAAAAGACTAACTAGAATCTCTAAGGAAACTAGAAGGGAACTAGAAGAGAGAGAGGGGAAGGAGAAGAAGTGCAACTCTTGCACAAAGGGATGATGGGCGTGAATCTCTAAGAAGAATTGAGCATGGACGTCCAAGGCATCCCCTTGCCTCCTATTTATAGTTTTGCAACTCCTCTCTTTCATTATAATTAGAAGTCTAACTTCTATATTAATTAGTAACCCCTTATTCCACTATTACCACCATTAGAAGTCTCACTTCAAATAGAAATAGTAGCTTTCCTTTTTTAGTTCAAATAGAATTAGTAAAGATCCAATCTTGGGCTAGCGTGGGGACCACTAGGGATTCCATAGAAAGTTGGCTCCAACTGGGACACCGCGACCCCACATCTCATGTGCAATTCGGGCCCGCAGTTAATTGCAAATAACTCCACTAAATAAATGCAATTGAACTCTAGTCTTAGGAATAAATTACATGAAGACCCTAAACTTCCCTATTACTACAAGTAGGCCCCTCTATCATTATCCATGGATCAATTGGATAGACTGACCCACAAATTTAGATCCATATCTTATTATCCTTGAGACCCAATTAATTATAGAAATCATTAGTACCATCCAATTAACTCTTAATTGAGATGGGTGTACACTTACCAATGATAAATCCATTAATTGGCACAAGGGGATAATAGAGATAGATTCCATCTTGACTATTAAATGTTCCCACAGTCCTACTACCACGTACCCAAGACACCAAGGTATTGACCTACAGTTGGCCTCAGTCATTAGTGTCTCAAAGCAAATGAATAGACAGAAACCTGAGTTCATCAATGTCTCAAGGTTGAGAGGCTATTGTTAGGGACTTATGAGAGCAGACCTTAAAGTAAAGACAGTGTTCCTGAGGTGCAGTATGATGATCCAGAATCTTACATTCCAATGATGGAGACAGATCACACTATCTCATAGTGATCATAATACTGCAAACTTGTCAGATGAGATGCCCAATCTTCAGATGAGATGCCCAATCTCATCACCGGTTGTGAATCAATTTAAGTATAAGATTTGCGACACATGTCTCCTATATGTGGATCTCATCCACACACATGTGTTACATCTAATACACTTGTGGACTCCGGTTCATCTCATGAGCAAGTATGACATTTGTATTGATTATGTGTATTTAAGTAATAAAACACCAATCATCTCATGAAAGGAAAACATGAATATATTGATAAATAAAGAAATTAATCAATTTATTACATCAATCTTAATGGATTGAGACCATAAAAGTAACAAGATTTACATAAGAAAAGGAAGGTTGGTTGTAATTTTTGTGGTAATCCCGGCTAGAGCGGGTACCTCTACCAACTTCAAGAACTTCTGGAGTAGGGTCTTGGTTTGGAAGATCACCCTCGGGATTAAGGGGTTGATCCTTCTCATTTGCTAAAGACGTCTTTGCGTCAGCATTGCCATCTTCAGTGATTGCATTGCATGGAGCATTTTCCAGGAACTAGTCCTGAACAACGTCCAGCAACTTTTCTTCTTTGTTGAGTATTTCATCGGTCCAGGCATCACCTATGAGTCAGGTATTTCAGACCAGTTGACCGGGTTTTCTTTGAAGACTTCTTCGGCCGGAGCTTTTTCATGGTGATCAATCGGAAGAGGTTTGAATTTCGATGTCATAGTTTCAGCAGATGAAGGCTGAGAAGATGATATCTCAGTGGAAGTCACCCAAGAAGATGTAGCCTTGAAAGATATACTACCAGATGTGGTCTGAAAGTATGTGGCTTCAGCAGATGAGGCTTCAGAGAAACTATCATCTTGAACTATCACATTACAAGCAATAGGAGATCCCCCCAGAATGGACTGTTGGGATTCAGACTCATCCTCAAATGTAAGAGAATCATCGATCCAGCAACTTTCTTCATTTTCCGGGGTTACCGGAGGAGATGTTCGTAGATTTTCTGGGACCTCCGATTTTGGATTGCGACGAAGTTGATTGATGCAATCCTACTCTTGCTCTATGGCCAGACGCTGCAAGATCATTGCATATTCTGCGAGATCGGGCATAGGAGCAAAATCTTCTTCGTCATCTGCCCCTCGTGGTTCAATATTGTTGGGTTCCACTGGAGCATTGGTGGGTGCTAGATCGACGGCATTTTCTTGAATAGCCAATTGGTCTTCTTCATCATCAGACCAGGATCCTTGTGGCTGTAAGGGATTATACCAGATTACTGGCATAAGGTGAGATTCGGGAATCCATTCTTCATCGGAGAGGTATTCGCCTATGATGGACCCGGCTTTCTCTCTCGCCTACCTCCGCCCCGGGTCCGCCGGGGTGCGACGGAGCGAAAGAAAAGAAAAGCGAGCATCAACATTTTTTTGTACGAATATGCCAGATTTTCTATTCTACTTGGAATTTGAAATGGTGATCCAGGGATTCACCTTCACAAGTAGAAAAAGAAATCAACTTTTTTTCTAACTTCCCATTGCACATATATTTTAAAGAAAGAGACAAGATTTTTTAATGCCGTGAAAGGCGATTTTGTTTAGCTTGCCGTGAAAGGCGGTTTTGTGCCGTAGAAGGCAATTTTGACATGAAAGGCGATTTACAAATCTCATCAATAATGAAAGACAAGAATTGTGTTTTTTTTGTCTTTTTAAAAAAAAATACAAAATACAATAGAAAAGTGAGAAAGAGGAATCTGACTTCTCAGGAGATTGTGGGGACTCGTTCAGATTGACGGTCGTGAGTCATGTATGGACTCTGCCATTGTCCTTCAGATGAGAACACTTGACGCTTTGATTTACTTGTCTTGGCTTGGACCTCGGATTTTTAGAGGACAAAGACCAAGGGAAGGTCCTATATCCAATAAAAATCAAGGTAGACAGGCTGAAAAGCCACATCTAGGCCACGTTGGATGTAAGAAGAGAGGAAACCTTGGGGGGGTGGCCCCCCAAGGGACTTCAATCACCTTGTAGCACTACAACAAACTGCACCTTTCAGCAGAGTTTCTTCAGAACAAGAGAGCTTCTTTTCGAAGAGATTTCAAGGCAATTTGCAGAACAGTTCAGATGATTTTTTCAGACCCTTTCCCTTTGGAATGACTGCCTATTTATAGGCTTTTCGTAGCCATTAGGAAGGTTTATGGGCATTAATGTCATTGATGCTCCATAATGGGAGGAGTTGCAAGATTTAATTTCATAATTTTGTAACTCCTTTTTCCTTGAATTTGATTGGTCGATGGAGAATAATTGGCATTTAATTACCTTTAATCTCCATGATGATGGGGATTTCATAATTAACTACCATGAATCAACTCCATAATGATAGGAGTTACATGGTTAATTGCCATGATTATAATTGCCATGATTAATTGGACTTGTAACTCCCATTTGCTCGCTTCTAATTGGGCCGTCCAAAATAATGAGTTAATGACCGCAATAAGTTGTCATAAAAATGGTCATTTAACTTTACTAATTGGTCGCCAAGTCGCTTGAAGATTCGAGGGCCACGCTGGGCCTTTTGGGATTCCTCTGGCGATGATCATCAATGGATCCACATGCTGTTTAATGTCGGATGGCTATGCAATTTTAGACATTTGTTGATACCAATAGGCCAGCAACATCTGTCTAGTCGATTTCACGATCGGTCGGGCAGAAAGTATGCTTTCTTGGTCGGCCGATTGGCGATTTCGGAGTGTCCGATGATGATTAAATGATTTTGACAGCAGATCCGTGATGTTGACAAAGATCGACGTATATCATGCCTCGAAAATCAGATTTTGAGAAAATCACAGGGGCCAAACATCGCGAAACGCGAAAAATACCCAAAAAAGTGGGTTTCTGGGCGAAATTTGGTGGCCCGGATCCTTATGGTCGCCTGTCCCCTTTCGGTCACCATTCGGTCGCCGTTTCTCGGTCCTTTTTCAGGCTTTTTTTCTTCTTTTTCTCCTGTATTTTTCTTGACATTTCTCCTCATTTATTGGCTTGATTCCTATGAAAAAAACCTGTCAAGAAGCCGTGAAAATTAGAGCACAAAGTTTCCTATTTTTGGAAAAGCCGAAGACTTTGTAGCCGATTTTCCGCCAAGAGTTGAAACTAGGTCAAACGATGTCGGAATATCCTGAAATTTGAGGTAAAGCTTCCTGAGCATTAGATAGGACCAACCATGGGCTTTTATTTAAGTTTTGAAGCCGTTTGGGGTATTGTCGATGCTAGACTTAATTTCATCGTGAGGAAGATATCAAGCTTTGATGTATGGTCAACCGATGTCCGATTGACTTGAAATTTGACAGGGATCCTATTGGAATCATTTTGAGATGATCCATTAGCTCCGATTTGGATGCCATGGTCCCGGGGAGCTCCGCCGCCGGTAGGCTTGATTTTGTTTCCGAGCGTCAAAGCCGAGTCAAACATCGTCGGAATGACCAGAAATTTGACGTGCAGCCCTTTGGAAGCATATAGAAGCTACCCATGTCCTTTGTTTGATGAGTGGTGGCATTGGTGGTTCTCGCCGCCGAGAGGCTTGATTTTGCCATCCGAGAGTTGATAGATGGTCAAACGGTGTCAGTTTGGCTTGAAATTTGACGTGGAGCTTTTTGGAGGTATCTTGAGATCATCCATAGGCTCTGATTAAAGATTTGATATCTTAAACACTGTCGCCGCCGGGAGCACTTGCTCAGCTGCTGGAGGAGTGTAGTTAAGCCAGACGGTGTTGAAATGGCCCGAAACTTCATGTGTACCCTTCTTTTGGCCATTTTGAAAGATCTTGCAGTTTTTGTTTGATTCTGACAAGATCTGATGCTTGAAGCAGATTTGCCAGTTTGTAGTAGGATGCGGCTCCATGTAGCTTTTGATGTTGAAGAGGCAAAGTAACATTTTCGGTGTCAACAGCCTATTTTAAGGGATTCCTCCCACTCATCGGTGTCACTGGACTCGTATCCATCCATTGAGAATCCAATTACCGAGTTGCACCTACGTAGTCTCATTTCTGAAGTGTGGTGGCATGAAATCACTGAGAGTGATTTTTCTTGCCGCCCTTAGAGTCTTGGGAAGGGATTCTTCCGTTGCCCCCAGTGAAGCAGTAGAGGAGGTCTCTGCCTTTTCAGGGACTTCTTATTTTGGTTAAGCTTTCTCCTACTGTTTGATCTTGTGGAGTTGTCTCCTGGCTTGCCTCCACTATAGTTTTAATTTCAGCTTTCTTTGGCTGCTGAGGAGCTGACTTGGTTTGCACATTGAGAACCTCCTTTTTCTTTGGCTTTGAGGTTGTAATGGCTGTCGGCTCTTTCTTTGATGATTTCTGGCCGTTGAAGTCTTTGATCACCGTTTCAGCCTCCATAGATGCTTCTAGAAGTTCACCTAGGTTATTTGATTTGTTGCCGATGATCATGGAGCGGATCCTTGCTTTCATGTTGTTACAGCATATGTCGACGAACGACGCTCGTGGAAGAACATCTGAGCATTTGTATGCCATTGCCTTCCACTTATGAATGAAGTCGTATGTTGACTCATTCTCTCCTTGTTTTAGGCTCCAGAGTTGTGTCATAGTAACATGATGATCCTCACCTTTGAAGTGGGTCAGGAAGCATGTCTCCAACATGGTCTAGTTTTGAATGGAATCCTCTGGCAGAGTGGAGTACCAGTCAAAGGCCGTACCTTTTAGGGTACTTGCAAAGAGACGAATCTTGAGGGCATCTTGATCTACAATAGCTCCCGTCAGGATCTTGAAGTGGATGACATGCTGTCTGGCTGAACCTTTCCCCATATATGTTTGGAGAGTTGGTTGTTTGAATTTTGCAGGGAACAGAACCGAGTCCGTCCATAAGGGATATGGTGGCTTGATTCCAAGCTCCTTTAGGGTGTCCTCTTCTTTTACTTTGGCGAGGATATCGCCAATGTCCTTTTTGGTAAGGGTGCGTGACTCATCTTCTCCACCATTTGCCTCTAAATTCTCGACCATTTGCCTCGTCATTTAGAGGGACGTCAATACTTGGCAGACGTTGGAAAGTGAGAAGGAGGTTTTCCATCATAACCTCTATTCTCTGCTGTCCTTGCTCTAGCTGTTGGATGCGTAGAGCCACGTTATCGTGCTGCAAAGGTTGCTCAGAGTTTGTGACTAGGACATTCCCCCTTCGAGAGTTAAATTAGGATACCGTCTTGGTGACCGAGGTGGAGCTCATTCTTTTGGATTAAGAGCCCGAGGAATGGTCACTCCGGTGTCCTTGACTTGAAGGAGTGGGAGAGTCGTGCTGATGTCTTCGTGTTCGGGAGATGCTGCGAGTCACTGGTCATCTGACATGGATTTTGGTTGTTGACTTCTGGCGTCTTTTTGTTTTGCCAACCATACAGACATCAACAACTTGAATGGGTCTTTCTTTTCGACCCATTTTGTAAAGACTTGAAGGGTAGAATGCTGGATTCTTTGCTTCTCTAGTATCTTTTGTCGATATGCCGCACGGCGACTTATGCAACGGGATATTTGAGCTTCAGTTAGCTCGGACTGTGCTCTAGCAACGAAGGATGTAGTCCCTTGTGCGCAGCTACCGAGCTGATCTTCTTTGAAGATTGGCATGGATAGGATTTGGATGCGGTCCTTTACCTGTCGTAGTGGAGCTTTGAATTTTGCAAGTTCGGCCCCTGTTGAGATGAAGGGTCGAGCTACAGGAGTGCAAGCCTTGACAGGTTCTTGTAGAGGCCTGGTGATGCATGATATGATTTTGGGCCTCTATAAGCAAGTCAACTCATGCTGAGCTGATTTTGTTTGGCGGAGGGTAGGTTTCTCCTCTTTCATGTAAGAGAGAGGGTAGAACCGGTTCTCCTTGAGAGGGGCTAGGTATGCTAGCTTGTAGATGCTCGGGACCTCCTGTGTTTTGGTGAAGGTCTCGGTGACCAAGTCTTGGGGCAGACCTAGTTTCTTAAAGGTTGAGGCTTCATGAGATTGCCGCAGGCTTCAGGCTTCTTGATGATCGCCCTTGGTGTCATGGCAGTGACACGTTCAGGGGCTGTTTTGTGCTTCTTGATAGGTACAATTTCTTCCATGGGGAGTGGGAACTGTCCCAGCGACCCAAAGACTATGGTCCGGAGAGTAGAGGTCGACCCGGTATTTTGTGAGTTGCCGAGAAAGGTGATGCTTCGGCAACTAGCAGGGTGCTTGTGAGTGCGCTTCTTTTGCTTCTCTTGAAGCATAAGCTGGTACTTGTTCTCATCAAAAGTGATGGTCAATGAAGCTGCCATTGTTAGTTTGGAAAACTTCTGAAACAAGACCATATCCATTAGTAATCACAAGAATATGGTGATCATAAATGGAAAATGAACTATGGTTTTGTCTTTTCAAATAGCTTAGGGGGCATGGCCCAGTGTAAGCGTAATGAAGAAGGCGAAAGCCATAGAGGGTACAATTGTTCTAAACGCAAGTATGGTAAGCTCAGCATGAGCGTTCCAGTGACTGCTAGAAGCAATTGTAAACTTTAATTCAAATTACCGAGAAGCGAGGCTCACTCGAGGTAAGTTGATATAAGGTTCGGTTACAAATGTGTCAATCACGAATACTGTAGACCCGAAAGGGTGTACTAGCACCGTTAGGCACAAATGTTGCAAATCGCATCCTTGGAATGGACACGAGATGTGATTTTATGAAAGGCCAAGATTGGATTTATAAAAGAGAGCAAATGGTATTCCAATCTGAACAAAGGCTCAAACATTTTTGCGAGCACTAGATGCGAAAGGGAAGGAACTAGAATTTCTCCAAATTTGAATCCAAAATAGACGGAAGTTTCTTTCTCTTTTTTTTTGAAAGGTCAAGATTGAATTCATCAAAGAGTACAAATGGTGTTCCAATCCTAACATAGGCTCAAACATTTCTGCGAGCACTAAATCCGAAAAGGAATGAACCAAGATTTCTCAAATCTGAACTTCAAAAGTGACGGAAGTTCTTTATTTTTTTTAAAGGTCAAGATTGAATTCATCAAAGAGAGAAAATGGTGTTCCAATCTGAACATAGGCTCAAACATTTATGCGAGCACTAAATCCGAAAAGGAATGAACTAAGATTTCTCAAATCTGAACTTCAAAAGTGACGGAAGTTTTTTTTTTTTTTTTTGAAGAGAATTTTTTTTAGGACTTTTTTTGAAGAGTATACATAGGTCTCCAGTTCGGTTTTATGAAACCTCAGTAGATAGATCAGCCCCAGGTAAGTGTAGGATTACTTAACGAACTCGTTTGAAGGACCATTGCCTCGAACAGTCTAGCTGCCTCCACACTCTGGACAAGGCTTTTATTGAATCTACTTTGGTCAAATAACGCAATTGGTGTAACCTTAGTGGTTTTTGCACTCTTTTTTTTTTACTTTTTTTTTTTTGAAAGATCATTAATGAACCCATCAAAGAGAGCAAATGGCCCCTCCAAATCTGAATGTTGGCTGCAAACAATTTCCGCGAGCCATTGTCCAAAAAGGAAAGAACCAAAATTTCTTAAATTTGAGTCCAAAAGGAAAAAATGAAATTTTTTTTTTTTTGAAAATCTGAAAAGTTTGAAATCAGATTTTTTTTTTTTTTTTAAGATCCCTATAGGATTCATAAAAAAGAAAAGATTGCCCATTCCCCGATATGAACAATAGCTACAAACATTTCTGCGAGCTATCAAGTTCGAAGAGGAAAGGATCAAAGTTTCTCAAAATTGAATCCAGAAAATGAGAAATGAAAAAAAAATTTGAATGACAAAGACTGGAAATAAACTTTAAGAAAGAAATTTCCAAAAAATCTCATCTCATGTTTTTTTTTAGATGCAAGATCCAACATAGGCTACCAACTAGAAAGGAGCCAAAGAATCATGTTCTCAAATGAACAAGTCCCACCGGGTATGTCAACTTGATGGACCCTGCTTTTGCCTTCCTCTGCCCCGGGGCTGCCGGGGTCCGGCGGACGAAAAGCCGGCATCAACATTTTTCGTACGGGTATGACTGATTTTCTATTCCACTTGGAATTTAAAATTGGTGATCCGGAGATCCACCATCACAAGTAGAAAGGAAATCAATCTTTTTTTTAACTTTCCATTGCACACATATTTTTAAGAAAAGAGACAAAGATTTTGAATGCCGTGAGAGGCCATTTTCATTTGTTTGCCGTGAAAGGTGGTTTTGTGCGGTAGAAGGCGATTTACAAATCTCATCAATAATGAAAGAAAAGAATTGTGACTTTTTTGTCTATTTAGAAAAAATACAAAATACAATAGAAAAGTAAGAAAAGGAATCTAAGTTCTCAGGAGATTGTGGGGACTCGTTCAGATGGACGGTCGCAAGTCATGTATGGACTCCACCATCGTCCTTCAGATGAGAACACATGATGCTTTGATTCATTTGGCTTGGCTTGGACCTTAGATTTTTAGAGGATAATGACCAAGAGGAGGTCTTATATCCAATAAACAACCGAGTAGACGGGCTGAAAAGCCGCGTCTAGGCCATGTTGGATAGAAGGAGAGGAGACCTTAGGGGGTGGCCCCCAAGGGACTTCGATCACCTTGTGGTTTTTCTTGCAGCAGAGTTTCTTCAAAGTAGTAGAGCTTCTTTGAGCAGAGATTTCGCCAAGATTTTTCTTGGATTTTTCTGGACCATTTCCTCTTAGAATGACCCCTTTTCTATAGGCTTTTGGTAGCCATTAGGTGGGTTTATGAGCATTGATGGCATTGATGCTGCATCATAAGAGGGGTTACAAGTTTTTATTTCTTGATTTTGTAACTCCTTTTTATTGAATATGATTGGGCGATGGAGAATGATGGGCATTTAATCTCCTTTAATCTCCATGATGAGGGGAGTTTCATGATTTATTGCCATGATTATTACTTGGACTTGTAACTCGTTTTTCCTTGAATCTGATTGGGCCGTCCAAAATAATGAGCTAATGACTGCATTGACTTGTCATGAAACGGGTCATTTAACTTCATTAATTGGTTGCTCGGGTGCTCGAATAGTCGCGGGCCGTACCGCTTTTTTTTGGAATTCTTCTTGCGATGTTCGTCTATGGATCCACATGTTGTTTGATGTCAGATGGCGATGCAACTTCAAACATTGATTAATACTAGTGGGCAGGTAACATCTGTCCTATTGATTTCTCGATCAGTCGGGCAGAAAGTGTACTTTCTTGGTTGGTCGGTTGGCTATTTTGAAGCGTGCAACGATGATCACATGCTCTTGATGGTAACCCCAAGATGTTGGTGAAGATCAGCTGAAATTTGAGGTGAAGTCTCATGAGCAGTAGATAGGACCAACCATGGCCTTTTTTTTTAGTTTTGAAGCCGTTCGGAGTCCCGTCACTACTAGACTTGATTTCGCCGCAAGGAAGATGTCGAGCTTTAATATATGGTCAACCGATGTCCATTGACCTGAAATTTGACAGGGAGCCTACTGGAGTCATTTGGAGACGATCCATTAGCTCCAATTTGTATGTCATGATCACGGGGAGCTCCGCCGCCAGGAGGCTTGATTTTGTTTCCGAGCGTCAAAGCTGGGTCAAACGTTGTCGGAATGACCTAAAATTTACAATGTAGCCCTTTGGAAGCATGTAGAAGCCACCCATATGCTCTATTTGATGAGTGATGGCCTTGGTGATTCTCGCCATTGATAGGCTTGATTTTGCTGTTTGAGAGTTGATGGAGGGTCAAACGGTGTCGGTTTGACTTGAAATTTGACGTGGAGCCTTTTGGTGGTATTCTGAGTCCATCCGTAGGCTCTGATCGAAGATTTGATATCTTCGATACTGTCGTTGCCGGGAGAGCTGACTTTGTTGCAGCTGTTTCTTTTTAGGGCCAAACGATGTTTGAATGGCCTGAAACTTGATGTAGAGCCTCTTAGTGGCATTTTGAGGCCAACTGTGTGCTTTGTTTTGTGTGTCAGGGTCTCTAGCTTCACCGTCGCTGGGAGCTCCTGCTCAGCTGCTAGAGGAGTGAAGTTAGGCCAAATGATGTTGAAATGGCCTAAAATTTCATGTGTGCCCCTCTTTTGGCTACTTTGAAGGATCTTGTAGTTTTTGTTTGATTCTAACAGGATCTGATGCTTGAAGCGGCATTTGCCTGCTTGTGGTAGGATGCAGCTCCATGTGGCTTCTTGATGTTGAGAATATATGAAGAGGCAAAGTGACATTTTTGGTGTCAACAAAGTGGAACTTGAATGATCCCAAGTGTTGCAAAAGGACTCCCACTTATATCCTTTCAGAGAGTGGAGGCGGTTGTAAGAAGTGGGAAAGTGGAGGAAATGTAGAAAGTGGGGTGAAATGGGTGCCAAAATAATGCACTGTCATGCACCACTAGCCTTTGTGGAGCAAGTGGCCGAAGATTTGAATTAGTCAGCGTTGGTAGTAGGGGGTGAACGCTGCCACAACGTGCGAAAACCGCTTGAAAGCTGTCGGCCTACTGTTTGAACTGGTCGTCGCCGACGGTCTAGGCCATTGCGCCAGACTGTTCCAAGCCTTTGCATGGCCTGCTATTTGGGACAGTCTGTGTGGTAGGCAATTCAAGGCAATGAAGGACTTTTGCTCTATTTCTTATGCTTTTAACCTTCATTTGCCTTGAAATTTCTAGGAGATCTTCTTGACCATTTGCATGACCTTCCTTGATCTTTGACCCATGTCATTGTTGGATGTGAATTTTGAACCCCCCTCTCCAAGAGAGACATGGTTTGGGGAAATCTCCATTCATCTATATATGCTATTTAAATTTTACATCGAAAGTGAGGATTCCGACTACCCTCAAAATCGATGGATCACGATCGCCAGCTACAGTACGACCGTAACAACGTTCTTCGACGAAAGTCAAAGAAATATGGGGAGAAAAATAATATGGTGGGTTATTCCTCTCGTCTAATGTGCTGCCGGCAACATACGACAGTTGTCATGTCACGTTAATTTGGGTCTCTTTGGGTCTCTTTAATTGGGCCAATTCAAGGTCATGAGTTAAAGTCCGAATAAGGGTTAATCCTCACATAGCATAATTGTAGTATATCCAAGTAAGATAAAATAACTAAAATAAAGAAAATAAAAGGGGGGAGGTGCCAAATATTTAAGAAGAGGATTGGCCCTGTTCCCGGGTACCTCCTTCAAATCCCTTGGCAAAATAAGGTTTAAAGGCTGATTTTTCAAACCAAAATGATTATGCAAATGAGACTTTGACTTGTGATTTCTGTGTTTTTCATGTGTGATACACGAGTGATAAAAGTGAAAGGCCGATGGGCCGTAATTTGATTGGAGGTGGCCGATGGGCCAGGATTGATTAGAGATGGTCAATGGGCTAGTGTTTGTTTTAGGGTGGCCGACGGGCCGTGATTGTTTAAAAGTGTGTGTACGAAATCACTCATCTCATCTCGTTATTCTCATTTATTCAATTTTAGAAATTAGTTCTTTATTCTCTTTTATCATTAAGTTCGATTAAATATCTGGCACCTGAGGTGGGGGAAGAAATAAAGGAAAAATCTTTTTGGGTTTATTTTGTTGGATTTATAGTTTTTATGGCTTTTTGATATTGGGCTAGATGGGCCTAACTAAGGGATTTTTAATTGGATTGACGCGATTAATGCTTTACTACTGATCATTGGATTAACCCTAACCTAAGGTCCTAGACTACCCACATTAGCTCTCCCAATCCCCTAACGGAACAGGAAAAGTGACGAGGCAAAGCCTAATGCTCTGAGCTACCTAACCATGCAATCCAATCTAATCATGGGACGTAAATAGCCTAAGTCTACTAATTCTTGCACCTAAGCAGTTGGCTGGGTGAGGTTTACGTTGGTTTGGTTTGTTTTAAGTTGAAGATTGATTAAGAGGTAGATTAGATGTATTTTAGGGTTCTGTTTAAGTTGCTTAAGATTCTAGAACTTAAGGTTGTAATTCGGGGGTGAAATAATGTCGAAATCGATGACAGAGGACTTAGGCGCCCAGGGGGTGGCGCCTAGGCGACTCTGGTGACTTGGGCACACAGGCAGTGGCGTTCAAGTGACTGATTCGAGGTGGTTTGGCTAGTGGTGATGGTATTGATGTTATTTTCGGAATCGCTGGGGTTCTTACTTGATGAATTTTAATATTTCAAATCGTTTTAATTCTCTGATTTTCGAATGTCAAAGTGATTTGGATCCGGATTTTTAAACGAAACCAAGAATTCGTGTTTTAGTGCAAATGAGAAGATAGGCACCGAGGGGGTGGTGCCTAGGTGGATTATAGGTAATTTTCAACTATTCTGGATGGGACTTGATTATTGGTCTCTGGATCCAGGGATTATTCTAGATTCTGGTCTTAATTAATTTAAGTGGTAAGGTGTTTAATTATTCATTTTTAGTTGAAGTGGTGAATTAGGGATAGAGTGTAGGATAGGCGCCATAGGGGTGGTGCCTAAGTGGTTATTCGTTGGTTCGTAAGGGCTTTTGGTGCTAGGTCTGAATCGATTAAAGTTTCAAGTGTTTTAAGTTAAAAGTGTTTTAATATATGGATTGTGGTTGGTTTGGATGTTAATTAATTGTATTAAGTTGTTGGTTGGGGTTTTTATGAAAACGGATAGGCTAGGTGCCCAGGGTGTGGTGCCCAGGTGGATTTGGCAGGATGGGCGCCCAAGGGGTGGCGCCTAGGTAACTGTGTTGAGGTTCGGTCGGTTTGGTGAGTCTCAGGTCAACTCAAGTTTAAATTGATTAAAGGACTTAGTGTTTTTGGATGTGGGATTCTATTCGTATTCAATTGGGATTTGTTTCAACATCAATTAATTAGGCTAAGTTATGAATTGGGTTTTCCTGAAAACCGTGAAGCTCGTCGCCCAGGGTCTGGTGCCCAGGTGGATTTGACAGATGGGCGCCAAAGGGGTGGCGCCCAAGTGAACTATTCTGTGGTTCAGGTCGATCTTATGTTTTTAGGTGCATTTAAGTCCGAATTAGTTAAGGTTTCAAGTCTGTTGATATTAAAGTGTTTTAATGTGTTAATTGGGGTTGGTTTGAATATTAATTAGGTTAAATTGTTAACTAGGGGTTTCCTAAGAATGAGTAGGCTAGGCGCCCAAGGGGTGGTGCCCAGGTGGCTGTCTTATGGCTCGAGTCAGTTTTGCTTTTTTAGGTTGATTTGGGGTTGAACTTTTATGGTTTCAAGTATTTTACTTTTCAAGGTGTTCTGCTATGTTGTTAGGATTAAATTAGGTTTTAATTAATTTACACTCTTTGTGATTGGGGAGGCCGGGTGCTCCGAGGGTGGTGCCCAGGTGGATGTGGCAGGATGGGTGCCCAGGAGGTGGCGCCCAGGTGTCTGTCTTGTGTGTTCGAGTCGGTTCGATGTTTTAGGTTAATTCGAGCTTATGGTTTCAATTGTTTTAAATTTCAAGAGTGTTCCGGTGTGTTGATTATGATTGAATTCGGGTTTAATCTCTAGTGGGGTTTCCTAGTGATTGGGTAGGACAGGCGCCCAGAGGGCGGTGCCTAAGTGGATGCGGCAGGATAGGCACCCAAGGGGTGGTTCCTAAGTGGATAGACAGGTTGGGCACCCAGAGGGTGGTGCCCAGGTGTCTGTTTTGTGGTTTCGTGTTGATTTCGTGTTTTTAGGCCGGTTCAAGTCTAAATTGATTGAGGTTTCAGGTTTCTTAAATGATCTAAAAGTATTTTGCTATATTAATTAGGATTAAATTCGGGTTGTGATTAATTATAAGTTTTAATTAGGGGTTCCTTAGTGATAGGATGGGATGGGCGCCGAGAGGTAGGTGCCTCGGTGGACTTGGCAGGCTGGGCACCTAGGGGGTGGTGCCCAGTGTCGCGAACCCGTACTGGGGTCCCCGAATTCGATCCCGCGACTAAAGGTGCTTCCAACCAAATAACTCTGATTAACCCACAGGTTTCCTCGGTGAGGATTCCCTAAACAAACTTGGAATTTGTCCCACACGAACGATGGTTTGCGGAAGCGAGCAAGTAATCTTATCTATACAACACATGTGATATAACATCCACGTACATAAGTTAAATCATCTACAAGACCAATATTCAGAGAGGAAAGATAAGCATGATATTTGCGGATTTGTTCAAGTTTCAAGACCACAAAAGTATGTTAAGTTTAAGATTACAATTTCCAAAAAGAAGAAAAGAGCCAACAAAGGCTTTACAATCCCAACATAATAAAATACTACGCCCAATCATGTAACTGTTGGAGATAGGTGGGCCTCTAGGATAGGTTTCAAAAACTTTTGACCAACTTGATGCAGTGATCATCTATCCAAAATGCTACAAAACCCAATCCTGGAT
This sequence comes from Persea americana, assembly GCA_029852735.1. Taxonomy (NCBI): domain Eukaryota; kingdom Viridiplantae; phylum Streptophyta; class Magnoliopsida; order Laurales; family Lauraceae; genus Persea; species Persea americana. Next base: position 41,544,216 of record CM056813.1, read on the forward strand.
CCATGTCCTCTTTCTCATGATCATGTACAGTAGAAAACTCTATCTAGAAGATAGAAATAGCAGCATACAAGCAACCACGAAATTCACAACATACAAGGAAGTAGATCATACCTATGGAGCTCGGTTGTGCTCTAAGAGAGGAGTTGATTTTTTTCTTTGATGATGAAACACTTTCACAAACCAAATCAGAATCTCCAAGACCTCTCGCCCTTCCACGCTATGACCCGAACCAGATCTCTTTCCTCAAGGAAGATGGTGGGATCTCCAAGAGAAAAACCAACTAGAAACTCAAGAGAAACCGGAAGAGAAACTGGAAGAGGAAGAGTAGTAGATGCATGTGCAACTCTTGCACAACAAGGGCCTTGAGCGTGAATCCCTAGGGGGATTTAGTGCGTGGACGTCAAAAGGCCTCCTCTCCTCTCCTATTTATAGCTTTAAGCAACTCCTCTTTGTTTATTATTAGAAGTCCAACTTCCATAACAACTAGTAACTCATTAATCCTACTATTACCACTATTAGAAGTCTCACTTCAAATAGAAATAGTAGTTTTTCCGTTTTGAGTTCAAATAGGATTAGTAAAGATCCAATCTTGGGCTAGCGTGGGGACCACTAGGGATTCCATAGAAAGCTAGCTCCAACTGGGACACCGCGACCCCACATCTCATGTGCAATTCGGGCCCACAGTTAATTGCAAATAACTCCACTAAATAAATGCAATTGACCTCCAGTCTTAGGAATAAATTACATGAAGACCCTAAACTTCCCAATGTCCACAAGTAGTCCCCTCCATCAATATCCATGGATCAATTGGACCTGTCTTCCAAACTTAGACCCATAGCTTATTATCCTTGAGCCCCAATTAATTATAATGATCATTTGCTACCGATCCAATTAACTCTTAATTGGAATGGGTGCGCACTTACCAATGATAAATCTATTAATTGGCAGAAGGGGATATTAAAGATAGATTCCATCTTGACCATCGAATGTTCCCATAGCTCTACTACCACGTACCCAAATCACTGAGGTGTTGACTTACAATTGGCCTCACTCATTGGTGACTCAAAGCAAATGAATAAATAGAAACTTGAGTTCATTAATGTCTTAGGATTAAGAGCCTATTGGTAGGGAATTATGAGAGCAGACCTTAAAGTAAAGACAGTGTTCATAAGGTGCTTCTCATGGTCCTTCAATACATAGAATGTACCAGCACTATGATCCAGAATCTTACATTCTGATGATTGAGACAAATCACACTATCTCATAGTAATCAAAGTACTGTAACCTTTTCAGATGAGATGTCCAATCTCATCACTGGTTGTGAAGATATTTAAGTATAAGATTTGCTATACATGTCTCCCATATGTGAATCTCAGCCATACACATGTATTGCATCTAACATATTTATGGACTTCGGTTCATCTCATGAACCATCATGTCATTCGTATTAGTTATGTGCAAACAAGTAATAAAACACCATTCATCTCATGAAAGGAAAGAATGAATATATTAATAAATAAAGAAATTAATCAATTTATTACATCAATCTTAATAGATTGAGACCATAAAACTAACAGTAACGCAACTCATGACCCCACACGACGTCTAGAGGACGTCATCGGGTTGCCACTCACGGGCTTGGGGTGGCTCAACAGCCTCCTCCTAACGCTCCACCTCAAAGGTGGTGTCACCTGCACTTGATCACCAAAATAAACGGGTCAGACACGACGGTCTGGTATGTGATCAATTTAGATAGAAATATAAATCATTTAAATCAAGAAATAGTTCAGTATTTAGAAACATGCATAAATGCGAAACAGTGCTAAAACAGTATACAAGACAAATCGAGCAAACATAAAGAAATATATCATGACTTGTGAGAAAAACCCCTTGAGCTCATCCTTTCTCTACCATACATGATGAGTAGAGTAAGTAGAACAGAACATGATATACAAAACAGGAAAGGGCAGAATCCCAAGCTGCACTAGGCAGTTGGGGTCCGGCCGCAAAATAGGAAACAAGACAGGAGGGTGTATATATGAATATACGACTAATCTGCAGATTGTCCAGGGTTTAAGGACCTCCCAAACAGTGATCAGACTGAGAGAGTAGTCCAAACTCAGTGGTATTCACCTAAAATCATGTATGTACAAAAATAGGGTAATACATATACAAGCCGACCAAATAAGGGGAAATTTACTTATCAAAATAGGGCAAGGCAGAACATATCAGAAATAATGTGTGCTATAGCATAATAAAAACAGAAATAGTAATCCCACTTATAGTTTATTGAAACCTGTCAAAATTCAGGCCAATACTTGCAAAACGAGACAAGTCCTACCAAAAATTGTCGCATCAGAAATCGGGATTCCAAAACAAGCTAAACAATCCACCTTAAGACCTCACATTGACCCTTGTGTATTTGAAACCCAATTGTCGAATTTAATTTATTTTTGGTGCCCCAGAAGATAATGGACAATTCAGGTTTCAAATGCACAATCTCAATTTAGAAGTGCCTAAGTGTAATCTGGTTTTTCATCCTTCCAAAAATCCCCACAAAACTTCCTTTTCTATTTTCAAATTCAAATTACAGGCAGCATCAGGTTCGCTCGAGTGATGAGAAGTTTGCTCGAGAGGATGCATCCAGAACTTTGTTCGCTCGAGCATCCACGGGGTTCGCTCGAGCGATCGCAACCAGAGACTTGTTCGCTCGAACTAACCCATTTCTCGCTCGAGTGGACAAGTTTCTGGGAGCGTCCCTCGCAGACAGAAGCTTGTTCGCTTGAGCGACCAAGAGTTTCACTCGAGCGGACAGGTTTCTGGGAGCGTTTTCGCCAGACAGAAGCTTGCTCGCTCAAGCGAGCCAGGGTTCCACTCGAGCGAACAGCCTTCTGGCTGACTCGCCCAATGCAGGAAACCCATTCTCCTTTGCAATTTCTGCTACCGTCTTTCCTCCAATTCTCCCTCTTAAGAGAACCTGCATATACATGATCTTCCAAGCTTATTCACACAACCATTCATCAACCTCAACTCATCCATTCTCCAAACCACATTAACCATCAATCCATTCATTCAAAAACAATTAGCTTATAACTAAAACAGAAATCAAACTTAACCAAATGCACAAATTTAGAACCATACTAAGACTTATACAAGATAGTATAGAAGGCATAACACTTAATCCCACGCATATTAATGTAATAGGAGAGAAAACTAAGCATGGAAAATCAACCATTAGAGATCAAAATAATATCTAAATTCAACATGCATTAGAAGAGTCTAAAAAGATCACTTGCCTTGGCAATAGGTACACCAAGATCTCCCAAGAATCCTACCCAAAGGTAAGCCACAAATTTCTACAAGAATCCCATGACAAAAACCTCAAAATCCACTAAAATGGTGAAAACAAAGACCCATTTCTAAATGGGTGCTGCATGTGTGAAAAATAGTGTCCTAAGGGGCTCAAAAGACCAAAATGAAAGAAAGAAGAAGATCCCTTTACCTGGAGCTTGCTAAACAAGGAGGAGAGGGGAAAATGGAGGTCTCTTCCAACTAGAATTTCCAAGAAAATGCTACCAATAGAGAGCATGGGAAGAGAGGAAGAGGAAGATGGTCTCAGATTTTGAGATGGAAGTTTCTAGGTAGGGCATGCAAGAGAGAAAGTGAAGGGGAAGGAGAGTCTCTTCTCAGCTGGTATGAAGGTGAAGTTGCAGGAGTGGCTGGAACGTGAGTGAGGTAAGGGAGAAGAGAGAGCTTAAGTCAAATGGGTCCTTGTGGGCCCCATGACCTCCAAACTTGTAACCATTAAACCATCAACTTATGGGCCCCGGATGAAAACCACGAAGAAGATAAAAATGATCGTCGAAAAATCTAGTTTCCAAAAAGTATAAATTTAGCATAGTTTTGAGATTTTGAAATTTGGGTCCATATCTGGTGCCAAAACTTGGGTTTCTGGGCCTCAAATACAAACAGGCTGAAAACAAAAGTTGAGCAATATAATAAAATCATTCAAAAGAAGTCGAAATCACGATTAAAATCGGGAAAACTAGAATTTCCTCCTGAACTTACGCGTACACTCAAGGCACCCCTGAGTGTGACCAAATAGCATAAAGCGCTCTCAAAATTCCCCAGAGCTAATTCCAAACTAAATCGAGTCAGTTTCTAACCCACAATCACTAAACCCACATAGTAACTAAACACACACTTAACTGACACTAATCGTGCTAATCTTGGGTCGTGGTTTGACACCCAGGTGGACTGTTTTGGAGTTTTGTTGATTTTGTGTTTTTTAGTTAATTAGAGGTTGAGTTGATTAGGGTTTCAGTTATTCTGAGTTTAAAATGTTTTACTTTGTTAACTCGAATTGGTCTAAGGTCTCAACTAATTAGTTTAAGCTTTAACCGGGGTGTCTTAGGGAATGAATAGGCTGGGCGCTCAGGGGGTGGTGCCTAGGTGGCCTTGGAAGGATGGGCGCCCAGGGGGTGGCGCCCAGGTGGCTGTCTTTTGGGGTTTTATGTTTTTGCGTGTTTTAAAGTTCTTAATTACTTTTAGATCTGAATTAATTAGGGTCTTAAAGGGATTAAAGGTGTGGTGAATGATTTGGGGGCTGTCGAGTTGATTAATTATGGTGTCTTCTATTAATCTTAAGATTTATCCTACTTAGGCACTAAATTCAATAACCTAGACTATGTAACTATTCTTTTTGGGTTTTCTAGATATCTTTTATTTTATTTTTTTTGTTTTTGTTTTCTTCCATAATTTACTAGAGAGTATGGAAAGAGAAGAGGTGATTTTATGTTCTATGATTTTTTTTTGTTTTTTCTATGGTTGTACGATTCAAATGATATGACGTGAAGCATGACAGAAATGATAATTCAAAGTTTAGAATAGATCAAACAAACAAACATGTCATTATCATGTAGTTTCCAAATGAACTAAATGCGGAAGATCGGAGGTTGTGCACAAAGGTGGAGAAAGCCACTTAGGCGCCGCACCTGTGGTGCCAACCTTGCTCAATCAGGGTTTTCAACGGATCACAATGAATGCACAAGAGTCTTAGTATTTTCAACACAATTTCCAATATTCAGCAACTAATGCAAATGTCTTAATTCGAACTACTAATGATGCAACTAGCGAACCTATGAGCAAACGATGTAACAGGCGGAGATCTAAGACCCGGACCCTATCTCAGGAGGGTAGGCGCCCAGGAGCTTCGGGAGAGGGTAGGCGCCCAGTGGGTGGCGGCCAGCCTTTCTGCCAAGGGCTTCTCGCGACCTCTTTGGTATAAATGGTGATGATGATGCTAATGCGAGATCTAACCTAGCTATGCAATTGGGACTATGAAATCAAAGCAAGTCTACTATCTTAGAATGAACCTAAGCATGTTACTAACATGATAATGCACTAATACCATTTTTATCACAAGCTAATGTAGATCTACGCTGCATAAGTGATCCTAAGCATGCTTCTAAGCATATATGACAATAAAATGCAATAAAAGAAAAGAGATCTAGGAAAACCGGTATAACGAAACGTTTCTCAAGTTCCTAGAATGAAACTTTCGAAGAGACCCATAGCTCCAGTTGAAGACATGGAAGCCTCCTCCTCTATCTCCCCTTCTTCTTCTTTAGATCTAAAGCTCTTCTCTAATAGTGGCTACCTTTCTTCTTTTTTTTATTCTCTCCTTTTTACTCTCTTTTTGGGGTAGCTTCCCTCTTGTAAATGAAGTTAAGAGGGATTATATAGGTTTATGACGAGTTTAGAAGGGCTAGGGCTTCATTATTTTGTGTTTCTAGAAGGTCTCATGCACCCTAAGGCGGCTTAAGCTATTTTAGGGTGAATTAGGGTTTGAGGGAGGATGGGCGCCCATGGGGTGGCGCCCACATGTCCTGCATAGTCTGGGCGCCCACAGGGTGGCGCCCAGGTGGTTTAGGAGAGGGTGGGTGCCCACAGGGTGGCGCCTTGATGGTTTGGGTTAGCTTTTGGAACTTTGTCTCATTTGTAGTCTGGATTGAACGGCTAGATCTTTAGCTGGGGGGAACCTACACTATCATTTTACTGACTGGGCGCCACAGGGGTGGTACGTAGGTGGATTTCAAAGCTGGACGCCATGTGGGTGGCACCTAGGTGAACTTCAAGGATGGGCGCCACACGGGTGGTGCGTAGGTGGTACGATTCTTCTTCGATGCTTGGTCCATATGTATGAGTGGTCCCAAACTAATCTCAAGCCGAACAAGTAAATTTGGAGGTGGGTGCTCATGAGGTGGTGCCTATGTGATTTTGGGAAGTGTGGGCGCCACAGGGTTGGTGCCTATTGTGGAACTCAGTAGGGTAGGCGTCACATGGGTGGTGCCTTGCTGGAGTCGATTCATTTTCGGAGTTCAGTCCCTATGTTGAGTGGTCCAGGTCTGTTTTTAGGCCAACTAGTGGAATTTGGGGGGTGGGTGCCCACCATGGGGTGCCAAGGTGGTCCTGGGCTGTGTGGGCGCCCAACATGGAGCGCCTAAATGGATTTTAGTAGGGTGGGCGCCACATGGGTGGTGGCCAGACAGAGGTTCATCACTTTTTCTAAGGCAAACTTCGAAGACTCATGACTTTTGATCCGCTTATTGGATTTGGACACTCTACATATCGACGGAAACCTCTCGAAGTGAGGAATCTTAGGGTCCAAATGTCCCGACAAATAAGGGATGGAAAACAAGGGTGACCTCTGGACCAATGGATTCGGTTTCCTAACTTAGGCTAATCGGGTGACACTTTGGCAAACTATGCACGCTTTTTGTAGGAATTGGCCTGAGCATGTCTTAAGTAGTATAGAAAAGGTTTGAATAGTGTCACGATTCACTACTTGTGTAAGTGGTGAATTGGGCTCGAGATCTTGACGCGACTTGGCTTTTATCTCATGAATCTCTAAAAATCGTCAAACTAAGTCTAAAATTATCAACAAGTATCTTCGTTGTCATTAATTAATCTGAATTATGCCATTAATCATTCAATTATGGGTGAAATGGGGGCACCACTATATGTGTTGGGTGTTTAACGCTATCAAAGGGGGCCAAATGAGGTGTCTACAGTATGCCCCTCTTTGGAGAGCAACACGTGGAGAGTTGTGCTCCAAAGAAAGTAGACACACCACTCATGATGTCACGTCCTCTGAACCCGATTAGTGAATAAACCGGATCCGGGGAGTGAATTTTATGGCTAATTAAAAAATTTTCCCTTTAGGCCTAAGGATCGCAAGTCCGCTGTGAGGATAATGTAGTTCAAACCTCGAGAATATAACACTGTGCGGAATCATACAATTCGAGGCATATTTAAATATCAAATAGTGGATACTAAATCTCATTTATTAATTTAAAGTTACAAAGAAACAATTAAAGCTAATCAAAGGTTAATTTAATTACAATGGCCACCCAAAACTAAGGCCATTAATCAACATGAAGTCAGTGGAAATAAAGGTCCAACGATGAAACAATAAAAGAATAAAGAACATCCAAAGCATGTCCTAAGTGTGTCACTCTCGTGCCGGATATGATGACGCTACTTTACGTCATCAGCACGCCACTCTCGCTCCTCCTCAGCTAGTTGGAGATCCTCTGGGATCTCCTCACCTGCCTACTCCTCGTAGTAGTACTCACCTGGGGTGTCTGCACACCAAGGAACAAAGTTAACGACATGTTGAGCAATAAATAAACAAAGTACAATAAAACATACCATGCATCAAGTATAAGAATAGAGACACGTATAAATAATAAAGAGAATACAAGGAATCGAAGCTAAGCCTTACGCATAAATAAATGACCATCAGAATCAATAACAGGAAATCTTAGCAATACTAACAATCACCACTATACCAGCAATGCAAATGCAAGAACCAAGAGGGAGACTCTGAGGATGTCCAAGCCACCTCCTGGAGTACCAGTAACAATCCCAATCCAGACTACTGATACCAAAGTTTGGCTCCAGGGGGATCCAAGCTCCCGGTCCTAGGAATAGTAGCACGGTCCAAGCCCGTTCCCAACTATTCAACGCCATGGACGCCGTCCAAAGTCGACTGCGCACCCCGATGTCCGAGTAACCGACCCATCAATAAAACCCCCAAACTGCAGTTGACCATGACATACAAACAACAAGAAAGTGGTGCTGACACGAGGAAAACCAAGACAAGCACGTCTGGCTTGTTTAACAAGCAAGACAAGGACATAGAGATTATCCATTTCAAGACAATACAAGACAAATCCATCACATCTAATAATCTCTTATAACTAGCCAGTCATGTTTATCAAAACTTGACACAGAGTCCTAAGGTACACTCTAAGTCAGGTCCAAGTCCTAATTCTACAAGAGATTATATTTCATAGTTCATTAAGTGTATTATGCCAAGAGAGTGTACAATGAAGAATTACAACGGAAACAATTTAACAAGTCAAGGAAGATGTTACAATCCAATCCTAGCCAAGTGGTGTCATCCATGTATTCAACATGTTCTAATGGAGTACGTGTGGAATTAGACCAACGATGCTTCTAAAATCCCTTGGTGTACAATCATGTCAGGCATCTATTGATTCAGTTCCATACGCATTCGGTTACCCCATAGTTTAGCACATGAATACCTAGACACCTATCAAAACATACCAAGTCACATGCTTTGATTCAATTCCATTAGTGGTCACATGAAGTAGGTTAAGGGTTTCCAACATCTAAGTCCCCAAACCTAGGTTAACAGTCTTGTTTCCAACAAAACATGGTATGAATTATTAATCTCCATCTTTTCCTCATTTCTCAATCTTCGATTGTCGCGAATCATGTACCATTGGATTATACATTCAATGAGCTTTCCAACGGTATATGGTTCGCGAAAATTCGACGAACGGTTCAAAAGTTATGGCCGCAGAAACCTACACAAACATCAGTCAAATTCCGAGAGTTCGAACTCTTGGAAGGAGAGTTTGAACTCTCGTGCTCCAGGCCAACACACCAGCAACCTTGATCGTTCGAACCTCTGAGAGGGACGTTCGAACGTTCAACGCTTGGTCTCCCACGTCTGGAGTCTCGAACGTTCGAACGTTCAGAATGAACGTTCGAACGTTCTAGCCTCTCAACCCAAACGTCCGAAGAGTCCAACGTTCAAATGAACGTTCGAACGTTCAACACTTTCACGCCAAACATCCGCAGACTCCAATGTTCGAACGTTCAATGAACGTTCGAACGTTCAATCCCAACCATTCTCTGGCGAGTCTCAATGTTCAAACGTTCAAAGGAACATTCGAACGTTCACGCGCAGAAACCCAAATTTTGAGGTTCTTCCATTCTGAATCCTCTCCATTCCATTCCAAACCATTCCAATGATTATACCTGCACAAAATTGAGCCACCATTCTCTCCCAAGAACCACAATCCATTCCATCCATTCTAATCAATTGAAACATCTAGGGATTTCTGATTATCAATTGACACAATCAAAAACCTAATCTAGCATGTTATGCTTCGAATCAAAACCAAACCACTTGGCATTAAGGTATTCTATCATATGATCAACATCATTCAAATAAACAAATGTTAAATTGTAAATTGCATATCAACTTGCCTCAACCAAGAAGAAGATGAAATTGGGGGAAATTTGAGGAGAAGCTCTAATAACACGAAAACCACGATCTACCCAACCAAATGCAACCTAAATTGCAAAGAAGAGGAAAGGAAGGAAATGTTCAATAACTACCTAAATCTAGCCATAAAGAAAGATGATTGAAAATACGAAGATGACAAAGGCTTACCCTAACTGATATCAAATGGAAGAGGAGATCGCAAGGATGAAGATTACCGGTTCCGATCTTCAAGATGGTTTCTTTCAAAAGTTCTGGGCTTGAGAAGATGAAGAGGAAGAAGAAAGGGCTACTGTAGCTCTTGTTACAGAGTTTCGTAATGAAAATTAGGGCTAATCCCTGTTTAAGAGAAGAAGGGAGAGAAGAAGATTGAATTGCCCTTAAATGGGTTCGGTGAAAGAATGGACCACTTGAAGGGTTTCTGATCATCGAATTACAACGAGCCAAGAGACAAAAATGATCAGCATGACGTTTTCCAACGAACCCAAAAATCACGGCGATTGAAATTTTCCCAAAAAACACACAATTTTCCCTAAATTGCAAACTACCCCCCTGCTATGATCAAACGAACTTGGAATCGCGTGAAACTTCACAGACACTATTCTAATGCTAAAAGAAACTCGTTCATGATCTAAACCCATCTAATTATCTAACAATACAATAATTATAATAAATACAAAATAAACGGGTCAACGGGCCTACAATTGGGCCCAACAGACTAAGTAAGGTCGCAGACCTTCCATCTCTCACCTCTAAAAAGAACATTTGGTCCCCAAAATGCGAAACATACCTCATCAGGAAAGAGATAGGGGTACGTCTTCTGCATCTGATCTTTGAGCTCCCACGTAGCTTCCTCCGGAGTGTGATGCTCTCATTGTACCTTGACCCACTGAATGGTCTTGGTACGCAGCACTACCTCCTTTATGTCAATAATCTGTGCTGGTCGCTCCACGTAGGTTGAACCTCCTATAGCTGAAGTGGCTCGTGCTGCAACACGCGAGTAGGATCTGGAATGTACTTCCGAAGCATTGAGACATGAAATACGTCATGCATACTTGCTAGCTCAGGCGTTATCACAAGACGGTAAGCCATGTCTCCTATCCTGCTCTTGATCTCAAACGGTCCCACAAACCTCTTGGCAAGCATCCCTTTTTGCCCGAATCTGACAACACTTCTCATCGGAGATATCTTCAGAAACACCTTATCTCCCACCTGAAGCTCTAGAGGTCTTCACCTATTATCTACATAGTTCTTCTGACGATCCCGAGACTCCTTCATTCTCATCTAGACAATTTTGACTTTCTCACTTGAGTCAGCAATCTCTGAAGGGCCTTGAAAACTCCGAACTCCTACTTCCTCCCAACATGCTGGAGTTCTACATCTCCGTCCATAGAATGCCTTGAACGGTGCCATACCAATACTTGTATGATAACTGTTATTGTAGGCAAACTCACATAGAGGTAAGCTTTCATCCCAATTCTCTTTGAAATCCAAAAGACAGGCTCTAAGAAGATCTTCCAAAGTCTGGATGGTACGCTCTGACTGTCCATCTGTCTGAGGGTGGTAAGCTCTACTAAACTTCAACTAAGTACCCATAGATGATTGGAATGTAGACCAAAACCAAGAGACAAACTTAGGGTCTCGATCGGATACTATGGACTTAGGCACTCCATGTAGCTTGACTATATTGTCCCTGTAAAACGTAGTCATCTTGTTCATAAACTGACCAATCTTGAATGGCAGGAAATGAGCTGAATATGTTAATCTATCCACAATTACCCAAATAGCATCATTACCCTTCCTGGTGTTCGGCAATCCTGACACGAAATCCATTGTAATATTCTCCCACTTCCACTGAGGAATATCCAATGGCTGAAGCAAACCAGGAGGCTTCTTGTACTCTGCCTTAATCTGCTGATAAGTCATGCACCTAGAAACGAATTCTGCAATTTCCTTCTTCATTTTCACCCACCAATAGTGATTCTTCAAATTCTGATACATCTTAGTGCTCCCCAGGTGAACAGAATATCTGGTGTGGTGTGCATCTGTCATCAGCTCTGACTTGATGTCTTGAACATCTAGCACACACAACCTTCCTTACAATACAAAAATCCATCAATCAATCGAAACTCTGGATTACCATCAATGTGATCAATGATTCTTTGCAACTCTGGGTCATCTTTCTGAGCTTCCTTGATTCTGTTAACTATTTCTGGCTCCCAAACTCCCATAGTGGCAACTAACACTTTCTCATTGACAGGCCATACTTCCACATCCATATCCCTGAACTGCTCCATCCATCTCCATTCTGGCATTATACATCCACTGAAAGCTGCCTTTCGACTGAGAGCATCTGCTACAACATTCACCTTCCCAGGATGGTACTTAATCGAAAAATCGTAATCCTTTATGTACTCCATCCATCTCCGTTGCCTGTTATTCAGATCACCCTGCATAAACAGATATTGCAGGCTCTTATGATCTATGTGCACCTCAAATCTTTTACTATACAAATAATGCCTCCACAATTTCAATGCAAACACCACTGCTGCCAATTCTAAGTCATGTGTGGCATACTTCTTCTCATGATCCTTTAATTGCCTCGACCCGTAAGCTATCACTTTGTCATTTAGCATTAGAACATAGCCCAAACCAATCCCTGATGTATTTGTATAAACTACAAATCCTTCACTTCCAGAGGGTAAGGCAAGTATGGGTGCTAAAGTCAACCGAGTCTTTAAATCTTGGAAACTCTTCTCACATTCGTCTGTCCACACAAACGAAACATCTTTCGTTGTCAACTTAGTGAGTGGAGAAGCAATGGTAGAAAACCCTTTCACAAACCTCCTTAATAGCCTACAAATCAAAGAAAACTGTGAATCTCTGCTACATTTCGTGGACTACCCCAATTAACAACTGCTGCAACCTTCTTAGAGTCTACTGTTAGTCCATCCTTAGAGATAATATAGCCCAAGAATGCCGCTTTCTCTCCAACCAAAATTCACATTTGCTCAACTTAGCATACAATTGGTTATCCCTCAAAAGCTGCAATGATGTTCTCAACTGATCCTCATGCTCCTCCTTAGATTTTGAGCACACCAATACATCATCGATGAAGACTACTACAGACTGATCCAGAAAAGGAGCAAACACCTTATTCATCAATGCCATAAAAACAGCGGGTGCATTAGTCAACCCCGAAAGGCATCACGAGAAACTCAAAGTGACCATATCTCGTCCGGAATGCAATCTTAGGAATGTCCTCCTTTTTGACTCGCAACTGATGATATCCGGAACGAAGATCTATCTTCGAAAAGAATTCAGCTCCCTGCAACTGATCGAACAACTCATCAATCCTCGGTAACGGGTACTTGTTCTTGACAGTCACCTGATTCAACTATTGATAATCTATACACATCCTCAAAGTCCTGTCCTTCTTCTTCACAAATATCACCAGAGCTCCCCACTGTAAAACACTAGGTCTAATAAAACCTTCATCCAACAGATCCTCTATCTGAGTTTTCAAGTCCTTCAATTCTGCTGGGGCCATCCTGTAAGGGGCCTTTTAAATAGGTGCGGTACCCGGCTGCAATTCTATCGTGAAATCCAACTCACGAACAAGTGGCAAACTAGGAATCTCATCCGGAAAAAAATCGGGGAATTCTCACACAACTAGAATCTCATCGACTGTCTTGGACTCCTTGTCTTCCTCGATAAACGCGATAAAACATTCACAACCGCCCCTTATCAACTGTTCTGCCTTCAATGCAGAAATCAACTGAGTGGATGTGGGCCTCTTAGCTCCGACGAATTCAACACTACGGTCTGTATCCTGCAACCTCACGGTCTTATTAAAACAGTCTAACACTGCTCGGTTCGCTGCTAACCAATTCATACTAAGGATCACATCAAACTCCGACATCAGTAAGATGATCAAACTGGCGGTCAGCTAAACTTCTCCAATCTGAACACTACATCTAAGGAAGACAATATTACAAGGTATTGATTTACCTACAGGGGTAGCTACTATCAAATCATAGGGTAGTGTCTCCTTATCCTGCCCCAAGTGAAGTGCAAAAGCCGGTGCAACAAACGAGTGTATGGATCTAGGATCAAACAGAACTTTAGCATCAAATCCACAAGCTGATAGTTTACCTTCAATGATGTTGCCTGCAACCTAGGCTTCCTCATGTGTTAGGGCAAAAGCTCTCCCTGCCTGCTGGGGATGCTGCTAATGATATTGCTGTTGTGGCCTAGGACCATGAGCCTGGAATCTGGGTGTGTTGACACCAAAAATGTCACTTTACCTCCTCAACATTAAAAGCTACATGGAGCCGCACCCTACTACAAACAGGCGAAGCTACTTCAAGTATTAGATCTTGTCAAAATCAAACAAAAACTGCAAGATCCTTCAAAATAGCCAAAAAAGAGGTACACATGAAGTTTCGGGCCATTTCGACACCATTTGGCCTAACTTCAATCCTCCAACAACTGAGCGGGAGCTCCCGGCGGTGACAGTGTCAAATACATCAAATCTTTGATCAGAGCCTATGGATGGTCTCAAAATACATCCAAAAGGTTCCACGTCGAATTTCAAGTCAAACCGACACCGTTTGACCCTCCATCAACTCTCAAACGGCGAAATCAAGCCTCCCGGCGGAGAGAACCTCCGATGGAGCCACTCATCAAACAAAGCACATGAGTAGCTTCTACATGATTCCAAAAGGTTGCACGTCAAATTTCAGGTCGTTCCGATGACGTTTGACCCGGCTTTGACGCTCCGAAGCAAAATCAAGCGTACCGGCGGCGGAGCTCCTTGGGACCATGGCATCCAAATCGGTGCTAATAGATCATCTCAAAATGACTCCAATAGGCTCCCTATCAAATTTCAGGTCAATCGGACATCGGATGACCACACATCAAAGCTCAACATCTTCCGCACGGTGAAATCAAGTCTAGCATTGACGGGATCCCAAACGGCCTTAAAACTCAAATAAAAGTCCATGGTTGGTCCTATCTAATGCTCAGGAAGCTTCACCTCAAATTTCAAGTCATTCTGACATCGTTTGACCTAGTTTCAACTCTTGGCAGAAAATCGACTACAAAGTCTTCGACTTTTCCAAAAATAGGAAACTTTGTGCTCTGATTTACATGACCTCTTGAGGGGTTTTCTTCAGTGGAATCAAGCCAATAAATGAGGAGCAATGTCAAAGAAAAATACAGGAGAAAACCAAAGCGAAAAAGCCCGAAAAACGGGGAAGAAACGGCTACCGAAAAGAGGGCCAAAGCCCCATCGTCGCCGGTGACCTTGGCCCATGGTCGCCGACGACCATGGCTCAAGGTCTCCCGCCCCATGGTCGCCAGGGACCATGGGTGCATGGTCGCCGGCGACCCTGGAAGTCCGGGTCACCGGATTTCCGCCGAAACGTCCGTTTTTCCGATTCTTTTCGTGTGTCGCGATGATTGGCCCCTGTGATTTTCTTAAAATCTGATTTTGAGGCATGATATCCGTCGATTTTCAACATCACAGATCCGCCAACGAAATCGTTTGATCATCATCGGACACTCCGAAACCGCCATCGGCCAACCAAGAAAGTACACTTTCTGCTCGACCGATCGAGAAATCGACTGGACAGATGTTGCCGGCCCATTGATATCAACCAATGTCTGAATTTGCATCGTCATCCAACATCAAATAGCATGCGGATCCATCGATGATCATCATAAGAAGAATTCCAAAAGACGCGGTGCAGCCCGCGACTCCTGAAGCGACTCGGCAAGCAATTAATGAAGTTAAATGACCTTTTTATGACAACTTATTAGGGTCATTAACTCATTATTTTGGACGGCCCAATCAGAAGCAAGCAAATGGAAGTTACAAGTCCAATTAATCATGGTAATTAACCATGTAACTCCTATCATTATGGAGATTAATCATGGTAATTAATCATGAAACTCCCATCATCACGGAGATTAAATGTCCATTATTCTCCATCGGCCAATCAGAATCCAAGAAAAAGGAGTTACAAAATTATGAAATTAAATATTGTAACTCCTCCCATCATGGAGCATTAATATAATCAATGCCCATAAACCTTCCTAATGGCCACCAAAAGCCTATAAATAGGCGGTCATTCCAAAGGGAAAGGGTCCTAAAAAATCGTCTTGAAAATTATCCTGAAGAATTCTCTGTACAAAGAAGCTCCCTTGCCTCGAAGACACTCTGCTGCAAACACTACAAGGTGATCGAAGTCCCTTGGGGGGCCACCCCCTCAAGGTTTCCCCTCTTCTTCTATCCAACATGGCCTAGATGCGGCTTTTCAGCCTATCTACTTAGTTTTTTATTGGATATAGGACCTTCCCTTGGTCTTTGTCCTCTAAAAATCTGATGTCCAAGCCAAGCCAAGTGAACTAAAGCATCAGGTGTTCTCATCTGAAGGACGACGGCGGAGTCCATACATGATTCGCGACCGTTAATCTGAATAAGTCCCCACAATCTCCTGAGAAGTCAGATCCCTCTTTCTTTCTTCTCTATTGTATTTTGTATTTTTTTTAAAGAGACAAAAAATCACAATTCTTGTCTTTCACTATTGATAAGATTTGTAAAATCGCATTCCATGGCAAAATCACCTTCTATGGCCCAAAACCGCCTTTCACGGCAAACTAAACAAAATCGCCTCTCACGGCATTCTAAAATCTTGTCTCTTTTCTTTAAATATACATGCAATGGAAAGTTAGAAAAACAGTTTGATTTCTTTTTGTCGCGCCCCCAAACCCGGATCCCTGTAGCGGTCCGACCTCGGGGACGCGAATTGGGAAGTAAGTGACAAATATATTTCTCCCCGGGATCCGCGTGTGTGAGGAAGGCAAAATTTCCAAACACATCAAGAACATTTCGCGGAAGCTTACGTGGCATTACGACCCGGAGCCCGTGGCCATCGGGTTCCGTGTCGCACTCAACCCGTCAGCATAAAGCTGTCATAGCATAATCATACTCAGACTGGAACAAACATGATATCAAAATATACAGAGCTGACAGTGACAGGCTTATCAATAGCCAAAAATATTCAAGTTATAATTTAACAAGTGCATTAATTACAATCCCAAAAGAAAAGGCTAACAAAAGCCTTACAAAATAACAAGCTAAGAACAAATACTACCCAGTTGTATAATGTATCTCCGGAGTCAAGCACGACGTCTGTATGACATCACTGAAACAACAACCTGCAAAACTCTTGGCTCTACAGCCATCTGCACACGTACTAACTGAAGACGAGAACCTGCTACCTAAGGCACCAAACAAACAAGGTCAGACACGACGGTCTGGCAGGTGATCAATTTAAGCATGAGTATGAATCATTTAAATTTTATAGGAAACCATATACTGAATTTAAAACTGTTTACAAATCTTGAAACGATGCTTGAACGATATACACTTCAAGAAAACAAAATTCCACGAACGAGATATGAGGCAAAAGTAGCATGAGTACATGTGGTCTAGCGTTTAAAACCATTAAATAAATTTTTAAATAGTACATGAACAAAATGCAAGACAAAGCTAGCATGATTACGAGAAAACATCATGATTTGTAAATCCACATTGAGCTCATCCTTTCTCCGTCATACATGATGACAAGAGCAAGCAAAGACAAAGCAAGACAGGCGAAACGAAACGAAAGCCCAAGCCACACTGTCGCGACCCCGGACCGGGATCCGGGCCCGCGACGGTGGTGGATGAATGATTATACGAATGTACACATTTAATTTCCCATAGGTTTCCGCGGTGAGGATTCCACACACACTCATAGAACATTTACATTGGTGCGGAAGCGTGTAGCAAATCAAACTCTTAATCCATTCTCATTATATAAGACTGATAAGCATATATGTGTGACAAGATGTCAGAGTGAACAGTGTTATCGAAGGCATTTCCCCAAAATGGTTATAAGTTAGTGTTTAAACAAAAGATCAAGTTAAATTAACATTCCCCAAAAATAGTGGCCAACAAAGGCCAGTACAACCAAAAGTATAATTCAAGTATCATTCTATAAACTCCCCAGAATGTTACGTAGCTCAAAGCTAAACCAAATGTCTATATGACATTGTCGGCTTGCCACTCCACTAATCGTTGCGGTTCGCCGACCGCCTCCTCTGGCTCCTCCTCGAAGGCAATAACGGGGACTGGACCTGAGTACCACAAAATTGGGTCAGACACGACGGTCTGGCAGGTGGATGAATAGATAATACCAAGAGAGAAATCAAAGCACATTTTAAACATAACAAAATCTTATTAAAACAATAATTGTCTTACAACAGGATGCATGGTTCATGTAAAGTACAGATGCAATATAAATCATATAGGATATTCAAGGTACAGGAACTGACTAGATGGCAACCACACTAAAGCTAAATCCTCTCTATCACTAAGGTGATGAGAGCACATGTAAGACCCCGACCCCTAATTTTCGGGACTAGTGTGTTTTTAGCCGTGGTTTAGTTTTCTAAATAAGATTTGAGCCTAATTGAGTTAGAGTGTGGTTTAGAATGGTTTTCCATAGCTTTGGGGAATTTTGAGAGCGGTTGGACCCGGTCTTATGCCTTGGGCTGTACGTGTCAGTGTGGGGGATTGTTCTTGATTTTGAAAAATTACAATTTTGGTTTCTTTTGATAGGTCAAATCAGATCCAACAACTTTTGTGTTTGGACCTACCCCATTCGAAACTCAGAAAATCAGTTTTTCACCCCGAGGGGCAAAACAGTCTTTTCACATTTAAATCTGAGCCCAGATTTCAAAATTTTAGAACAATGCCAAAAATATACTTTTTGAAAACTAGATTTTATAAGGATCATTTTAGTCTTCTTCGTCGATTTCATCCGAGGCCCAGAAAGCCCAGTTCTAAGTCCATGAAGAGTTTTAAGTTGTGGGCCCCATAATTATCACTTTATATAAGCCCCACCTTCCATCTCTTCTCTCCATTCTCTTCCCCAACGAGAGTGAGTTGCAGGGGCTCCCAGCTGAGCCTTATTCCTCTCCTTCCTTGCTTCTCCCTCCACCAAATCAACCATGATTCATCACCGTTTGAAAATCCGATTTCGCCATTGTGTTCCCCACATTCCAAGCTCTCCCTAGACCCCATTTTCGCGTGAGGAGCAGCTGGACAGCCCCTTGTTTGAGCTGTTCCTTGCTGGTTGGAGATGCTACAGGTAAGACCTCCCTTTCATTTCTTTATATGAGGTAGGGCAGCCCCTAGGGAGCCTTGATTTCAACATGCAAGCTCTAACTCTAACTCTTTCCTAGATTCCTAATTTTGAGCCACTTTTTGAGCATGTTTTGGGGGTCTTTGTTTCATAGGTGTGCTTGTGTCTAATTGGTGAGATTTCTGAGTAATCTTGGAGTGCTAGAGACAAAGGCAAGTGATCAACTTAGCTCTTCTTATGCATGCAATGTTTGAATGTTTTAGCTTCCATGGTTTGGTTCTTTTTCCATTCTAAATTGAGCAATGTATTGTTTCAAATATGTGTTATGGTTTGGATTTTTGTTTAGTTTGAAATGCATATGCTAGTGGTTTATCTTGATGGTTTTCATTCAATTGAAGTGGCTTTTGTCTTGCCTAAATGTTTTGCAAATGGATGGAAGTATGGAGGAGTATGTTGTGAAATGATTAGATGTGTTGGTTGTTAAAATTTAATGGAAATGGCCCTTGGAGAGCATGGAGACTCAGGGGGATGTGCAGGGATTTGACAAAGGAATGAAATGAGGAAAAATGGGTGAAAGGGTGTGAAAAATCTGAACTGAATTGAGGCTGCCGCAGATGGGCGGTCAGCAGTCGGCCAGCCGACTGTTGACCCACGGCTAGCCGCCCCTGTGTCGGTCAGAATAACAGCAGATGGGCGGTCAGCAGTCGGCCAGCCGACGGCCAGCCAACTGTTGACCCACGGCTAGCCGCCCCTGTGTCGGTCAGAATAACAGCAACCAAGTTTTACACAGGGTGTGGTCGGCCCGCGGTCGGTCAGTAGGCGGCTGGCCGACCTGCGCAGAAAAATGGAAAAGTAGTATTGTTCCTGAACAGTCGGTCAGTGGTCGGTCAGCCGGTCGGCTAGCCGACCACAACCGACGGCTAGCCGCCAGGTAGCCGCGTGGTGGCCGAGGGTACAGAAGGAGAATTTTGAAGGGTTTTCGATGGGAGAGAAAAACTAGAATATGTTAAGGGGTCTTTAGCTTGATGTTGTGCAATTAAAACATGAAATGTTATTTAGCTTCAGGGGCACCAATCCGCTTTTAATTCCAACATTTGGGTTTCAATTACACAAGAATCGAATGAAGGGCCTTAGCATATACTTGAAAGTCTGTTTTCAGAAACTTAGTCTTGACATGAAGAATATTATTTTGTACTTGTTTTGACTTACAAGCATTGGTTTTGTCTTGGATCTCGTTTTGTACTTGTTTTGACTTACAAGCATTGGTTTTGTCTTGGATCTCGTTTTGCACTTGTTTTGACTTACAAGCATTCGTTTCGTTCGGGTATTGTTTTGCACTTGTTTTGACTTGCAAGTATCAGTTTTGTTTTCGGTATTGCTTTGCACTTGTTTTGAGTTACAAGTATCAGCTTTGTTTCAAAGAACCCAAAAAGGGGACTACTTAGTGTGCTTCGACATGCTTATAGCTTATGCTACCTTGTTTTGTCTTGCGTGCACCGTCCACCCGTGTGGTCGATGAGGGAAATATGAGAACTTGGTCCGGGCGGCACCCTTAACCACGGGGCGTAGCGTGTCAACCACAGGCCTCAAACGGCGAGTCTCCATTAGTTTTGCGCATTCATGAATTCCGTTGAATATCACTGAGCTTGGACTGCCCTCTCAGTCTGATCCACTAGTTAGGGGGTCCTTAAACATAAGGACTATCTGCAGATAAGTCGTGTATTTATACACATTTTTGTTTTGTTCTGGTTCCGCGGCCGGTTTTCCCGCCCACCTTGTGTGGCTCGGGCTTTCGTTTCGTTTCGCCTGTCTTGCTTTGTCTTTGCTTGCTCTTGTCATCATGTATGGTGGAGAAAGGATGAGCTCAATGTGGATTTACGAATCATGATGTTTTCTCGTAATCATGCTAGCTTTGTCTTGCATTTCGTTCATGTACTATTTGAAAGTGTATTTAATGGTTTTAAACGCTAGACCACATGTACTGATGCTACTTTTGCCTCATACCTCGTTTGTAGACTTTTGTTTTCTTGAAGTGTATATCGTTCAAGCATCGTTTCAAGATTTGTAAACTATTTTAAATTCAGTATATGGTTTCTTATAAATTCTAAATGACTCGTACTCATGCTTAAATTGATCACCTGCCAGACCGTCGTGTCTGACCTTGTTTGTTTGGTGCCTTAGGTAGCAGGTTCTCGTCTTGAGCTAGTACGTGTGCAGATGGCTATAGAGCCACGAGTTTTGCCGGTTGTTGTTTCGGTAATGTCATACAGACGTCGTGCTTGACTCCGGAGATACATTATACACCTGGGTAGCATTTGTTCTTAGCTTTTCATTTTGTAAGGCTTTTGTTAGCCTTTTCTTTTGGGATTGTAATTAATGCACTTGTTAAATTATAACTTGAATATGCTTGGGTATTGATAAGCCTGTCACAGTCAGCTCTGTATATTTTGGTATCATGTTTTGTTCCAGTCTGAGTATGATTATAGTATGACAGCTTTATGCTGAGGGGTTGAGTGCGACACAGAATCCGATGGCCACGGACTCCGGGTCGCAATACCACTTAAGCTTCCGCGAAATGTTCTTGATGTGTTTGGAAATTTTGCCTTCCTCACACACGCGGATCCCGGGGAGAAATATATTCATCACTTACTTCCCAATTCGCGTTCCCGAGGTCGGACCGCTGTAGGGATCCGGGTTCGGGGGCGCGACAGCACATTCAGTGCGTTGGACTCGAGCACACGAAGTGACGAGAACCAACATTAAATACATATACATATAGCTAGGCAAGACCACGGCCGCGGAACCGGGTAACGGGACAGGACATGATCCAAGTTGCAACTGGCGGGAGCACAAGGGGGAGGCCCAAGTCAGTTGATCAGACCGACAAGGACGTTCAAGCTTAGTGGTGCCGACTCATAGGTTACATGAGAAATCAAAACATGTACTAAACTATATCGGTGTAAAACACTCGGGCAGGCGGGGCATGGTGCTCATAGGCTCACATTTCTTATCATTATCTTTTCATGCGTAAACGGGGCTGGCAGGACATGTCAGGTGCATAAATCAGAGTTAAAAACAATGAAATAAATTCTTATACAATTACGGACTATATATTGGGGCTTCCGTATTCAGACAACATGTATAAAGATCTTGTATGTCTGTTATTGCCCTTAGTATGGTACTCAAATGATAGAGGACATATCAAGGTTCCTTATACAAGTCGATGAATCCAAAATTCCCAATACCTTTCTGAAATGGAGTTTCTTTTTAAGTCGATCTCCTTATGTCATCCCCTGGGTCTTTCCAAGGTGGTAGGGCATCAGAACAACCCATCCAAACCTTTAAATACCATATCTGAAAACAATAGAAAAGACTCATGAATTCTGGGTGAAATTCGGTCACCAGTCGGTTAGCTGGCGGTTAGCCGCCGAGTGTTCGGCGGTTAGCAGCTGGCCGACCGCGGGGCCGACCGCGGTTCACCCTGCTAAAATATAGCATTCTGTGTTTCTGACCACGCAACTCGGCTACCTGGCGGTCACAGGGTTTTTGGTTAGCGGTTAGCCGCGAGCTGACCGCAGGGCTGACTGCGTCTCACGTGTCAAAACACAGCATTCTGTGTTTGTAACCGAATCTGGGTCGGCTAGCTGCCGGTCACCTGTCGGCTAGCCGCCAAGGTGACCGCCAGCTGACCGCCCAGCTGCGGGAACTACACATTAGGTGCAGGTTTCAGCTCTTTCTTTCCCAAACCCTTTCACCTCAACTTCATCCATTTCCTAACATGAAATGGGTCTATTCCCTTCTATTCAATCATCAATCCTATCCTCCAACCACCATTCCATCAATGCATTTAATTCTCCTTCCAACACAAATCCCATTCAATGCAAGTACAAATATCATTTAAGAAGTCAATAATGGCCAAAATAAGCTTTAATGAATGAATGCATACA
Organism: Persea americana; assembly: GCA_029852735.1. NCBI lineage: Eukaryota > Viridiplantae > Streptophyta > Magnoliopsida > Laurales > Lauraceae > Persea > Persea americana. Next base: position 41,566,961 of record CM056813.1, read on the forward strand.
TTCTCATAAGCTAACTAGGAGAAAAATCATATCAATAAGTACATTTCCAAAAGCATTATGAAACATAGTAAACTAAAGGAATATGAATAGTAAAATCCACATTTTTAATAAAACAAGTACTCATTCAAATCAAATCCATTCATTCACTTGCCTTGGTCTCCAAATATGCTAGTCAAGCTCTAAGCACACTCTCTAGCCCAAAATCCACAATCTACACAAAATCCCCCAAATGACATCCATCACAACCCTAGAATGTCAAAATCAAGAAATAGATGGAGATAGCTTCCAATAATCAAGGTGAAGCACCTCCATGGCTAGAAGAACACACAACCAAGAGATGAGAAGAAGAGCTTACATGGAAAGTCCTCTAATGGCAAGAGCTTGATCAAAGTGTAGATTAGAATGGAAGGTTCTCTCTAAAAATGGTATCAAGCTGAAGCTCTCATGGAGGGGAAGAAGATTACCACCTCCATTTTACCTTTAGCAATAGATTTGAGAGAGATTGGGAGATAGAGAAGCAAGAAGCAAGGTAGTTTGAAGAAAACCCTAGGGTTGGGCTGGAATTCCTTTTCCTCAAAGAAAGTTGCAGGAAGAGGAAGAGGAAAAAGGGCTCCTCCATATATAGACAATGGCAATGGGTCCCACAACTTAAAAGTCCAAATTGGGCTAAAACATCGCTCTACGGGTTTCAGACGGATTCGACGAACAAGGAAGAATCGGTCGTCGAAATTTCTACTTTCCAAAAAGTATATATTTCACTAGTTTCGGAGACATTGAAAATAGTGTCCAGATTTTGTGTAAAAAGACTATTTTACCCCTATCATTAGCAAAGTAGGGTTTAGAGGTCTCGAATGAGAACGGAGCAAATACAAAAGTTGTCGGGAATCATAAAATACATTAAACGAAACAAATTACCGATTTCTAGAATTATTAAATAAATCCCAAAACTAACCAAGACACAATAAGAGGAACCCCCAAAGGGCCCCACTAAATCAAAGAGTTCCCAAAATAATTCAAAGCTATCACAAGTGATTCTAAATCCTGATTTAACCCATTTCCACTAACCTCACATATAGCTAAAGCATGACTTAATTAACACTAAAAGGAAACTCTCGGGGCGGGGTCTTACACACACAAGGTGGGCGGGAAAACCGGCCGCGGAACCGGAACAAAACAAAAATGTGTATAAATACACGACTTATCTGCAGATAGTCCTTATGTTTAAGGACCCTCTAACTAGTGGATCAGACTGAGAGGGCAGTCCAAGCTCAGTGGTATTCAACGGAATTCATGAATGCACAAAACTAATGGAGACTCGCCGTTTGAGGCCCGTGGTTGACACACTACGCCCCGTGGTTAAGGGTGCCGCCCGGACCAAGTTCTCATATTTGAATGCTCAAGACTAATGGAGACTCGCCGTTTGAGGCCCGTGGTTGACACGCTACGCCCCGTGGTTAAGGGTGCCGCCCGGACCAAGTTCTCACATTTCCCTCATCAACCACACGGGGTGGACGGTGCACGCAAGACAAAACAAGGTAGCATAAGCTATAAGCATGTCGAAGCACACTAAGTAGTCCCCCTTTTGGATTCTTAAAACAATTTGAAACAAAGCTGATACTTGTAACTCAAAACAAGTGCAAAACAATACCCGAAACAAAACTAATACTTGCAAGTCAAAACAAGTGCAAAACAATACCCGAACGAAACCAATGCTTGTAAGTCAAAGCAAGTACAAAATGAGATCCAAGACAAAACCAACGCTTGGAAGTCAAAACAAGTGCAAAGTAATATTCTTCTTGTCAAGACTAAGTTTCTGAAAACAGACTTTCAAGTATATGCTAAGGCCCTTCATTCGATTCTTGTGTAATTGAAACCCAGATGTTGGAATTAAAAGCGGATTGGTGCCCCTGAAGGTAAACAACATTTCAGATTTCCAAGTACACAATATCAAGACAAAAGCCCCTAAACATATTCTAGTTTTTCGTTGATCAAAATATCCACTTTCTTTGTCACCCTTTGATCATTAAGCATAGTATACCATTGGATTCCTTGCTTCGAGAGCTTTCCAACGGTATATAGAACTCCAAATTCCGACGAACGATTCAAAAGTTATGGCTTCCGGAAGATGGTCATTCCGAGCCCGGAACAGTTAGCTCGAGCGAACAAAAGTTGGCTCGAGTGAACTGGTCACAGAACCTCCTTGGTACCAACAGTGAACTCCACTGCTCCAATTCCACTCCAATATCCATTAACAAATAACATCTAAGACTCAACACCAGTGAAAAATACAGAATTTCAAAAATAATTCGAATTCATACTTTCATAACCAAATAAAACAATGCTGGAAACAACATATCTCAAATCAGAATTTCAAGAAAACAATTTCAGATTTGAATGCAATTGCAGGAAACAACATATTTGAAACCAAAATTTTTTGAAAATAGGTTCAGATTTGAATCCAATAGATCAATGCAGGAAACAACTAATTTCAGCAGTGCAGAATTCTGAATTTCAGCAGTGCAGGGTTCTGAATTTCAGCAGTGCAGAATTCTGAATCTAAGCAGTGCAGAATTTTTCACATAACTGAAACATTAAATCAACTCCAGAAATCTGAGTCTAGTTGAAACATTAAAACAATTGCAGAGTTCTGAATCTAGCTGAAACATTAAAACATTTGCAGAAATCTGAACATAAAACTGAACACTACATGTTGCAGAAATCTAAACAAGATCTGAACATTAAAAGTTACGGAAATCTGAACAAGAACTGAACTCTAAAAGTCGTATAAATCGGCACAAAATCTGAACATTAAAAGTAGTAGAAATCTGCACATAATTTGAACATTAAAAGTTGTAAAAATCTGCACCTAATCTGAATACAATTGTACACTAAGATTCTGCAAAAATCTGAACACCATTGCACACTAAAATCCTGTAAAAATCTGAACACAATTGCACATGAATTGGACACAAAACTGCAGAAATTTGCATACCGAATGAACACAAAAATTGCAGATTTGAATGCAATAAACCAGTGAAGAAAACAACATATTTCAAATCAGAATTTCAATAAAAACAATTTCAGATTTGCATGCATTCAAAAGAAACTGATTATTCACTTGCCTCAAGCTGAAATGGGTCTCAAGTTCACTCCAAACAACTCCTACACAGCCAGTTGAAATCCTACACCAAACCCATGGAAGAACCCATTTCAAAATCCACAAAACTTTAAAAAAACAATGGAGTTCTTAAAAAGAATCCATGCATGTATGATAAGAGGCTTTACTTGGTCCAATAAAAACCAAATTTGAGAAGAGGTATCCATTGCTAACCTTGAGAAGCTCTATACAAGAAGAAGAGTTTGGAGAAGAGAGAAAGCCCAGCTGAAATCCCCCAAAAACAGTACCCTTTTGAAGCTTGAAAGATGGGGGGAATGTTGGTGGAATTTGTTCTTTACTTTGAGCTTGGTTTCATTAACATGCAAGAGGAGAGAGAAGACAAGAAGAAGAAGAAGTCTTCTTTGGTTTTGTTGCAGCAGAGAAATGAAAATGAAGAAGAAGGTGAAAGGAGCCAACGTGGGTTCTTATATAAATGGGCAAGTTGTGGGCCCCATTGGCCCTTAAAGCTTCAAAGCTTTAAAACTCATGTTTGTCGGTCCCGGATGAAATCGACGAAGAAGAACAAAATGATCCTTCAAAAATCTAGTTTTAAAAAAGTATACCTTTGACATACTTTTGAGATTTCGAAAATTGGGTCCAGTTTTAGGTGTGAAAAGACAATTTTACCCTTTTTGGGCCAAAACAAGGGTTTCTGGGCTTCGGATGGACTCGACGAAGAAGACTAAAATGATCCACATAAAATCTACTTTTCAAAAAGTACATTTTTGACATGATTCTGAAATTTTGAAATTTGGGCTCAGATTTAAATGTAAAAAGACTGTTTTGCCCCTCGGGCTGAAAAACTGATTTTCTGAGTTTCGAATGGGGTCGGTCTAAACACAAAAGTTGTTGGATCTGATTTGACCTATCAAAAGAAACCAAATTGTAATTTTTCAAAATCAAGAACAATCCCCAACGCTGACACGTACAGCCCAAGGCATCCCCGGGCTGTCAGACAGGGTCCAACCGCCCTCAAAATTCCCCAAAGCCATAGAAAAACCATTCTAAACCACAATCTAACTCAATTAGGCTCAAATCTTATTTAGAAAACTAAACCACGGCTAAAAACACACTAATCCCGAAAATTAGGGGTCGGGGTCTTACACCTTTCTACTTGTGAAGGTGAATCTCCGGATCACCATTTCAAATTCCAAGTAGAATAGAAAATCTGGCATACCCGTACAAAAATGTTGATGCTTGCTCTTTTTTTCTCTTCGCCCCGCCGCACCTTGGTGGACCCGGGACGGAGGAAGGCAAGAAAGAAAAAGACGACTTCATCAAGTTGGCATACCCAGTGGGACTCGTTCATTTAAGAACACGATGCTTAGAATCCTTGGCTCCTTTCTAGTTGGTGGCCTATGTTGGATCTTGTATCTAAAAAAAAAACATGAGATGGGATTCTTTGGAAACTTCTTTCTTTGAACCTGTTTCCATTCTATGTTTTCTCAAACAAAAAAAGAGGTTTCCAAATTTCTTTCTTTTGGACTCGAATTGGAGAAACTTTGTTTCTTTCCTTTACGTACAATGGCTCGCAGAAATGTTTGAGCCAACGTTCAGATTGGGAGGGTCCATTTTCTTCTCTTTGATGGGTCCATTGGAAATCTTTCAAAAAAAAAAAGTTTTCAAATTTCTCTCTTTTGGATTCAAATTGGAGAAATTTCGATTCTTTCCTTTTCGTACAATGGCTCGCAGAAATGTTTGAGCCAACGTTCGGATTGGGAGGGACCATTTCCTTCTCTTTGATGGGTCTATTGGAGATCTTTCAAAAAAAAAAAAAAGTTTTCAAATTTCTTTCTTTTGGATTCAAATTTAAGAAACTTTGGTTCTTTCCTTTTCGTACAATGGCTCGCAGAAATGTTTGAGCCAACGTTCGGATTCGGAGGGGCCATTTTCCTCTCTTTGATGGGTCCATTGGAGACTTAAAAAAAAAAAAAAGAACAACAGCACACAATAAGGTTGCACCAATTGCGTTCTTTGACCAAAGTGGATCTAAGAAACGCCTTGTTCAGAGTGTGGAGGCAGCTAGACTGTTCGAGGTAAGGGTCCTTTAAACGGGTTCATTAAGTAATCCTACCCTTACCTGGGGGCCGATCTATCCACTGAGGTTTCATAAGACCGAATTGGAAGACCTATGTGTACTCTTCAAAAAAAATCTCTGTTAAAAAAAAATTTTCTGTCACTATTGTGTTCAAATTGGAGAAATTTTGGTTCCTTCCTTTTCGGATTTAGTGCTCGCAGAAATGTTTGAGCCTCTGTTCGGATTGGAATACCATTTGCTCTCTTTTATGAATTCAATCTTGAATTTTCAAAAGAAAAAAAAAAACTTTCGTCATTATTGGATTCCAATTTGAGAAATCTTGGTTCCTTCCTCTTCGGACTTAGGGCTCGCGGAAATCACTGAGCCTTCGTTCGGATTGGAATACCATTTACTCTCTTTTGCGAATTCGATCTTGACCTTTCAAAAAATCCCATCTCGTGTCCTTTTCAAGGATGTGATTTACAACATTTGTGCCTAGCGGTGCTAGTACGCCCTTTCGGGTCTACTGTATTCGCGACCGACACATTTGTATCTTCAACCTTATATCCTTTTACCTCGAGTGAGCTTCACTTCTCGGTAACTTGAATTAAGGTTTACAATTGCTTCTAGCAGTCACTGGAACACTCATTACGAGCCGACCATACTTGCGTTCAGAACAATTGTACCCTCTATGGTATTTTGCCTTCTTCATTACGCTCAGAATAAGCCATGCCTGCTGAGCGATTTGAAAAGACAAAACCATAGTATAGCCCATTTATGATCACCATATTCTTGTGATTACTAATGGATGTGGTCTTGTTTCAGAAGTTTTCCAAAACTAACAATGGCAGCTTCATTGACCATCACCTTCGATGAGAACAAGTACCAAGTCATGCTTCAAGAGAAGCAAAGCAAGCGCACTCACAAGCGCCTGACCAGCTGCAGAAGCGTCACCTCCCTCGGCAACTCCCAAAACATCGGGTCGACCTCCACTCCCCGGACCATCGTCTTCGGGTAACTAAGACCATTCCCACTACCCGTAGAAAAGACGGCGCCTGCTAAAAAGCAGAAAACCGCCCCTCAACGTGTCGCTGCCCCGACACCAAAGGCGGTCACCAAGAAGCCTAAGGCTCGTGGCAATCCCACGAGGCCTCAACCTACAAAAAGCCAGGTCTGCCCCAAGACTTGGTCCCCGCGGTCTTCACCAAAACAAAGAAGATCCCGGACATCTGCAAAGCCAGCATACCTGGCTCCTCTCAAGGAGAACCGGTTCTATCCTCTTGCTTACATCAAAGGAGAGAAACCTACCCTCCACCGAACAACCAAAACAACTCAGCACGAGCCAGCTTGTTCATACAAGCCCAAAATCAAGTCGTGCATCACAAGTGCTCGACAAGTACCTGCCAGGGCCTGCTCTCCTGCAACTCGACCCTTCATCTCAACAGGGGCTGAGCTTGCGAAATTTAAAGCTTCGCTGCGACAGGCTAAGGACCGCATCCAGATCCTGTCCATGCCGGTCTTCAAGGAAGTCAAGCTCGGTTGCTGCGCACGAGGGACAACGTCCTTCATTGCCAGAGCACAGCCCGAGCTAACCGAAGCTCAAATTGCTCGTCGTATATGTCGCCACGCGGCATATCAACAGAAGAGAGTAGAGAAGCAAAGAACCCAGCATTCTAAGCTTCAAATCTCCCAAAAATGGGTCGAAAAAGAAAGACCCGACCAAGTTGCTGCTGTCCACATGGTTGGCAAAACCAAAAGACGGCAGAAATCAGCAACAAAAATACATGTTAGACGACCAGTGACTCGCAGCGTCTCCCGGACGAGAAGACATCAGGAAGACTCTCCCACTCCTTCAAGCCAAGGACATTGGAGCGATCATTCCTCTTCATCTCGAAGAATGAGCTCCAGCTCAGTCACTAAGACAGTATCCTCTTTCAACTCACGAAGAGTGAATGTCCTAGTCACAAACTCTGAGCAACCTCCACCGAACAATAACATGGCTCTACGCATTCAGCAGCTAGAGCAAGGATAGCAGAGAATAGAGGTCCTGATGGAAAACCTCCTTCTCACTCTCCAACGTCCACCAAACAACGATGAAGTTCCTCCACAGGATGAGGCAAACGGTGGAGAAGATGAGTCACGCGCCCTTACTAAAAAGGACGTTGACAATATCCTCGCCAAAGCAAAAGAAGAGGATACACTAAAGGAGGATGGGATCAAACCACCATATCCCTTATGGATGGACTCGGTTCCTTTCCCTCCAAAATTCAAGCAACCTCTTCTCCAAACATATACGGGGAAAGGTTAAGCCAGACAGCACGTCATCCACTTCAAGATCCTGACAGGAACGATTGTGGATCAAGATGCTCTCAAGATCCGTCTCTTTGCAAGTACCCTAAATGGTACGGCCTTTGATTGGTGCTCCACTCTGCCAAAGGACTCCATTCAAAACTGGACCATGCTAGAGACACTCTTCCTGACCCACTTCAAAGGTGAGGATCATCCTATTACTATGGCTTAACTCTGCAGCCTTAAACAGGGAGAGAATGAGTCGACATATGACTTCATTCACAAGTGGAAAGCAATGGCATACAAATGCTCGGATGTGCTGCCACAAGCGTCGCCGGTCGACATCTGCCGAAGCAACATGAGAGCAAGGATCCGCTCCATGATCATCGGCAACAAATCAAAGAACTTGGGAGAACTCCTATAAGCATCTATGGAGGCGGAAACGGTGATCAAAGACCTCAACAGTCAGAAGTCATCAAAGAAGGAGCTGACCGCCATTCCGACCTCCAAGCCAAAGAAAAAGGAGGTTCTCAATTTGCAAACTAAGTTAGCCCCTCAGCCACCAAAGAAAGCTGAAAACAAAGCTGCAGGTAAGAGACCTGAACTCTCTGATGCATTTAAAGAACGAGTAGAAAAGAAATATCCGTTCGATGAAGATGTTGAAGAGATATTTGGGGCTCTCTTAGCAAATGGTAAACTCACCTTGCCTGACCCAAAAAGACCGGGAGATGTTGGTCCCCGATATTGTCCATACCACCAAATGGTCTCGCATCCTCTCAACCAATGTTTCGTTGTGAGAGAGAAGATCAACAAGATGTGGAAAAACGAAGTCATTACCTTTGACAAAAATTATGGGTCTGCCTCCGTTAACATGGTGTCATATGGACAAACATCGAAGTCACCAAAGGAAAACAATGACCACTTCTTTCAAGGTGATAAAAATGACCCAGACGTCCCAAGAGCTGGTGCCTTACCCAACACCAGATGGACACCCCATATGGGTACATCCCGACCTCCTAGAAGATGAAAATTGGGAGATCGTCAAAACAAAGTCGACCGCTCAACAGCGAAGGCAAGCCAAGAGACAACTTCGCAAGCTCAAACAGCAGGAGAAGGCTCAAACAAAACAAGAGGTCCCTGAAAAAGCAGAAACCTCCTCTACTGCTTCACTGGGGGCAACAGAGGAGTTTCTCCCCAAAGCTTCAAGAGTGCTAAGAAAATTCACCCTTTGTGATTTCATGCCACCAAGGCTCAGAGATGAGACTACGCAGGGGGCATCATACTCTTGTAGCTTGGTAGTTGGATTCTCCATGAATGGATACGAGTCCAGTGACACTGCCAGTGACACAGATGAATGGGAGGAATCCCTTGAAACCGAAGAATATCTCTCTGATGAGGAATGGATCCCAGAATCCCACCTTATGCCAGTAATCTGGTATAACCCCTTCCAGCCACAAGGATCCTGGTCTGATGATGATGAAGACCAAGAGGCTGTTCAAGAAAGTGCTGTCAACCCAACGCAAACAAATGCTCTAGTGGATCCCAACCAGGTTGAACCACAGGGGCAGATGAAGAAGAAGATTTGGCTCCTATGCCCGATCTGGAAGAATATGCAAGGATCTTGCAGCGTCTAGCCATAGAACAAGAGCAGGATCGCATCAATCAGCTTCATCAAAATCCAGAACCGGAAGTCTTGGAGAATCTACAAACATCTCCTCCAGTGACTCCGGAAAATGAAGAAAGTTGCTAGATTGATGATCCTCTTACATCGGAGGATGAGTCTGATTCCCAACAGTCCATTGTGGAGGCATCTTCTATCGAAGTTGCCTGCAATGTGATAGTTCAGGATGACAGTGCCTCTGAAGCTTCATCTGCTGAGGCCACGGACTCTCAAAATGCATTCAACAGAATATCTTCTGGAGCTACATCTTCTCGGGCGACTTCCACTAAAATAGCATCCTCTAAGCCTTCGTCTCCTGAAACTGTGACATCAGAATTCAAGCCTCTTCCGACTGATCACCAGGAAGACGCTCTGGCTGATGAAGTCTTCAAAGAAAACCTAGTCAATTGGTCCTAGGTACCCAACCTCATAGGAGATGTCTAGACCGATGAAATACTGGACAAAGAAGAAAAGTTGTTGGAAGCTGTTCAGGACTTGTTCCCAGAAAATGCTCCATGCAACGCAATAACTGAAGATGGCAATACTGCCGCAGAAGCGTTTTCAGCAAATGGGGAGGATCAACCCCTTGAGCCCGAAGGGGGTCTTCCGAAAGAAGAGCCACCTCTAGAAGCTTTTGAAGTTGGGAAAGGTACCCGCTCTGGCCGGGATTACCACAAAAACTACAACCAACCTTCTTCTTCTTCTTATGTAAATCCTTCAGGAAAACAAGTTGTAAATGCCCCAAACAGCAGTGATAATGAAAATGCAGGCCCAAAGGAGGCTTTCAAGTATGACTTGATCGAGCACTTAAACACATACCTGCCCAACTGCACATCCTAGACTTATTTCGAATGTTACCACAAACTCGTGATAGTCTCATTTCAGAACTGCAAAGGCTGAATGTGGATATCGACAAACATGCCCCACAAGTCCTACAAATTGAAATGGACTATAGGGTCAAAAAGTCAAAAACCTCCTCAAAGGGAGAAAAGAAAGAAGCTGGAGGACCTTGCGCTGAATGCCTCTCGGTCCAAAAAGCCGCAAATGCTACCATCGCCTTTAATAAGGAGGACCTCCTGCTAGGCGAGATGAAGCACAACCGACCCTTATACTTCACGGGGTACAACAAAGAGATGCTGATACACAGAGTCCAAATCGACCTGAGGTCTGCACTCAACCTCATCTCTACTACAGCACTCGAAGAGCTGGGTATCCCACCTAGCAAACTAGGCCACACATCTGTGTCCATCTTTGGATACGATGGGAGTGCTCAAAGGCCCATCGGCAAAATCAGGTTCAGGTTGCAAATCGGTGATCTTATCTCTGAGGTCACCGTGTATGCAATAAAAACCCCTTCATGCTACAACATCCTTCTCAGACGCCCTTGGATACACGAGAATGGTGTCGTCCCTTCAACTCTACATCAATGCATCAAGTTTGTTGGCGACGACGGCTTGATACGTTGAGTGTTTGCAGACAAAAAACCCTTCAAAGGCAAAGAAGTCCATTTTGTAGACTCTCAGATGTACAAGGATAAAAAAGAAGAAAAGAAGGAGAAAATAGCATCCTTTGCCGGCAATCTCCAAAAAGATAAAGGCAAGGCTCCTCAGCAATCAATGGAAGAAAACAAACCTTCCGGCAAACCCAAAGAGAGCAATCTGTCTCCCTTCGTTGTCTCCTTCAAATCTTCCAAACCTTTGGTAATCACTACCAAAGCAAAGAAGACAAAGCAAAAAACTAGGGGCAAGTTCGTTGTTTCCTTCGTGTCTATCGAACAAGATACAGATTCGGATTCAGAGACAGAAGACAACGCATCGTCAAGCCAAGCTAATACTCAGCAAGTTCGGCCTGCTCTCACTCCATTGGAGACACCTGCTGACGTAGAAGATCCCGCTTCTGCTACCTTCATCGTTCCGGCAACAATGGCAGAAGAGAAACCAATCTTCTTCCATAGGTCGGACGCTTCTTCATCAAATTCCTTGCTTGAACCTTTCCAAAATGAAGGTATGCCTCAACTATCCTTGTATAGTCCAATAGCACAAGCTATCATGAAGAAAATTGGCTATGACACTCAAAATCCAATCGGTTTGGGAGGTGACCGTGGTATTCTTATACCATTGGAACCCACCCAGACCAAAAGTCAGCTGGAAGATTAGAAACTCCACCGTCGCATAGACAAGTCTTCAAACGGATTGGGGTATGATCCTGACACTCCGATGAGACAATTGACACAAAGGCTACAAAGTTGTTTTGCCGACCAGTCCTCAACATCTCGTATTGATGAAGACATCAATCTCCCTGGATATCTCTTTGAAGAGTTACCCGACAAGGACCCGGAAGCTCATCAAATTGGTATGATTTCTTTGATGATGAACAGGAATTGTCCGATGACACAAACGCACCGTTCTCTAATTCAGAAGAGCCATCGTCTCCAAAAGAAGTGCCTTATTTCGACTTAGTTTCAGCAGGTGATTGGGATCATCCCATAGCAAGTCTTGAGAAGAGTACCGATCAAGAAGACTTATGGAAAGAAGCGGAGCCATGGTCTGAAAATGCCCTTGGAAATCCATAAGGCTTTGTTGAGTCGGAAGCCTCTGAAAATATTGTGGAGGAACCACCTTCAAACCTTCCAAAAGAAGATTATGTTCAAAAGATAGACTTGGGAACACCTGATAACCCACGTCCTGTATTCATAAGTAAGAATATAAAGGATGATGAGTTACCCGAGTATGTCTCTTTTCTTCGTGAGTTTGTTGATTGCTTTGCATGATCTTACGCTGAAATGCCTGGCTTAGATCCCAAAATAGCAGTTCACAAACTCAACTTCCAAGAAAACATCAAGCCTGTCAAACAAGGCCAAAGAAGATTCCGTCTTGATGTGATGGACAAAATTGAACAAGAAGTTCAGGAACTCAAAAACATTGGCTTCATTCGCGAGGAAAAGCATCCCGAATGGTTGGCCAACATCGTCCCCGTGACAAAGAAAAATGGGCAAATCAGAGTCTGTATTGACTATAGAGACCTGAATAATGCTTGCCCCAAAGATGAATTCCCGCTCCCCATACCGGAGGTAATGATTGACAACACCTGTGGGTTTGAGCGAATGACTTTCATGGATGGCTTCTCTGTCTATAACCAGATAAAGATGCATCCCGAAGATGAAAGGCGTACATCATTTCGGACCCTATTTGGCGTGTATTGCTACACTGTCATGTCATTTGGTCTGAAAAATGCCGGTGCAACATCTCAGAGGGCTATGATGAAGATATTCTAAGATATGTAGCACAAGACGGTCGAATGTTTTGTTGATGACCTCGGCATCAAAAGCAAAAGAAAAGAAGACCATCTCCAAGATCTTCGAGAAGTCTTCCTTCGGCTTCGCAAACACAAACTGCAAATGAATCCCCTCAAATGCTTCTTCGGTGTCTCATCGGGTAAGTTGCTCGGATTCATAGTTCGGAAAGCTGGAATAGAACTTGACCCCATCAAAGTCAGGGCAATTCTAGAAATGCCATCTCCAAGAACCCTAAGAGAACTAAAAGGGCTTCAAGGAAGATTGGCATACATCCGACGGTTCATTTCCAATCTATCAGGAAAATGCCGTCCATTTTCTCGCCTGATGAAGAAAGGTGTGGACTTTGTTTGGGATGTTGAATGTGAAGCCGCATTTCAAGACATCAAGTTATACCTGACCAAACCTCCGGTGTTGGCTGCTCCCACAACCGGAAAACCATTCATCTTGTACACAAGAGCTCTCGACTATTCTTTGGGCGCTCTACTTGCACAAGAAAATGATGGAGGAAAAGAAGCTGCTCTATACTACCTCAGTCGCATGTTGGTAGGTGCAAAGCATCGCTACTCTCCAGTCGAAAAAGAATGCCTGGAAGTGATGTTCGCCGTACAAAAGCTACGTCACTATTTGCTGTCAAACACAGTACACCTGATTTCAAGGATCAATCTCCTAAAGGTCCTTGTTACAAAAGCAGGTTCTCTCAATGCCCGGCTGGCAAAATGGTCCATCCTTCTGTCACAATTTGATATTAGGTATGTACCACAGAAAGCAATCAAAGGCCAAGCACTGGTAGACTTTCTTGCAGAGCATCCACTGCCTAAGGATTCTCCGCTCAGGGATGATCTCCCAGACGAACCTGTCTACAGCGTGGAGACTTCTTCACCAAATGCCTCCTGGAACATGTACTTTGATGGTGCAACCAGGACAAATGAAAAAGGAAAGCCGATATCAGGAATTGGCTTTCTCTTTGTTAACCCCGATAAATACATGATTCCTCATGCATTTTCGCTACTGGAACCATGTTCAAACAATGCAGCTGAGTACCAAGCCCTGATTGTAGGATAGGAACTCGCCCTCGAATCCGGTATCACCATGCTGGAAGCATTTGGGGACTCCCAACTAATCGTCGACCAGATGAATCGGAAATATGAAATCAGGAAGCCTGATCTGTTGCCTTACTATAACAAGGCACAATCGCTCCGTCAGAGGTGAAAACATCCGTGCAGATGCCTTGGCTGGACTTGCTGCATCTATGGCAATCCTAGAAGGGGAAAACATGCAAATTACAGTGTGTCAAATAAGGATTCTCCCTCCTCTCAACACACACTAAGCAGTCGCTGAATGCCACCGAGTGGTTGGAAGTCAGACTTCCATCCTTAAACCCCCGATCGGTGACTGGAGGGATCCGTTCATTGATTACATTATGTTCGGAATCCTACCTGAAGATCCAAAAGAGCGGATAAGTATCCAAAGACGACCCCCAAACTTTCATTTTGATATTCCCTCTAAAATGCTTTACAGAAAATCCTTCAATGGAGTACTTCTATGCTGCTTGTCACAACAAGAGGCGGAAGAAACTCTAAAAGAAGTTCATATTGGTCTTTGTGGAGCCCATCAGGCTGGTCCTAAGCTCTACGATCAAATAAAAAGGTTGGGTTACTATTGGCCTACCATGGTGGCTGACGCAATGCAATTTGCCAAACGTTGCCAACAATGCCAAATTCATGGAGATTATGTACACATGCCTCCAGAATGGCTACATCATACAGCGATCTCATGGCCCTTCGAAGCCTGGGGTATGAATATCATAGGTCGTATCTCTCCCCCGTGAAGCAAAGGTCATTGCTTCATCTTCGCCGCTACGGATTATTTCTCCAAGTGGTCATAGTCAGCCCTTCGAAGCATTTGCGTTCAGTGAGATGAAGACCTCGTCAGTCCTTCAATTCTTACGAACCAACATCATTTGTTGCTTCGGCATACCTAAAAGATTCGTCCATGATAACGGCCCACAATTCCGGGATCACAGATTCTACAAGTTCTGCGACAAATACAAAATCCAAAGTTGTCCTTCGACTCCGTATAACCCGGCAGCGAATGGACTAGCGGAAGCCTTCAACAAGACATTCTGCAAAATTCTCAAGAAAATGGTCTCTAGTCACAAAAGAGACTGGAGCGACAAACTGCCTGAAGCCTTATGGGCCTATCGGACTATCGTTCGAGGACCAACCCATAGCACACCATTCTCCTTGGTCTATGGATGTGAAGCAGTTGTCCCTCTAGAGGTACAAATTCCTTCCTTAAGGGTATTTCTACAAAATGAAATGACGCAAGAAAGCAATGTCAAATTGAGACTCCAAGAACTAGATAATCTCGATGAAAGACGGCTCGAAGCTCTACAAAGCGTTGAGCTTTACCAACCACGCATGGCAGGATCTTTTGACAAAAAGGTCAAGCAACGTGCCCACAAAAAGGGTGACTTGGTTCCTGCGGTGACAAGGCCAATGGTTTTTTCCCACAAATCCAAAGGCAAATTCGAACCAAAATGGGAGGGACCCTTCGTCATCGACAAAGTCTTCTCCAATGGCGCATATGCTCTTCTACACATGGAGGGTGATAGATGTATGCTGCCCTTCAATGGCAAGTTCTTGAAGCAGTACTACCCTTGAAGACTTCCTACAACGGGTCAGAGCTATGCTTGTATGGACAAACCCACCCCTTTTAGTGTTTTGATCCCTATGTTCAAATTTCTAAAAACCCAAAAACAATACTTACTTTCAATGTTTCATTGTTCAAAAAAAACAAAAAAATAAACAAAATCAAACCCAAAATCCAAGTTTAGGAGCCTCTTCGCTAACTTGACCAAAACTTTCGATCCTTCAACCCAAAATTCATGGTTCGAAACAAAAATCAGGACTCAGGAATTTCCACCCTGCTCCACCCCGACTTTTACCACCAAAAATGGTTTTGAGTCAAAATTTATGACCCTTGTGTCTTTAAACAAAAATGGTTTTTCAAAAAACCATGGGGAAGCGACGTTTAGTCGATACTCACACAGAACCCAAAAATCGGAAGGATGCGAACCCCATTCAATACTTCCAAAACCTCAAATCGCAAGGAAGCAACACCTTGTCGGTACTTGCAAAATTTCAAAATTGTGGAGATACAACGCTTCAGTTGATATCCACAACCCAAATTTCAAAACAAAAACAAAGGTTCGAAAAAACCTCAAATTTCAAAAATCGTGGGGAGGCGACATTCCATCGATACCCACAAAACCAATTTTTTGAGAAAAAAAGCAAGGAAGCGGCATTCAGTCTATACTTGCACCCAGATCCGCGAGGAAGCGACATTCCATCAATACTCGCAACCAAATGAGCAAGGAAACGACATTCCATCGATACTTGCAATACCATTCAGCAGGGAGGCGACTCTTAGTTGATACTTGCATTTTTTAAAACCAAAAACCTAGCTTTCACGCCAAAACCTGGCTTTTATGCCAAAAACCTGGCTTTCATGCCAAAAACCAAAAATCTGGCTTCCACAGCAACAAAACAAAAACCTGGCTTTCATGCCAAAAATAAAAAATCTGGCTTCCATGCCAATAAAACAAAACTTGGTTTCCAAAAAACTTGGCTTCTATGCCACAAAATTTGGCTTTCACGCCAAACAAACAAAAATCGGCTTCTATGCCACAAAATTTGGCTCCCATGCCACAAAATGTTTGGCTCTCATGCCACAAAACCAAAACTTGGCTTTCACGCCACAAAAATCGGCTCTCATGCCAAAAAACCGGCTCCCATGCCACAAAAACTGGCTTCCATGCCACAAACAAAATTTTGGCTCTCATGCCAAAAACCGGCTCCCATGCCACAAAAGCTGGCTTTCATGCCACAAACAAAATTTTGGTTTTCATGCCACAAAAATCGGCTCTCATGCCAAAAACCGGCTTCCATGCCACAAACAAAATTGTGGCTCCTATGCCACAATCAGAATTCCGCTCTCACGACATCCAAAGTTTGGCTTTCAAGCCATAAAAAAACCAGGCTTTTTGCCACAAAATCTGGCTTTCATGCCCAAAACAAACTTTTCACAAAAGATTTTCACAAATTGACAACCTTTTGATCAAATTCTCAAACAAACATTCCCATCCAACTTTTTACTTACTTTCATAAATGAAAAGAATTTAAGTGAATAGAGGGAATACAAAAAAAAAAAGGGTGCCAAAAATGTTTATACATGGAGGTACCAAAAGAAAAGAAGAAAAAGTTTGTTACAAATCAGGAGGCTAGTCCGACATTGTAACACCCCGTACCTTAATCCCGTATTAATCCTAATTAATTGCTTGATTAGTTAATAGTTTAGTTAGTAGGTGTGTTAGAGTCTTAGCGAGTCGGGTCTGGCGTGGGGATCGCGCGTGCGAAGTCTTGTGCGAGTCCGAGTGCGTTTGGATAGAGTAGGGGGCTGGTTTCAATTTTGGGAAGTTTTCAGGGGTTTTTATGAGATTATGAGTTTTGTGAGTTTGGGTGCAGTGGATAGGTCTCGTCATTTTATGAACTTTAGCCTTCTGTCACGTTTCAATTCGACGCGCTGAAGAGGCCCAAATAATCACTTTTAGCTCACCAAGGACTTAACCCAAATTTTACCAAAAATATCCCTTATATTAAGTCATCAACCGGATGACTCATTCTTTCTTCTTATCTTCACTCATCTTCATCCCTTCTTTCATTTCTCTTGTCATCTCCAAACTCCTCCTTCTCTTCACTGTTGCCTTGCCAAAGAAAACCATGGGAGTCCATCTTCACTAGCCAATCCACCCATCTTCTTCATCAACTCTCCAAGAACTCAACCATCCAATTTTCCAAGATTTTCATCAACAAATCACTCCAAGGTAGGCTCTCCAAGCTACTAGACTTAGCTAATCTTCTTCCTTTGGATTAGAAATGGATTAGGGAGGCTCATAGCAACCCTTTGCATTCCTTTTTGTAGTGAGGTTTTGGTTTGAACACTCTCTTCTTTCCTTGAGCTTTAGAGGAGTTTTCTTGCAATTTCCCTAAGCTCTTCATCAAGGCAAGTTAATATATATGTTTATGATTTGATATGTTTTGTCTTTCCTTTGATTGATGATTGATGATGTTTAGATGACCATTTGCTCTTTAGATTTGTTTTAGATTGAAAACATGATAATGGATTGAAATTGCTAATGAAATAGATTAGGACTTTAATGACTTGATTAGATGATAGGATTGGGTTTTTAGGGACTTGTTGCATCTACATACATGTGGTCATATGTGGATTTTTAATGTGCAAGAACAGGTGAAGAAAGTCACTGAAACAAGTGGAGAAAAACAGGCCCAGGTGCACTACAGTTACAGAACTATGTTCTGTAACCGTAGTGTACCCGGTCGACCGGCTGGGGACCCGATCGACCGAGTAAACTGCGCCCGCGGTCGACCGGATGGGAACTAGGTCGACCGGGTACCCTGTGTACGCGGTCGACCGGGTAGGGACCCGGTCGACCGGGTCAACTGTGGGAAAACCAGTTTTTTGGTTTTTTTTTTCCTATGCTTCCCTATGCTTTGAGGACCTTAGGGGGAACCTTGGCTAACCTTTTTAAGACTCTTTTGACTACATGTGAGGACGTTTTGAGCTCACGTTCTTCACGTTACTCCGGTTGTATCGGGAATCAATTTCACTCAATCTTGAACGGTGCGGGACAATGGGATACCTTTTCTATATCTATGCACGAAGATCATATATTCAGGTATCGCGAACCCTAACCCTTTTGTTGACTGAGTAGGATTGTACGGTGCTTTAGGTTTAAAAGTTGACCTAGGATTGGATTGTTTATTGCCTTGAATTCCGGATGGTACCGTCTGGTACTGTTTACATGAAACGTTCATGTTCATTAGCTTCGTTTATTTGCTTTGGTTTGGGATCACTTTTGAGAACTTAGATTGATGGATTTAGGATCCCCTTTGATGTTTCGTTATTTCGAAGTTTGATGGGAGTGTTGAGGCTAGACGGCTTTAATTGGAAAGCTTGTTTGAGAACTACCGGTATTGATGGTTTTGACTTTGATTTGATGATGGAAAGGCAGTTCTCTTTGCTCAATGAATCTTGTTCACACAAGAAAGTCTAGCTCTTCACTATGGGTTGTTTAGGACTCTTTGTGTCAGGCACCACTCGACTGTTAACGCCCAACACAGATGGGGCACCATTCTGTGTGAGGACTTTGGATTGAACGTCTGCGCAGTACGACTTTTTATATTTTTTTATGGCTGTACACCATCGGATACATATTGATTGACTTTGATTTACTCATGGCCTTTTGGTATCCATTTTGATTGCTTGCTTGCCGGGGTTCATCCCGTGCCACTCTACGACAACTCAAATGTTGAGTCGGGAGGGTCATGTGAAACTATCCCGTCGTGTATTAGTTTATGTGGGTTGCCTTGTTGTTAGATGTTTATGTTAGTTGATTTTGATTCGAATGCTATGCACTTTCTACGATCAGGATGCTATGCATTTCATATGATTTTGTTTATCGTTTACTCTTATTCGTCTACATATCTGGATGATTTATATATATATTGCTTGCCGACCTTCGTGTCTGATGATGCTACTCTTGGTGCATAGGTACCGAGCTCTACCTAGCTGAGGAGGAGGTGACGGAAGAAGTTCAGGCGGATCAGCCTGATGACTTCTTGGAGTACAGTACGGACGACATTGTATAGCCGTAATGACCCCGTACATGAGCGCCTTCAAGATATTTTGTGTAGCTTCATCTTTTGGTTTCTTCATCTTTTGATTAGGCCTGAGTTTTGGATGTGGCCTATTGTTGTAAATAATTCTTTTGTTTAATTGTCTCAAACTTGAACTCTAGTTAATGTATATGATCAGTCTTGCTCTTAACTATATACTTCAAGATACCATTTGTACGATGAAGCTTCCACTATATGTTTTATGTATTTGAGGAAATGTTTATACCTCACAGCGATCTTCGATCCATATTGGGACATGATTAGGGCCCAGTGTTATTATTAATGCTGAAAAATTTTTAATTGGCCCTAATCTCACGCATAAACCCAGGTTTCACGATCGGGGGCGTGACGAGTTGGTATCAGAGCAGGGTTGGTTTCTTAGGTTAAAAATACGTAGAAACTTAAGACGTGTGAGAATTGGTTCGTTTCTTTTGGGGTATCTAGCTTTTGTAGAGTATGTAGTTTGTTTGTTAGATCGAGTTGCATCGGACTAACGTTCCTTATGTTTCAGAATGGCTGGTCGTAACAGACGTGCTTATAGTGGTAATCCTGAGAGTAGTAATGCTAATGCCAATGCTCCAGATAGTGACTCCATAGAAGGCAGATTTAACCAGCTAATGCAAGCATTCGTGCGCTCTCAAGAAGCACAGACCCAGAACCAGACTAAGCAACGGGAGGATCAAGCTGTGTTTCAGACTCAAATGATGGAAGTACTACAGAGACCAACCCAACCAGCACAAGTGATTATGCCAGCGAAAGTGGTTGACCCGAATGACGTGTTTGATAAATTCAAGAAAAGGGCACCACCAGAGTTTTATGGTAATGAGGACCCTCTCGATGCTGATGAATGGATAGTTCAGATTGAGAAAATATTTGAAGTCTTCAAGTGCTCAGGCAAGGAAAGTGTACAATTGGCAGCTTATATGTTGAGAGGTACAGCTGAGATGTGGTGGAAATCAGTCAAGACACCATATGAGACTATTGTGGATGACACGGCATGGGATTCGCTCAGTAAGTTGTTTCGTACGAAGTTTATACCACCCCACATCACCGCCATTAAGGTTGCTGAGTTTGAGCTACTCCAGCAGGGAGAGAACTCAGTTCAGGAGTATGAACAGCAGTTTACTAACTTGTCTCGGTTTGCACCATCTCTAGTGAAGACTGAAGCTGACAAGGTTATGAGGTTTATTCGGGGGCTGAATCCCTGTATCAAGGCAAAGGTGACCAACGTTACCTTGGATACTTTTGAGGAGAACCTCAGACGGGCTTATTGGGCTGAAGAGTCCATTAGAGAAAAGGCTCTCTACAAGCAGAAACTTTAGCAGACTCAGACTCAGACTAAGAGTATTGGATCATACCAGCAGCAACAGCAACGGCCACAGCAGCAACAGTATCAGCAGCAGTCCAAGAAGCCTAGGACAAATCAGGGGCAGAGAGCTCGTTGTCAACATTGTTATAAAAACCACCCGACATCTGAGTGTCGGTGGAGGACAGGAGCATGTTTTGAGTGTGGTCAGCAGGGCCACCTGGTTAAAGATTGCCCTAAGAAGCAAGGGCAGGGTGTGAGAAATGCAGCCCCACGACCACCAGTGGCAGCGCAGCCTTTGAGGCAACAGCAGCCTAATCAACAACAGCCTCGGGTACAGCAGCAGCAGCAGCCACTTAGACTTGCGGGACCGCAGCAAAATCGAGGACAACAGAGGCCTCAAGGACAACAGTATCGACCACAGCAGCGACAGCAGCAGAGACCCCAGCAGGAGGGCAGAGTGTATGCTTTGGATCATCAGGAGGCTGATGAAGCTGGCAGAGTCATGGAAGGTACACTCTCTATTTTAGATGTACCTGCTAGAGTCTTATTTGATTCTGGTTCCACGCATTCTTTTGTTTCCCCTATGTTTGTTGCATGCTTGGTGGGAGACGTAGCTCCATTGCATTGTATTTTGCTTGTTAGTACCCCGGTAGGGAAGACAGTGCAGTGTGAATCCTATTATCCCGATTGCAAAGTGCAGGTGGGGGAGTACATCTTAGTTGCTAACCTTATCGTTCTCGACATGAAAGACTTTGATGCTATTTTGGGGATGGACTGGTTATCCACTTACAGAGCTGTGATGGATTGCTTCAACAAGACCATCCGATTGCACGTGTTAGATGCCAATGTTGAGGTTATTGGAGAGAGGAAGCGTATGACCACTAGTGTCATTTCCGCTTTCCGGGCAGACTGGATGATCAAGAGTGGTTGTGCCGGGTATTTGGCATTTATCACGGAGGATAACTTGTCCAAAGCGGTAGAAGCGGTGGGCGATATTCCAGTTGTATGTGAGTTCCCGGATGATTTTCCGGAGGAGATACCTGGATTACCACCAGTTAGAGAGATAGACTTTACGATTGAGCTTGTGCCAGGGACAGCACCGATATCGAGAGCACCTTACCGCATGGTTCCAGCAGAGTTAAGGGAGTTGAAAGCTCGGCTACAGGATCTCTTGGACAGAGGATTTGTGAGACCGAGTGTATCTCCATGGGGTGCACCAGTCTTGTTCGTGAAAAAGAAGGATGGTTCGATGTGTATGTGCATAGATTACAAACAGCTGAATCAAGTTACAATCAAGAACAAGTATCCTTTACCCAAGATAGATGAGTTGTTCGATCAGCTGCAAGGAGCACAGCATTTTTCGAAAATTGATTTGAGATCAGGCTACCATCAGTTGCGAGTCAGAGACCAAGATGTTCAGAAAACAGCTTTCAGAACCAGATATGGCCATTATGAATTTCTGGTTATGCCATTTGGGCTGACCAATGCACCGAGTGTCTTCATGGCTTTGATGAATAAGATCTTTGCACCATGCTTAGATCAATTGACAGTAGTATTCATAGACGATGTTTTAGTCTATTCGAGATCCAGAGATGATCATGCAGAACATTTGAGGACTGCATTGCAGATTTTGAGAGAAAATCAACTCTATGCCAAGCTTAGCAAATGTGAGTTTTGGCTAGAGCAGGTGTCTTTTCTTGGACACATCATCTCTAAGGAAGGTTTAGCAGTGGATCCAGCAAAAATTGATGCAATAACCAGTTGGGAACGTTAGAAGACAGTGGCACAGATCAGGAGTTTTCTGGGTTTAGCCGGTGTCGCGACCCCGGACCGAGGTTTCCCTAAGCCCGGGCCCCGCGACGGTTGTTGTCCATCCAACTATGATTAACCCACAGGTTTCCGCGGTGAGGATTCCCAAAACGAACATGTAACAATCTCACACTAACAATGATTTGCGGAAGCGTGCAAGTAATCTCATCACAATTCAATGACATAAACCTAATGATTCAGAATTGCATATGTTAAGTCATCATTAAGACAGTAATCAGAGTAGAAAATGTAAGCATAGCTTTACCCGATTCAGTTTAAGTTTCAAGATAACAAAGTGTTAAGTTACATAACCCCAAAAAGGTGAAAAAGGCCAACAAAGGCCATACATTCCCAAAATAGCAAAATGATTCCCCCTATGTGCATCGTGCTCAAGACTCCGCCCGACGTCTAGAGGACGTCGTCGGGTTGCCACTCACGGGCTGGGGGTGGCTCAAAAGCCTCCTCCGGGCGCTCCTCCTCAATAACAACGGCGCCTGCATCTAAACACCAAAACAAAAGAGATCAGACACGACGGTCTGGCAGGTGAACAGCTTATACATAATACAAGTTAGTTAATATGAAGTTAATCAGCACTTAAAACATGGCATGAGTTCTGAACAAAACATATTTAAAGTGCAATTCAAAACTAATATGCTTTTCAATAAAATAACATGATTCACGGATCCACGTTGAGCTCATCCTTTCTCCGTCATATGTAATGACAAGAGCAAGCAAAACAAAACAGAACGAGACGAAACAAAACACAAGTCCGAGCCACACAAGGTGGGCGGAAAACCGGCCGCGGAACCGGACAGAACAAAGATGTGTATAAATACACGGCTAATCTGCAGATTGCCCTTATGTTTAAGGACCCCCTAACAAGTGGATCAGACTGAGAGGGCAGTCCAAGCTCAGTGGTATTCTATGATATTCACGTATGCATAAAGCTGATCAATACTTGTACAAAACTTAGCGAAAAATGGGGAAAACACTATCAAAACAATGCTAGACGAGACTAAACAAGAATGGCAAAAGCTATAACATCAAAGCTGGAAAAGTGTCCCCAATATAGTTCTTGAAACATATCAAAAGTTAAATACATGTTTGTAAATCAAAACAGGTACAGAACGTATTCTTCGTGTCAAAATTCAAGATTTCGAAACAATTATGTCAAGTATATGCTAAGGTTCTTTGTTTGATTCTCGTGAAGTTGAAACCCAAATGTTGGAGTTTAAATGAATTGGTGTTTCCGAAGCTGGACAACATTTCATGTTTCAACTGCACAGCATCAGGCTAAAGACCCCATAACATATTCTAGTTTTTCTCTCCCATCAAAGCCCCTTCAGAATTCTCCTTCTGTGCACTCGGTCACCACGCGGCTACCTGGCGGCTGGCCGCCGGGTGCTGGTCGGCTAACCGACCAACTGACCGCCTGCTGACCGACTGATCAGAAAACATACTACTTTTCAATTTCTTGCGCAGGTCGGCTAGCCGCCTGCTGACCGCCTGCTGGCCGACCGCGCCCTGTACAGAAAATAAGTTACTGTTATTCTAACCGACACAGGGTCGGTTAGCCGTGGGTCAACAGTCGGCTAGCCGACTGCTGGCCGACTGCTAACCGCCTGTCTGCGGCAGCTTCAGCTGAATTCAGAATTTCACACCTCCTCTCACCATTTCACTCCTTTGTCAAATCCCTGCATATCCCTTGAGCCTCCATGCTCTCCAAGGGCAATTCCCATTCAGATTATACAATCCACACTTCCAAATCACCTCACAACATTTCCTCCAATCTTTCATCCATTTATAAAAATACATTGGCAAGATAAAAGCAACTTCAAATGGGTGAAAAACATTTAAACAACCATTAGCATTTGCATTTCAATTAAAACAAGATTTCAGACTATATCACATCCTTAAAACCATATATTACTCAAAATAGAATGGAAAGAAATCAAATCATGAAAGTTAAAACATTCAAATATTGCATGCATTATGAATCTAAGTTGATCACTTGCCTTAACCAAGATCCTAGCCCAACAAACTCAGAAACAAATCCTACCAAAAGCACTCCACGAGATCTACAAGAAATCCATGAAAAGAACTTCAAAAATCCATCAAAAAGAGAAGACAATGACCCATTTCGAAATGGGTGTTGCATGTTTGAAAAATGGGTTCCTAAGGAACTCAAAAGACTACCTTGAAGAGGAGAAAGAGATCCATTACCTGTAGCTTGCTAAACAAGAAGAGGAGAAGAAAATGGAGTGGAAACACAGCTGGAATCTCCAAGAAAAAGGTAGCAATGGACTCCTTGCGTAGAGAGGAAGAAGATGGTAAGATTGGTTTTTGATTTGGAGTTCTCTAGCATAGGCATGCAATGAGAAGAAGGGAGGGAAGAAGAAGAAAAGACTCAGCTGAGTTCAGAAGTTGCAGGGAGAGCTTGAAACGAGAGTGAAGGAAAAATGAGGGAGAAGAGAGACTTAATTCAAATGGTTCTTGTGGGCCCCATTGCTCCAAAACTTGCAATGTTTAAAACACTGATTTGTGGGCCCCGAATGAAAACGACGAAGAAGACTAAAATGATCGCCGAAAAATCTACTTTCCAAAAAGTATAAATTTGGCATAGTTTTGAGATTTCGAAATTTGAGTTCAGATTTGGTGTGAAAAGACTGATTTACCCCTTTGGGCCAAAACTTGGGTTTTTGGGCCTAAAACACAAACAAGACGAACACAAAAGTTTATTAATAAAATAAAACCATTCAAAAGAGATCGAAATCACGATTAAAATCCGAAAAATGGAATTTCCTCCCAAGCTTACACGTACACTCAAGGCACCCTTAAGTGTGACCAAAATGCACAAAACGCTCTCAAAATTCCCCAAAGCTAATTCTAGACTAAATCGAACCAATTTCTAATCCCACGTACACTAAACTCACATTATCACTGAACACGCACTTAACTAACACTAATCGCGCTAATCCTGGGTCGGGGTTTGACATCCTCCACCCCTTAGGTTATTTGGTCCTCCAAATAAAATAAATATACCTCTGGTAATAGTTCAGGATACTTTCTCTGGACTTGCTCTCGTAGTTCCCATGTCGCTTCTTCTGGCTCATGATTTTCCCACTGTACTTTGACCCAATAAATTGTCCGATTTCTTAACTCTTGTTCTTTGGTGTCCACAATTCTAACCGGCTTCTCCACATACGATGCATCTTCTCGAATTTCCAATGGTTCATGCTGTAAAACATGTGACGGATTTGTGACGTATTTCTTCAACATAGAGACGTGAAAAACATTGTGTACCCCTGAGAGTTCCGGCGGTAACGCAAGTCTATAGGCAACATCTCCTATCTTGCTCAAAATCTCATACGGTCCGATGTACCTCCTCGCAAGCTTGCCTTTCTGCCCAAATCTCAGAGTTCCTCGAGTCGGAGATACCTTCAAAAATACCTTGTCACCTTCTGTAAACTGCAAATCTCTTCTACGTGTATCAGCATAACTCTTTTGTCTACTTCGAGCAACCTTTAACCGTTCTTGAATCAGCTTGATCTTATCACTTGTTTCTCCAACTATTGTCGGTCCATGAAAGCTACGAACACCGACTTCTTCCCAGCAAACAGGAGTTCTGCATCTCCTACCATAGAGTGCTTCGAAAGGTGCCATCCCGATACTGGAATGGTAGCTGTTGTTATATGCAAACTCACACAGTGGTAAATACTCATCCCATTGAACCTTGAAATCTAGCACACAAGCTCGTAGCATGTCCTCTAAAGTCTGTATAGTTCGCTCTGACTGACCATCAGTCTGAGGATGGTATGCAGTGCTGAATTGCAACTTAGTGCCCATAGATTCGAATAGGGTCTTCCAAAACCTCGAAACAAATCTGCTATCTCTGTCAGAAGTGATGGAGACGGGTTGTCCATGTCTGCTGACTATCTCAGTAACAAATAAATCTGCAAGTGGTGCCATATGCATCTTACTCCCTGTCTTCATAGGAATGAAGTGAGCAGACTTCGTAAGACGATCTACTATAACCCAGATAGCATTGTTCCCTTTCTTGGTAGTAGGCAAACCGGAGACGAAATCCATAGTGATGTGTTCCCATTTCCATTCCGGAATGTCCAATGGTTGCAACAACCCTGGAGGCTTCTGGTGTTCTGCCTTAATCTGCTGACACGTGAGGCACCTAGATACAAAAGCTGCAATCTCTCGCTTCATGTTATTCCACCAGAATCGGTTCTTCAAATTTTGGTACATTTTTGTACTCCCAGGATGCATAGAGTATCTCGTGTTATGAGCTTCAGTCATAATTTCATTCTTCAAGTCCTCGAGGTTAGGCACACACAAACGGTCACGGAAGTACAACACTCCATCTACAACTCTGAAGTCTGGACGTTCTGAAATGTGTCCCACAATTTTGGCCAAATCCGGGTCTTGCAATTGACTGTCTTTGATTTTCTGGATGAAAATAGGTTCAGACACTATCATACTTGCCAACATCACGCCCTGCCTTAACGGTTGCACTTCTACTCCCAATTCTTCAAATTGATACAAGACACTGACTCCTCTCAAGCTAGCCATAACCACTGATTTTCTGCTTAATGCATCAGCTACTACATTCACCTTGCCCGGATGATACTTGATTGGGAAGTCATAGTCTTTGATGTACTCCATCCATCGTCTCTGCCTCATGTTCAACTCTTTCTGCGAAAATAGATACTGTAGACTCCGGTGATCTGAATGTACTTCAAATTTCTCTCCATATAGGTAATGTCTCCACATTTTCAAAGCAAATACAACCGCTGCTAATTCCAAATCATGAGTTGCATAATTCTTCTCATGCTCTTTCAACTGTCTTGAACCATAAGCAACTACTTTATCATTCTGCATCAGCACACAACCCAATCCTACATTTGAAGCATCTGTATGGATAACAAATCCTCCACTTCCCGACGGTAGAGTGAGGATTGGAGCTGTAGTCAATCTTTTCTTCAGCTCTTGAAAACTTTCTTCACACTGGTCTGTCCATACAAAAGGCACATTTTTCCTAGTCAACTTTGTCAATGGTGCTGCAATAGATGAAAATCCCTGGACAAACCTCCTGTAATAACCTGCTAGTCCCAAAAAGCTTCTGATTTCCGTCACACTGCTTGGCCTTTTCCAATTGACGACTGCTTCGACTTTGGACTGGTCCACTGCTAAGCCTTTTCTCGAAATAACGTGGCCTAGAAAAGCCACTTGCTCTAACCAAAATTCACATTTACTTAGCTTTGCATAGAGCTGGTTGTCCCTCAAAAGCTGTAATGATGTCCTCAAGTGCTCTTCATGCTCTTCCTTACTCTTAGAATACACAAGAACGTCATCAATAAACACCACTGTAAAGTGATCCAAGTACTCTGCAAAGACTTTGTTCATGAGAGCCATAAATACCGCGGGTGCATTAGTCAACCCAAATGGCATCACCAGAAACTCATAGTGCCCGTATCTAGTTCGAAAAGCTGTTTTAGGCACATCTGACTCTCTAACTCGCAGCTGATAATACCCAGACCTCAAATCTATCTTGGAAAAATACGCTGCTCCTTGCAATTGATCAAACAATTCGTCTATTCTCGGCAACGGATACTTGTTCTTGACAGTCATGTGGTTCAATCTTCTGTAGTCTATGCACATTCTCCAGCTTCCATCCTTCTTTTTCACAAACAACACTGGTGCTCCCCAAGGTGAAACGCTTGGTCTAATGAAACCTTTGCTCAATAGTTCTTGCAATTGGAGTTTTAGTTCACCTAATTCTGCTGAAGCCATCCTGTAAGGTGCAATAGAAATTGGAGCTGTCCCTGGAAGGAGCTCAATCGTGAACTCAACCTCTCGAATTGGTGGTAAACCTGGGATTTCTTCCGGAAAAACATCTGGAAACTCACATACAACGGGGATTTCCTCCACCCCTTGGGATCGTTTATCCTCCGTGATAAACGCTATAAAAGCGTCACAACCACTAGATACCATTCTGCTTGCCTTTAGTGCTGAAATAATCCCCACTTGGCCTTTCTTCCTGTTTCCCTGAACAATCAAATCTGCCTGTTCTCCTTTCAACTTAAAAGTAATAGTTTTACTAAAGCAATCCATGGTTGCATGATACTTCTCTAACCAATCCATGCCTAAGATGACATCAAAATCATGCATGTC
Source organism: Persea americana (assembly GCA_029852735.1). Lineage (NCBI taxonomy): Eukaryota > Viridiplantae > Streptophyta > Magnoliopsida > Laurales > Lauraceae > Persea > Persea americana. The sequence continues at coordinate 41,595,438 of CM056813.1, forward strand.
TAAAATAATAAGATCTGCTGGAAGGTTGACTTCTCCTAATAGAACTGAACAATTTGGGTAATAATTCCTACAAACGGCCTGTTTACCTACTGGTGTAGTGACAGTCAAGATATAATCAAGAATTCTAGATGGCATAGCAATCATCTTCGCAAACACAGGAGATAAAAATGAATGAGTGCTTCCAGGATCAAATAAAATTTGAGCTTCTACTCCACAGATGAAAAATTTACCTTCCACTACATCGCCCGCAGCATCGGCATCGACACGATTAAGATTGTATGCTCGGCCTTGCTGCTGTGGTCTATTCTGCCTCCCTTGTGCATTTCTGTTCTGCTGCTGCTGCTGAGGAGGACGAGCATTCTGATTCTGAACTTGTTGCCTGCCTTGTTGCTGCTGAGGTGGTCTTGCTTGGTTCTGGGCTGGAGCCTGTGGTGCTGCTTGCCTCTGTGGCTGGTTCCTATTAGCCTGATTTTGCACTTGTGGACAATCTCGAATGGCATGATCCATAGCCCCACATTTAAAACAAGCTCCCGTGGCTTTACGACATTGTGCCGTTTCATGATTTTTGCCACAATGTGCACACGCACCTTGCCTTGGAGGGTTTTGCTCTTGTCTTGGCTTCTTGTTCTGTGACCTTTGGTTCTGTTGGTGGTACTGTTGCTTTCTATCCCTGATGATCTGATTGTTGATGTCCTCAAATTTGTATGCTCTTTTGACTGCTTCGTCGAAGGTGGCTGGTGGAACTACTCCTGTAGCATCCCTCATGATGATGGGGTGCAGCCCTTCTAAGAATTTAGTAATCTTCTTCTGCTCGGTGTCTATCAACTCCCGAACATATCTAGCAAGCCTTTCAAACTTTGTCACATACTCCAAAACTGTCATGTTACCCTGCTTGAGCTGCTGAAACTCTATAGCTTTCTGCCTCTTGACATGAGAAGGGACATACTTATCAGTGAATTGAATTTTAAAAGTTTCCCATGTAACCCCATCTGGCATAATCTGATACGGTTCCTTAACCGTTTGCCACCAAGTGTCCGCTAATCCGAAAAATAGAGAAGCTGTGAGGTTGACCTTCTGTAAGCCTGTACAAGTGAATACATCAAAGATCTTCTCTACATTAACTAGCCAGTCATCTGCAGCCAACGGGTCTTCTTGACCTGAGAACTCCTTGGGTCCTCTCTTCCTGAACCTCTCGAACAAAATGTTAGGGTCTTGTTCTCGATTGTTGATGATAATATTCGGTCCCCCCGGTTGTCTAGGAAGGGGTTGAGGCCTAGTTTGTAAAACTTCCAAAAGCTGTCTTTGAACTTGTGCCATTTCCTCATCCTTCTTAGCTAGCTGTTCTTGGAACCTAGCTTGGTTCTCATTGGCCTCTCTTTGTAACCTAGCTTGGACTTCATTAGCTTCCCTCTGCATTCTTGTCTGACTTTCATTTGCTTACCTCTGTTGATCTAACATGGTTTGCATGAGTGCCTGAAACTGAGTCATTGTAGGTGGCTGTTCATCATGTGTTTCACTGTTATCATTATTGGTATTGCTCCCTGAAGCATTCTGATTCGGAGTTCTTTTTGGAGGCATGATGCTGTAAAACAAATTGTTAGTACATAATAACAAATTGGGGTTTGGTTTCTAAGTCCACACTACTGATCTAACGTATTCGCGGATCCTCGCCACGTCCCTAAGAGTTTCTAGTTTCTTTTAATTGCCTGAAACATGTCCCGCTCTGATACCAGTCCTGTCGCGACCCCGGACCGAGGTTTCCCTAAGCCCGGGCCCCGCGACGGTTGTTGTCCATCCAACTATGATTAACCCACAGGTTTCCGCGGTGAGGATTCCCAAAACGAACATGTAACAATCTCACACTAACAATGATTTGCGGAAGCGTGCAAGTAATCTCATCACAATTCAATGACATAAACCTAATGATTCAGAATTGCATATGTTAAGTCATCATTAAGACAGTAATCAGAGTAGAAAATGTAAGCATAGCTTTACCCGATTCAGTTTAAGTTTCAAGATAACAAAGTGTTAAGTTACATAACCCCAAAAAGGTGAAAAAGGCCAACAAAGGCCATACATTCCCAAAATAGCAAAATGATTCCCCCTATGTGCATCGTGCTCAAGACTCCGCCCGACGTCTAGAGGACGTCGTCGGGTTGCCACTCACGGGCTGGGGGTGGCTCAAAAGCCTCCTCCGGGCGCTCCTCCTCAATAACAACGGCGCCTGCATCTAAACACCAAAACAAAAGAGATCAGACACGACGGTCTGGCAGGTGAACAGCTTATACATAATACAAGTTAGTTAATATGAAGTTAATCAGCACTTAAAACATGGCATGAGTTCTGAACAAAACATATTTAAAGTGCAATTCAAAACTAATATGCTTTTCAATAAAATAACATGATTCACGGATCCACGTTGAGCTCATCCTTTCTCCGTCATATGTAATGACAAGAGCAAGCAAAACAAAACAGAACGAGACGAAACAAAACACAAGTCCGAGCCACACAAGGTGGGCGGAAAACCGGCCGCGGAACCGGACAGAACAAAGATGTGTATAAATACACGGCTAATCTGCAGATTGCCCTTATGTTTAAGGACCCCCTAACAAGTGGATCAGACTGAGAGGGCAGTCCAAGCTCAGTGGTATTCTATGATATTCACGTATGCATAAAGCTGATCAATACTTGTACAAAACTTAGCGAAAAATGGGGAAAACACTATCAAAACAATGCTAGACGAGACTAAACAAGAATGGCAAAAGCTATAACATCAAAGCTGGAAAAGTGTCCCCAATATAGTTCTTGAAACATATCAAAAGTTAAATACATGTTTGTAAATCAAAACAGGTACAGAACGTATTCTTCGTGTCAAAATTCAAGATTTCGAAACAATTATGTCAAGTATATGCTAAGGTTCTTTGTTTGATTCTCGTGAAGTTGAAACCCAAATGTTGGAGTTTAAATGAATTGGTGTTTCCGAAGCTGGACAACATTTCATGTTTCAACTGCACAGCATCAGGCTAAAGACCCCATAACATATTCTAGTTTTTCTCTCCCATCAAAGCCCCTTCAGAATTCTCCTTCTGTGCACTCGGTCACCACGCGGCTACCTGGCGGCTGGCCGCCGGGTGCTGGTCGGCTAACCGACCAACTGACCGCCTGCTGACCGACTGATCAGAAAACATACTACTTTTCAATTTCTTGCGCAGGTCGGCTAGCCGCCTGCTGACCGCCTGCTGGCCGACCGCGCCCTGTACAGAAAATAAGTTACTGTTATTCTAACCGACACAGGGTCGGTTAGCCGTGGGTCAACAGTCGGCTAGCCGACTGCTGGCCGACTGCTAACCGCCTGTCTGCGGCAGCTTCAGCTGAATTCAGAATTTCACACCTCCTCTCACCATTTCACTCCTTTGTCAAATCCCTGCATATCCCTTGAGCCTCCATGCTCTCCAAGGGCAATTCCCATTCAGATTATACAATCCACACTTCCAAATCACCTCACAACATTTCCTCCAATCTTTCATCCATTTATAAAAATACATTGGCAAGATAAAAGCAACTTCAAATGGGTGAAAAACATTTAAACAACCATTAGCATTTGCATTTCAATTAAAACAAGATTTCAGACTATATCACATCCTTAAAACCATATATTACTCAAAATAGAATGGAAAGAAATCAAATCATGAAAGTTAAAACATTCAAATATTGCATGCATTATGAATCTAAGTTGATCACTTGCCTTAACCAAGATCCTAGCCCAACAAACTCAGAAACAAATCCTACCAAAAGCACTCCACGAGATCTACAAGAAATCCATGAAAAGAACTTCAAAAATCCATCAAAAAGAGAAGACAATGACCCATTTCGAAATGGGTGTTGCATGTTTGAAAAATGGGTTCCTAAGGAACTCAAAAGACTACCTTGAAGAGGAGAAAGAGATCCATTACCTGTAGCTTGCTAAACAAGAAGAGGAGAAGAAAATGGAGTGGAAACACAGCTGGAATCTCCAAGAAAAAGGTAGCAATGGACTCCTTGCGTAGAGAGGAAGAAGATGGTAAGATTGGTTTTTGATTTGGAGTTCTCTAGCATAGGCATGCAATGAGAAGAAGGGAGGGAAGAAGAAGAAAAGACTCAGCTGAGTTCAGAAGTTGCAGGGAGAGCTTGAAACGAGAGTGAAGGAAAAATGAGGGAGAAGAGAGACTTAATTCAAATGGTTCTTGTGGGCCCCATTGCTCCAAAACTTGCAATGTTTAAAACACTGATTTGTGGGCCCCGAATGAAAACGACGAAGAAGACTAAAATGATCGCCGAAAAATCTACTTTCCAAAAAGTATAAATTTGGCATAGTTTTGAGATTTCGAAATTTGAGTTCAGATTTGGTGTGAAAAGACTGATTTACCCCTTTGGGCCAAAACTTGGGTTTTTGGGCCTAAAACACAAACAAGACGAACACAAAAGTTTATTAATAAAATAAAACCATTCAAAAGAGATCGAAATCACGATTAAAATCCGAAAAATGGAATTTCCTCCCAAGCTTACACGTACACTCAAGGCACCCTTAAGTGTGACCAAAATGCACAAAACGCTCTCAAAATTCCCCAAAGCTAATTCTAGACTAAATCGAACCAATTTCTAATCCCACGTACACTAAACTCACATTATCACTGAACACGCACTTAACTAACACTAATCGCGCTAATCCTGGGTCGGGGTTTGACAGCCAGGTATTACAGAAGATTTGTGAAGGGATTCTCCAGTATAGCTGCTCCATTGACCAAATTAACGAGGAAAGATGTTCCTTTTGTATGGACTGCGCAGTGTGAAGCGAATTTTGAAGAGTTAAAGACCAGATTGACTACAGCCTCTATCCTTACATTACCTTCGGGGACAGGAGGATTTGTGATTTTTACAGATGCTTCAGGAGTTGATTTGGGATGCGTTCTCATGCAGGAGGGAAAAGTAGTGGCCTACGGGTCCAGACAGTTGAAAGAGCATGAAAAGAGATACGCTACTCATGATTTGGAGCTTGCAGCGGTAGTTATGGCACTGAAGATGTGGAGGCATTACCTGTATGGAGAGAAATTCGAAGTTCATTCCGATCACAGGAGTCTTCAGTACCTATTCGGACAGAAGGATTTGAATATGAGGCAAACCAGATGGATGGAATACATCAAAGACTACGACTTTCCGATAAAGTATCATCCCGGGAAAGCGAATGTAGTAGCAGATGCACTGAGTAGAAAATCAGCAAATACCGGATGTTTACAGACAGAGTGGTCTTTGACGGAGATATTCAGGGATCTAGCTAAAGAGTTTCATCCTTAGAGTGAAAGAATCGTGGTTGCAAACATGCATACGTGGGAACCTGAGATTTTGGGCAGAATCAAGAGCAGTCAGAGAAAAGATCCAGAATTAGTCAGGTTGGTTGATAACATAGTAGACAGACCAGAGTTCAGACTCATAGATGGAGCGTTGTATTGCCAAGACCGATTGTGTGTTCCGGATGTGCATGACTTGAAGAACGAGATTATGGTAGAAGCACACCACTCTCGTTATGCTATCCACCCAAGGAGCACCAAGATGTACCAGAACTTGAAGAGCTTTTATTGGTGGAGGAACATGAAGAAGGACTTTGCTGGTTTTGTTCCAAGATGTTTAGTGTGCCAACAAGTGAAGGTTGAACATCAGAAGCCTCCAGGGCTACTCCAACCTTTGAAAATATCGGAGTGGAAATGGGAACACATCACCATGGACTTCGTGGCAGGCTTACCACCTACAAGGGGCAATGACAGTATTTGGGTGATCGTGGACAGACTCACCAAGTCAGCACACTTCATTCCGATGAAGATGAGAGGTTCCATGGATATCTTGGCACACAAGTACATTGACAACATAGTCAAATTACATGGGATTCCAGACTCCATTGTTTCTGACAGAGATATGAGGTTTGTGGGCAGATTTTGGGTCAGTTTGCAAGCATCTTTAGGGACTACATTGAACTTCAGTACTACGTATCACCCTCAGACCGATGGACAGACTGAGAGGACGAACCAGACTATGGAGGATATGTTGCGGGCATGTGTTTTAGACTTTGGGAAAGACTGGGAGAAGAGTCTTCCTTTATGCGAATTTGCCTACAACAACAGTTATCACTCCAGTATCGGGATGGCACCGTTCGAGGCGTTGTACGGACGGAAGTGCAAGACCCCGATTTGTTGGGAAGAGATTGGTGTTCGGAGTTTCCATGGACCTTCGGTCATCAACGATACCAGTGAGAAGGTGAAGCAAATCATTAACCGGCTAAAGATTTCAAGAGACCGTCAGAAGAGCTATGCAGATCTCAGGAGGAGAGATTTGGAGTTTCAAGTCGGAGACAAGGTTTTCCTTAAGGTCTCACCAACTAGAGGAACCATGAGGTTCGGTCAGAAAGGGAAATTAGCTCGGAGATACATCGGGCCGTTTGAGATTGATATGCGCGTGGGTGAAGTGGCGTATCGATTGCTACTACCACCAGAGTTAGCAGGAGTTCACAGAGTTTTTCATGTCTCCATGCTGCGGAAGTACATTTCAGACCCTTCACACGTGCTACATCATGAGCCACTAGATGTACAGCCAGATATTACTTTTGTGGAGAGACCGAAGAAGATCATCAATACCAAAGAGCAGGTTTTGAGGACCAGGACCATTCATTGGGTTAAGGTGCAGTGGGAACATCACAGTCCGGGAGAAGCTACGTGGGAGCTCAGGGATCAGGTCAAGGAAAAGTATCCAGAGCTACTACCAGAGGTGTGTTAAGAATTTGGAGGACGAAATAGTCCAAGGGGGGGTGTCGCGACTCCGGACCGAGATTCCCCCAGTCCGGGCCTCGCGACGGTGATGTCCATCCAACTATGATTAACCCACAGGTTTCCGCGGTGAGGATTCCCAAAAACGAACATGTAACAATCTCACACGAACAATGATTTGCGGAAGCGTGCAAGTAATCTCATCACAGTTTAATGATATAAACCTTACGATTCCAAATTGCATAAGTTAAATTATCATTAAGACAATAATCAGAGGAGGAAACGTAAGCATAGCATTACCAAGTTTAGTTCAAGTTTCAAGATAACAAAAAGTGTTAAGTTACATAACCCCAAAAGTATGAAAAGGCCAACAAAGCCCATACATTCCAAGATAACAAAATAATCCCATCTACGTGTTCGTACTCAAGACCCCGCCCAACGTCTAGAGGACGTCGTCGGGTTGCCACTCACGGGCTGGGGGTGGCTCAAAAGCCTCCTCCGGGCGCTCCTCCGCTATAGCAACGGCGCCTGCATCTAAACACCAAAACAAAAGGGTCAGACACGACGGTCTGGCAGGTGATCAGTTTAGACATAATACAAGTCAGTTAATATGAAAGTAATCAGCACTTAAAGCATGACATGAGTTCTGAACAAAACACGTATAAGGTGCAATTCAAAACTAATACGCTTTTCAATAAAACATCATGATTCACGAATCCACATTGAGCTCATCCTTTCTCTGCCATACGTGATGACAAGAGCAAACAAAACGAAACAAAACGAGATGAAACGAAACAAAAGTCCGAGCCACACAAGGTGGGCGGAAAAACCGGCCGCGGAACCGGACAAAACAAAGATGTGTATAAATACACGGCTAATCTGCAGATTGCCCTTATGTTTAAGGACCCCCTAACTAGTGGATCAGACTGAGAGGGCAGTCCAAGCTCAGCGGTATTCTATGATATCCATGTATGCATAAAACATATCAATGCTTGTACAAAACTTAGCGAAAAATGGGTAAAAACACTTATCAAAACAATGCAAGACGAGACTAAACAAGAATAGCATAAGCTATAACAAACAAGGCTGGAAAAGTGTCCCCATTATAGTTCTTGAAACAAATCAAAAGCTAAACACATGCTTGTAAATCAAAACAGGTACGAAACGGTATTCTTCGTGTCAAAATTCAAGATTTCGAAACAATTATGTCAAGTATATGCTAAGACTCTTTATTTGATTCTTGTGAAGTTGAAACCCAAATGTTGGAGTTTAAAATGAATTGGTGTCCCCGAAGCTAGACAACATTTCATGTTCCAATTGCACAACATCAAGCTAATGAACCCTTAACATATTCTAGTTTTTCTCTCCCATCGAAGCCCCTTCAAAATTCTCCTTTTGTACACTCGGTCACCACGCGGCTACCTGGCGGCTAGCCGCCGGTTGGCTTGTCGGCTGGCCGACCAACTGACCGACCGCTGACCGACTGATCAGGATCAATACTACTTTCAGTTTTCTTGCGCAGGTCGGCTAGCCGCCTACTGACCGCCCGCTGGCCGACCACACCCTGTGCAGAAACTGGGTTACTGTTATTCTGACCGACACAGGGGCGGTTAGCCGTGGGTCAACAGTCGGCTAGCCGACGGCTGACCGCCGATCTGCGGCAGCTTCAATTTGATTCAGATTTCACACCCCTTTTCCACCATTTCATTCCTTTGTCAAAACCCTGCACATCCCCTGAACCTCCATGCTCTCCAAGGGGCAATTTCCATTCAAATGTTAACCATCATCACTTAAATCATTTCACAACATACTCCTCCATTCTTTCATCCATTTATAAACCATTTTGGCAAGATAAAAGCAACTTCAAATGAATGAAAACCATTAATACAAACCATTAGCATATGCATTTCAATTAAAACAAGATTTCAAACTATAACACATCTTTGAAACAATACATTGCCCAAATTAGAATGGAAAAGGAACCAAACCATGAAAGCTAAAATAAACAAATATTGCATGCATCATGAAGCTAAGTTGATCACTTGCCTTTACCAAAATCCAAGTCCAACAATCTAAGAAAAATCCTACCAATTGTACTCCACGAAATCTACAAGAAAACCCATGAAAAGAACTTCAAAAATCCACTAAAAAGTGAAGACAATGACCCATTTCGAAATGGGTGTTGCATGCTTGAAAAATGGGCTCCTAAGGAACTCAAAAGACCACATTGAAGAGGAGAAAGAGATCCATTACCTGAAGCTTGCTAAACAAGAAGAGGAGAAGAAAATGGAGTGGAAACACAGCTGGGATCTCCAAGAAAATGGTAGCAATGGATTCCTTGAGTTGAGAGGAAGAAGAAGGTATGATCAGTTTTTGATTTGAGGCTTTCTAGCTTAGGCATGCAAGGAGAAGAAGGGAGGGCAAGAAGAAGAAGTCTCAGCTGAGTTGAAGAGAGTTGCAGGGAATGAGTTTAGAATCGTGAGTGAAAAATGAGGGAGAAGAAGACTTAATTCAAATGGGTTCTTGTGGGCCCCATTGCTCAAAACTTGCAATGGTTAAAACACTGACTTGTGGGCCCCGGATGAAAACGACGAAGAAGACTAAAATGATCGCCGAAAAATCTAGTTTCCAAAAAGTCTAAATTTGGCATAGTTTTGAGATTTCGAAATTTGAGTTCAGATTTGGTGTGAAACGACTGATTTACCCCTTTGGGCTAAAACTTGGGTTTCTGGGCCTCAGACACAGACGAGCTGAACACAAAAGTTAATCAATAAAATAAAACCATTCAAAAGAGATCGAAATCACGATTAAAATCAGGAAACTGGAATTTCCTCCCAAGCTTACACGTACACTCAAGGCACCCTTAAGTGTGACCAAATAGCACAAAACACACTCAAAATTCCCCAAAGCTAATTCTAGACTAAATCGGACTAATTTATAATCCCACGAACACTAAACTTCACATTACAACTAAACACGCACTTAGTTGACACTAATCGCGCTAATCCTGGGTCGGGGTTTGACAGGGGGAGAATGTAACACCCCGTACCTTAATCCCGTATTAATCCTAATTAATTGCTTGATTAGTTAATAGTGTAGTTAGTAGGTGTGTTAGAGTCTTAGTGAGTTGGGTTCGGCGTGGGGATCGCGCGTGCGAAGTCTTGTGCGAGTCCGAGTGCGTTTGGATAAAGTAGGGGGCTGGTTTGCAATTTTGGAAAGTTTTCAGGGGTTTTTATGAGATTATGAGTTTTGTGAGTTTGGGTGCATTGGATAGGTCTCGTCATTTCATGAACTTTAGCCTTCTGTCGCTTTCCAAATAATCACTTTTAGCTCACCAGGGACTTAACCCAAATTTTACCAAAAATATCCCTTATATTAAGTCATCAACCGGATGACTCATTCTTTCTTCTTATCTTCACTCATCTTCATCCCTTCTTTCATTTCTCTTGTCATCTCCAAACTCCTCCTTCTCTTCACTGTTGCCTTGCCAAAGAAAACCATGGGAGTCTATCTTCACTAGCCAATCCACCCATCTTCTTCATCAACTCTCCAAGAACTCAACCATCCAATTTTCCAAGATTTTCATCAACCAATCACTCCAAGGTAGGCTCTCCAAGCTACTAGACTTAGCTAATCTTCTTCCTTTGGATTAGAAATGGATTAGGGAGGCTCATAGCAACCCTTTGCATTCCTTTTTGTAGTGAGGTTTTGGTTTGGACACTTTCTTCTTTCCTTGAGCTTTAGAGGAGTTTTATTGCAATTTCCCTAAGCTCTTCATCAAGGCAAGTTAATATATATGTTTATGGTTTGATATGTTTTGTCTTTCCTTTGATTGATGATTGATGATGTTTAGATGACCATTTGCTCTTTAGATTTGTTTTAGATTGAAAACATGATAATGGATTGAAATTGCTAATGAAATGGATTAGGACTTTAATGACTTGATTAGATGATAGGATTGGGTTTTCAGGGACTTGTTGCATCTACATACATGTGGTCATATGTGGATTTTTAATGTGCAAGAACAGGTTGTCGCACCCCCGAACCCGGATCCCTGCAGCGGTCCGACCTCGGGAACGCGAATTGGGGAGTAAGTGCTAAATATATTTCTCCCCGGGATCCGCGTGTGTGAGGAAGGCAAAATTTCCAAACACATCAAGAACATTTCGCGGAAGCTTACGTGGCATTGCGACCCGGAGTCCGTGGCCATCGGATTCCGTGTCGCACTCAACCCGTCAGCATAAAGCTGTCATAGCATAATCATACTCAGACTGGAACAAAACATGATACCAAAATATACAGAGCTGACCGAGACAGGCTTATCAATACCCAAGCATATTCAAGTTATAATTAAACAAGTGCATTAATTACAATCCCAAAAGAAAAGGCTAACAAAAGCCTTACAAAATAACAAGCTAAGAACAAATACTACCCATGTGTGTAACGTATCTCCAGAAACAAGCGCGACATCTGAATGACATCACTGAAACAACAACCTGCAAAACTCGTGGCTTTACAGCCAACTGCGCACGTACTAGCTCAAGACGGGAACCTGCTACCTAAGGCACCAAACAAACAAGGTCAGACACGACGGTCTGGCAGGTGATCAATTTAAGCATGAGTATGAATCATTTAAAATTTATAAGAAACCATATACTGAATTTAAAACTGTTTACAAATCTTGAAACGATGCTTGAACGATATACACTTCGAGAAAACAAAAGTCCACGAACGAGATATGAGGCAAAACTAGCATGAGTACATGTGGTCTAGTGTTTAAAACCATTTAATAAATTTTCAAATAGTACATGAACAAAATGCAAGACAAAGCTAGCATGATTACGAGAAAACATCATGATTCGTAAATCCACATTGAGCTCATCCTTTCTCCGTCATACATGATGACAAGAGCAAGCCAAGACAAAGCAAAATAGGCGAAACGAAACGAAAGCCCGAGCCACACAAGGTGGGCGGGAAAACCGGCCGCGGAACCGGAACAGAACAAAAATGTGTATAAATACACGACTTATCTGCAGATAGTCCTTATGTTTAAGGACCCCCTAACTAGTGGATCAGACTGAGAGGGCAGTCCAAGCTCAGTGGTATTCAACGGAATTCATGAATGCACAAAACTAATGGAGACTCGCCGTTTGAGGCCCGTGGTTGACACGCTACGCCCCGTGGTTAAGGGTGCCGCCCGGACCAAGTTCTCATATTTGAATGCTCAAAACTAATGGAGACTCGCCGTTTGAGGCCCGTGGTTGACACGCTACGCCCCATGGTTAAGGGTGCCGCCCGGACCAAGTTCTCACATTTCCCTTATCGAGCACACGGGGTGGACGGTGCACGCAAGACAAAACAGGGTAGCATAAGCTATAAGCATGTCGAAGCACACTAAGTAATCCCCTTTTTGGGTTCTTTGAAACAAAGCTGATGCGTGTAACTTAAAACAAGTGCAAAGCGATACCGAAAACAAAACTGATACTTACTAGTCAAAACAAGTGCAAAACAATACCTGAAACAAAACTGATACTTGCAAGTCAAAACAAGTGCAAAACAATAGCCGAACGAAACCAATGCTTGTTAGTCAAAACGAGATCTAAGACAAAACCAATGCTTGTAAGTCAAAACAAGTACAAAACGAGATTCAATACAAAACCAATGCTTGTAAGTGAAAACAAGTGCAAAACGAGGTCCAAGACAAAACCAATGCTTGTAAGTCAAAACAAGTACAAAATAATATTCTTCATGTCAATACTAAGTTTCTGAAAACAGACTTTCAAGTATATGCTAAGGCCCTTCATTCGATTCTTGTGTAATTGAAACCCAAATGTTGGAATTAAAAGCGGATTGGTGCCCCTGAAGCTAAACAACATTTCATGTTTTAATTGCACAACATCAAGCCAAAGAGCCCTTAACATATTCTAGTTTTTCTCTCCCATCGAAAACCCTTCAAAATTCTCCTTCTGTACACTCGGTCACCACGCGGCTACCTGGCGGCTAGCCGCTGGTTGTGGTCGGCTAGCCGACCGGCTGACCGACCACTGACCGACTGTTCAGGAACAATACTACTTTTCCATTTTTCTGCGCAGGTCGGCCAGCCGCCTACTGACCGACCGCGGGCCGACCACACCCTGTGCAAAACTTGGTTGCTGTTATTCTGACCGACACAGGGGCGGCTAGCCGTGGGTCAACAGTCGGCTAGCCATCGGCTGGCCGACTGCTGACCGCCCATCTGCGGCAGTTTCAATTTAGTTCAGATTTTTCACACCATTTCACCCATTTTACATCCTTCCATTCCTTTGTCAAATCCCTGCACATCCCTTGAGCCTCCATGCTCTCCAAGGGCCATTCCCATTAAATTTTAACAACCAACACATCTAATCATTTCACAAAATACTCTTCCATTCTTCCATCCATTTGCAAAACATTTAGGCAAGACAAAAGCCACTTCAATTGAATGAAAACCATCAAGATAAACCACTAGCGTATGCATTTCAAGCTAAACAAAAATCCAAACCATAACACATATTTGAAACAATACATTGCTCAAATTAGAGTGGAAAAAGAACCAAACCATGAAAGCTAAAACATTCAAACATTGCATGCATGAGAAGAGCTAAGTTGATCACTTGCCTTGACCAAAAATCCAAGCCCAAAATCTCTGAAAAATCCTATCAACTGTCAGCCACGAAATCTACAAGAACACCCATGAAAAGAACCTCAAAATCCACCAAAAATGTGAAGACAAGAACCCATTTCGAAATGGGTGTTGCATGTTTGAAAAACTCAATCCTTATGGGCTCAAAAGACTCCATTAAAAGGGAGAAAAAGAAGCCTAACCTGGAGTTTGCTGAACATGAAGCAAGGACAAAAATGAAGGGGCTATCTAGCTGGGATCCTCAAGAAAATGGTAATAATGGAGGGCTTGGGTTGAGAGGAAGAAAAGGATATGCTCCGATTTCAATTTGGAGTTCCCTAGCCTTGGCATGCAAAGAGAGAAATGAAGAAGAAGAAGAAGTTCCTCTCAGCTGGGTTGAAGAAAAGAGTTGCAGGAGACGAAGGAGAATTCTGAATGTGATTAGTGAAGGAGATGACTTAAGTGGGGAAAGTGGAAAAATGTGGGGCCCAATACAGCTGAAACTTAAAATGGCTAAATCATGGTCTTGCGGGCCCCGGATGAAATCGACGAAGAAGACTAAAATGATCCTTATAAAATCTAGTTTTCAAAAAGTATATTTTTGGCATGGTTCTGAAATTTCGAAATCTGGGCTCAGATTTAAATGTGAAAAGACTGTTTTGCCCCTCGGGCTGAAAAACTGATTTTCTGAGTTTCGAATGGGGTAGGTCTAAACACAAAAGTTGTTGGATCTAATTTGACTTATCAAAAGAAACCAAAATTGTAATTTTTCAAAATCAAGAACAATCCTTACGCTTACACGTACAGCCCAAGGCATCCTCGAGCTGTCAGACCGGGTCCAACCGCTCTCAAAATTCCCCAAAGCTATGGAAAACCATTCTAAACCACAATCTAACTCAATTAGGCTCAAATCTTATTTAGAAAACTAAACCACAGCTAAAAACACACTAATCCCGAAAATTAGGGGTCGGGGTCTTACACAGGTGAAGAAAGTCCCTGAAACAAGTGGAGAAAAACAGACCCAGGTGCACTACAGTTACAGAACTATGTTCTGTAACCGTAGTGTACCCAGTCGACCGGCTGGGGACCCGGTCGACCGGGTAAACTGCGCCCGCGGTCGACCGGATGGGAACCAGGTCGATCGGGTAGGGACCCGGTCGACCGGGTCAACTGTGGGAAAACCAGTTTTTTGGTTTTTTTTTCCTATGCTTCCCTATGCTTTGAGGACCTTAGGGGGAACCTTAGCTAACCTTTTTAAGACTCATTTGACTATATATGAGGACGTTTTGAGCTCACGTTCTTCACGTTACTCCGGTTGTATCGGGAATCAATTTCACTCAATCTTGAACGGTACGGGACAACGGGATACCTTTTCTATATCTATGCACGAAGATCATATATTCAGGTATCGCGAACCCTAACCCTTTCGTTGACTGAGTAGGATTGTACGGTGCTTCAGGTTTAAAAGTTGACCTAGGATTGGATTGTTTATTGCCTTGAATTCCGGATGGTACCGTCTGGTACTGTTTACATGAAACGTTCATGTTCATTAGCTTCGTTTATTTGCTTTGGTTTGGGATCACTTTTGAGAACTTAGATTGATGGATTTAGGATCCCCTTTGATGTTTCGTTATTTCGAAGTTTGATGGGAGTGTTGAGGCTAGACGCCTTTAATTGGAAAGCTTGTTTGAGAACTACCGGTATTGATGGTTTTGACTTTGATTTGATGATGGAAAGGTAGTTCTCTTTGCTCAATGAATCTTGTTCACACAAGAAAGTCTAGCTCTTCACTATGGGTTGTTTAGGACTCTTTGTGTCAGGCACCACTCGACTGTTAACGCCCAACACAGATGGGGCACCATTCTGTGTGAGGACTTTGGATTGAACGTCTGCGCAGTACGACTTTTTATATTTTTTGATGGCTGTACACCATCGGATACATATTGATTGACTTTGATTTACTCATGGCCTTTTGGTATCCATTTTGATTGCTTGCTTGCCGAGGTTCATCCCGTGCCACTCTACCACAACTCAAATGTTGAGTCGGGAGGGTCATGTGAAACTATCCCGTGGTGTATTAGTTTATGTCGGTTGCCTCGTTGTTAGATGTTTGTGTTAGTTGATTTTGATTCGAATGCTATGCACTTTCTACGATCAGGATGCTATGCATTTCATATGATTTTGTTTATCGTTTACTCTTATTCGTCTATATATCTGGATGATTTATATATATTGCTTGCCGACCTTCGTGTCTGATGATGCTACTCTTGGTGCACAGGTACCGAGCTCTACCTAGCCGAGGAGGAGGTGACGGAAAAAGTTCAGGCGGATCAGCCTGATGACTTCTTGGAGTACAGTACGAACGACATTTATAGCCGTAATGACCCCGTACATGAGCGCCTTCAAGATATTTTGTGTAGCTTCATCTTTTGGTTTCTTCATCTTTTGATTAGGCCCGAGTTTTGGATGTGGCCTATTGTTGTAAATAATACTTTTGTTTAATTGTCTCAAACTTGAACTCTAGTTAATGTATATGATCAGTCTTGCTCTTAACTATATACTTCAAGATACCATTTGTACGATGAAGCTTCCGCTATACGTTTTATGTACTTGAGGAAATGTTTATACCTCACAGCGATCTTCGATCCATATTGGGACATGATTAGGGCCCAGTGTTATTATTAATGCTGAAAAAATTTTAATTGGCCCTAATCTCACGCATAAACCCCGGTTTCACGATCGGGGGCGTGACAGACATGGTCTTCGGCCAAAGACTTAACTCCTCAAGCAAATTCTTGGCCTTAGCCTCCAAAGCTTCCAGGCCACATTTCTTCAGAATCTTCCCATAAAATGCGGTAGGCCGTCGCGATCCATCTTCAGCACGAGGAAGCTCTTCCCAAGGAATCTGCCATTGTTCATATTCCTGAGTCTTCCTCCGGAGATTGCTTTCAGCCTCCTTAACTTGGCGAATGAGAGTCCTCTCTCTATCGCGAGCTTTCAAAGTAGTAGCCCACTTGGCAGCAGCCTGTTCTTCCAATAGCTCAAGGCGCTGTCTTGTTTTAGTGACCTCCCTATCAAGATGGTGCTGGTCCTGTGTCAGCTCAATAATAGCCAACTCGGTGGCGTTCCTCTCCCGAACGAGCTGCTTCCGAGTCCACGAGATCTCATTCAGTTCAGATTTGACCTCGCTGGAAGGCTTCAAAAACATCTCATTGAAGAAGTCATCATTTGGAAAGCTCTTGGTCTCATTCCACTTGTTGCCTAGAGTGATGACTTCATCAACAAAAGCCCTGGCATCTGTAATGTCCAAACCGACTTCTTCGCTATCATCAAGAATGTCCAGCACATGCTTAACCATACCAAAACCAGCCTCCAAATGGCCATAAGAAAGAGTCTCGACCCATGAGCTTAAGACTCTCTTCAACAGCTTCCTCGCAAACTGACGAGATGGCTCAGATGAAGACTCGCCATGCTCTGTTGGTCAGCTATCCATGTCAGGCACCATTGGAAGAGCAATCAAGAAGCTCTTTCCAACCGGAGCCGTTGAAGAAGGAATATCAGTAGGCGGACTCGCCTCTGCCTCATCAAAACTGGTGGAAGAAGCCCCTACTCCTGGATCTGCCGCGGGCACCCCCTGCTCTGACTTTGAAAAGGATAGAGGAACTTCTCCTGTCACTTCATAACCTGCCAATGAAAGATGAAAAAGCTATGAATATGATCTTGTCAAAAATCAAAATATCAAGATTATCACTACAAAGTACCTTCTTCGACGACTGGCGGAATGCTTTCTGCCTCCATAAGCTCATCCGAAGCATCATCAAAAGTTGCATCCATGGATGGCTCAAAGTTATTGGAATCTTCTGGCAAGTCAGCTGGCAAGAAAGAACTGTAAAAGAAAAACAAAGAAAAAAAAAAAAAAGTCATACCAGGAGGAGATTCTGGATCTACTTCAGAATCCCTGGGCTCTTCCTCAAATGCCGCAATCGGATCCGTCACCGCCTCATCGGCTGGAACCTCAGGCATAATCGAACCATCATCTTCTGCGAAAAGAAAGAAAGCAGTAGATCAAAACAAAAGCTCTCGTGAAAGAAAAGAAACGGAAAGAGAAAAGGGAAAAGCATACCATCATCAATGGTCTCTTCCTCTCGGCTCCTCTTTTCCGGAGGCTCATCATCATCCCCTGATGCCTCCTCAACAATGGTGGAAGGAATTTCCAGATCAGGAGAGCTTTCGTGCCGTCGCTGACTTCGGCGCTGTCCTCTCCTCCTCTTGCTCCTACGGGACGAATTGCTGGAAGTACCCGCCCCACCATCGAAATCGGGCCTCTCGCCAGAGTCCTCACTGGATGGTCTGCTTTTGCCAGTAGACTCCATGGAAGCCTTTGCTCGCTCGGCTTGTATCCAAGCAGCGACCTCAGCCTCCTCCTCGGCAAGATGTTCCAAGACCTCACCAGGTATCTGTTGTACAGCTCCCAATCTGATGACGTCATGGTCCTCGAGAAAGCCTGTTCTGTGCTTTTCTCCAGAAAGGAAAGCCAGAACTTCCTCTCGGCGGACGCCATCTGACTTCCCAAGACCCTTCCTAGAAGACTTTACATCGAGCTCCTTCTTGGAAAGTCTCCAGTACACTGAAAGGCTCTGCACGAACCATTTCGTGAAGCCAGCAGTCTGGAAAGTAGGCAACTCAGGATAAGAAATCATGGCAGTAGTGTCTTCCGCACTATAAAACGCCCATGCATTTCTCCCATCCCGCAGACCTCCAAAACGCTTCACCTTGCTCAAAGGTGCTCCAACAACGCCTTGGGAGAAGCACAACTGCATGGCAAAACGCGAGGGAACATACGACTGGATGTCGACGAAAAGATGTCTACGGTACACCATCGTGCCGACACGTATGTTAAAAAGCCAACTCCTCTCCGCATTTGTCAAAGAATAGTATCTCCCTGACCCTGCCCTGGTCGAATCACGGGAGACGCCAAAATCAAAAGCCTTCTTTCGCAAACCTGGAGAAAGCTTCATTGAAGACTGCCCCATCTCGACGTCCCAGAATCATCTGATCCTCAAATGGGCAGATAAAAGAGATTCGGAAATAGGCTTCCCTCTAGCCAACCTAATCATAAAAGGATCATCGTCCTGAGCAGCACCCAATCAGTGGAAACTGGGACAGTGGTCTACATACCACGAATAGAAAATGTGGGCTGAAAATACCCTATTCATGGGAAGCCCAAGCCGAAACAGGAAAGTAGCAGCTTGCAGTTCGGTGCATAAATAGGAGTAAAGAGCAGGCACCAAAGCAAGCCTCTCCCCAAACGCCATCTGACAAGCCGAAAAAATACAGTGCGGCCTGATGTGCGTTCCATCTCCTCCAGCAAAAACAGCCTCACCCAGCCAATAAGTGAGTTAGACAGCGAGATCTCTCCGTAGCGCATGGTCAGAATGAATGGCGTCTGTGCTTGCGAAGAATACCTTCAAATTTTCTCGCATGGTGGAGATCTTCTTCGAATCTGGGTTCTTAGCCCTGGCTTCCTGGGTGGTACTCTCAGAAGACTCCTCCGCTGTCAAAGAAGTTGGAAGACAAAAGGCTACCACTTCTCGAACTGCTACACCGGACTTTCGAGCCCTCCTTCTCCTTCAAAAAATTGTAGAAGGCGATGAGCTGAAAGTACAAAAGCCTGAACTCCTCAGACTACTCCTCAAGGACACTGTCAATAGGCATAAACTCCTCATAGAGATTGCCGAGGATAGGCAACCCGGTGATGGCGCTCAGTTCCTTTAAAGAAAAACCAATCTCACTGTTCGTGACAACGAAGGTGTTGGTTTGTGGAAGGAACGACTCCAGCATGGCCATGAAGGCCTCATCGGAGAAAACCACGGTTTGCCGAAAAGCGCGAACCGTGTCAAAAATCTCGGCCCCCTTCAGAATGGTACCGCTAACCTGCAAGATGTGATCGGTCCACAACTCCCAGCTCGAGTCAGCACTGAAATGGCTGTGAAGTAAAAAAGGCTTCACCCAATTGCAGCCATCGCCCTTGAAAATGCCAAGGCCCACCGGTCTCAAATCGGCCGAAGGATGGTCTGAACCTTGGTAGCCACTGGCCAGCTTCAAAATGTCCATACGGGCAAGCAACTTCTCTGCAAAACCAAAAGGGCAGCCAACAAAAACCCCGGTCTTGATTTTGCCTTAAGATGGTACGTGATCTCTCTCACTGCCATAAAATTCCATTGGAAACTCAAAAGCCTACACTATCAAGAAAAATGCTCAGAGACTCTTGGTCAAGTCAGAAGTTCTCCATCAAAGTTTTCTTCGAGGCACATCGACTGCAAAAGCTATCCAATTCGTCGCTGTACCTCCAGAGGGCATTTGTTGACACCAAAAATGTCACTTTACCTCCTCAAGATCAAAAGCTACATGGAGCAGCACCCTACTACAAACAAGCAAAGCTGCTTCAAGTATCAGATCTTGTCAAAATCAAACAAAAACTAAAAGATCCTTCAAAATAGCCAAAAAAGAGGTACACATGAAGTTTCGGGCCATTTCAACACCATTTGGCTTAACTTCAATCCTCCAACAGTTGAGCGGGAGCTCCCGGCGGCGACAATGTCAAATACATCAAATCTTCGATCAGAGCCTGTGGATGGTCTCAAAATACCTCCAAAAGGTTCCACGTCGAATTTCAAGTCAAACTGACACCGTTTGACCCTCCATCAACTCTCGAACGGCGAAATCAAGCCTCCCCGAGCCGAGAACCTCCGATGCCACCACTCATCAAACGAAGCACATGAGCAGCTTCTACATGCTTCTAAAAGGCTGCACGTCAAATTTCAAGTCGTTCCGATGACGTTTGACCCGGCTTTGACGCTCCGAAGCAAAATCAAGCCTACTGGCGGCGGAGCTCCCCGGGACCATGGCATCCAAATTGGAGCTAATGGATCATCTCAAAATGACTCCAATAGGCTCTCTATCAAATTTCAGGTCAATCAGACATCGGATGACCACACATCAAAGTTCGACGTCTTCCACACAGTGAAATCAAGTCTGGCATCGACGGAACCCCAAACGGCTTCAAAACACAAATAAAAGCCCATGGTTGGTCCTATCTAATGCTCAAGAAGCTTCATCTCAAATTTCAGGTCATTCCGACATCGTTTGACCTAGTTTCAACTCTTGGCGGAAAATCGACTACAAAGTCTTCGGCTTTTCCAAAAATAGGAAACTTTGTGCTCTGATTTGCATGACTTCTTGATGGGTTTTCTTCAATGGAATCATGCCAATAAATGAGGAGAAATTTCAAAGAAAAATACAGGAGAAAACAGAAGCGAAAAAGAGTGAAAAACGGCGAAAAAACGGCGATCGAACGGCGACTGAAAAGGGGGCCAAAGCCCCATGGTCGCTAGTGACCTTGGCCCATGGTCGCCGGACACCATGGCCCAAGGTCGCCGGCGACCCTGGAAGTCCGGGTTGCCGGATTTCCGCCAAAACGTATGTTTTTCAGATTCTTTTCGCGTTTCGCAATGATTGGCCCTTGTGATTTTCTTAAAATCTGATTTTTTAGGCATGATATCCATCGATCTTCGTCAACATCACGGATCCGCCATCGAAATCATTTGATCATCATCAGACACTCCGAAACCGCCAACCGGCCGACCAAGAAAGTACACTTTCTGCCCGACCGATCGAGAAATCGACTGGACAGATGTTGCCGGCCCATTGGTATCGACCAATGTCTGAATTTGCATCGTCATTTGACATCAAATAATATGCGGATCCATCGATGATCATCGCAAGAAGAATCCCAAAAGACGCGGTGCGGCACGCGACTCTTCAAGTGACTCGGCGACCAATTAATGAAGTTAAATGACCTTTTTTTGACAACTTATTAGGGTCATTAACTCATTATTTTGGATGGCCCAATCAGAAGCAAGCAAATGGGAGTTACAAGTCCAATTAATCATGGCAATTAACCATGTAACTCCTATCATTATGGAGATTAATCATGGTAATTAATCATGAAACTCCCATCATCATGGAGATTAAATGTCCATTATTCTCCATCGGCCAATCAGAATCCAAGAAAAAGGAGTTACAAAATTATGAAATTAAATCTTGTAACTCCTCCCATCATGGAGTATTAATACAATCAATGCCTATAAACCTTCCTAATGGCCACCAAAAGCCTATAAATAGGCGGTCATTCCAAAGGGAAAGGGTCCTGAAAAATCGTCTTGAAAATTATCCCGAAGAATTCTCTGCACAAAGAAGCTCTCTTGCCATGAAGAAACTCTGCTGCAAACACTACGAGGTGATCGAAGTCCCTTGGGGGGCCACCCCCCCAAGGTTTCCCCTCTTCTTCTATCCAAAATGGCCTAGATGCGGCTTTTCAGCCCATCTACTTGGTTTTTTGTTGGATATAGGACCTTCTCTTGGTCTTTGTCCTCTAAAAATCCGAGGTCCAAGCCAAGCCAAGTGAACTAAAGCATCAAGTGTTCTCATCTGAAGGATGACGGCGAAGTTCATACATGATTCGCGACCTTTGATCTGAACGAATCCCCACAATCTCCTGAGAAGTCAAATCCCTCTTTCTTTCTTGTCTATTGTATTTTGTATTTTTTTAAAAGAGACAAACAATCACAATTATTGTCTTTCACTATTGATAAGATTTGTAAAATCGTCCTATATGGCAAAATCGCCTTCTACAGCACGAAACTGCCTTTCACTGCAAACTAAACAAAATCACCTCTCACGGCATTCTAAAATCTTGTCTCTTTTCTTTAAATATAAATGCAATGGAAAGTTAGAAAAAAAGTTTGATTTCCTTTCTACTTGTAAAGGTGAATCTCCGGATCACCATTTCAAATTCCAAGTAGAATAGAAAATCTGGCATACCCATACAAAAATATTGATGCTTGCTCTTTTTTTCTCTTCACCCCGCCGCACCCCGGCGAACCCGGGACGGAGGAAGGCTGAAAAGAAAAAGAAGGGTCCATCAGGGTGGTGTCGGAGGTCTCTGCTACTACCGCTGCTGTGGTACTGGAGGGCGCTGCTTTGGTGACTGAGGTGGTCTGACGATCATCTGCTGCTGCTGGGGTCTAACTTGTGTAGGAGGCACTTGTCTCAACGGCTGCACTGGATGTGGTGGTCTAGGCACCGGAGCTTGGAATGTAGGTGGTGCCACTTCTGTCTTCCCTGGGCAATTGCGTACCTTATGCCCGGTATCCCCATAGTGAAAACATGCGCCCGTCTGCTTCCTGCAATCCCGAACATGATGACCCCCCCCACAAAAAGTGCAAGTGATCCGCTGTGGCAGCTGTCTAAGCACCGGTTCAACTCGTAGCCTCTTGGGTGCTGGTTGCTGATAATACTGGGACGAAGAACTCTGTGCCTTAGGTTGAGGTATCAACGCCAAGATCCTCTGCTGCTCTAACACAATCACTTCTTTCAAGGACTCCTCTGCCCAATAAGCCTCCTTGACTACATCGTTATAATCAGTCAGCTTGCTACACTGAACTTGCATCCTAATGTCAGCTGGAAATAAAGGCCCAACGATGAAACAATAAAAGAATAAAGAACATCCAAAGCATGTCCCAAGTGTGTCACTCTCGTGCCGGATATGATGAAGCTAATTTACGTCATCGGCGCACCACTCTCGCTCCTCCTCAGCTGGTTAGTTTAACAAGCAAGACAAGGTCATAGAGATTATCCATTTCAAGACAATATAAGACAAATCCATCGCATCTAATAATCTCTTATAACTAGCCAGTCATGTTTATCAAAACTTGACACAGAGTCCTAAGGTACACTCTATGTCAGGTCCAAGTCCTAATTCTACAAGAAATTATGTTTCATAGTTCATTAAGTGTATTATGCCAAGAGAGTGTACAAGGAATAATTACAACGGATACAATTTAACAAGTCAAGGAAGAAGTTACAATCCAATCTGTCGCGACCCCGGACCGAGACCCGGGCCCGCGACGTGTGTTGTGACGGTGCTAGTGACCCAATCAACCAACTATCAATTACGATTAACCCACAGGTTTCCGTGGTGAGGATTCCCAAAACACACTTGGAATTTGTCTCACTCGAATTATGATTTGCGGAAGCATGCAAGTAATCTTAACTTTCCCAATACATGTGACATCACATCCACGTACATAAATTAAATCATTATCAATGCGATAATCAGAGGAGGAAACATAACATGGCATTACCATAAATTAACTTTCAAGTTTTCAAAAGAACAAAAGTAAGTTAAGTTAAGTTTACATAACCCCAAAGTATCAAAAGGGCCAACAAAGTCCATACATCCCAAAATAACAAAACGAAATATTCCCATCCACATTTGACGTACTCAAGACCCCACTCGACGTCTAGAGGACGTCGTCAGGTTGCCACTCTCGGGCTGGGGGTGGCTCAAAAGCCTCCTCCGGGTGCTCCTCCTCAGGGGCAACGACGCCTGCATCTAAAACTCCAAAGCAAAAAGGGTCAAACACGACGGTTTGGCAGGTGATCGATTTGGACATAATATAATTCAATTGAAATCTGAAATACAATACTTAAAACATGGCATGAGTTCTGAACGAAACATATTTAAAGTATAAAGTAAAACTAGCATGATTTCACGAAAACATCATGATTCATTAATCCACAACGAGTCCATCCTTTCTCATTCACAGCAGTGACAAGAGCAAGCACGACACACAAAACGCGATCCCACGTCATACAAGATAGACGGGGAGGCTGGCCGCGGAACCGGAACACGCACGATGTGTAATATAATACACGACTAATCTGGAGATAGTGCACATGTTTAAGGACCCCCAGACAATGGATCAGACTGAAGGGGCAGTCCATACTCAGTGGTATTCAATGATATTCATGTATGCACAAAACATGTCGAGACTCATACAAAACTTATCGAATATGGGGTAAATTACTTATCAAAACAATGTAAAGCGAAACTAGGCAAGAGTAGCATAAGCCATAACGAAATAAGGCTGAAAAGTATTCCCCAACAAGGTTCTTGAACAATTCAGACAAACTTATACTTGTAAAACAATGCAAGGCTAAAACTGAATTCGATGTATTAAATCATGATCCTAAACGAACTTGTCAAGCATACGGTAAGACCTTTCATTTGAACTTCAAGTGGTTGAGACCCAAATGTCTTAATGAAAGAAAGATTGGTGCTTCAGAAGGTAAAAGGACATTTTGAGGCCTCAAGCATACAAACTCAAGCTTGAAAGTTCGTAATCATATTCAGGTTTTTAATCCCACGAAAATCCCATAAAACAAATCAATTTTGAAAACTCGGTCATCTCTCGGTTACCTGTCGGCTAGACGAGTAGGTAAGTGTCGGCTAACCATCAGCTGACCGACGGCTGACCGTCAGATTTCCTGATAAAAAATCACCATTCTGGAAATGGAACCGAACTTCCCTTGGTTAGCTGTCGGTCGACCGACGTTGAGCATGTCGGTTGGCCGACGGCTGACCGACGATTCCCTGTCAGAAAACATGTTTTTGTAAATGGAACCGAACTGAACTCGGTTGGCTGTCAGTCGACCGAAATGGACATGTCGGTTAATCGACAGCTGACCGCCAGCTGACCGACTGAACTCGGCAGCCCAGTTCAAATCAGATTTTCAGCTCCCCTTCCTACACTCCTCTTCCCATTCCACTTCCTTTCCTTCTTGGTCAAATCCCTGCGTTCTCCTTGAGCCTCCATGCTCTCCTAGGGCCACTTCCATTCCAATTCAACAACCAATTCATTTTACAACACATTTCACCATTTTCCAATCCATTTGCAAAACATTTAAACAAGATAAAAAGAATCACTTAATTGGAAGGAGAAGCTTTTCTTCTCAGCTGGGACTTGGAGAAAAAGTTACAGGAAACAAGTCTGAGACGTGAGTGAGAAATGTGGGAGAAGGAGGGACTTAGTCAATGGGTTCTTGTGGGCCCCATGAACTTAAAACTTGTGACCATTAAAACATCAATTTACGGGCCCCGGATGGAAGCGGCGAATAAGACAAAAATGATCATCGAAAAATCTGGTTTCCAAAAAGTATAAATTTGGCATAGTTTTGAGATTTCAAAATTTGGGTCCAGATTTGGTGTGAAATGACTGATTTACCCTTTTTGAGCCAAAACTTGGATTTCTGGGTCTTAAACAACAACATGTTGAACCCAAAAGTTAAACAATAACATAAAACCATTCAAATGAGGTCGAAATCACGATTAAGACCAGAAAACTAAAATTTCCTCCCAAGCTTACATGTACACTCAAAGCACCCTTGAGTGTGACTAAATAGCATAAAGCGCTCTCGAAATTCCCCAAAGCTAATTCCAGGCTAAATCAAACCAACTTCTAATCCCACGAGCACTAAACCCACATAATACTCAACGCGTACTTAATTAACACTAATCGCGCTGATCCTGGGTTGGGGTTTGACACAATCCTAGGCAAGTGGTGTCATCCATGTATTCAACATGTTCTAATGGAGTACGTGTGGAATTAGACCAACGATGCTTTTAAAATCCCTTAGTGTACAATCATGTCAGGCATCTATTGATTCAGTTCCATACGCATTCGGTTACCCCATAGTTTAGCACATGAATACCTAGACACCTATCAAAACATACCAAGTCACATGCTTTGATTCAATTCCATTAGTGGTCACATAAAGTAGGTTAAGGGTTTCCAACATCTAAGTCCCCAAACCTAGGTTAACAGTCTTGTTTCCAACAAAACATGGTCTAAATTATTAATCTCCATCATTTCCTCATTTCTCGATCTCCGATTGTCGCGAATCATGTACCAATGGATTCTACATTCAATGAGCTTTCCAACGGTATATGGTTCGCGAAAATCTGACGAACGGTTCAAAAGTTATGGCCCCAGAAACCTGCCCAAACATCAGTCAAATTCTGAGAGTTCAAACTCTTGAAGGGAGAGTTCGAACTCTCGCGCTCCAGGCCAACACACCAGCAACCTTAAACGTTCGAACGTCTAAGAGGGACGTTCGAACATTCAACGCTCCGGAGTCTTGAACGTTCGAACGTTCGGAATGAACGTTCGAACGTTCAACACTTTCACACCAAACATCTGTAGACTCCAACGTTCGAACGCTCAATGAATGTTCGAACGTTCAATCCCAACCATTCTCTGGCGAGTCTCAATGTTCAAACGTTCAAAGGAACATTCGAACGTTCACGCATTTCAAGGCTCTTCCTTTCCAAATCCTCTCCATTCCATTCCAAACCATTCCAATGGTTATACCTACACGAAATTGAGCCACCATGCTCTCCGAACAACCACAATCCATTCCATCCATTCTAATCAATTAAAACATCTAGGGATTTCCGATTATCAATTGACACAATCAAAAACCTAATCTAGCATGTTATGCTTCGAATCAAAACCAAACCACTTGGCATTAAGGTATTCTATCATATGATCAACATCATTCAAATAGACAAGCATCAAATGTTAAATTGTAAATTGCATATCTACTTACCTCAACCAAGAAAAAGATGAAATTGGGGGAAATTTGAGGAGAAGCTCTAATAACACAAAAACCACGATCTACCCAACCAAATGCAACCTAAATCGTAGAGAAGAGGAAAGGAAGGAAATGATCAATAACAACCTAAATCTAACCATAAGGAAAGATGATTGAAAATACGAAAATGACAAAGGCTTACCCTAACTGATATCAAATGGAAGAGGAGATCGCAAGGATGAAGATTACCGGTTCGGATCTTCGAGATGGTCTCTTCCAAAAGTTCTGGGCTTGATAAGATGAAGAGGAAGAAGTAGGGGTTGCTGTAGCTCTCGTTATAGAGTTTCGTAATGAAAATTAGGGCTAATCCCTGTTTAAGAGAAGAAGGGAGAGAAGAAGACTAAATTGCCCTTAAGTGGGTCCGGTGAAAGAATGGATCACTTGAAGGGTTTCTGATCATTGGATCGCAACAAGCCAAGAGACAAAAATGATCAGTGCGACGAGACCTATCCAACGAACCCAAAAATCACAGTGATTGAAATTTTCCGGAAAGATACTCAATTTTCCCTAAATTGCAAACTACCCCCTGCTATGATCAAACGAACTCGAAATCGCGCGAAACTTCACAGACATTATTCTAATGCTGATCTAAACCCACCTAGTTATCTAACAATACAATAACTATAATAAATACAAAATAAACGGATCAACGGGCCTACTATTGGGCCCAACTGACGCCGTAAGGTCGCCGACCTTACACATGACTCACGGGAGCTTTTGAGCTCACGGGAGTGGCCACCTATGGATGTATGCAATTGCAAACTCGTTATAAAGGTGAGGTTCACTTCTCTACAATCGATTATGATTCAGGCGGAAAAAGAAAAAAGAAGAGTTTACGTGCCTACTGATTTGATTGTAAACTCGAGATCTGTGCCTCGGTGCCCGTGGTATTGCCACGTGGCGGGTTGGGAACTGTGCCCCGGTTGCTGAAATTGAAAATGATGGTGGGAACTGTGCCTCAGTGGTATGAATCAGAAGTCGATCTTTCGATTGGCTAGGTCCCTATTAGAACTTCCTTTGTTCATGCAATAGAGTTTAATTCAAATTGTCATATATAACGTCTTTTAACTTTCATCCACAGTTGGATGGTCGAGGCATAGTTGAAACTAACTAGCAATAATGGGGATCTTGAAGGCAATCACAAACATAGTTCAATCAATAGTGTGAGGTGCATATGAGAATGAGGTGCATTTTTGAAAAGATGTTTGACTTTGAAACTCAAGTATGCATCGAAAAAGCTAAATCAACGGAAGATGGTCACCAGAATAACCGTCACTCTCTGGGGATCTTGGTCTTCACCCAAGCTTAAATGAGAACTTGGAATAGATTCAATCATCTTTTTGGTGCTTATCATGGAGAGTTTCGAGTTACACGGTTACCATTTTCCAACGTCAAGATTTGAGTCGGCGAACACACAATTCGTGAGAACACGGTATTATGGTTGCCGTACCGATTATAAGAGCTTAAGGGAGGCCTATAGTGACTCAATTTCCAGACGTGAGGTAAAATCATGAAAATCATAGTTAGGGGTACTTACCTCAAGAGTTTTCCATAAACCTAACGTTGGGGATCATTGCTGCTTTCTTTTGTTGTTTGTTTGCCGAAGCTTGCGTCGTTCATCCTCATTAGTGTACTTGAAGGTCCTTCACCTTTGGTGTTTTTGGTTTCTCTTTGAGAACCTGCTTTGAACAGTCACTAAAAGATTCTGCACTTCTCATTGTTAGTGCTCAGTTTCATAATTTGGAGGGGTAACGGTTCAAATTTCATTGATGGAGATGACATAAGACGCAATGCACAATGCCAGATGTATGCGTGATGGGACTAATGTGCATGTGACGGGACCTTATGTGATGTGATAATGTTTGGATTGACAATGTGCGCCGTTTCTTTGTGTCTCTTGTAACTTCCTTTCTCTCTCTTTCTTCTTTTGTTGTTTAGTTATTTATTTATTTATTTTTTGTTATGTTTTTTTTATATATTCTTCTTGTTTTTATTTTATTTAATTTTTATTTTCCTCTCCTTTTTTTTCTTTTTCTTTTTTTTTTCTTTTTTCTTCTATATTTATATTATGATTATCATTATTATTTTCATCATCGATCATCATCAATTCTTGTTCGGGTTCAGCTTTTCAGAATTCTAGGACAATTTGGCTCAAAGAAGCCTCTTGTTCTCTAAGGTGATGGATAGGCACCATAGGGGTAGTGCCTAGCCTATTTGGCCTTTGGTTCAATGACTATGAAAGGAGACAGCTTGGGCGCCCAGGGGATGGTGCCTAGGCTGATTGCATAGATAGAGTTTGCCTTGAAGTAGAATTGTGGATTTGGAAGACAAGTCACCTAAACGTCCAAGGAGTGGCGCCCAAGATGCAGTCCTAGTCAGTCTTAGAATGGAGTTTTGACTTCAAGGAAGTAGGTTGCATTTCAAGTTGGTTTCGAAGTAGAATTTTAAATTCAAAATAATATGTGATCTGGGCGCCCAAGGAGTGGTGCCTAGACTGCATTTTGAGTTGGTCTCGAAGTAGAACTCCAAATTCGGGGAAACATGTGATCTGGGCGCCCAAAGGGTGGCGCCCAAACTACATTTTGAGTTAGTCTCGAGGTAGGATTCGTGTTCAGCCCATCGTACCAAGAGTCCTTATCGGAGTGAAAGCTTGACTTTTAGGAAAAGCAGGTGACCTAGGCGCCCAGGGTGTGATGCCTATGTGGAACTGCATATTTGGCACTTAGAGTCCTTGTCAAAGAAAAGCCCTGAATTTTAGGAAATAGGTGATCTGGGCGCCCAGGGAGTGGCCCCCGGGCTGCAATTTGAGTTCTTTTAAAATCCTCGTAGGGTTCGAACTCCAATCTATATAAGTGGAGCAAGGCCACGAATTTCCCACAACTCCTACTCTTTCAGACTTTGAATCTCAAAACTCTCAAGCTCTTCCTTGCTCCCAAGTAAGTTTCCTTTTGTTTAAGTCAATTGTTTAGGTTTGATTAATTAGTTTGTTTTACATTAGTTGTTTTGGGATGTGTGTTGGTGGATTTATCATATTTATGTTCAGGTTTAAGTTCCTTAAACTTTTTATTATTATTATTTGAGTGTATTTTTAAATTGGTTTGTGATTTTTGATTGATTGTTTTTTTTTTTTTTTATAATTGGACACGGTCTCATCTTTTCTTTTCACTTTTCATTATTATTATTATTATTATTATTATTATTATTATTTTTGCCCAAAAAAGTATCAACCCAAGTGTTCTAGTCCTAACTTTGTAAGGTGGGTAGTTATTGATCGAAGACAACTAATAGGAGTGGGCCATGGGTTAGGCTTGATCAGATTCTATGGCATAGGCCTCCAAGTTTTCCATCTCTCTATTTTTTATTTTTTTATAGATTAAGTTCTAAGATGTGGAATGAGGTTCGACCATTGACCATGATGGCCATTGAGGTGATGGATCTTCATAAAAATGGTGGGGGATGTCCGTTTCAGCTCGGGATTGGGGAGATCAAGACCAAGCCGGATTTGGGTGAAGTTTGAGGAAAAAGGGGATTCTGTGCAATTTGTGGAAATTAATGAAATTAGTTGATGTGATTGGGTTTGTTGAGTGTCTTAGTTGATTTAGATTCAGTTTTGGTGATTTTTAGATGTTTCTTTTTTTTTTTTTTTTTTTTTTTTTTTTTTGAATCTTTTGTGGATTTAAGGGGGCAGTTTTGATTCTACTTTTTTTGTGTGTGCTTATGTGTGATGTGTGGGGGAGTGGTAAAGTTCTATTTCCTATAAATGATGTATGCATGCAAACCGTTGAAAATTGAACTTAATGTCGGTTTTGTTGAGTTGGATTAAATATGTGTGTTTTATTATCATTTGTTGCTGAATGTGTTTATGAGATGTGTTTTAACTTTGCCTTTTAACTTAGTTGTGGATTAATTGAATTTTAAAATTGGATTTGTTTTGTTTTAATTCGCTTTTTTTGGTTTCATTTTATTAGCTTGGTTTTAAATGTTGATTTAGGTTTAATTTAATTTTTTTAGTTTATTATCTTGACTTTTATGCTTTATGCGGTTTTAAGTTTGGCTTGGTTTGTTTTGGTTCGATTGTGAGTTAATTTTTTATTTTTTTTTATGTGGCTTTAGTTGGTTGGTTTGTTCGTTTGTTTATCCATTGCTCTTTTTTTTTTCAGTTGGGTTTGTCTTTAGTTTATCATTGGTGAGTTGGTTCTTTATGTCTTTTTGTTTTTGTTGCGTCTATTTGTTTTTAAATTAAGTTCGTTATCATTGGTTGGCTAATGGATTTTATTGATTGTTAATCTATTGTTTTTGCAGAGAAACCCAAAAAGTGGGTGGAGGGTGTTCTACGACAACCTCGATTGATTTCGGCACAGAGAGGCAAGGAGGAGCCCAACAAAGCTACCATTTCATATTGAATGAGGTAAGGAACCATGAGGTATGCATCCTTTTTCTTTGCTTCATTTGTTAAGTTTTTCTTTTAGATTTAAGTTTAAGCTTAGTTTTGATTTTAAGTCTTTTATTTTAAGTTCAACTTTGGTTTTAATTTTCAATTTGAGTTTGGTTTTAGTTCTTCATTTAGTGAGCTGATTTCTTTTATGGAATTTAATTTGGCAGGTCACTTGGCGTCCTTATCAAGGTGGCTTGGGTGATGAGTTGATTGCGGTACTGGAGGGGTGTGATTTATTTGAGATGGATATATGACTCCATGCACCACAGATTGCTATTAGGCATGTCGTTAACAGGGTCGCATGACAGCTAGGACGTTATAATGTGATTTCGGTTGATGAGCCTTTCATGAGTTGGTTATATCCGGGATGGATCCCTAAAGGATTTAGGTGCGAATTTGGAGCATCGGGGAATTATGTGAGATGTTGGAGGGATTTTCCATACCCGTACATACTCTCGAAGTCAAACTCTTGCAAGGCCTCCTATTCTATTGGAAATTGTGTAGAGATGATCGAGGCCCTATATTGATGTTGTTGTTGTAGTAGTTATGATTGATGTTGATTATTCGTTGTTGATTATTAGTGTTATACCTATGATGAAGGGATGTTGTTTCTAAGTCCATTCTTTCACTCTGATGTATGTATTATGATGTATATGATGTGGACAAGTGCATGTGGCATCTATGATGCATATATGTGGATTTATGACTTAATAGTGTTTGTGATGATTGACCTAGATGTACCATGGTTGTGTAGGATGATGAAATGAAGTTTCTGAAGGGTACCGAGGATTTAAATGAGTGTTTCTCTGTTTACAGGTGACAAGTTTTGTACCCGATGATTTTTCAAGATATAAAAAATAAGGGAGATTTTGGAGAAACCTTTCTAGAGTCTTGAAGTTTGTGCCTAAGCATAGGAGTCTCATGAAGGGAGCATTAGTAGTTCGGAGTTAATGAAGTGAGAGTCATATAATAAAAATCAAATACGCACAGTCTCTCATCAGTCTAAACTTGATAAGCAACATAGAATTGGGTTCTTAAACAACAAGGAGTGCATGAGTGTGTGACATTTGTAACCTAGGCAATTCTATGTTTCGAGGCATTCGCAATATCAGCTATAGATGTGAAGGCATATGCTAACAATCATCATATTTTATCATGAAATCCCATGGCAAACATCA
The DNA here is from genome assembly GCA_029852735.1 of Persea americana. Lineage (NCBI taxonomy): Eukaryota > Viridiplantae > Streptophyta > Magnoliopsida > Laurales > Lauraceae > Persea > Persea americana. The sequence goes on from CM056813.1 coordinate 41,628,039, forward strand.
TCCATGGTATATAAATAGTAGTCAAATTCAATCTACGCCAGCCAACATATATGATCCACAATTTCCATTAATCATTATCATATTTTAAGTTATAGGGAGTTGTGCACAAAATAGTACCCTTGATGTGATCTCAAAGAGAATAAATAAAAATGCCCCAGCTTAAGGGGTGTTTTGAATAAGACCGGGGTTGGTTTTCCTGCAAAGGTCTCAAAACAAGCATGTGAGTGTAGTATTTTTGGTCCCCCGCATGGTTTGTCTGAAGCAAGATTTTTCTTTCTCGGTAAAAATGTGAGGGGGTTGTGTTAGTATTCAAGCTTTTGAGAAAAACAAGATCGGGAATGGGACCTTAGGGATATGTGTTTTTCCTGCATTCAATGAAAAGTCATTAGTAATGAAAGCATGCATGAGGTGAGTGTGTGCAGGATAGTGAGTGCTCGTGGCAATCGTGTATGCAATGGGGACCCAGATTGGGAAGCCGTGTGAGATAGACAAATATTCATATATACATATATAAATATATATAAAAAATTCCCCAGCATAAGACTAGTGTTCATTCTGGCCGTGGGCAAGATTGCGTCCTCGTTCCATGATTGGTGCCCTAGAGGCGACGTGATCTTCCCTAACTATCTTTTGGAGGTCGAGCCCTCACAAGCCTCCTTTTGTAGCTTCATAGTCTTTTCGGTTGAACTTCGGAAAGCACTTGACCGCCCTTGGGGCTCGTTCATGAATTGTGTATGTGTGTGGGGCGGTTAGTCACCGTGCCTCCTTAGTGTTGTGGTTTTCGACCACCTTCTGCTTAGTTCACCTGACGAGTACTCATGTCACTCTAGCGGGCCTAGTTTTAATATTTCTTTTTATCTTTTCTTTTCTTTTTTTTTTTTGTTTGGTAATGGGGTTGAAATGAAATGGGATCCTAGGGTAATGACTTCTGAAGCATTAGCCATGGGGAGCATACCCACATCTCATGCGACTCCACCATGGCTTCTCTCCTCTCTTTTCTCTCTGTTTTTTTTTTTTTTTTTTGAACACGTAACTATGCAATGTCTAGGTCCTTTAAGCTTTCTAATTAACCCATGTAACGAACATTAGGCCAATGACTCCCAAACCAGATGACTTTAGGGCACTAGGTATGTAATTACCCCTACGGGCTTATTGGCTCGAGTTAAAAAGGCGACGAACCCAAATTGGTTACGATTTTTCTTCTTCTTCTTCTTTTTAGGCTTTCTAATTAAACACTCTTTTTTTTGTATAAAGGTGAAAGGCTTTCATGACATGGGCGAACTCACCTTCAAACCTTCACATCGAGTGACTTTAATTGTGCGGAATTTGTGCGGGGCAGACTCACCTATTTATGTATTTTTAAGTGTTGGTGTGTGTCCGAGTTCTAAGTCTGATTAGAGTACATTTCTTCAATCCTCCTATGGGATTTCTACAACTACGCCAAGAGGCAAGGAGGGTCGTATTCTGTAAGAAGTAGGGAAGGGTTATACTGTGTAACTTTTCAGGTACTTAGCGTTCCATGGATCGGGGAGGTCTTCCCCCTCTGTTTTTACTAGTCTATATGCATTTCTAGGATATACTTCTTTGATTACATATGGGCCTTCCCAATTGGGTCATAACTTACCTCTGGGATGCGGAAGCTGAGATGGAGCGATGCGTTTCAGCACGAAGTAGCCAACTTCGAATTTTCTTTTTCTTTTTTTTTTGTTTTTTTTTTTTTGCTGACATGTTTGTCGTAGGCTCTGGCAATCCTTTTCCAGTATACTTGTGCATGTCCTGCTGCTTTCATTCTCTTCTCGTCAAGTAGGTCTAGCTGAAGTAGCAAAGCTTCTCTCCTTTGGTCTTCTGTCATGTCTTCATCTAGATGGATGTGCAGCGACGGGTGAAGGACTTCGAGGGGAAGGACCGCTTCCATTCCGTAAATCAAAGAGTATGGGGTTTCTCCTGTAGGAGTTTTTTCATGGAAGTTTGGTATGCCAACAATGCTTTGACCGAATGGTATGGCCAGTCACTACCTTTGGGGGTAATATGGGGTTGAATGATGTGGTTCCATGTCATATTTTGTGCACAACTTGTTTATTTGTTGGGATGTAGATTGTGGACCATTGTCTATTATGAACACCTTGGGGATGCCAAGTCAAGCTATTATGTTTTTATTTTTTAATGAATTTGACTATCATATTAGCTTTGATGCTGACATATGCCTCAACTATTGTTGTTGTTAATATGAATGTTTCTAATGTAGCCAAACGAATCGCCAGCTTTTGTACCCACTAATTTATAAAGATCATCCATCATCAACAATTAGGGTTCTTCAGGCAGTCCTGGTTTTGAAGTAATGGAAAAAATACTCACAATCTGTCTCATTAGTCCCACTCATGATCTCTTATAGTCGTGATTGTTCTAGTAAAGGGATTTTATACTGCTCTAGTTCACCTATCCCTTTTACGATGATCAGACAATTGTGTTTTTATATTGTTTATACTCTTTTTTTTTGGGGGGTTTATGCATTTTTTTTTGGATTTTTTATTTTTGTTCTTTTGGATTTCTGGGGTTTTATGATTTTTATGAGCTTTTTTTTTTTGTAATAATCCTAAGTAATACCTAATTCATATGGGCTTGCTTGAATTTGCAGCCCTTCATTGGCATGAAGCCAGAAATTTGTCTAGCATGCTTATGATTTTCTATTATGTGTGCTAGTGATGTGGTGCGCACTTTGAATATTTTGAGTATTCGAAAATGTGTGCGTTTAAGACCTCTCAACCTGTGTGTTTTTATCAATGGGTGTTTGGTCTGGGTCTTATCATTTTGCTCTCTTCGAAAACGAGAGCGTTGAAACATTTTCGACCTCCACCATATGGGCCTTGATCTGATGATAATATATCTCATTTTCATTTTATTATGGTATGTTCTTTGATAGCTTTGGTATGTTCTTTATTGTTGAGATGTTAGGATTATTTTTTTAGCCCATGAGTTTTTATTTTGGTCCATCCGGAAACGAGACTATTGAAATATTTTAGACCTCCGCCACTTGGGCCTTGGTCTCATGTTAAAAGGTTTTATGTGTGTCTCATTATGTTTCTTTGTTTGATAATGTGGATATGATTTCACTCGTTGATGCATTAAGATGAGGCTATTATATTGGAGATCTTTAGTTTGCCCTCGCCGAAAACGAGGGCATTGAAATGTTTTTGACCTCCGCCATTTGGGCCTTGGCCTTAAAGAGTTTAAACAATTAGTGGATTTGGAATCTTTAAAAGATGATTTTCTATTTTTCCTTAACGATCTTTGGTCTTTTGTCCTCCTAATTGTTTGACCCTCATCTTTTGTGTGAACCTTATGGTTTTCCCTTTTTCTTCGGGCTCTAGGTTTTGTTGTAGTGCGTCTAGCTTTCATAAATGTAGTTCGTCCATGTTTTGCTCGGCGTGCTCTAAATTTTCTTTGTAGCTTAGCAGACTTACATCGTAAGAGTCTTTGAGCGAGGGAGCAATTTTGATATGTTGGTTGTGCCACTACTGGATTATCACATGGGATAAGAATTTCTTTAGTTGTGTGGATTTCTATGTCATTCACTGAGACCATCAAAATCTTAGATGACATATTCGGGTAAGCACCTAAAAGTTCTTCTATAGTCAAGTTTCCGAAAGTCTTTCCTACAGCTTCGGGAGTGGTCTCAATCCTTTCATGGAATCTAATTGGATCAAACTCTAAATGGACTTTTAGTTTGGGAATGGCTTCTACCGTTGTGCTTAGATCTTCTTCTTCATGGGCAGGGTACCATTCCAGGAAAAGGATTGGAGTTGAGGCTTGACTTGGAGGTTCAACTCTAGGTACTTGTCTCTTTCCAAAATATTAGATGTAATCTCGGCTTATGATTGTTGGATTGGTCAAAGGCAGGCATGGTAAACCTTTTAGAATACTCTGAAGCCTTAGTCTCACATTTAAATGGGCCTTAATCAGGGCTAGAACAGGATTAGGCTCTATCCCATTGTGGAAGTCATGTTTGTCCCCTAAGATTGATTAAATATATCGATATCCTTTGATCTTCTAAGGAGGTTTGTCCCATTTGGCTCACTAGCCAAGACATCAAGTGATTGCGGTTCCTTCTCTAGGGTCTTTTCTACTGAGTGATTAAGGTCTAGTTGAGGGCTTCGTTCCTGGATTTCAATGGTAGGCCTAACAATCGCTTGGTATTGATTCTCAAGTAATGCTTCGGTTTCTATGATAGGTTTAGATGGATTTGTTCGTTCTAGTGGCATGCTCGACAAGATCGACTTTTTCCTAACCTCAGACTTGAGTCTCTTTATGTCTATTTGCAATTCATTAAACATGTTCGGCACTAGAAATTCAAATCCAGACTCTTTGTCAACCTTTTTTGGTTCAGCTCGCGTTGGGATGGGTTCAGGATGCATTGGTTTGGGTCTAGGGCAGTCTTATTCATCGTTTGGTTGCATGTTTGTTTGTCTTCGAATCATGATTTTGGTTTTGCATGATGGCGTATGATCCAAGTTCTTTCGTTTGTATCGTGGTCTATGTCTTTCGGTTGTATTCGTCTTAGACTGAGGTTTTGGATCACATATGATTTTATTTGTTTGTGTTTGGTGTTTTATTTCAAATGAAGATGGTTTAACCAGTCTATGGGTTTCCACACCTGATTCAAAGTCATTCGATTCAAACATGATTGTTCCGTGTGTTTCAGATCTTATGACATCAAAATCCTTAATTAATTCATCCACTTGTTCCATTTAATGATCAACTATCTTCATAGTTGTCGTGAATTCAGATTCTTCGTGTAAATCATTAGGTTGTATTGTCTTGTGTGTCATCGGTTGCATCGCCACGCCTTCTATTTGTTGTGTTGGGTGATCTTCGTTTGTTTGTGTTTGAGGTGGCATTTGTTGTTTTGGTATTTCTGATGGGACGGTTGTTTGTGATTGATTTGGTTCATTCGGTGGATGTGTGGTGATCTGGGTTTTACCATCCCAAGGTGTTTCGCAGTGTTCATAATTTTCATTAAACATGTCATAAAACTCCTCAGGAGGCATGTCTTTAAAGATGGGGTCGTAAATCTCGTCGGAAGATTCAGAACTTTGATCATTTGGTGGATAATAGGTTACGTCGGGGGCTAAAGGTGTCAAATATGGAGGATCATAGGTCCAATTCTTGAGAACATGATTTGGTGGGAATTAATTATGGGATATGGCATGTCTATGATTTCTTCGTTTTCGAGTTGATGGAAGGGAGCAAAATACCTTCTAAGAACTCGTATCCCCTCTTCTACCTCATAGCCTTTCCATAATGCTGGGATCTTGATCTCTTCGGTCATAAGTCTTTTAGAGTTTCTGAGATTAATCCAAGTCCCCATTCTAGGTATTCACCACCTATCAATTGTTTTTCTAGGGGCTTCCCCGTATTTGCATATGGATCATTTTTTGGAGTGATACTCTTAAACCAGTCCAAAATTGGGCAACTCTAGCTTACTTATGTCCATCATTTTAGCAAACTCTTCCTCGATCTATTTTCGAGATACTCTGGTTTTGCGTGGTAAGAACGGGTTTTGGGTTTTTGCATTTGTGGGTGAACTTCTGTCTTGGTTTTGATTGGATGTTGGACTAAGTTGGTTGATCAGAGCGTGAGTGGGTTGTTGAAATATGATTGTTGGAGATTGGGTCAGTTGATGGATTGAGTTGGATGGTATGGTTGGGCGTGGTTGGAATTGGTCACACTACACCAAAAACGGGAATTTGGAACGGTTTGGGAACGGTTTAACGGATTAGGAATGGTAATCCGTTCCAATTTCCTGTTTTCCATTCCTAATCCGTTAATCCGTTCCAAAAATAGGAAATTGGAATGGTTTTGGAACAGTTTAACAGATTAGGAACGGGCGGATTAGGAACGGTAATCCGTTCCAATTTCCCGTTTTTGGTGTAGTGTCAACGATCAAGGCAGGTGGTGTTGTTTGGTTGAATGGTGAGGGTTGGGTGGGATGATGGCTTTCATTGGATGGCGTGGATTGGAATGGTTGATAGGTCGGATAAGGATGCATGGTTATGGAATTTGGATAGGTTGGTAAGGTTGATTGGATAGGACGATTTGGATGGATGAGGGGGTTTGATCGGGCGAAATGGTCATGGGAGGTTGCATGGTTTGGATTGGTGAAGGAATTTGATTGGATGGGATGGTTTGGATGGACTGGTATGTTTGATTAGGAGAAGGAGTTGGATTGGATGGGAGTGTTTGAATAGATTGGTAGGTTTGAATGGGGGAATGAGTCTGATTGGATGGGATGGTTTGGACATATTGGTAGGTTTGATTAGGATGGATTAGGATTTGGTTTGTTGTTACATGTTGTGTATTTTTTTATGTAGATTCATTGATTATTAAGGTTTAGATTTTGATTTCTGTCATGATTAATGTTTTGATTAAATTTTTGATAGTTTGAGTTCGTGTGCATTGGGTTTGGATTTGATTGAGTGTAATGTTGAGTTGGTTGGGAAGTGGTCTGATATGATTGGGTATGATGGATTGGGCCATTGCTTGGCCTTGTGTGTTCGTAAGAGGCGTGATTGTTTAAGTCTTCGTTTACGTAAAAGTGTTGCGTAGATTTGAGGGGAGAGGTTTGAGTCGTTACAGTTTGGTTGGAAAGGTACCGATAGTTTTGTATTTCGTTTTGGTAGTGTTTGTTTATATTCGTGTATGAGTTGTTTAAGTTTTGAAAATCTTGAGTCGTGTGGTCCGTGTAAGATTTGTAATTTGAGTCGAGCATGCATGATGTTTGGGATGCAATTGTACGATGTGGATTTTGATAGGCCATCCTATATTAGATTTCCAAAGCAATTCTGAAACAATGTCATGAAACACCAATAGAGGATTTATGGTTTTGAATTAGAAGGAAGGGAAGAGAAGAGATTTTTTTATTTTTTTTTTGAGTTTCTATTTTTTAATTAATTTTATTTTAGTGGCAAAAGGGGAAAGTTTTAATGATGGTTTATTTGTTATGTTATAATTAGGGAATGCTTTAGTAGGCGGTATACTCAGACCTCAGGTTTTATTTTCGGACTACTCATAACAACCCTAAACTGAATGGGACACGGACATCTGATCATTGATTAGATGTTCGTGTCCTAGAATAGTACTCCAGAAAGACCCAAATAAGTGACAGGAAAACAAAAGAGGTCCTATCACGATCGCCAGGCTATTGGCATGGAGATCGTGGGACCCATAAAAGACCCAAATTCGTGACAGGACAACAAAGATGTCCCATCACGATCGCCAGGCTATCAGATGTGAATTTTGACCCCCCCCCCCCTCCTCCAAGAGAGACATGGTTTGGGGAAATCTCCATTCATCTATATATGCTATTTCAATTTTACATCGAAAATGATGATTCTGACTACCCTCAAAATCGACGGATCACGATTGCCTGCTATGGTACGGCCGTAACACCATTCTTCGACGAAAGTTGAAGAAATATGGGGAGAAAAATAATAAGGTGGGTTCTTCCTCTCGTCTAATGTGCTACCGGCAACACACGATGGTTGTCCTGTGACATTAATTTGGGTCTCTTAGGGTCTTTTTAATTGGGTCAATTCAAGGTCATGAGTTAATGTTCGAATAAGGGTTAATCCTCACATAGCATAATCGTAGTATATCCAAGTAAGATAAAATAACTAAAATAAAGAAAATAAAAAGGGGGAGGTGCCAAATATTTAAGAAGAGGATCGGCCCCATTCCCAGGTACCCCCTTCAGATCCCTTGGTAAAATAGGGTTTAAAGGCTGATTTTTCAAACCAAAATGACGATGCAAATAAGACTTTGACTAGTGATTTCTGTGTTTTTTGTGTGCGATACACGAGTGATAAAAGTCAAAGGCCGATGGGCCGTAATTTGATTGGAGGTGGCCGATGGGCCAGGATTGATTGGAGATGGCCGATGGGCCAATGTTTGTTTTAGGGTGGCCGATGGGCCGTGATTGTTTAAAAGTGTGTGTACGAAATCACTCATCTCATCTCGTTATTCTCATTTATTCAATTTTAGAAATCAGTTCTTTATTCCCTTTTATCATTAAGTTCGATTAAATATCTGGCACCTGAGGTGGAGGAAGAAATAAATGAAAAATCTTTTTGGGTTTATTTTGTTGGTTTTATAGTTTTTTTGGCTTTTTGATATTGGGCTAGAAGGGCCTAACTAAGGGATTTTTACTTGGATTTACATGATTAATGCTTTACTACTGATCATCGGATTGACCCTAACCTAAGGTCCTAGACCACCCACATTAGCTCTCCCAATCCCCTAACGAAACAGGAAAAGTGACGACACGAAGCCTAATGCTCTAAGCTACCTAACCAGGCAATCCAATCTAATTCTAGGACATAAATAGCCTAAGTCTACTAATTCTTGTGCCTAAGCAGTTGGCTGGGTGAGGTTTATGTTGGTTTGGTTTGTTTTAAGTTGAAGATTGATTAAGAGGTAGATTAGATGTATTTTAGGGTTCTGTTTAAGTTGCTTAAGATTCTGGAATTTAAGATTTTAATTCGGGGGTGAAATAATGTCGAAATCGATGAAACTGGGTTAACAGAGGACTTGGGCTCCCAAGGGGTGGCACCTAGGTCACTCCGGTGACTTGGGCGCACAGGCAGTGGTGCCCAAGTGACTGATTCGGGGTGGTTTGGCTAGTGGTGATGGTATTGATGTTCTTCTCGAAATCCCGGGGGTTCTTACTTGATGAATTTTAATATTTCAAATTTTTTTAATTATCTGATGTTCAAATGTCAAAGTGATTCGGATTCGGATTTTGAAACGAAATCAAGAATTCGCATTTTAGTGCAAATGAGGGGATAGGCGCCAAGTGAGTGGCGCCCAGGTGGATTATCTGTAATTTTCAACTATTCCGGATGGGACTTGATTATTGGTCTTTGGATCCAGGGATTATTCTAGATTCTGGTCTTAATTAATTTAAGTGGTAAGGTGTTTAATTATTCATTTTTAGTTGAAGTGGTGAATCAGGGTTAAGAGTGTAGGCTAGACGCCATAGGGGTGGTGCCTAAGTGGTTATTCGTTGGTTCGTAAGGGCTTTGGGTACTACGTCTGAATCGATTAAAGTTTCAAGTGTATCAAGTTAAAAGTGTTTTAATATGTGGATTGGGGTTGGTTTGGATGTTAATTAATTGTATTAAGTTGTCGGTTGTGGTTTTTATAAAAAATGAAAAGGCTAGGCGCCCAGGGTGTGGTGCCCAGGTGGATTTTAGCAGGATGGGCACCCAAGGGGTGGCGCCCAAGTGACTGTGTTGAGGTTCGGTTGGTTTGGTGATTCTTAGGTCAATTCAAGTTTAAATCGATTAAAGGACTTAGTGTTTTTGGATGTGGGATTCTATTCGTATTCAATTGGGATTTGTTTAAACGTCAATTAATTAGGCTAAGTTGTGAATTGGGTTTTCCTGAAAACAGGGAAGCTGGGCTCCCAGGGTCTGGTGCCCAGGTGGATTTGACAAATGGGCACCAAAGGGGTGGCGCCCAGGTGAACTATTCTGTGGTTCAGGTCGATCTTATGTTTTTAGGTGCATTTAAGTCTGAATTAGTTAAGGTTTCAAGTCTGTTGATATTAAAGTGTTTTAATGTGTTAATTGGGGTTGGTTTGAATTTTAATTAGGTTAAATTGTTAATTGGGGGTTTCCTAAGAATGAGTAGGCTGGGCGCCCAGGGGGTGGTGCCCAGGTGGCTGTCTTATGGCTTGAGTCGGTTTCGCGTTTTTAGGTTGGTTTGGGGTTGAACTTTTATGGTTTCAAGTATTTTAATTTTCAAGGTGTTCTGCTATGTTGTTAGGATTAAATTAGGTTTTAATTAATTTGGTCTATTTGTGATTGGGGAGGCTGGGTGCCCCGAGGGTGGTGCCCAGGTGGATGTGGCAAGATGGGCGCCCAGGAGGTGGCGCCTAGGTGTCTGTCTTATGTGTTCGAGTTGGTTCGATGTTTTAGGTTAATTCGGGCTTATGGTTTCAATTATTTTAGATTTCAAGGGTGTTCCGGTGTGTTGATTATGACTAAATTGGGTTTAATCTCAAGTGGCGCTTCCTAGTGATTGGGTAGGATAGGCGCCCAGAGGGTGGTGCCCAAGTGGATGCGACAGGATAGGCACCCAGGGGGTGGTGCCTACGTGGATAGACAGGCTGGGCACCCAGGGGGTGGTGCCCAGGTGTCTGTTTTGTGGTTTCGTGTTGATTTCACGTTGTTAGGCCAGTTCAAGTTTAAATTGATTGAGGTTTCCGGTTTCTTAAATGATCTAAAAGTGTTTTGTTATGTTAATTAGGATTAAATTCGGATTGTGATTAATTAGAAGTTTTAATTAGGGGTTCCTTAGTGATGGGATGGGATGGGATGGGCGCCGAGAGGTTGGTGCCTAGGTGGACTTGGCAGGCTGGGCACCCAGGGGGTGGTGCCCAGGTGGACTGTTTTGGAGTTTTGTTGATTTTGTGTTTTTGAGTTAATTAGAGGTTGAGTTGATTAGGGTTTCAGTTATTTTGGGTTTAAAATGTTTTACTCTGTTAATTCGGATTGGTCTAAGGTCTCAACTAATTAGCTTAAGCTTTAAACGGGGTGTCTTAGGGAATGAATAGGCTAGGCGCCCAAAGGGTGGTGCCCATGTGGCCTTGGAAGGATGGGCGCCCAGGAGGTGGCGCCCAGGTGGCTGTCTTTTGGGGTTTTAGGTTTTTGCGTTTTTTAAAGTTCTTAATTACTTTTAGATCTGAATTAATTAGGTCGTAAAGGGATTAAAGGTGTGCTGAATGATTTGGGGGTTGTTGAGTCGATTAATTATGGTGTCTGCTATTAATTTAGGATTTATCCTACTTAGGTGCTAAATTCAATAACCTAGACTATCTAACTATTCTTTTTGGGTTTTCTGGATATCTTTTAATTTGTGTTTTTTTTCTTCCCTAATTTACTAGAGAGTAAGGAAAGAGAAGAGGTGATTTTATGTTTTATGAATTTTTTGGTTTTTTCTATGGTTGTGCGATTCAAATGATATGACGTGAAGCGTGACAGAAATGATAATTCAAAGTTCAGAATAGATCAAACAAACAAACATGTCATTATCATGCAGTTTCTAAATGAACTAAATGCGGAAGATCGAAAGTTGTGCACGAAGGTGGAGAAATTCACTTGGGTACCACACCTGTGGTGTCCACCCAGCTCAGTCAGGGTTTTCAACGGATCACAATGAATGCACAAGAGTCTTAGTATTTTCAACACAATTTCCGATATTCAGCGACTGATGTGAATGTCTTAATTCGAACTACTAATGATGCAACTAGCGAACCTACAAGCAAACGATGTAACAAGCGGAGATCTAGGACCTGAACCCTGTCTCAGAAGGGTAGGCGCCCAGGGTGTGGCGCCCAGGTGGTTTGGAAGAGGGTAGGCGCCCAGCCTTTCTACCAAGGGCTTCTTGCGACCTCTTTGGTATAAATGATGATGATGATGCTAATGCAAGATCTAACCTAGCTATGCAATTGGAACTACGAAATCAAAACAAGTCTACTATATTAGAATGAACCTAAGTTTGTTACTAACGTGATAATGCACTAATACCATTTTTATCACAAGCTAATGTAGATCTACGATGCATAAGTGATCCTAAGCATGTTTCTAAGCATATATGACAACAAAATGCAATAAAAGAAGAGAGATCTAGGAATACCGGTATAACGAAATGTTTCTCAAGTTCTTGGAACGAAACTTTCGCAAAGACCCATAGCTCCAGTTGAAGACATGGAAGCCTCCTCCTCGATCTCTCCTTTTTCTTCTCTAGATCTGAAGCTCTTCTCTAATAGTGGCTACCTTTCTTCTTCTTCTTTTTATTCTCTCCTTTTTCCTCTCTTCTTAGGGTAGCTCCCCTCTTATAAATGAAGTTAAGAGGGATTATATAGGTTTGGGACAAGTTTAGAAGGGTTAGGGCTTCATTATTTCGTGTTTCTAGAAGGTCTCACGCACCCCAAGGCGGCTTAAGTTATTTTAGGGTGAATTAGGGTTTGAGGGAGGATGGGCGCCCATGGGGTGGCGCCCACATGTCCTGCAAAGTCTGGGCGCCCACAGGGTGGCGCCTAGGTGGTTCCGGAGAGAGTGGGTGCCCATAGGGTGGCGCCTTGATGGTTGGGGTTGGCTTTTGGAACTTTGTCTCATTTGTAGTCGGGATTGAACGGCTAGATCTTCAGCTGGGGGGAACCTACACTAGCATTTAACTAACTAGGCGCCACAAGGGTGGTGCCTAGGTGGATTTCAAAGCTGCGCACCACATGGGTGGTGCCTAGGTGAACTTCAAGGATGGGCACCACATGGGTTTTGCCTAGGTGGTTCGGTTCATCTTCGGTGCTTGGTCCATATGTATGAGTGGTCCCGGACTAATCTCAAGCCGAACAAGTAAATTTGGAGGTGGGCGCCCATGAGGTGGTGCCTACGTGATTCTGGGAAGTGTGGGCGCCACAGGGTTAGTGCCTATTATGGAACTCAGTAGGGTAGGCGCCACATGGCCGGTGCCTAGGTGGAGTTGATTCATTTTCGAAGTTCGGTCCCTACGTTGAGTGGTCCAGGTCTGTTTTTAGGCGAACTAGTGGAATTTGGAGGTTGGGCGCCCACCATGGGGTGCCAAGGTGGTCCTGGGCTATGTGGGCGCCTAGCATGGGGCGCCTAGATGGATTTTAGTTGGGTGGGCGCCACATGGGTGGTGCCCAGATGGAGGTTCGTCACTTTTTCTAAGGCAATCGTCACTTTTTCTAAGGCAAGCTTCGAAGACTCATAACTTTTGATCCGCTTATCGGATTTGGACGTTCTACATATCGCTAGAAACCTCTCGAAGTCAGAAATCTAAGGGTCTAAATGTCTTGACGAATAGGGGATGGAAATCATGGGGGACCTCTGGACCAATGGATTCGGTTTCCTAACTTAGGCTAATCGGGTGACACTTTGGCAAACTAAGCACGGTCTTTGTAGGAATTGGCCTAAGCATGTCTTAAGTGGTCCAAAAAAGGTTTGAATAGTGTCACGGTTCACGACTTGTGTAAGTAGTGAATTGGGCTCGAGATCTTGACGCGACTTGGCTTTTCTCTCACTAATCTCTAGAAATCGTGAAACTAAGTCTAAAATTATCAACAAGTACCTTCATCGTCATTAATTAATTTGAATTATGTCATTAATCATTCAATTATGGGTGAAATGGGGGCATCGCTATATATGTTAGGTGTTTAAGGCTATCAAAGGGGGCAATGTGGTGTCTATAGTCACAACTTCGGGAGGTGACCAAATCCTGACCTTCAAATGGTCGGTTGTCCTCTTGATGCGCTTGTCTTTGACTTCACTTTTCTTGGAAAAAAAAATTCAAGTACCAAATGTCGCGACCCCGGACCAAGATTCCCAGCCCGGGCCTGCGACTGATGTTCCCACAGGTTTTCACAGTGAGGATTCCCAAAACAAGCATGGGACTCACACGAACATTGGTCTGCGGAAGCGTGCAGCAAATCTCATCTAAACAAAACACATTATATAATACCATCATGCATATGTAAAATCATTAAGACGTAATTTCAGGAGGGGGAAATATAACATTGCATTCCCAACATAGTTCAAGTTTCAAGGTAACAAAAGTTAGCTGGATTAAAGTTAAGTTACAATCCCAAAATATAAGAGGTCAACAAAGACCAATACAACCCAAAATAAACCAGAACATATATCCCAAGCTAAGTGCATCACAACTCAGGACCCCACCCAACGTCTAGATGACGTCATTGGGTTGCCACTCACGGGCTGAGGGTGGCTCAACGGCCTCCTCCTGGCGCTCCTCCTCAAGGGCATCTGTGTGAGGACCCGTCCCTAGAAATACCTAGTGGGGCCCAATTTGACCAAGTCAAATCCTTGATTACGCTTTTTAATAGGTGATTAGCATAAATAGTTAGTAATTCCCATTAATTTAACTTAAACTATAAGATTAAAACCCTTGTGAGATTAATAGTGGTTTCCTAAAATTAATTTTCCAATTAGGAGCCTAAGTTGTAATCTTAACCATATATGGTATTTCCTACTTTAACATGCTAATTAATAGAAATTAGTGGAATAGAGGGCTAATGTTCCTAAGTTTTAGAACTAGCTTGTATATATAATTCTTAATAAATATTGGGTGTTTATTGTTAATTTAATAGGTCTTGATTAGATTAAGACTTAGTTAATATTAGAATTAATATGAAGGGCGTTGATAGTTAAGAACCTTCTAGAAACCCACCTAATGACCTATTTTCCCATGGCCCCATCTCTTTCCCATTTTAAACCAAGTTACCCTTTTGGTAATTAACCTAAACCCTAAGCTATAAAAGCAAACTATTGCAAACATTAGCCTAAAACCCTAATATACTCTCATCTCTCAATTACCCTATCTTCCTCCCCAAGTAAACCCTAATTTCCCAAAATCCCAGCCCAAGGAGAAGCTAGGAGACTACCCCAATTACTCAATCAACACCTTAGGAGCTTAGAATTCACATATCTTTCTCTCAACTCCATCACCAATTTCCAATAGAGGCAAGTAGACATGTTTAGATGCTTTAGTTTAATTGATTAATGTGTTTAAATTGATAATTACTGTGTTTGATGGATGTTTAGCATGATTCTGTTTATGGATGGTTGGTTGAATGATATAATGTGTGGAATTGTTGTTCTAAGCTCGTTTATGTGATTTTTGGCCATTGATGGATGGAAATCCCCCATTTGGAAGATCAATGGCCCATTTGTGATGAAATCATGGAATGGGAGGTGTGTATGGTGTTTGGAGATGATCAGTGTAGATATGAGCTGAATTTGATGGAGTTTTAATGGAAAAATGAAAAGGGCAGAATTCTGAAAATATGGAACCCGTGTGTACCCGGTGAACATCATCCCCAAGGATGTCGACCGGGCGCACAAAAGAGGCTTCAGTAACTGGGAGTAGAAATGGCCACAGGGTACAGTCCCTGTGTACCCGGTCGACCGGCCAGGAGGCCTGGTCGACCAGCCAAGGACTGGCCAAGAGGCCCGGTCGACCGGCCACACTGCATTTCCACCCCCACCTGCCAGATGTTTATGGGAATGTCTGCAGTGTACCCAGTCGACCGGGTGGACCATGATGTTGACCGGGGACACTGCAGAATGTGATTTATGGCTCTCAGTTAGCTGTCCATTTCTACAGAGTGCTAGGTCGACCGTGGACCCATGATTTCGACCTGGTACACTATAAATAGTGATTTTCTAGATTTAGTTCCCTTTTATGATCTGATCATGTGTGGGCCCCGTTGACCTTTCATTTTGACCGTTTGGGACACGCTGGACACGAATCAAGGGCCGGGCTTAACCTTTACCCGTGTAGCCACCTAAGTAGGGTCTAGGGTTGTAAACGGAACCTGATTCAATGGTTATGGATGTCTTATGATGCTAAATACCTACAGGAGCACCAGGGATACATAATAAGCATCTGGGACTCCGTGATCACTGTCTTACGTGAAGTGGGACCCTAGACCTGAATGAAAGGGCAGCGATCATCTATGGATTTGTGACATATGGTACTTATATTGATGAAACGGACACTAAGGCTGGCTGGCTGGTAGGTCCGAATCTTGGATGTTGGCCTTGAGAGGGACTATAATCAGGGTATTGCACTTAGGACCTGATCCATGATCACGGTCCGTATTGGATGAGATGTCAAGATATGGTACTTGGAGTCCTGACCTGCAATATTAGAAACTTAACGGTAGATATTGATGGACGGACTGTATAATGAGATAATGTTAATTAAGCGTATCAAGAAGCGGATTTTACAAGGGTATGCATTGTTAACTGTTGAGAATCGTAAGGATAGATTACTTATACCTGAACTCCGTGTCTCATGCCCTTGACTAATATCATATCATATTAATTATGATAAGGCTATCCAGTTCGGAGTACCCCCACCCAGTGGTCTGTAGGATTTGTGGATGTACGATTGGTCTGCCGAGGGTTATGATGCCGGCATGGACATTGATATTGAGATATTGGTGGTTGACACAGTAGGTACCGATGGGGGAGGGGTACTGAGACCGCAGCGCTCGGACCGGGTGTGGATGGACAGTGATGTTGATCTAGCACGTAAGACCAATGGCTGAGACTTGGCTGTGGCTATGGATATTATTGGTTTATCTAGCACGTAAGACCAATGGCTGGGACTTGGCTGTGGCTATGGACATTGATGGACTCCTGTACGCTCCTATTCGATGAGACAACAGCGATGGGTGGCTATGACCCCCATGGTTGATGTCCATCGACAGTTGTCGGGACGACGACGATGGGTTGGCTCTGACTCCCACGTCCCTTGTACTACAACTGTGGATGTACCTTGCGTGCTCTTATGGTTGTATATTGGATGTATTACTATTATGTATTCAGGATGTAGTTGCTTAGTGTCTTTGACTGTCGACGTTGACACGGTTGGATCCAGATACGATGATTGTGAATAGGGTAGGGTTACTTTCTCTGGTTACTCCTGTTACTGGCAATACAGATGTATTTGCATGGTTTATACGATATATTGATGATTATGGTTTCTCTTGTCTATCTGATATATTGCATCTAATATTTGTTATATTATTATCTCGATTACTGTTCATGCACTACACTCCACACTGTTTATGTTGCACTCCGATATCCTATATCATTATTGAGGTACTAATCACGCAGGTTTAGCTGGGATCAGGTATGGCCTTCTTCCCTATCTGTTTATATAATGTATTGCCATCTAAGCATGCCTATTTGCCTGGCTTATCAAGCCTGACCCAATCCTTGGGGTTTTCAGGTATATTATCTTCCGCTCCTTTGATTGGTAAAACTGCTTGGCGGCTGATCCGTTGCCACAGGGTTCAGAGAATGGTGCAGTTGGTGCACCAAGAGGGGTCTATTAGATAGATTACTATTCTTTCCTTTTATTGTAGTTGCCCGTATTGGCATAGGATTGAATAGTTAGCTTAATTATAGAAAGTACCTTGTAATCCCTTAAAGTGAAATAAATTTTGAGGACTCTGTCCATCTACATGCTCATATGAGATTTAAACTTGATTATATTATTGGATTTTCCGTATCTCTTAGGTACTTTCTCGTAGCACCCCGAAATTCATGGCGCCCGGATTTTGGGGCGTTACAATCTGCGCCTACACCTGAGCTCCAAAACAAATGGATCAGACACAACAATCTGGCAGGTGATCAATTTTGAGATATATAAATATCATTTTAAAATATGAAATGACAATGTTCAAAGCCATTTAATAAATTCAAAGCAAAACTTAAATAATATGCAAGACAAAACTAACATGATTACAAGAAAAACATCATGATTCGTAAATCCACGTTGAGCTCATCCTTTCTCCGTCATACATGTTGACAAGAGCAAGCGAAGACAAAGCAAAGCGAAGTGAAACGAAGCAAAGGCTCGAGCCACACAAGGTGGGCGAGAATACCGGCCGCAGAATCAGAACAAAGCAAAGATGTGTATAATTATACGACTAATCTGCAGACAGTCCTTATGTTTAAGGACCCCCTAACTAGTGGATCAAACTGGAAGGGCAGTCCAAGCTCAGTGGTACTCAACGGAATTCATGAATGCACAAAATGTAAAAATACTTAGACAAAACTTATCGAAGATAGAGGGATACACTTATCAAGACGAAGCAAGGCGAGACTAAATAAGAGTAGCTGAAGCTATAACAAAACAAAGCTGAAGAAGTGTTCCCCATTATAGTTCTTGAACGATTTAAAACAAAGCTTATGCTTGTAACACAAAACAAGTGCTAAACGATATTCGTTGTATCAAAGTCATAGTGTCAAAAAAAATCTGTCAAGTATACGTGTCGCGACCCCGGACCGGGATCCGGGCCCGCGACGAGGTGGATGGGGTAATAAACTACCCTTAACAATGATTATACATTCACTTAATTTCCCACAGATTTCCGCGGTGAGGATTTCACACACACTCATTGAACATTTACATTGGTGCGGAAGCGTGTAACAAATCAAATTCTTGATCCATCATCGTCATATAAGACAGATAATACATAAGTATGACATGATGTCAGAGTGAGCAATGATCTCATTAGCATTCCCAAAATATGAAGTTAGAGTTTAAACAAAAGATCAAGTAAGTTAACATTCCCCAAAAATAATGGCCAACAAAGGCCAGTACAACCAAAAGTATAAATCATGTATCATTCTAAAATATTCCCAAAATGTTACGCAGCTCAAAGCTAAACTGAATGTCTAAATGACATTGTCAGCTTGCCACTCCACTAATCGTTGCGGTTCGCCGACCGCCTCCTCCGGCTCCTCCTCGAAGGCAATAACGGGGGCTGGACCTGAGTACCACAAAAATGGGTCAGACACGACGGTCTGGCAAGTGGGTGAATAGATAATACGAAGAAAGAAATCAAAGCACATCTTAAACATAACGAAATCTTATTAAAACAATAACTGTCTTAAAACGGGATGCAGGGTTCATTTAAAGTACAGATGCAATATAAATCATGTAGGATATTCAAGGTATAGGAACTGACTAGATGGTAACCACACTAAAGCTAAATCCTCTCTATCACTAATGTGATGAGAGCACATTCAGTGCGTTGGGCTCGAGCACACGAATTGACGAGAACCAACATTATATCATATACATATAGCTAGACAAGACCATGGCCGCGGAACCGGGTAACGGGGCAGGACAGGATCCAAGTTGCAATTGGCGGGAGCACAAGGGGAAGGCCCAAGTCAGTTGATCAGACTGACAAGGACGTCCAAGCTTAGTGGTGCTGACTCATAGGTTACATGAGAAATCAAAACATGTACATAACTATATCAGTATAAAACACTCGGGCAGGCGGGGCATGGTGCTCGTAGGCACACATTTCATATCATTATCCTTTCATGCATAAACGGGGCTGGCAGGACATGTCAGGTGCATAAATCAGAGTTTGAGATAAAACTAATGATATCGGGTAAGGATACATATAATCTGAGTAAAACAATGCAATGAATCCTTATACCGTTAGGGACTATATATTGGGGCATCCATATTCAGACAACATGTATAAAGATCTTGTATGTCTATTATTGCCCTTAGTATGGTACACGAATGATAGAGGACATACCAAGTTTCCTTATGCAAGTTGATGAATCCAAAATTCCCAATACATTTCCGAAATGGAGTTTTTTTTCTAAGTCGATCTCCTTATGTCATCCCCTGGGTCTTTCCAAGGTGGTAGGGCATCAGAACAACCCATCCAAACCTTTAAATACCATATCTGAAAACAATAGAAAAGACTCAGGAATTCTGGGTAAAATTCGGTCACCTGTCGGTTAGCTGGCGGTTAGCTGCCGAGGTGTTCGGCGATTCGCCGCTGGCTGACCGCGGGGCTGACCGCGGTTCACCCTGCTAAAATATAGCATTCTGTGTTTCTGACCGGGCATTTCGGCTACCTGATGGTCACAAGGCTTTTGGGTGGTGGTTAGCCGCTGGCTGACCGCGGGGCTGACAGCAGTTCGCCTGTTAAAATACAGCATTCTCTGTTTGTAACCGAATCTGGCTCGGCTAGCCGCCAAGGTGACCGCCCGCTGACCGCCCAGCTGCGGGAACTACACATCAGGTGCAGATTTATGCTCTTCCTTTTCCAAACCATTCCTGACATTAAATGTGTCTATTCCCTTCCATTAAACCTCTAATTCTATCCTCCAATCATCCTTCCATCAAGGCATTAATTCTCCTTCCAATACAAACCCCATTCAATGCCAGTACAAATCTCATTTATAAAATCCATAATGGCAAAACAAGCTTTAGTAAATGAATGCATACATTCTCATAAACTAACTAAGAGGAAATCTTATCAATAAGTATATTTCCAAAAAGCATTATGAAACATAGGAAACTAGAGGAAGATGAATAGTAAAATCCACATTTTCAATAAAACAAGAACTCATTCAAATCGAACTCATTCATTCACTTGCCTTGGTCTCCAAATATGCTAGTCAAGCTCTAAGCACACTCTCTAGCTCAAAATCCACAATCTACACAAAATCCCCCAAAAAGACATACATATCAAGCCCTAAAAATGGTAAAACAAGGAATAGGAAGAGAAAGCTTCCAACAATGGAGATGGAGCTTCTCTATGGCTATAAGAATACACATCTAAGAGATGGAAAGGAAAGCTTACATGGAAGACCTTCAAATGAAAAGAAGTTGCTCAAAGTAGGTCTTGGAATGGACGTCTTCTTTTGAAAATGATACTAATAGAGAGCCTAGAGGGAGAGGAAGAAGATTGCAACCTCCATTTCTTCTTTAGCAAGAGTTTAAGAGTGATTGAGAGATGAAGAAGCAATAAACAAGGTAGAAAAACCCTAGGGCTGGAACCTCTCTTTTCTCAATGAGAGTTGCAAGAAAAGTGAGAAGGAAGAAGACTCTTCTTTATATAGACAATGGCCATGGGTCCCACAACTTACTCAACTTCTAGGGCTGAAAGCATCACTCTACGGGCTTCGGACGGATTCGACTAAGAAGGAAGAATTGATCGTCGAAATTTCTACTTTCCAAAAAGTATATATTTTACGAGTTTCGGAGACATTGAAAATAGTGTCCAGATTTTGTGTAAAAAGATTGTTT
The DNA here is from genome assembly GCA_029852735.1 of Persea americana. Taxonomy (NCBI): domain Eukaryota; kingdom Viridiplantae; phylum Streptophyta; class Magnoliopsida; order Laurales; family Lauraceae; genus Persea; species Persea americana. The sequence goes on from CM056813.1 coordinate 41,648,715, forward strand.
TACCCCTATCATTAGCAAAGTAGGGTTTAGGGGTCTCGAACGGGAACGGAGCAAATACAAAAGTTGTCGGGAACAATAAAATACATTAAACGAAGCAAATTACAGATTTCTAAAATTATTAAATAAATTCCTAAACCACGCACAACCCAATAAAGGAACCCCCAAAGGGCCCTACTAAATCAAAAGAGTTCCCAAAATAATTCAAAGCTATAAAAACTATTCTAATCCAGATTTAACCAAATTCTACTAATCTCACTTATAACTAAGGCACGTCTTAATAAGCACTAAAAAAAAAGAAACTCTCGGGGCGGGGTCCTACATTACGTTAAGATCTTTCATTTGATCTTTGAGTGTTTGAAATCCAAATGTCGAAATTTAAAAGGGATCGGTGCCCTGGAAGTTAGAGGCATTTCAAAGTTTCAAACGCACAATTTCAAGCTAAAAGTTCCTAATCATATTCAGGTTTTTATTTCCCAAGGAAATCTCACAAAATAAATCCAAACTGAAACTAGGTAAGCACTCGGTTACCTGTCAGCAAGCCGAGGTAGGGCCTGTCGGCTAGCTGCCAGCTGACCGGCGGCTCCCAGCTAGGAAAAATGCACCATTCTAGAAATTGAACCAAACTAAGGTTCGGTTGGCTGTCAGCTAACTGAAGTGATGTAGGTCGGTTAGATGCCAACTGACCGACGCTCCCCTGTTGAGAAAACAAGCTACTGGAAATGGAACCGAGTTGGTTCAGTTGGTGGTCGGTCACCTGTTGGTTAGCCGCCAGCTGACCGCCAGCTGACCGACCTTCTACGAAAATTACAAATTCTGAAGCTGTTGCAGCCCTTTTATTCTCCAACCATTCTCCTTTCTATCCCAGCACTTTCCTCCAATAAAAATGAGCCTACATGCTCTTCCATCTCAACATGTCAACATTCCTTTTTATCAATCAAAAACCCATTTCAAATACTTCACATTCCATACTCCTCCATTCTCCATACATCAAAACCATTTAAATCAAGGAATTTGCAAGCCAACAAGCTTTTAATTTGAAAAATTACAAGATTAGTGTAATATACTAAAACTCATGCATATAAGCATAAAAAGAAGCATTTCAAGTAATTTCAAGCATGTAACCTAACACAAAAGAGAACTAGAAGTAGAAATCAATCATTTGAAATAAAAATGATTTCCAAACTCAACATGCATTTAAAAAAACAGCTAAAGAGATCACTTGCCTTGACCCAACAAAGTGTAAATCAAACTCCTCAAAGGTCCTACCCAAAGCTGAGCCACGAAATCTACAAGAACCCCATGGAAGAACCTCTCAAAATCAACCAAATCTTTGAAAACAAAGACCCATTTCGAAATGGGTATTGCATGTGTAAAAAAATCATCATTAGGGCCTAAGGGAGCTCCATTGAGAATAAGAAGAAGAACCCTTACCTGGAGCTAACCAAACAAGAAGAATGGTGAAGGAAATGGTTGTTGCCCAGCTGGAAACTGAAGGAAAATTATAGCAATGGGAAGCTTGAGATGGGAGGAAGAAAGGGATGAGATCAGATTTCCATTTGGAGCCTTATAGCTAAGGCATGCAAAGTGGAGAAGTGAAGAAGAAGAAGTTTTCTCCCAGCTCTCACTTGAAAATATTTGCAGTAAATGTGAGAAGTTCTTAACGTGAGGGACGATGATGGGTTTAAGTGGATTAGAAGTGGGCCACCTTTGAATTCAAAACTTGGAATGGCTAAAATATCATCTTGCGGGCCCCGGATGAAATCGACGAAGAAGATGAAAATGATCACCAAAAAATCTAGTTTCCAAAAAGTGTAAATTTGACATAGTTTTGAGATTTCAAAAATTGGGTTCAGATTTGGGTGTGAAAAGACAATTTTACCCCTTTTTGGTCAAAACTGTGATTTCTGGGTTTCGAACAAAGATGGACTGAATATAAAAGTTGTAGGAAATCATAAAATCATTCAAAATAAATAAAAATCACAATTTCAATCAAAATCCACAATCGTTCTCCCATGCTCGCACATTTACCCAGGGCATCCCTGAGCGTGTCTGAATAAGACCAATGCTCTCAAAATTCCCCAAAGCTAATCCCAAGACTAAATCAAACTATATTCTAACCCAATAAACACTAAATCCTCTTATGACTAAACACTCACTTAATAATCACTAATCGTGCCAATCCTAGGTCGGGGCCTGACACCAAAAGAACCCCATTACAAGGATTGAGGATACAAGTTAGCCTTGAACCCTTGGGGTTCTTTCAGACACACATAGCTGGGGTTTTGTCAAACCCCGACCCAGGATTAGCACGATTAGTGTCAACTAAGTGCGTGTTTAGTTGTAATGTGAAGTTTAGTGTTCGTGGGATTAGAAATTGGTCTGATTTAGTCTAGAATTAGCTTTGGGGAATTTTGAGAGCGTTTTGTGCTATTTGGTCACACTTAAGGGTGCCTTGAGTGTACGTGTAAGCCTGGGAGGCAATTCCAGTTTTCTGATTTTAATCGTGATTTCGATCTCTTTTGAATGGTTTTATTTTATTGATTAACTTTTGTGTTCAGCTCGTCTGTGTCTGAGGCCCAGAAACCCAAGTTTTGGCCCAAAGGGGTAAATCAGTCATTCCACACCAAATCTGGACTCAAATTTTGAAATCTCAAAACTATGCCAAATTTATACTTTTTGGAAACTAGATTTTTTTACGATCATTTTAGTCTTCTTCGTCGTTTTCATCCGGGGCCCACAAGTCAGTGTTTTAACCATTGCAAGTTTTGAGCAATGGGGTCCACAAGAACCCATTTGAATTAAGTCTTCTTCTCTCTCATTTTTCACTCACGATTCTAGACTCATTCCCTGCAACTCTCTTCAACTCAGCTGAGACTTCTTCTTCTTCCCCTCCCTTCTTCTCCTTGCATGCCTAAGCTAGAAAGCCTCAAATCAAAAACTGATCATACCCTCTTCTTCCTCTCAACTCAAGGAATCCATTGCTACCATTTTCTTGGAGATCCCAGCTGTGTTTCCACTCCATTTTCTTCTCCCCTTCTTTTTTAGCAAGCTTCAGGTAATAGATCTCTTTCTCCTCTTCAATGTAGTCTTTTGAGTTCCTTAGGAGCCCATTTTTCAAGCATGCAACACCCATTTGGAAATGGGTCATTGTCTTCACTTTTTGGTGGATTTTTTAAGTTCTTTTCATGGGTTTTCTTGTAGATTTCGTGGAGTACAATTGGTAGGATTTTTCTGAGATTGTTGGGCTTGGATTTTGGTAAAGGCAAGTGATCAACTTAGCTTCATGATGCATGCAATGTTTGATTGTTTTAGCTTTCATGGTTTGATTCTTTCTCCATTCTAATTTGGGCAATGATTTGTCTCAAAGATGTGATATAGTTTGAAATCTTATTTTTAATTGAAATGCATATGCTAATGGGTTGCCTTAATGGTTTTCATTCATTTGAAGTTGCTTTTATCTTGCCAAAATGGTTTATAAAGGGATGAAAGAATGGAGGAAATGTTGTGAGATGATTTGAAGTGTGGATTGTTAGAATTTGAATGGAAATTGCCCCTTGGAGAGAATGGAGGCTCAGGGGATATGCAGGGATTTGACAAAGGAATCGAAGGATGTAAAATGGGTGAAATGTGTGAGAAATCTGAATCAAATTGAAGCTGCCGCACATCAGCGGTCAGCCGTCGGCTAGCCGACTGTTGACCCACGGCTAGCCGCCCCTGTGTCGGTCAGAATAGCAGTAACCCTGTTTCTGCACAGGGCGTGGTCGGCCCGCGGGCGGTCAGTAGGCGGCTAGCCGACCTGCGCAAGAAAACTGAAAAGTAGCATTGCTCCTGATCAGTCGGTCAGCGGTCGGTCAGTTGGTCGGCCAGCCGACCAGCCAACCGGCGGCTAGCCGCCAGGTAGCCGCGTGGTGACCGAGTTTACAGAAGGAGAATTTTGAAGGGGCTTCGATGGGAGAGAAAAACTAGAATATGTTAAGGGGTCTTTAGCTTGATGTTGTGCAATTGAAACATGAAATATTGTCCAGCTTCGGGGACACCAATTCATTTTAAACTCCAACATTTGGGTTTCAACTTCACAAGAATCAAATAAAGTGTCTTAGCATATACTTGACATAATTGTTTCGAAATCTTGAATTTTGACACGAAGAATACCGTTTCATACCTGTTTTGATTTACAAGCAGGTGTTTAGCTTTTGATTTGTTTCAAGAACTATAATGAGGACACTTTTCCAGCCTTTTTTGTTATAGCTTATGCTATTCTTGTTTAGTCTCGTCTTGCCTTGTTTTGATAAGTGTTTTTACCCATTTTTCGCTAAGTTTTGTACTAGTATTGATATGTTTTATGTATACATGGATATCATAGAATACCGCTGAGCTTGGACTGCCCTCTCAGTCTGATCCACTAGTTAGGGGGTCCTTAAACCTAAGGGCAATTTGCAGATTAGTCGTGTATTTATACACATCTTTGTTTTGTCCGGTTCCGCGGCTGGTTTTTCCGCCCACCTTGTGTGGCTCGGACTTTTGTTTCGTTTCGTCTCGTTTTGTTTCGTTTCGCTTGCTCTTGTCATCACGTATGGCGGAGAAAGGATGAGCTCAATGTGGATTCGTGAATCATGATGTTTTATTGAAAAGCATATTAGTTTTGAATTGCACCTTATACATGTTTTGTTCAGAACTGATGTCTTGTTTTAAGTGCTGATTACTTTCATATTAAATGACTTGTATTATGTCTAAACTGATCACCTGCCAGACCGTCGTGTCTGACCCTTTTGTTTTGGTGTTTAGATGCAGGCGCCGTTGCTATTGAGGAGGAGCGCCCGGAGGAGGCCTTTGAGCCACCCCCAGCCCGTGAGTGGCAACCCGACGACGTCCTCTAGACGTTGGGCGGGGTCTTGAGTACAATACACATAGATGGGATTATTTTGTTATCTTGGGATGTATGGCCTTTGTTGGCCTTTTCATACTTTTGGGGTTATGTAACTTAACACTTTTTGTTATCTTGAAACTTGAACTAAACTTGGTAATGCTATGCTTACGTTTCCTCCTCTGATTATTGTCTTAATGATGATTTAACTTATGCAATTTGGAGTCGTAAGGTTTATGTTATTAAATTGTGATGAGATTACTTGCACGCTTCCGCAAATCATTGTTCGTGTGAGATTGTTACATGTTCGTTTTTGGGAATCCTCAACGCGGAAACCTGTGGGTTAATCATAGTTGGATGGACATCACCGTCGCGGGGCCCGGACTGGGGAATCTCGGTCCGGGGTTGTCGCCACCCCGGACCGGGATCCGGGCCCGCGACGGTGGTGGATGATTGATTATATGAATATACACGTTTAACCTCCCACTGGTTTCCGCGGTGAGGATTCCACACGCACTCATAGAACATTTGCATTGGTGCGGAAGCGTGTAGCAAATCAAACTCTTAATCCATTCTCATTATATAAGACTTATAATACACAAGTATGACATGATGTCAGAGTGAGCAATGATCTCATTAGCATTCCCAAAATGTGAGGTTAAAGTTTAAACAGAAGATCAAGTTAACTTAACATTCCCCAAAAAATAATGGTCAACAAAGGCCAGTACAACCAGAAGTGCAAATCAGGATCATTCTATAAACTCCCCCAAAATGTTACGTAGCTCAAAGCTAAACCAATGTCTAAATGACATTGTCAGCATGCCACTCCACTAATCGTTGCGGTTCGCCGACCTCCTCCTCTGGCTCCTCCTCGAAGGCAATAACGGGGGCTGGACCTGAGTACCACAAAATTGGGTTAGACACGACGGTCCGGCAGGTGGGTGAATAGATAATACCAAGAAAGAAATCAAAGCACATCTTAAACATAACGTAATCTTATTAAAACAATAACTGTCTTAAAACAGGATGCATGGCTCATTTAAAGTACAGATGCAATGTAAATCATGTAGGATACTCAAGGTACAGGAACTGACTAGATGGCAACCACACTAAAGCTAGATCCTCTCTATCACTAATGTGATGAGAGCACATTCAATGCGTTGGGCTCGAGTACACGAAGTGACGAGAACCAACATTATATACATATACATATAGCTAGGCAAGACCACGGCCGCGGAACCGGGTAACGGGACAGGACAGAATCCAAGTTGCAACTGGCGGGAGCACAAGAGGGAGGCCCAAGTCAGTTGATCAGACCGACAAGGACGCCCAAGCTTAGTGGTGCCGACTCATAGGTTACATGAGAAATCAAAACATGTACAAAACTATATCGGTGTAAAACACTCGGGCAAGCGGGGCATGGTGCCCGTAGGCACACATTTCATATCATTATCTTTTCATGCATAGACGGGGCTAGCAGGACATGTCAGGTGCATAAGTCAGAGTCAAAACCATGAAATAAATTCTTATACAGTTACGGACTATATATTTGGGCTTCCGTATTCAGACAACATGTATAAAGATCTTGTATGTCTATTATTGCCCTTAGTATGGTACTCGAATGATAGAGGACATATCAAGTTTCCTTATACAAGTTGATGAATCCAAAATTCCCAATACTTTTTCGAAATGGAGTTTCTTTCTAAGTTAATCTCCTTATGTCATCCCCTGGGTCTTTCCAAGATGGTAGGGCATCAGAACAACCCATCCAAACCTTTAAATACCATATCTGAAAACAATAGAAAAGACTCAGGAATTCTGGGTGAAATTCGGTCACCAGTCGGTTAGCTGGCGGTTAGCCGCCGAGGTGATCGGCGGTTAGCCGCTAGATGACCGCGGGCTGACCGCTGTTCACCCCGCTAAAATATAGCATTCTGTGTTTCTGGCAGCGCATTTCGGCTACCTGGCGGTCACAGGGTTTTTGGGTGGCGGTTAGCCGCTGGCTGACCGCGGGGCTGACCGCGGTTCGCCTGTTAAAATACAGCATTCTGTGTTTGTAACCGAATCTGGGTCGGCTAGCCGCCGGTCACCTGTCAGCTAGCCGCCAAGGTGACCGCCCGCTGACCGCCCAGCTGCGGAGACTCTACATCAGGTGCAGATTTCAGCTCTTTCTTTCCCAAACCCTTTCACCTCAACTCCAACCATTTCCTAACATGAAATGGGTCTATTCCCTTCCATTCAACATCTAATCCTTTCCTCCAACCACCATTCCATCAATGCATTTAATTCTCCTCCCAACACCAATCCCACTCAATGCAAGTACAAATATCATTTAAGAAGTCCATAATGGCCAAAATAAGCTTTAATGAATGAATGCATACATTCTCATAAACTAACTAGGAGAAAAATCATATCAATAAGTACGTTTCCAAAAGCATTATGAAACATAATAAGCTAAAGGAATATGAATAGTAAAATCCACATTTTCAATAAAAACAAGAACTCAATCAAATCGAATCCATTCATTCACTTGCCTTGGTCTCCAAATATGCTAGTGAGCTCTAATCACACTCTCAAGCTCAAAATCTACAATCTACACAAAAATCCCCAAAATGACGTCCATCACAACCCTAGACTGTCAAAATCAAGAAATAGATGGAGATAGCTTCCAATAATCAAGGTGAAGCACCTCTATAGCTAGAAGAACACACAACCCAGAGATGAGAAGAAGAGCTTACATGGAAAGTCCTTTAAAGGCAAGAGCTTGCTCAAAAAGTAGCTTAGAATGGAAGGCTCTCTCTAAAAACGGTATCAAGATGAAGCTCTCATGGAGGGGAAGAAGATTACCACCTCCATTTTACCTTTAGCAATAGATTTGAGAGAGATTGAGAGATAGAGAAGCAAGAAGCAAGGTAACTTGAAAAGAACCCTAGGGCTGGGCTGGAATTCCTTTTTCTCAAAGAAAGTTGCAAGAAGAGGAAGAGGAAAAAGGGCTCCTCATTATATAGACAATGGCAAAGGGTCCCACAACTTAAAAGTCCAAATTGGGCTAAAACATCGCTCTCTGTGGGCTTCGGACGGATTCGACGAAGAAGGAAGAATCGGTCGTCGAAATTTCTACTTTCCAAAAAGTATATATTTCACTAGTTTCGGAGACATTGAAAATAGTGTCCAGATTTTGTGTAAAAAGACTGTTTTACCCCTATCATTAGCAAAGTAGGGTTTAGAGGTCTCGAATGAGAACGGAGCAAATACAAAAGTTGTCGGGAATCATAAAATACAATAAACGAAGCAATTTACAGATTTCCAGAATTATTAAATGAATCCCAAAACTAATCAAAACACAATACAAGGAACCCCCAAAGGGCCCCACTAAATCAAAAGAGTTCCCAAGATAATTCAACGCTATAAAAAGCTATTCTAATCCAGGTTTAACCCATTTCCACTAATCTCATTTATAGCTAAAGCACGTCTTAATTAACACTAAAAGGAAACTCTCGGGGCGGGATCTCACAGGGGTCGCGACAGGACTGGTATCAGAGCGGGACATGTTTCAAGCAATTAAAAGAAACTAGAAACTCTTAGGGACGTGGCGAGGATCCGTTAATACGTTAGATCATTAGTGTGGACCTAGAAACCAACCCCCAATTTGTTAAAATGTACTGACAATTTGTTTTACAGCATCATGCCTCCAAGAAGAGCTCAGAATCAGAAATGCTTTAGGGAGCAATACCAATAATGATAACAGTGAAACAGTTCATGAGCAGCCACCTACAATGACTCAATTTCAGGCACTCATGCAAGCAATGTTAGAACAACAGAGGCAAGCTAATGAAAGTCAGACTAGAATGCAGAGAGAAGCTAATGAAGTCCAAGCTAGGCTACAAAGAGAGGCCAATGAGAACCAAGCTAGGTTCTAAGAACAGCTAGCTAAGAAAGATGAGGAAATGGCACAAGTTCAAAGACAGCTTTTGGAAGTTTTACAAACTAGGCTTCAACCCCCGCCTAGGCAACCTGGGGGACCGAATATCATCATCAACAATCGAGAGCAAGACCCTAACATTTTGTTTGAGAGGTTCAGGAAGAGAGGACCCAAGGAGTTCTCAGGTCAAGAAGACCCGCTGGCTGCAGATGACTGACTAGTAAATATAGAGAAGATCTTTGATGTATTCACTTGTACAGGCATGCAGAAGGTCAACCTCACAGCTTCTCTATTTTATGGATTAGCGGATACTTGGTGGCAAACAGTTAAAGAACCGTATCAGACTATGCCAGATGGGGCTACATGGGAGACTTTCAAGACTCAATTCACTGATAAGTGTGTCCCTTCTCATGTCAAGAGGCAGAAAGCTATAGAGTTTCAGCAGCTCAAGCAGGGTAACATGACAGTTTTGGAGTATGTGACAAAGTTTGAAAGGCTTGCTAGATATGCCCGAGAGTTGATAGACACCGAGCAAAAGAAGATCACCAAATTCTTAGAAGGGCTGAACCCCATCATCATGAGGGATACTACAGGGGTAGTTCCACCAGCCACCTTCGATGAAGCAGTCAAAAGAGCATACAAGTTCGAGGACATCAACAATCAGATCATCAGGGATAGAAAGCAACAGTACCACCAACAGAACCAAAGGTCACAGAGCAAGAAGCCAAGACAAGAACAAAACCCTCCAAGGCAAGGTGCATGTGCACATTGTGGAAAAAATCATGAGACCACACAATGTCGTAAAGCCACGGGAGCTTGTTTTAGATGTGGGGCTATGGACCATGCCATTCGAGATTGCCCACAATTGCAAAATCAATCCAACAGGAACCAGCAACAAAGGCAAGCAGCACCTCAGGCTCCAGTCCAGAACCAAGCAAGACCACCTTAGCAGCAACAGCAGCAAGGCAGGCAACAAGTTCAGAATCAGAATGCTCGTCCTCCTCAGCAGCAGCAGCAAAACAGAAATGCACAAGGGAGGCAGAATAGACCACAGCAGCAAGGGCGGGCATACAATCTTAATCGTGTCGATGTCGATGCTGCAGGCGATGTAGTGGAAGGTAAACTTTTCATCTCTGGAGTAGAAGCTCAAATTTTATTTAATCCTGGAAGCACTCATTCATTTTTATCTCCTGTGTTTGCGAAGCTGATTGCTATGCCATTTAGAATTCTTGATTATATCTTGACTGTCACTACACCAGTAGGTAAGCAGGCCGTTTGTAGAATCTATTACCCAAATTGTTCAGTTCTATTAGGAGAGGTCAACCTTCCAGCAGATCTTATTATTTTAGACATGCATGATTTTAATGTCATCTTAGGCATGGATTGGTTAGAGAAGTATCATGCAACCATGGATTGCTTTAGTAAAACTATTACTTTTAAGTTAAAAGGAGATCAGGCAGATTTGATTGTTCAGGGAAACAGGAAGAAAAACCAAGTGGGGATTATTTCAGCACTAAAGGCAAGCAGAATGGTATCCAGTGGTTGCGAAGCTTTTATAGCGTTTATCACGGAGGATAAACGGTCCCAAGGGGTGGAGGAAATCCCCATTGTATGTGAGTTTCCAGATGTTTTTCCTGAAGAAATCCCGGGATTACCACCAATTCGGGAAGTTGAGTTCACGATTGAGCTCCTTCCAGGGACAGCTCCAATTTCTATTGCACCTTACAGGATGACTCCAGCAGAATTAGGTGAACTAAAACTCCAATTGCAAGAACTTTTGAGTAAAGGTTTCATTAGACCCCGTGTTTCACCTTGGGGAACACCAGTGTTGTTTGTGAAAAAGAAGGATGGAAGCTTGAGAATGTGCATAGACTATAGAAGACTGAACCACATGACTGTCAAGAACAAGTATCCGTTGCCAAGAATAAATGAATTGTTTGATCAATTACAAGGAGCAGCGTATTTTTCCAAGATAGACTTAAGGTCTGGGTATTATCAGCTGCGAGTTAGAGAGTCAGACGTGCCTAAAACAGCTTTTCGAACTAGATACGGGCACTATGAGTTTCTGGTGATGACATTTGGGTTGACTAATGCACCCGCAGTATTTATGGCTCTCATGAACAAAGTCTTTGCAGAGTACTTGGATCACTTTACAGTGGTGTTTATTGATGACGTTCTCGTGTATTCTAAGAGTAAGGAAGAGCATGAAGAGCACTTGAGGACATCATTACAGCTTTTGAAGGACAACCAGCTCTATGCAAAGCTAAGTAAATGTGAATTTTGGCTAGAGCAAGTGGCTTTTCTAGGCCACGTTATTTCAAGAAAAGGCTTAGCAGTGGACCAGTCCAAACTCGAAGCAGTTGTCAGTTGGAAAAGGCCAAGCAGTGTGACGGAAATCAGAAGCTTTTTGGGACTAGCAGGTTATTACAGGAGGTTTGTCCAGGGATTTTCATCTATTGCAGCACCATTGACAAAGTTAACTAGGAAAAATGTGCCTTTTATATGGACAGACCATTGTGAAGAAAGTTTTCAAGAGCTGAAGAGAAGATTGACTACAGCTCCAATCCTCACTTTACCGTCGGGAAGTGGAGGATTTGTTATCTATACAGATGCTTCAAATGTAGGATTGGGTTGTGTATTGATGCAGAATGACAAAGTAGTTGCTTATGGTTCAAGGCAGTTGAAAGATCATGAAAAGAATTATGCAACTCATGATTTGGAATTAGCAGCGGTTGTATTTGCTTTGAAAATGTGGAGACATTACCTATATGGAGAGAAATTTGAAGTACATTCAGATCACCGGAGTCTACAGTATCTATTTTCGCAGAAAGAGTTGAACATGAGGCAGAGACGGTGGATGGAGTACATCAAAGACTATGACTTCCCAATCAAGTATCATCCGGGCAAGGTGAATGTAGTAGCTGATGCATTGAGCAGGAAATCAGTGGTTATGGCCAGCTTGAGAGGAGTCAGTGTTTTATATCAATTTGAAGAACTTGGAGTAGAAGTGCAACCGTTAAGGCAGGGTGTGATGTTGGCAAGTACGATAGCGTCTGAGCCTACTTTCATCCAGAAGATCAAAGACAGTCAGTTGCAAGACCCGGACTTGGCCAAGATTGTGGAACACATTCCCGAACGTCCAGACTTCAGGGTTGTAGATGGAGTGTTGTACTTCCGTGACCGTTTGTGTGTGCCTAACTTCGAGGACTTGAAGAATGAAATTATGACTGAAGCTCACAACACGAGATACTCCATGCATCCTGGAAGTACAAAAATCTACCAAAATTTGAAGAACCGATTCTGGTGGAATAACATGAAGCGAGAGATTGCAGCTTTTGTATCTCGGTGCCTCACGTGTCAGCAGATTAAGGCAGAACACCAGAAACCTCCAGGGTTGTTGCAACCATTGGACGTTCCGGAGTGGAAATGGGAACACATCACTATGGATTTCGTCTCCGGTTTGCCTACTACCAAGAAGGGGAACAATGCTATCTGAGTTATAGTAGATCGCCTTACGAAGTCTGCTCACTTCATTCCTATGAAGACAGGGAGTAAGATGCATATGGCACCACTTGCAGATCTATTCGTGACTGAGGTAGTCAGTAGACATGGACAGCCCGTCTCCATCACTTCCGACAGGGATAGCAGATTTGTTTCGAGGTTTTGGAAGACCCTATTCGAATCTATGGGCACTAAGTTGCAATTCAGCACTGCATACCATCCTCGGACTGTTGGCCAGTCAGAGCGAACTATACAGACTTTAGAGGACATGCTACGGGCTTGTGTGCTAGATTTCAAGGTTCAATGGGATGAGTACTTACCACTTTGTGAGTTTGCATATAACAACAGCTACCATTCCAGTATTGGGATGGCACCTTTCGAAGCACTCTATGGTAGGAGATGCAGAACTCCCGTTTGCTGGGAAGAAGTCGGTGTTCGTAGCTTCCATGGACCGACAATAGTTGGAGAAACAAGTGATAAGATCAAGTTGATTCAAGAACGGTTAAAGGTTGCTCGAAGTAGACAAAAGAGTTATGCTGATACTCGTAGAAGAGATTTGCAGTTTAAAGAAGGTGACAAGGTATTTTTGAAAGTATCTCCGGCCAGAGGAACTCTAAGATTTGGACAGAAAGGCAAGCTTGCGAGAAGGTACATCGGACCATATGAGATTTTGAGCAAGATAGGAGACGTTGTGTCGCGACCCCGAACCGGGGGCCCGGGACCGCGACGGGGGTGGTGTGATGAAGAACCACCCCTAGATAATAATTATACATTTCCTTAATTTCCCACAGGTTTCCGCGGTGAGGATTCCTCATACACTCATAGAACATTTATATTGGTGCGGAAGCGTGTAGCAAATCAAACTCTTATTCCAATCACGTCAGATAAGACTGTTAATAAACAAGTATAGCATGATGTCAGAGTGAGCAATGATCTCATTAGCATTCCCAAAATTATTAAGTTAAAGTTTAACAAAAGAACAAGTTAATTAACATTCCCCAAAAATAAAGGCCAACAAAGGCCAATACAACTCAAAAGTATAAAACAGTATCATTCTCAAAATTCCCAAAATGTTCGCAGCTCCGGGCTAAACCGAATGTCTACATGACATCGTCAGCTTGCCACTCCACTAAACGTTGCGGTTCACCGACCGCCTCCTCTGACTCCTCCTCAAGGGCAAAGACGGGAGCTGGACCTGAGTACCACAAAAATGGGTCAGACACGACGGTCTGGCAGGTGGGTGAACAGATAAACCAAGAAAGAAATCAAACATATCATAGTTATAACGAAAACTGTCATAAAACAGGATGCATAGTTCATTTAAAGTAACGATGCAATACAAATCATGCGGGGTATTCAAGGTACAGGAACTGACTAGGTGGCAACCACACTAAAGCTACATCCTCTCTATCACTAAAGTGATGAGAGCACATTGCGTGCATTGGGCTCAATCACACGAAGTGACGAGAACCAATATTATAAACAGATACATATACATATACATATAGCTAGGCAAGACCACGGCCGCGAACCGGGCAACGGGACAGTACGGGATCCAAGTTGCAACTGGCGGGAGCACAGGGGGAGACCCAAGTCAGTTGATCAGACTAACAAGGATGTCCAAGCTTAGTGGTGCCGACTCTTAGGTTACATGATAACTCAAAACATATACAAAACTATATCAATATAAAACATGCGGGCAGGCGGGGCATGGTGCTCGAAGGCACACACATTCAAATCATTCTCAGTTCATGTTTACACGGCTGGCAGGACATATCGGGTGTACAAATCGGAATTTGAGATAAAACCATTGAGATCGGGTAATTACATATATAATTTGAGTAAAACAAAGCAATAATTTCTTATATCATTAGGGACTAAATATTGAGGCTTCCATATTCAAGCAACATGTATAAGGATCTTGTATGTCCATATAACCCTAATATGGTACTCGAATGATAGAGGACATACTAAGTTTTCTTATGCACGTTAATGAATCTAAAAGGCCCAATACCTCTTCCGAAATGGTTTTTCTTTCTATGTCACTCTCCTTATGTCATCCCCTGGGTCTTTCCAAGGTGGTAGGGCATCAGAACAACCCATCCAAACCTTTTAATATCATAACTGAACACAATGGAAAGAACTCAGGAATTCTGGGTAAAACTCGGTCACCTGTCGGTTAGCTGGCGGTTAGCCGTCGAGGTGATCGGCGGTTAGCCGCTGGCTGACCGCGGGGCCGACCGCGGTTCCCCCTGCTAAAATGTAGCATTCTGTGTTTCTAACCGCGCCTCTCGGCTACCTAGCGGTCACTGGGGTTTTGGACTGGCGGTTAGCCGTAAGGTGACCGCGCGGCTGACCGCGGTTTGCCTGTCAAAATGCAGCATTCTGTGTTTCTAACCGCATCTGGGTCGGCTAGCCGCCGGTCACCTGTCGGCTAGCCGCCGAGGTGACCGCCCGCTGACCGCCCAGCTGCGGGGACTACACATCAGGTGCAGATTTCAGTCATTTCTCTCCCAAACTATTTCACATTCATTCCAACCATTTTCTGATGTGGAATGGGTCCATTCCCTTCCATTTAACATTTACTCCTTTCCACCAACTACCATTCCACCAATGCATTTATTTCACCTACCAATCCAATTTCATTCAATGCAAGTACAATACCATTTAAGAAGCTTATAATGACCCAAAATAAACTTTGATGAGGATTGCATTTATTATCATAAAGCTAAGGAAGAAACCACGTCAATAAATACATTTCTAAATCATTATGGAATCATGAGAAATCAAATGACATATGAATAGTAAAAATCTACATTTTTGACAAAGTAAGAACTTGTCCAAATTGAATCTATTCATCCACTTGCCTTGGTCTCCAAGAATGCTAGTCAAGCTCTAATCCACTATCAAGCTCAAATCTACAATCTATACAAAATCCCCAAAATACAATCATTACAAGCCCTAAAAAGTCAAAAATCAAGAAATAGATGGAGATAACCTTCAATAATCAAGGTGAAGCACCTCCTAGACCAGATGAACACACAATCAAGAGATGAGAAGAAGAACTTACATGAAGAGTCCTCTAATGGCAAGAGTTGGCTCAAGAGGTAGCTTGGAATGGGAGGTTCTCTCAAAAAAAGATATTAAGAGAAAGCTCTCATGGAGGGGAAGAAGATTGTAGCATCCACTTAGCCTTTAGCAAGAGATTTGAGAGAAGAAGGAGCAAGAAGCAATGGAAGACTTGGAGAAAACCTAGGCTGGGCTGGGACACCTTGTTCTCAAGAAATTGCAAGAAGAGGAAGAAGAAGAGGGCTTCTCCTTATATAGCTAAGGCAATGGGTCCCACAACTTAAAGGTCCAAAATGGGCTAAAACATCAATCTACGGGCTTCGGATGGATTCGACGAAGAAGGAAGAATTGCTCGTCGAAATTTCTACTTTCCAAAAAGTATATATTTTACAAGTTTCGGAGACATCGAAAATGGTGTCCAGATTTTGTGTAAAAAGACTGTTTTACCCCTATCAATGGCAACGTAGGGTTTAAAGGTCTCGGACGGGAACGGAGCAAATACGAAAGTTGTCGGGAATCATAAAATACATTCAACGGAGCAAATTACCGATTTCCAGAATTATAACTAAATCTCCAAACTAATCAAGACACACTAAAAAGGAACCCCCAAAGGGCCCCACTAGATCAAAAGAATTCCCAAAATTATTCAAAGCTATAAAAAGCTATTCTAATCCAGATTAAACCCATTTCCACTAATCTCGCTTATAGCTAAAACACGTCTTAATTAACACTAATCGGAAACTCTCGGGGCGGGGTCTTACATCCTCCACCCCTTAGGGCATTTGGTCCACCAAATGAAACAAAAATACTAACCTCGGGCAGTAGATGCGGATACTTCTTCTGAACTTGATCCCGTAATTCCCACGTTGCCTCTTCAGGTCCGTGATTTTCCCAGAGCACTTTCACCCATTGTATAGTCCTCGTTCTCAGTTCTTGTTCCTTCGTATCGATGATCTGAATAGGCTTCTCGACATAGGTGGCATCTTCTCTGATCTCTAATGGTTCATGACGGAGTACATGTGATGGATCTGGGACGTACTTTTTCAACATAGACACATGGAACACATTGTGTACGCCGGAAAGCTCAGGTGGTAAGGCTAATCTGTAAGCCACGTCACCAATCTTGCTCACAATATCATAGGGTCCAATGTATCTCCTAGATAATTTGCCTTTCTGACCGAATCTCAGAGTTCCTCTAGTAGGTGACACCTTCAAGAAAACCTTATCTCCTTCCTTAAAATGTAAGTCCCTTCGATGAGAGTCTGCATAACTCTTCTGTCTACTCCGGGCTACTTTCAGACGTTCTTGGATCAACTTGACTTTGTCACTGGTTTCACTCACCATAGTCGGTCCATGAAAACTGCGAATACCTACTTCTTCCCAACAAACTGGAGTTCTACACCTCCTACCATACAATGCCTCAAAGGGCGCCATCCCGATGCTCGAATGATAACTGTTGTTGTAGGCGAATTCGCAAAGTGGTAGGGTCTCATCCCATTGAGTCTTGAAATCTAGTACACACGCTCGAAGCATAGCTTCAAGGGTCTGAATTGTTCTCTCCGACTGACCATCTGTTTGTGGGTGATACGCTGTGCTGAACTGAAGCTTTGTTCCCATAGATTCATGCAAAGTCTTCCAGAATCTCGAGACGAATCTGCTATCTCTATCTGAAGTAATGGAGACTGGCTGCCCATGACGGCTGACAATCTCGTTGACAAACAATTCTGCGAGAGGTAACATATGCATTTTCTCTCCGGTCTTCATAGGAATAAAATGAGCTGATTTGGTAAGACGGTCTACAATGACCCATATGGAGTTGTTCCCTTTTCTAGTCCTTGGCAATCCCGAGATGAAATCCATGGTGATATGTTCCCACTTCCATTCTGGTATCTCTAATGGCTGCAATAACCCTGGAGGTCTCTGGTGCTCTGCTTTCACCAATTGGCACGTCAAACATCGGGAAACGAAAGCTGCTATTTCCCTCTTCATGTTGTTCCACCAAAATCTGCCTTTCAAGTTCTGATACATCTTCGTGCTACCCGGATGCATAGAGTACTTCGTACTGTGCGCCTCTGTCATAATGTCATTCTTCAAATCTTCAATGTTGGGCACGCATAGACGATCACGAAAGAATAAGACTCCATCTACAATCCGAAAATCAGGGCGTTCTGCTATATGCTCTGAAATCTTGGCCAACTCTGGATCTTGCAATTGGTTGTCCTTGATCTTCCGAATGAACGAGGGTTCAGACACTGACATGTTGGCTAACATCACTCCCTCGCTTAGGGGCTGAAAATCTACGCCCAACTCTTCAAATTGCTGAAAGAAGCACGTAACTCTTAGGCTTGCCACACTTGCTGACTTCCTACTCAAGGCATCGGCTACTACATTTGCCTTTCCCGGGTGGTACTTGATCGGAAAATCATAATCTTTGATATATTCCATCCATCTTCTTTGTCTCATATTCAACTCCTTCTGTGAGAACAAATATTGTAAGCTGCGGTGATCGGAGTGGACTTCGAATTTCTCTCCGTAGAGGTAATGTCTCCACATCTTTAGTGCAAAAACGACCGCTGCTAACTCCAGGTCATGCGTCGCGTAGTTCTTCTCGTGGTCCTTCAACTGACGTGATCCATAAGCAACGACTTTCCTATCTTGCATCAACACACAACCGAGTCCTATCTTCGAAGCGTCTGTAAAAATAGTGTAACCGCCGCTCCCGGATGGTAAAGTGAGGACGGGTGCTGATGTTAATCTCTTTTTCAACTCTTGGAAGCTGGTCTCACATTGGTCTGTCCACACATAAGGTTCATTCTTCCTAGTCAACTTTGTCAATGAAGCTGCAATCGACGAAAATCCTTGCACAAATCTTCGATAGTAACCCGCCAATCCAAGAAAACTTCTGATTTCTGACGCGTTCTTCGGTCTTTCCCACTTCACAACTGCATCTATCTTGGCTGGGTCCACTGATAATCCTTCTTTGGAAATGATATGACCTAAAAATGCGACTTCTTCAAGCCAAAAATCGCACTTAGTGAGCTTCGCATACAATTGGTTATCTCTTAGGAGTTGCAATGCTATCCTCAAATGCTCTTCATGCTCTTCTCTAGACTTAGAGTACACCAAAATGTCATCAATAAACACCACTGTGAATTGGTCTAAGTACTCAGCGAATATTTTGTTCATCAAAGCCATGAATACTGCTGGTGCATTCGTCAATCCAAATGGCATCACTAGAAACTCATAGTGTCCATATCTTGTCCGGAACGCCGTCTTCGATACATCTGAATCTCTAACTCTCAGCTGATGGTAACCGGATCTTAGATCGATCTTCGAAAAATAGGCAGCACCTTGCAATTGGTCAAACAACTCATCTATCCTTGGCAATGGATACTTGTTCTTGATGGTAGCTTGGTTCAATTTCCGATAATCAATACACATTCTCATGGAACCGTCTTTCTTCTTGACGAATAAAACTGGAGCTCCCCAAGGTGAGACGCTCGGTCTAATAAAACCTTTATCCAACAATTCTTGCAACTGAATCTTCAACTCTCCTAATTCAGCTGGAGCCATTCTGTATGGTGCGATAGATATCGGAGCGGTCCCTGGTAACAATTCGATGGTGAAGTCAATCTCCCTAACAGGTGGTAAACCTGGGATTTCTTTTGGAAAAATGTCTGGGAATTCGCAAACAATTGGGATCTCCTCCACCCCTTGGGACCGTTTATCCTCCGTGATAAACGCTAAATAGCATTCACATCCACTTCTCACTAGTCTATCAGCCTTCAATGCTGAGACGAATCTTGGACAAGAATTCTTCTTCTCCCCGTGGAACAAAACTCCTGCCGGGGTCTCCTCTAATTTGAACGTGAGGGTCTTATGGAAACAGTCCATCGTAGCATGGTACCTTGCTAACCAATCCATTCCTAAAATGACATCAAAGTCAAACATCTCCAACAAAATGAGATTCGCCGGTAACACCACATCTCCTATCTTAACAGCACATCTAGGATAGTATTTCCTACACACAACTTGTTTGCCTACTGGGGTGGACACCGTCAATACATACTCAAGTTCTCTAGCTGGCATATCAATCAACTTAGCAAATTTTGGAGACAAGAAGGAGTGCGTAGAGCCAGGGTCAAACAAAACTTTAGCTTCAAATCCACAAACTAGGAGTGTACCTTCCACCACGTTATCTGCTGCCTCTGCATCAGCTTGGTTAATTGCATACACTTGTCCTCGCTGCTGAGGCCTGTTCTGAGCCTGTTGCTGCCTCCCTTGTTGTGCATTCCTATTCTGCTGAGGGGGACGCTGATTCTGATTTTGTCCTTGATGACGAGCTTGATGCTGCTGTGGAGGTCTATATTGTTGCTGTGGAGCCTGTTGCTGGAGTGGCCTTGGCTGGTTCTGTACGGCTAGTGCGTTCTGAGGTGGTGCCTGGCGCTGTGTTGCTTGTTGTTGCTGATTCTGCCTGTTGTTACCTTGTCCAGCTTGCCTTGGGCAGTCTTTGAGCTGGTGTGCCATGGATCCACATCTAAAACATGCTCCCGTAATGGTACGGCACTGAGCACTCTCGTGGTTCTTACCACAATGAACGCAAACTAGAGTATTCTGCACGTTTTGTTCATGCCTCGGTCGCTTGTTCTGATGGTTCCTTGGTGGGTGATTCTGTTGGTGAGCTGGTGCCTTTCCTTGGATCTTGAGGATTTTGTTGTTCAGGTTCTCGAATTTGTAGGCCCTTCTCACAGCCTCTTCAAAAGTGACAGGTGGTACAACACCCGTGGCATCCCTTTCAATGATCGGGTTGAGTCCTTCGAGGAATCGCGTTATCTTCTTCTCCACAGTGTCAATTAACTCGGGGGCATATCGAGACAACCTCTCAAACTTCGTGAGGTACTCTTGCACGGTCGCGTTACCTTGTACGAGCTGCTGGAATTCAATTGCTTTTTGCCTCTTGACATGTGTCGGTACATACTTGTCACCGAATTGCCTCTTGAAACTTGCCCAAGCGTCTGCATCTGCTATGGTCCTATACTCAGCCTTGATTGTCTTCCACCATATGTCCGCTAGGCCCGTGAACAACGAAGCGGTGAGTTGCACTTGCTGTCTACCGGTACATCTAAATATCTCAAAGATGTTCTCTGTCTGTTCCAACCAGTCGTCTGCAGCTAGTGGGTCCTCATGCCCAGTGAACTCCTTGGGACCCCTCTTCCTAAACTTTTCGTACAGCGCATTGGGATCATGATCCCTATTGTTGATGACAATCTGAGTGCCTGGAGGTTGCGCTGGTGCCGGTTCAGGTCTCCTTTCTAACACTTCTAACAGCTGCCTTTGCATCGTAGCCATCTCCCTAGCATGCTCTTCATCCTTCCTGGCCATTTGGTCTTGCAATCTGGCTTGGTTCTCATTGGCTTGACGTTGCTGGTCAAGCATAACTTGCATCATCTGTTGGAATTGATTCTGCATGTTTGGATCTGGAGTACCGTTTCCTAGTGGCCCGGTGTGCTCACTATTGCTTGCGGTGGGATTGTCGGTTACGGGTCTTTTTCGAGGTGGCATATCACTGTAAAACAAATTGTTAGCACATAAAATCATATAAGGGTTACACATTGCTCACACGAGTCTAACTAACGAAAAGTCTAACAAGAAGTCTAACGGATCCTCGCCACGTCCTTAGGATTTCTAGTTTCTTTTAATTGCCTGAAACACGTCTCGCTCTGATACCAGCCTGTCGCGACCCCGAACCGGGGGCCCGGGACCGCGACGGGGGTGGTGTGATGAAGAACCACCCCTAGATAATAATTATACATTTCCTTAATTTCCCACAGGTTTCCGCGGTGAGGATTCCTCATACACTCATAGAACATTTATATTGGTGCGGAAGCGTGTAGCAAATCAAACTCTTATTCCAATCACGTCAGATAAGACTGTTAATAAACAAGTATAGCATGATGTCAGAGTGAGCAATGATCTCATTAGCATTCCCAAAATTATTAAGTTAAAGTTTAACAAAAGAACAAGTTAATTAACATTCCCCAAAAATAAAGGCCAACAAAGGCCAATACAACTCAAAAGTATAAAACAGTATCATTCTCAAAATTCCCAAAATGTTCGCAGCTCCGGGCTAAACCGAATGTCTACATGACATCGTCAGCTTGCCACTCCACTAAACGTTGCGGTTCACCGACCGCCTCCTCTGACTCCTCCTCAAGGGCAAAGACGGGAGCTGGACCTGAGTACCACAAAAATGGGTCAGACACGACGGTCTGGCAGGTGGGTGAACAGATAAACCAAGAAAGAAATCAAACATATCATAGTTATAACGAAAACTGTCATAAAACAGGATGCATAGTTCATTTAAAGTAACGATGCAATACAAATCATGCGGGGTATTCAAGGTACAGGAACTGACTAGGTGGCAACCACACTAAAGCTACATCCTCTCTATCACTAAAGTGATGAGAGCACATTGCGTGCATTGGGCTCAATCACACGAAATGACGAGAACCAATATTATAAACAGATACATATACATATACATATAGCTAGGCAAGACCACGGCCGCGAACCGGGCAACGGGACAGTACGGGATCCAAGTTGCAACTGGCGGGAGCACAGGGGGAGACCCAAGTCAGTTGATCAGACTAACAAGGATGTCCAAGCTTAGTGGTGCCGACTCTTAGGTTACATGATAACTCAAAACATATACAAAACTATATCAATATAAAACATGCGGGCAGGCGGGGCATGGTGCTCGAAGGCACACACATTCAAATCATTCTCAATTCATGTTTACACGGCTGGCAGGACATATCGGGTGTACAAATCGGAATTTGAGATAAAACCATTAAGATCGGGTAATTACATATATAATTTGAGTAAAACAAAGCAATAATTTCTTATATCATTAGGGACTAAATATTGAGGCTTCCATATTCAAGCAACATGTATAAGGATCTTGTATGTCCATATAACCCTAATATGGTACTCGAATGATAGAGGACATACTAAGTTTTCTTATGCACGTTAATGAATCTAAAAGGCCCAATACCTCTTCCGAAATGGTTTTTCTTTCTATGTCACTCTCCTTATGTCATCCCCTGGGTCTTTCCAAGGTGGTAGGGCATCAGAACAACCCATCCAAACCTTTTAATATCATAACTGAACACAATGGAAAGAACTCAGGAATTCTGGGTAAAACTCGGTCACCTGTCGGTTAGCTGGCGGTTAGCCGTCGAGGTGATCGGCGGTTAGCCGCTGGCTGACCGCGGGGCTGACCGCGGTTCACCCTGCTAAAATGTAGCATTCTGTGTTTCTAACCGCGCCTCTCGGCTACCTAGCGGTCACTGGGGTTTTGGACTGGCGGTTAGCCGTAAGGTGACCGCGCGGCTGACCGCGGTTTGCCTGTCAAAATGCAGCATTCTGTGTTTCTAACCGCATCTGGGTCGGCTAGCCGCCGGTCACCTGTCGGCTAGCCGCCGAGGTGACCGCCCGCTGACCGCCCAGCTGCGGGGACTACACATCAGGTGCAGATTTCAGTCATTTCTCTCCCAAACTATTTCACATTCATTCCAACCATTTTCTGATGTGGAATGGGTCCATTCCCTTCCATTTAACATTTACTCCTTTCCACCAACTACCATTCCACCAATGCATTTATTTCACCTACCAATCCAATTTCATTCAATGCAAGTACAATACCATTTAAGAAGCTTATAATGACCCAAAATAAACTTTGATGAGGATTGCATTTATTATCATAAAGCTAAGGAAGAAACCACGTCAATAAATACATTTCTAAATCATTATGGAATCATGAGAAATCAAATGACATATGAATAGTAAAAATCTACATTTTTGACAAAGTAAGAACTTGTCCAAATTGAATCTATTCATCCACTTGCCTTGGTCTCCAAGAATGCTAGTCAAGCTCTAATCCACTATCAAGCTCAAATCTACAATCTATACAAAATCCCCAAAATACAATCATTACAAGCCCTAAAAAGTCAAAAATCAAGAAATAGATGGAGATAACCTTCAATAATCAAGGTGAAGCACCTTCTAGACCAGATGAACACACAATCAAGAGATGAGAAGAAGAACTTACATGAAGAGTCCTCTAATGGCAAGAGTTGGCTCAAGAGGTAGCTTGGAATGGGAGGTTCTCTCAAAAAAAGATATTAAGAGAAAGCTCTCATGGAGGGGAAGAAGATTGTAGCATCCACTTAGCCTTTAGCAAGAGATTTGAGAGAAGAAGGAGCAAGAAGCAATGGAAGACTTGGAGAAAACCTAGGCTGGGCTGGGACACCTTGTTCTCAAGAAATTGCAAGAAGAGGAAGAAGAAGAGGGCTTCTCCTTATATAGCTAAGGCAATGGGTCCCACAACTTAAAGGTCCAAAATGGGCTAAAACATCAATCTACGGGCTTCGGATGGATTCGACGAAGAAGGAAGAATTGCTCGTCGAAATTTCTACTTTCCAAAAAGTATATATTTTACAAGTTTCGGAGACATCGAAAATGGTGTCCAGATTTTGTGTAAAAAGACTGTTTTACCCCTATCAATGGCAAGGTAGGGTTTAAAGGTCTCGGACGGGAACGGAGCAAATACGAAAGTTGTCGGGAATCATAAAATACATTCAACGGAGCAAATTACCGATTTCCAGAATTATAACTAAATCTCCAAACTAATCAAGACACACTAAAAAGGAACCCCCAAAGGGCCCCACTAGATCAAAAGAATTCCCAAAATTATTCAAAGCTATAAAAAGCTATTCTAATCCAGATTAAACCCATTTCCACTAATCTCGCTTATAGCTAAAACACGTCTTAATTAACACTAATCGGAAACTCTCGGGGCGGGGTCTTACACGTTGCCTATAGACTTGTGTTACCGCCGGAACTCTCCGGGGTACACAATGTTTTTCACGTGTCTATGTTGAAGAAATACGTCCCAAATCCTTCACATGTACTGCAGCATGAACCCCTGGAAATTCGAGAAGATGCGTCGTATGTGGAGAAGCCGGTTAGAATTGTGGACACCAAAGAACAAGAATTAAGAAATCGGACAATTCACTGGGTCAAAGTACAGTGGAAAAATAATGAGCCAGAAGAAGCGACATGGGAACTACGAGAGCAAGTCCAGAGAAAGTATCCTGAACTATTACCAGAGGTATACTTATTTTTATTTGGAGGACCAAATAACCTAAGGGGTGGAGGATGTCAAACCCCGACCCAGGATTAGCACGATTAGTGTCAACTAAGTGCGTGTTTAGTTGTAATGTGAAGTTTAGTGTTCGTGGGATTAGAAATTGGTCCGATTTAGTCTAGAATTAGCTTTGGGGAATTTTGAGAGCGTTTTGTGCTATTTGGTCACACTTAAGGGTGCCTTGAGTGTACGTGTAAGCCTGGGAGGAAATTTCAGTTTTCTGATTTTAATCGTGATTTCGATCTCTTTTGAATGGTTTTATTTTATTGATTAACTTTTGTGTTCAGCTCGTCTGTGTCTGAGGCCCAGAAACCCAAGTTTTGGCCCAAAGGGGTAAATCAGTCATTCCACACCAAATCTGGACTCAAATTTCGAAATCTCAAAACTATGCCAAATTTATACTTTTTGGAAACTAGATTTTTTTACGATCATTTTAGTCTTCTTCGTCGTTTTCATCCGGGGCCCACAAGTCAGTGTTTTAACCATTGCAAGTTTTGAGCAATGGGGCCCACAAGAACCCATTTGAATTAAGTCTTCTTCTCTCTCATTTTTCACTCACGATTCTAGACTCATTCCCTGCAACTCTCTTCAACTCAGCTGAGACTTCTTCTTCTTCCCCTCCCTTCTTCTCCTTGCATGCCTAAGCTAGAAAGCCTCAAATCAAAAACTGATCATACCCTCTTCTTCCTCTCAACTCAAGGAATCCATTGCTACCATTTTCTTGGAGATCCCACCTGTGTTTCCACTCCATTTTCTTCTCCCCTTCTTTTTTAACAAGTTTCAGGTAATAGATCTCTTTCTCCTCTTCAATGTAGTCTTTTGAGTTCCTTAGGAGCCCATTTTTCAAGCATGCAACACCCATTTGGAAATGGGTCATTGTCTTCACTTTTTGGTGGATTTTTTAAGTTCTTTTCATGGGTTTTCTTGTAGATTTCGTGGAGTACAATTGGTAGGATTTTTCTGAGATTGTTGGGCTTGGATTTTGGTAAAGGCAAGTGATCAACTTAGCTTCATGATGCATGCAATGTTTGATTGTTTTAGCTTTCATGGTTTGATTCTTTCTCCATTCTAATTTGGGCAATGATTTGTCTCAAAGATGTGATATAGTTTGAAATCTTGTTTTTAATTGAAATGCATATGCTAATGGGTTGCCTTAATGGTTTTCATTCATTTGAAGTTGCTTTTATCTTGCCAAAATGGTTTATAAAGGGATGAAAGAATGGAGGAAATGTTGTGAGATGATTTGAAGTGTGGATTGTTAGAATTTGAATGGAAATTGCCCCTTGGAGAGCATGGAGGCTCAGGGGATATGCAGGGATTTGACAAAGGAATGGAAGGATGTAAAATGGGTGAAATGTGTGAGAAATCTGAATCAAATTGAAGCTGCCGCACATCGGCGGTCAGCCGTCGGCTAGCCGACTGTTGACCCACGGCTAGCCGCCCCTGTGTCGGTCAGAATAACAGTAACCCTGTTTCTGCATAGGGCGTGGTCGGCCCGCGGGCGGTCAGTAGGCGGCTAGCCGACCTGCGCAAGAAAACTGAAAAGTAGTATTGCTCCTGATCAGTCGGTCAGCGGTCGGTCAGTTGGTCGGCCAGCCGACCAGCCAACCGGCGGCTAGCCGCCAGGTAGCCGCGTGGTGACCGAGTGTACAGAAGGAGAATTTTGAAGGGGCTTCGATGGGAGAGAAAAACTAGAATATGTTAAGGGGTCTTTAGCTTGATGTTGTGCAATTGAAACATGAAATATTGTCCAGCTTCGGGGACACCAATTCATTTTAAACTCCAACATTTGGGTTTCAACTTCATAAGAATCAAATAAAGTGTCTTAGCATATACTTGACACAATTGTTTCGAAATCTTGAATTTTGACACGAAGAATACCGTTTCATACCTGTTTTGATTTACAAGCAGGTGTTTAGCTTTTGATTTGTTTCAAGAACTATAATGGGGACACTTTTCCAGCCTTGTTTGTTATAGCTTATGCTATTCTTGTTTAGTCTCGTCTTGCATTGTTTTGATAAGTGTTTTTACCCATTTTTCGCTAAGTTTTGTACAAGTACTGATATGTTTTATGCATACATGGATACCATAGAATACCGCTGAGCTTGGACTGCTCTCTCAGTCTGATCCACTAGTTAGGGGGTCCTTAAACCTAAGGGCAATCTGCAGATTAGTCGTGTATTTATACACATCTTTGTTTTGTCCGGTTCCGCGGCCGGTTTTTCCGCCCACCTTGTGTGGCTCGGACTTTTGTTTCGTTTCGTCTCGTTTTGTTTCGTTTCGTTTGCTCTTGTCATCACGTATGGCGGAGAAATGATGAGCTCAATGTGGATTCGTGAATCATGATGTTTTATTGAAAAGCATATTAGTTTTGAATTGCACCTTATACATGTTTTGTTCAGAACTCATGTCATGTTTTAAGTGCTGATTACTTTCATATTAAATGACTTGTATTATGTTTAAACTGATCACCTGCCAGACCGTCGTGTCTGACCCTTTTGTTTTGGTGTTTAGATGCAGGCGCCGTTGCTATTGCGGAGGAGCGCCCGGAGGAGGCCTTTGAGCCACCCCCAGCCCGTGAGTGGCAACCCGACGACGTCCTCTAGACGTTGGCCGGGGTCTTGAATACGATACACATAGATGGGATTATTTTGTTATCTTGGGATGTATGGCCTTTGTTGGCCTTTTCATACTTTTGGGGTTATGTAACTTAACACTTTTTGTTATCTTGAAACTTGAACTAAACTTGGTAATGCTATGCTTATGTTTCCTCTTCTGATTATTGTCTTAATGATGATTTAACTTATGCAATTTGGAGTCGTAAGGTTTATGTTATTAAATTGTTATGAGATTACTTGCACGCTTCCGCAAATCATTGTTCGTGTGAGATTGTTACATGTTCGTTTTTGGGAATCCTCACCGCGGAAACCTGTGGGTTAATCATAGTTGGATGGACATCACCGTCGCGGGGCCCGGACTGGGGAATCTCGGTTCGGGGTCGCGACAGGTTTCAAATTCCCGAGTGTCGCGACCCCGGACCGAGGTTTCCCTAAGCCCGGGCCCCGCGACGGTTGTTGCCCATCCAACTATGATTAACCCACAGGTTTCCGCGGTGAGGATTCCCAAAACGAACATGTAACATTCTCACACTAACAATGATTTGCGGAAGCGTGCAAGTAATCTTATCACAATTCAATGACATAAACTTAATGATTCAGAATTGCATATGTTAAGTCATCATTAAGACAGTAATCAGAGTAGAAAATGTAAGCATAGCTTTACCCGATTCAGTTTAAGTTTCAAGATAACAAAGTGTTAAGTTACATAACCCCAAAAAGGTGAAAAAGGCCAACAAAGGCCATACATTCCCAAAATAGCAAAATAGTCCCATCCATGTGTAACGTGCTCAAGACTCCGCCCGACGTCTAGAGGACGTCGTCGGGTTGCCACTCACGGGCTGGGGGTGGCTCAAAAGCCTCCTCCGGGCGCTCCTCCGCAATAACAACGGCGCCTGCATCTAAACACCAAAACAAAAGAGATCAGACACGACGGTCTGGCAGGTGAACAGCTTATACATAATACAAGTTAGTTAATATGAAGTTAATCAGCACTTAAAACATGGCGTGAGTTCAGAACAAAACATGTTTAAGGTGCAATTCAAAACTAATATGCTTTTCAATAAAATAACATGATTCATGGATCCACATTGAGCTCATCCTTTCTCCGTCATACATAATGACAAGAGCAAGCAAAACAAAACAGAACGAGACGAAACAAAACACAAGTCCGAGCCACACAAGGTGGGCGGAAAACCGGCCGCGGAACCGGACAGAACAAAGATGTGTATAAATACACGGCTAATCTGCAGATTGCCCTTATGTTTAAGGACCCCCTAACAAGTGGATCAGACTGAGAGGGCAGTCCAAGCTCAGTGGTATTCTATGATATTCACGTATGCATAAAGCTGATCAATACTTGTACAAAACTTAGCGAAAAATGGGGAAAACACTATCAAAACAATGCTAGACGAGACTAAACAAGAATGGCAAAAGCTATAACATCAAAGCTGGAAAAGTGTCCCCAATATAGTTCTTGAAACATATCAAAAGTTAAATACATGTTTGTAAATCAAAACAGGTACAGAACGTATTCTTCGTGTCAAAATTCAAGATTTCGAAACAATTATGTCAAGTATATGCTAAGGTTCTTTGTTTGATTCTCGTGAAGTTGAAACCCAAATGTTGGAGTTTAAATGAATTGGTGTTTCCGAAGCTGGACAACATTTCATGTTTCAACTGCACAGCATCAGGCTAAAGACCCCATAACATATTCTAGTTTTTCTCTCCCATCAAAGCCCCTTCAGAATTCTCCTTCTGTGCACTCGGTCACCACGCGGCTACCTGGCGGCTGGCCGCCGGGTGCTGGTCGGCTAACCGACCAACTGACCGCCTGCTGACCGACTGATCAGAAAACATACTACTTTTCAATTTCTTGCGCAGGTCGGCTAGCCGCCTGCTGACCGCATGCTGGCCGACCGCGCCCTGTACAGAAAATAAGTTACTGTTATTCTAACCGACACAGGGTCGGTTAGCCGTGGGTCAACAGTCGGCTAGCCGACTGCTGGCCGACTGCTAACCGCCTGTCTGCGGCAGCTACAGCTGAATTCAGAATTTCACACCTTCTATCACCATTTCTTTCCTTTGTCAAATCCCTGCATATCCCTTGAGCCTCCATGCTCTCCAAGGGCAATTCCCATTCAGATTATACAATCCACACTTCCAAATCACCTCACAACATTTCCTCCAATCTTTCATCCATTTATAAAAATACATTGGCAAGATAAAAGCAACTTCAAATGGGTGAAAAACATTTAAACAACCATTAGTATTTGCATTTCAATTAAAACAAGATTTCAGACTATATCACATCCTTAAAACCATATATTACTCAAAATAGAATGGAAAGAAATCAAATCATGAAAGTTAAAACATTCCAATATTGCATGCATTATGAATCTAAGTTGATCACTTGCCTTTACCAAGATCCTAGCCCAACAAACTCAGAAACAAATCCTACCAAAAGCACTCCACGAGATCTACAAGAAATCCATGTAAAGAACTTCAAAAATCCATCAAAAAGAGAAGACAATGACCCATTTCGAGATGGGTGTTGCATGTTTGAAAAATGGGTTCCTAAGGAACTCAAAAGACTACCTTGAAGAGGAGAAAGAGATCCATTACCTGTAGCTTGCTAAACAAGAGGAGGAGAAGAAAATGGAGTGGAAACACAGCTGGAATCTCCAAGAAAAAGGTAGCAATGGACTCCTTGGGTAGAGAGGAAGAAGATGGTAAGATTGGTTTTTGATTTGGAGTTCTCTAGCATAGGCATGCAATGAGAAGAAGGGAGGGAAGAAGAAGAACCTCAGCTGAGTTCAGAAGTTGCAGGGAGAGCTTGAAACGAGAGTGAAAAGAAAAATGAGGGAGAAGAGAGACTTAATTCAAATGGTTCTTGTGGGCCCCATTGCTCCAAAACTTGCAATGTTTAAAACACTGATTTGTGGGCCCCGGATGAAAACGACGAAGAAGACTAAAATGATCGCCGAAAAATCTAGTTTCCAAAAAGTATAAATTTGGCATAGTTTTGAGATTTCGAAATTTGAGTTCAGATTTGGTGTGAAAAGACTGATTTACCCCTTTGGGCCAAAACTTGGGTTTTTGGGCCTAAAACACAAACAAGACGAACACAAAAGTTTATTAATAAAATAAAACCATTCAAAAGAGATCGAAATCACGATTAAAATCCGAAAAATGGAATTTCCTCCCAAGCTTACACGTACACTCAAGGCACCCTTAAGTGTGACCAAAAACACAAAACGCTCTCAAAATTTCCCAAAGCTAATTCTAGACTAAATCGAACCAATTTCTAATCCCACGTACACTAAACTCACATTACCACTGAACACGCACTTAACTAACTCTAATCGCGCTAATCCTGGGTCGGGGTTTGACACCGAGATTGTTAGATGATAAAAATAGAATTAACCTGAACCTTTTGACTTGGAAATCTGGAGTAGGCACCACTCGGCTCAATCCCACACAGCAAGGCCTTCTGTGTCAAGGATTTTGTTATTACTGGTTTTCATTATTACTAGTTTGCTCACTATATTGTAGCCCTCGATAAGTGGTGAACAATCACTTGGTACCATCTCGATTTGTGGATACTAGTACTTTACTTTTCGAAGAGTTACTTGTGGTACCATCGTTTATTACTCAATATTGCGTTGCTCTCGGTTATGAGTGGTATCCTTGACACCGCACTACTGCTCTTGGTTAAGAGTAGTATGCCCTCGATATTGCACTACGTGCTCTTTGTTAAGAGCAGTATGCCCTCGACATTGCACTGCGTGCTCTTAGATATGAGTTGTATGCCCTCGTTTTACCAGGGCATTTTAGCCAAGTCAATACCTTTTTATTAAAAGAATGAAGTCATCTTAATCTTTCTTTAATTCGATGATACAAGTTGTTATTATTCATGCTTACCATGCTTAGCTAGACTTATTTCATCTCTATCAATTAACCATATTTAATTCCTTATTGATACATCATGTGATGTTATTTATTTTGAGCACTCGTCAGTCATTCTTGTCTGATTCTACACTTGGTGTTGTAGGTACCGACACTTCTATCCCACGCTCCGTTAGTATGAGACGACGATTGTGGAGTTACATGAAGCGAATGATCAATGTGCAGTAGATGTCATGTAGACATCGTATCTTACACAAGAGAAGTCGTCATCTTGGGAACTTATATTTTGGATATTGTTCTCTTTTGCAATGGCCTTTGTTGGCCCTTTTCTTTTGGAAATGTAATTAAAACATATTTTCTATTCATTTAACTTGAATTTATGGAAATAAATTACCTTATATACTTGTCTAGCTTTTTTATATCATGTTTATGTTTATATTATTCTGATGATGTATTATGTAATAGTATACAAATGATAAAGCATTAGATGTAACAAGGAATCTGATGAGCTCCATACTTCGGATTGCACCGCAATGTAAGCTTCCATCAAATATTCCATGATGGTGACAACTTCGTATCCTCACATGCACAGATCCTAGGGAAAAAAAGACTTTATTACACTAATCCCCGATTCACATCCTAGACACGAATTATTACACTAACCCGTTCTAGGGCCGTGACATAATGGATGATTATCAAATCATTAGTGTTTGTGACAACAAAGAACTTGAAAAACACATAGTCGAGGTCACCTTTTCTACTCTGCTTTTCTCTAGTAGAGGGAGCCAAGCCAGACCAAATCAAGACCATTTGAATAATGCAACAAAAAAGGGGAAAGAAAAACCCAACATGACATCCTACCGACAACACACCATCTCCATCGCACCAAAACAACCCGTCCACATCCCCTCTCCATCTCAACCTCCCACATAATGACCCACTTGTAGTCAATCTTTTGCCCCCCTTCCCAATGCACCTTATAATCATCACAAATGACCATCTCCACTAATCACGCACCAACTTGCACACTAGAGCCTACCTTCATAGCCACCAAAACCAAGTCATTGCTCAACCCATCCACACTGACAAACTAAACTTGCCCCACATAACCATCATATAAACATCGTGCTGGGCAAACGAAACCCAAACTATCACCACTCTCTGATCGGCTCGCTTATTCGTTCGCAGGACTACTGAGGTCAACGGACGTGAGAGTCCGTGGGGTCCACCCCTTTCATGACTGGAGACAAAGCGAACATCAACTTTTTTTATATGTGCATGCCAAATTTTATATTCTACTTGGAATTAACAAGTGGTGGTCTGTAGATCCACCTTAACAAGTAGAAAAGGAAAATTAACTTTTTTTCTAACTTTCATTGGACACGCGATAAGAAAAGAGACATGATTTGATTTGAATGGTGTAAAACCCTGCCCCGAGAGTTTTCGATTAGTGTTATTTAAGACGTGCTTTAGTTATAAGTGTGATTAGTGAGTTTTAGTTAAGTTTGTATTAGAATAGCTCCTTTATTGTTTTGGTTGATTTTGGGAACTCTTTTGATTTAGTGGGGCCCTTTGGGGGCTCCCTTAATTGTGTTTTGATTAGCTTTGGGATATATTTAGTAATTCTGGAAATCCGTATTTTGCTCTGTTTAATGTATTTTATTGTTTCCGACAACTTTTGTATTTGCCCCATTTCCATTCGAGACCTCTAGACCTTACTTTGTTAATGATAGGGGTAAAACAGTCTTTTTGCACAAAATCTGGACACCATTTTCGATATCTCTGAAACTCGTAAAATATATACTTTTTGAAAACTAGAAATTTCGACGAACAATTCTTCCTTCTTCATCGAATCCATCCGAAGCTCGGAAATCGATGTTTTAAGCCCAATTAGATCCTTTAGTGGTGGGACCCATCCCCACTTTGTATAAAAGAAGAGTCTTTTTTCACTTTCCCTTCTTTCTTGCAACTTTCATTGAGAAGAAGTGGAGTCTCAGCCCTAGGGTTTCTTGCCCTCTTCTCCTTGCTTCTTCATCTCTCAATCTCTCTCAAACTATTGCAAAATGATAAATGGAGGTTTCCATCTTCTTCCCCTCCATGAGAGTTTCTTCTTGATACCATTTGTGGGGAGAACCCTCCATTCCAAGCTACATTTTGAACAAGTTCTTGCCATTAGAGAACCCTCCATGTAAGCTCTTCCTCTTATCTCTTGGATTTGTGTTCTTCTAGCTCTAGAGAGTCTTCATTTCCATTATTGGAAGCTCTCTCTTTCTATTCACTGTTTTGCCATTTTTAGGGCTTGAAATGAATGTTATTTTGGGGGTTTTTGTGTAGATCTTTGATTTTGGCTTAAAGAGTGGTGATTAGAGCTTATTAGCTTAATTGGAGACCAAGGCTAGTGGATGAATGGGTTTGTTTTATGATTTGTTATTTTGTAGAGAAAAATGGATTTGTATAATGATGACTCCTTCTTATGCTTCATGTCTTTCATTGATTTTTGAAGCATGCATGTTAATGAGCTTTCTCCCCTCTTAATTACTCTCTTGAGCTTTTGTACATTGAGTTGGTATTTTGTCAAACTTTGAATTCTGATTTATGATGGCTATTCTTAGCATTGAATGAGGTTGGAAATCATTATGATTTTGATGGTTTTGAATGGATGGTTATTGGAGAAGTAAATGGTGAATTGGGTAGATGAAAAGGCCATAAATGTGTTGCCAAGGGAATGGCTTAAATGGAGTTTTGAAGAGAAGAGAAGTGGAGGTTCGCACTGCTGAAACAGAATGATTCCGAAGCAGTTCGCTTAAGCGAACCTTAATTCGCTCGAGCGAGCACTTCACAGAACTCCTATCGCTTGAGCTAAACCATTTATTCTCTCGAGCCTTCTTGTTCCGGAGCAGTTCGCTCGAGCGAACTCATCATCGCTCGAGCGAACCCCTCATAGAACATTGATCGCTCAAGCCTCCCTTCTTCTTCGCTCGACCTTTTTTTATTCGAAGTAGTTCACTCGAACGAACTCGTATTCGCTCGAGCGAACTGCGCAGAATTACTGGGTTGTTTCCAAACATGCTTAAAAGGTTGTTTTAAGGTCCAGTGAGGTTGGTTTGGAGCCCTAATATAATGTGGAGAAATAAGAGGTGTCTCATGGAGACTGATTTGGAAAAGAACCGTAATTTCCGGAGATTTATTGTGGATAATGGACTTATCAATTTGTATAGGGGATTTGGGATGTCTCAAACCTTCCGGAGTATCATGCCATAAACTCTAATCGACATACGGGACCCTTATACCTATCGTGTAAATCCTGAAACCTTAATGTATGGTCCGGAAATATGCGGAGCTCCATAATGTTTACTTTTATCAAACCTTATATGTTTTCATCAATTTTCGCATATTAGTACAAGTGGCATTTCAAAACCACTAAAATATGTAATTTGAACATTTGATCAGCCTTTTGCATTTTGATAAGATATTATTGTGTCATATGCGCTTACGAACCTTTTTGTTCAGTCCGTTTTGGGTGGTATTCACCTCTTTAGATATGTAGAGGTTTTGAATGTGTTTTAACCTATGAGTCGGCACCACTAAGCTTAGACGACCTTGTCGGTTTGATCCACTGACTTAGGGTCCCCCTTTAGCTTCTGTCAGCTGCAGTCTGAATTCTGTTCTGTTTGTCACCCGGTTCTGCGGCCGTGGTTTTGGTCAGTATATTATATGTATATAGTTGTTTCTCGTCACCTCGTGTGCTCCGAGACCAACACCTTTAGTGTGCTCTCATCACATTAGTGATGGAGGATTTAGCTTAAGTGTGGTTGTCATCTTGTCAGTTCCTATTTTTTGTTACCCTTTATGAGTTATGTTGCATTTGTACTTTAAATAAACAATGCATCATGTTTATAACAAATACTGTTTTATTATGATTTCAGTATGTTTTAAGTTACATTTCGTTTTCTTAAATTGTATTATCTATTCACCCACCTGCCAGACCGTCGTGTCTGACCCATTTTTATGGTACTCAGGTCCAGTCCCCGTTATTGCCTTTAAGGAGGAGCAGGAGGAGGCGGTCGGTGAGCCGCAATGTTTAGTAGAGTGGCAAGCTGACAACGTCATGTAGACATTGGTTTGAGCTACAAGTTGCGCAACATTTTGGGAAAAATTATAGAATGAATTTTGATTTATACTTTTGGTTTGTACTGGCCTTTGTTGGCCATTATTTTTGGGGAATGTTAATCAACTAATCTTTTGTTTAAACTTATAACTTTACAATTTGGAAATGCCAATGAGATCACTGCTCACTTTGACATCATGTCTGTCACTTGTATTTATCAGTCATGTTTTGTGGAATGAGTTACCGATTTGATTTGCTACACGCTTCCGCACCAATGTAAATGTTTTGTGAGTGTGTGTGAAATCCTCACCGCGGGAACGTATGGGAAATTAAGTGAGTGTATATTCTAATAGATATGCAAATGCATGATCATTGTATAAAAGTAGTTTAATCATCGTTCGCGGGCCCGGATCCCAGTCCAGGGTCGGGACAAATGGCGTGAAAGGCGATTTTTATTTCGTGAAAGGAGGTGTTTATGGCTTGAAAGGCGATTTTTATGCCATGAAAGGCGGTGTTCTGGTCGTGAAAGGCAATGTTTTTTGAATTGAAAGGCGATTTATAATTCTTATCATAAAGAGAAGACAAAAGTTGTGAGTTTTTTATGTCTCTTTAAAAAATGCAAAATACAATGAAAAGTAAGAAAAGGGGAACTAACTTTTCAGGAGATTGTGGGGACTCGTTCAGATTGACTATCACAAGTCATGTGTGGACTTCGCCATCATCCTTCAGATGAGAACAAATTATGCTTTTTGATTCGCTTGGCTCAGCTTGAACCTCAAATTTTTAGAGGATAAAGACCAAGAGGAGGTCTTCAACAGAGGAGAGGTCGTTGTAGCAACTTTGTAGAATTTTCTATATGTTTTTTCTCGTGTCTTTTTCGGATTCGGGTTTCGCCCTTGAAATGGTAGAAATGGCATCCTCTTATAGGCTTTTGGTGGCCATGAGGGGAGTTTATGGGCTTTAAATGCATTAATTGCATTAATGCTCCATGATGGGAAGAATTACAAGTTTTTAAATTTGTGTTTTTGCAACTCCTTTTTCTTGGCTTTTGATTGGCCGTTGGAGAATATGGGATTTTAATTGCCTTTAAACTCCATGATGGGAGGACTTACATGGTTTAATGCCATCATTGTGGTTGACTTGTAACTCCCATTCCTTGGCTTCTGATTGGGCCATCCAAAATAATGAGTAATTGACCACATTAATTTGTCATAAAATGGGTCATTAATTGCATTAAGTGGCCACCAAGGCATTTGAAGAGTCGCGGTCCATGGCAAGTCTTTTGGGATTCTACCAGCGATGTAGGAAGCCTTGATCGCTGATGGATTTTCATGCCAATTGCTGTCGGATCATCATGTAACTTCAAACATTAATTGTTACCGATGGGCTGGTACCATATGTCCCGTCGATTTCTCGATCGATCGGATATAAAGTGTACTTTATTGGTCGATCGGTTGGTGATTTTGAAGCGTTCGATGATGATCCCATGATTTCGATGGCGGATCTGTGATGTTAATGAAGATGGATGGATTTCGTGCTCCGAAAATCAGATTTTTGGAAAATCACAGGGCCCAAACATCTCGAAATCCAAAAAGACACCCAGAATGGGTTTTTGGTGGAAATCCGACAACCCAGATTTCCAGGGTCGCCGGCGACCATGCACGGGTTGCCGGCGACCATGGGGCTTTTTGCCCCTTTCGGTCACCGATTTTTGGTCGTTTTCCGGTTTTTTCTGCTTATTTCTTCTTTAATATTCTTCTTGGTATTTTTGCACATATTTTGGCCTAATTTTCTTGTAGAAAATTGGACAAGAAGCCGTACAGATCAGAGGAAAAAGTTTCTGATTTTCCTGGAAACTTGAAGACTTTGTCACGCAGAATTGCCGATTTGCTGTCAGAAGCCAAAACTAGGGTCAAATGATGTCAGAATAACCTGAAATTTGAGGTGAAGTCTCCTAAGCAATAAATAAAACTGACCACAGGCTTTTGTTTGAGTTTTGAGGCCGTCGTGGGTCCTGTCGTAGTAAACCTGATTTTGTCCGATGACGATGTCGCGCTTTTATATAGGTCAACCGATGTTTGATTGACCAGAAATTTGGACAAGGAGCCTATTGGAGTCATTTTAAGATGATCCATTAGCTCTAATTTGGAAATCATTGTCCCAGGGGGCTTCGCCGCAGGAGGCCTGATTTAGCTTCCGAGATGTTAAAATCTGGTCAAATGTTATCAAAATGACCTGAAACTTGACATGTAGTCCTTTAGAAGCATTTTGAGATCACTCATGTGCTCTGTTTGATGAGTGATGGCCTCAGTGGTTATCGCCACTAAGAGGCTTGATTTTGCTGTTTGAGGGTTAATGTAGGGTCAAACGTTGTCGGTTCGACCTGAAACTTGACCTATAGCCTTTTGGAATTATTTTGAGACCATGTATAGACTCTCATTGAAGACCTAATGTGTAAGACCCCGCCCCGAGAGTTTCCGATTAGTGTTAATTAAGACGTGTTTTAGCTATAAGCGAGATTAGTGGAAATGGGTTAAATCTGGATTAGAATAGCTTTTTATAGCTTTGAATAGTTTTGGGAATCCTTTTGATCTAGTGGGGCCCTTTGGGGGTTCCTTTTTATTGTGTCTTGATTTGTTTTGGGATTTAGTTATAATTCTGGAAATCGGTAATTTGCTCCGTTGAATGTATTTTATGATTCCCGACAACTTTCGTATTTGCTCCGTTCCCGTCCGAGACCTCTAAACCCTACTTTGCCATTGATAGGGGTAAAACAGTCTTTTTACACAAAATCTGGACACCATTTTCGATGTCTCCGAAACTTGTAAAATATATACTTTTTGGAAAGTAGAAATTTCGACGAGCAATTCTTCCTTCTTCGTCGAATCCATCCGAAGCCCGTAGATTGATGTTTTAGCCCATTTTGGACCTTTAAGTTGTGGGACCCATTGCCTTAACTATATAAGGAGAAGCCCTCTTCTTCTTCCTCTTCTTGCAATTTCTTGAGAACAAGGTGTCCCAGCCCAGCCCTAGAGTTCTTCCATTTCTTCTTGCTCCTTCTTCTCTCAATCTCTCCCAATCTCTTGCTAAAGGCTAAGTGGATGCTACAATCTTCTTCCCCTCCATGAGAGCTCCTTCTTGGTACCATTTTTAGAGAGAAACCACCATTCAAGGACCCTCTTTGAACAAGCCTTGTGTATTTGAAGAACTTCCATGTAAGCCCTTCTTCTTATCTTTTAGATTTGGATTATTCTAGTCTAGAGGATGCTTCATTTCCATTATTGGAAGTTATCCCTTTCTATTTCATAGTTTTGCCTTGTTAGGGCTTGTAATGATTGTATTTTGGGGATTTTGTGTAGATTGTAGATTTTGAGCTTGATAGAGTGATTAGAGCTTGACTAGCATTCTTGGAGACCAAGGCAAGTGGATGAATGGATTCAATTTGAATAAGTTCTTATTTTGTCAAAAATGTGGATTTTGCTATTCATATGTCATTTGATTCATTATGTCTCATAAGGCTTTGGAAATGTATTTATTGTCATGGTTTTCTCTTATTTAGTTTTATGAGAATATATGCATGCATTCATGAAAGTTTATTTTGGGTTGGTATGACCCCTTAAATGAGATTTGAATTTGTATTAAATGAGATTCGGATTTGGTAGGTGAATGAATGCATGGATGGAATGGTAGTTGGTGGAGAGAGTTAAATGTAAAAGGGAAGGGAATAGACCCATTCCATGTTAGGAAATGGTTGGAGTTGAAGTGAAGGGGTTTGGAAGAGAAAACACTGAAATCTGCACCTGATGTGTAGTCCCCGCAGCTGGGCGGTCAGCGGGGGGTCACCTCGGCGGCTAGCCGACAGGTGACCGGCGGCTAGCCGACCCAGATGCGGTTAGAAACACAGAATGCTGTATTTTGTCAGGCCAACCGCGGTCAGCCGCGCGGTCAGTTCGCGGCTAACCGCCGACCCCAAACCCAGTGACCGCTAGGTAGCCGAGAGGCGCGGTTAGAAACACAGAATGCTACATTTTAGCAGGGTGAACCGCGGTCAGCCCCGCGGTCAGCCAGCGGCTAACCGCCGATCACCTCGACGGCTAACCGCCAGCTAACCGACAGGTGACCGAATTTTACCCAGAATTCCTGAGTTCTTTCCATTGTGTTCAGTTATGATATTTAAAGGTTTGGATGGGTTGTTCTGATGCCCTACCACCTTGGAAAGACCCAGGGGATGACATAAGGAGAGTGACATAGAAAGAAAAACCATTTCGGAAGAGGTATTGGGCCTTTTAGATTCATTAATGTGCATAAGAAAACTTAGTATGTCCTCTATCATTCGAGTACCATATTAGGGTTATATGGACATACAAGATCCTTATACATGTTGCTTGAATATGGAAGCCTCAATATTTAGTCCCTAATGATATAAGAAATTATTGCTTTGTTTTACTCAAATTATATATGTAATTACCCGATCTCAATGGTTTTATCTCAAATTCCGATTTGTACACCCGATATGTCCTGCCAGCCGTGTAAACATGAACTGAGAATGATTTGAATGTGTGTGCCTTCGAGCACCATGCCCCGCCTGCCCGCATGTTTTATATTGATATAGTTTTGTATATGTTTTGGATTTATCATGTAACCTAAGAGTCGGCACCACTAAGCTTGGACATCCTTGCCAGTCTGATCAACTGACTTGGGTCTCCCCCTGTGCTCCCGCCAGTTGCAACTTGGATCCCGTACTGTCCCGTTACCCGGTTCGCGGCCGTGGTCTTGCCTAGCTATATGTATATGTATATGTATCTGTTTATAATATTGGTTCTCGTCACTTCGTGTGATTGAGCCCAATGCACGCAATGTGCTCTCGTCACTCTAGTGATAGAGAGGATTTGGCTTTAGTGTGGTTGCCATCTACTCAGTTCCTGTACCTTGAATACCCCGCATGCTTTATATTGCATTTGTATTTCAAATGAACTATGCACCCTGTTTTATGACAGATTTCGTTATAACTATGATATGTTTGATTTCTTTCTTGGTTTATCTATTCACCCACCTGCCAGACCGTCGTGTCTGACCCATTTTTGTGGTACTCAGGTCCAGCTCCCGTCTTTGCCCTTGAGGAGGAGTCAGAGGAGGCGGTCGGTGAACCGCAACGTTTAGTGGAGTGGCAAGCTGACGATGTCATGTAGACATTCGGTTTAGCCCGGAGCTACGAACATTTTGGGAATTTTGAGAATGATACTGTTTTATACTTTTGAGTTGTATTGGCCTTTGTTGGCCTTTATTTTTGGGGAATGTTAATTAACTTGTTCTTTTGTTAAACTTTAACTTAATATTTTGGGAATGCTAATGAGATCATTGCTCACTCTGACATCATGCTATACTTGTTTATTAACAGTCTTACTTGATGTGATCGGAATAAGAGTTTGATTTGCTACACGCTTCCGCACCAATATAAATGTTCTATGAGTGTATGAGGAATCCTCACCGCGGAAACCTGTGGGAAATTAAGGAAATGTATAATTATTATCTAAGGGGTGGTCCCTTATCCACACCACCCCCGTCGCGGTCCCGGGACCCCGGTCCGGGGTCGCGACAGGCTGGTATCAGAGCGAGACGTGTTTCAGGCAATTAAAAGAAACTAGAAATCCTAAGGACGTGGCGAGGATCCGTTAGACTTCTTGTTAGACTTTTCGTTAGTTAGACTCGTGTGAGCAATGTGTAACCCTTATATGATTTTATGTGCTAACAATTTGTTTTACAGTGATATGCCACCTCGAAAAAGACCCGTAACCGACAATCCCACCGCAAGCAATAGTGAGCACACCGGGCCACTAGGAAACGGTACTCCAGATCCAAACATGCAGAATCAATTCCAACAGATGATGCAAGTTATGCTTGACCAGCAACGTCAAGCCAATGAGAACCAAGCCAGATTGCAAGACCAAATGGCCAGGAAGGATGAAGAGCATGCTAGGGAGATGGCTACGATGCAAAGGCAGCTGTTAGAAGTGTTAGAAAGGAGACCTGAACCGGCACCAGCGCAACCTCCAGGCACTCAGATTGTCATCAACAATAGGGAACATGATCCCAATGCGCTGTACGAAAAGTTTAGGAAGAGGGGTCCCAAGGAGTTCACTGGGCATGAGGACCCACTAGCTGCAGACGACTGGTTGGAGCAGACAGAGAACATCTTTGAGATATTTAGATGTACCGGTAGACAGCAAGTGCAACTCACCTCCAAAATTTGCTAAGTTGATTGATATGCCTGCTAGAGAACTTGAGTATGTATTGACGGTGTCCACCCCAGTAGGCAAACAAGTTGTGTGTAGGAAATACTATCCTAGATGTGCTGTTAAGATAGGAGATGTGGTGTTACCGGCGAATCTCATTTTGTTGGAGATGTTTGACTTTGATGTCATTTTAGGAATGGATTGGTTAGCGGGATACCATGCTACGATGGACTGTTTCCATAAGACCCTCACGTTCAAATTAGAGGAGACCCCGGCAGGAGTTTTGTTCCATGGGGAGAAGAGGAATTCTTGTCCAAGATTCGTCTCAGCATTGAAGGCTAATAGACTAGTGAGAAGTGGATGTGAATGCTATTTAGCGTTTATCACGGAGGATAAACGGTCCCAAGGGGTGGAGGAGATCCCAATTGTTTGCGAATTCCCAGACGTTTTTCCAGAAGAAATCCCAGGTTTACCACCTGTTAGGGAGATTGACTTCACCATCGAATTGTTACCAGGGACCGCTCCGATATCTATTGCACCATACAGAATGGCTCCAGCGGAATTAGGAGAGTTGAAGATTCAGTTGCAAGAATTGTTGGATAAAGGTTTTATTAGACCGAGCGTCTCACCTTGGGGAGCTCCAGTTTTATTCGTCAAGAAGAAAGACGGTTCCATGAGGATGTGCATTGATTACCGGAAATTGAACCAAGCTACCATCAAGAACAAGTATCCGTTGCCAAGGATAGATGAGTTGTTTGACCAATTGCAAGGTGCTGTTTTTTTTTCGAAGATCGATCTAAGATCCGGTTACCATCAGCTGAGAGTTAGAGATTCAGATGTATCGAAGACGGCGTTCCGGACAAGATATGGACACTATGAGTTTCTAGTGATGCCATTTGGACTGACGAATGCACCAGCGGTATTCATGGCTTTGATGAACAAAATATTCGCTGAGTACTTAGACCAATTCACAGTGGTGTTTATTGATGACATTTTGGTGTACTCTAAGTCTAGAGAAGAGCATGAAGAGCATTTGAGGATAGCATTGCAACTCCTAAGAGATAACCAATTGTATGCGAAGCTCACTAAGTGCGATTTTTGGCTTGAAGAAGTCGCATTTTTAGGTCATATCATTTCCAAAGAAGGATTATCAGTGGACCCAGCCAAGATAGAGGCAGTTGTGAAGTGGGAAAGACCAAAGAACGCGTCAGAAATCAGAAGTTTTCTTGGATTGGCGGGTTACTATCGAAGATTTGTGCAAGGATTTTCGTCGATTGCAGCTTCATTGACAAAGTTGACCAAGAAGAATGCACCTTATGTGTGGACAGACCAATGCGAGACCAGCTTCCAAGAGTTGAAAAAGAGATTAACATCAGCACCCGTCCTCACTTTACCATCCGGGAGCGGCGGTTACACTATTTTTTACAGACGCTTCGAAGATAGGACTCGGTTGTGTGTTGATGCAAGATAGGAAAGTCGTTGCTTATGGATCACGTCAGTTGAAGGACCACGAGAAGAACTATGCGACGCATGATCTGGAGTTAGCAGCAGTCGTTTTTGCACTAAAGATGTGGAGACATTACCTCTACGGAGAGAAATTCGAAGTCCACTCCGATCACCGCAGCCTACAATATTTGTTCTCACAGAAGGAGTTGAATATGAGACAAAGAAGATGGATGGAATATATCAAAGATTATGATTTTCCGATCAAGTACCACCCGGGAAAGGCAAATGTAGTAGCCGATGCCTTGAGTAGGAAGTCAGCAAGTGTGGCAAGCCTAAGAGTTACGTGCTTCTTTCAACAATTTGAAGAGTTGGGCGTAGATTTTCAGCCCCTAAGCGAGGGAGTGATGTTAGCCAACATGTCAGTGTCTGAACCCTCGTTCATTCGGAAGATCAAGGACAACCAAATTGCAAGATCCAGAGTTGGCCAAGATTGCAGAGCATATAGCAGAACGTCCCGATTTTCGTATTGTGGATGGAGTCTTATTCTTTCGTGATCGTCTATGCGTGCCCAACATCGAAGATTTGAAGAATGACATTATGACAGAGGCGCACAGTGCGAAGTACTCTATGCATCCGGGTAGCACGAAGATGTATCAGAACTTGAAAGGCAGATTTTGGTGGAACAACATGAAGAGGGAAATAGCAGCTTTCGTTTCCCGATGTTTGACGTGCCAATTGGTGAAAGCAGAGCACCAGAGACCTCCAGGGTTATTGCAGCCATTAGAGATACCAGAATGGAAGTGGGAACATATCACCATGGATTTCATCTCGGGATTGCCAAGGACTAGAAAAGGGAACAACTCCATATGGGTCATTGTAGACCGTCTTACCAAATCAGCTCATTTTATCCCTATGAAGACCGGAGAGAAAATGCATATGTTACCTCTCGCAGAATTGTTTGTCAACGAGATTGTCAGCCGTCATGGGCAGCCAGTCTCCATTACTTCAGATAGAGATAGCAGATTCGTCTCGAGATTCTGGAAGACTTTGCATGAGTCGATGGGAACAAAACTTCAGTTCAGCACAGCGTATCACCCACAAACAGATGGTCAGTCGGAAAGAACAATTCAGACCCTTGAAGATATGCTTCGAGCGTGTGTACTAGATTTCAAGACTCAATGGGATGAGACCCTACCACTTTGCGAATTCGCCTACAACAACAGTTATCATTCGAGCATCGGGATGGCGCCTTTTGAGGCATTGTATGGTAGGAGGTGTAGAACTCCAGTTTGTTGGGAAGAAGTAGGTATTCGCAGTTTTCATGGACCGACTATGGTGAGTGAAACCAGTGACAAAGTCAAGTTGATCCAAGAACGTCTGAAGGTAGCCCGGAGTAGACAGAAGAGTTATGCAGACTCTCATCGAAGGGACTTACATTTTAAGGAAGGAGATAAGGTTTTCTTGAAGGTGTCACCTACTAGAGGAACTTTGAGATTTGGACAGAGAGGCAAATTATCTAGGAGATACATTGGACCCTATGATATTGTGAGCAAGATTGGTGACGTGGCTTACAGATTAGCCTTACCACCTGAGCTTTCCGGCGTACACAATGTGTTCCATGTGTCTATGTTGAAAAAGTACGTCCCAGATCCATCACATGTACTCCGTCATGAACCATTAGAGATCAGAGAAGATGCCACCTATGTCGAGAAGCCTATTCAGATCATCGATACGAAGGAACAAGAACTGAGAACGAGGACTATACAATGGGTGAAAGTGCTCTGGGAAAATCACGGACCTGAAGAGGCAACGTGGGAATTACGGGATCAAGTTCAGAAGAAGTATCCGCATCTACTACCCGAGGTTAGTATTTTTGTTTCATTTGGTGGACCAAA
The DNA here is from genome assembly GCA_029852735.1 of Persea americana. Lineage (NCBI taxonomy): Eukaryota > Viridiplantae > Streptophyta > Magnoliopsida > Laurales > Lauraceae > Persea > Persea americana. Next base: position 41,693,485 of record CM056813.1, read on the forward strand.
TGCCCTAAGGGGTGGAGGATGTAAGACCCCGCCCCGAGAGTTTCCGATTAGTGTTAATTAAGACGTGTTTTAGCTATAAGCGAGATTAGTGGAAATGGGTTAAATCTGGATTAGAATAGCTTTTTATAGCTTTGAATAGTTTTGGGAATCCTTTTGATCTAGTGGGGCCCTTTGGGGGTTCCTTTTTATTGTGTCTTGATTTGTTTTGGGATTTAGTTATAATTCTGGAAATCGGTAATTTGCTCCGTTGAATGTATTTTATGATTCCCGACAACTTTCGTATTTGCTCCGTTCCCGTCCGAGACCTCTAAACCCTACTTTGCCATTGATAGGGGTAAAACAGTCTTTTTACACAAAATCTGGACACCATTTTCGATGTCTCCGAAACTTGTAAAATATATACTTTTTGGAAAGTAGAAATTTCGACGAGCAATTCTTCCTTCTTCGTCGAATCCATCCGAAGCCCGTAGATTGATGTTTTAGCCCATTTTGGACCTTTAAGTTGTGGGACCCATTGCCTTAACTATATAAGGAGAAGCCCTCTTCTTCTTCCTCTTCTTGCAATTTCTTGAGAACAAGGTGTCCCAGCCCAGCCCTAGAGTTCTTCCATTTCTTCTTGCTCCTTCTTCTCTCAATCTCTCCCAATCTCTTGCTAAAGGCTAAGTGGATGCTACAATCTTCTTCCCCTCCATGAGAGCTCCTTCTTGGTACCATTTTTAGAGAGAAACCACCATTCAAGGACCCTCTTTGAACAAGCCTTGTGTATTTGAAGAACTTCCATGTAAGCCCTTCTTCTTATCTTTTAGATTTGGATTATTCTAGTCTAGAGGATGCTTCATTTCCATTATTGGAAGTTATCCCTTTCTATTTCATAGTTTTGCCTTGTTAGGGCTTGTAATGATTGTATTTTGGGGATTTTGTGTAGATTGTAGATTTTGAGCTTGATAGAGTGATTAGAGCTTGACTAGCATTCTTGGAGACCAAGGCAAGTGGATGAATGGATTCAATTTGAATAAGTTCTTATTTTGTCAAAAATGTGGATTTTGCTATTCATATGTCATTTGATTCATTATGTCTCATAAGGCTTTGGAAATGTATTTATTGTCATGGTTTTCTCTTATTTAGTTTTATGAGAATATATGCATGCATTCATGAAAGTTTATTTTGGGTTGGTATGACCCCTTAAATGAGATTTGAATTTGTATTAAATGAGATTCGGATTTGGTAGGTGAATGAATGCATGGATGGAATGGTAGTTGGTGGAGAGAGTTAAATGTAAAAGGGAAGGGAATAGACCCATTCCATGTTAGGAAATGGTTGGAGTTGAAGTGAAGGGGTTTGGAAGAGAAAACACTGAAATCTGCACCTGATGTGTAGTCCCCGCAGCTGGGCGGTCAGCGGGGGGTCACCTCGGCGGCTAGCCGACAGGTGACCGGCGGCTAGCCGACCCAGATGCGGTTAGAAACACAGAATGCTGTATTTTGTCAGGCCAACCGCGGTCAGCCGCGCGGTCAGTTCGCGGCTAACCGCCGACCCCAAACCCAGTGACCGCTAGGTAGCCGAGAGGCGCGGTTAGAAACACAGAATGCTACATTTTAGCAGGGTGAACCGCGGTCAGCCCCGCGGTCAGCCAGCGGCTAACCGCCGATCACCTCGACGGCTAACCGCCAGCTAACCGACAGGTGACCGAATTTTACCCAGAATTCCTGAGTTCTTTCCATTGTGTTCAGTTATGATATTTAAAGGTTTGGATGGGTTGTTCTGATGCCCTACCACCTTGGAAAGACCCAGGGGATGACATAAGGAGAGTGACATAGAAAGAAAAACCATTTCGGAAGAGGTATTGGGCCTTTTAGATTCATTAATGTGCATAAGAAAACTTAGTATGTCCTCTATCATTCGAGTACCATATTAGGGTTATATGGACATACAAGATCCTTATACATGTTGCTTGAATATGGAAGCCTCAATATTTAGTCCCTAATGATATAAGAAATTATTGCTTTGTTTTACTCAAATTATATATGTAATTACCCGATCTCAATGGTTTTATCTCAAATTCCGATTTGTACACCCGATATGTCCTGCCAGCCGTGTAAACATGAACTGAGAATGATTTGAATGTGTGTGCCTTCGAGCACCATGCCCCGCCTGCCCGCATGTTTTATATTGATATAGTTTTGTATATGTTTTGGATTTATCATGTAACCTAAGAGTCGGCACCACTAAGCTTGGACATCCTTGCCAGTCTGATCAACTGACTTGGGTCTCCCCCTGTGCTCCCGCCAGTTGCAACTTGGATCCCGTACTGTCCCGTTACCCGGTTCGCGGCCGTGGTCTTGCCTAGCTATATGTATATGTATATGTATCTGTTTATAATATTGGTTCTCGTCACTTCGTGTGATTGAGCCCAATGCACGCAATGTGCTCTCGTCACTCTAGTGATAGAGAGGATTTGGCTTTAGTGTGGTTGCCATCTACTCAGTTCCTGTACCTTGAATACCCCGCATGCTTTATATTGCATTTGTATTTCAAATGAACTATGCACCCTGTTTTATGACAGATTTCGTTATAACTATGATATGTTTGATTTCTTTCTTGGTTTATCTATTCACCCACCTGCCAGACCGTCGTGTCTGACCCATTTTTGTGGTACTCAGGTCCAGCTCCCGTCTTTGCCCTTGAGGAGGAGTCAGAGGAGGCGGTCGGTGAACCGCAACGTTTAGTGGAGTGGCAAGCTGACGATGTCATGTAGACATTCGGTTTAGCCCGGAGCTACGAACATTTTGGGAATTTTGAGAATGATACTGTTTTATACTTTTGAGTTGTATTGGCCTTTGTTGGCCTTTATTTTTGGGGAATGTTAATTAACTTGTTCTTTTGTTAAACTTTAACTTAATATTTTGGGAATGCTAATGAGATCATTGCTCACTCTGACATCATGCTATACTTGTTTATTAACAGTCTTACTTGATGTGATCGGAATAAGAGTTTGATTTGCTACACGCTTCCGCACCAATATAAATGTTCTATGAGTGTATGAGGAATCCTCACCGCGGAAACCTGTGGGAAATTAAGGAAATGTATAATTATTATCTAAGGGGTGGTCCCTTATCCACACCACCCCCGTCGCGGTCCCGGGACCCCGGTCCGGGGTCGCGACATGATGTCCTCAATGCGCCGCCGCTAGGAGAGCTGATTTTGCCATAACTTTTGCTTTTTGGGTCAAACGGTATCGGAATAGCCTGGAATTTGATGTAGAGCCTTGTAGTAGAATTTTGAGGCCAAGTGTGTGTTCCATATTCTGAATCGAGATCTCCAGCTTCGCCGCGCGAGGAGCTCTTGTTCAGCTATTGGAAGAGTGAAGTTAGGCCAAGTAATATCGAAATTGCCTGAAACTTCATGTGTACTATACTTTTGGCTGCTTTGAAGAATCTTGCAGTTTTTGTTTGATTCTGACAAGATTCGATACTTGAAGTAGCATTGCCTACTTGTGGTAGGATGCGACTTCATGTAATTGCTTCTTGATATTGAAAGTATATGAAGAGGCAAAGGTGACATTTTTTGTGTCAACACTCTCATCATCACAGCCAAACAAAACCCAAACCATCACCACTTAAGAACCTGCAACTGACCCTTCATTCCCTCTCCCAACGCCTATCCACCCAGCCAAACAACCCCTGCATCACCAACTCCTAGCCGACCTCACATCACCTACTATCCCCTAAAAGTCTAGGATCTGAACCCAAGAGGGAGGGGGGGGGGGGGGGATGGGGGGCAATTTCAGGATACCGCTTGTGTTATTTTTGGCCCAATATTTCGGCAGATTTTCCATTTCAGCCAATTTCTGTCTCTCTCTTAGTTTGATCAAAAGGAAAACAAAAAAGAAGAAGAGGAAGAGACCCACCTACTTCGACTGGGGCTCCTACTTCGACTAGTTTCTATTCAGACGTTGACTGCTGCTGCTGTTTCTACTACTGTTGTTGCTTTGAGCTCTAGGTGCCAAGTATTCCTCCTCTTCTTCTTCCTCCTTTCTTTTTTCTTTCTTTCTTCTTCTTCTTCTTTCTTCATTTTTTTTTTCATTCGTTCGTGCCCTAGAGATGCCAACGAAAAGGGAGAAAGAACCCATCGCTCTTATAATATGGGCCCGTTGGGCTTGTTTTGCTTCTTTCTTTTTTTAATGTTGGGCTACTGAGCCGGTCAGCCACTCAGCCCACTTTTCTTTTCTTCTCTTTTTAATGTTGGGCTACTAATCCAATCAGCCACTCGACCCACTTTTCTTTTTTTTTCTTTTTTTCTATGCTGAGATATTGTATTGTGAGGCCACCTCATTGAAAATTTGAAACAAATAGTGGGCCTTGTAATATTTGAGCTCTAAATTGAGATAAAATAAGCATTCTGCCTAAAATAAATCCCTAACCAAATAGTTATATTTATATATTTCAAGGAATACCATACCTGTATCCGTATCCTAAAATTTTAAAGTTAACGTATCGGATGCTCGTTCCTATGTCCCGTATCTGTACCCATGTCCGTATCCGGGAATCATAGCATGTGATGTCTCTAAGAAGTACATAAACATATGAACTAAACATTAAGCATATAATCATTAACCAAAAGCATGAACTATAAACACATGTAGTCATCCACCAGAACACAAGAAATTTATAGTGGTTCGGCCAACGTCCCTACATCCACTCCCGGCTTCCCTAATGGATTTTCCACTATCTCCATTTGAGGTTTAAGGTTCACCTCTAACCTTACAATCCACTCTTATGCTTTTCAAGGCTTAGCAATAACCTTTACAACCACTTATTCTTTTCAAAGGCATAGCAATAACATTTTCAACAATGAAAATTAACTCTCTAAATTGTTTTTATCAATACACTAAGAGAGATGCATTTGAGTACAATTCTTGTGCCTCTAACATAGGCTAATGTAAACATGTAAGCTTAATTCAAGCCAATGATTGCAAAGATTTATGAATGATGCATATACTTGAAACTCTCTATCTCATTTTTGAAATTTAATGCTCATTAATGATGCAAAGATGAAAACCATAAATCTGAGATAGAGGTATTAAATGATGCACACATGTTTAAAACGATGACCAAACTAGATTTTGAAAATGCATCCTAAGTGTCGCGACCCCGGACCGAGGTTTCCCAAAGCCCGGGCCCCGCGACGGTTGTTTCCATCCAACCATGATTAACCCACAGGTTTCCGCGGTGAGGATTCCCAAAAACGAACATGTAACAATCTCACACGAACAATGATTTGCGGAAGCGTGCAAGTAATCTCATCACAATTTAATAACATAAACCTTATGATTCCGAATTGCATAAGTTAACTCATCACCAAGACAGTAATCAGAGGAGAAAATGTAAACATAGCATTACCGAATTCAGTTCAAGTTTCAAGGTAACCAAAAAGTGTTAAGTTACATAACCCTAAAAGTGTGAAAAGGCCAACAAAGGCCATACATTCCAAAATAACAAAATAATCCCATCTATGTGTATCGTACTCAAGACCCTGCCCAACGTCTAGAGGACGTCGTCGGGTTGCCACTCACGGGCTGGGGGTGGCTCAAAAGCCTCCTCCGGGCGCTCCTCCGCAATAGCAACGGCGCCTGCATCTAAACACCAAAACAAAAGGGATCAGACACGACGGTCTGGCAGGTGAGCAGCTTAGACATAATACAAGACAGTTAATATGAAAGTAATCAACACTTAAAACATGGCATGAGTTCTGAACAAAACGTGTTTAAGATGTAGTTCAAAACTAATATGCTTTTCAATAAAATAACATGATTCACGGATCCACATTGAGCTCATCCTTTCTCCGTCATACGTAATGACAAGAGCAAGCAAAACGAAACAGAACAAGACTAACAAAACAGAAGTCCGAGCCACACAAGGTGGGCGGAAAACCGGCCGCGGAACCGGACAAAACAAAGATGTGTATAAATACACGACTAATCTGCAGATTGCCCTTATGTTTAAGGACCCCCTAACTAGTGGATCAGACTGAGAGGGCAGTCCAAGCTCAGCGGAATTCTATGATATCCATGTATGCATAAAACATATCAATGCTTGTACAAAACTTAGCGAAAAATGGGTAAAAACACTTATCAAAACAATGCAAGACGAGACGAAACAAGAATAGCATAGCTATAACAAGCAAAGCTGGAAAAGTGTCCCCATTATAGTTCTCGAAACAAATCAAAAGTTAAACACATGCTTGTAAATCAAAACAGGTACAAAACGGTATTCTTCGTGTCAAAATTCAAGATTTCGAAACAATTATGTCAAGTATATGCTAAGACTCTTTAGTTGATTCTTGTGAAGTTGAAACCCAAATGTTGGAGTTTAAAATGAATTGGTGTTCCCGAAGCTGGACAACATTTCATGTTTCCACTGTACAGCATCAAGCTAAAGATCCCATAACATATTCTAGTTTTTCTCTCCCATCAAAGCCCCTTCAAAATTCTCATTATGTACACTCGGTCACCACGCGGCTACCTGGCGGCTAACCGCCAGTTGTTGGTCGGCTGACCGACTAACCGACCGACTGCTGACCGACTGATCAGGAACATACTACTTTTCCAATTTCTTGCGCAGGTCGGCTAGCCGCCTGCTGACCGCCCGCGGGCCGACCACGCCCTGTGCAGAAAATGAGCTACTGTTATTCTAACCGACACAGGGTCGGTTAGCCGTGGGTCAACAGTCGGCTAGCCGACTGCTGGCCGACTGCTAACCGCCTGTTTGCGGCAGCTTCAGTTAGCTTCAGAATTCACACCCCTTTTCACCATTTCTTTCCTTTGGTTAAATCCCTGCATATCCCCTGAGCCTCCATGCTCTCCAAGGGCAATTTCCATCCAAATTCTAACAATCCACACTTCCATTCACCTCACAACATTTTCCTCCATCCTTGCATTCATTTTTAACACAATTTGGCAAGATAAAAGCAACATCAAATGAATAAAACCACTTATACAAACCATTAGCATATGCAATTCAATTAAATCAAAGTTTCAGACTATATCACATCCTTGAACCAATATATTGCCCAAGTTAGAATGGAAAAGAAATCAAATCATGAAAGTTAAAACATGCCAATATTGCATGCATTATGAATCTAAGTTGATCACTTGCCTTTACCAAAGTCCTAGCCCAACAATCTCAGAGACAAATCCTACCAAAAGTACTCCACGAAATCTACAAGAAAACCCATAAAAAGAACTTCAAAAATCCATCAAACGAGAAGACAATGACCCATTTCGAAGTGGGTGTTGCATGCTTGAAAAATGGGCTCCTAAGGAACTCAAAAGACTACATTGAAGAGGAGAAAAAGATCCATTACCTGAAGCTTGCTAAACAAGAAGAGGAGAAGAAAATGGAGTGGAAACACGGCTGGGATCTCCAAGAAAATGGTAGCAATGGATTCCTTGAGTTGAGAGGAAGAAGATGGTATGGTTGGTTTTTGATTTGAAGCTCTCTAGCTTAGGCATGCAAAGAGAAGAAAGGAAGGGAAGAAGAAGAGGTCTCAGCTAAGTTGAAGCAGTTGCAGGGAGCTTGAATCGTGAGTGAAAAAAAAATGAGGGAGAAGAGACTTAGTTCAAATGGGTTCTTGTGGGCCCCATTGCTCCAAACCTTGCAATGCTTAAATCACTGACTTGTGGGCCCCGGATGAAAACGACGAAGAAGACTAAAATGATCGCCGAAAAATCTAGTTTCCAAAAAGTATAAATTTGGCATAGTTTTGAGATTTCGAAATTTGAGTTCAGATTTGGTGTGAAAAGACTGACTTACCCCTTTTGAGCCAAAACTTGGGTTTCTGGGCCTAAAACACAATCAAGTTGAACACAAAAGTTTATTAATAAAATAAAACCATTCAAAAGAGATCGAAATCACGATTAAAATCAGAAAAATGGAATTTCCTCCCAAGCTTACACGTACACTCAAGGCACCCTTAAGTGTGACCAAATAGCACAAAACGCTCTCAAAATTCCCCAAAGCTAATTCTAGACCAAATAGAACCAATTTCTAATCCCACGTACACTAAACTCACATTAACACTGAACACGCACTTAACTAACACTAATGCGCTAATCCTGGGTCGGGGTTTGACATCCTCCACCCCTTAGGTTATTTGGTCCTCCAAATAAAAATAAGTATACCTCTGGTAATAGTTCAGGATACTTTCTCTGGACTTGCTCTCGTAGTTCCCATGTCGCTTCTTCTGGCTCATGATCTTTCCACTGTACTTTGACCCAGTGAATTGTCCGATTTCTTAATTCTTGTTCTTTGGTGTCCACAATTCTAACCGGCTTCTCCACGTACGACGCATCTTCTCGAATTTCCAGTGGTTCATGCTGTAGAACATGTGAAGGATTTGGGACGTATTTCTTCAACATAGAGACGTGAAAAACATTGTGTACCCCGGAGAGTTCCGGCGGTAACGCAAGTCTATAGGCAACATCTCCTATCTTGCTCAAAATCTCATACGGTCCGATGTACCTTCTCGCAAGCTTGCCTTTCTGTCCAAATCTTAGAGTTCCTCTAACCGGAGATACTTTCAAAAATACCTTGTCACCTTCTTTAAACTGCAAATCTCTTCTACGAGTATCAGCATAACTCTTTTGTCTACTTCGAGCAACCTTTAACCGTTCTTGAATCAACCTGATCTTATCACTTGTTTCTCCAACTATTGTCGGTCCGTGAAAGCTACGAACACCGACTTCTTCCCAGCAAACAGGAGTTCTGCATCTCCTACCATAGAGTGCTTCGAAAGGTGCCATCCCAATACTGGAATGGTAGCTGTTGTTATATGCAAACTCACACAGTGGTAAGTACTCATCCCATTGAACCTTGAAATCTAGTACACAAGCCCGTAGCATGTCCTCTAAAGTCTGTATAGTTCGCTCTGACTGGCCATCAGTCTGAGGATGGTATGCAGTGCTGAATTGCAACTTAGTGCCCATAGATTCGAATAGGGTCTTCCAAAACCTCGAAACAAATCTGCTATCTCTGTCGGAAGTGATGGAGACGGGCTGTCCATGTCTGCTGACTATCTCAGTAACAAATAAATCTGCAAGTGGTGCCATATGCATCTTACTCCCTGTCTTCATAGGAATGAAGTGAGCAGACTTCGTAAGACGATCTACTATAACCCAGATAGCATTGTTCCCTTTCCTGGTAGTAGGCAAACCGGAGACGAAATCCATAGTGATGTGTTCCCATTTCCACTCCGGAATGTCCAATGGTTGCAACAACCCTGGAGGTTTCTGGTGTTCTGCCTTAATCTGCTGACACGTGAGGCACCGAGATACAAAAGCTGCAATCTCTCGCTTCATGTTATTCCACCAGAATCGGTTCTTCAAATTTTGGTACATTTTTGTACTACCCGGATGCATGGAGTATCTCGTGTTGTGAGCTTCAGTCATAATTTCATTCTTCAAGTCCTCGAGGTTAGGCACACACAAACGGTCACGGAAGTACAACACTTCATCTACAACCCTGAAGTCTGGACGTTCGGAAATGTGTTCCACAATCTTGGCCAAGTCCGGGTCTTGCAATTGACTGTCTTTGATTTTCTGGATGAAAGTAGGTTCAGACGTTATCATACTTGCCAACATCGCGCCCTGCCTCAACGGATGCACTTCTACTCCCAGTTCTTCAAATTGATACAAGACACTGACTCCTCTCAAGCTAGCCATAACCACTGATTTTCTGCTCAAAGCATCAGCTACTACATTCACCTTGCCCGGATGATACTTGATTGGGAAATCATAGTCTTTGATGTACTCCATCCATCGTCTCTGCCTCATGTTCAACTCTTTCTGCGAAAATAGATACTGTAGACTCCGGTGATCTGAATGTACTTCAAATTTCTCTCCATATAGGTAATGTCTCCACATTTTCAAAGCAAATACAACCGCTGCTAATTCCAAATCATGAGTTGCATAATTCTTTTCATGCTCTTTCAACTGCCTTGAACCATAAGCAACTACTTTGTCATTCTGCATCAACACACAACCCAATCCTACATTTGAAGCATCTGTATAGATAACAAATCCTCCACTTCCCGACGGTAAAGTGAGAATTGGAGCTGTAGTCAATCTTTTCTTCAGCTCTTGAAAACTTTCCTCACAATGGTCTGTCCATACAAAAGGCACATTTTTCCTAGTTAACTGTGTCAATGGTGCTGCAATAGATGAAAATCCCTGGACAAACCTCCTGTAATAACCTGCTAGTCCCAAAAAGCTTCTGATTTCCGTCACACTACTTGGCCTTTTCCAACTGACAACTGCTTCGACTTTGGACTGGTCCACTGCTAAGCCTTTTCTTGAAATAACGTGGCCTAGAAAAGCCACTTGTTCTAACCAAAATTCACATTTACTTAGCTTTGCATACAGCTGGTTGTCCTTCAAAAGCTGTAATGATGTCCTCAAGTGCTCTTCATGCTCTTCCTTACTCTTAGAATACACGAGAACGTCATCAATAAACACCACTGTAAAGTGATCCAAGTACTCCGCAAAGACTTTGTTCATGAGAGCCATAAATACCGCGGGTGCATTAGTCAACCCAAATGGCATCACCAGAAACTCATAGTGCCCGTATCTAGTTCGAAAAGCTGTTTTAGGCACGTCTGACTCTCTAACTCGCAGCTGATAATACCCAGACCTCAAATCTATCTTGGAAAAATACGCTGCTCCTTGCAATTGATCAAACAATTCATCTATTCTCGGCAACGGATACTTGTTCTTGACAGTCATGTGGTTCAATCTTCTGTAGTCTATGCACATTCTCCAGCTTCCATCCTTCTTTTTCACAAACAACACTGGTGCTCCCCAAGGTGACACGCTTGGTCTAATGAAACCTTTACTCAATAATTCTTGCAATTGGAGTTTTAGTTCACCTAATTCTGCTGGAGCCATCCTGTAAGGTGCAATAGAAATTGGAGCTGTCCCTGGAAGGAGCTCAATCGTGAACTCAACCTCCCGAATTGGTGGTAATCCCGGGATTTCTTCAGGAAAAACATCTGGAAACTCACATACAACGGGGATTTCCTCCACCCCTTGGGAACGTTTATCCTCCGAGATAAACGCTATAAAAGCGTCACAACCACTAGATACCATTCTGCTTGCCTTTAGTGCTGAAATAATGCCCACTTGGCCTTTCTTCCTGTTTCCCTGAACAATCAAATCTGCCTGTTCTCCTTTCAACTTAAAAGTAATAGTTTTACTAAAGCAATCCATGGTTGCATGATACTTCTCTAACCAATCCATGCCTAAGATGACATCAAAATCATGCATGTCTAAAATAATAAGATCTGCTGGAAGGTTGACTTCTCCTAATAGAACTGAACAATTTGGGTAGTAGATTCTACAAACGGCCTGCTTACCTACTGGTGTAGTGACAGTCAAGATATAATCAAGAATTCTAAATGGCATAGCAATCATCTTCGCAAACACAGGAGATAAAAATGAATGAGTGCTTCCAGGATCAAATAAAATTTGAGCTTCTACTCCACAGATGAAAAGTTTACCTTCCACTACATCGCCCGCAGCATCGGCATCGACACGATTAAGATTGTATGCCCGCCCTTGCTGCTGTGGTCTATTCTGCCTCCCTTGTGCGTTTCTGTTCTGCTGCTGCTGCTGAGGTGGACGAGCATTCTGATTTTGAACTTGTTGCCTGCCTTGTTGCTGCTGAGGTGGTCTTGCTTGGTTCTGGGCTGGAGCCTGTGGTGCTGCTTGCCTCTGTGGCTGGTTCCTATTAGCCTGATTTTGCACTTGTGGACAATCTCGAATGGCATGGTCCATAGCCCCACATCTAAAACAAGCTCCCGTGGCTTTACGACATTGTGCAGTCTCATGATTTTTGCCACAATGTGCACACGCACCTTGCCTTGGAGGATTTTGTTCTTGTCTTGGTTTCTTGTTCTGTGACCTTTGGTTCTGTTGGTGGTACTGTTGCTTTCTATCCCTGATGATCTGATTGTTGATGTCTTCGAACTTGTATGCTCTTTTGACTGCTTCATCGAAGGTGGCTGGTGGAACTACTCCTGTAGCATCCCTCATGATGATGGGGTGCAGCCCTTCTAAGAATTTAGTGATCTTCTTCTGCTCGGTGTCTATCAATTCTCGGGCATATCTAGCAAGCCTTTCAAACTTTGTCACATACTCCAAAACTGTCATGTTACCCTGCTTGAGCTGCTGAAACTCTATAGCTTTCTGTCTCTTGACATGAGAAGGGACATACTTATCAGTGAATTGAGTCTTAAAAGTCTCCCACGTAGCCCCATCTGGCATAGTCTGATACGGTTCCTTAACCGTTTGCCACCAAGTGTCCGCTAATCCATAAAATAGAGAAGCTGTAAGGTTGACCTTCTGTATGCCTGTACAAGTGAATACATCAAAGATCTTCTCTACATTAACTAGCCAGTCATCTGCAGCCAACGGGTCTTCTTGACCTGAGAACTCCTTGGGTCCTCTCTTCCTGAACCTCTCGAACAAAATGTTAGGGTCTTGTTCTCGATTGTTGATGATGATATTCGGTCCCCCAGGTTGCCTAGGAAGGGGTTGAGGCCTAGTTTGTAAAACTTCCAAAAGCTGTCTTTGAACTTGTGCCATTTCCTCATCCTTCTTAGCTAGCTGTTCTTGGAACCTAGCTTGGTTCTCATTGGCCTCTCTTTGTAGCCTAGCCTGGACTTCATTAGCTTCCCTCTGCATTCTTGTCTGACTTTCATTAGCCTGCCTCTGTTGTTCTAGCATGGCTTGCATGAGTGCCTGAAACTGAGTCATTGTAGGTGGCTGTTCATGAAGTGTTTCACTGTCATCATTATTGGTATTGCTCCCTGAAGCATTCTGATTCGGAGTTCTTTTTGGAGGCATGATGCTGTAAAACAAATTGTTAGTACATATTAACAAATTGGGGTTTGGTTTCTAAGTCCACACTACTGATCTAACGTGTTCACGGATCCTCGCCACGTCCCTAAGAGTTTCTAGTTTCTTTTAATTGCCTGAAACATGTCCCGCTCTGATACCAGTCCTGTCGCGACCCCGGACCGAGGTTTCCCAAAGCCCGGGCCCCGCGACAGTTGTTTCCATCCAACCATGATTAACCCACAGGTTTCCGCGGTGAGGATTCCCAAAAACGAACATGTAACAATCTCACACGAACAATGATTTGCGGAAGCGTGCAAGTAATCTCATCACAATTTAATAACATAAACCTTATGATTCCGAATTGCATAAGTTAACTCATCACCAAGACAGTAATCAGAGGAGAAAATGTAAACATAGCATTACCGAATTCAGTTCAAGTTTCAAGGTAACCAAAAAGTGTTAAGTTACATAACCCCAAAAGTGTGAAAAGGCCAACAAAGGCCATACATTCCAAAATAACAAAATAATCCCATCTATGTGTATCGTACTCAAGACCCTGCCCAACGTCTAGAGGACGTCGTCGGGTTGCCACTCACGGGCTGGGGGTGGCTCAAAAGCCTCCTCCGGGCGCTCCTCCGCAATAGCAACGGCGCCTGCATCTAAACACCAAAACAAAAGGGATCAGACACGACGGTCTGGCAGGTGAGCAGCTTAGACATAATACAAGACATTTAATATGAAAGTAATCAGCACTTAAAACATGGCATGAGTTCTGAACAAAACGTGTTTAAGATGTAGTTCAAAACTAATATGCTTTTCAATAAAATAACATGATTCACGGATCCACATTGAGCTCATCCTTTCTCCGTCATACGTAATGACAAGAGCAAGCAAAACGAAACAAAACAAGACTAACAAAACAGAAGTCCGAGCCACACAAGGTGGGCGGAAAACCGGCCGCGGAACCGGACAAAACAAAGATGTGTATAAATACACGACTAATCTGCAGATTGCCCTTATGTTTAAGGACCCCCTAACTAGTGGATCAGACTGAGAGGGCAGTCCAAGCTCAGCGGAATTCTATGATATCCATGTATGCATAAAACATATCAATGCTTGTACAAAACTTAGCGAAAAATGGGTAAAAACACTTATCAAAACAATGCAAGACGAGACGAAACAAGAATAGCATAGCTATAACAAGCAAAGCTGGAAAAGTGTCCCCATTATAGTTCTCGAAACAAATCAAAAGTTAAACACATGCTTGTAAATCAAAACAGGTACAAAACGGTATTCTTCGTGTCAAAATTCAAGATTTCGAAACAATTATGTCAAGTATATGCTAAGACTCTTTAGTTGATTCTTGTGAAGTTGAAACCCAAATGTTGGAGTTTAAAATGAATTGGTGTTCCCGAAGCTGGACAACATTTCATGTTTCCACTGTACAGCATCAAGCTAAAGATCCCATAACATATTCTAGTTTTTCTCTCCCATCAAAGCCCCTTCAAAATTCTCATTATGTACACTCGGTCACCACGCGGCTACCTGGCGGCTAACCGCCAGTTGCTGGTCGGCTGACCGACTAACCGACCGACTGCTGACCGACTGATCAGGAACATACTACTTTTCCAATTTCTTGCGCAGGTCGGCTAGCCGCCTGCTGACCGCCCGCGGGCCGACCACGCCCTGTGCAGAAAATGAGTTACTGTTATTCTAACCGACACAGGGTCGGTTAGCCGTGGGTCAACAGTCGGCTAGCCGACTGCTGGCCGACTGCTAACCGCCTGTCTGCGGCAGCTTCAGTTAGCTTCAGAATTCACACCCCTTTTCACCATTTCTTTCCTTTGGTTAAATCCCTGCATATCCCCTGAGCCTCCATGCTCTCCAAGGGCAATTTCCATCCAAATTCTAACAATCCACACTTCCATTCACCTCACAACATTTTCCTCCATCCTTGCATTCATTTTTAACACAATTTGGCAAGATAAAAGCAACATCAAATGAATAAAAACCACTTATACAAACCATTAGCATATGCAATTCAATTAAATCAAAGTTTCAGACTATATCACATCCTTGAACCAATATATTGCCCAAGTTAGAATGGAAAAGAAATCAAATAATGAAAGTTAAAGCATTCCAATATTGCATGCATTATGAATCTAAGTTGATCACTTGCCTTTACCAAAGTCCTAGCCCAACAATCTCAGAGACAAATCCTACCAAAAGTACTCCACGAAATCTACAAGAAAACCCATAAAAAGAACTTCAAAAATCCATCAAACGAGAAGACAATGACCCATTTCGAAGTGGGTGTTGCATGCTTGAAAAATGGGCTCCTAAGGAACTCAAAAGACTACATTGAAGACGAGAAAAAGATCCATTACCTGAAGCTTGCTAAACAAGAAGAGGAGAAGAAAATGGAGTGGAAACACGGCTGGGATCTCCAAGAAAATGGTAGCAATGGATTCCTTGAGTTGAGAGGAAGAAGATGGTATGGTTGGTTTTTGATTTGAAGCTCTCTAGCTTAGGCATGCAAAGAGAAGAAAGGAAGGGAAGAAGAAGAGGTCTCAGCTGAGTTGAAGCAGTTGCAGGGAGCTTGAATCGTGAGTGAAAAAAAAATGAGGGAGAAGAGACTTAGTTCAAATGGGTTCTTGTGGGCCCCATTGCTCCAAACCTTGCAATGCTTAAATCACTGACTTGTGGGCCCCGGATGAAAACGACGAAGAAGACTAAAATGATCGCCGAAAAATCTAGTTTCCAAAAAGTATAAATTTGGCATAGTTTTGAGATTTCGAAATTTGAGTTCAGATTTGGTGTGAAAAGACTGATTTACCCCTTTTGAGCCAAAACTTGGGTTTCTGGGCCTAAAACACAATCAAGTTGAACACAAAAGTTTATTAATAAAATAAAACCATTCAAAAGAGATCGAAATCACGATTAAAATCAGAAAAATGGAATTTCCTCCCAAGCTTACACGTACACTCAAGGCACCCTTAAGTGTGACCAAATAGCACAAAACGCTCTCAAAATTCCCCAAAGCTAATTCTAGACCAAATAGAACCAATTTCTAATCCCACGTACACTAAACTCACATTAACACTGAACACGTACTTAACTAACACTAATGCGCTAATCCTGGGTCGGGGTTTGACACTAAGTCTACCAAGTTTGTTCAAAACATGAATTTAATAACATGTGTAAATCATGCCAAATGTTGAAAACATAAAACATAATGTTAATATTGTTTAAAGTCCTAAGCATGTTATGAAAACAACATTTAAACAAGTCAAACATTGTTATAAATCATGCCATTAAATAAAACAAAGGTTTGAAACTTAGCATGAGATAATTTGAGAAAAGGGGCAAACCCATTTTTGATGAATCAAAGGCTGAGAGATCCATGGAATAGTCCTCCTAGTCTTCCTTTAGTCTAGCCTAGTTGCTCCTCTTTCCTTGGCCCTTAAAAGACTCAAACTGTTGGCACAAATCCCAGGGAAAATGCTCAAATATATAGCGAAAAGGTCTCCAATGGCTCTCTGGTCGGTTAACTGATTTTCAGTTCAGTTAACCAAACTCCAATGGTCATAATTTTGAACTCGAATGAAATTCAGTCAAGGACTCCGTTGACCAAACAGTGACCAAATGTCTGACCGAATCTTGGGGGAGAGTTTGGACATTTTTTTTATCATCAAAATTTAATTCATTCAGATTTCGGTGGACCGACTTTTAGTTCAGTCGACCGAATTTGAACTGACTTTCTGACCGAATTGAAGGTTGGTTAACCGAAATTTTTCCTCAGATTTTGATACAAAAAAGATTTTCTAAAAGGGGAATTTTGGTCATGGAAAACAAGAATCGAATTGAGACTAACATGTTTAAAATTGAGTTTCAAAATGTGACACAAAACATGTTTATGCATGAATCTTCAAAATTCCATCTGAGAAACCTTTTGAGGCTAACTTTTAAAGTTTAAAACATACATAAAGGTCTATCTTAAAAACATGATGCCATATATGAAAACTTAAATAAAAATGCATGAAAATTTCCAAGATGCAAAGATTAAAACTCATTAGAAAATGAGACATAAAGCTATCATGAAAATGTAAATGCATCAAATCAAATTGCAACAAATGAAAACCTTAACAACCCCTTCTCTATTAATCAGAGAAAGAGGTTGGAGAAGAAAGGGGAAAATGCTCTATGGCTGTAATAACCAGACAAAAGGGCTTGGATTTGAATCAAAGCCGACCATTTGGAAGAGAAGATGAGAAGTGTCTCACTGGGGTCATTTGTTTCACCGCATTTATGTATTTAATTGACCATTGTCTACAACAATTACAAACCTTTATGTCTGTTTGCAATATATGCATGCACATGTGGTATGTAAATCACATGTGAAATTGGTGTGTATTTGGTGTGAACAAATGGAAGATGTTTTTACCATCTTGATATTTGTGAAATGGAATCACATTAGCCCCATTATTTGAAATGTGAAGATTGTGTTCGACTCCTCTATTAGAGGAAGAAGGAAATAAAGAATAAGTTTTCGCGAAACACATCAATGCGAGAATTTAGTCCAGTCTAGATGAAAGTGAAAGACAATTTAGTCTTAAAAAATTGAAGTCTACGGTATAAGATGTTTTTGCTTATTACATATATTTGATGATGCTTTTGTAGGTATAAGGATATTTGAGGCTTTTTTTTTTTCCTTAAAAAATCCAATTTCTAAATTTGGTAGTTTTTTTTTTTTATGTGACCCACTTTTTTTTTATTTTTTATTGTCAGTTAAAGTGATACTTCACTTCCATTTACTTTCCAAATGAAATACCCAAACAAGCCGAGCTGGTTGGGCCACATTACCTGTTTCATTCAAACCCAAACCCAATTTGTCCATCCATTTTATTAGTACATTACAACTAAAATTTGTCGGAAGATCTGGGCTGTAACGTAGTGATCGTGCTAGCAGCCTATCATTAAATGCTTCACAAAGAAGAAAAGAGTCAGGGGAGGGGACCATGCACGGCCCAATACACTGAAAAGTGGGATATCATGCTTGCCTTGCCTACTGCAGTTTCTAGTACGTCACTGCTACGGCCCTGGTAGGCTGCTATACCAAACAGGCCGTTGCTGTAACATTGCAGATTACAGGGTCAGTGTCTGCATAACCTTTTTTTCGTTCCTTTGACCCATGTCCCCATGCCACTCTTAAATCTATAATAATAACAATAGATGAGACATCTAAGTAGTACGTACGAGTTTACCCACCCATAATTTTGGCTCCATTTAGTGCATATTTGCTATCTCTATTTTTCACCTCTATTTATCTATTTGTCTAAATTGGACAGAGATTAGAAAAATTAGAGCGTTTGGTAGGATGACTTTATCATCTTCTTATTTTAGAGGAGTAGAGGCAAATCCTCTAAAATTGAAATGCCCACTTTCTGGACATGTGAAAAATAGAGGTATAGGCTCTAAAAAAACATAGAGGCAAATCCTCTAAAATTGAAATGCCTTCTTTTTCTTATAGCTCTTTTTTTAATGGCTATATTTTAAATGGTCTGTCAGAAAAAGAGTAGAGATGCCAAACATGGCCTTAGTGGACCAAGATTTAGTTGGTCCCACAGTTGATAGTACCACTAAGGAAAAATCAGCTCTCTTTTTATTTTTAAATTAAGGTGCAGAGTTGTTGGTCTTGCCTATCAAATATAAGAAGTTCGATTTTCATTTAATGATGCCAAATGTTTGATCATTTTATGAGTTAAGGTCAAATTTTTGCACGCTCATTGTGCTAGTCCTCTTATATGTAGTAGATTTCTTAAGTTTCACTGTCATGGGGTGTAACTCGGTGTGAGCGTACTTGCTCATTTGTTTCAATATGGAACTGAATTCCTATAGATTTTCAGAAATATTGGTAAAAAGGGCTAAATTTTAAATAAATTAATGTGAAAATTCATAATGTTAAAAGCTTCTTTTTAATAGGGAATTAGTTAAGGGGAGATGGATTATAAATACCAGGCAACATCCTAGTAAGTCAAATCCTAAGAAAGTGATGATCTCTTTTACATCTCTACAACCTTACATCTTTCACCCCTCATCTCTCTAATAATTTTGTGGTGGAACTGTGTTACCATGATTTCCTAGGTATTCAATTATATGCAAACTAAGAGGCCCTTTAGTATATTTGGTTATAGTAGAAAACCAGGCTCAACCCATTTATCTGACTTGCCTAATTAACCCGAAACCGACCATACCACAAACAGATCTATCGGTTGCAGGTCAGGAAATCCTTACTTACAGTTAAATAGGCAAGACACTAGTTGACCTGCTTAACCTTCTAACCTGAGATGCAACATTTTCAGCGAGCCATTTGCACCTCCTTGATACAAGAATATTTTGGCCATTCTTTTCTGTTTGGGGATATATTTAGTTAATTTTAAAGAAGAAGAAAAAACTCTTAAAATACTGTTGGTGTTGGTTGGGTCGGCTGTGGGGTGGAGGTATCTAAGTTGTTCAGTAATTAGTTCAGATACTAGCTGTGCCTCGACCCACAGACCCAAGTCGCAACCTAACCCAAACAAGTTCTACCAGAAAAAAATAAAGAAACCCAAATAATTCCAACCAAAATTTCACTTTCAGTAGGATCAGGTCATGCGAGTTCGAGTATGATCGAACCCAGTTGCACATATGGTTATGATTCATGAATGTAGGAATTTTCCAGAAAACTAGGAAGAGGACACATTACATATAGATAGGACCAATGGAGCCTTACAAGTAGAAAAATGGGTTGCAGATCGATCCATTGGTAATTTCTAACGTTTCAATCTATGGTATTTCAGCTAATATGGCTAGGCAAATTTATTTGACTCTCTATTTGTTCACGGATCCAATGTTTCGAAATGACCAGATAGGCTGAGTTTTAACACATGCGCCCCTTGTGTACAAAATGGCCGTACTCAGTGTTTTTATAAATTCTCACTAAAAAAAGGGGCCTGTTCAATGAGACCAATGGACTCCACCTATTTTTGACCCGGCCCCATTTCTGTGGGGACTGTAGAATTTGTTGAAGACCCAATCTCTAAGAATAAGGCCTACAAACCAATGCATACTAGACATGTCAAGAACACCTTTTTTTTTTTTTTTTTTTTTCTCAATTTGGTGACAAGGACTAAATGTTGGCCTAGTGGGTCCAGACCAAGTGGGTTCAGGGTCATAGACATTATGGTAATTATACCGGGACTTTCTTATTGACTAAGATAGGGTTTCTTGGGGGATAAGAAAGAGAGCATTATATATTCATATAAAACCCATGTGATATACCGTACCGATCATACATAGAGTGAACCCAATGAGAGTCGAGTTTCTTTCTCATGGACGTAGGCAAGTTTACCGAACCACGTAATTCTTTTGTGTGTGATTGCTTATTCTTGTGGTTGTTCGACTGCATTAATTCACATTTTTGCGTACACGCACACAACGAGTGGTATCTGAGCCTAGGGGATTGTTCGTCGTCTTCGTTGCATATAAGAGAGGAGATCTGACCGTGATCTCCTGTGGGCCACACTGATCGGATTTGCGAAGCAATCCAAAGTTGTAGACATCAGAAGGGGAATCGATTGTCCCAGGGTATGGTCACCGTCACCGTCACCGGCATCGTCCCCGGTCCGAAGGAATTGCAGAACCGGAGAATACAGTGGTTTTCCGCCTTTGATTTTTCGCAGAACCGGAATTGCAGACGAAACAGAGGGCCGCTGGGTTTTTGATTTGCAGGATCGCAACCGGACCCACATTGCTGGACTTCCTGCGTGTCGCCAGAGAAGGAGGATAGCCACCGGACGCCGTGCCGTGCCATTGTCGGACTCGAGGAAGAAGGCAGCAGGCTGCTGTCCATTTTTTGTTACAGAAACCAGAAGAAGAAGACGACCTGGGTTTGATCTGGGCCAAGTCAAGTTCTGTCTCTAGGTACGGGCTCGGTTCACTTGACCCGTTTGCAAAAGCCCGGCCGAGAACCACTAACACGCTGACGTCAGCAAATAGTACGGTTAAAAGGGTTTGATCGGAGATTGATGGTTGAGAATTGTTCGTGCTATATCTTGATCATCGAGTGACTGATCGGAGATCTGTTTGTGCATACAGACTCGTTGCGAGCAGATCTACATACCTGTGGAAGAAGATTGGTAGTTTGACAGTTAGCAGGAAAGTTTGACAAATCGGAGCGCAGAAAATTGTTTTGCGATATCGGAGCCATCTAGAGTCGGATTTCAGATTCGTTTCTTCTAGCGTGCTCGTGGTGACAAGATCTGCAAATTGGTGCAGAAATTAAGGTTAGTGAAACTTGTTTGTTTTTCTTGATTATTCAATTGAGATGGAGAACAACACTATAAACACTAGCATCATCAAATTGAACCATAAAAATTAGTTAATTTGGAAATCAATGATGGAGGATATACTCTATTGTAAAGACCACTATGATCCCATTGAAGGGGATAACGCTCGACCAAATGATATCTCTGATGCAGATTGGAAAAAGATGTATAGAAAGGCCATTGGTCACATCAGACAGTGGGTGGATAACAGCATATTTTACCACGTGTCTAATGAAACCAATGCGAATACCCTTTGCAAGAAGTTAGAAGATAAATATGAGACGAAAACTGCAGTGAACAAAACTTTTCTGATTATAATGCTTGTGAACATGAAATTCAAGGAGGGTGGAAAAATTGAAAATCATATAAATGATTTTGAATGCGTTGTGAATGAATTAGCCTTAATGAAGATGGTCCTTGATGATGAGATACAAGCTTTGTTACTTTTAAGTTCTTTGCAACATACATGGGAGACATTGGTTGTTTTCGTAACCAACTCTACTTCAGACGGTGTGTTATCAATGAGTCAGGTTACTAGTAGCTTGTTAAATGAAGAAACAAAAAGGAAAACTACAGGGACATATAATGCACAGGCTTTGTTACTGAGAAAGGGGGAGTAAGAGTAGGGCACCAAAGGGGGGTCGTGGCAAGTCTAGAGGTGGATCACAGACTAAGAAAAAGTCTAGAAAATGCTTCCATCGTGGTAAGTAAGGTCACATTAAAATGAACTGCTTTGCCTTGAAAGAAAAGAAAGAAGCCAACGCTGAGCAGAAGAATGACACTAACACTATAGCTACTTTGGATAATAAAATAGTGGTATTAGCCAGTGAAGATTGTCGCGACCCTGGACCGGGGTCCGGACCCGCAAACAAAGATGCTTAGGTGAACATACCTTCAACAATGATTGTACATTCACTTAATTTCCCACAGGTTTCCGCGGTGAGGATTTCACACACACTCACAAAACATTTACATTGGTGCGGAAGCGTGTAGCAAACTAAATTTGTAATTCAATCCACTATACAAGACTGATAAATACATATGTATGATATGATGTCGGAGTGAGCAATGATATCATTGAAATTCCCAAAATATAACATTTGAAGTTTAAACAAAATATCATTTAAGTTAGCATTCCCCAAAAATAATGGCCAACAAAGGCCAGTACAATCAAAATGTAAATCCAAGTAAACCAATAATCCCCCCCAAAATATTTTCGTAACTCAAAGCCCGACCAAATGTCTAAACGACATTGTCAGCTTGCCACTCTACTAAGCGATGTGGTTCACCGACCGCCTCCTCTGGCTCCTCCTCATAGGCAATGACGGGAACTGAACCTGAGTACCACAAGAATGGGTCAGATACGACGGTCTGGCAGGTGGGTGAATAGATAATACAATAAAATACATCGAAAGAAAAAATTCAAGAGATGTTGAAATCTGTCTAAACATGTATTTCCATAAAACAAGATATATTATTTGTCAAAATGAATATATGAAATAAAACATGCAGGATATCAAAGAACAGGGAACTAGCAAGGTGGCAACCACACTAAAGCTAAATCCTCTCCATCACTAAAGTGATGAGAGCAAATTCAGTGCATTGGGCTCGAACACGCGAAGTGACGAGAACCAGTGATATATACATATACATATAGCTAGACAAGACTACGGCCGCGGAACCGGTAACGGGACAGGACAGAATCCAAGTTGCAACTGGAGGGAGCACGAGGGGGAGGCCCAAGTCAGTTGATCAAACTGATGAGGACGTCCAAGCTTAGTGGTGCCGACTCATAGGTTATACGAGAAATCAAAACATGCACAAAACTATATTAGTGTAAAAATGTCAAGCAGGCGGGCATGGTGCTCATAGGCACACATTTCATGTCATTATCTTTTCATGTATAAACGAGGCTGGCCGAACAGGTCGGGTGCATAAATCATGGCTTGAGATGAAAATAGTGATATCGGGAGAATTCGGGTTAAGACAAGTACAATCTGAGTAAAACAGTGTAATGATTCCTTATATTTAATTACGGACTATGTATTGGGACTTCTGTATTCACACATTATGTATAAGGACCTTGTATGCCTACTATTGCTCTTAACATGATACTCGAATGATGATAGACATCCCACGTTTCCTTATACAGTTTGGTAAAACCATAATTCTCAATACATTTCCGAAGTGGTATTTCTTTTCAAGTAAATCTCCTTATGTCATCCCCTAGGTCTTTCCAAGGGGGTAGGGAATCAAAACAACCCTTCCCAGCCTTAGAACATCATATTTGGACACCATGGAAAAGACCCAGGAATTCTGTACAGTTCAGATAGGAGGTTCGCTCAAGTGGACTGGTTCCGGTCAGGAGGGCTCAAGCGAAAAATGAGGAGGCTCGAGCGAACATAGTTCTGTGAGGGGTTTGCTCGAGCGAGTATGAGTTCGCTCGATCGAACTACTTTCGGTCAGGAGAGGTCGAGCGAAAGGAGGGAGGCTCGAGTGACCAAGGTTCTGTGAGGGGTTCGCTCGAGCGTGTATGAGTTCGCTCGAGCGAACTGCTCCGGAACAGGAAGACTTGAGCGAAGGAAGATGTTGGCTCAAGCGATAGAGGTTCTGTGAAGGGCTCGCTCGAGCGAATAGAGGTTCCCTCGAGCGAACTGCTTCAGAAACTCTCCGTTTCAGCAGTCCGAACCTCATCTTCCCTTCTTTTCAAAACTTCATTTCATCCAACACTTCACACAATATTTATGCTCTCAACCCACCAACTTCCATCCCATTCAAGTCCTCCAACAACCATCCATTAACACCAAAATCACATCATTTCTCCTTTCCAATCCCATTCAATGCACAACCACCAAATTAATAACAAACTACATGTGGTCCAAAAATAAGCTTTCACAAACATAATGCATATACATTCTTCAAAAGTTCCAATATGGGAAATAACTTAGCAAGATGAACATTTCAAAAATCATTGCTAACCATAGTACATAAGAGAAGATGAATAGTGAAAAATCCATAAATTCATATTAAAACATGAAATCATTCAAGAAAGCTATTCATCCACTTGCCTTGGTTCCCAATTAAGCTAATCAATCTCTAATCACCACTCCTTAAGCCAAATCAAAGATCTACACAAAATCCCCAAAATAACACTAATCACAAACCCTAGAACGACAATACAAGACATAGAGAGAGATAGCTTCCAATAATGAAAGTGAAGCATCTTCAAGACTAAAAGAGCACAAATCCAAGAGATGAGAAGAAGAGCTTACATGGAAGGCTTCCAAATGCACAAAGCTTGCTCAAAGAAGATCTTAGAGTGGAGGGTTTTCTCTAAAAATGGCGGAAATAAGAAGTATTCTTGGAGGGGAAGAAGGTTGGAGCATCCATTTTCCCTTTAGCAATAGATTGAGAG
The DNA here is from genome assembly GCA_029852735.1 of Persea americana. Lineage (NCBI taxonomy): Eukaryota > Viridiplantae > Streptophyta > Magnoliopsida > Laurales > Lauraceae > Persea > Persea americana. The sequence continues at coordinate 41,718,158 of CM056813.1, forward strand.
TGATTGAGAGATGAACGAGCAAGAAGAGGGCAAGAAGAACCCTAGGCTGGAAATCACTAGCTCTCAAGGAAAAGTTGGAAGAAAAAGAAGAAGGAAGAAGTCTCTCCCTTATATAGACAACAAGAATGGGACCCGCAACTTAAACAATTACGTGGGCTTAAAACATCATCTCATGGGCTTCGGATGGATTCGACGAAGAAGGAAGAATTGTTTGTCAAAATTTCTAGTTTCCAAAAACTATATATTTCACGAGTTTCGGAGACATCGAAAATAGTGTCCAGATTTTGTGTAAAAAGACTGATTTACCCCTATAACTAGCAAAGTAGGGTTTAGATGTCTCGGACTGAAACGAGGCAAATACGAAAGTTGTCGGGAATCATAAAATAAGTCGAATGGGCGAAATACAGATTTTTTCGATTATCACACAAATCCCAAAATCACACAAAACACGATAGAGAAACCCCAAAGGGTCCCACTAAATCAAAAGAGTACCCAAAATCATCCAAAGCTATAAAAAGCTATTCTAATCCACACTTAATCAATTTCCACTAATCTCACTTATAACTAAAGCACGTCTTAATTAACACTAATCGGAAACTCTCGGGGCGGGGTCTTACATCCTCCACCCCTTAGGGCATTCGGTCCTCCAAATGAAACAAAATAAGTAACCTCGGGTAGTAGGTGTGGATACTTCTTCTGAACTTGATCCCGTAATTCTCACGTTGCCTCTTCAGGTCCGTGATTCTCCCAAAGCACTTTCACCCAGTGAATAATCCTTGTTCTCAGCTCTTGTTCCTTTGTGTCTATGATCTGGATCGGCTTTTCTATATAGGTGGCATCTTCTCTAATCTCCAACAGTTCATGATGGAGCACATGCAATGGATCGGGGACATACTTATTCAACATAGACACATGGAACACACTGTGTACGCCAGAAAGCTCAGGTGGTAAGGCTAATTTATAAGCCACGTCACCAATCTTGCTCACGATATCATAAGGTCCAATGAATCTCTAAGATAACTTGCCTTTCTACCCGAATCTCAGAGTTCCTCTAGTGGGTGACACTTTTAGGAAAACCTTATCTCCTTCCTTAAACTACAAGTCCCTTCGGTGAGAGTCTGCATAACTATTCTGTCTACTCCAGGCTACCTTCAGACGTTCCTGGATCAACTTGACTTTATCACTAGTCTCAGTCACTATAGTCAGTCCATGAAAACTGCGAACACCTACCTCTTTCCAACAAACTGGAGTTCTGCACCTTCTTCCATACAATGCCTCAAAAGGCGCCATCCCAATGCTCGAATGATAACTGTTGTTATAGGCGAACTCGCAAAGCAGTAGAGTCTCATCCCATTGAGTCTTGAAATCTAACACACAAGCTCGAAGCATATCCTCAAGGGTATGAATTGTCCTTTCTGACTGACCATCTGTCTGTGGGTGATACACTGTGCTAAACTGAAGCTTCGTACCCATCGACTCATGCAAAGTCTTCCAAAATCTTGAGATGAATCTGCTATATCTGTTCGAAGTAATGGAGACTGGCTGCCCGTGACGACTGACTATCTCGTTAACAAACAACTCCGCGAGAGGTAACATGTGCATTTTCTCTCCGGTCTTCACGGGTATAAAGTGTGTTGACTTGGTAAGGTGGTCCACAATGACCCATATAGCGTTATTCCCTTTTCTGGTTCTTGGTAATCCCGAGATAAAATCCATGGTGATATGTTCCCACTTCCACTCCGGGATTTCTAATGGTTGCAATAAACCTGGAGGTCTCTGATGCTCTGCCTTCACCAACTGACAAGTCATACAACGAGAAACAAAAGTTGTTATTTCCCTCTTCATGTTGTTCCACCAAAATCTACCCTTCAAGTTCCGGTACATCTTCGTGCTACCCGGATCCATAGAATACTTCGTACTATGCGCCTTTGTCATGATGTCATTCTTCAAATCTTCAATGTTGGGCACACATAGACGATTACGATAGTATAAAATTCCATCTACAATACGAAAGTCAGGACGTTCTGCTATATGCTCTGAAAACTTGGCCAACTCTGGATCTTGCAATTGGTCATTCTGGATCTTCCGAATGAACGAGGGCTCAGACACTGACATGTTGGCTAACAACACTCCCTCGCTTAGGGGCTGAAAATCTACACCCAATTCCTCAAACTGCTGAAAGAAGCAAGTAACTCTGAGACTTGCCACACTTGCTGACTTCCTACTCAAGGCATCGGCTACTGCATTTGACTTCCTCGGGTGATACTTGATCGGAAAATTGTAGTCTTTAATATATTCCATCTATCTTCTTTGCCTCGTGTTCAATTCCTTCTGAGAAAACAAGTATTGTAAGCTGCAGTGATCGGAGTGGACTTCAAACTTCTCTCTGTAGAGGTAATGTCTCCATATCTTTAAGGCAAAAACAACCGCTGCTAACTCCAGGTCATGCGTTGCGTAGTTCTTCTCGTGGTCCTTCAACTGCCGGGATCCGTAAGCAACTACTTCCCCATCTTGCATCAACACACAACCAAGTCCTATGTTTGAAGCATCGGTAAAAATGGTGTAACTGCCGCTCCCGGATGGCAAGGTGAGGACTGGTGCTGAAGTCAGTCTCTTTTTCAATTCTTGGAAGCTAGGCTCACACTGATCTGTTAACACGAATGGTGCATTCTTCTTGGTCAACTTCGTCAAAGACGCTGCAATCGACGAAAATCCTTGTACAAATCTCCGGTAATACCCTGTCAATCCAAGAAAACTTCTGATTTCTAACGCATTCTTCGGTCTTTCCCACTTTACAACTGCATCTATCTTAGCTGGATCCACTCATAATCCTTCTTTGGAGATGATATGTCCCAAAAATACGACTTTTTCGAGCCAAAAATCGCACTTGCTGAGCTTCGCATACAATTGATTGTCTCTTAGGAGTTGTAGTGCTATCCTCAAATGCTCTTCATGCTCTTCTTTGGACTTGGAGTACACCAAAATGTCATCAATAAATACCACTGTAAATTAGTCTAAGTACTCCACAAATATTTTGTTCATCACAACCATGAATACTGCCGGTGCATTTGTCAGTCCAAATGGCATCACTAGGAACTCATAGTGTCCATATCTTGTCTGAAACGTTGTCTTCAATACATCTGAATCTCTAACTCTCAACTGATGGTAACCGGATCTTAGATCAATCTTCGAAAAGTAGGCAGCACCTTGCAATTGGTCATATAATTCATCTATCCTTGGCAACGGATACTTGTTCTTGATAGTAGCTTGGTTTTATCTCCGGTAATCAATACACATCCTCATCGAGCCATCTCTCTTCTTGATGAATAAAACTGGAGCTCCCCATGGTGAGACGCTCGGTCTAACAAAACCCTTGTCCAACAATTCTTGCAATTGTATCTTCAATTCTCCTAATTCTGCTGGAGCAATTCTGTATGGTGCAATAGATATCGGAGCGGTCCCCGATAACAACTCAATGGTGAAGTCAATCTCCCTAACAGGTGGTAAACTTGGGATTTCTTCTAGAAAAACGTCTGGGAACTCACAAACAATTGGGATCTCCTCCACCTCTTGGGACCGTTTATCCTCCGTGATAAACGCTAAATACCCTTCACAACCACTTCTCACGAGTCTATTAGCCTTCAATGCTGAAATAAATCTTGGACAAGAATTACTCCTCTCTCCTTGAAATAGGACTCCTGCAGGGGTCTCCCGTAACTTGAAAGTGAGGGTCTTATGAAAACAGTCCATAGTAGCGTGGTATCCCGCTAACCAATCCATCCTTAGGATGACGTCAAAATCAGATATCTCCAATAAAATAAGATTCGCGGGTAACATCACATCTCCTATCTTAATAGCACATCTAGGATAATATTTCCTACACACAACTTGTTTGCCTACTGGGGTGGACACCGTCAAAATAAACTCAAGTTCTCTAGCAGGCATATCAATCAACTTAAAAAAATTTGGAGACATGAAAGAGGGCGTGGAGCCAGGGTCAAACAATATCTTAGCTTCAAATCTACAAACTAGGAGTGTACCTTCCACCACATTATCTGCAACCTCTGCATCAGCTTGGTTGATCGCATACACTTGTCTTCGCTGCTGAGGCCTGTTTTGAGCTTGTTGCTGCCTTCCTTGCTGTGCATTCCTATTCTGTTGAGGACGGTTTTACCCTTGCTGATGGGCTTGTTGTTGCTGTGGAGGTCTATAGTACTGCTGAGGAGCTTGTTGCTGGAGTGGCCTTGGCTGGTTCTATACAGCTAGTGCGTTCTGGGGTGGTGCCTAGAGCTGAGCTCCTTGTTGTTGCTGATTCTGTCTGTTGCCTTGTCCCACGAGCCTTGGGCAATCCTTGAGCTGGTATGCCATGGAGCCACATCTGAAACATGCTCCCATAATCGTACGACATTGAGCACTCTCATGATTCTTACCACAATGAATGCAAACTAGTGCATTTTACACATTTTGTTCTTGCCTCGGTCGGTTGTTTTGTTGGTTTCTTGGTGGGTGACTTTGTTGGTGAGCTATTGCCTTTTCTTGGATCTTGAGGATCTTGTTGTTTAAATTCTCGAACTTGTATGCCCTTCTTACAGCCTCTTCAAAGGTGACAGGAGGCACAACACCTGTGGCATCCCTCTTGATGATTGAGTTAAGTCCCTCAAGGAACTTTGTTATTTTCTTCTTCATGGTATTTACCAACTCGAGGGCATATCGAGACAACCTCTTGAACTTCGTGAGGTACTCCTGGACTGTCATGTTGCCTTGAACGAGCTGCTGGCACTCGATGACCTTTTGCTCTTCACATGCGTAGGCACGTATTTGTCGCTAAACTGGATCTTGAAATTACCCCAAACTTCTGCATCTGCAATTATCCTATACTCTGCCTTAACTGTTTTCCACCATATATCAGCTAGACCGGTGAACATAGATGCTGCAAGATCTACTCGTTGCTTACCGATGCATTGAAATATCTCATAGATGTTCTCCGTGTATTCAAGCCAATCATCTGCAGCTAGAGGGTCCTCTTGTCCAGTAAATTCCTTTGGACCTCTCTTCCGGAATCTCTCATACAAATCATTAGGGTCATGCCCTCTGTTGTTGAAGACGAATTGAGCACCTGCAGGTTGAGCTACCGATGCAGGTCTCCTCTCAAAGACTTCTAACAGTTGTATTTGCATTTGTGTCATCTCCCTTGCATGGTCTTCATCTTTCTTAGCCATTTGCTCTGGTAGTCTGGCTTGATTCTCATTGGCCTGACGCTGCTGGTCTAGCATGGCTTGCATCATTTGTTGAAATTGGTTCTGCATGGTTGGATCGGGAGTTCCGTTCTCAACTGGCCGGTATGCTCACTATTGCTTGCGGCGGGGTTGTCGAGTACGGGTCTTTTTCGAGGTGGCATATCACTGCAAAACACATTGTTAGCACATGAAAAATCAAATAAGGGTTACACATTGCTCACACTAGTCTAACTAACGAAAAGTCTAACGAATCCTCGCCACGTCCTTAAGATTTCTAGTTTCTTTTAATTGCCTGAAACACGTCTCGCTCTGATACCAGTTTGTCATGACCCCGGACCGGGGTCTGGGCCTGCAAACAAAGATGCTTAGGTGAACATACCTTTAACAATGATCGTACATTCACTTAATTTCCCACAGGTTTCCGCGGTGAGGATCTAACACACACTTACAAAACATTTATATTGGTGCGGAAGTGTGTTGCAAACTAAATTTGTAATTCAATCCACTATACAAGACTGATAAATACATATGTATGACATGATGACAGAGTGAGCAATGATATCATTGGCATTCCCAAAATATAACATTTGAAGTTTAAACAAAATATCATTTAAGTTAACATTCCCCAAAAATAATGGCCAACAAAGGCCAGTACAATCAAAATGTAAATCCAAGTAAACCAATAATCCCCCCAAAATATTTTCGTAACTCAAAGCCCAACCAAATGTCTAAACGACATTGTTAGCTTGCCACTCTGCTAAGCGATGCGGTTCACCGACCGCCTCCTCTGGCTCCTCCTCATAGGCAATGACGAGAACTGGACTTGAGTACTACAAGAATGGGTCAGACACGACGGTCTGGCAAGTGGGTGAACAGATAATACAATAAAATACATCGAAAGATAAAATTCAAGAGACATTGAAATCTGTCTAAATATGTATTTCCATAAAACAAGATATATCATTTGTCAAAATGCATATATCAAATAAAACAAGCAAGATATCAAAGAACAGGGAACTAGCAAGGTGACAACCACACTAAAGCTAAACCCTCTCCATCACTAAAGTGATGAGAGCACATTCATTGCATTGGGTTCGAACACGCAAATTGACGAGAACCAAGAATATATACATATACATATAGCTTGACAAGACCACGGCCGCGGAACCGGTAACGGGACAGGACAGGATCCAAGTTGCAGCTGGCGGGAGCACGAGGGGGAGGCCCAAGTTAGTTGATCAGACTAACGAGGACGTCCAAGCTTATTGGTGTCGACTCATAGGTTATACGATAAATCAAAACATGCACAAAACTATATCGGTGTAAAAACTCTCAAGCAGGCGAGCATGGTGCTCATAGACACACATTTCATCTCATTATCTTTTCATGTATAAACGGGGCTGACCGAACAGGTCGGGTGCATAAATCATAGCTTAAGATGAAACTAGTGATATCGGGAGAATTCAAGTTAAGACAAGTACAATCTGAGTAAAACAGTGTAATGATTCCTTATATTCAATCACGGACTATATATTGGGACTTCCGTATTCACACAATATGTATAAGGACCTTGTATGCCTACTATTGCTCTTGGCATGGTACTCGAATGATGATAGACATCCCAAGTTTCCTTATACAATTTGGTAAAACCACGATTCTCAAGACATTTCCGAAGTGGTATTTCTTTTCCAAGTAAATCTCCTTATGTCATCTCCTAGGTCTTTCCAAGGGGGCAGGGCATCAAAACAACCATTCCCAGCTTTAGAACATCATATCTGGATACCATCGAAAAGACCCAGGAATTCTGTACAGTTCGCTCGAGCGGACTGGTTCAGGTCAGGAGGGCTCAAGCAAAGAATGGGGAGGCTCGAGCGAACATAGTTCTATGAGGGGTTCGCTCGAGCGAGTATGAGTTCGCTCGATCGAACTACTCTGGGTCAAGAGAGGTTGAGCGAAGAAGGAGGGAGGCTCGAGCGACCAAGGTTCTGTGAGGGGTTCGCTCGAGCGAGTATGAGTTCGCTCGAGCGAACTGCTCCGGAACAGGAAGACTTGAGCGAAGGAAGATGTTGGCTCAAGCAATAGAGGTTCTGTGAAGGGCTTGCTCGAGCGAATAAAGGTTCGCTCGAGCGAACTGCTTCAGAAACTCTCCGTTTCAGCAGGTTGAACCTTATCTTCCCTTCTCTTCAAAACTTCATTTCAGCCAACACTTCACACAATATTTATGGCTCTCAACCCACCAACTTCCATCCCATTCAAGTCCTCCAACAACCATCCATTAACACCAAAATCACATCATTTCTCCTTTCCAATCCCATTCAATGCACAACCACCAGATTAATAACAAACTACATGTGGTCCAAAAATAAGCTTTCACAAACATAATGCATATACATTCTTCAAAAGTTGCAATAATGGGAAATAACTTAGCAAGATGAACATTTCAAAAATCATTGCTAACCATAGTACATAAGAGAAGATGAATAGTGAAAAATCCATAAATTCTTATTAAAACATGAAATCATTCAAGAAAGCTATTCATCCACTTGCCTTGGTTCCCAATTAAGCTAATCAATCTCTAATCACCACTCCTTAAGCCAAATCAAAGATCTACACAAAATCCCCAAAATAACACTAATCACAAACCCTAGAATGACAATACAAGACATAGAGAGAGATAGCTTCCAATAATGAAAGTGAAGCATCTTCAACACTAAAAGAGCACAAATCCAAGAGATGAGAAGAAGAGCTTACATGGAAGGCTTCCAAATACACAAGCCTTGCTCAAAGAAGATCTTAGAGTGGAGGGTTTTCTCTAGAAATGGCAGCAATAGGACATATTCTTGGAGGGTAAGAAGGTTGGAGCATCCATTTTCCCTTTAGCAATAGATTGAGAGTGATTGAGAGATGAACAAGCAAGAAGAGGGCAAGAAGAACCCTAGGCTGGAACTCACTAGCTGTCAAGGAAAAGTTGCAAAAAAAAGAAGAAGGAAGAAGACTCTCCCTTATATAGACAACAAGAATGGGTCCCACAACTTAAACAACTACTTGGGCTTAAAACATCATCTCACGGGCTTCGGATGGATTCGACGAAGAAGGAAGAATTGTTCGTCGAAATTTCTAGTTTCCAAAAACTATATATTTCACGGGTTTCGGAGACATCGAAAATAGTGTCCAGAGTTTGTGTAAAAAGACTAATTTACCCCTATAACTAGCAAAGTAGGGTTTAGAGGTCTCGGACTGAAATGGGGCAAATACGAAAATTGTCGGGAATCATAAAATAAGTCGAATGGGATAAATACAGATTTTTTCGATTATCACACAAATCCCAAAATCACACAAAACACGATAGAGAAACCCCAAAGGGTCCCACTAAATCAAAAGAGTTCCCAAAATAATCCAAAGCTATAAAAAGCTATTCTAATCCACACTTAATCAATTTCCACTAATCTCACTTATAACTAAAGCACGTCTTAATTAACACTAATCGGAAACTCTCAGGGCGGGGTCTTACAAAGACGAAGAGTATTTGAGTGTTACAGAGGATCAGGTTGAGTGGGTTGTTGACATAGTGGCATCCAACCATGCTACTCCTTGTAAGGAGATATTCACGACGTACACAGAAGGGGACTTTGGCACTGTAAAGATGGGCAACACAAGTCATTCAAATATTGTTGGGATCGATGATGTCTGCAGTCAAACAGATATTGATTGCACAATGAAGCTGAAAGATGTGCAACATATTCCTGATCTTCGGTTGAATCTAATTTCTAGGACTTCATTGGACCGTGCAGGTTATGAGAGTTATTTCAGAAATGGTAGGTGGAAACTCACTAAAGGAGCTCTTATTATTGCGAGAGGGAAGGCATGTAATACGCTATACAAGATACATGTGAAGATATGCAAAGATGTGTTGAAAGATGTTGAAGACAGATCCTCTCCAAATCAGTGGCACAAGAGACTAGGAATATGAGTGAGAAAGGACTGCAGTTATTGGCAAAGAAAGATCGAATTCGTTACTCCAAAGGTACATCCCTTGACCCTTGTGACTATTGCTTGTTTGGTAACAACACAAGGTATCTTTCTCTAAAATGTCAAAGATAAAATCTAATGTGTTGGATTTGGTATATTCTGATGTTTGTGGTCCCATGGAGGTGGAGTCATTGGGTGGCAATAAGTTCTTTGACACATTTATTGATGATGCATCCAGGAAAGTCTGGGTATATGAGTTGAAATCGAAGGATCAGGTGTTCCAAGTTTTTCAACAGTTTCATGTCATAGTTGAAAAAGAAACATGAAAGCTCTTGAAATGTCTTCGCACAGATAATGGTGGTGAGTACACATCCAATCAGTTTAAATGCTACTGCTCAAAGCATGATATTCTACATGAAAGAACAGTTCCTGGTACTCCACAGCACAATGGTGTGGCAAAGAGAATGAACCACACTATTCTTGAAAAGATGAGATACATGATTAGAGTGGCACGACTACCCAAGCCATTTTGAGGTGAAGCTGTTCTGACTACCGTTTACCTGATTAACAGGTCTCCCACGGTTCCTTTGGATTTTGACCTTTCGGAGAGGAAATGGACAAGTAAAGATGTTTCTTATTCTCATTTGAATGTGTTTGCGTGCAAGGCTTTTGCACATGTACCAAAGGAGTAGCGTTCAAAGCTGGATGATAAGGCAGTATGTTGCATTTTTCGTGGCTATGGTGGAGCTGAGTTTGGCTATAGGTTATGGGATCCAGAGAAGAGAAAAATTATCAGAAGTAGGGATGTGGTGTTTAATGAAGACCAGTTCTTTGAGATATTGAGAAGACTGAAAAGTCTAAAGAAGCTGTTGATGGAGTGGTTGATCTCACACCGACTCCTTGATCCGGATCGTTATGAGGCGCACGGGTTGCCAAATGAATAGGGTGTTGAGCAGGGGGAGCAGTCTCCTCAGTCAGAAACCACAGAACCTTAGGGTAATAGGTCTACTCGAGAGCGTCAACCATCAACAAGATATCCTGCAACAGATTATATTTTGCTTACTGATGAGGGGGAGCCAGAGAGCTACCCAAAAGTAAGAACTCATGCAGATAAAGATGAGTGGATGAAGGCTATGTAGGACGAGATGAGTTCTTTGAAAATGATCAATACTTATGAGCTAGTGGAACTTCCAAAAGGCAGGAAGATTTTGAAGAACAAATGGGTGTTCAAGTTGAAGAGAGATGACAGTGGAAAACTGATAAAGCACAAAGCACGGTTAGTGGTTAAAGGCTTTGCGAAAACGAGGGGCATTGACTTCGATGAAATATTCTCTCCAGATGTGAAAATGACTTATGTCAAAGTTGTCTTTGGTCTAGCCGGTAGCATTAACCCTGAGCTTAAATAAATGGATGTGAAGACTACATTTCTTCACAGTGATTTGAAAGAAGAGATCTACATGACTTAGCCTGAAGGGTTTAAGGTAGAAGGAAAAGAACAGCTGGTTTGCAGATTGATGAAGAGTCTCTACGGGCTGAAAAAAGTATCGAGACAGTGGTACAAGAAGTTTGATTCATTCATAATGAGTCACGAGTACCAGAGGACAGCTGCAGATCACTGTACTTATATTCGTAAGTTTGGTAATGGCAAATTTATCATCATTCTTTTATATGTAGATGATATGTTGATAGTCGGACAGGATAGTAAGATGATTGACAGGCTGAAAAGGGACATGTCAAAGACTTTTGACATGAAAGACTTGGGTCCCGCACGATAAATATTGGGAATGCAAATACGTCGTGACAGGAATACCAAGAAGCTACAGTTGTCACAGGAGAAATATGTTGAATGGGTGCTTGAGAGATTCAAAATGAAAGATGCTAAGCCAGTTAGCATGCCTTTAGCCAGTCACTTCAAGCTCAGTAAGAGATTATGTCCTACTACAGATGAGAAGGAATGGATGGTGTCTGTTCCATACTCCTCAACAGTTGGGAGTCTTATGTATGCCATGGTGTGTACACAGCCAGACATTGCTCATGCAGTGGGTATAGTGAGTAGATTTCTTTCTAACTCTAGGAAAGAGCACTGGCAAGCAGTGAAGTAGATCTTCAAATATTTGAGAGGTACATAAGATCTGTGCTTGTGTTTCAGAGGTTCCAAACCAGTTCTTGAAGGCTTTACAGATGTTGGTTTTGCAGGTGATCTTGATCGTCAGTTGTCTACTTCTGGGTACTTATTTACTTTTGCAAGGGGGAGCTATTTTTTGGAAGTCTAAGTTGCAGAAGTGTACAACATTGTTTACAACCGAAGCAGAATACATAGCTGCTAATGAAGCAGGAAAGGTGATGATTTGGTTGAAGAAAATTTTTCGAGAACTGGATTTGAAGCAAGGAGAGTATGTAGTCTACTATGATAGTTAGAGTGCTACGGACCTTAGCAGGAATGCTACATACCATGCCGCATGAAGCATGTTGATGTGAAATACCATTGGATTTGTGAGGTCATCGAAAAGAATCTCATGAAGCTGGAGAAGATTCACACTGACAAGAATCCCTCGGATGTGATGACTGAGGTCGTGTCTAAGGGAAAGTTGGAGCTGTGTTCAGAGTTAGCAGGACTGAACTCTTAGTAAGGGGGTTCAGAGGTGCGTCTTCTCCATGGTCTGGAGGGGGAGATTGTTGGCCTAGTGGGCCCAGACCAAGTGAGCTCAAGGTCATGGGTATTATGGTAATTGTACCGGGACTTTTTTATTGACTAAGATATGGTTTCTTGGGGATAAGAAAGAGCGTATTATATATTCATGTAACGTGTAACCCATGTGATATACTGTACTGATCATACACAGAGTGAACCTAAGGAGAGACAAGTTCCTTTCCCGTGGATGTAGGCAAGTTTGTCGAACAATGTAATTCTCTGGTGTGTGATTTCTTGTTCGATCACATTGATTTATGTTTCCCCATACACGCGCACAAAACTAAATAACTTAAAGACAAATAAGGGTCTGTTTGCCTTGAGTCGAATGGAATTTTATTATGAAAGGTTCCTTTTTCGGAAATATGTGTCGGCTTTTGATTTTTTAGTGAAGCCAAATTTCTTTCTAATCAAGATTATTTGTAAATTAGAAAAGTCTTTTTCTAATTAGGATTTTCTATTTTGGCATTAGTGTGTGAATTGTATTAGGAGTGAAACATTCTAATTGTAGATCTCACCATCTCTCTCTAGCTTGGAGAGAGGTTGGAGAGAACATGTGCATCATTGTAGAGTAAATGCTCCTGAAGTTCTAGAGCCTCTGAGAGTGCTAGCGCTATGTGTGAGAGAAAGAAAACTATTATAATATTCTCCTATTATTAGTAAAGAAGAAAGCCTGAATTGCTGCCTGTCGACATAAACAACTAGCTCAACCATATAAATCTCTATGTCTCTTTCTGTTGTGGTTTATTTCATTTCTTCTTATTTATTTAGATCTTATGTGTTTTCACTACATGGATATTCGCAACAATTGGTATCAGAATAGTGTTGCATGTTTGCTTTACACTAGATTTGTTTGTTTTGTTGCATTGTTTTTTCTTCTGATGGCTACTACCAGGTTTGTGAAAGAACTTGCTGGTCCTAGGTGGGTGTCGGAACCGAACTCGTTGAGAACCTTGCGTGTTTCGGTGTGAGGTAGAACTGTAAACTCGTTGCGAATGCTCTTAGATCTCTGGATGATTAGAAGCAAGGGTTCCCATCTGTAAGACCCCGTCTCGAGAGTTTCCGATTAGTGTTAATTAAGATGAGCTTTAGTTATAAGTGTGATTAGTGAGTTTTGGTTAAGTTTGGATTAGAATAGCTCTTTTATAGCTTTAGCTAAGAGTTGCGCAACATTTTGGGGAAATTATAGAATGCCTTTTGGTTGTACTGGCCTTTTTTGGCCATTATTTTTGGGATATATTAATTAACTGATCTTTTGTTTAAACTTCTAACTTTACATTTTGGGAATGCCAATGAGATCAATGCTCACTTTAACATCATGTCAGTTACATGTATTTATCAGTCTTGTGTTGGGAATGGATTAAGAATTTGATTTGCTACACGCTTCCGCACCAATGTAAATGTTTTGTGAGTGTGTGAGAAATCCTCGCCTTGGAAACCTGTGGGAAATTAAGTGAGTGTATATCCAAATGTCCATTGTTAAATGTTTACCATCATCTACACTCATTCGCGGGCCCAAATCCGAGTCCAGGGTCACGACAGACTAGTATCAGAACGAGACGTGTTTCAGGCAATTAAAAGAAACTAGAAATCCTAAGGACGTGGCGAGGATTCGTTAGACTTTTCGTTAGTTAGACTCGTGTGAGCAATGTGTGACTCTTATTTGATTCTATGTGCTAAGAACTTGTTTTGCAGTGATATGCCACCTCGTAAAAGAACCGTAATCGACAATCCAACCGCAAGCAATAGTGCGCATACAGAACCACTAGAGAACGACACTCTTGATCCAAATATGCATAATCAATTTTAGCAGATGATGCCAGCTATGCTTGATTAGCAGCGTCAGGCTAATGAGAACCAAGCCAGATTGCAAGAGCAGATGGCTAAGAAGGATGAAGACCATGCTAGGGAGATGGCACAGATGCAAAGACAATTGTTGGAGGTGTAAGATAGAAGGCCTAAACCAGCACTAGCTCAACCACCAGGTCCTCAGATAGTCATCAACAACAAGGAGAATGACCCCAATGCATTATTTGAGCGCTTCAGGAAGAGAGGTCCAAAAGAGTTTACTGGGCATGAGGACCGATTGACTACAGATGATTGGTTGGAGCACACGAAGAACATCTTTGAAGTATTCAGATGTACGGGAAGGTAACAAGTTCAACTCACCGCTTCCATGTTCACCGGTTTAGCAGATATATGGTGGAAGACAGTAAGGGCAGAATATAGAACTGTAGCAGATGCAGAGGGTTGGGGAAACTTCAAGAGACAATTCGGTGATAAGTATGTACCGACTCATGTGAAGAGGCAAAAGGCCATCGAATTCCAGCAGCTTGTGCAAGGCAGCATGACTGTCCAAGAGTACCTCACCAAGTTCGAGAGGTTGTCTCGATATGCCCCCAAATTGATCGACACCATGGAGAAGAACATAGCGAAGTTCCTTGAGGGACTTAACCCGATCATTGAGAGGGATGCCACAGGTGTTGTGCCACCTGCCACCTTTGAAGAGGTTGTGAGAAAGGCATACAAGTTTGAGAACTTAAACAGCAAGATCCTCAAAGTCCAAGGAAAGGCACAAGCTCATCAACAGAATCACCCACCAAGGAACCAACAGAACAAGCAACCGAGGCAAGAACAAAATGTGCAAAACACACTAGTTTGCATTCATTGTGGTAAGAATCATGAGAGTGCTCAATGCCGCATGATTATGGGAGCATGTTTCAGATGTGGATCTATGACGCACCAGCTCAAGGATTGTCCAAGGCTTGTGGGACAAGGCAATAGGCAGAATCAACAACAACAAGGAGCACATCGTCCAGTACTACCCCAGAATGCACTAGTTGTCCAGAACCAGCCAAGGCCACTTCAGCAACAAGCCCCTCAGCAACAGTATAGACCTCAGTAGCAGTAGCAACAAGCCCATCAGCAAGGTCAGAATCAGAACCAGCGTACTCCTCAACAGAATAAAAATGCACAACAAGGAAGGCAGCAACAAGCTCAAAACAGGCCACAGCAGCGATGACAAGTGTATGCAATCAACCAAGCTGATGCAGAGGCTGCAGATAAAGTGGTGGAAGGTACACTCCTTGTTTGTGGAATTGAAGCTAAGATATTGTTTGACCCTGGCTCTACACACACTTTCATGTCTCCAAAATTTTCTAAGTTGACTGATATGCCTGCTAGAGAACTTGAGCTTGTTTTGACGGCGTCCACCCCGGTAGGCAAACAAGTTGTGTGTAGAAAATATCATCCTAGATGTGCAATTAAGATAGGAGAAGTCATCTTACCAGCGAATCTCATTCTATTGGAGATGTATGATTTTGACGTCATCCTAGGGATGGATTGGTTAGCAGGGTACTATGCTACTATGGATTGTTTCTATAAGACCCTCACTTTTAAATTAGAGGAGACACCAGCAGGAGTGTTATTTCAAGGAAAGAGGAATAATCCTTGTCCAAGGTTTGTTTCAGTGTTGAAGGCTAATAGACTTGTAAGAAGCGGATGTGAAGGTTATTTGGCGTTTATCACGGAGGATAAACGGTACCAAGAGGTGGAGGAGTTCCCAATTGTTTGTGAGTTTCTAGAAATTTTTCCAGAAGAGCTTCCAGGATTACCACCTGTTAGAGAAATTGACTTCACCATTGAGTTGTTACTGCGATCGCTCTGATATCTATTGCACCATACAGAATGGCTCCTGCTGAATTGGGAGAATTAAAGATACAATTGCAAGAATTGTTGGACAAAGGCTTTGTGAGACCTAGCATTTCACTGTGGGGAGCTCCGGTTTTATTAGTCAAGAAGAAAGATGGCTCGATGAGGATGTCTATTGATTACCGGAAATTGAACCAAGCTACCATCAAGAACAAGTATCCATTGCCAAGGATAGATGAACTGTTTGATCAATTGCAAGGTGCTGCTATTAGTTTTATGGTCTCAATCTATTAAGGTTGATGTAATAAATTGATTAAATTCTTTTTTTATTAATATATTCATGTTTTCCTTTCATGAGATGAATGGTGATTTATTACTTAAATGCACATAACCAATACAAATGACATACTGGCTCATGAGATGAACCGGAGTCCATAAGTGTATTAAATGTAACACATGTGTATGGATGAGATCCACATACAGGAGACATGTGTCACAAATCTTATACTTAAATTCATTCACAACCGGTGATGAGATTGGGCATCTCATCTGACAAGGTTGCAGTATTATGATCACTATGAAATAATATGATCTGTCTCGATCGTAGGAATGTAAGATTCTATATCATTATACTGGTACATTAGATGTATTGAAGGACCATGAGAAGCACGTCAAGGATACTGTCTTTTTCTTTAAAGGTTTGCTCTCATAATTCCCTAGCAATGGGCTCTCAACCCTGAGACATTGATGAACTCAAGTTTCTATCTATTCATTTGCTTTGAGTCACCAATGAGTGAGGCCAATTGTAGGTCAACACCTCGTTGTCTTGGGTACGTGGTAGTAGGACCGTGAGAACATTTAATGGTCAGGATGGAATCTCTCTTTTTCCCTTTATGCCAATTAATGGATCTATCATTGGTAAGTGTACACCCATCTCAATTAAGAGTTAATTGGATGGTACTAATGATTATTATAATTAATTGGGTCTCGAGGATAAAAAGATATAGATCTAAATTGGTGGGACAGTTTGACCAATTGATCCATGGATAATGATAGAGGGGCCCACTTGTAGTGATAGGGAAGTTTAGGGTCTTAATGTAATTTATTCCTGAGACTGGAGTTCAATTGCATTTATATAGTGGAGTTATTTACAATTAACTGTGCGTCCGGATTGCACATGAGATGTGTGTTAGTTTTATGGTCTCAATCCATTAAGTTTGATGTAATAAATTGATTAATTTCTTTATTTATCAATATATTCATGCTTTGCTTTCATGAGATGAACGGTGTTTTATTACTTGTTTGCACATAAATGATACGAATGACATGATGGTTCATGAGATGAACCGGAGTCCATAAGTATACTAGATGCAATACATGTTAATGGATGAGATCCACATACGGGAGACATGTGTAACAAATCTTATACTTAAATATCTTCATAACCAGTGATGAGATTGGACATCTCATCTGACAAAGTTGCAGTACTTTGATTACTATGAGATAGTTTGATTTGTCTCGATCATCAGAATGTAAGATTCTGGATCATAGTGCTGGTACACTGGATGTATTGAAGGACCATGAGAAGCACCTTATGAACACTGTCTTTACTTTAAGGTCTGCTCTCGTAATTTCCTATCAATAGGCTCTCAATCCTGAGACATTAATGAACTCAAGTTTCTATCTATTCAGTTGCTTTGAGTCACCAATGAGTGAGGCCAATTGTAGGTCAACACCTCGTTGATTTAGGTACGAGGTAGTAGAACTGTGGGAATATTCGATGGTCAAGATGGAATCTATCTTTAATATCCCCTTGTGCCAATTAATGGATTTATCATTGGTAAGTGCGCACCCATTCCAATTAAGAGTTAATCGGATCGGTACCAAATAATTATTATAATTAATTGGGGCTCAAGGATAATAAGATATGGATCTAAGTTTGGAAGACAGGTCCAATTGATCCATGGATATTGATGGAGGGGCCTACTTGTGGACATTGGGAAGTTTAGGGTCTTCATGTAATTTATTCCTAAGATTGGAGTTCAATTGCATTTATTTAGTGGAGTTATTTGCAATTAACTGTGGGCCCGAATTGCACATGAGGTGTGGGGTCGCGGTGTCACAGTTGGAGCCAGCTTTCTATGGAACCCCTAGTGGTCCCCACGCTAGCCCAAGATTGGATCTTTACTAATTCTATTTGAACTCAAAAAGGAAAAACTACTATTTCTATTTGAAGTGAGACTTCTAATAGTGGTAATAGTAGGATTAATGAGTTACTAGTTATTATAGAAGTTGGACTTCTAATATTAAACAGAGAGGAGTTGCTTAAAGCTATAAATAGGAGAGGAGAGGAGGCCCTTGGACGTCCATGCACTAAATCCTTCTAGGGATTCACGCCCAGCCCATTGAAGTGCAAGAGTCGCACATCCTCTCTCTCTCTCCTTCTTCTTCTAGTTTCTCTTCCTGTTTCCCTTGAGTTTCTAGTTAGTTTTCTCTTGAAGATTCCACCATCTTCTTGAGGAAAAGGGATCTGAAAGGGGTCATAGCATGGAAGATCAAAAGGTGTTGGAGATTCCTGTTTGATACAAGAAAGAGTTTCATCATCAAAGAATGGAACAACTTCTCCCTGATAGAACAACCGAACTCCATAGGTATGATCTACTTCCTTGTATGTTGTGGATTTCGTGGTTGGTTGTTTGCTGCTATTTCTATCTTCTAGATAGAGTTTTTCTACTGTATATGATCATGAGAAAGACGCCATGGATCCTGGATTGGGTTTTGCAGCCTTCTGGATAGATGATCACTGCATCAAGTTGGTCAAAAGTTTTTGAAACCTATCCTAGAGGCCCACCTATTTCCAACAATTGGTATCAGAGCTATACCTCATCTCTTATCATGTTAGATCAGTGGGCTTGTTATGATCTTTGCATGAGATGTGAAGAAGATAGAGCAAGGGTTGTGTTTGGATCATTTTTTTTGGAATTTGCTTGGTTATTAGTAGATTCATGTGGATAGTCACAAAAGGGTTTAACAATGATGGAAGGATGGTAGGAAGCCATTGGGAGACTTCAGAAGTGTGTTGGAGTTGTTTGGACACGAAACAAAGAAAACCCAAAAATCTGGTTCGTCTGTCGGTCGACCAGGGCCCGTGTCCGGTCGACCGGGTAGTTGCAGCCCGGTCGACTGGGGCTTATTGCCGGTCGACCGGGGACACTGTATCAGCAGACTGCAGACTGTAGGTACGGTCGACCGAGCCACTTGCCCGATCGACCGGGTACATTGACACAGAACCGGACCCCTTTTGCGGAGTGCATAATTTCAAAAGGATGACAACTTTTGGCATCTTGTTTTTCCATTGTTGTTTGGTAACCCAGTTTTGTGAGTTGCTTCGTTGTATGAGATACTAACTTGCAGGTGATCTTGTCCTCTCCATATGGCCCACAAGTCTTTCACTTTCTTTATATGGTTATTGGTTTAATTGAGGCTAAGTGTAAAGGGCATCATGGTTTCCTTGGTTTCCCATGAAAGGGCAAGGCATGATGGTTTCCCTATAGCCCTTTTATTTCCATGTTTAGATTACCATGTAAGTCTCATTGTAGAGACATAGGAATTTATGTAATTTTCTAAAATTTGTAAATTCTGGAGATGTCCGATACAAAGAAGGAAAGTGAAGTTGGACTCCTAATCAAAGAGTTTGAAGATTACCAAAAGATGTTTTGGAGTTGCCCAAAGAATTTGAGGAATTCTAAAGTTTTGGAAAGTCTAGAAGTCCAAGAAGTCTATTCCGCTAGGGCCATGTAAAGGAGAGGACTATTTACTATTTTTAGCATTTTCTATTTATGGATGAATGCTTGATTTAGAATGTTTCCAAATCTGATCAAAACATAGCAAGTTACTAAAATTGGTCAAATCAAATTAATTTTTGGAAAGAGTTCTAATTAGTGTTGATGACCCATGAGATGGATACATTGGTAACACTAATTTAAGAAACTTGACTTTCCTTAAAATAACTTGACTTGGAACCAATCTTTGATCACATCATGAGATGATTTGATGTTCATATTTATATATGTGGGCCATAATTCCTTAAAAGGAAAATCCTCAATTCTAAAATATTAAGTGGGAGCGGGGCATTTAAATCTTATATCCCCATGGTTTTCCACCATAGGTCCATTGTAAGGAAAGTATTAGCCTCGCGCCATCTTGAGAATTGCCGTTCCGCACGGAGGGCTTTTATTTGTCTGGTTACTAGATATGGATCTCCCAAAAGGATAGTGTTGGTGAGACGGGGTGGGGGTTCACTCCCAAAGGAGGAGATGCCCACAACGGTTGTCACGCAATGCTAATTGGTGGGTCACACTTAACTAAAATAGTGATGTAGTATCCCCAAGGATTTGCCTCATGTATTTTAAAAACCAAAGCTAATCGGGAGTCATACATTATTTGGTATGAGATACCTAGATAATAATGAATGATAGGGGATCATGGATAGTTGGTCAATCAATAATTTTTACTCACTTTGATCCGCACCAATCTAGGTGGAATTTGAACTCCCCAAGGAGGCATATCGCAAGGATTGGAATTCCGATGTATTCTGAATTTAGTGGTTATGAGGGTTCCCACATAAATTTGGTAGATTACTAAACCTTAATGTCATTAATATTCTTTAATTGAATGTATGATTATGTGCTACAGTTAATTCAGCATGAATTCAAATACTATTCTTCCACTTGCGACCATCCTCAACCAGAATAGGTTGATGGAATCCAAGTTTATAGACTGGAAAAGGGCCCTGGACATTGTCCTTACAGTTTCATGATGCAGATATGTCATTACCATACCCTCCCTTCCTGAGCCTGAACTTGATGCACCACAGTTTGAGAAAGATCTTTACACCAAGTGGACCAAAGACAATGAGATGGCCAGATATTTTATACAGGCATCCATGTCTAGTGTTTTACAACACCAACATCAATCCTATAAGTCAGCATACAATATTATATCGAACTTAAAGGAGATGTTTGCGGACCAGGTTAGACCTGCTAGGCAAGCTATTATTAAGGTGCTGATAAACACAGATGGCTGAGGGAACCCCCAGTACAAGAACATTTGTTGAAAATGAGTTTCGCACTGAATGATTTAGATGTACTGGGAGCTAGGATTGATACAGAATCGCAGATTGACATGATCCTTAAGTCATTATCGGATTCTTTCAATCATTTCGAGATCAATTATAATAAATTGGAAATGACTATAGCTGAGTCGTCTCGTCAACTGATAGTGACTGACGAAATCATAAAGAAAGAGCAAAATCCCCTCATGATAGAAAAGTCATTTGCTAGGACCAAGCCAAAAGGCAAAGACCAAGATAGCAAGAAGAAATCAGTCATCAAGGGTCCTAAGGTGGAGAATGGTTCTACTTGTGGTATGACCAAGGCTAAGGGTATGAGAGTAAAGGAAAAGTGTTTTCACTGTGGTATGACAGGACATTGGAAAAGGAATTGTCCAGATCTTCTGTCTAAGAAAAGGACCTCAGGTATGATTGAGTCACTTGTTTCTGAAGTTAGTTTTGCAACTAGTACTTCAGAATCCTGGGTGTAGACTCCGAAGCGACTAATCACGTATGTAATATGTTGCAGGAGTTACAGGTAACCAGAAGAATTAGTGGCGGAGAAATCATTGCTAACCTGGGATTGGAAGTCAAGGCAGATGCAGTGATAGTGGGAGTAGTAACTTTGTTATATTCAGATACTAAGTTAATTTTGTCAGATACATTATATGTACCGTTTTAAGACGGATTTTGAATTTCAGTTTCTAGTATGATGAATAAGAGTTATTCTATTACTTTTGGTACTGAAATTGTCTTAAAGAGACACGATACTTTTATATATTCTGACAAGGAAATCAATGACTTTTATTTGTTAACTCCCACAATGTATGAGATACATGTCATTGAAATTAGTAATAGACTATCATTAAAGAGGAAGTCACCTTCATCTAATCCAACAAAACTTTGGCACCAGAGGCTAGGTCATATAAACCTAAACAGGATTGACAGGCTAGTGAAAGATGGTATCTTGCCTTTATTGGTGGTAGAACCAATGCCTGTCTGCGAATCCTGTCTGGAAGGCATAATGACCAAAAGACCCTTTTCATCTAAGGGCGGAAGGGCCAAAGATTTATTGGAATTAGTGTACACTGATATGTATGGACCCATAAATTTAGAGCGAGAGATTGATAAGAGTATTTCATCACTTTCACCGATGATGACTCAAGACATTAATACATATACCTTATGCACCGTAAGTCTGAGACTTATGAAAAGTTCAAAAAGTTTCGAGCGGAAGCGGAAAAGCATTTAGGTAAAAGTATAAATACTCTTCGATGAGATCGAGGAAGAGAACATCTCTCCGCTGATTTTATGGGATACTTATCAGAAAATGGGATATTATCCTAGTTGTCTGCTCCTGGTATGCCTCAACAGAACGAAGTAGCAGAAAGAAGGAACTAGACTCTTTTATATATGATCAGGTCTATGTTTGAGTTTCTCATGGTTACGAATAGGTATATGTTTTACTAAACCTCGTTCCATTTAAGTCTGTACCTAAGACTCCTCGGGAGTTGTGGTCCTGGCGAAAGCCTAGTCTACAACATAAGGGTTGTCCGGCACTTGTGCTGAAGGTTAAGACGGATAATTTTGAATTGAAGTCGGAAGTATACACTTTTATAGAATATCCCAAAGGAACTAAAGGTTGGTTATTCTATTATCCCAGAGAGAGCAGAAAGTTCTTATCAGCACCAATGCGGTTTTTTCTGGAGGAAGATTATATGATTGACTGAAAATCTTTAGAAAAGGTTATCTTGGAAGAAATTCAAAGAGAGATCAATTCCAAATCCAAATATGACTGAACTTGAAGAAAATTAACCCATACCTAACCCAGTAATTACACCAGTGCCTTGTCGTAGTGGGAGCATTGTTAGGACCCCCGGCAGGTTCTCGGTTTTTGGGAGAGTCTTACGAGGCAATCCCGTAAGAACTGGAACAAGATCCCTATAACTATGATGAAGCAATTGATGACATAGATTCGGAAGTTGGCAAGATGCTATGAAAGCTGAGATGGAGTCTATGTACTCTAATCAGGTCTGGACACTTGTGGACTTGCTTGCCAATATTAGACCTATTGGGTGCAACTGAGTCTACAAGAAAAAGAGAGGACCAGATGGAAGAGTTGAGACCTTTAAAGTCAGGCTTGTTGTGAAAGGATACACTCAGAAAGAAGATATCGATTATGCGGAAAACTTCTCGCCGATAGCCATGCTCAAGTCCATCCGGATACTCTCATCCATTGCGGTTCATCTCGATCAGGAGATATGGCAAATGGATGTCAAGACGACGTTTCTCAACGGCCATCTTGAGGAAGACATCTATATGATGCAGCTAGACAGTTTTATGGCTAACAACCAAGAGCAAAGAGTTTGCAAGTTGCAGATATCCATTTATGGACTGAAGTATGCATCCCGAACCTGGAACATCCGTTTTGACTAGGCAATCAAGTCATTTGATTTTTGTCAAAATCTGGATGAGTCATGAGTGTACATGAAAACTGCAGAAGGCAGGGTAGTTTTTCTAGTATTAGATGTCGACGACATCCTTCTCCTTAGGGAGTGCTATAGGGATGTTGTCAACAGTAAAAGTTTAGATAAGGTACTGGTATGGTTAGCTATGCTTTGTACTAGACCGGATATCTGTCACGCTGGGTGCCTAGTCAGCAGATATCAGTCTAACCCAGGTCCTAACCATCGGACTGCTGTAAGATGTGTTCTCTAATACTTGAGAAGGACTAGAAATCACATGATGATTTACAGCAGTGATGAGTTGATTACAGTCGGTGACAAAGATACTGACTTCATATCAGATAAGTATTCCAAAAAATCAACTACTGGGTATGTGTTTATGCTGTAACCGCTTGAGAAGCAGTTAAGGAAGCAGTTTGGCTAAAAAGATTCCCTATGGAACTTGAGGTAGTACTTTTGGCAGGACAGCCGCTCACAGTTTACTGTAATAACAGTAGGGCAGTCACTAAGTCCAAGGAACTCAAAGACAAGAACACATACATAGGGGAAAAAACACATGGTCAGAGAGATTGTGTAGAGAGGTGATACTGCAATCACCAAGACAAACTCAGCAGACAATCTGAGAGATCACTTTACTAAGCCTTTGACCACCAAAGTCTTTGTGCAGTATGTACATGCGATAAGCATGAGATGCAACCCTGAATGGCATTGAGCCCAAGTGGGAGATTGTTAGTTTTATGGTCTCAATCCATTAAGTTTGATGTAATAAATTGATTAATCTCTTTATTTATCAATATATTCATGCTTTTCTTTCATTACATGAATAGTGTTTTATTACTTGTTTGCACATAACTAATACGAATGACATAATGGTTCATGAGATGAACCGGAGTCCATAAGTATACTAGATGCAATACATGTTAATGGATGAGATCCACATACGGGAGACATGTATAGCAAATCTTATACTTGAATATCTTCATAACCAGTGATGAGATTGGACATCTCATCTGACAAGGTTGCAGTACTTTGATTACTATGAGATAGTGTGATTTGTCTCGATCATCAGAATTTAAGATTCTGGATCATAGTGCTGGTAAATTAGATGTATTGAAGGACCATGAGAAGCACCTTATGAACACTGTCTTTACTTTAAGGTCTACTCTCATAATTCCCTAGCAATAGGCTCTCAATCCTGAGACATTAATGAACTCAAGTTTCTATCTATTCATTTGCTTTGAGTCACCAATGAGTGAGGCCAATTGTAGGTCAACACCTCGTTGATTCTGGTACGTGGTAGTAGAGCTGTGGGAATATTCGATGGTCAAGATGGAATCTATCTTTAATATCCCCTTGTGCCAATTAATGGATTTATCATTGGTAAGTGCGCACCCATTCCAATTAAGAGTTAATTGGATCGATACCAAATGATTATTATAATTAATTGGGGCTCAAGGATAATAAGATATGGATCTAAGTTTGGAAGACAGGTCCAATTGATCCATGGATATTGATGGAGGGGCCCACTTGTGGACATTAGGAAGTTTAGGGTCTTCATGTAATTTATTCCTAAGATTGGAGTTCAATTGCATTTATTTAGTGGAGTTATTTGCAATTAACTGTGGGCCCGAATTGCACATGAGATATGGGGTCACGGTGTCCCAGTTGGAGCCAGCTTTCTATGGAATCCCTAGTGGTCCCCACGCTAGCCCAAGATTGGATCTTTACTAATTCTATTTGAACTCAAAAAGGAAAAACTACTATTTCTATTTGAAGTGAGACTTTTTATAGTGGTAATAGTAGGATTAATGAGTTACTAGTTATTATAGAAGTTGGACTTCTAATATTAAATAGATAGGAGTTGCTTAAAGCTATAAATAGGAGAGGAGAGGAGGCCCTTGAACGTCCATGCACTAAATCCTTCTAGGGATTCATGCCTAGGCCATTGAAGTGCAAGAGTCGCACATCCTCTCTCTCTCTCCTTCTTCTTCTAGTTTCTCTTCCTGTTTCCCTTGAGTTTCTAGTTAGTTTTCTCTTGGAGATTCCACCATCTTCTTGAGGAAATGGGATTTGAGAGGGGTCATAGCGTGGAAGATCAAAAGGTCTTGGAGATTCCTATTTGATAGGAGAAAGAGTTTCATCTTCAAAGGAAGGAACAACTTCTCCATTAGAGCACAACCGAGCTCCATAGGTATGATATGCTTCCTTGTATGTTGTAGATTTCGTGGTTGGTTGTTTGCTGCTATTTCTATCTTCTAGATAGAGTTTTTCTACTGCATATGATCATGAGAAAGAGGCCATGGACCCTGAATTGGGTTTTGCAGCCTTCTGGATAGATGATCACTGCATCAAGTTGGTCAAAAGTTTTTGAAACCTGTCCTAGAGGCCCACCTATTTCCAACAAGGTGGGGTTGGGGTGTCCTAGTTGGAGCCAGTTTTCTTTGGAATCCCTAATGGTCCCCACGCTAGCCCAAGATTGGATCTTTACTAATTCTATTTGAACTCAAAAAGGAAATCTACTATTTCTATTTGAAGTGAGACTTCTAATAGTGGTAATAGTAGTACAAAGGGTTACTAAGTATAATGGAAGTTGGACTTCTAATAATACACAAAGAGAGAAGTTGAAAAACTTCATGAGGAGCCCTTGGACGTCCAAGACTTCATCCCCTTGAAGTGCACGTCCATCTCCTCTTAAGTTTGCAAGAGTTGCATTCTTTTCCTCCCTCTCTCTCTTCTAGTTCCCTTCTAGTTTCCTTAGAGATTCTAGATAGTCTTTCTCTTGGAGATTCCACCATCTCTCTTAAGGAAAGTGATCTGAAGCGGGTCATAGCGTGGAAGACGATTGGGCATTGGAGATTCTGATCTTAGAAGAGCTCTTCATCAAAGAGTTGAATCAAGTTCTTCATTAGAGCACAACCAAGCTCCATATGTATTTTCTACTCCTTGTATGTTGTGGAATTTCGTGGTTGCATGTTTAGTGCTGTTTCTATCCTTTTGATAGGTTTGTTTACTGACCATGATGGCTGAGATTGAGGACATGCATCCTGGATTGGGTTTCATTGGTTTTTGGATAGGTTTTCTCTACTTCTAGTTGGTGAAAAAGTTTTGAAACCTATCCAAGAGGTCCACCCACTTCCAACAATTGGTATTAGAGCAATACCTCATCTCTGATCATGATGATACAGCAAGCTTGCTCTGTTCTTTGCATGAGATGTGAAGAAGATAAAGGAAGGGCTATGTTTTTGGATCGGTTTTATGGCTTTACTTGGTTTTATGGTGAATCCATGTTTGGACAGTCACAAAAGGGTTTAATAATGATGGAGGGATGATAGGAAGCCATTGGAACACTTTAAAAGAGTTTTGGAGTTGAATGGACACGGAAAAGAAAAACCCAAATTCTGATGCTCGTCTGTTCGATCGACCGGGGCTTGTGTCCAGTCGACCGGGTACTTGCAATCCGGTTGACCAGGCTCTCTAGCCGGTCGACCGGGGACACTGTGACAGTAGTTGCAGAATTTTGGATTTTTTTTTTTGTTTCGGGTCTTCTTTGTGAATCCTATTTTTCCCGCATTGTTTGGCAGCCTATTTGTGTGTTTTGTGTGGTTGTATGAGATACTAACATGTAGGTTATCTTGTCCTCTCCATATGGCCCACAAGTCTTTTACTTTCTTTTATGGTTGATTGATTTTTAAGGCTAAGTGTAAAGGGCATCATGGTTTCCTTGGTTTCCCACGAAAGGGCAAGGCATGATGGTTTCCCTATAGCCATTCTAATTTCAATTTTAGATTACCATGTAAGTCTCATCGTAGAGACATAGGGATTTATGTAATTTTCTAAATTTGTAAATTCTGGCGATGTCCGAGACAAAGAAGAAAAGTGAAGTTGGACTCCTAATCAAAGAGCTTGAAGATTCCCAAAAGGTGTTTTGGAGTTGCCCAAAGAGTTTGAGGAATTCCAAAGTTTTGGAAAGTCTAGAAGTCCAAGAAGTCTATTCCGCTTGGGCCATGTGGAGGAGAGGACTAGTTACTAATTTTAGCCTTTTCTATTTATGGATGAATGCTTGATTTAGAATGTTTCCAAATCTGATCCAAACATAGCAAGTTACTAAAATTGGTCAAATCAAATTATTTTTTGGAAAGATTTCTAATTAGTGTTGATGACCCATGAGATGGACATATTGGTAACTCTAGTTTAAGAAACTAGACTTTCCTTAAAATAACTTGACTTGGAATCAATATTTGATCATGTCATGAGATGATTTGATGTTCATATGTGTATATGTGGGCCCTAATACCTTAAAAGGAAAGTCGTCAATCCTAAAATATTAAGTGGGAGCGGGGCATTAAATTGAGAAATCCCCATGGTTTTCCACCATAGGTCCATTGTAAGGAAAGTATTAGCCTCGCGCCATCTTTAGAATGGCCGTTCCCCACGGAAGGCTTTTATTTGTCTGATTACTAGATATGGATCTCCCAAAAGGATAGTGTTGGTGAGACGGGGTGGGGGTTCACTCCCAAAGGAGGGGCTGCCTACAACGGTTGTCATTGAATGTTACTTGGTGGGTCACACTTAACTAAAATAGTGATGTAGTATCCCCAAGGATTTGCCTCATGTATTTTAGAAACCAAAGAAAATCGGGAGTCATACATTATTTGGTATGAGATACCTAGATAATAGTGAATGATAGGAGATCATCAGTCTTAATTTTGACTTACTTTGATCCGCACCAATCTAGGTGATATTTGCACTCCCCAAGGAGGCATATCCCAGGGATTGGAATTCTGATGTATTCTAAATTTTAGTGGTCATGAAGATTACCACATAAATTTGGTAGAATGCTAAACCCCAATGTCATTAATATTCATTAATTGAATGTATGGTTATGTGTTAAAGTTTTTCAACATGAATTCGAATACTTTCAATCCACTTGCAACCATTCTCAACCAGAATAAGTTGGTGGGATCCAGCTATGTAGACTGGAAATGGAACCTGGATATTGTCATGACTGCATCAGGATATAAATATGTCCTTATCATGTCCTCCCTTGATGAGCCTCTGTCAGATGCACCACAGGAAGAGAAAGACCATTATGCTAAATGGATAAATGACAATGAGATGGCCAAATGTTACATTCAGGCATCCATGTCTAGTGTTTTGCAACACCAACATCAATCCTACAAGAATGCATACGATATAATATAGAACTTGAAGGAGATGTTTGCGGACCAGGGCAGGCCTGCTAGGCAGGCTACTATGAGGGTGCTCATAAGCACCAAGATGGCTGAAGGTACACTAGTACAGGACCACATGTTAAAAATGATGGACTCATTGAATGAGTTGGATACACTGGGTGCCGCGATTGATGCAGAATCGCAGATTGACATAATCCTCGAGCCGCTACCAGATTCATTTAACCATTTTAAGATCAATTACAATATGAGTAAAATGAATCTGACCCTAGCTAAGCTATCCTGCCAGCTGGTAGCAAGCGAAGGAATTATGAAGAAAAGGCCAACTGCCCTGATGACAGAAAAGTCAGATGCCAGGCCCAAGCCGAAAGGCAAAGGCCGGAAAGGCAAAAAGAAATCGGTCCCCAAGGGTCCTAAGGCGGAAAATGGTCCTAATGGTGGTGTGGCAAAGGCCAAGGGTTCAGGGACTAAGGGAAAGTGTTTCCACTGTGCTAAGACAGGACATTGGAAGAGGAATTGTCCAGATTTTCTGTCCAAGAAAAAGACCTCAGGTATGATTGAGTCACTTGTTTTTTAAGTTAGTTTTGCAACTGGTACTTTAGAATCCTGGTGTGTTGACTCCGGTGTAACTAATCACATTTGTAATTCGTTGCAAGGGTTCAGGGAAACCAGGAGGCTTAGTGATGGAGAAATCATTGTCAACCTAGAATCTGAAGCTAAGGCAGATGCGGTTTCAGTGGGAGTTATTACTTTATGTTTTCAGATAATAAATTGATTTTATCAGACACTCTATATGTACTGTCTTTAAGGCGGAATTTAATTTCAGTTTCTAGTTTGGTGAATAAAAGTTATTCTATTACTTTTGGTACTGAAGTTGTCATAAAGAGGAATGGTACTTTCATATGTTCTGGCAAGGTAATCAATGGACTTTATTTGTTAATTCCCACAATGTATGAGATACATGATACCGAGATAAATAATAGACCATCATTAAAGAGAAAATCACCTTCGTCTAATCCAACAAAGCTTTGGCACCTGAGGCTAGGTCACATTAACCTAAACAGGATTGATCGGCTAGTGAAAGATGGTATCTTGCCTTCACTGGTGGTAGAACCAATGCCTGTCTGCGAATCCTGTCTGGAAGGTAAAATGACCAAAAGACCCTTTTCATCTAAGGGCAATAGGGCCAAAGATTTATTGGAATTAGTGCATACTGATATGTGTGGACCCATAAATATTAGAGCTAGAGTAGGATATGAGTACTTCATCACTTTCACATATGATTAATCAAGATATGGATACATATACCTTATGCACTGCAAGTCCGAGGCTTTTGAAAAGTTCAAAGAGTTTCGAGCGAAAGCGGAAAAGCAATTAGCTAAAAGTGTCAAGACTCTTCGATCAGATCGAGGAGGGGAATATCTCTCAGCTGATTTTATGGGATACTTATCAGAAAATGGGATTATATCCCAGTTGTCTGCTCTTGGTATGCCTAAACAGAATGGAGTAGCAGAAAGAAGGAACCAGACTCTTTTAGATATGATTAAGTCTATGATGAATTTCTCAAGATTACCTATATCCTTTTGGGGATATGCTTTAGATACTGCAGTGTACATACTAAACCTCGTACCATCTAAATATGTACCTAAGACTCCCCGGGAGTTTTGGTCTGGGCGAAAGCCTAGTCTGCAACATTTACATATTTGGGGTTGTCCAGCACATGTGCTAAAGGTAAAGACGGATAAGTTGGAATCAAAGTCGGAAGTGTGCACCTTTGTAGGATATCCTAAAGGAACTAAAGGTTGGATATTCTACAATTCCAGAGAGCAGAAAGTACTTGTCAGCACCAATGCGGTTTTTCTGGAGGAAGATTATATGATTGACCGGAAATCTTTAGAAAATGTTATCTTAGAAGAGATTCAAGAAATCCAATTCGAAATCCTAGTATGACCGAACTTGAAGAGAATCCACCCAGTAGTTACACCAGTGCGTCGTCGTAGTGGGAGGATTGTTAGGCCCCCTGACAGATTCTCGTTTTTGGGAGAGTCTTACGAGACAATCTCGGAAAAACTGGAGCAAGATCCCTGCAACTATAATGAAGCAATCAATGATATAGATTCGGGACATTGGCAAGAAGCTATTAAAGCTGAAATGGAGTCGATGTACTCTAATCAAGTCTGGACACTTGTGGACTTGCTTGCCAATATTAAACCTATTGGGTGCAAGTGGGTCTACAAGAGGAAGAGAGCACCGGACGGAAGAGTTGAGACCTTTAAGGGCAGGCTTGTTGCGAAAGGGTATACTCAGAAAGAAGGTATCGACTATGAGGAAACCTTCTCGCCGGTAGCCATGCTCGAGTCTATCCAGATACTCTTATCTATTGCGGCTCATCTCGATTACGAGATTTGGCAAATGGATGTCAAGACGGCGTTTCTCAACGGCCATCTTGAAAAAGACATCTATATGATGCAACCAAACGGTTTTGTGGCTAAAAACCATGAGCAAAGAGTTTGCAAACTGCAGAATCCATTTATGGATTAGAGCAGGCATCCCGAAGCTGGAACATCCATTTTGACCAGGCAATCAAAGCATTTGGTTTTTGTCAAAATCCGGATGAGTCGTGTGTGTATATGAAAAGTGAAGGAGATAGGGTAATTTTTCTGGTATAATATGTCGATGACATTCTTGTTCTCGGAAGAGACATAGGAATGCTGTCTACAGTAAAAGTTTGGTTGGCTAAAACTTTTGATATGAAAGACTTGGGAGAAGCCAGTTACATCCTAGGGATCAAACTCCATCGAGACCGGAAAAATAGGATGATCGGCTTATCTCAAGCCGCGTACATAGATAAGGTACTAGTGCGGTTTGCAATGCAAGACTCCAAGAAGGGTATCACACCTTTCAGGCATGGAGTGCACCTTTCAAGGATCAGTGTCCTAGGACACCTCAGGAAAAGGAGCAAATGAGAGAAGTGCCATACGCCTCGGCTGTTGGCAGCCTCATGTATGCTATGCTTTATACTAGACCGGATATTTGTCATGCAGTGGGCTTGGTCAACAGATATTAGTCTAACCCAGGTCCTGACCATTGGACTGCTGTGAAGTGTATTCTCAAATACTTGAGAAGGACTAGAGATTACATGTTAATTTATGGCAGTGATGAGTTGATTCCAATCGGTTACACAAATTCTGACTTCATGTCAAATAAGGATTCGAGGAAATCAACCTCTGGATATGTGTTTATGCTTGGCGGAGGAGCTATCAGCTGGAGGAGTATTAAACAGGAATGTACCGTTGATTCCACCTCAGAAGCTGAATATGTGGCAGCTTGTGAAGCAGCTAAGGAAGAAGTTTGGCTCAAAAGATTCCTTATGGAACTTGGAGTGCTACCTTTGGCGCTACAGCCGCTCACAGTTTACTGTGATAGCAGCGGCGCAGTCGCACAGTCCAAGGAACCCAGAAGCCATAAAAGCCAAAAACATGTACAAAGGAAATATCATTTGGTCAGAGAGATTGTGCAGAGAGGTGACATTGCCATCACCAAGATAGCATCCGCAGATAATATCGCAGATCCCTTTACTAAGCCTTTGACTACCAAAGTCTTTGAGCAGCATGTGGATGGGATGGGCATGAGATGCAACCCTGACTGGCATTAGGCCCAAGTGGGAGATTGTTAGTTTTATGGTCTCAATCCAGGTTGATGTAATAAATTGATTAAATTCTTTATTTATTAATATATTCATGTTTTTCTTTCATGAGATGATTGGTGATTTATTACTTAAATGCACATAACCAATACAAATGACATACTGGCTCATGAGATGAACCGGAGTCCATAAGTGTATTAAATGTAACACATGTGTATGGATGAGATCCACATACAGGAGACATGTGTCACAATTCTTATACTTAAAATCATTCACAACCAATGATGAGATTGGGCATCTGATCTGAGAAGGTTGCTGTATTAAGATCACTATGAAATAGTATGATCTGTCTCGATCATAGGAATGTAAGATTCTAGATCATTATACTGGTACATTAGATGCATTAAAGGACCATGAGAAGCACCTAAAGGATACTGTCTTTTTCTTTAAAGGTTTGATCTCATAATTCCCTAGCAATGGGCCCTCAACCCTGAGACATTGTTGAACTCAAGTTTCCATCTATTCATTTGCTTTGAGTCACCAATGAGTGAGGCCAATTGTAGGTCAACACCTCGGTGTCTTGGGTACGTGGTAGTAGGACTGTGAGAACATTTAATGGTCAAGATGGAATCTATCTTTTTCCCCTTATGCCAATTAATGGATCTATCATTGGTAAGTGTACACCCATCTCAATCAAGAGTTAATTGGATGGTACTAATGATTACTATAATTAATTGGGTCTCAAGGATAAAAAGATATGGATCTAAATTGGTGGGACAGTTTGACCAATTGATCCATGGATATTGATAAAGAGGCCTACTTGTACTGATAGGGAAGTTTAGGGTCTTCATGTAATTTATTCCTAAGACTGGAGTTCAATTGCATTTATATAGTAGAGTTATTTGCAATTAACTGTGGGCCCGGATTGCACATGAGATGTGGGGTCGGGGTGTCCTAGTTGGAGCCAACTTTCTATGGAATCCCTAATGGTCCCCACGCTAGCCCAAGATTGGATCTTTACTAATTCTATTTGAACCCAAAAAGGAAATCTACTATTTCTATTTGAAGTGAGACTTCTAATAGTAGTAATAATAGTACAAAGGGTTATTAAGTATAATGGAAGTTGGACTTCTAATAATACACAAAGAGAGAAGTTGAAAAACTATATATAGGAGTCATGAGGAGCCCTTGGACGTCCAAGACTTCATCCCCTTGAAGTGCACGCCCATCTCCTCTTAAGTTTGCAAGAGTTGCATTCTTTTCCTCCCCCTCTCTCTTCTAGTTCCCTTCTAGTTTCCTTAGAGATTCTAGATAGTCTTTCTCTTGGAGATTCCACCATCTCTTTTGAGGAAAGTGATCTGAAGCGGATCATAGCATGGAAGACGATTAGGCGTTGGAGATTTTAATTTTAGAAGAGCTCTTCATCAAAGAGTTAAATCAAGTTCTCCATTAGAGCACAACCAAGCTCCATAGGCATTTTCTACTCCTTGTATGTTGTGGAATTTCGTGGTTGCATGTTTAGTGCTGTTTCTATCCTTTTGATACGTTTGTTTGCTGACCATGATGGCTGAGATTGAGGACATGCATCCTGGATTCGGGTTCATTGGTTTTTGGATAGGTTTTCTCTACTTCTAGTTGGTGAAAAAGTTATGAAACCTATCCAAGAGGTCCACCCACTTCCAACAACTGCCTACTTTTCGAAGATTGATTTAAAGTCCGGTTACCATCAGCTGAGAGTTAGAGACTCAGATGTATCGAAGACAGCTTTCTGGACAAGATATGGACACAATGAGTTCCTAGTGATGCCATTTGGACTAACGAATGCAACGACAATATTCATGGCCTTGATGAACAAAATCTTTGCGGAGTACTTAGACCAATGCACAGTACTGTTTATTGATGATATTTTGGTATACTCCAAGTCCAGAAAAGAACATAAAGAACATTTGAGGATTGCACTACAACTTCTAAGAGACAATCAATTGTATGCGAAGCTCAGTAAGTGCGGATTTTGGCTTGAACAAGTCGCGTTTTTGGGACATATCATCTCCAAAGAAGGATTGTTAGTGGATCCAGCTAAGATTGATGCAATTGTGAAGTGAGAAAGACCGAAGAATGCATCAGAAATCAGAAGTTTTCTAGAATTGGCAGGTTACTACCGGAGGTTTGTGTAAGGATTTTCGATAATTGCAGCACCATTGACGAAGTTGACCAAGAAGAATGCACCATTTGTGTGGACAGATCAGTGTGAGGCCGGTTTTCAAGAGCAGAAAACGAGATTGCCTTCAGCACCAGTCCTCACCTTACCATCTGGAAGTGGCGGTTACACCATTTTTACCGATGCTTCGAATATAGGACTTGGTTGTGTATTGATGCAAGATGGAAAAGTCGTTACTTATGGATCCCGGTAGTTGAAGGACCACGAAAAGAACTATGCAACGCTTGACCTTGAGTTAGCAGCTGTCGTTTTTGCTCTAAAGATGTGGAGACATTACCTCTACGGGGAGAAGTTCGAAGTCCATTCCGACCACCGCAGCTTATAGTACTTGTTTTCTCAGAAGGACTTAAACATGAGACAGAGAAGATGGATGGAATATATCAAAGACTATGATTTCCCGATCAAGTACCACCCGGGGAAGGCAAATGTAGTAGCTGATGCCTTGAGAAGGAAGTCAGCAAGCGTGACAAGTCTATGGGTTACTTGCATCTTTCAGCAGTTTAAGGAGTTGGGTGTAGAGTTTCAACCTCTAAGGAAGGAAGTAATGTTAGCCAACATGTCAATGTCTGAGCCCTCATTCATTCGGAAGATCAAGGAAGACCAATTGCAAGATCCAAAGTTGGCCAAGATTTCAGAGCATATAGCAGAACGTCCTGATTATCGTATTGTAGATGGAATCTTATACTATCGTGATCGTCTATGCATGCCAAACATTGAAGACTTGAAGAATGACATCATGACAGAGGCTCACAGTACGAAGTATTCCATGCATCCGGGTAGCACGAAGATGTATCAGAACTTAAAAGGCAGATTTTGGTGGAACAACATAAAGAGGGAAAAAGCAGCTTTCGTTTCCCGATGTATGACATATCAGTTGGTGAAGGCAGAGCATCAGAGACCTCCAGGGTTGTTGCAACCACTAGAGATCCCGGAATGGAAGTGGGAACATATCACCATGGATTTTATTTCGGGACTACCCATAACCAGAAAAGGGAACAACGCCATTTGGGTCATTGTGGACCGCCTTACCAAATCAGCACACTTTATTCCCATGAAGACCGGAGAGAAGATGCATATGTTACCTCTCGCGGAGTTGTTTGTCAACGAGATTGTCAGCCGTCATGGGCAGCTTGTCTCCATTACCTCGGATAGAGATAGCAGATTCGTCTCAAGATTTTGGAAGACATTGCATGAGTCGATGGGTACGAAGCTGCAGTTCAGCACAGCGTATCACCCACAAAGAGATGGTCAGTCAGAAAGGACGATTCAAACCCTGGAGGATTTGCTTCGAGCTTACATGTTAGACTTTAAGACTCAATGGGATGAGACCCTATCGCTTTGCGAGTTTGCCTACAACAATAGTTACCATTCAAGCATTGGAATGGCGCCTTTTGAGGCATTGTATGGCAGAAGGTGTAGAACTCCAGTTTGTTGGGAAGAAGTAGGTGTTCGCAGTTTTCATGGACCGACTATAGTGAGTGAGACCAGTGACAAAGTCAAGTTAATCCAAGAACGTCTGAAGGTAGCCCAGAGTATGCAGGAGAGTTATGCAGACTCTCACCGGAGAGACTTACAGTTCAAAGAAGGAGATAAAGTATTCCTGAAAGTGTTACCTACTAGGGGAACCTTGAGATTCTGGCAAAAAGGCAAGTTATCACGGAGGTACATTGGACCCTATGATATTGTAAGCAAGATTGGTGACGTGGCTTATAGACTAGCCTTACCGCCTGAGCTCTCCGGCGTACACAATGTGTTCCATGTGTCTATGTTGAAGAAGTACGCCCCCTATCTGTCACATGTACTTGGCCATGAACCTTTAGAGATCAGAGAAGATGCCACCTATGTTGAGAAGCCTATTCCGATCATTGATACAAAGGAACAAGAACTGAGGGCACGAACAATACACTGGGTGAAGGTGCTTTGGGAAAATCACGGACATGAAGAGGCAACGTGGGAATTACAAGATCAAGTTCAAAGGAAGCATCCACAACTACTACCCGAGGTTAGTTATTATGTTTCATTTGGTGGACCAAATGCCCAAAGGGGTGGAGGATGTAAGACCCTGCCTCGAGCGTTTTCGATTAGTGTTAATTAAGATGAGCTTTAGTTATAAGTGTGATTAGTGAGTTTTGGTTAAGTTTGGATTAGAATAGCTCTTTTATAGCTTTGGCTTATTTTGAGAACTCTTTTGATTTAGTGGGACCCTTTGGGGGCTCCTTTATCTCGTTTCGTGTGATTTTGGGATTTATTTGATACTCGAAAAAATCTGTATTTTTGCCCCGTTTAATTTATTTTATTATTCCCGACAACTTTTATGTTTGCCCCGGTTCCATTTAAGGCCTCTAGACCCTACTTTGCTAATGATAGGGATAAAACAGTCTTTTGCACAAAAATCTGGACACTAATTTCGATGTCTCCGAAACTCGTAAAATATACACTTTTTGGAAACTAGAAATTTCGACGGACAATTCTTCCTTCTTCATCGAACCCATCCGAAGCCCGGAAAACGATGTTTTTAGCCCAATTAGATTCTTAAGTGGTGGGGCCCATCCCCACTTTCTTTATAAGGAAGAGTCTTCTTCTCTTCTTCCTTTTCTTGCAACTTTCCCTTGAGAGAATACAGAGTCCAGCCCTAGGGTTCTTGCCCTTCCTCCTTGGTTCTTCATCTCCATGCTCTCCTCAAGCCATTGCTAAAGGAAAAATGGAGGTTGCCATCTTCTTCCTCTCCATGAAGGTTCTCCAT
Source organism: Persea americana (assembly GCA_029852735.1). Taxonomy (NCBI): domain Eukaryota; kingdom Viridiplantae; phylum Streptophyta; class Magnoliopsida; order Laurales; family Lauraceae; genus Persea; species Persea americana. Next base: position 41,755,075 of record CM056813.1, read on the forward strand.
TGATACTCTTTTTGATAGAAACCACCCACTCCAAAGCCCTTGTTGAGCAAGCTTGGTGTATTTGGGGGCCCTCCATGTAAGCTCTTCCTCTTATCTCTTAGATTTGTGTTCTTCTAGTCATGAAGATGCTTCATTTCCATTATTGGAAGTTATCTCTTTCTATTTCTTGATTTTGACATTCTAGGGTGTGCGATGGGTGTCATTTTGGGGGTTTTGTGTAGATTGTGGAATTTGGACTTGAGAGAAGTGTTTAGAGCTTGATTAGCTATTTGGAGACCAAGGCAAGTGGATGAATAGGTTTTCTTTGAATGATTTCATGTTTTAATGGAATTATGGATTTTCTTTCACTATTCATCTTGCATGTGCTTTTATACCTCAAATTGATTGTTAGAAATGTGTATGATCATGAGCTTCTTTCTCTTTTAAATGTTCTCATAAATTTTATACATTTAAATTGTATTTTGATATGTTTGGATTCTCATTTATCGGTGGTTGTGCATTGAATGAGATTGGAAAGGAGAATGGAAGTGATTTCGGGTTTTAATGGATGGTTGTTGGAAGACTTGAATGGGGTGGAAGTTGGCGGAAAGAAGGCCATAAATATTGTGTTAAGTGTTGGCTTAAATGAAGTTTTGAAGAGAAGGGAAGATGAGGTTCGGACTGCTGAAATGAAGAGTTTCTGAAGCAGTTCGCTCAAGCGAATCCTTCACAGAATTTTAATCGCTTGAGCTAACCATCTTCTTCACTCGAGCCTTCCTGTTCCGGAGTAGTTCGATCGAGCGAACTCAACATCGCTCGAGCGAACCCCTCACAGAACCTTGGTCGCTCGAGCCTCCCTTCTACTTCGCTCGACTTTTCCTGACTCGGAGTAGTTCGCTCGAGCGAACTCAACATCGCTTAAGCGAACCCCTCACAGAACATTGTTCACTTGAGCCTCCCTCTTTCTTCGCTGGAGCCCTCCTGACTTGAACCAGTCCGCTCGAGCGAACTACCTGTCCGCTCGAGTGAACTGTACAGAATTACTGGGTCTTTTCTATTGTTTCCAGATATGGTATTTTAAGGTCTAGATGGGTTGTTTTGATGCCCTACCACCTTGGAAAGACCTAGGGGGTGACATAAGGAGATTGACTTGGAAAGAAACCCCACTTCGGAAATGTATTGAGAATTATGGATTTACCAAACTGTATGAGGAAACTTGGGATGTCTACCATCATTCGAGTACCATGTCAAGAGCAATAGTAGACATACAAGACATTTATACATAATGTGTGAATACAGAAGTCCCAATACATAGTACGTGATTGTATAAGGATTCATTGTATTGTTTTACTCAGATTATACTTGTCTTGACCCTATTTCTTCCGATATCATTGATTTTATCTCAAACTATGATTTATGCACCTGACATGTTCTGCCAGCCGTGTTTATACATGAAAAGATAATGATGTGAAATGTGTGTCTATGAGCACCATGCTCCGCCTGCCTGAGTGTTTTACACCGAGATAGTATTGTATATGTTTTGATTTCTCATGTAACTTATGAGTCGGCACCACTAAGCTTGGACGTCCTTGTCAGTCTGATCAACTGACTTGGTCCTCCCCCTCGTGCTCCCGCTAGTTGCAACTTGGATCCTGTCCTGTCCAATTACCCGGTTCCGCGGCCGTGGTCTTGTCTAGCTATATGTATATGTATATAATGTGGGTTCTCGTCACTTCGCGTGTTCGAGTCCAACGCACTGCATGTGCTCTCATCACATTAGTGATAGAGAGGATTTAGCTTTAGTGTGGTTGCCATCCTGCTAGTTCCCTATTCTTGTTATCCTGCATGTTTTATCTTATATATGCATTTGACAAATGATATATCTTGTTTTATGGAAATAAATGTTTGGACAGATTTCAATGTCTTTGCAATTTATCTTTCCTTTTCTCTTATCGTGATATCTATCCACCCACCTGCCAGACCATCGTGTCTGATCCATTGTTGTGGTACTAAGGTCCCGTCCCCATTATTGCCTTCGAGGAGGAGCCAGATGAGGCAGTCGGTGAACCGCAACGATTAGTGGAGTGGCAAGCCGACAATGTCGTTTAGACATTGGGTCGAGCTAAGAGTTGTGCAACATTTTGGGGAAATTATAGAATGACTTTTGGTTGTACTTGCCTTTATTGGCCATTATTTTTAGGGTATATTAATTAACTGATCTTTTGTTTAAACTTCTAACTTTATATTTTGGGAATGCCAATGAGATCATTGCTCACTTTGACATCATGTCAGTTACATGTATTTATCAGTCTTGTGTTGGGAATGGATTAAGAATTTGATTTGCAACACGCTTCCGCACCAACATAAATGTATTGTGAGTGTGTGAGAAATCCTCATTGCGGAAACCTGGGGGAAATTAAGTGAGTGTATATCCAAATGGCCATTGTTAAATGTTTACCATCATCTACACTCATTCGCGGGCCCGGATCCCGGTCCGGGGTTGCGACACCATCTCCCTTTAATAAAGTAATCCTTAGGAGTTACAACTCTATCCGGACTCTACCTCTCCTAGAATCTCACATCTCTTGACCAGCGTGGGAAATCTGCCAAACCGGGAGTCTGAACTTGATCCAAACTCTATCACCAAGAGTTTGGTCTTTATCTGACTTAAACCAGATCAAGACTTATCGGGAGTTCATCCGCGGTAAACAGCTGGGCTCAATCTGCCGTGGGTCCAATGGTAGTCGGGCCACACAAGTTTTCAATAATCTCCCACTTGGCACATATGCTATGGTTGTCAAATGTGCCAATGTACATCAAATGTATTTGAGTCCAATGCGCATCACATGCCTTGCGAATTCTTCCGTGGGCAATAGTTTGGTGAGAGCATGAATGATCAATTCCTTAGAAGGCAAATAAGGAGTTTTAACTTCTCCATTTTCAGTCTTCTCGCAGACAAAATGATATTTTATCTCAATATGCTTTGATCGGCTGCTAAATTTTGGCCTAGTCACCATTAAGATGACAGACGTACTATCTATGTTCATTGGGGCAAGCCAATCCTCACTAATTACATCAATACCACATAAAAAATGTCTTAACCAGAGAGCCTCCTGAACTGCAATAATACAAGCTATATACTTTGCCTCAGCCATAGACATGGCCATTGAGGTCTATTTCTTGCTACCCCAAGAGATCGCACCTCCCCGAAGAGTGTACACATAACCTGTCGTTGACTTTCTTTTGTCCAAGTCACTGGCCCAATCTGCATCGGAATAGCCATGCGATTTCAGGTCATCACCTTGGTAACATAGTTGTAACTTCAAGGTGCTTATGATATACCATAGAATCCTCTTTATCGCATACCAATGAGGTAATCCAGGGTTACTTAGGAATCTACTCACAAGACCCACATCGAATGCAACATCCGGTCTCGTACACAGCATCGTATACATGATGCTTCCCACAACCTGAGCATAAGGCTTGCCTTGCATCATTGCCTGATCTTCCTCAGTTGTATGCCCTTCTGTGCTGGACAATTTTTCACTTTTGCTAATGGGAGTATTGACTGGCTTGTACATAATCATATCAAGTTGTTTTAACACAGTTTCCAAATAGGACTTCTATGACAAAGTCAATAACCGATTCGGCCGGTCACGGGTGATCTTTATGCCAAGTACATACTTAGCCTCACCCATGTCCTTCATGTCGAATCTTTACTTCAACCACTGTTTGATTCTATTGACGGCATCCAAATCGTCACCAGCAATCAGGATGTCATCCACATACAATGACAAATATAAATAATTACTCCCACTGCATTTAACATAGAAACATATATCAATACTATTGGGGACAAAACCAATTTCACTTATGGCCTAGTGAAATTTCTTGTACCACTGCCTTGATGTCTGTTTAAGTCCATAGAATGCCTTTTGTAATTTGTACACCTTGTCCTCATGACCTTGCACCAAAAACATTTTGGTTGTTTCATGCAAATCTCTTCATCCAATTCTCCATTTGGGAAAGCAGTTTTTACATCCATTTGGTGCAATTCCAAGTCATGATAAGCCACAACCGCCATAAGGGTCCTAATGGATTGGGATTTTACGACCGGGGAGAAAGTTTCATCGTAATCAATTCCTTCCACTTGCGTAGCACCCTTGGCTACCAACCGTGCTTTGTATTTATCGAAGGAACCTTTCGAACTGAATTTCTTTTTAAGAACTCATTTACAATAGATGGCCTTTCGACCTTTGGGTAGATCGACTAATTGCCACACCTGGTTCTTATGAATTGCTCAATTTCCTCTCTCATAGCATTCATCCAATTTTCAGCATCATTCCCGTTGATTGCTTGAGAGTAGGATGTCGGATCCAAATCCTCTACGGTTTCTACTAAACTATAATAATAATCTAGATATGACGGATGCTTCCTTATCTGAACGGGTGTACTTTGTTCCAATTGTTCTTTATCAAGTGGGCCTTGGCCAGGGGTTACATTTCTAACGTCAACCAAGTCGGACCCCCACTCGCTTGAACATCCTTATCCTTAGAGATCTCATAGAAATCCACCATCCGTGGTCTATCTCTACGATTAATCGTTGGATTCTCATGGAAATACACATCTTGACATTCCATGATTTTTTTATTATCGTGATCATACACACGATATCCCTTTGAATGACTTGGGTAGCCAACAAACGGGCAATTCTTTCTAGTTCTTGCCTACAGTTTGTGTCTTTCTTGTGGCAGTAATTGGACATATACGGGGTAGCCCCAAACTTTTATATGTCCCATTTTATGTTTGGCTCCAGTCCATAACTCATATGGGGTCTTGGGCACAGATTTAGAGGGCACCCTGTTCAATATATATTGTGTAGTATTAATTGCTTCTCCCCACAAATACAACGGAAGCTCCGCGTGGCTCATCATGAACCTAACCATGTCCAGAAGTGTTTGATTTCGATGTTCAGCACTGCCATTTTGTTGTGGGGTGTAAGGGATTGTATACTCATCTATGTTACCCTCTCTTGCACAATATTCTTTGAACAACTCAGAAGTATACTCTCCCCCGCCCCCTCTATATGATCGAGTCCGTTTAATTTTCTTGCCCTTTTGATTCTGAACTTCAGTAGCATATATTTGAAAAAATTTTAATGCCTCATGTTTATTTTTAATCAAATAGATATAACCATATCTGCTGAAATCATGAATGAAGGTAATAAAATACACTTCCCCCATCCTAGTACAAACAGTTAAGGGTCCACATATATATATATATATATATGTGTGTATTAGGTCTAGTAATTTTGAAATTCTAATTCCCTTTGGGAATGGTTTCTTGACCATTTTCCCACTTAGACATGGTTCACATGTAGGTGATGGACCCGTCTTTTTCTTTCTTGCCTTCCTCCGTCCCGCGTCTGCTGGGGTACAGCAGGGCGAGGAGAAAAAAAGAGCAAGCATCAATATTTTTGTACGGGTATGCCGGATTTTCCATTCTACTTGGAATTTGAAATGGTGATCCGGAGACTCACCTCCACAAGTAGAAAGGAAATCAAACTTTTTTTCTAACTTTCCATTGCATGTATATTTAAAGAAAGAGAGAAGATTTTAGAATGCCGTGAGAGGCGATTTTGTTTAGTTTGTCATGAAAGGCAGTCTTGTGCCATAGGAGGCAATTTTGCCATGGAAGGCGATTTACAAATCTTATCAATAGTGAAAGACAAGAATTGTGATTTTTTTTGTATCTTTAAAAAAATACAAAATACAATAAAAAAGAAAGAAAGAGGGATCTGACTTCTCAGGAGATTGTGGGGACTCGTTCAGATCGACGGTCCGAGTCATGTATGGACTCCGCCATCGTCCTTCAGATGAGAACACTTGATGTTTTAGTTCACTTGGCTTGACTTGGACCTCGGATTCTTAGAGGACAAAGACCAAGGGAAGGTCCTATATCCAATAAAAAACCAAGTAGACGGGCTGAAAAGCCGTATCTAGGCCATTTTGGATAGAAGAAGAGGGGAAACCTTGGGGGGGGGGGGGGGGGGGGTGGCCCCCCAAGGGACTTCGATCACCTTGTAGTGTTTGTAGCAGAGTTTCTTCGAGGCAAGAGAGCTTCTTTGTGCGGAGAATTCTTCGGGATAATTTTCAAGACGATTTTTCAGGACCCTTTCCCTTTGGAATGACCGCCTATTTATAGGCTTTTGGTGACCATTAGGAAGGTTTATGGGCATTAATGACATTAATGCTCCATGATGAGAGGAGTTACAAGATTTAATTTCATAATTTTGTAACTCCTTTTTCTTGGATTTTGATTGGCCGATGGAGAATAATGGGCATTTAATTTCCATGATGATGTGAGTTTCATGATTAATTACCATGATTAATCTCCATAATGATAGGAGTTACATGGTTAATTGCCATGATTAATTGGACTTGTAACTCCCATTTGCTTGCTTCTGATTGGGCTGTCCAAAATAATGAGTTAATTACCCTAATAAGTTGTCATAAAAAGGTCAATTAACATTATTAATTGGTCGCCAAGTCGCTTGAAGAGTCGCGGGCCGCGCCGCGTCTTTTGGAATTCTCCTTGCGATGATCATCGATGGATCCGCATGTTATTTGATGTCAGATGATGATGCAAATTCAGACATTGGTTGACACCAATGGGCCGGTAACATCTATCCAGTCGATTTCACGATTGGTCGAGCAGAAAGTGTACTTTCTTGGTCGGCCGGTTGGCGGTTTCGGAGTGTCCGATGATGATCAAATGATTTCGATGGCGGATCCGTGATGTTGACGAAGATCGACGGATATTATGCCTCAAAAATCAGAATTTGAGAAAACACAGGGGCCAAACATCGCGAAACGCCAAAAATACCCAAAATAGTGGGTTTCCAGGCAAACTTTGGCTGCCCAGATCCCTATGGTCGCCGCGACCATGGGGCCGGCGACCATAGGGCTTTTGCTCCTTTTTCGGCCGTCGTCCGGTCACCGTTTCTTGGCAGTTTCTCGGGCTTTTTCGCTTTTGTTTTCTCATGTATTTTTCTTTGACATTTCTCCTCATTTCTTGGCTTGATTCACTGAAGAAAACCCATCCAGAAGTCGTGAAAATCAAAGCACAAAGTTTCCTATTTTTGCAAAAGCTGAAGACTTTGTAGCCGATTTTCCGCCAAGAGTTGAAACTTGGTCAAACGATGTCGGAATGACCTGAAATTTGAGGTGAAGCTTCCTGAGCATTAGATAGGACCAACCATGGGCTTTTATTTGAGTTCTGAAGCTGTTTGGGGTCTCGTCGATGCTAGACTTGATTTTACCGTGCGGAAGATGTCGAGCTTCGATGTAGGTCATCCGATGTCCGATTGACCTGAAATTTGACGGGAAGCCTATTGGAGTCATTTTGAGATAATCTATTAGCTCCGATTTGGATGCCATGGTCTCGGGGAGCTTCGCCACCGGTAGGCTTGATTTTGCTTCGGAGCATGTCGCGACCCCGGACCGGGGTCCCGGGACCGCGACGGGGGTGGTGTGGATAAGGGACCACCCCTGTAATAATGGTACATTTCCTTAATTTCCCACAGGTTTCCGCGGTGAGGATTCCTCATACACTCATAGAACATTTATATTGGTGCGGAAGCGTGTAGCAAATCAAACTCTTATTCCAATCACCTCAAGTAAGACTGTTAATAAACAAGTATAGCATGATGTCAGAGTGAGCAATGATCTCATTAGCATTCCCAAAATATTAAGTTAAAGTTTAACAAAAGAACAAGTTAATTAACATTCCCCAACAATAAAGGCCAACAAAGGCCAATACAACTCAAAAGTATAAAACAGTATCATTCTCAAAATTCCCAAAATGTTCGCAGCTCCGGGCTAAACCGAATGTCTACATGACATCGTCAGCTTGCCACTCCACTAAACGTTGCGGTTCACCGACCGCCTCTTCTGACTCCTCCTCAAGGGCAAAGACGGGAGCTGGACCTGAGTACCACAAAAATGGGTCAGACACGACGGTCTGGCAGGTGGGTGAATAGATAAACCAAGAAAGAAATCAAACATATCATAGTTATAACGAAATCTGTCATAAAACAGGGTGCATAGTTCATTTGAAATACAAATGCAATATAAAGCATGCGGGGTATTCAAGGTACAGGAACTGACTAGGTGACAACCACACTAAAGCTACATCCTCTCTATCACTAAAGTGATGAGAGCACATTGCGTGCATTGGGCTCAATCACACGAAGTGACGAGAACCAATATTATAAACAGATACATATACATATACATATAGCTAGGCAAGACCACGGCCGCGAACCGGGTAACGGGACAGTACGGGATCCAAGTTGCAACTGGCGGGAGCACAGGGGGAGACCCAAGTCAGTTGATCAGACTGGCAAGGATGTCCAAGCTTAGTGGTGCCGACTCTTAGGTTACATGATAAATCCAAAACATATACAAAACTATATCACTATAAAACATGCGGGCAGGCGGGGCATGGTGCTCGAAGGCACACACATTCAAATCATTCTCAGTTCATGTTTACACGGCTGGCAGGACATATCGGGTGTACAAATCGGAATTTGAGATAAAATCATTAAGATCGGGTAATTACAGATATAATTTGAGTAAAACAAAGCAATAATTTCTTATATCATTAGGGACTAAATATTGAGGCTTCCATATTCAAGCAACATGTATAAGGATCTTGTATGTCCATATAACCCTAATATGGTACTCGAATGATAGAGGACATACTAAGTTTTCTTATGCACATTAATGAATCTAAAAGGCCCAATACCTCTTCCGAAATGGTTTTTCTTTCTATGTCACTCTCCTTATGTCATCCCCTGGGTCTTTCCAAGGTGGTAGGGCATCAGAACAACCCATCCAAACCTTTAAATATCATAACTGAACACAATGGAAAGAACTCAGGAATTCTGGGTAAAATTCGGTCACCTGTCGGTTAGCCGTCGAGGTGATCGGCGGTTAGCCGCTGGCTGACCGCGGGGCTGACCGCGGTTCACCCTGCTAAAATGTAGCATTCTGTGTTTCTAACCGCGCCTCTCGGCTACCTAGCGGTCACTGGGTTTGGGGTCGGCGGTTAGCCGCGAGCTGACCGCGCGGCTGACCGCGGTTCGCCTGACAAAATACAGCATTCTGTGTTTCTAACCGCATCTGGGTCGGCTAGCCGCCGGTCACCTGTCGGCTAGCCGCCGAGGTGACCGCCCGCTGACCGCCCAGCTGCGGGGACTACACATCAGGTGCAGATTTCAGTGTTTTCTCTTCCAAACCCCTTCACTTCAACTCCAACCATTTCCTAACATGGAATGGGTCTATTCCCTTCCCTTTTACATTTAACTCTCTCCACCAACTACCATTCCATCAATGCATTCATTCACCTACCAAATCCGAATCTCATTTAATGCAAATTCAAATCTCATTTAAGGGGTCATACCAACCCAAAATAAACTTCATGAATGCATGCATATATTCTCATAAAACTAAATAAGAGAAAACCATGACAATAAATACATTTCCAAAGCCTTATGAGACATAATGAATCAAATGACATATGAATAGCAAAATCCACATTTTTGACAAAATAAGAACTTATTCAAATTGAATCCATTCATCCACTTGCCTTGGTCTCCAAGAATGCTAGTCAAGCTCTAATCCACTATCAAGCTCAAATCTACAATCTATACAAAATCCCCAAAATACAATCATTACAAGCCCTAAAAGTCAAAAATCAGGAAATAGATGGAGATAACCTCCAATAATGGAAATGAAGCATCCTCTAGACTAGAATAATCCAAATCTAAAAGATAAGAAGAAGGGCTTACATGGAAGTTCTTCAAATACACAAGGCTTGTTCAAAGAGGGTCCTTGAATGGTGGTTTCTCTCTAAAAATGGTACCAAGAAGGAGCTCTCATGGAGGGGAAGAAGATTGTAGCATCCACTTAGTCTTTAGCAAGAGATTGGGAGTGATTGAGAGAAGAAGGAGCAAGAAGAAATGGAAGAACTCTAGGGCTGGGCTGGGATCCCTCTTTCTCAAGAAATTGCAAGAAGAGGAAGAAGAAGAGGGCTTCTCCTTATATAGCTAGGGCAATGGGTCCCACAACTTAAAGGTCCAAAATGGGCTAAAACCTCAATCTACGGGCTTCGGATGGATTCGACGAAGAAGGAAGAATTGCTCGTCGAAATTTCTACTTTCCAAAAAGTATATATTTTACAAGTTTCGGAGACATCAAAAATGGTGTCCAGATTTTGTGTAAAAAGACTGTTTTACCCCTATCAATGGCAAAGTAGGGTTTAGAGGTCTCGGACGGGAACGGAGCAAATACGAAAGTTGTCGGGAATCATAAAATACATTCAACGGAGCAAATTACCGATTTCCAGAATTATAACTAAATCCCAAAACAAATCAAGACACAATAAAAAGGAACCCCCAAAGGGCCCCACTAGATCAAAAGGATTCCCAAAACTATTCAAAGCTATAAAAAGCTATTCTAATCCAGATTTAACCCATTTCCACTAATCTCGCTTATAGCTAAAACACGTCTTAATTAACACTAATCGGAAACTCTCGGGGCGGGGTCTTACAGAGCATCAAAGCCGGGTCAAAACGTCGTCGGAATGTCCTGAAATTTGACATGCGGCCCTTTGGAAGCATGTAGAAGCTACTCTTGTGCTTTTTTTGATGAGTGGCAGAATCTGAGGTTCACACCGCCGAGAGGCTTGATTTCGCCGTTCGAGAGTTGATGGAGGGTCAAACGATGTCAGTTTGACTTGAAATTTGGCGTGGAGCGTTTTGGAGGTATTTTGAGACCATCCATAGGCTCTGATCGAAGATTTGATGTTTTCGACATTATCGCCGTCTGGAGCTCCTGCTCAGCCGTTAGAGGATTGAAGTTAGGCCAAATGGTGTCGAAATGGCCTGAAACTTCATGTGTACCCTTCTTTTGGCTATTTTGAAGGATCTTGCAGTTTTTGTTTGATTCTGACAAGATCTGATGCTTGAAGCAGCTTTTCCTATTTGTAGTAGGATGCGGCTCCATGTAGCTTTTGATGTTAAGGAGGCAAAGTGACATTTTTGGTGTGAAGAAATGCCCCCTCGAGGTACAGCGACGAATTACACAGCTTTTGCAGTCGATGTGCGTCGAAGAACACTTTGAAGAAGAACTTTTGACTGGCCAAGAGTCTGTGAGTGTTTTTCTTGATAGAGTAGCCTTTTGAGTTTCCAAGGGGATTTTATGGCAGTGAGAGAGATCACGTACCATCTCAAGGAAAAATTTTGAAAATGACATTTGGATCGGGTTTTTGGGTTTCGGATTTTCTTTTTGACCTTGTGAACCTAAAGGCTTTGTGTGGCGCATCAGGCGGTCAAGAAGGTTTTCGGGTTTTTTGACCTTGTGACCTAACAAGCTGTATGTGGCAGGTTAGGGGGTCAGGTTTTGAATTTTGATTTTGGTCTTGTAACCTAACGAGCTATATGTGGCAAGTTAGGGGATCGGGATTTGCTTTTTGGTTTTGGCCTTGTGACCCAACAAGCTGTATGTGGCGAGTTAGGGGACCATGGTTTGGATATTGGTCACTCTTTGGGACAATTTTGGGTCCATTGGAGTAGTTTGGGTTTTTGTGGAATGTCAATTTCATGGTTTTGGCTTAATTGGGTTCATGAGGTGGGATGGTTTGGATTTTTGGAAACTCATGAGGCTCGGATTTTGATTTTTTTGTATGGTCCAATCAACTCAAAGGAGGTATGGAACCATTTTTGTATGCTCTTGCTAAGAGGGATTTTGACTAAAAGCCACTTTTAGTGCCTAGGTGGTCAAACCTGACTCATGTGGGCTAGCCCATGGGACCTTAAGCTTTAAAGATGGCTTAGATCTCATGCGGTGTCATTTTTGTAAAGAATATATAAAAATATCTCTTTTTGGTAGAGAATATCTAAAAGTATTCTTACTCGGAGAGAATCTCTCAAGTTTCCTTGATTTTGGGAGAGATTTTCTCAAAATATCTTTCTTTGGGAGAAAGTTTCTCATAATCCCTCTCTTTTTGGAGAGAATTTCTCAAAAGATCTCCTCATTGGAAAAGAATATCCATGATTCCTTTCTTTTAGGAAGTTTGCTAATTTGTAGCACTTACCTCCTTTCTTTTCTCCTCCTTTCCTCTTTTGGTTTGCTATCTTCTATAAAAGCAAGGGGAGGATGGATCTCTTGCTCTTATTGCCTTCTTTTTGTAAAAGTCTTCAAGAGTGCTCCAAGATCAAGAAGTCTTCTTCTTCTTCAAGGATCTTCAAGCTTTTTCTTCATTCTCCATGGCTTCAAGTAAGTTTCTTCTTTTCCCTTAAGAAACCCCATGTAGAAAATAGAAAAAAAAGTTTTCTTCCTTTCTTTTTCTTTTCTTTTTCTTTCTCTCTTTTTTTTTTCTTTTCCACGTGTTTTCTCTGTTTTTTTTCTTCACATGTTTTTTTTTCTTTTTTTTCTTTCTCTTTTTTTTTTCTTCTCTTTCTCTTTTTTCTTTTTTTTTTCTTTTTCTTTCACAGTTTTCTCTCTGTTATTTTTATTTTTTTTTGTGACCGTACGGACAAGATCGTACGGCCCCGTGGACTTTTTTTTTTTTTTGAAAGAGATTATTTTCTTCTCTTTTTTTTTTCTTTCTCGGATTTTGAGACGCCCATGCATTATAACTTTCCTTCTATGCATTTTTTTTTTTAGAAATGGAAATTGGAAGTATAGTGCACACCTGGAAATCTTTTCGCAAGTCTTGGGATTTGGAGCTTGCAGCAATGTTGAGCCCTTTTTTGGTCTTGCAGGGATTTTCTAAGGAGCTTTGCAAGTTTTGGATTCTGGAGCTCGCAGCAATGTTGAACCCTTTTCTAGTCTTGCGGATATTTGAGAAGCTTTGGTTTGATTTCGCAGCAACGTTTGAGTTCAAGCCTTCTTTGAAAATTTTCCATTGATTATGAGCTTTCAGCGATGTTGAGCCCATCTTCAAGCTCCTATTTCTTTCGGGGTGTTTCCCTTTTCTTCAGAATTGCCCCAGAACCATGCCAAAATTTCACTAGAATTTTTGTTAGCAAAACTCTGTCATTTTCATGATTGATTTTCTTTCTTTCCATCCTTTGCAGGTAGTTCCTCCAGAACGAACAAGGGTAAGGAGCCTGCCACTGATGCACCTCGCCGTTCTACCAAATACTCTAATGTGGTCGTACAGCAGGCCTAGGAGGAGGTCCAGTATGTTGAAAGGAACTTGGAAGAATGTGACTCACTCAACCGAGATGAGATGAGGCAACGTTTGATTGCCCTTAAGGGTGAGGAGTTTTATAAGATTATGGTAAGCAACCGTCCGTGGGTCACGGACGGTCAGAGCATTGTGCCCAAGCCTACCTTCTTCTTTGGTGATGCCGTCCCTGACGATTCAACATACCAAAGGAGATGTTTTCAGTTCTCTTTCATAGTTGATGGTGAGAAGAGAACTGTTTCTAACCGGTCGACCTTCGATCGGACTATCTCGGTCATGAGCCTTTCCTCCACATGCTTGAAGAGGGAAGATCCTCCAAGCTGGGTGAAGAGGACAAGCGTGATCAAGACCGGGGTTTTTGTTGGCGGCCCTTCTGGTTTTGCAGAGAAGTCGCCTGCCCGCATGGACATTTTGATGCCGGCCAGCAGCTATCAAGGTTCGGATCATCCTTCGGTCGATTTGAGACCGGTGGGCCTTGGCATTTTCAAAGGCGATGGCAGCAATTGGGTGAAGCCTTTTAGACTTCGCGGCCGTTTCAGTGCTGACTCGAGCTGGGAGTCGTGGACTGATCACATCCTGCAGATTGGCGGTGCCATTCTGAAGGAGGCCGAGATTTTTGATGCGGTTCGCGCTTTTCGGCAAACCGTGGTTTTCTCTGATGAGGCCTTCATGGCCATGCTGGAGTCGTTCCTTCCACAAACCAACACCTTCGTTGTCACAAACGGTGAGATTGGTTTTTCTTTAAAGGAACTGAGCGCCATCATTGGGCTACCTATCCTCGGCAATCTCTATGAGGAGTTCATGCCTATCGAGGAGCAGTCTGAGGAGTTCAGGCTTTTGTACTTTCAGCTCATCGCCTTCTACTATTTTTTTAAGGAGAATGAAGGCTCGAAAGTCCGGTGTAGCAGTTGGAGTGGTAGCGTTTTGTCTTCCAACTTCTTTGACAGCGGGGAGTCTTCTGAGAGTACGACCTAGGAAGCTAGGGCTAAGAACCCGGGTTTGAAGAAGATCTCCGCCATGCGAGAAAATTTGAAGGAATTCTTCGCGAGCACAGACGCCATTCATTCTGACATTGCGCTGCGGAGAGATCTCGCTATCTATCTCACTTATTGGCTGCGTGAGGCTGTTTTTGCTGGAGGAGATGGTATGCACATCAGGCCGCATTGCATTTTTCTGGCTTGTCAGATGGCGTTTGGAGAGCAGCTTGCTTTGGTGCTTGCTCTTTACTCCTATTTATGTACCGAACTGCAGGTTGCTGCTTTTCTGGTTCGGCTTGGGCTTCCCATGAATAGGGTATTTTCAGCCCATATTTTATATTCGTGGTATGTATACCACTGTCCAAGTTTCCACCGATTGGGTGCTGCTCAGGACATGACCCGTTTATGATTCGGTTGGCTAGAGGGAAGCCTGTTTCCGAATCTCTTTTATCTGCCCATTTGAGGATCCGACGATTTTGGGGCGTCGAGATGGGGCAGTCTTCAGTGAAGCTCTCTCCAGGTTTGTGGAAAAAGGCTTTTGATTTTGGTGTCTCCCGTGATTCGAGCAGGGCAAGGTCGGGGAGACACTATTCTTTGACAAATGCGGAGAGGAGTTGGCTTTTTAACATACGTGTCGGCACGATGGTGTACCGTAGACATCTTTTCGTCGACATCCAACCGTATGTTCCCTCGCGTTTTGTTATACAATTGGGCTTCTCTCAAGGCGTTGTTGGAGCGCCTTCGAGCAAGGTGAAGCGTTTTGGAGGTCTGCAGGATGGGAGGAATGCATGGGCATTTTATAGTACGGAAGACACTACTGCCATGATTTCTTATCCTGAGTTGCCTACTTTCCGGACTGCTGGCTTCACGAAATGGTTCGTGGAGAGCTTTCAGTGTACCGAGGACTCTCCAAGAAGGAGCTCGATGTAAAGCAGTCTTCCGGGAAGGGTCTTGGGAAGTCAGATGGCGTCCGCCGAGAAGAAGTTCTGGCTTTCCTTTTTGGAGAAAAGCACATAACAGGTTTTCTCGAGGACCGGGACGTCATCAGATCGGGAGCTGCATAAGAGATACCTGGTGAGGTCTTGGAACAACTTGCCGGGGAGGAGGCTGAGGTCGCTGCTTGGATACAAGCCGAGCGAGCAAAGGCTTCCATGGAGTCTACCGGCAAGAGCAGACCATCCAGTGAGGACTCTGGTGAGAGGCTCGATTTCGATGGTGGGGCAGGTACTTCCAGCAATTCGTCCCGTAGGAGCAAGAGGAGAAGAGAACAACGCCGAAGTCAGAGGCGGCACGAAAGCTCTTCTGATTTGGAAATTCCTTCCACCATTGTTGAGGAGGCATCAGGGGATGATGATAAGCCTCCAGAGAAGAGGAGCCGAGAAGAAAAGATCCATAGTGATGGTATGACACTCCTTCTCTCTTTTTCCGCTTCTTTCTTTTTATAAGGCTTTTGTTTTTTATCTACTGCTTTTCTTTCTTTTGGCAGAAGATGATGATTTGATGATGCCTGAGGTTCCCGCTGATGAGGCGGTGACGGATCTGATTGTGGCATCTGCGGAAGAACCCTGGGATTCTAAAGCAGATCCAGAATCTCCTCCTGGTATGACTTTTTTTCTTCTTCTTCTTTCTTTTTTGTTTTTCTTTACCGCCACTTGCTGACATATTTTTTTTGCGAGCTGACTTGCCAGAGGATTCAGATGACTTCGAACCATCCATGGATGCAAATTCTGACGATGCTTCGGATGAGCTCATGGAGGCAGAAAGCATTCCGCCAGTCGTAGAAGAAGGTATTTTGTAGTGATAATCTCGATATTTTGATTTTTGACAATATCATATCCATACCTTTTTCATCTTTCATTGGAAGGTTGTGAGGTGACAGAAGAAGTTCCTCTATTTTTCTCAGAGCCAGAGCAGGGGGTGTCCACGGCTGGTCCAGGAGTAGAGGCTTCTTCCACCAATTTTGATGAGGTAGAGGCAAGTGCGCATGCTGATATTCCTTCTCCAGCGGCTTTGATTGGAAAGAGTTTCTTGATTACTCTTCCAACGGTGCCTGACATGGGCAGTTGACCAACGGAGCATGGCGAGTCTTCATCTGAGCCATCCATTCAGTTTGCGAGGAAGGTGTCGAAGAGAGTCTTGAGCTCATGGGTCGAGACTCTTTCTTCTGGCCATTTGGAGGCTGGTTTCGGCATGGTTAAGCATGTGCAGGACATTCTTGCCGATAACGAAGAAGTCGGCCTGGACATTACAGATGCCAAGGCTTTTGTTGATGAAGTTATCACTCTAGGCAACAAGTGGAATGAGACCAAGAGCTTTCCAAATGATGACTTCTTCAACGAGATGTTTTTGAAGCCTTCCAGCGTGGTCAAATCTGAACTGAATGAGATCTCGCGGACTCGGAATCAGCTCTTTCGGGAGAGGAACGTCACCAAGTCGGCTATTATTGAGCTGACATAGGACCAGCACCGTCTTAATAGGGAGATCATTGAAGCCAGACAGCGCCTTGAGCTATTGGAAGAACAGGCCGCTGCCAAGTGGGCTGCTACTTTGAAAGCT
The DNA here is from genome assembly GCA_029852735.1 of Persea americana. NCBI lineage: Eukaryota > Viridiplantae > Streptophyta > Magnoliopsida > Laurales > Lauraceae > Persea > Persea americana. The sequence continues at coordinate 41,771,844 of CM056813.1, forward strand.
CGCGATAAAGAGAGGACTCTAATTCGCCAAGTTAAGGAGGCTTAAAGCAATCTCCGGAGGAAGACTCAGGAATATGAACAATAGCAGATTCTTTGGTAAGAGCTTCCTCGTGCTGAGGATGGATTGCGACGGCCTACTGCTTTTTATGGGAAGATTCTGAAGTAACGCGGCCTGGAAGCTTTGGAGGCTAAGGCCAAGAGTTTGCTTGAGGAGTTAAGTCTTTGGCTGAAGATCATGTCGGACTAGCCTCCTAATTTGTAACAAACTTTTTCTTCTTTTCTTTTGGTACCTCCACGTATAAACATTTTTGGTACCTTTTTTTTTTTTTGTATTCCCTCGTTTCACTTAAATTTTTTTTTTTTTTATGAAAGTAAGTAAAAAGTTGGATGGGAATGTTTGTTTGAGAATTTGATCAAAAGGTTGTCATTTTGTGAAAATCTTTTGTCAAAAGTTTGTTTTGGGGATGAAAGCCAGATTTTAAGGCAAAAAGCCTAGTTTTTTAATGGCTTGAAAGCCAAATTTTGGATGGCGTGAAAGCCGAATTTTGATTGTGGCGTGGAAGCCGATTTTTGGCATGAGAGCCGATTTTTGTGGCGTGAAAGTCAAGTTTTGGTTTTGTGGCATGAGAGCCAAAATTTTGTTTGTGGCATGGAAACCGTTTTTTTTTTTTTTTTTTTTTTTTTGTTTGGCGTGAAAGCCAGATTTCATGGCATAGAAGCCGAGTTTTTTTAAAACCAAGTTTTGTTTTGTTGGCATGGAAGCCAGATTTTTTATTTTTGGCATGAAAGCCAGGTTTTTGGCATGAAAGCTGGGTTTTGGCGTGAAAGCCAAGCTTTTGGTTTTAAAAAATGCAAGTATCGACTAAGAGTCGCCTCCCTGCTGAATGGTATTGCAAGTATCGATGGAATGTCACATCCTTGTTGATTTGGTTGCGATTGCTGATTCGGTTGCGAGTATCGATAGAATGTCGCTTCCTCGCGGATTTGGGTGCAGGTATTGACTGAATGTCGCTTCCTTGCTTTTTTCTCAAAAATTTGGTTTTGTGGGTATCGAAGGAATGTCGCCTCCCCACAATTTTTGAACTTTGAGGTTTTTTCGAACCTTTGTTTTTGTTTTGAAATTTGGGTTGTGGATATCAACTAGAACGTTGTGTCTCCACGATTTTTGATATCTTGCAAGTATTGACGAGGTGTCACTTCCTTGCGATTTGAGGTTTTGGAAGTATCGAATGGGGTTCGCATCCTTCCGATTTTTGGGTTTTGTGTGAGTTTCGACTAAACGTCGCTTCCCCACGGTTTTTTGAAAAACCTTTTTTTTTGTTTAAAGACACGAGGGCCATAAATTTTGACTCAAAACCATTTTTTGTGGTAAAAGTCGAGGTGGACTAAGGTGGAAATTCCTGAGTCCTGATTTTTGTTTCAAACCATGAATTTTGGGTTCAAGGATCGAAAGTTTTGGTCAAGTTAGGGAAGAGACTCCTAAACTTGGATTTTGGGTTTGATTTCTTTTTTTGTTTTTTTTTTTTTTTTTTTTTTTTTTTGAACAATGAAACATTGAAAGTAAGCATTGTTTTGGGTTTTTAGAAATTTCAACATAGAGATGAAAACTCTAAAACGGGTGGGTTTAACGAGCAAGTAACTAGGAATAGGCTTTGTCCATACAGGCATCGCTCTGACCCGTTGTAGGAAGTCTTCAAGGGTAGTACCGCTTCAAGAACTTGCCATTGATGGGTAGCATACATCTGTCCCCCTCCACGTTTAGAAGAGCATATGCGCCATTGGAGAAGACTTTGTAGATGACGAAGGGTCCCTCCCATTTTGGTTCGAATTTGCCTTTGGATTTGTGGGCAAAAACAATTCGCATTTTTACCGCAAGAACCAAGTCACTCTTTTTGTGGGCACGTTGCCTGAGCTTTTTGTCGAAAGATCCTGCCATGCGTGCTTGGTAAAGTTCAACGCTTTCTAGAGCTTCGAGCCATCTTTCATAGAGATTATCCAGTTCTTGGAGTCTCAATTTGACATTGCTTTCTTACGTCATTTCATTTTGTAGAGATACCCTTAAGGAAGGAGTTTGTACCTCTAGGGGAACAACTGCTTCACATCCATAGACCAAAGAGAATGGTGTGCTATGGGTTGGTCCTCGAACAGTAGTCCAGTAGGCCCACAAAGCTTCAGGCAGTTTGTCGCTCCAGTCTCTTTTGTGACTAGAGACCATTTTCTTGAGGATTTTGCAGAGTGTCTTGTTGAAGGCTTCTGCTAGTCCATTCGCTGCCGGGTTATACGGAGTCGAAGGACAACTTTGGATTTTGTATTTGTCGCAGAACCTGTAGAATCTGTGATCCCGGAATTGTGGTCCGTTATCATGGATGAATCTTTTAGGTATGCCGAAGCGACAAATGATGTTGGTTCGCAAGAATTAAAGAACTGATGAGGTATTCATTTCGCCGAACGCAAATTCTTCTGACCACTTGGAGAAATAATCCGTAGTGGCAAAGATAAAGCGATGACCTTTGCTTGACGGGGGAGAGATAGGACCTATGATGTCCATACCCTAGGCTTCAAAGGACCATGAGATCATTGTAGGATGCAGCCATTCTGGAGGCATGTGTACATAATCTCCATGAATTTGACATTGTTAGCAACGTTTAACAAATTGCATTGCGTCAGCCACCATGGTAGGCCAATAATAACCCAACCTTTTTATATGATCGTAGAGCTTAGGACCAGCCTGATGGGCTCCACAAAGACTAGCATGAACTTCTTTTAGAGTTTCTTCCGCCTCTTGTTGTGACAAGCAGCGTAGAAGTACTCCATTGAAGGATTTTCTGTAAAGCATTTTTTAAGGGATATCCAAATGAAAGTTTGGGGCTCGTTTTTGGATACTTACCCACTTTTTTGGATCTTCTGAAGGATTCCGAACATAATATAATCGATGAACAGATCCCTCCAGTCGCCGATCTGAGATTTATGGATGGAAATTCGACTTCCGACCACTCGGTGGCATTCAGCAACTGCTTGGTGTGTGTTGAGAGGAGGGAGAATCCTTCTTTGACACACTATAATTTGCATGTTTTCCCCTTCTTGGATTGCCATAGATGCAGCAAGTCCAGCCAGGGCATCTGCACAGATGTTTTCACCTCTGCGGATGTGGGTGATGTGACATATGTCAAACCTTTGACGGAGCGATTGTGTATTCTTGTAGTAAGGCAACAGATCAGGCTTCCTGATTTCATATTTCTGATTCATCTGGTTGACGATCAGTTGGGAGTCCTCAAATGCTTCCAACATGGTAATGCCGGATTCGAGGGCGAGTTCCAATCCTTTGATCAGAGCTTGGTACTCAGCTGCATTGTTTGAACATGGTTCCAGTAGTGAAAATGCGTGTGGAATCATGTATTTGTCGAGGCTAACAAAGAGAATGCCAATTCCCGATATCGGCTTTCCTTTTTCATTTGTCCTGGTTGCACTATCAAAGTACATGATCCAGAATGCATTTGGTGAGGAAGTCTCCACGCTATAGACAGGTTCGTCTGGGAGATCATCCCTGAGCGGAGAATCCTTAGGCAGTGGATGCTCTGTAAGATAGTCTGCCAGAGCTTGGCCTTTGATTGCTTTCTGAGGTATATACCTAATATCAAATTGTGACAGAAGGATGGACCATTTTGCCAGCCGGGCATTAAGAGAACCTGCTTTTGTGACAAGGACCTTTAGGAGATTGATCTTCTAAATCAGGTATACTGTGTTTGACAGCAAATAGTGACGTACCTTTCGTACGACGAACATCACTGCCAGGCATTCTTTTTCGACTGGAGAGTAGCGATGCTCTGCACCTACCAACATGCGACTGAGGTAGTATAGAGCAACTTCTTTTCCTCCATCATTTTCTTGTACAAGTAGAGCGCCCAAAGAATAGTCGAGAGCTCTTGTGTACAAGAAGAATGGTTTTCTGGTTTTGGGCACAGCCAACACCGGAGGTTTGGTCAGGTATGACTTGATGTCTTGAAATGCGGCTTCACATTCAGCATCCCAAACAAAGTCCACACCTTTCTTCATCGGGCGAGAAAATGGACGGCATTTTCCTGATAGATTGGAAATGAACCGTCGGATGTATGCCAATCTTCCTTGAAGACCTTTTAGTTCTCTTAGGGTTCTTGGAGATGGCATTTCTAGAATTGCCCTGACTTTGATGGGCTTAAGTTCTATTCCAGCTTTCCGAACTATGAATCCGAGGAACTTACCCGATGAGACACCGAAGAAGCATTTGAGGGGATTCATTCGCAGTTTGTGTTTGCGAAGCCGGAGGAAGACTTCTCAAAGATCTTTGAGATGGTCTTATTTTCTTTTGCTTTTGATGGCGAGGTCATCAACATAAATCAACATAACATTCGAGTGTCTTATGCTGCATATCTTGGAATATCTTCATCATAGCCCTTTGATATGTTGCACCGGCATTTTTTAAACCAAATGGCATGACAGTGTAGCAATACACGCCAAATGGGGTCCGAAATGATGTTGCCTTTCATCTTTGGGATGCATCTTTATCTGGTTGTAGCCAGAGAAGCCATCCATGAAAGTCATTCGCACAAACCCGCAGGTGTTGTCAATCATTACCTCCGGTATAGGGAGCGGGAATTCGTCTTTGGGGCAAGCATTATTCAGGTCTCTATAGTCAATACAGACTCTGATTTGCCCATTTTTCTTTGTTACGGGGACGATGTTGGCCAACCATTCGGGATGCTGTTCCTCGCGGATGAAGCCAACGTTTTTGAGTTTCTGAACTTCCTGTTCAATTTTGTCCATCACATTGGGACGGAATCTTCTTTGGCCTTGTCTGACAGGCTTGATGTTTTCTTGCAAGTTGAGTTTGTGAACTGCTATTTTGGGATCTAAGCCAGGCATTTCAGCGTAAGACCATGCAAAACAATCAACAAACTCACGAAGAAAAGAGACATACTCGAGTAACTCATCATTCTTTATATTTTTACTTATGAATACAGGACGTGGGTTATCAGGTGTTCCCAGGTCTATCTTTTGAACAGAATCTTCTATTAGAAGGTTTGAAGGTGGTTCCTCCGCAATATTTTCGGAGGCTTCCAACTCAACAAGGCCTTCTGGATTTCCAATGGCATTTTAAGACCATGGCTCGGCTTCTGTCCATAAATATTCTTGATCGGTACTCTTCTCAAAACTTGCTACGAGATGATCCCAATCACCTGTTGAAACTGGGTCGAAGTAAGGCACTTCTTATGGAGACTATGGCTCTTCTGAATCAGAGAACCGTGCGTCTATGTCATTGGACAATTCCTCTTCATCATCAAAGAAATCGTACCAATTTGATGAGCTTCCTGGGTCTTTGTCGGGTAACTCTTCAAAGAGATATCCAGGGAAATTGATGTCTTCATCAATATGAGATGTTGAGGCCTGGTCGGCAAAATGACTTTGCAGCCTTTGCGTCAACTGTCTGAATGGAGTGTCAGGATCATACCCCAATCCATATGAAGACTTGTCTATGCGACGGTGGAGTTTTCAATCTTCCAGCTGACTTTTGGTCAGGGTGGGTTCCAATGGTATAAGAATACCACGGCCACCTCCCAATCCAATTGGATTTTGAGCGTTATAGCCCATTTTCTTCATGATAGCTTGTGCCATTGGACTATATAAGGATAGTTGTGGCATACCTTCATTTTGAAAGGCTCAAGCAAGGAGTTTGATGAAGAAGCGTCTGATCTATGGAAGAAGATTGGTTTCTCTTCTACCATTGTTGCCGGAACGATGAAGGTAGCAGACGCGGGATCTTCTACGTCAGCAGGTGTCTCCAATGAAGTGAGAGCAGGCCGAACTTGCCGAGTATCAGCTCGGCTTGACGATGCATCGTTTTGTCTCTAAATCCGAATCTGTATCTTGTATGATAGACATGAAGGAAACAACGAACTTGCCCCCAGTTTTCTGCTTTGTCTTCTTTGCTTTAGTAGTGATTATCGAAGGTTTTGGAAGATTTGAAGGAGACAACGAAGGGAGACGGATTGCTCTCTTTGGGTTTGCCGGAAGGTTTGTTTTCTTCCGTTGATTGCTGAGGAGCCTTGCCTTCATCTTTTTAGAGGTTGCCAACAAAGGATGCTATTTTCTCCTCCTCCTTATCTTTCTCATCCTTGTACATCTGAGAGTCTGCAAAATGGACTTCTTTGCCTTTGAAGGGCTTTTTTGTCTGCAAACACTCGATGTATCAAGCCGTCGTCGCCAACAAACTTGATGCATTGATGTAGAGTTGAAGGGACGACACCGTTCTCTTGTATCCGAGGGCGTCCGAGAAGGACGTTGTAGCATGAAGGGGTTTTTATTGCATACACGATGACCTCAGAGATAAGATCACCGATTTGCAACCTGAATCTGTTTTGCCAATGGGCCTTTGAGCACTCCCATCGTATCCAAAGATGGACACAGATGTGTGGCTCAGTTTGCTAAGTGGGATACCCAGCTCTTTGAGTGTCGTAGTAGAGATGAGGTTGAGTACAGACCCCGGATCGATTTAGACTCTGTGTATCGGCATCTTTTTGATATACCCCATGAAGTACAAGGGTCGGTTGTGCTTCGTCTCACCTAGTAGGAGGTCTTCCTTATTAAAGGCGATGGTGGCATTTGCGGCTTTTTGGACCGAGAGGCATTCAGTGCAAGGTCCTCCAACTTCTTTCTTTTCTCCCTTTGAGGAGGTTTTTGACTTTTTGACCTTATAGTCCAATTCAATTTCTAGGACTTGTGGGGCATGTTTGTTGACATCCACATTCAACCTTTCAGTTCTGAAATGAGACTATCACGAGTTTGTGGTGACATTCGTAATAAGTCTAGGATGTGCAGTCGTGCAGGTATGTGTTTGAAGTGCTCGATCAAGTCATACTTGATAGCCTCTTTTGGGACTGCATTTTCATTATCACTGCGGCTTGGGCCATTTACAGTTTGCTTTCCCGAAAGATTTACATAAGAAGAAGAAGAAGGTTGGTTGTAGTTTTTGTGGTAATCCCGGCCAGAGCGGGTACCTTTCCCAACTTCAAAAGCTTCTAGAGGTGGCTCTTCTTTCAAAAGACCCCCTTCAGGCTCAAGGGGCCGATCCTCCCCATTTGTTGAAAATGCTTTTGTAGCAGCATTGCTGTCTTCAGTTATTGCGTTGTATGGAGCATTTTCCGGGAACAAGTCCTAAACAGCTTCCAACAACTTTTTTTCTTTGTCCAGTATTTCATCGGTCCAGACATCTCCTATGAGGTTCGGTACCTGGGACCAATTGACTGGGTTTTCTTTGAAGACTTCATCAACCAGAGCTTCTTCGTAGTGATCAGTCGGAAGAGACTTGAATTCTGATGTCACAGTTTTAGGAGACGAAAGCTGAGAGGATGCTATCTCAGTGGAAGTCACCCGAGAAGATGTAGCTCCAGAAGGTATGCTGCCGGATGCATTTTGAGAGTCCGTGGCCTCGGCAGATGAAGCTTCAGAGGCACTATCATTCTGAACTATCACATTGCAGGCAACTTCGATAGAAGATGCCTCTACAATGGACTGTTGGGAATTAGACTCATCCTCCGATGTAAGAAGATCATCAATCCAGCAACTTTCTTCATTTTCCGGAGTCACCGGAGGAGATGCTTATAGATTCTCCGAGATTTCCGGTTCTGGATTTTGATGAAGCTGATTGATGCGATCCTGCTCTTGCTCCATGGCTAGACGCTGCAAGATCCTTGCATACTCTTCAAGATCGAGCATAGGAGCCAAATCTTTTTCTTCATCTGCCCCTTGTGGTTCAACCTGGTTGGGATCCACTAGAGCATTTGTTTGCGCTGGGTTGACAACACTTTCTTGAATAGCCTCTTGGTCTTCATCATCATCAAACCTGGATCCTTGTGGCTGGAAGGGGTTATACCAGATTACTGGCATAAGGTGGGATTCTGGGATCCATTCTTCGTCGGAGAGATATTCTCCGGTTTCAAGGGATTCCTTTCATTCATCTGTGTCACTGGCAGTGTCACTGGACTCGTATCCATTCATGGAGAATCCAACTACCGAGTTACAAAAGTATGATGCCCCCTGCATAGTCTCATCTCTGAGCCATGGTGGCATGAAATCACTGAGAGTGAATTTTCTTACCACTCTTGGAGCTTTGGGGGGGGACTCCTCTGTTGCCACCAGTGAAGCGATAGAGGAGGTTTTTGCCTTTTCAGGGACCTCTTGTTTTGTTTGAGCCTTCTCCTGTTGTTTGAGCTTGCGGAGTTGTCTCTTGGCTTGCCTTCGCTGTTGAGCGGTCGGCTTTGTTTTGACAATCTCCCAATTTTCATCTTCTAGGAGATCAGGATGTACCCATATGGGGTGTCCATCTGGTGTTGGGTAAGACACCAGCTCTTGGGATGTCTGGGTCATTTTCATCACCTTAAAGAAAGTAATGATTTTTCCTTTGGTGTTTTGGATGTTTGTCCATATGACATCATGTTAACGGAGGCAGACCCATAGTTTTTGTCAAAGGTAATGACTCCATTTTTCCACATCTCGTTGATTTTCTCTTTCACAACGAAACATTGGTTGAGAGGATGCGAGATCATTTGGTGGTATGGACAATATCGGGGATCATTGGTTTTGCCAACATCTCCCGGTCTTTTGGGGTCAGGCAAGGTGAGTTTCCCATTTGCCAAGAGAGCCCCAAATATTTATTCAACATCTTCATCGAACATGTATTTCTTCTCTACTCGTTCTTTGAAGGCATCAGAGAGTTCAGGTCTCTTACCTGCAGTTTTGTTTTCAGTTTTCTTTGGTGGATGAGGGGCTGACTTGGTTTGCACATTAAGACCCTCCTTTTTCTTTGGCTTGGAGGTCGGAATAGCGGTCGGCTCCTTCTTTGATGACTTATGACTGTTGAGGTATTTGATCACCGTTTCAGCCTCCATAGACGCTTCTAGGAGTTCTCCCAAGTACTTTGATTTGTTGTCGATGATCATGGAGCGGATCCTTGCTCTCATGTTGTTTCGGCAAATGTCGACTAGCGATGCTTGTGGTAGCACATCTGAGCATTTATATGCCATTGCTTTCCACTTGTGATTGAAATCATATGTCGACTCATTCTCTCCCTGTTTAAAGCTACAAAGTTGAGCCATAGTAACAGGATGATCCTCACCTTTGAAGTGGGTCAGGAAACGTGTCTCTAGCATGGTCCAGCTTTGAATGGAGTCCTCTGGCAGAGTGGAGTACCAATCAAAGGCCGTACCTTTTAGGGTACTTACAAAGAGACGGATCTTGAGAGCATCTTGATCCGCAATCGTTCCTGTCAGGATCTTGAAGTGGATGACATGCTGTCTAGCTGAACCTTTCCCCGTATATGTTTAGAGAAGAGGTTGTTTGAACTTTGGGGGGAACGGAACCGAGTCCAACCATAAGGGATATGGTGGCTTGATCCCATGCTCCTTCAGTGTATCCTCTTCCTTTGCTTTGGCGAGGATATTGTCAACGTCCTTTTTAGTAAGGACGCGTGACTCATCTTCTCCACCGTTTGTCTCATCTTGTGGAGGAACCTCATCATTGTTTGGTGGACGCTGGAGAGTAAGAAGGAGGTTTTCCATCAGGACCTCTATTCTCTACTATCCTTGCTCTAGCTGCTGTATGGGTAGAGCCATGTTATCGTCCGGTGGAGGTTGCTCAAAGTTTGTGACTAGGACATTCACTCTTCGTGAGTCAAAAGAGGATACTGTCTTAGTGACTGAGCTGGAGCTCATTCTTCTAGATGAAGAGCCCGAGGAATGATCACTCCGACGTCCTTGGCTTGAAGGAGTGGGAGAGTCTTCCTGATGCCTTCTCGTCCGGGAGACGCTACGAGTCACCGGTCGTCTGACATGTATTTCTGTTGCTGATTTCTGCTGTCTTTTGGTTTTGCCAACCATGTGGACAGCAGCAACTTGGTCGGGTCTTTCTTTTTCGACCCATTTTTGGGAGATTTGAAGCTTAGAATGCTGGGTTCTTTGCTTCTCTAATCTCTTCTGTCGATATGCCGCGCGGCGACGTATGCTACGAGCAATTTGAGCTTCGGTTAGCTCGGGCTGTGCTCTGGCAATGAAGGATTTGGTCCCTCGTGCGCCGCAACCGAGCTTGTCTTTTTTGAAGACTGGGATGGACAGGATCTGGACGCGGTCCTTAGCCTGTCGCAGCGAAACTTTAAATTTAGAAAGCTCGGCCCCTGTTGAGATGAAGGGTCGAGTTGCAAAGAGCAGGCCCTAGCAGGTTCTTGTCGAGGCCTTGTGATGCACGACTTGATTTTGGGCTTGTATGAACAAGCCGGTTCGTGCCGAGTTGTTTTGGTAGTTCGGTGGAGGGTAGGTTTCTCTCCTTTGATGTAAGCAAGAGGATAGAACCGGTTCTCCTGTAGAGGAGCCAGGTATGCTGGCTTTGCAGATGTCCGGGATCTTCTTTGTTTTAGTGAAGATCGCGGGGACCAAGTCTTGGGGCAGACCTGGCTTTTTGTAGGTTGAGGCCTCGTGGGACTGCCACGAGCCTCAAGGTTCTTGGTGACTGCCTTTGGTGTCGGGGCAGCGACACGTTGAGGGGCGGTTTTCTGCTTCTTAGCAGGCGCCGTATCTTTTACGGGTAATGGGAATAGTCCCAGTGACCCGAAGACGATGGTCCGGGGAGTAGAGGTCGGCCTGGTGTTTTGGGAGTTGCCGAGGGAGGTGGCGCTTCAGCAGCTGGTGGGGCGCCTGTGAGTGCGCTTGCTTTGCTTCTCTTGAAGCATGACTTGGTACTTGTTCTCATCGAAGGTTGTTGACCCCAAAAATGTCACTTTGCCTCATCAACATCAAAAGCTATATGGAGCCGCATCCTACTACAAACAGGCAAAGCTGCTTTAAGCATCAGATCTTGACAAAACCAAACAAAAACTACAAGATCTTTCAAAGCAGCCAAAAGAAGGGTACACAGGAAGTTTTGGGCCATTTCGACACCATTTGGTCTAACTTCAAACCTCCAACAGCTTAGCGGGAGCTCCCGATGGCGATAGTGTCAAAAACATCAAATCTTCGATCAGAGCCTATGGATAGTCTCAAAATACCTCCAAAAGGCTCCATGTCGAATTTCAAGTCAAACCAACAACGTTTGACCCTCCATCAACTCTCGAACGGCGAAATCAAGCCTCCCGGCGGTTAGAACCTCTGATGCTGCCACTCATCAAACAAAACACATGAGTAGCTTCCGCATGCTTCCAAAGGGCTGCACGTCAAATTTCAGGTCATTCCGACAACGTTTGACCTGGTTTTGATGCTCCGAAGCAAAATCAAGCCTACCGGCGGCGAAGCTCCCCAGACCATGGCACCCAAATCGGAGCTAATGGATCATCTCAAAATGACTCCAATAGGCTCCCCGTCAAATTTCAGGTCAATCGGACATCGGATGACCATACATCAAAGCTCGACATCTTCCGCACGGTGAAATCAAGTCAAGCATCGATGGGACCCCAAACGGCTTCAAAACTCAAATAAAAGCCCATGGTTGGTCCTATCTAATGCCCAAGAAGCTTCACCTCAAATTTCAGGTCATTCCGACATCGTTTGACCTAGTTTCAAGTCTTGACGGAAAATCGGCTACGAAGTCTTCGGCTTTTCCAAAAATAGGAAACTTTGTGCTCTGATTTGCACTGCCTTTTGACAGGTTTTCTTCAGAAGAATTAAGCCAATAAATGAGGAGAAATGTCAAAGAAAAATACAGGAGAAAACAGAAGCGAAAAAGCCCGAGAAACGACCAAGAAACGGCAACCGGAAGGCGACTGGAAAGTGGACCAAAGTCCAAGGTCGCCAGCCCCATGGTCTCCGGCGACCAAGGGTGCATGGTCGCCGGCGACCCTGGCGACCATGGGTGCATGGTCGCCGAATTTCCTCCAAAAGTGTCGTTTTTCCGTTCTTTTTCGCGTTTCGCGATGTTTGGCCCCTATGATTTTCTTAAAATCTGATTTTTGAGGCACGGGATCCGCCATCGAAATCATTTGATCATCATCGGACACTCCGAAACCGTCAACCGGCCGACCAAGAAAGCACACTTTCTGCCCGACCGATCAAGAAATCGACTGGACAGATGTTGCCGGCCCATTGGTGTCAACCAATATCTGAATTTTCATCGTCATCCGACATCAAACAACGTACAGATCCATCGATGATCATCACAAGAAGAATTCCAAAAGACGCGGTGCGGCCGCGACTCTTCAAGCGACTCGACAGCCAATTAATGAAGTAAAATGACCATTTTATGGCAATTTATTAGGGTCATTAACTCATTATTTTGAACGGCCCAATCAGAAGCCAAGAAATGGGAGTTACAAGTCCAATTAATCATGACAATTAACCATGTAACTCCTATCATTATGGAGATTAATCATGGTAATTAATCATGAAACTCCCATCATCATGGAGATTAAATGCCCATTATTCTCCATCGGCCAATCAAAATCCAAGAAAAAGGAGTTACAATATAAAGAATTAAATCTTGTAACTCCTCCCATCATGGAGCATTAATACCATTAATACCCATAAAACCCTCCTAATGGCCACCAAAAGCCTATAAATAGGCGGTCATTCCAAAAGGAAAAGGCCAGAAGAAAAAATCATCTGAACGGTCCTGAAAAATGCCTGAAAAATTGCTAAAAACTCTCGAAGAAATCTCTGCGCAAAGAAGCTCAGCTACTCTGAAGAAACTCTGCTGCAAGAAAACACCACAAGGTGATCAAAGTCCCTTGGGGGGGCCACTCCCCCTATGGTCCCCCCTTCTTCTATCCAACATGGCCTAGATGCGGCTTTTCAGCCCGTCTACTTGGTTTTTTATTGGATATAAGACCTTCCTTTGGTCTTTGTCCTCTAAAAATCCGAGGTCCATGCCAAGCCAAGTGAACTAAAGCATCAAGTGTTCTCATCTGAAGGACGATGGCGGAGTCTATACATGACTCGCGACCGTCGATCTGAACGAGTCCCCACAATTGCTTGAAAAGTCAGATTCCCTTTTCTTTCTTCTCTATTGTATTTTATTTTTTGAAAGAGACAAAAAATCACAATTCTTGTCTTTCATCATTGATAAGATTTGTAAATCGCCTTCCATGGCAAAATCGCCTTCTACGGCACAAAACTGCCTTTCACGACAAACTAAACAAAATCGCCTCTCACGGCATTTTAAAATCTTGTCTCTTTCTTTAAATATGTATGCAATAGAAAGTTAGAAAAAAAGTTTGATTTCCTTTCTACTTGTGAAGGTGAATCTTCGGATCACCACTTCAGATTTCAAGTAGAATAGAAAATCTGGCATACCCGTACAAAAAGAAAAAAATGTTGATGCTCGCCTCTTTTTTTCTTCACCCCGCCGCACCCCGGTGAACCTGGGACGGAGGAAGGCAGAGAGAGAAAAAGACGGGTCCATCAAGTTCTCATACCCGGTGGGACCTGTTCAATTGAGAACACGATGCTTAGAATCCTTGGCTCCCTTCTAGTTGGTGGCCTATATTGGATCTTGTGTCTAAAAAAAAAACATGAGATGGGATTCTTTGGAAACTTCTTTCTTTGAACTTGTTTCCATTCTTTCTTTTCTCAAAAAAAAAAAAAGGGTTTTCTCTCTTTTGGATTCAAATTGGAGAAAACTTTGGTTCTTTCCTTTTCGTACAATGGCTCGCAAAAATGTTTGAGCCAACGTTCGGATTGGGAGGGGCCATTTTCCTCTCTTTGATGGGTCCATTGGAGATCTTTCAAAAAAAAAAAAAAAAAGCAAAGTTCAAAAAAAAAAACTTTTCAAATTTTCTCTCTTTTGGATTCAAATTAGAGAAACTTTGGTTCTTTCCTTTTCGTACAATGGCTCGCAGAAATGTTTGAGCCAACGTTTGGATGGGGAGGGGCCATTTTCCTCTCTTTGATGGGTCCATTGGAGATCTTTAAAAAAAAAAAAAAAAAAGTTAAAAAAAAAAAACTTTTCAAATTTCTCTCTTTTGGATTCAAATTAGAGAAACTTTGGTTCTTTCCTTTTCGTGCAATGGCTCGCAGAAATGCTTGAGCCAACGTTCGGATGGGGACGGGCCATTTCCCTCTCTTTGATGGGTCCATTGGAGGTCTTTCAAAAAAAAGAGAGAGCATGAAGGTCGCACCAATTGCGTTCTTTGACCAAAGTGGATCTAAGAAAAGCCTTGTCCAGAGTGTGGAGGCAGCTAGACTGTTCGAGGTAAGGGTCCTTCAAACGGGTTCATTAGGTAATTCTACCCTTACCCGGGGGCTAATCTATCCACTAAGGTTTCATAAGACCGAATTGGAAGACCTATGTGCACTCTCCAAAAAAAAAACCAAAATTTAAAAAAAAAAAAAACTTCTGTCACTATTGTGTTCAAATTGAAGGAATTTTAGTTCTTTCCTTTTCGGATTTAGGCTCGAAGAAATGTTTGAACCTGTATTCGGATTAGAATACCTTTTGCCCTCTTTTATGAATTCAATCTTGACTTTTCAAAAAAAAAAAAAACTCTCGTCACTATTGGATTCAAATATGAGAAATCCTAGTTCTTTCCTTTTTGGGATATAGGCTCTCAGAAATGTTCAAACCTGTATTCGGATTGGAATACCATTTGCTCTCTTTTGCGAATCCAATCTTGACATTTAAAAAAAATCCCATCTCGTGTCCTTCAAGGATGCGATTTACAACATTTGTGTCTAGCGGTGCTAGTACGCCCTTTCGGGTCTACTGTATTCGCGACCGACACATTTGTATCTCTAACCTTATATCATTTTACCTCGAGTGAGCTTCGCTTCTCGGTAATTTGAATTAAGGTTTACAATTGCTTCTAGCAGTCCCTGGAACGCTCATTTCGAGCCGACCATACTTGCGTTTAGAACAATTGTACCATCTATGGCTTTTGGCCTTCTTCATTACGCTCAGAACGGGCCATGCCCCTGAGCGATTTGAAAAGACAAAACCATAGTATAGCCCATTTATGATCACCATATTCTTGTGATTAGAAATGGATGTGGTCTTGTTTCAGAAAAGTTTTTCAAAACTAACAATGGCAGCTTCGTTGACCATCACCTTCGATGAGAACAAGTACCAAGTCATGCTTCAAGAGAAGCAAAGCAAGGACACTTTCAAGTGCCCCGTCAGTTGCCGAAGCATCACCTCCCTTGGCAACTCTCAAAACACCGGGTCGACCACCACTCCCTTAGCATGTGTCTCTCGAAGGACTTTGACAAAATTTTCAGCTTTTCGATGTCGCAAATGGAGTTAGGAAGGGAATATGTGGACAATTGTTAATTAGTAAGGAAGGTGAACAACA
Source organism: Persea americana (assembly GCA_029852735.1). Lineage (NCBI taxonomy): Eukaryota > Viridiplantae > Streptophyta > Magnoliopsida > Laurales > Lauraceae > Persea > Persea americana. The sequence goes on from CM056813.1 coordinate 41,787,141, forward strand.
TATCGAGATATAATTATAGTTGATTGTGGATCATTAGGTGGTGTGTTAGACAGGTAAGTGCAAAATTTTTAGAAAAACTTGATTATTTTCCTAAGTCGGAGGACCGCTGAAGCCGGATTAGTGGTAGATTTTAAGAAGTTTGAAGTGATTTTCAGTTGATAGAGCTTCAAGTGGATGCCAAAAGCTAGAAATTTCTCAAATTTGATGAACTTTTATCGGAGAAGTGTTATAAGATTTTCAACGATTCCATAATAATGATGAACTTAACTCAGCAGAATGCGTCAGTATGCGGTTAAAAGCATAGGAAGTCAGTTTTCGGCAGCTGTGTAGAGAGTTGTATGCGGAATTAATTGTTACCTGGTCACATGATAGAGTAGATATTGTGGATTTCACCAACTAGTAGAACATCGGTTTTGACGGAGTACATATAGGAGATGGAGAATCACAACCTATGGATAATTTTAGTTGAAAGATTTAGAAAAGAATGACACAGGAGTAAGACTTAAGGACAACGAACTTGAAATAGAGACAGAAGATTGGGCAACTAAGGTTTGATTAGGACAGTTTTGAGATTTGAATGCAGAGTTGTAACCGTTTGAGGTGTGATGATGAGTAGATAATTATTGTATAGAGGACCAAGGACAATAAGCGTAAAGAGTCAGAGTAACAAGAACTTTTGGAGTACTTTGAAGAAAGACTTCACTCTAGGATTGTGGACACAAATCAAACTTTCAAGGTCAAGTATGCATGCCAGGGATAGAAAACCGGACAAATGAGTTTTGATAGAGGTACATCCTATAGAGTTTGGACATATGGAGTAGTATGATAGTTAGAGTGTTAGCGGGTCAAGTCAGGGCAGGAAACCTATAGTGTGGCGAACCTTGTGATTTCAACGAGCAGACGGAGTGGTAGTACACCGGGATGAGTCAAAACTTCCTTATTCTTGGACTGACATTGATGGACATGACACGTAGCAGATTCGAGACAATGCTAGGACAGTTGATAATCACTGGGTATGGACAGAAGGATTCTTTGAGCATTGATTATGTCAGAGGAGCAAGTTGCCGGGTAAAACTTTGGATAGTTGAGATCTTCAACCAAATCAGAGACCTTGACCCCATACTCATGTCACCGCCATGTTTGATCAGGAGGTATTGCAGTTGTGCAGGAGCAAGCAGATCACCAATGCTTAGAGACAATATTTCAGAAGAGGATGACCTAGTGAGTTCAGGTGATTCCGGGATAACCGTGAGTTTGAATAGACCTTTTGAGATTTTCTCGATCTAGTGTGTGAGTAATGTCCTCGTTTTGTTTTGAGTTGGTTTAGATCATTTGGAGGACCAAATGTTCTAAGGGGGGGAGTGTAAGACCCCGCCCGAGAGTTTCCGATTAGTGTTAATTAAGACGTGTTTTAGCTATAAGTGAGATTAGTGGAAATGGGTTAAATCTGGATTAGAATAGCTTTTTATAGCTTTGGATAATTTTGGGAACTCTTTTGATCTAGTGGGACCCTTTGGGGGTTCCTTTTTATTGTGTCTTGATTAGTTTTGGGATTTAGTTATAATTCTGGAAATCGGTAATTTGCTCCGTTGAATGTATTTTATGATTCCCGACAACTTTCGTGTTTGTTCCGTTTCCATTCGAGACCTCTAAACCCTACTTTGCCATTGATAGGGGTAAAACAGTCTTTTTACACAAAATCTGGACACAATTTTCGATGTCTCCGAAACTAGTAAAATATATACTTTTTGGAAAGTAGAAATTTCGACGATCAATTCTTCCTTCTTCGTCGAATCCGTCCGAAGCCCGTAGATTGATGTGTTAGCCCATTTTGGACCTTTAAGTTGTGGGACCCATTGCCTTAGCTATATAAGGAGAAGCCCTCTTCTTCTTCCTCTTCTTGCAACTTCTTGAGAAAAAGAGGAATCCCAGCCCAGCCCTAGAGTCTCCTTGCTTCTTGCTTCCCCATCTCTCAACCTCTCTCAAATCTCTTGCTAAAGGCTAAGTGGATGCTACAATCTTCTTCCCCTCCATGAGAGCTTCCTATTGATATCTTCTTTTGAGAGAGAGCCCCATTCCAAGCTATCTCTTGAGCCAACTCTTGCCATTAGAGGACTCTTCATGTAAGTTCTTCTTCTCATCTCTTGATTGTGTGTTCATCTAGCCTAGGAGGTGCTTCACCTTGATTATTGAAAGCTCTTTCCATCTATTTCATAGTTTTGCCTTTTTTTTGGGCTTGTAATGAATGTGTTTTTGGGGATTTTGTGTAGATTGTAGATTTTGAGCTTGATTGAAGGATTAGTGATTGACTAGCATATTTGGAGACCAAGGCAAGTGGATGAATGGGTTTTGATTTGAATAAGTTCCTATTTTGTTGAAAATGTGAATTTTTACTATTCCTATTTCAATTGATTCATTATGTTATAATGCTTTTGGAAATGTATTTATTGTTATGGTTTTCTCTTAGTTAGTTCTAGGAGAATATATGCATGCATTCATGAAAGTTTATTTTGGGTTGGTATGACTTCTTAAATGAGACTTGTATTTGCATTAAATGAGATTTGGATTGGTAGGTGAAATAAATGCATTGGTGGAATGGTAGTTGGTGGAAGGGAGTAAATGTTAAATGGAAGGGATTGGACCCATTCCACATCAGAAAATGGTTGGAATGAAGGTGATATGGTTTGGGAGACAAATGACTGAAATCTGCACCTGATGTGTAGTTCCCGCAGCTGGGCGGTCAGCAGGCGGTCACCTCGGCGGCTAGCCGACAGGTGACCGGCGGCTAGCCGACCCAGATGCGGTTAGAAACACAGAATGCTGCATTTTGACAGGCGAACCGCGGTTAGCCGAGCGGTCAGCTCGCGGCTAGCCTCCAATCCAATAACCCCAGTGACCGCTAGGTAGCCGAGAGGCGCGGTTAGAAACGCAGAATGCTACTTTTTAGCAGGGTGAGCCGCGGTCAGCTCCGCGGTCAGCCAGCGGCTAACCGCCGATCACCTCGGCGGCTAACCGCCAGCTGACCGACAGGTGACCGAGTTTACCCAGAATTCCTGAGTCTTTTCCATTGTTTTTAGTTATGGGATTTAAAGGTTTGGATGGGTTGTTCTGATGCCCTACCACCTTGGAAAGACCCAGGGGATGACATAAGGAGATTTACATAGAAAGAAACACCATTTCGGAAAAGGTATTGGGACTTTTAGATTCATCAATGTGCATAAGGAAACTTGGTATGTCCTCTATCATTCGAGTACCATACTAAGGGTAAATTTAGACATACAAGACCCTTATACATGTTGTCTGAATGTGGATATCCCAATACATAGTCCCTAATGATATAGGATTTATTGCTTTGTTTTATTCAGTTATTTGTATAATAACCCGAATCTACTGGTTTTCTTTCAAATTCCGATTTGTACACCCGATATGTCCTGCCAGCCCGTGTAAACATGAACCGAGAATGATTTGAATGTGTGTGCCTTCGAACACCATGCCCCGCCTGCCCGCATGTTTTATATTGATATAGTTTTTGTATATGTTTGGATTTATCATGTAACCTAAGAGTCGGCACCACTAAGCTTGGACATCCTTGTCAGTCTGATCAACTGACTTGGGTCTCCCCCTGTGCTCCCGCCAGTTGCAACTTGGATCCCGTACTGTCCCGTTACCCGGTTCGCGACCGTGGTCCTGCCTAGCTATATGTATATGTATATGTATCTGTTTATAATATTGGTTCTCGTCACTTCGTGTGATTGAGCCCAATGCACGCAATGTGCTCTCGTCACTCTAGTGATAGAGAGGATTTGGCTTTAGTGTGGTTGCCATCTAGTCAGTTCCTGTACCTTGAATACCCCGCATGCTTTATATTGCATTTGTATTTCAAATGAACTATGCACCCTGTTTTATGACGGTTTTCGTTATAACTATGATATGTTTGATTTCTTTCTTGGTTTATCTATTCACCCACCTGCCAGACCGTCGTGTCTGACCCATTTTTGTGGTACTCAGGTCCAGCTCCCGTCTTTGCCCTTGAGGAGGAGTCAGAGGAGGCGGTCGGTGAACCGCAACGTTTAGTAGAGTGGCAAGCTGACGATGTCATGTAGACATTCGGTTTAGCTCGGAGCTGCGAACATTTTGGGGAATTTTGAGAATGATATTGTTTTATACTTTTGGGTTGTATTGGCCTTTGTTGGCCTTTATTTTTGGGGAATGTAAATTTAACTTGATCTTTTGTTTAAACTTTAACTCCATATTTTGGGAAATGCTAATGAGATCATTGCTCACTCTGACATCATGCTATACTTGTTTATTAACAGTCTTATTTGATGTGATTGGAATAAGAGTTGATTTGCTACACGCTTCCGCACCAATATAAACGTTCTATGAGTGTATGAGGAATCCTCACCGCGGAAACCTGTGGGAAATTAAGGAAATGTATAATTATTATCTAGGGGTGGTTCTTCATCACACCACCCCCGTCGCGGTCCCGGGCCCCCGGTTCGGGGTCGCGAAAGGCTGGTATCAGAGCGAGACGTGTTTCAGGCAATTAAAAGAAACTAGAAATCCTAAGGACGTGGCGAGGATCCGTTAGACTTCTTGTTAGACTTTTCGTTAGTTAGACTCGTGTGAGCAATGTGTAACCCTTATATGATTTTATGTGCTAACAATTTGTTTTACAGTGATATGCCACCTCGAAAAAGACCCGTAACCGACAATCCCACCGCAAGCAATAGTGAGCACACCGGGCCACTAGGAAACGGTATTCCGGATCCAAACATGCAGAATCAATTCCAACAGATGATGCAAGCTATGCTTGACCAGCAACGTCAAGCCAATGAAAATCAAGCCAGACTGCAAGACCGAATGGCCAGGAAGGATGAAGAGCATGCTAGGGAGATGGCCACGATGCAAAGGCAGCTGCTAGAAGTGTTAGAAAGGAGACCTGAACCGGCACCAGCGCAACCTCCAGGCACTCAGATTGTCATCAACAATAGGGAACATGATCCCAATGCGCTGTACGAAAAGTTTAGGAAGAGGGGTCCCAAGGAGTTCACGGGGCATGAGGACCCACTAGCTGCAGATGACTGGCTGGAGCAGACAGAGAACATCTTCGAGATATTCAGATGTACCGGTAGACAGCAAGTGCAACTCACCGCTTCGTTGTTCACGGGCCTAGCGGACATATGGTGGAAGACAATCAAGGCTGAGTATAGGACCATAGCAGATGCAGACGCTTGGGCAAGTTTCAAGAGGCAATTCGGTGACAAGTATGTACCGACACATGTCAAGAGGCAAAAAGCAATTGAATTCCAGCAGCTCGTACAAGGTAACGCGACCGTGCAAGAGTACCTCACGAAGTTTGAGAGGTTGTCTCGATATGCCCCCGAGTTAATTGACACTGTGGAGAAGAAGATAACGCGATTCCTCGAAGGACTCAACCCGATCATTGAGAGGGATGCCACGGGTGTTGTACCACCTGTCACTTTTGAAGAGGCTGTGAGAAGGGCCTACAAATTCGAGAACCTGAACAACAAGATCCTCAAGATCCAAGGAAAGGCACCAGCTCACCAACAGAATCACCCACCAAGGAACCCTCAGAACAAGCGACCGAGGCATGAACAAAACATGCAGAATGCTCTAGTTTGCGTCCATTGTGGTAAGAACCACGAGAGTGCTCAATGCCGTACGATTACGGGAGCATGTTTCAGATGTGGATCCATGGCACACCAGCTCAAGGACTGCCCAAGACCAGTTGGACAAGGTAACAACAGGCAGAATCAGCAACAACAAGGAACACAGCGCCAGGCACCACCTCAGAATGCATTAGCCGTACAGAACCAGCCCAGGCCACTCCAGCAACAGGCTCCACAGCAACATTATAGACCTCCACAGCAGCATCAAGCTCGTCATCTTGGACAAAACCAGAATCAGCGTCCTCCTCAGCAGAATAGGAATGCACAACAAGGAAGGCAGCAACAAGCTCAGAACAGGCCTCAGCAGCGAGGACAAGTGTATGCAATTAACCAAGCTGATGCAGAGGCGGCAGATAACGTGGTGGAAGGTACACTCCTAGTTTGTGGATTTGAAGCTAAAGTTTTGTTTGACCCTGGCTCTACGCACTCCTTCTTGTCTCCAAAATTTTCTAAGTTGATTGATATGCCAGCTAGAGAACTTGAGTATGTATTGACGGTGTCCACCCCAGTAGGCAAACAAGTTGTGTGTAGGAAATACTATCCTAGATGTGCTGTTAAGATAGGAGATGTGGTGTTACCGGCGAATCTCATTTTGTTGGAGATGTTTGACTTTGACGTCATTTTAGGAATGGATTGGTTAGCAGGGTACCATGCTACGATGGACTGTTTCCACAAGACCCTCACGTTCAAATTAGAGGAGACCCCGGCAGGAGTTTTGTTCCATGGGGAGAAGAGGAATTCTTGTCCAAGATTCGTCTCAGCATTGAAGGCTGATAGACTAGTGAGAAGTGGATGTGAATGCTATTTAGCGTTTATCACGGAGGATAAACGGTCCCAAGGGGTGGAGGAGATCCCAATTGTTTGCGAATTCCCAGACGTTTTTCCAGAAGAAATCCCAGGTTTACCACCTGTTAGGGAGATTGACTTCACCATCGAATTGTTACCAGGGACCGCTCCGATATCTATCGCACCATATAGAATGGCTCCAGCGGAATTAGGAGAGTTGAAGATTCAGTTGCAGGAATTATTGGACAAAGGCTTCATTAGACCGAGCGTCTCACCTTGGGGAGCTCCAGTGTTATTCGTCAAGAAGAAAGACGGTTCCATGAGAATGTGTATTGACTACCGGAAATTGAACCAAGCTACCATCAAGAACAAGTATCCATTGCCAAGGATAGATGAATTGTTTGACCAATTGCAAGGTGCTGCTTACTTTTCGAAGATCGATCTAAGATCCGGTTATCATCAGCTGAGAGTTAGAGATTCAGATGTATCGAAGACGGCGTTCCGGACGAGATATGGACACTATGAGTTTCTAGTGATGCCATTTGGACTGACGAATGCACCAGCAGTATTCATGGCTTTGATGAACAAAATATTCGCTGAGTACTTAGACCAATTCACAGTGGTGTTTATTGATGACATTTTGGTGTACTCTAAGTCTAGAGAAGAACATGAAGAGCATTTGAGGATAGCATTGCAACTTCTAAGAGATAATCAATTGTATGCGAAGCTCACTAAGTGCGATTTTTGGCTTGAAGAAGTCGCATTTTTAGGTCATATCATTTCCAAAGAAGGATTATCAGTGGACCCAACCAAGATAGATGCAGTTGTGAAGTGGGAAAGACCGAAGAACGCGTCAGAAATCAGAAGTTTTCTTGGATTGGCGGGTTACTATCGAAGATTTGTGCAAGGATTTTCGTCGATCGCAGCGTCATTGACAAAGTTGACTAAGAAGAATGCACCTTATGTGTGGACAGACCAATGCGAGGCCAGCTTCCAAGAGCTGAAAAAGAGATTAACATCAGCACCCGTCCTCACTTTACCATCCGGGAGCGGCAGTTACACCATTTTTACAGATGCTTCGAATATTGGACTCGGTTGTGTGTTGATGCAAGATAGGAAAGTCATTGCGTATGGATCACGTCAGTTGAAGGACCACGAGAAGAACTATGCAACGCATGACCTGGAGTTAGCAGCAGTCGTTTTTGCGTTGAAGATGTGGAGACATTACCTCTACGGAGAGAAATTCGAAGTCCACTCCGATCACCGCAGCCTACAGTATTTGTTCTCTCAGAAGGAATTGAATATGAGACAAAGAAGATGGATGGAATATATCAAAGATTATGATTTTCCGATCAAGTACCATCCGGGAAAGGCAAATGTAGTAGCCGATGCCTTGAGTAGGAAGTCAGCCAGTGTGGCAAGCCTAAGAGTTACGTGCTTCTTTCAGCAATTTGAAGAGTTGGGGGTAGTTTTTCAGCCCCTAAGCGAGGGAGTGATGTTAGCTAACATGTCAGTGTCTGAACCCTCGTTCATTCGGAAGATCAAGGAAGACCAATTGCAAGATCCAGAGTTGGCCAAGATTGCAGAGCATATAGCAGAACGTCCTGATTTTCGGATTGTAGATGGAGTCTTATTCTTTCGTGATCGTCTATGCGTGCCCAACATTGAAGATTTGAAGAATGACATTATGACAGAGGCGCACAGTACGAAGTACTCTATGCATCCGGGTAGCACGAAGATGTATCAGAACTTGAAGGGCAGATTTTGGTGGAACAACATGAAGAGGGAAATAGCAGCTTTCGTTTCTCGATGTATGACGTGCCAATTGGTGAAAGCAGAACATCAGAGACCTCCAGGGTTATTGCAGCCATTAGAGATCCCAGAATGGAAGTGGGAACATATCACCATGGATTTCATCTCAGGATTGCCAAGGACCAGAAAAGGGAACAACTCCATATGGGTCATTGTAGACCGTCTTACCAAATCAGCTCATTTTATTCCTATGAAGACCGGAGAGAAAATGCATATGTTACCTCTCGCAGAATTGTTTGTCAACGAGATTGTCAGCCGTCATGGGCAGCCAGTCTCCATTACTTCAGACAGAGATAGCAGATTCGTCTCGAGATTTTGGAAGACTTTGCATGAGTCGATGGGAACAAAGCTTCAGTTCAGCACAGCGTATCACCCACAGACAGATGGTCAGTCGGAAAGAACAATTCAGACCCTTGAAGATATGCTTCGAGCGTGTGTACTAGATTTCAAGACTCAATGGGACGAGACCCTACCGCTTTGCGAATTCGCCTACAACAACAGTTATCATTCGAGCATTGGAATGGCGCCTTTTGAGGCATTGTACGGTAGGAGGTGTAGAACTCCAGTTTGTTGGGAAGAAGTAGGTATTCGCAGTTTTCATGGACCGACTATGGTAAGTGAAACCAGTGACAAAGTCAAGTTGATCCAAGAACGTCTGAAAGTAGCCCGGAGTAGACAGAAGAGTTATGCAGACTCTCATCGAAGGGACTTACATTTTAAGGAAGGAGATAAGGTTTTCTTGAAGGTGTCACCTACTAGAGGAACTTTGAGATTCGGACAGAGAGGCAAGTTATCTAGGAGATACATTGGACCCTATGATATTGTGAGCAAGATTGGTGACGTGGCTTACAGATTAGCCTTACCACCTGAGCTTTCCGGTGTACACAATGTGTTCCATGTGTCTATGTTGAAAAAGTACGTCCCCGATCCATCACATGTTCTACGTCATGAACCCTTAGAGATCAGAGAAGATGCCACCTATGTCGAGAAGCCTATTCAGATCATCGATACGAAAGAACAAGAACTGAGGACAAGGACTATACAATGGGTGAAAGTGCTTTGGGAAAATCACGGACCTGAAGAGGCAACGTGGGAATTACGGGATCAAGTTCAGAAGAAGTATCCGCATCTACTACCCGAGGTTAGTTATTTTATTTCATTTGGTGGACCAAATGCCCTAAGGGGTGGAGGATGTAAGACCCCGCCCGAGAGTTTCCGATTAGTGTTAATTAAGACGTGTTTTAGCTATAAGTGAGATTAGTGGAAATGGGTTAAATCTGGATTAGAATAGCTTTTTATAGCTTTGGATAATTTTGGGAACTCTTTTGATCTAGTGGGACCCTTTGGGGGTTCCTTTTTATTGTGTCTTGATTAGTTTTGGGATTTAGTTATAATTCTGGAAATCGGTAATTTGCTCCGTTGAATGTATTTTATGATTCCCGACAACTTTCGTGTTTGTTCCGTTTCCATTCGAGACCTCTAAACCCTACTTTGCCATTGATAGGGGTAAAACAGTCTTTTTACACAAAATCTGGACACAATTTTCGATGTCTCCGAAACTAGTAAAATATATACTTTTTGGAAAGTAGAAATTTCGACGATCAATTCTTCCTTCTTCGTCGAATCCGTCCGAAGCCCGTAGATTGATGTGTTAGCCCATTTTGGACCTTTAAGTTGTGGGACCCATTGCCTTAGCTATATAAGGAGAAGCCCTCTTCTTCTTCCTCTTCTTGCAACTTCTTGAGAAAAAGAGGAATCCCAGCCCAGCCCTAGAGTCTCCTTGCTTCTTGCTTCCCCATCTCTCAACCTCTCTCAAATCTCTTGCTAAAGGCTAAGTGGATGCTACAATCTTCTTCCCCTCCATGAGAGCTTCCTATTGATATCTTCTTTTGAGAGAGAGCCCCATTCCAAGCTATCTCTTGAGCCAACTCTTGCCATTAGAGGACTCTTCATGTAAGTTCTTCTTCTCATCTCTTGATTGTGTGTTCATCTAGCCTAGGAGGTGCTTCACCTTGATTATTGAAAGCTCTTTCCATCTATTTCATAGTTTTGCCTTTTTTTTGGGCTTGTAATGAATGTGTTTTTGGGGATTTTGTGTAGATTGTAGATTTTGAGCTTGATTGAAGGATTAGTGATTGACTAGCATATTTGGAGACCAAGGCAAGTGGATGAATGGGTTTTGATTTGAATAAGTTCCTATTTTGTTGAAAATGTGAATTTTTACTATTCCTATTTCAATTGATTCATTATGTTATAATGCTTTTGGAAATGTATTTATTGTTATGGTTTTCTCTTAGTTAGTTCTAGGAGAATATATGCATGCATTCATGAAAGTTTATTTTGGGTTGGTATGACTTCTTAAATGAGACTTGTATTTGCATTAAATGAGATTTGGATTGGTAGGTGAAATAAATGCATTGGTGGAATGGTAGTTGGTGGAAGGGAGTAAATGTTAAATGGAAGGGATTGGACCCATTCCACATCAGAAAATGGTTGGAATGAAGGTGATATGGTTTGGGAGACAAATGACTGAAATCTGCACCTGATGTGTAGTTCCCGCAGCTGGGCGGTCAGCAGGCGGTCACCTCGGCGGCTAGCCGACAGGTGACCGGCGGCTAGCCGACCCAGATGCGGTTAGAAACACAGAATGCTGCATTTTGACAGGCGAACCGCGGTTAGCCGAGCGGTCAGCTCGCGGCTAGCCTCCAATCCAATAACCCCAGTGACCGCTAGGTAGCCGAGAGGCGCGGTTAGAAACGCAGAATGCTACTTTTTAGCAGGGTGAGCCGCGGTCAGCTCCGCGGTCAGCCAGCGGCTAACCGCCGATCACCTCGGCGGCTAACCGCCAGCTGACCGACAGGTGACCGAGTTTACCCAGAATTCCTGAGTCTTTTCCATTGTTTTTAGTTATGGGATTTAAAGGTTTGGATGGGTTGTTCTGATGCCCTACCACCTTGGAAAGACCCAGGGGATGACATAAGGAGATTTACATAGAAAGAAACACCATTTCGGAAAAGGTATTGGGACTTTTAGATTCATCAATGTGCATAAGGAAACTTGGTATGTCCTCTATCATTCGAGTACCATACTAAGGGTAAATTTAGACATACAAGACCCTTATACATGTTGTCTGAATGTGGATATCCCAATACATAGTCCCTAATGATATAGGATTTATTGCTTTGTTTTATTCAGTTATTTGTATAATAACCCGAATCTACTGGTTTTCTTTCAAATTCCGATTTGTACACCCGATATGTCCTGCCAGCCCGTGTAAACATGAACCGAGAATGATTTGAATGTGTGTGCCTTCGAACACCATGCCCCGCCTGCCCGCATGTTTTATATTGATATAGTTTTTGTATATGTTTGGATTTATCATGTAACCTAAGAGTCGGCACCACTAAGCTTGGACATCCTTGTCAGTCTGATCAACTGACTTGGGTCTCCCCCTGTGCTCCCGCCAGTTGCAACTTGGATCCCGTACTGTCCCGTTACCCGGTTCGCGACCGTGGTCCTGCCTAGCTATATGTATATGTATATGTATCTGTTTATAATATTGGTTCTCGTCACTTCGTGTGATTGAGCCCAATGCACGCAATGTGCTCTCGTCACTCTAGTGATAGAGAGGATTTGGCTTTAGTGTGGTTGCCATCTAGTCAGTTCCTGTACCTTGAATACCCCGCATGCTTTATATTGCATTTGTATTTCAAATGAACTATGCACCCTGTTTTATGACGGTTTTCGTTATAACTATGATATGTTTGATTTCTTTCTTGGTTTATCTATTCACCCACCTGCCAGACCGTCGTGTCTGACCCATTTTTGTGGTACTCAGGTCCAGCTCCCGTCTTTGCCCTTGAGGAGGAGTCAGAGGAGGCGGTCGGTGAACCGCAACGTTTAGTAGAGTGGCAAGCTGACGATGTCATGTAGACATTCGGTTTAGCTCGGAGCTGCGAACATTTTGGGGAATTTTGAGAATGATATTGTTTTATACTTTTGGGTTGTATTGGCCTTTGTTGGCCTTTATTTTTGGGGAATGTAAATTTAACTTGATCTTTTGTTTAAACTTTAACTCCATATTTTGGGAAATGCTAATGAGATCATTGCTCACTCTGACATCATGCTATACTTGTTTATTAACAGTCTTATTTGATGTGATTGGAATAAGAGTTGATTTGCTACACGCTTCCGCACCAATATAAACGTTCTATGAGTGTATGAGGAATCCTCACCGCGGAAACCTGTGGGAAATTAAGGAAATGTATAATTAGTATCTAGGGGTGGTTCTTCATCACACCACCCCCGTCGCGGTCCCGGGCCCCCGGTTCGGGGTCGCGAAAGGGAGGATGTAAGACCCCGACCCCTAATTTTCGGGATTAGTGTGTTTTTAACCGTGGTTTAGTTTTCTAGATAAGATTTGAGCCTAATTGAGTTAGATTGTGGTTTAGAATGGTTTTCCATAGCTTTGGGGAATTTTGAGAGCGGTTGGACCTGGTCTAACAGCCCGGGGATGCCTTGGGCTGTACGTGTCAGCGTGGAGGAATTGTTCTTGATTTTGAAAAATTACAATTTTGGTTTCTTTTGATAGGTCAAATTAGATCCAACAACTTTTGTGTTTAGACCTACCCCATCCGAAACTCAGAAAATCAGTTTTTCAGCCCGAGGGGCAAAACAGTCTTTTCACATTTAAATCTGAGCCCAGATTTCGAAATTTCAGAACCATGCCAAAAATATACTTTTTGAAAACTAGATTTTATAAGGATCATTTTAGTCTTCTTCGTCGATTTCATCCGGGGCCCGCAAGACCATGATTTAGCCATTTTAAGTTTCAGCTGCATTGGGCCCCACATTTTTCCACTTTCCCCATTTAAGTCAACTCCTTCACCCACGTTTCTTCACTTGCAAACTCCCTCCCAACTGCTGCAACTCAGGAAACCAGAGAAGAACCCATTTTTCCTTCATCTTCTCCACCTTGCATGTCAGCCCATTCTAGCTTGGAGTGAAAATCTGATCTCATCTCCTTCTTCCTCTCCTCCCAAGCTTTCCATTACTACCATTTTCTTGAGGATCCCAGCTGGATAACTCCTTCATTTTTGTTCTTACTTCTTGTTTAGCAAGCTTCAGGTAAGGGATCTTCTTCTCCTTTTCAATAGAGTCTTTTGAGCCTACAAGGATTGTGTTTTTCATACATGCAACAGCCATTTCGAAGTGGATTCTTATTTTTCAAATTTGGTTGGATTTTGAGGTTTATTTTTGGGGCTTTTTGTAGATTTCGGTTCAGCTCTTGAGAGTGGTTTTGAGGAAGGTTTTGGATTGACATTTGGGTCAAAGGCAAGTGATCAACTTAGCTCTTCTCATGCATGCAATGTTTGAATGTTTTAGCTTCAATGGTTTGGTTCTTTTTCCATTATAATTTGAGCAATGTGTTGTTTCAAATATGTGTTATGGTTTGAATTTTTGTTTAGTTTGAAATGCATTTGCTAGTGGTTTATCTTGCTGGTTTTCATTTAATTGAAGTGGTTTTTGTCTTGCCTAAATGTTTTGTAAATGAATGGAAGAATGGAAGAGTATTTTGTGAAATGATTAGATGTGTTGGTTGTTAAAAATTGAATGGAAATGGCCCTTGGAGAGCATGGAGGCTCAAGGGATGTGCAGGGACTTGACAAAGGAATGGAAGGATGTAAAATGGGTGAAATGGTGTGAAAAATTTGAATCCAGCTGAAGCTGCCGCAGACAGGCGGTTAGCAGTCGGCCAGCAGTCGGCTAGCCGACTGTTGACCCACGGCTAACCGACCCTGTGTCGGTCAGAATAACAGTAACTAAATTTCTGCACAGGGCGTGGTCGGCCCGCGGGCGGTCAGCAGGCGGCTAGCCGACCTGCGCAGAAATTGAAAAGTAGTATTGTTCCTGAACAGTCGGTCAGTGGTCGGTCAGCCGGTCGGCTAGCCGACCACAACCAGCGGCTAGCCGCCAGGTAGCCGCGTGGTGACCGAGTGTGCAGAAGGAGAATTTTGAAGGGTTTTCGATGGGAGAGAAAAACTAGAATATGTTAAGGGCTCTTTGGCTTGATGTTGTGCAATTAAAACATGAAATGTTATTTAGCTTCAGGGGCACCAACCCGCTTTTAATTCCAACATTTGGGTTTCAATTACACAAGAATCGAATGAAGGGCCTTAGCATATACTTGAAAGTCTGTTTTCAGAAACTTAGTCTTGACATGAAGAATGTTATTTTGTACTTGTTTTGACTTACGAGCATTCGTTTTGTCTTGGATCCTGTTTTGTACTTGTTTTGACTCACGAGCATTGGTTGTCTTGGATCTTGTTTTGCACTTGTTTTGACTTGCAAGCATTGGTTTCGTTCGGCTATTGTTTTGCACTTGTTTTGACTTGCAAGTATCAGTTTTGTTTCGGATATTGTTTACACTTGTTTTGACTTGCAAGTATCAGTTTTGTTTTCGGTATCGCTTTGCACTTGTTTTGAGTTACAAGTATCAGCTTTGTTTCAAATTGTTTTAAGAACCCAAAAGGGGACTACTTAGTGCGCTTCGACATGCTTATAGCTTATGATACCTTGTTTTGTCTTGCGTGCACCGTCCACCCTGTGGTCTATAAGGGAAATGTGAGAACTTGGTCCGGGAGGCACCCTTAACCACGGGGCGTAGCGTGTCAACCACGGGCCTCAAACGGCGAGTCTCCATTAGTTTTGTGCATTCATGAATTCCGTTGAATACCACTGAGCTTGGACTGCCCTCTCAGTCTGATCCACTTGTTAGGGGGTCCTTAAACATAAGGACTATCTGCAGATAAGTCGTGTATTTATACACATTTTTGTTCTGTTCCGGTTCCGCGGCCGGATTTCCCGCCCACCTTGTGTGGCTCGGGCTTCTGTTTCGTTTCGCCTGTCGTGCTTTGTCTTTGCTTGCTCTTGTCATCATGTATGACGGAGAAAGGATGAGCTCAATGTGGATTTACGAATCATGACGTTTTCTCGTAATCATGCTAGCTTTGTATTGCATTTCGTTCATGTACTATTTGGAAATTTATTAAATGGTTTTAAACACTAGACCACATGTACTCATGCTACTTTTGCCTCATATCTCGTTCGTGGACTTTTGTTTTCTCGAAGTGTATATCGTTCAAGCATCGTTTCAAGATTTGTAAACTGTTTTAAATTCAGTATATGGTTTCTTATAAATTTTAAATGATTCATACTCATGCTTAAATTGATCACCTGCCAGACCGTCGTGTCTGACCTTGTTTGTTTGGTGCCTTAGGTAGCAGGTTCTCGTCTTGAGCTAGTACGTGTGCAGATGGCTTTAGAGCCACGAGTTTTGCAGGTTGTTGTTTCAGTGATGTCATTCAGACGTCGCGCTTGACTCTGGAGATACGTTGCACACTTGGGTAGTATTTGTTCTTAGCTTGTTATGTTGTAAGGCTTTTGTTAGCCTTTTCTTTTGGGATTGTAATTAATGCACTTGTTAAATTATAACTTGAATATGCTTGGGTATTGATAAGCCTGTCCCGGTCAGCTCTGTATATTTTAATATCATGTTTTATTCCAGTCTGAGTATGATTATGCTATGACAGCTTTATGCTGACGGGTCGCAATGCCACGTAAGCTTCCGCGAAATGTTCTTGATGTGTTTGGAAATTTTGCCTTCCTCACACACGCGGATCCCGGGGAAAAATATATTCATCACTTAATCCCCAATTCGCGTTCCCGAGGTCGGACCGCTGCGGGGATCCGGGTTCGGGGACGCGACAGACTGGTATCAGAGCGGGCAGGTTTCTAGGAAATAAAACACTCTAGGAACCTTAAGACGTGTGGTGAGGACTCCTTAGACCGTGTAGATTTTGTTTTGGCTAGCCATCGTTTTTGTGACTTCGGGTTTGGTTTCCTTCTAGTGGGGGAGACTCTTTTTGTCTTGTGTTCTTGTCCTTGTGGTTAGGGAATTTGGAGGACCAAATTCCGTTCTAGTGGGGGAGAATTTAATGTCTCCGTACCCATATTTAGTATCTTTTGCTTGCTTTTGCGTTAGAAAGTTAGAGTTTTGTGGACTTAGCATGTGTCTCTCGAAGGACTTTGACAGAATTTTCAGCTTTTTGATATCGCAAATGGAGTTAGGAAGGGAATATGTGGACAATTGTTAATTAGTAAGGAAGGTGAACAACATATCGAGATATAATTATAGTTGATTGTGGATCATTAGGTGGTGTGTTAGACAGGTAAGTGCAAAATTTTTAGAAAAACTTGATTATTTTCCTAAGTCGGAGGACCGCTGAAGCCGGATTAGTGGTAGATTTTAAGAAGTTTGAGGTGATTTTCAGTTGATAGAGCTTCAAGTGGATGCCAAAAGCTAGAAATTTCTCAAATTTGATGAACTTTTATCGGAGAAGTGTTATAAGATTTTCAACGATTCCATAATAATGATGAACTTAACTCAGCAGAATGCGTCAGTATGCGGTTAAAAGCATAGGAAGTCAGTTTTCGGCAGCTGTGTAGAGAGTTGTATGCGGAATTAATTGTTACCTGGTCACATGATAGAGTAGATATTGTGGATTTCACCAACTAGTAGAACATCGGTTTTGACGGAGTACATATAGGAGATGGAGAATCACAACCTATGGATAATTTTAGTTGAAAGATTTAGAAAAGAATGACACAGGAGTAAGACTTAAGGACAACGAACTTGAAATAGAGACAGAAGATTGGGCAACTAAGGTTTGATTAGGACAGTTTTGAGATTTGAATGCAGAGTTGTAACCGTTTGAGGTGTGATGATGAGTAGATAATTATTGTATAGAGGACCAAGGACAATAAGCGTAAAGAGTCAGAGTAACAAGAACTTTTGGAGTACTTTGAAGAAAGACTTCACTCTAGGATTGTGGACACAAATCAAACTTTCAAGGTCAAGTATGCATGCCAGGGATAGAAAACCGGACAAATGAGTTTTGATAGAGGTACATCCTATAGAGTTTGGACATATGGAGTAGTATGATAGTTAGAGTGTTAGCGGGTCAAGTCAGGGCAGGAAACCTATAGTGTGGCGAACCTTGTGATTTCAACGAGCAGACGGAGTGGTAGTACACCGGGATGAGTCAAAACTTCCTTATTCTTGGACTGACATTGATGGACATGACACGTAGCAGATTCGAGACAATGCTAGGACAGTTGATAATCACTGGGTATGGACAGAAGGATTCTTTGAGCATTGATTATGTCAGAGGAGCAAGTTGCCGGGTAAAACTTTGGATAGTTGAGATCTTCAACCAAATCAGAGACCTTGACCCCATACTCATGTCACCGCCATGTTTGATCAGGAGGTATTGCAGTTGTGCAGGAGCAAGCAGATCACCAATGCTTAGAGACAATATTTCAGAAGAGGATGACCTAGTGAGTTCAGGTGATTCCGGGATAACCGTGAGTTTGAATAGACCTTTTGAGATTTTCTCGATCTAGTGTGTGAGTAATGTCCTCGTTTTGTTTTGAGTTGGTTTAGATCATTTGGAGGACCAAATGTTCTAAGGGGGGGAGGATGTAAGACCCCGACCCCTAATTTTCGGGATTAGTGTGTTTTTAACCGTGGTTTAGTTTTCTAGATAAGATTTGAGCCTAATTGAGTTAGATTGTGGTTTAGAATGGTTTTCCATAGCTTTGGGGAATTTTGAGAGCGGTTGGACCTGGTCTAACAGCCCGGGGATGCCTTGGGCTGTACGTGTCAGCGTGGAGGAATTGTTCTTGATTTTGAAAAATTACAATTTTGGTTTCTTTTGATAGGTCAAATTAGATCCAACAACTTTTGTGTTTAGACCTACCCCATCCGAAACTCAGAAAATCAGTTTTTCAGCCCGAGGGGCAAAACAGTCTTTTCACATTTAAATCTGAGCCCAGATTTCGAAATTTCAGAACCATGCCAAAAATATACTTTTTGAAAACTAGATTTTATAAGGATCATTTTAGTCTTCTTCGTCGATTTCATCCGGGGCCCGCAAGACCATGATTTAGCCATTTTAAGTTTCAGCTGCATTGGGCCCCACATTTTTCCACTTTCCCCATTTAAGTCAACTCCTTCACCCACGTTTCTTCACTTGCAAACTCCCTCCCAACTGCTGCAACTCAGGAAACCAGAGAAGAACCCATTTTTCCTTCATCTTCTCCACCTTGCATGTCAGCCCATTCTAGCTTGGAGTGAAAATCTGATCTCATCTCCTTCTTCCTCTCCTCCCAAGCTTTCCATTACTACCATTTTCTTGAGGATCCCAGCTGGATAACTCCTTCATTTTTGTTCTTACTTCTTGTTTAGCAAGCTTCAGGTAAGGGATCTTCTTCTCCTTTTCAATAGAGTCTTTTGAGCCTACAAGGATTGTGTTTTTCATACATGCAACAGCCATTTCGAAGTGGATTCTTATTTTTCAAATTTGGTTGGATTTTGAGGTTTATTTTTGGGGCTTTTTGTAGATTTCGGTTCAGCTCTTGAGAGTGGTTTTGAGGAAGGTTTTGGATTGACATTTGGGTCAAAGGCAAGTGATCAACTTAGCTCTTCTCATGCATGCAATGTTTGAATGTTTTAGCTTCAATGGTTTGGTTCTTTTTCCATTATAATTTGAGCAATGTGTTGTTTCAAATATGTGTTATGGTTTGAATTTTTGTTTAGTTTGAAATGCATTTGCTAGTGGTTTATCTTGCTGGTTTTCATTTAATTGAAGTGGTTTTTGTCTTGCCTAAATGTTTTGTAAATGAATGGAAGAATGGAAGAGTATTTTGTGAAATGATTAGATGTGTTGGTTGTTAAAAATTGAATGGAAATGGCCCTTGGAGAGCATGGAGGCTCAAGGGATGTGCAGGGACTTGACAAATGAATGGAAGGATGTAAAATGGGTGAAATGGTGTGAAAAATTTGAATCCAGCTGAAGCTGCCGCAGACAGGCTGTTAGCAGTCGGCCAGCAGTCGGCTAGCCGACTGTTGACCCACGGCTAACCGACCCTGTGTCGGTCAGAATAACAGTAACTAAATTTCTGCACAGGGCGTGGTCGGCCCGCGGGCGGTCAGCAGGCGGCTAGCCGACCTGCGCAGAAATTGAAAAGTAGTATTGTTCCTGAACAGTCGGTCAGTGGTCGGTCAGCCGGTCGGCTAGCCGACCACAACCAGCGGCTAGCCGCCAGGTAGCCGCGTGGTGACCGAGTGTGCAGAAGGAGAATTTTGAAGGGTTTTCGATGGGAGAGAAAAACTAGAATATGTTAAGGGCTCTTTGGCTTGATGTTGTGCAATTAAAACATGAAATGTTATTTAGCTTCAGGGGCACCAACCCGCTTTTAATTCCAACATTTGGGTTTCAATTACACAAGAATCGAATGAAGGGCCTTAGCATATACTTGAAAGTCTGTTTTCAGAAACTTAGTCTTGACATGAAGAATGTTATTTTGTACTTGTTTTGACTTACGAGCATTCGTTTTGTCTTGGATCCTGTTTTGTACTTGTTTTGACTCACGAGCATTGGTTGTCTTGGATCTTGTTTTGCACTTGTTTTGACTTGCAAGCATTGGTTTCGTTCGGCTATTGTTTTGCACTTGTTTTGACTTGCAAGTATCAGTTTTGTTTCGGATATTGTTTACACTTGTTTTGACTTGCAAGTATCAGTTTTGTTTTCGGTATCGCTTTGCACTTGTTTTGAGTTACAAGTATCAGCTTTGTTTCAAATTGTTTTAAGAACCCAAAAGGGGACTACTTAGTGCGCTTCGACATGCTTATAGCTTATGATACCTTGTTTTGTCTTGCGTGCACCGTCCACCCTGTGGTCTATAAGGGAAATGTGAGAACTTGGTCCGGGAGGCACCCTTAACCACGGGGCGTAGCGTGTCAACCACGGGCCTCAAACGGCGAGTCTCCATTAGTTTTGTGCATTCATGAATTCCGTTGAATACCACTGAGCTTGGACTGCCCTCTCAGTCTGATCCACTTGTTAGGGGGTCCTTAAACATAAGGACTATCTGCAGATAAGTCGTGTATTTATACACATTTTTGTTCTGTTCCGGTTCCGCGGCCGGATTTCCCGCCCACCTTGTGTGGCTCGGGCTTCTGTTTCGTTTCGCCTGTCGTGCTTTGTCTTTGCTTGCTCTTGTCATCATGTATGACGGAGAAAGGATGAGCTCAATGTGGATTTACGAATCATGACGTTTTCTCGTAATCATGCTAGCTTTGTATTGCATTTCGTTCATGTACTATTTGGAAATTTATTAAATGGTTTTAAACACTAGACCACATGTACTCATGCTACTTTTGCCTCATATCTCGTTCGTGGACTTTTGTTTTCTCGAAGTGTATATCGTTCAAGCATCGTTTCAAGATTTGTAAACTGTTTTAAATTCAGTATATGGTTTCTTATAAATTTTAAATGATTCATACTCATGCTTAAATTGATCACCTGCCAGACCGTCGTGTCTGACCTTGTTTGTTTGGTGCCTTAGGTAGCAGGTTCTCGTCTTGAGCTAGTACGTGTGCAGATGGCTTTAGAGCCACGAGTTTTGCAGGTTGTTGTTTCAGTGATGTCATTCAGACGTCGCGCTTGACTCTGGAGATACGTTTCACACTTGGGTAGTATTTGTTCTTAGCTTGTTATGTTGTAAGGCTTTTGTTAGCCTTTTCTTTTGGGATTGTAATTAATGCACTTGTTAAATTATAACTTGAATATGCTTGGGTATTGATAAGCCTGTCCCGGTCAGCTCTGTATATTTTAATATCATGTTTTATTCCAGTCTGAGTATGATTATGCTATGACAGCTTTATGCTGACGGGTCGCAATGCCACGTAAGCTTCCGCGAAATGTTCTTGATGTGTTTGGAAATTTTGCCTTCCTCACACACGCGGATCCCGGGGAAAAATATATTCATCACTTAATCCCCAATTCGCGTTCCCGAGGTCGGACCGCTGCGGGGATCCGGGTTCGGGGACGCGACAAAAAGAATGAGCTCCAGCGCAGTCACTAAGACAGTATCCTCTTTCGACTCACGAAGGATGAATGTCTTGGTCACAAACTCTGAGCAACCTCCACCACATGACGACATGGCTCTACGCATTCAGCAGCTAGAGCAAGGACAGCAGAGAATAGAGGTTCTGATGGAAAACCTCCTTCTCACTCTCCAGCGTCCACCAAACAATGAGGAAGTTCCTCCATAAGATGAGGCAAACGGTGGAGAAGATGAGTCACGTGCCCTTACTAAAAAGGACATGGACAATATCCTCACCAAAGCAAAAGAAGAGGATACACTGAAGGAGCATGGGATCAAGCCACCATATCCCTTATGGATGGACTCGGTTCCGTTTCCCCCAAAGTTCAAACAACCTCTTCTCCAAACATATACGGGGAAAGGTTCAGCTAGACAGCATGTCATCCACTTCAAGATCCTGACAGGAACGATTGCGAATCAAGATGCACTCAAGATCCGGCTCTTTGCAAGTACCCTAAAAGGTACGGCCTTTGATTGGTATTCCACTCTGCCAGAGGACTCCATACAAAATTGAACCATGCTAGAGACACGTTTCCTGACCCACTTCAAAGGTGAGGATCATCCTGTTACTATGGCTCAGCTCTGCAGCCTTAAATAGGGAGAGAATGAGTCGACATACGACTTCATTCACAAGTGGAAAGCATTGGCATACAAATGCTCAGATGTGCTGCCACAAGCGTCGCTAGTCGACATTTGCCGAAACAACATGAGAGCAAGGATCCGCTCCATGATCATCGGCAACAAATCAAAAAGATTGGGAGAACTCCTAGAAGCGTCTATGGAGGCTGAAACGGTGATCAAAGACCTCAACAATCAGAAATCATCAAATAAGGAGCAGATCGCCATCCCGACCTCCAAGCCAAAGAAAAAGGAGGTTCTCAATGTGCAAACCAAGTCAGCTCCTCGGCCACCAAAGAAAGCTGAAAATAAAGCTGCAGGTAAGAGACCTGAACTCTCTGATGCCTTCAAAGAACGAGTAGAAAAGAAATACCAGTTCGATGTAGATGTTGACGAAATATTTGGGGCTCTCTTGGCAAATGGCAAACTCACCTTGCTTGACCACAAAAGACCGGGAGATGTTGGCAAAACCAACGATCCCCGATATTGTCCATACCACCAAATGGTCTCGCATCCTCTCAACCAATGTTTCGTTGTGAGAGAGAAGATCAACGAGATGAGGAAAAACGGAGTCATCACATTTGACAAAAACTATGGGTCTGCCTCCGTTAACATGGTGTCATATGGACAAACATCCAAATCATCAAAGGAAAAAGTCACTACTTCCTTCAAGGTGATAAAAATGACACAAACGTCCCAAGAGCTGGTGCCTTACCCAACACTAGAAGGACAGCCCATATGCGTACATCCCGATCTCCTAGAAGATGAAAATTGGGAGATCGTCAAAACAAAGCCGACCGCTCAACAGCGAAGGCAAGCCAAGAGACAACTCCGCAAGCTCAAACAGCAGGAGAAGGCTCAAACAAAACAAGAGGTCCCTGAAAAAGCAGAAACCTCCTCTACCGCTTCACTGGGGGCAACAGAGGGGTCTCTCCCCAAAGTTCCAAGAGTGATAAGAAAATTCACTCTCAGTGATTTCATGCCACCACGGCTCAGAGATGAGACTACGCAGGGGCATCATACTCTTGTAACTCGGTAGTTGGATTCTCCATTAATGGATACGAGTCCAGTGACACTGCCAGTGATACCGATGAGTGGGAGGAATCCCTTGAAACCGCAGAATATCTCTCCGACGAAGAATGGATCCCGGAATCCCACCTTATGCCAGTAATCTGGTATAACTCCTTCTGGCCACAAGGATCCTGGTCTGATGATGATGAAGACCAAGAGGCTGCCCAAAATGCTGTTAACATAGTACAAACAAATGCTCTAGTGGATCCCAACCAGGTCAAACCACAAGGGGCAGATGAAGAAAAAGATTTGGCTCCTATGCCCGATCTTGAAGAATATGCGAGGATCTTGCAGCGTCTAGCCATAGAACAGGAGCAGGATCACATCAACCATCTTCATCAAAATCCAGAACCGAAAGTCCCGGAAAATCTACGAGCATCCCCTCCAGTGACTCCGAAAAATGAAGAAAGTTGCTGGATTGATGATCCTCTTACATCGGAGGATGAGTCTGATTCCCAACGGTCCATTATGGAGGCATCTTCTATCAAAGTTGCCTGTAATGTGATAGTTCAGGATGATAGTGCCTCTAAAGCTCTATCTGCTGAGGCCACGGACTCTCAAAATGTATCCGGTAGCATATCTTCTGGAGCTACATATTCTCGGGTGACTTCCACTGAGATAGCACCTTCTCAGCCATCGTCTCCTGAAACGGTGACATCAGAATTCAAGCCTCTTCCGACTGATCACCATGAAGAAGCTCTGGCTGATGAAGTCTTTAAAGAAAACCCAGTCAATTGGTCCCAGGTACCCAACCTCAGAGGAGATGTCTGGACTGATGAAATACTGGACAAAAAAGAAAAGTTGTTGGAAGCTGTTCAGGACTTGTTCCCGGAAAATGCTGCATGCAATGCGATAACTGAAGATGGCAATGCTGCTGCAGAGGCGTTTTCAGCAAATGGGGAAGATCAGCCCCTTGAGCCCGAAGGGGGTCTTCCGAAAGAAGAACCACCTCTAGAAGCTTTTGAAGTTGGGAAAGGTACTCGCTCTGGCCGGGATTACCACAAAAACTATAACCAACCTTCTTCTTCTTCTTATGTAAATCCTTCGGGAAAACAAGCTGTAAATGCCCCAAGCGGCGGTGATAATGAAAATGCAGGCCTAAAGGAGGCTTTCAAGTATGACTTGATCGAGCACTTCAAACACATACCTGCACGACTGCACATCCTAGACTTATTACGAATGTCACCACAAACTCGTGATAGTCTCATTTCAGAACTGCAAAGGCTGAATCTGGATGTCGACAAACATGCCCCGTAAGTCCTGCAAATTGAAATGGACTATAGGGTCACAAAATCAAAAACCTCCTCAAAGGGAGAAAAGAAAGAAGCTGGAGGACCTTGCACTGAATGCCTCTCGGTCCAAAAAGCCGCAAGTGCTACTATCGCCTTCAATAAGGAAGACCTCCTGCTGGACAAGACGAAGCGCAACCGGCTCTTGTACTTCACAGGGCACATCAAAGAGATGCCGATACACAGAGTCCAGATCGACCCGGGTTCTGCACTCAACCTCATCTCTACTTCGGCACTCGAAGAGCTGGGTATCCCACCTAGCAAACTAAGCCACACATCTGTGTCCATCTTTGGATATGATGGGAGTGCTCAAAGGCCCATTGGCAAAATCCGGTTCCGGTTGCAAATCGGCGATCTTATCTCTGAGGTCACCGTATATGCAATAAAAACCCCTTCATGCTACAACATCCTTCTTGGACGCCCTTGGATACACGAGAACGGTGTCGTTCTTTCGACTCTACATCAGTGCATCAAGTTTGTTGGCGACGACGGCTTGATACATCGAGTGTTTGCAGACAAAAAGCCCTTCAAAGGCAAGGAAGTCCATTTTGCAGACTCTTAGATGTACAAGGATGAAAAAGAAAAAAAGGAGGACAAAGCAGCATCCTTTGCCGGCAATCTCCAAAAAGACAAAGGCAAGGCTCCTCAGCAATCATCGGAAGAAAACAAACCTTCCGGCAAACTCAAAGAGAGCAATCAGTCTGCCTTCGTCATCTCCTTCAAATCTTCCAAACCTTTGGTAATCACTACTAAAGCAAAGAAGATGAAGCAAAAGACAGGGGGCAAGTTTGCTGTCTCCTTCGTGTCTATCATACAAGACACGGATTCGGATTCAGAGACTGAAGACGATACATCGTCAAGCCAAGCTGATATTCAACAAGTTCGGCCTGCTCTCACTCCATTGGAGACCCCTACTGACGTAGAAGATCCTGCGTTTGCTACCTTCGTCGTTCCGGAAACGTCGCCAGAAGATAAACCAATCTTCTTCCATAGATCAAACGCTTCTTCATCAAACTGCCTACTTAAGCCTTTCCAAAATGAAGGTTTGCCTCAACTATCCTTGTATAGTCCAATGGCACAAGCTATCATGAAGAAAATGGGCTATGACGCTCAAAATCCGATTGGTTTGGGAGGTGGCCGTGGTATTCTCACACCATTGGGACCCACCCTGACCAAAAGTCAGCTGGAAGATTGGAAACTCCACCGTCGTATAGACAAGTCTTCATACGGATTGGGGTATGATCCTGACACTCCGATGAGACAGCTGACACAAAGGCTGCAGAGTCATTTTGCCGACCAAGCCTCAACATCTCATGTCAATGAAGACATCGATCTCCCTGGATATCTTTTTGAAGAGTTACCCGACAAGGACCAAGGAAGCTAATCAAATTGGTACGATTTCTCTGATGATGAAGAGGAATTGTCTGATGACACAGACGCACGGTTCTCTGATTCAGAAGAGCCATCGTCTCCAAAAGAAGTGTCTTACTTCGACCCAGTTTCAGCTGGTGATTGGGATCATCTCATAGCAAGTCCTGAGAAGAATACCGATCAAGAAGATTCATGGACAGAAACGGAGCCATGGTCTGAAAACGTCCTTGGAAATCTAGAAGGTCTTGTTGAGCTGGAAGCCTCCGAAAATATTGTGGGGGAACCACCTTCAAACCTTCCGACAGAAGATTCTGTTCAAAAGATAGACTTAGGAACACCAGATAACCCACGTCCTGTATTCATAAGCAAGAATATAAAGGATGAGGAGTTATCCGAGTATGTCTCTTTTCTTCGTGAGTTTGTTGATTGTTTTGAATGGTCTTACGCTGAAATGCCTGGCTTAGATCCCAAAATAGCAGTTCACAAACTCAACCTGCAAGAAAATGTCAGGCCTGTAAAACACGGCCAAAGAAGATTCCGTCTTGATGTGATGGACAAAATTGAACAAGAAGTTCAGAAACTCAAAAACGTTGGCTTCATCTGCGAGGAACAACATCCTGAATGGTTGGCCAACATCGTCCCTGTGACAAAGAAAAATTGGCAAATCAGAGTCTGTATTTACTATAGAGACCTGAATAATGCATGCCCCAAAGATGAATTCCCGCTCCCCATACCGGAGGTAATGATTGACAACGCCTGCGGGTTTGAGCGAATGACTTTCATGGACGGCTTCTCTGGCTACAACCAGATAAAGATGCATCCCGAAGATGAAAGGCATACATCCTTTCGGACCCCATTTGGCGTGTATTGCTACACTGTCATGCCATTTGGTCTGAAAAATGCTGGTGCAACATATCAAAGGGCTATGATGAAGATATTCCAAGATATGCAGCACAAGACAGTCGAATGTTATATTGATGACCTCCCCGTCAAAAGCAAAAGGAAAGAGGACCATCTCCAAGATCTTCGAGAAGTCTTCCTCCGGCTTCACAAATACAAACTGAGAATGAATCCCCTCAAATGCTTCTTCGGTGTCTCATCGGGTAAGTTCCTTGGATTCATAGTTCGGAAAGCTGGAATAGAACTTGACCCCATCAAAGTCAAGGCAATTCTAGAAATGCCATCTCCAAGGACCCTAAGAGAACTAAAAGGGCTTCAAGGAAGATTGGCATACATCCGACGGTTCATTTCCAATCTATCAGGAAAACGCCGTCCATTTTCTCGCCTGATGAAGAAAGGTGTAGACTTTGTTTGGGATGCTGAATGTGAAGCTGCATTTCAAGACATCAAGTCATACCTGACCAAGCCTCCGGTGTTGGCTGTTCCCACAACCGAAAAACCATTCATCTTGTACACAAGAGCTCTCGACTATACTACCTCAGTCGATGTTGGTAGGTGCAGAGCATCGCTACTCTCCAATCGAAAAGGAATGCTTGGCAGTGATGTTCGCCGTACAAAAGTTGCGTCACTATTTGCTGTCAAACACAGCATACCTGATATCGAGGATCAATCTCTTAAAGGTCCTTGTCACAAAAGCAGGTTCTCTCAATGCCCGGCTGGCAAAATGGTCCATCCTTCTGTCACAATTTGATATTAGGTATGTACCACAGAAAGCCATCAAAGGTTAAGCTCTGGCAGACTTTCTCGCAGAGCATCCACTGCCTAAGGATTCTCAGCTCAGGGATGATCTCCCAGACGAACCTGTCTACAGCGTGAAAACTTCCTCACCAAATGCCTCCTGGAACATGTACTTCGATGGTGCAACCAGGACAAATGAAAAAGGAAAGCCAATATCGGGAATTGGCATTCTCTTTGTTAGCCCCGATAAATACATGATTCCACACGCATTTTCACTACTGGAACCATGTTCAAACAATGCAGCTGAGTACCAAGCTCTGATTATAGGATTGGAACTCGCCCTTGAATCTGGCATCACCATGCTGGAAGCATTTGGGGATTCTCAACTGATCGTCAACCAGATGAATCAGGAATATGAAATCAGGAAGCCTGATCTGTTGCCTTACTACAACAAGGCGCAATCGCTTTGTCAAAACTTTGACATCCGTCACATCACCCACATCCGCAGAGGTGAAAACATCCGTGCAGATGCCCTGGCTGGGCTTGCTGCATCCATGGCAACCCAAGAAGGGGAAAACATGCAAATTACAGTGTGTCAAAGAAGGATTCTCCCTCCTCTCAACACACACCAAGCAGTTGCTGAATGCCACCGAGTGGTTGGAGGTCGGATTTCCATCCTTAAACCTCAGATAGGCGACTGGAGGGATCCGTTCATTGATTATATTATGTTCGGAATCCTACCTGAAGATCCAAAAGAGCGGGTAAGTATCCAAAGACGAGCCCCAAACTTTCATTTGGATATTCCCTCCAAAATGCTTTACGGAAAATCCTTCAATGGAGTACTTCTACGCTGCTTGTCACAACAAGAGGCGGAAGAAACTCTAAAAGAAGTTCATGCTGGTCTTTGTGGAGCCCATCAGGCTGGTCCCAAGCTCTACGATCAGATAAAAAGGTTAGGTTATTATTGGCCTACCATGGTGGCTGACGCAATACAATTTGCTAAACGTTGCCAACAATGCCAAGTTCATGGAGATTATGTACACATGCCTCCAGAATGGCTACATCCTACAGCGATCTCATGGCCCTTCGAAGCCTGGGGTATGGACATCATAGGTCCTATCTCTCCCCCGTCAAGCAAAGGTCATCGCTTCATCTTCGCCGCTACGGATTATTTCTCCAAGTAGTCAGAAGCATTTGCGTTCAGTGAAACGAAGACGTCGTCAGTCATTAGATTCTTACAAACCAACATCATTTGTCGCTTCGGCATACCTAAAAAATTCGTCCATGATAACGGACCACAATTCTGGGATCACAGATTCTACAGGTTCTGCGACAAATACAAAATCCAAAGTTATCCTTCTACTCCGTATAACCCGGCAGCGAATGGACTAGCAGAAGCCTTCAACAAGACACTCTGCAAAATTCTCAAGAAAATGGTCTCTACTCACAAAAGAGACTGGAGCGACAAACTGCCTGAAGCTTTATGGGCCTATAGGACTACCGTTCGAGGACCAACCCATAGCACGCCATTCTCCTTGGTCTATGGATGTGAAGCAGTTGTCCCCCTAGAGGTACAAATTCCTTCTTTAAGGGTATCTCTACAAAATGAAATGACGCAAGAAAGCAACGTCAAATTGAGACTCCAAGAACTGGATAATCTCGATGAAAGACGACTCGAAGCTCTACAAAGCGTTGAGCTTTACCAAGCACGCATGGCAGGATCTTTTGACAAAAGGGTCAGGCAACGCGCCCACAAAAAGGGTGACTTGGTTCTTGCGGTGAAAAGCCCAATGGTTTTTTCTACAAATCCAAAGGCAAATTCGAACCAAAATGGGAGGGGCCCTTCGTCATCGACAAAGTCTTCTCCAATGGCGCATATGCTCTTCTAAACATGGAAGGTGACAGATGTATACTGCCCATCAATGGCAAGTTCTTGAAGCGGTGCTACCCTTGAAGACTTACTACATCGGGTCAGAGTGATGCCTGTATGGCCAAAGCCTATTCCTAGGTACTTGCTCGCCAAACCCACCCCTTTTAGAGTTTTCATCCCTATGTTGAAATTTCTAAAAAGCCAAAAACAATGCTTACTTTCAATGTTTCATTGTTCAAAAAAAAAAAAAAACAAAACCAAACCCGAAATCCAAGTTTAGGAGCCTCTTCCCTAACTTGACCAAAACTTTCAATCCTTGAACCCAAAATTCATGGTTTGAAACAAAAATCAGGACTTAGGAATTTCCACCCTAGTCCACCCTGACTTTTACCACCAAAGATGGTTTTGAGTCAAAATTTATGACCCTCGTGTCTTTAAACAAAAAATGGTTTTTCAAAAAACCGTGGGGAAGGGCATTTAGTCGATACTCACACAAAACCCAAAAATCGGAAGGATGCGAACCCCATTCGATACTTCCAAAACTTCAAAATCGCAAGAAAGCGACACTTCGTCGATACTTGCAAAATTTCAAAAAAAATCGTGGAGACACAACGTTTCAGTTGATATCCACAACCCAAGTTTCAAAACAAAAAAAAACAAAGGTTCGAAAAAACCTCAAATTTCAAAAATCGTGGGAGGCGACATTCCATCGATACCCACAAAACCAAATTTTTGAGAAAAAAACAAGGAGGCAACATTCAGTCGATACTTGCACCCAAAATCCGCGAGGAAGCGACATTCCATCGATACTCGCAACCGAATGAGCAAGGAAGCGACATTCCATCGATACTTGCAATACCATTCAGCAGGGAGGCGACTCTTAGTCGATACTTGCATTTTTGAAAACCAAAAACCTGGCTTTCACGCCAAAACCCAGCTTTTATGCCAAAAACCTGGCTTTCATGCCAAAAACCAAAATTTGGCTTCCATGCCAACAAAACAAAAACCTAGCTTTCATGCCAAAAATAAAAAAATCTGGCTTCCATGCCAACAAAACAAAACTTGGTTTTAAAAAAAACTTGGCTTCTATGCCACAAAATCTGGCTTTCATGCCAAACAAACAAAAATCGGCTTCCATGCCACAAAACAAAATTTGGCTCCCATGCCACAAAATCTTTGGCTTCCATGCCACAAAACCAAAACTTGGCTTTCACGCCACAAAAATCGGCTCTCATGCTAAAAACCGGCTTTCATGCCAAACAAAATTTTGGCTTTCACGCCATCCAAAATTTGGCCTTAAAGCCATCTAGAAAATCAGGCTTTTTGCCACAAAATCTGGCTTTCATGCCTAAAAACAACCATTTGACAAAAGATTTTCACAAAATGACAACCTTTTGATCGAATTTTCAAACAAACCATTCCCATTCAATTTTTGCTTATGTTTTCATCAAAAGTGAATTTAAGTGAAATAAGGGGATACAAAAAAGAAGTGCAAAAAATGTTTATACATGGAGGTACCAAAAGAAAAGAAGAAAAAGTTTGTTACAAATCAGGAGGCTAGTCCGACATGGTCTTCAGCCATAGGCTTAACTCCTCAAGCAAACACTTGGCCTTAGCCTCCAAAGCTTCCAGGCCGCGTTTCTTCAGAATCTTCCCATAAAAAGCAGTAGGCCGTCTCGATCCATCCTCAGCACGAGGAAGCTCTTCCCAGACAATCTTCCATTGTTCATATTCTTGAGTCTTCCTCCGGAGATTGCTTTCGACCTCCTCAACTTGGCGAATGAGAGTCCTCTCTCTATCACGATCTTTCAAAGTGGCAGTCCACTTGGCAGCGGCTTGTTCTTCCTATAGCTCAAGGCGCTGTCTGGCTTCGGTGACCTCCCTATCAAGGCGGTGCTGGTCCCGTGTCAGCTCAATAATAGCCAACTCGGTGACATTCCTCTCCCAAATGAGCTGCTTCCGAGTCCGCGAGATCTCATTCAATTCAGATTTGAGCTCGCTGGAAGGCTTCAAAAACATCTCGTTGAAAAAATCATCATTCGGAAAGCTCTTGGTCTCAGTCCACTTGTTGCCTAGAGCGATGACTTCATCAACAAAAGCCTTGGCATCTGTAATGTCCAGACCGACTTCTTCGCTATCGGCAAGAATGTCCTGCACATGCTTCACCATGCCAAAACCAGCCTCCAAATGACCAGAAGAAAGAGTCTCGACCCATGAGCTCAAGACTCTCTTCAACACCTTCCTCGCAAACTGGCAGGATGGCTCAGATGAAGACTCGCCATGCTCCGTTGGTCGACTACCCGTGTCAGGCACCGTTGGAAGAGTAATCAAGAAGCTCTTTCCAATCGGAGCCGCTGGGGAAGGAATATCAGTAGGCGGACTCGCCTCTGCCTCATCAAAATTGGTGGAAGAAGCCCCTACTCCTGGATCGGTCACAGGTACCCCCTGCTCTGGTTCTGAAAAAGATAGAGGAACTTCTTCTGTCACCTCATAGCCTGCCAATGAAAGATGAAAAAGGTATGAATATGATCTTGTCAAAAATCAAAATATCAAGATTATCACTACAAAGTACCTTCTTCGACGACTGGTGGAATGCTTTATGCTTCTATGAGTTCATCCGAAGCATCATCAAAAGTTGTGTCCATGGATGGCTCAAAGTCGTCGAAATCTTCTGGCAAGTCAGCTGGCAAGAAACAAAAATGCATGTCAGCAAGCGGCGGCAGAGAAAAACAAAAAAAAAAAAAAGAAGAAGAAAAGAAGTCATACCAGGAGGAGATTCTGGGTCTACTTCAGAATCTCTAAGTTCTTCCTCAGATGCCACGATAGGATCCGTCACCACCTCATCGGCCGGAACCTCAAGCATCATCAAACCATCATTTTCTGCCAAAAGAAAGAAAGCAGTAGATCAAAACAAAAGCTTTCATGAAAAAAAAAAAAAAAGAAACGGAAAGAGAAAAGGGAAAAGCATACCATCATCAATGGTCTTTTCCCCTCGGCTTCTCTTCTCTGGAGGCTCATCATCATCCCCTGATGCCTCCTCAACAATGGTGGAAGGAATTTCTAGATCAGGAGAGGTTTCGTGCCGCCTCTGACTTCGGCGCTGTCCTCTTCTCCTCTTGCTCCTACGGGACAAACTGCTGGAAGCACCCTCCCCACCATCGAAATCTGGCCTCTCGCCAAATTCCTCACTAGATGGTATGCACTTGCCAGTAGACTCCATGGAAGCCTTTGCTCGCTCTGCTTGTATCCAAGCAGCGACCTCAGCTTCCTCCTCAGCAAGCTGTTCCAAGACCTCACTAGGTACCTCTTGTGCAGCTCCCGATCTGATGACGTCCTGGTCCTCAAGGAAACCTGTTCTGTGCTTTTCTCCAGAAAGGAAAGCTAGAACTTCCTCTCGGCGGACACCATCTGACTTCCCAAGGCCCTTCCCGGAAGACTGCTTTACATCAAGGCCCTTCCTCGGTATGCTGAAAAGCTCTCCACAAACCATTTTGTGAAGCCAACAATCCGGAAAGTGGGATACTCAGGATAAGAAATCATGGCGGTAGTGTCTTCCGCGCTATAGAACGCCCTTGCATTTATCCCGTCCTGCAGACCTCCAAAATGCTTCACCTTGCTCGAAGGCGCTCCAACAACGCCTTGAGAGAAGCCCAACTGCATGGCAAAACGCGAAGGAACATACGGCTGGATGTCGACGAAAAGATGTCTGCAATACACCATCATGCCGACACGTATGTTCAATAGCCAACTCTTCTCTGCGTTTGTCAAAGAATAGTGTCTCCCCGACCCTGCCCTGGTTGAATCACGGGAGACACCAAAATCAAAAGCCTTCTTCCGTAAGCCCGGATAAAGCTTCACTGAAGACTGCCCCATCTCGACGTCCCAGAATCGTCGGATCCTAAAGCGGGCAGATAAAAGAGATTCGAAAGCAGGCTTCCCCTTAGCCAACCGAATCATGAAAGGGTCATCGTCCTGAGCAGCACCCAATCAGTGGAAGCTGGGACAGTGGTATACATACCACGAATAGAAAATGTGGGTAGAAAATACCCTATTCATGGGAAGCCCAAGTCGAACTAGAAAAGCAGCAGCCTGCAGTTTGGTACACAAATAGGAGTAAAGAGCAGGCACCAAAGCAAGCCGCTCTACAAACGCCATCTGACAAGCCGGAAAAATACAGTGCGGCCTGATGTGCGTTCCATCTCCTCCAGCAAAAGTAGCCTCACCCAGCCAATAAGTGAGGAAGACAGCGAGATCTCTCCGCAGCACAATGTCAGAATGAATGGCGTCTGTGCTTGCAAAGAATTCCTTTAAATTTTCTCGCATGGCGGAGATCTTCTTCGAATCCGGGTTCTTAGCCCTGGCTTCCTGGGTCGTACTCTCAGAAGACTCCCCGCTGTCAAAGAAGTTGGAAGACAAAAAGCTACCACTCCTCCAACTGCTACACCGGACTTTCGAACCCTCCTTCTCTTTCAAAAAATCATAGAAGGCGACGAGCTGAAAGTACAAAAGCCTGAACTCCTCAGATTTCTCCTCAAGGATGCTGTCGATAGGCATAAACTCCTCATAGAGATTGCCGAGGATAGGCAGCCCAGTGATGGCACTCAGTTCCTTTAAAGAAAAACCAATCTCACCATTCGTGATAACGAAGGTGTTGGTTTGTGGAAGGAACGACTCCAGCATGGCCATAAAGGCCTCATCGGAGAAAACCACGGTTTGCCGAAAAGCGCGAACCGCATAAAAAATCTCGGCCTCCTTCAGAATGGCACCGTCAACCTGCAGGATGTGATCAGTCCACGACTCCCAGCTCGAGTCAGCACTGAAACGGCCACGAAGTCAAAAAGGCTTCACCCAATTGCTGCCATCGCCCTTGAAAATGCCAAGGCCCACCGGTCTCAAATCGACCGAAGAATGGTCTGAACCTTGGTAGCCGCTGGCCGGCATCAAAATGTCCATACGGGCAGGCGACTTCTCTGCAAAACCAGAAGGGCCGCCAACAAAAACCCCGGTCTTGATCACATTTGTCCTCTTCATCCAGCTTGGAGGATCTTCCCTCTTCGAGCATGTGGAGGAAAGGCTCATGATCGAGATTGTCCGATCGAAGGACGACCGGGTAGAAACAGTTCTCTTCTCACCATCAACTGTGAAAGAGAACTGAAAACATCTCCTTTGGTATGTTGAATCGTCAGGGACGGCATCACCAAAGAAGAAGGTAGGCTTGGGCACAATGCTCTGATCGTCCGTGACCCAGGGACGGTTGCTTACCATAATCTTATAATACTCCTCATCCTTGAGGGCAATCAAACGTTGCCTCATCTCATCTCGGTTGAGCGAGTCACACTCTTCCAAGTTCCTTTCAACATACTCAACCTCCTCCCAGGCCTGCTGTACGGCCGCATTAGAGGATCTGGTAGAACGGCGAGGCGCATCAGTGACCTGCTCCTTACCCTTGTTCGTTCTGGAGGAACTACCTGCAAAGGATGGAAAGAAAAAAAAAATCAATCATCAAAATGACAGAATTTTGCTAAAAAATAAATCTAGCGAAATTTTGGCATGATTCTGGGGCAATTCCGAAGAAAAGGAAAACACCCTGAAAGAAATAGGAGCTTGAAGATGGGCTCAATATCGCTGTAAGCCCATAATCATGGAAAATTCTCGAAGAAGGCTCGAACTCAAGCATTGCTGCGAGATCAAGCCAAAGCTTATCAAATATCCGCAAGATCGGAAAAGGGCTCAACATTGCTGCGAGCTCCAGAATCCAAAACTTGCAAAGCTCCTCAGAAAATCCCCGCAAGACCAAGAAAGGGCTCAACATTGCTGCAAGCTCCAAATCCCAAGACTTGCGAAAAGATTTCCAGGTGTGCACTATCATACTTCCAATTCCATTTTCTAAAAAAAATGCATAGAAGGAAAGTTGTCATGCATGCGCATCTCAGAATTCAAAAAAAAAAGAAAGAAGAAAATTTCTTTAAAAAACAAAAAAAGAAAGAAAGAAAAATTTTTGCCCACATGCCACGTGGCCGTATGGCCATGACCGTACGGACTTGTCCGTACAGCCACAAAAAAAAAAAAAGAGACATAAAAAATAAAAATAAAAAAACACACGGTAAAAAAAAAAAAGAGAAACTGTGAGAAGAAAAAAAAAAAGAAGAGAGCCACGGTAAAAAAAAACAGAGAGAGAGAAAACCATGCAAGAAAAAGAAAAAAAAAAGAAAGAAAAAAAGAGAAAGAAAGAAAGAAAAAAAAAAGAAGAGAAAGAAAAAGAAAAGAAAAGAAAAGGAAAGAATGAAAACCTTTTTCTATTCCTACATGGGGTTTCTTAAGAAAAAAAAGAAACTTACTTGAAGCCATTGATGGAGAAGAAGAAGAAAAAGCTTGAAGATCCTTGAAGGAGAAGAATTCTTGACCTTGGAGCACTCTTGAAGGTTCTTGCAAAAAGAAAGCAATAGCAACAAGAGATCCAATCCGCTTGCTTTTATAGAAGAGAGCAAACCAAAAAAAGAAAGGAGGAGAAAAGAAAGGAGGTAAGTGCTACAAATTAGCAAACTTCCTAAAAGAAAGGAATTATGGGATACTCTTTCCCAATGAGGAGATCTTTTGAGAAATTCTCTCCAAAAAAAAAGGGATTATGAGAAACTTTCTCCCAAAGAAAGATACTTTGAAAAAATCTCTCCCAAAATCAAAGAAACTTGAGAGATTCTCTCCAAGTAAGAATATTTTTAGATATTCTCTACCAAAAAGAGATATTTTTAGATATTCTTAACAAAATGACACCACATGAGATCTAAGCCATCTTTAAAGCTTAAGGTCCCATGGGTTAGCCCACATGAGCCAGGTTTGACCACCTAGGCACTAAAAGTGGCTTTTAGTCAAAATTCCTCTTACCAAGAGCATACAAAAATGGTTCCATGCCTCCTTTGAGTTGATTGGACCATACAAAAAATCCAAGCCTCATGAGTTTTCAAAAATCCAAACCATCCCACCTCATAAACCAAATTAAGTGAAAACCTTGAAATTGACATTCCACAAAAACCCAAACCACTCCAACGGACCTAAAGTTCTCATAAAGAGTGACCAAAATCCAAACCATGGTCTCCTAACTCGCCAAATACAGCTTGTTGGGTCACAAGGCCAAAACCAAAACCAAATCCCGATCCCCTAACTTGCTATATACAGCTTGTTAGGTCACAAGACCAAAATCAAAATTCAAAACCCAACCCCCTAACCTGCCACATACAGCTTGTTAGGTCACAAGGTCAAAAACCAAAAACCTTCTTGACCGCCTGATGCGCAACACAAAGCCTTTAGGTTCACAAGGTAAAAAAAAAATCCAAAACCCAAAAACTCAACCCAAATGTCATTTTCAAAATTTTGCCTTGAGATGGTACGTGATGTCTCTCACTACCATAAAATTCCCTTGGAAACTTAAAAGGCTACACTATCAAGAAAAATGCTCAGAGACTCTTGGTCAAGTCAGAAGTTCTCCTTCAAAGTTTTCTTCGAGGTACATCGACTGCAAAGGCTATCCAATTCGTCGCTGTACCTCGAGGGGGCATTTGTTCACACCAAAAATGTCACTTTGCCTCATCAACATCAAAAGCTATATGGAGCCGCATCCTACTACAAACAGGCAAAGCTGCTTCAAGCATCAGATCTTGATAAAACCAAACAAAAACTACAAGATCTTTCAAAGTAGCCAAAAGAAGGGTACACACGAAGTTACGGGCCATTTCGACACCATTTGGCCTAACTTCAATCCTCCAACAA
Source organism: Persea americana (assembly GCA_029852735.1). Lineage (NCBI taxonomy): Eukaryota > Viridiplantae > Streptophyta > Magnoliopsida > Laurales > Lauraceae > Persea > Persea americana. The sequence continues at coordinate 41,824,064 of CM056813.1, forward strand.
CTGAGCAGGAGCTCCTGACGGTGACAATGTCAAATATATCAAATCTTCGATCAGAGTCTATGGATGGTCACAAAATACCTCCAAAAGGCTCCATGTCGAATTTCAAGTCAAACCGACATCGTTTGACCCTCCATCAACTCTCAAACGGCGAAATCAAGCCTCCCGGCAGCGAGAACCTCTGATGCCGCCACTCATCAAACAAAACACATGAGTAGCTTCTGCATGCTTCCAAAGGGCTGCACGTAAAATTTCAGGTCATTCCGACAATGTTTGACCCGGTTTTGATGCTCCGAAGCAAAATCAAGCCTACTGGCGGCGAACCTCCCCGGGACCATGGCACCCAAATCAGAGCTAATGGATCATCTCAAAATGACTCCAACAGGCTCCCCGTCAAATTTCAGGTCAATCAGACATCGGATGACCGTACATCAAAGCTCGACATCTTCCGCACGGTGAAATCAAGTCAAGCATTGACGGGACCCCAAACGGCTTCAAAAGTAAAATAAAAGCCAATGGTTGGTCCTATCTAATGCCCAAGAAGCTTCACCTCAAATTTCAGGTCATTCCGACATCGTTTGACCCGGTTTCAACTCTTGGCGGAAAATCGGCTACGGAGTCTTCGGCTTTTCCAAAAAATAGGAAACTTTGTGCTCTGATTTGCACAGCCTTTCGACCGGTTTCCTTCAGAGGAATTAAGCCAATAAATGAGGAGAATTGTCAAAGAAAAATACAGGAGAAAACAGAAGCAAAAAAGCCCGAGAAACGACAAAGAAACGGCGACAGGAAGGCGACCGGAAAGTGGACCAAAGTCCAAGGTCGCCAGCCCCATGGTCGTCGGCGACCATGGGTGCATGGTCGCCGGCGACCCTGGAAATCCGGGTCACTGGATTTCCGCCAAAAGTGTCGTTTTTCCGTTCTTTTTCACGTTTCGCGATGTTTGGCCCCTGTGATCTTCTTAAAATCTGATTTTTGAGGCATGATATCCGTCGATCTTCATCAACATCACGGATCCTCCATCGAAATCATTTGATCATCATCGGACACTCCGAAACTACCAACTGGCCGACCAAGAAAGCACACTTTCTGCCCGACTGATCAAGAAATCGACTGGACAAATGTTGCCGGCCTATTAGTAGCAACCAATGTCTGAATTTTCATCGTCATCCGACATCAAACAACGTACGGATCCATCGATGATCATCGCAAGAAGAATTCCAAAAGACGCGGCGCGGCCCGCGACTCTTCAAGCGACTCGGCAGCCAAATTAATGAAGTTAAATGACCCTTTTATGGCAATTTATTAGGGTCATTAACTCATTATTTTGAACGGCCCAATCAGAAGCCAAAAACTGGGAGTTACAAGTCCAATTAATCATGACAATTAACGATGTTACTTCTATCATTATGGAGATTAATCATGGTAATTAATCATGAAACTCCCATCATCATGGAGATTAAATGCCCATTATTCTCCATCGGCCAATCAAAATCCAAGAAAAAGGAGTTACAATATAAAGAATTAAATCTTGTAACTCCTCCCATCATAGAGCATTGATGCAATCAATGCTCATAAACTCTTCTAATGGCCACCAAAAGCCTATAAGTAGGCGGTCATTCCAAGGAGAAAGGGTCCTGAAAAATCCCCGAAAAATTGTTAAAAACTCTCGGAGAAATCTCTGCGCAAAGAAGCTCAGCTACTCTGAAGAAACTCTGCTGCAAGAAAACACCACAAGGTGATCAAAGTCCCTTGGGGGGGCCACCCCCCCTAAGGTCCCCCCCTTCTTATATCCAACATGGCCTAGATGCGGCTTTTCAGCCCGTCTACTTGGTTTTTTATTGGATATAAGAACTTCCTTTGGTCTTTGTCCTCTAAAAATCCGAGGTCCAAGCCAAGCCAAGTGAACTAAAGCATCAAGTGTTCTCATCTGAAGGACGATGGCGGAGTCCATACATGACTCGCGACCGTCGATCTGAACGAGTCCCCACAATCGCTTGAGAAGTCAGATCCCTTTTTCTTTCTTCTCTATTGTATTTTATATTTTTAAAAGAGACAAAAATCACAATTCTTGTCTTTCATCATTGATAAGATTTGTAAATCGCCTTCCATGGCAAAATCGCCTTCTACGGCACAAAACTGCCTTTCACGGCAAACTAAACAAAATCGCCTCTCACGGCATTTTAAAATCTTGTCTCTTTCTTTAAATATGTATGCAATAGAAAGTTAGAAAAAAAGTTTGATTTCCTTTCTACTTGTGAAGGTGAATCTCCAGATCACCACTTCAGATTCCAAGTAGAATAGAAAATTTGGCATACCCATACAAAAAGAAAAAAATGTTGATGCTTGCCTCTTTTTTTCTTCACCCCGCCGCACCCCGGCGGACCCGGGACGAAGGAAGGCAGAGAGAGAAAAAGACGGGTCCATCAGAGCCTTTTGGAGGTATTTTCGGACCATCCATAGGCTCTGATCGAAGATTTGATGTCTTCGACACTGTCGCCGCCGGGAGCTCCTGCTCAGCCGTTGGAGGATTGAAGTTAGGCCAAATGGTGTCTAAATGGCTCGAAACTTCATGTGTACCCTTCTTTTGGCTATTTTGAAGGATCTTGCTGTTTTTGTTTGATTCTGACAAGATCTGATGCTTGAAGCAGCTTTGCCTGTTTGTAGTAGGATGCGGCTCCATGTAGCTTTTGATGTTAAGGAGGCAAAGTGACATTTTTGGTGTCAACAGTAGGGTATTCCCCTTTTACAATATCAGGTAAAAGTCCATCCCTAACCATTCTATTTATTTTGTTCTTGTTAATGTGTCCTAATCTGTAGTGCTATAATAATGCCAAACTATTAACACATTCATTCACACACATGGAATAATTGGAACTATATTTTATTGCAACTTTAGAAGTGTCCAGTGTTAGTTTTATGGTCTCAATACCAGTATATGATGTAATAAATTGATTAATTTCTTTATTTATCAATATATTCATGCTTTTCTTTCATGAGATGAATGGTGTTTTATTACTCGTTTGTACATAACCAATACGAATGACATGATGATTCATGAGATGAACCGGAGTCTATAAGTGTACTAGATGCAATACATGTGTATGGATGAGATCCACATACGGGAGACATGTATAACAAATCTTATACTTGAATATCTTCACAACCAGTGATGATGACTGGACATCTCATCTGACAAGGTTGCAGTACTTTGATTACTATGAGATAGTATGATTTGTCTCGATCATTAGAATAAAAGATTCTGGAACACAGTATTGGTACATTGGATGTATTGAAGGACCATGAGAAGCACCTTATGAACACTGTCTTTACTTTAAAGTCTGCTCTCATAATTCCTTAGCAATTGGCTCTCAATCCTGAGACATTAATGTACTCAAGTTTCTACCTATTCATTTGCTGTGAGTCACCAATGAGTGAGGCCAATTGTAGGTCAACACCTCGGTGATTTGGGTATGTAGTAGTAGAGCTGTGGGAACATTTGATGGTCAAGATGGAATCTATCTTTTATATCCTCTTGGGCCAATTAATGGATTTATCATTGGTAAGTGCGCACCCATTCCGATTAAGAGTTAATTGGAAAGGTACCTATGATGATTATAATTAATTGGGGCTCAAGGATAATAAGATATGGATCTAAGTTTGGAAGACATATCCAATTAATCCATGGATATTGATGGAGGGGCCTACTTGTGGTAGTAGGGAAGTTTAGGGTCTTCATGTAATTTATTCATAAGACTGGAGTTCAATTGCATTTATATAGTGGAGTTATTTGCAATTAACTGTGGGCCTGGATTGCACATGAGATGTGGGGTCGCGGTGTCCCAGTTGGAGCTAGCTTTCTAAGAAATCCCTAGTGGTCCCCACGCTAGCCCAAGTTATTACTAATTCTAGTAGAACTCTAAAAGGAATTAGAAAGTTACTATTTCTATTTGAAGTGAGACTTCTAATAGTGGTAATAGTAAGTTACTAATAATTAATGGAAGTGAGACTTCTATTTTAATTAGAAAAGAGAAAGTTACTAATTATAATGGAAGTGAGACTTCTATTTAAATTAGTAAGAAGAGAGTTACTAATTGTTAGAGAAGTGAGACTTCTATTTCAATTAGCAAAAGGAGGTGGCTTGGTGGCTATATATATATATGAGGAACAAGAGTGGTGGATTCCCAATGCATATCCCACCTAGGGATTCACGCCCATGCCTTCTTTTGTGCAAGAGTTGTACATGGTCCTCCTCTTTTCCCTCTTCCAGTTCTCTTCTAGTTTCCTTAAGAGCTTTCTCTTGGAGATCCCACCCATCTTCTTGAGAAAAGAGAATCCGATACGGGTCATAGCGTAGAAGATCAAAAGGTCTTAGAGATTCCTATTTGATACGTGAAAAAGTTTCATCATAAAAAAAAGTAATAACTTCTCCATTAGAGCACAACCGAGCTCCAAAGGTATAATCTACTTCCTTGTATGTTGTAGATTTTTATGAATGCTTGTTGGGTGCTATTCTGTCTTCTTGATAGGTTTATTTACTGATCATGATGGCTGAGATTGAGGACATGGATCCTGAATTGGGTTTTATAGCCTTTTGGATAGATGATCACTGCATTAAGTTGGTCAAAAGTTTTTGAAACCTATCCTAGAGGCCCACCTATTTCCAACATCCAGCAAATACAATTTGTCATGAAGCAAACCAGAAATACAAAATTTTTCATTGAGCTCAATAGTAACTTTATCAGTAGTGAACCTAATTTCAAAACCACTCGATGCAAGCTGGCTGACGGAAATCACGTTCCTCCTCATGCCAGGAGCGAAGAAGACATATGACAAATTCAACGATTTTCCAGTTGGCAGGGGAATTTTGACTTTCCCCACGCCCAACACATCGCAGAATGTAACATTCCCCATGTATATATTATGTTCCGCAGCTTTTATTACTTGGAATTCAATGAAACCTGCTTTGGTCCTCAAGATGTGTCGAGTAGCTCCGGAATCGATCCACTAGTTGCTTTCATTGGTGTCCACCGTCATGGATTCCGTGATCATATCAATATAATCTTCACTTCCATGTGGTACCATGTTTTGTTGCCCATCTTCGCCCTTTTTCTTTTTATTTTTATCCGGACAGTCCGTACGAAAGTGCCCAGCCTTCCGGCAAATAAAGCAACGCCCCTTTTTCTTTTGTTGCACATTTGCTTTCCCTTTAACCTTATACTTCTTTTCCCCATAGGGGCCATCGAGCCACTAACAGAATTGGTTTGGGCAAGCAAAGTGTTGGAAGTGGGTGGACCTCTTGGATAGGTTTCAAAAACTTTTCACCAACTAAAAGTGATGAATACCTATCCAAAAGCCATCAAAACCCAATCCAGGATGCATGTCCTCAAACTCAGCCATCATGATCAGCAAACAAACCTATGAAGGAGAAAGAAACAACACTAAACATGCAACCACAAAATTCCACAACATACAAGGAGTAGAAGATACATATGGAGCTTGGTTGTGCTCTAATGGAGAACTTGATTCAACTCTTTGATGAAGAGTTCTTCTAAGATTAGAATCTCCAATGCCCAATCGTCTTCCACGCTATGACCCGCTTCAGATCTCTTTCCTCAAGAGAGATGGTGGAATCTCCAAGAGAAAGACTAACGAGAATCACTAAGAAACTAGAAGGGAACTAGAAGAGAGAGAGGGGAAGGAGAAGAAGTGCAACTCTTGCATAAGGGGATGATGGGCGTGAATCCCTAGGAGGAATTGTGCATGGACGTCCAAGGCCTCCCTTGTCCCTTTATTTATAGTCTTACAACTCCTCTATTTCTTAATAATTAGAAGTCCAACTTCTAGATTAATTAGTAAACCTTCATTCCACTATTACCACTATTAGAAGTCTCACTTCAAATAGAAATAGTAGTTTTCCTTTTTGAGTTCAAATAGAATTAGTAAAGATTCAATCTTGGGCTAGCGTGGGGACCACTAGGGATTCCATAGAAAGCTGGCTCCAACTGGGACACCCCGACCCCACATCTCATGTGCAATCCGGGCCCACAGTTAATTGCAAATAACTCCACTATATAAATGCAATTAAACTCCAGTCTTACGAATAAATTACATGAAGACCCTAAACTTCGCTATCACTACAAGTGGGCCCCTCTATCATTATCCATGGATCAATTGGACAGACTATCCCACCAGTTTAGATCCATATCTTATTATCCTTGAGCCCCAATTAATTATAACAATCATCAGTACCATGCAATTAACTCTTAATTGAGATGGGTGTACACTTACCAATGATAAATTCATTAATTGGCAAAACGGGATAATAGAGATAGATTACATCTTGACCATTAAATGTTCCCACAGTCCTACTACCACGTACCCAAGACACCGAGGTGTTGACCTACAGTTGGCCTTACTCATTGGTGACTCAAAGCAAATAAATAGATAGAAACTTGAGTTCATCAATGTCTCAGGGTTGAGAGCCTATTGCTAGGGAATTATGAGAGCATATCTTAAAGTAAAGACAGTGTTTCTAAGGAGCTTTCTCATGGTCCTTTCAATACATCCAATGTACCAGTATAGTGATCTAGAATCTTTCATTCCTATGATCTAGACAGATCACACTATCTCATAGTGATCATAATACTGCAACCTTGTCAGATGAGATGCCCAATCTCATCACTGGTTGTGAATCAATTCAAGTATAAGATTTGCGACACTTGTCTCTTGTATGTGGATCTCATCTACACACATGTGTTACATCTAATATACTTGTGGACTCCGGTTCATCTCATGAGCCAGTATGTCATTTGTATTGGTTATGTGCATTAAAGTAATAAAACACCATTCATCTCATGAAAGGAAAACATGAATATATTGATAAATAAAGAAATTAATCAATTTATTACATCAATCTTAATGGATTGAGACCATAAAACTAACACAAAGTGGTAGGCACAAAACCATGGGTAGCCTGCCTTTGTCCTTCAATAATTAATTCAGCCTTATTATCTTTAACGGTCAGTGTTTTCTGAAGGCTAATGGTCTGAGAAACATTATCCCTTGAAGGTGGGAGACTTTGCTACAGATACAATCGCTACAACTCCTGATCCATATCCCTTCCCAAAGCAATCAAATTCCTCAATCTTATATTCATCTGGTCAATGTGGTCATTGATCGAGGTTCCTTCAGGCATTTTATAATTAACATAATTCGAGAATGCCTCCATAAGGTGGGACACAGTGGATGTATCATATTTTGCAATTGTTTGATCATAAATTTCTTTTGCTGAAGCCGATTGCTCAAATTGCTTGACCAAATCAGTGGAAATAAATCCAAGTAACAGAGGCCTTACTGATTCATTATCATATTCCTAAGCAATATAGAGATCTTTTTCTTCCTTGGAAGCAGCATCAGCAGGCTTTGTAGGTGCCTTTTCTTTTATAACATAAGAAAGACCATCAAAGTTCAACAAGGCATCCATTTGACGTTTCCAAATAGGTAAGTTTCTCCCTTTGAAAATATCGACATCAGCAAGATCCTACAGAGCAATTTAGCAATAGACATGTCTGATTAAAAAAATAAACAAAGTCCAAATACCACTGACTATGATCACAATCAAAAGCATTTCTAACCATTGGAATGCCGATCTATCACGTCTACCAAATAGTGCTCGTCGCTACAAATCTGTAGAACCAAACCATTTGTCGATTGGAAGTCAGATGAGGAAGTTACGGCCAGTCAAAGATTCTGTTGGCCAAAGAAACTGGGGCCAGTGCTTGCATCAGCGACTGCGTTGCACTGACATCACCTTGTAGGGAATTTGCAATTGAAACATGACGCTGGCACTCCAAATGGGCGGAAGGGGAAAAAAACTTCTGGTACTGGTCCAAAGGCGACAAAATCTTGAGGTAATTAGCTGGCGCACGTCCTTGCAACTTTCAGGACGAAATCTCGAGGCAAGTCATTGGAATCCCAAGGAAAGAAGTTGCTTGGGCTTGAAAGGGACAGAACGTGTTTCAAGGTGACTTGGAAGTTACAACTTTTCTTCTTAATAACAGTGAACAAAAAAAAATAAATAAATAAAAAACATTGCAACAGGGAACGAAAATTGAAAAAGACATTGTCCTTGAAGACATTCGATCGTCTTCATTGTTTCTTTGCTTTGTTGCAGAAAACCCAACCCAAGATGGATTTTACAAAGAAGATGACTCAAATCCCGTCGATCCACCGCCTTATCGCAAAATCTGAACCGTCAAACACACAAACCCGACTCTAATACCAACTCAAAGAACTTGCTGATCCTAGATGGGTGTCGGAGCCGAACTCGTCGTGAACCTTGTGCGTTCTGGTGTGAAGTAGATTTGCGAACTCGCTGTGAATGCTCTCAGATCTCTGGATTATCAGAAGCAAGGTTTCCCATCTCTCTTAAGTAAAGCAATCCCTAGGAGTTACAACTCTATCCAGACTCTACCTCTCCTGGAATCCCACATCTCTTGACCAGCATGGGAAATCTTCCAAATTTGGAGACCCAAACTCTACCACGAAGAGTTTGGTCCTTATCTGACTCAACCAGATCAAGACTTATTGGTAGTTCATTCGTGGCAGACCGCTGGGCTCAATTTGGCATGGGTCACAGGCAGTCGGGCCACACAATTTTCCAACAGTTTGAGATACCAAAGTTCAACGGTTAAAACTATCCTATATGGAAGTTGAAGATGAAAGTGGTATTGGTAAATGATGGTGTACAATTGCAAAAGAAGGTGAGGAAAATAAACCTACAAATATGATTGATGACGAGTTTGAGGAAAAAGAATGAATTGGTGCTGACTGATATTCTTCTTGCCATTAATGAATCAATTGTATTTAACATATCTGAAGAACATGTCAAATAGATTTTTTCTCCATAAGCAACCTTTACAATCTCAGGATGAAAGATTGGTCTTCTTTAGAAGAACATCTAAATAAATCTGACACTCTTGTTAGTAGATTGACTACTAGTGGTGTTAAAATTTAATAAGAGGAAAAGATTCTCTATTATTCTGCACAATGCCTGGTTCGTGGGATGGACTAATAATAAAAATCTCTAATACCACAGACCTCACTATGGATTCCACAGTGTCCTTATTTCTATTTAAAAAGTTTCATAGGATACATGGTGTGAGTTCTTCACGTGAGGTGATGAACATGGGGGGTAAATCTACCGAAAGGGGATCGAATGAGAGAGACAAGTTAAGGTCCAAGTCGAGGGAGCAATATGAGAATGTCAGATGTTAGAATTTTCAGAAGAAATATCACTTGAGAAAAGACTATAGAAACAAAATAGTAAATCAGGATAAGTCCACGTATAATTTGAGTAAACCGGAATCAATTGCAAAGAATTCCAAAGGGAATTAATTTGGTAGAAGAGAAGGAAAGATGTTTATCTAAAGACGATGAGGTACTATTTATTCTTCCACAAGACAGTTCACATTGAGTGGATTTTGGATTTTGGGGAGTCATTCCACATGACACTATGCAGAGACTGGTTCTAGATTTGCCGTCCATGCAATGGTGGAACTATTTTTATGGGTGACAATAATACCTAAAAACTTACTGGAACTGGAGACGTCAAAATTACAATATTTTGATGGCATGACGGGCACATTCTTAGATGTCTAGCATGTTCAAAGTCTACAAAAGAGTCTTGTATCATTGGGAAGATTTGATCACAATGGTTATAAGTAACCTGTAAAGAATGGTCATCTAAAGATTGTAAAATGTGCACTCATTATCTAAAAGGGGAACTAAAGGGAAATTTATATCGGTTTGGTTGGAGATATAGTAATTGGCAATGCTATTGTGACTAGTGTTGAAATAGATTCAATCGTGACATGGCATAGATGATGGGGCACATGAGCAAGCATGGGCTAAAGGTACTCCTAAACCAAAATTTACTACCTAGTTTAAAATCTATCAGTTCAGCATTTTATTAAGATTGTCGCGAAGCTAGCTTCCCCACAAACATCTATAAGAATCAATCCATTCTGACACGTAGGAAGCCCTAGCTGCATCTAAAGGCGGTGTATTATATTTTCTTTCTTTTGTTGATGATTTTACAAGGAAAATATGGGCTTACATGCTAAAGAAGAAAATTTGATACTTTCTCTTTTTTTTTTTTAAGAAGTTTAAAGCTTTGGTGGAAAAAAAAAAAGGAAAGTTAAGTGTCTGAAAAAAGATAATGGAGGGCACTGTACCTACAATGAGTTCAACAATTTTTGGAATGAGTACAGCATAGAAAAAAATATACAATTGTTGGCACTCTGCAATAGAATGGGGTAGGTGAGCGGATAAATCGTACTCTTATGGAACGAGCAAGAAGTATGATGAGTGTGGCTTGAAGCAGGATATTTGGCAAAGGTAGTGCATACTACATGTTATTTGGTAAATAGATCTCCCACTACCACTCATAATGCAGAATTCTGCAAGAGGTATGGACATGAACAGCTATTAATGATTCCCTATTGCGTACTTTTAGTTGTGATGCTTATGTTTGGATTTCCAAAGAACAAATGACTAAGTTGGATGCTAGGTCCAAAAGATGCATTTTTCTTAGATATACAAATGAAGCAAAGGGGTACACAGGTCATGGCATTCTCGTTATTAGTCAAGATTCAGTCTTCAATGAAGATTCAATGCAGAAAGAGAAGTTGAGTTCCAATACAAGAACGATAGAGATGATTGAAGTGGAGTCTTTTGAAAATTTACTAAATATGCCTAACACTTTATGTCGCACCCCGAGCCCGAGATTACACCCTTCCTGAGGTGCGACACGCGTCTGCATGGGGATTAAGCCAAAAATCGATGCACAATTAGCCCTACGTACGGACTTCCCATAGAATTTCATATGTGAGGTCATACATACCATCACCTTATGGGGTAGATTTCCAAATCTCTTGTGAACCTGCACAAGCAACAAGTATAATTGATCAAACTGGTATCCACTTGTAATCATCATCCATAGCATATGTGGAAATTTCAATAAGAGCATAAACCATCCATGAGCATAGATTAAAGTTAAAGTTTCAAAGTTAGAAAGACAAAGAGAAAGAAGTAGGTTAGTTTTAAGGTTTTCAATCCCAACATGCAACAAGTCTAAACAACATCATAAAACAAGTGGCAATCCAAGCCACGGGTCTAGGGTAAGGTGACGTTTAGCATCTTAACATACAAATATCTAAAAGGCATCATCTGGAGCCCACTTAGCTAGTTGTTGAGGGGTCTCCTCCTCGACCTCTAGGGCAATGGCATTGAGGTCCTCACCTGTAACCCTAAGCGTAGCACCAATAGACAATGTTAAGCAAGATAAAAAAAATATATATAATTCATAGCATGTAACGAATGATTAATAACACGAATAAAGATTGTACGAGGTCAACATTTGTAGTCTGGGCACGGTCAATGCATGAGTAAGCATGAAACTAATGGATCATGGATGACAGGTACATACTTATATCCACAGCAAGGTGGCACAACTACATGAGTTATGTTCTCCAAAGTAAGCATGCAAACATGAAATTAAATGAGAGCATGAGCATACATATCATAATATGAGGTACCACTAGGAGGCATAGGGGCCAAAAACTCCATCGTGAACCTAGGATACCGGCCAGCCCCCCATATATAATCCCATCTACAAAGGGTCCATAAAAATATCAAACCCACACCCGGCGGGGTCTGACTGTGATGGGTCAAAGCCAAGTGGTGTCAATTGATAGAATAGAGTGTACGTGATAAGAGACGTGATATATGATCATAACGTGACTAAACCTAAGCATAACAGGGCATAAACGTGAGCATGAACGTGAGCAATGTGCACAACGTGTCATAGAGACATAAACAGGTGCATGACGTATATTTAAAACATGTAGCACAGCGTAAAACAAAAAATGGAAACAAAACAACCTAACATACATGAAGCACAAAAATATCATGCGAGAATACTGTAACAAAGTGCAAATGCATGCATAAAGACCGAGTGATGAATCAAGGGCGATTTACAAGTAAACCTAGGGCCTTTTGGAATGCATGTGGGCTTTATCGTCCAATAATCTGTAATTCCAAGGCCTCTAGCATCATCAGGCTAGGACAAACCCATGGCATTAATTAATTTTGGACGTCGTAAACCTTAGGAGAACACCTTTGGTTTGGTTATAAGAGGTCAAAGAAATTGGTTTCCGTGTGGCTGTACATATGCTCAAACAACACCCACTCAAGTTACCAATCTTTTGGGCATGAATTAGGGTGAAGAAAAGGTCCCACACTAAGGTCCAACTAGGCTCCCAAAGTCACAACTTGGGTTACTGGGTGGGCTCGCTCAACCCAATTTGGGTCAAGCGAGTTAACTCTCTGCCTTGCCGAACTTGCATTCTCTCTACCTAGGGAAAATTTGGGTCGAGCGAGGTCGCCAATGCACCTCCGACATGAGCTAGAGGGCTCACTCGCTTGACCCAATAAAGCCTGGGTCAAGCGAGAGGAACCCCTACTCGACTTAAATAAAATTGAGCTAGAAAAAGACTCCGCTACATGGGTTCTAAGTCCCTTCTTCCCTAGCCACTTCAAGTCCCAAGAACCTGTATAGAAGAGCCTCCAATGCTCTCTTTACAAGCCATTCCAACATCCATGATCAAACATAAAAAACGCTTCTCTACCACATCAATTTAACATGCACCCATTTTACAAAAATTGAAATCAAACTAACAAATGAGATGAGACTTAGGCTTCTAACATGCAGAGCATAATAGGAATCAAAAGAGGAATCATGCATGCACAAATTATAGTCATTACACTTACCTTAGATGGTGCTTGAAGCCAAACCTATAGAAACCCAAGCTTCTACACACACCAACAAAATAAAAAAAAAATGTAAAACCTTTAAATGTAAAGCTCAAGGAGTAGGCTACAAGGGTGGATGAGTAAAGGGGGTTAGAACTAGCGTGCATGCAACTATTTTGGCCCCCATTGACTGATAGGAATCAAAAGGAAGTGATTATGTAAGAAGGAGCTTACGAAAAAAACAATGAGGATAAAAATGGAGTTGTGCTTGGGCATAAGAGATGAAGTCCTTGTTGGAGAAGATGAAGAAGATGAATTAGAGGACGGATCTCACACATGCAAGCTCACTAGGGTTGATTAGGAGCATATGGAAGTAAAGAGAGGAGAAGGAGAAGTATTTCCAGCAAGAGAAAAGTGGTAGAGATCGACCGTTGAAGGTGGTTCACAAGGGTTGATTAGGAGCATATGGAAGCAAAGAGAGGAGAAGGAGAAGTATTTCCAGCAAGAGAAAAGAGGTAGAGATCGACCGTTGAAGGTGGGTTTCGTTTTAAGTTAAAATCTTGGATAATTTGCATGAAAGTCCAGTCCCAAGAAGTAATTTCTTAAAAAGGGCTTTTGGCTAGAATTTGGATCAAATTAAATCCGAATGAGCTGGGTCCAAACACGAAAATCGATGTATGCAAATTGCCATATGCAATGCACCCAAAACCCATGATGATTTGAAATACACATGCGAACCCCGATTACCCAAATTACCCAAAAGGTCATCATACTACCTAGGTTTGGGTCAAAGCCCCAGTAATCTACCTAACAAAGCACAAACACATACAAAACAAATATTAGACATCTAATTATAATTTATTAGACACTGAACGTGATCAAGGTGAGCCGGGGTGTTACACTTTAGTTGATGGGGTGAATATGAAGATACAATTGATAACATGATGTTAAAGCCGAGAGATAGGAAAATCGAGGCGGATCGATGATAAATCAAAGAGCTCCTACATGGCTCCAAGACTATGAGACAACTCATGTATGCATATTAGAGGAGCATGAACCAGCTTTCTACAAAGAAGCGTGCGAAACTATAAATGCAGCGAATGGCTAGTGTCCATATAAGAGAAGATGGAAGGTTTAGATAAGAATAAGTCTTGCAAACTAGTTGAGATACCTGTGGGTCGGAAAGCAATTAGTATTTTATGGGTCTACAAGCTTAAGAAGGATGCCAACAGAAATATCGAAAGGTATAGGGCCCGATTGATAGCAAATGGGTATGCTTAGAAATCAAGTATCAACTTTAATAAAGTCTTCTCTCTAGTTGTTCATTTGAGTACTATTCACATTGTTTTAAGCATGGCAGCAATAGTGGATAAATGATGTGGCCTATCGGTAGCCTTGTCGCCTGAGCTATTTGAAGTGCATAACATCTTCCACATTTGCTTAAGAAGTATGTAGCGGATCCATCACATGTGCTTTAGCATGAGCCTCTAGATGTACTTGCAGATACGAAGTATGCGGAGAAACCAATTGAGATCGTGGATACCAAGATCAAGTGCTAAGGAATAGGACGATTGACTGGGTGAAGGCATAGTATGAGCACCATAGTCCAGAAGAAGTCACTTGGGCACTCAGAAACCAAGTGAAGTGGCAATATCCTCATCTTCTTCATGAGGTACGTTAGTCATTTGGAGGACCAAATGTCCTTAAGGAGGGTAGGATTTAAGGCCCTTGGCCTTAATTAGGTTGGTTAATTGCTAATCACTAGACTTATGGGCGCTTAATTTGGTTTAGTAGCCTAACGTACTGGGATTATTGGTGTGAGTTGTATTAGGTAGTGGTTACCATGTATATCATTCTTGACCTTGGACCCATCTTGGCCCGTTGGCCCAATACCCGCATATGAGCCCACAACCAATAGCCAATGAACTTGTTATAAAACCCCTCAATCCTAGGCCTTATGTGGAAAATTTCAAAAACACCACTATTAAGCCCTAAAACCTCATTTCCTCCATCACATTCCATCTCTTCACTCCTCTACACTCTCCTTACTCCTTATCCTTCCTCTCTCCATCACCAAGCTAGGGCACTCCAAGGATTTCAAGGCTTCCCAAGCTCCAAGAGCATCCCTTATCTCCTTCATCCTCCTCCACCTCATTTGCACCTCTAGGTAAGCATACCCTTCCCCAAACTCATATAGTTTTGCTTCTTCTATACTAGGATCATGCATTCTTGATTTATTAGGCATTTCTTCCATCTTGGCTTGGAGGATGGTGGTCCTCACTTGGTTTGAGGTGGGGAAGTGTGAATGGCAAGGATTGAGGAAACCATAGGCTCTAAGGAAAGGGTTTTGCACAACTAAGGTAAGGCAAGTAAATGGACACGAACAACATTGTGTGCATGTTCTATTGGTTGTTTCTATTGCTTTAAACTTGCTCTTGTTTGTTAGGGATTTTGTGTGTTGCAATTTGATGGATGCATGGTCATTTGAGCATCATTTGAATTTTCACACATGCATGATTTTATAACTTTTAAACTAGAATTTTCATGCATGTTTTGAATTTTAATACTTGGATGCATTATATTAAAATTTTGATTTTGACTTTTAATGCCTTGTTTTTCATAGTTAGATCATCTTATGCACATTGATGATTTGACCATGCATGCCCATGATTTCTTAGGCAATCATTTTAGGCATAATAGCTTCATGTTTTGAAAAACTTCTTTAGATCGATTTAAGTACGAATCTAAGCTTGATTTCTACGGACCTTGAAACCCTTAGTTTTATTGGCATATTGTATAGGGTTTGTAACACCCAATCCCGAATACCAAGTTCATCGCCAAGGTACCTGAATTTGACACGCTGCTTCTCGAAGAATCCAGGAACTTCCAAGATCGTAGGTCTACAGTGAGGTCCAATTTAAAACTTTTGGCCAATAATTATAATAACAGTTGATCGCGAAAGTATATAGAAAATGTCGGAAGCAATATCAGATAAATGCGGAAGCAATAAATGTATCAATCTCATAAAACAAGTGTAAAGCAGGGCATAAGTCTAAGCCATCTCAAAGTGTAAATTAATAGTGTGTACATAATTGAATAAATCCCCCCTGCTCACACAAATGGCACTCATACCCAAAAAAAGATAATCGCTCAAGCCCCAGTTAAAGGCAATGTATTCTCCAGCTCCATGTCCGAATCTTCCGATCCCCACTAGTACTTGTCCGCTAAGGGCGCCTAAAGGAGTGTGTCACCC
This sequence comes from Persea americana, assembly GCA_029852735.1. NCBI lineage: Eukaryota > Viridiplantae > Streptophyta > Magnoliopsida > Laurales > Lauraceae > Persea > Persea americana. The sequence continues at coordinate 41,840,127 of CM056813.1, forward strand.
TCGGAGTTGGGTTCGGAACAATACCTCAACACCAAGTGATGGGTTAGATCTATGGATCTGGCAAGCACAATATACAAGTAACATAGGCTGTATGCATCAAAAGAGAATAGAGATGGTGACAAGATCATATGAGTAACAAAGGTATACTCAATTATACAAAGTATAACAATAAGGATCAATATGAAAGTAAAGCAATCTAACTCACCATCTATTAATATGACACATTGACACGAGTCGGCCCCCTTGGGATATTATGCCGCAGCCTTTCCATACTGATAACCAGTTGCGACAGGGAATAATAGTGCAATGCAAGGGATGATAAACCCCTCCAAATCAATAAATCCTTAAGTAAGTATTTCTGCATTATCGGAGTCTTCCGCCCGCGAATGAAACATATGCTATCGAAGTCTGTCGACTGTCTAATCATTGCTCATCATGACGACTGTAAGACCCTGCCCCGAGAGTTTCCGATTAGTGTTAATTAAGGCATGCTTTAGCTATAAGTGAGATTAGTGGAAATGGGTTAAATCTGGATTAGAATAGCTTATTATAGCTTTGAATTATTTTGGGAACTCTTTTGATTTAGTGGGGCCCTTTGGGGGGGGGGGGGTGGGCTTTATTGTGTTTTGATTAGTTTTGGGATTTATTTAATAATTCTGGAAATCTGTAATTTTCTTCGTTTAATGTATTTTATGATTCCCGACAACTTTCGTATTTGTTCTGTTTTCATTCGAGACCTCTAAACCCTGCTTTGCTAACGATATGGGTAAAACAGTCTTTTTACACAAAATCTGGACACTATTTTCAGTGTCTCCGAAACTCGTAAAATATACACTTTTTGGAAACTAGAAATTTCGGCGAACAATTCTTCCTTCTTAGCCGAATCCGTCCGAGGCCCGGAAGTCGATGTTTTTAATCCCACAAGATTCTTTAGTAGTGGGACCCATCACCACTTTCTATAAGAGGAGGAGTCTTCTTCTCTTCTCCCTTTTTCTTGCAACTTTCTTGAGATAGAGGTGAGTTCCAACCACCTAGGGTTTACTCCCTTTTCTTCTTGCTTCTCCATCTCCAAAGCCATACCAACCTATTGCTAAGAGAGAAATGGAGACCATCTTCTTCTTCCTCTCCATGAAGGTTTCACATTAGTACCATATGTAGAGAAACCACCCACTCCAAAACCCTTGTTGAGCAAGATTGGTGTTTTTGAAGACTTTCCATGTAAGCTCTTCCTCCTATCTCTTAGATTTGTATTCTTCTAGCCATGGAGGTGCTTCACTTTGATTATTTGAAGCCATCTTCTTCTATTTCTTGATTTTGACATTCTAGGGTGTGTGATGGATGTCATTTTGGGGGATTTTGTGTAGATTGTGGATTTTGAGCTAAAGAGTGTGCTTGGAGCTTGATTAACATATTTGGAGACCAAGGCAAGTGAATGAATGGGTTTGATTTGACTGAGTTCTTGTTTTATTGAAAATGTGGATTTTACTATTCATCTTCCTCTAGTTTCCTATGTTTCATAACGCCTTTGGAAATGTAATTATTGATAAGATTTCCTTTCAATTAATTTTATGAGAATGTATGCATTCATTCATTAAAGCTTATTTTTGCCATTATGGACTTCTTAAATGATATTTGTACTTGCATTGAATGGGTTTGTGTTGGAAGGAAAAAAAAATTAATGCCTTGATGAAATGGTGGTCGGAGGAAAGGATTAGATGTGGAATGGAAGGGAATAGACCCATTTCATGTCAGGAAATGGATGAAGTCGAAGTGGAATGGTTTGGGAAAGAAGAAGCATAAATCTGCACCTGATGTGTAGCTCCCGCAGCTGGGCGGTCAGCGGGCGGTCACCATGGTGGCTAGCCGACAAGTGACAGACGGCTAGCCGACCCAGATTCTGTCAGAAATACAGAATGCTATATTTTAGCAGGGTGAACCACGGTCAACCCGTGGTCAGACAGCGGCTAACCGTCATCTAAACGCCCTGTGACCGTCAGGTAGCCGAAATGCGCGGTCAGAAACACAGAATGTTATATTTTAGCAGGGTGAACCGCGGTCAGCCCCGCGGTCATCCAGCGGCTAACTACAGAACACCTCGGCGGCTAACCGCCAGCTAACCGACAGGTGACCGAATTTCACCTAGAATTCCTGAGTCTTTTCTATCGTTTTCGGATATGGTATTTAAAGGTTTTGATGGGTTGTTCTGATGCCCTACCACCTTGGAAAGACCCAGGGGATGACATAAGGAGATCGACTTAGAAAGAAACTCCATTTCGGAACTGTATTGGGAATTTTTGGATTCATCAACTGGTATAAGCAAAACTTCGTATGTCCTCTATCATTTGAGTACCATACTAAGGGCAATAATAGACATACAAGATCTTTATACATGTTGTCTGAATACGGAAGCCCCAATATATAGTCTGTAACTGTATAAGGATTCGTTTCATTGTTTTACTCAGATTATATGTATCCTTACCCGATATCATTGGTTTTATCTCAAACTCTGATTTATGCACCTGACATGTCCTGCAACCCCCGTTTATGCATGAAAAGATAATGATATGAAATGTGGGCTTACGAGCACCATGCCCCGCCTGCTGGAGTGTTTTACACTGATATAGTTTTGTACATGTTCTGATTTCTCATGTAACCTATGAGTCGGCACTACTAAGCTTGGACGTCCTTGTCAGTCTGATCAACTGGCTTGGGCCTCCCCCTTGTGCTCCCGCCAGTTGCAACTTGGATCCTGTCCTGCCCCGTTACCCGGTTCCGCTGCCATGGTCTTGCCTAGCTATATGTATCTGTATATAATGTTGGTTCTCGTCACTCCGTGTGCTCGAGCCCAACGCACTGAATGTGCTCTCATCACATTAGTGATAGAGAGGATTTAGATTTAGTGTGATTGCCATCTAGTGAGTTCTTATACCTTGAATATCCTACATGATTTATATTGCATTTGTACTTTAAATGAACCATGCATCCTGTTTTATGACAGTTATTGTTTTAATAAGATTTCGTTATGTTTAAGATGTGTTTTGATTTCGTTCTTGGTATTATCTATTCACCCACCTGCCAGACCGTCGTGTCTGACCCATTTTTGTGGTACTCAGGTCCAGCCCCCGTTATTGCCTTCGAGGAGGAGCCAGAGGAGGCGGTCGGCGAACCGCAACGATTAGTGGAGTGGCAAGCTGATAATGTCATTTAGACATTCGGTTTAGCTTTGAGCTGCGTAACATTTTGGGGAGATTATAGAATGATACATAATTTATACTTTTGGTTGTATTGGCCTCTGTTGGCCATTATTTTTGGGGAATGTTAATTTAACTCATCTTTTGTTAAACTTACAACCTTTCATTTTGGGAAATGCCGTGGATATCATTGTTCACTCTGACATCTTGTCACACATATGTACTTATCAGTCTTATAAAATGAGAATGGATTGAGACTTTGATTTGCTACACGCTTCCGCACCAAAGTAAATGTTTGTGAGTGTATGTGAAATCCTCACCGCGGAAACCTGTGGGAGATTAAATGTGTATATTCATATAATCATCATTATCATTCATCCACATCGTCGCGGGCCCGAATCCCAGTCCGGGGTCGCGACAGACTGGTATCAGAGCGAGACGTGTTTCGGGCAATTGAAAGAAACTAGAAATCCTAAGGACGTGGCGAGGATCCGTTAGACTTTTCGTTAGACTTGTCGTTAGTTAGACTCATGTGATTAATGTGTGTCCTTATTTGATTTTATGTGCTAACAATTTGTTTTGCAGTGATATACCACCTCGAAAAAGACCTGTAAACGACAATCCCACTGTAAGCAATAGTGAACACACCGGGCCACTAGGGAACGGTACTCCGGATCTAAACATGCAGAATCAGTTTCAACTGATGATGCAAGCCATGCTTGACCAGCAACGTCAAGCCAATGAAAATCAAGCCAGATTGCAAGAGCAAATGGCCAGGAAGGATGAAGAGCATGCTAGGGAGATGGCTATGATGCAAAGGCAGTTATTAGAAGTGTTAGAAAGGAGGCCTGAACCGGCACCAGCCCAACTTCTAGGCCCTCAAATAGTCATTAACAATAGGGAACATGACCCCAATGCATTGTTTGAAAGGATTAGGAAGAGAGGTTCTAAGGAGTTCATTGGGCATGAGCACCCATTAGCTGCAGATGACTAGTTAGAGCATACGGAGAACATCTTTGAGATATTTAGATGTACAAGTAGGCAACAAGTGCAACTCACCGCTTCCATGTTCACCGGTCTAGCGGATATATGGTGGAAAACAGTTAGGGCTGAGTATACGACTATAGCAAACGCAGAGGCTTGGACAAGTTTCAAGAGACAATTCAGTGATAAGTATGTAACGACGCATGTGAAGAGGCAAAAAGCCATTGAATTTCAGTAGCTCGTGCAAGGTAGCATGACCGTCCAAGAGTACCTCACGAAATTCGAGAGACTGTCTCGATATGCCCCAGAATTAATTGACACCGTGGAGAAAAAGATAGCGAAGTTCCTTGAAGGACTTAACTCGATCATTGAGAGGGATGCCACGGGTGTTGTACCACCTGCCACTTTTGAAGAGGCTATGAGAAGGGCCTATAAATTCGAAAACCTGAACAACAAGATCCTCAAGATCCAAGGAAGGACTCAGACTCATCAACAAAACAACCAACAGAGGAACCATCAGAACAAGCGACCGAGGCAAGAACAAAACGTGCAGAATGCTCTAGTTTGCATTCATTATGGTAAAAACCATGAGAGTGCTCAATGCCGTACGATTACGGGAGCATGTTTCAGATGTGGCTCCACGGCGCACCAGCTCAAGGACTGCCCAAGGCAAGTTGGACAAGGTTACAACAGACAGAATCAGCAACAACAAGGAACACAACGCCAGGCACCACCCCAGAACACACTAGCTATACAGAACCAGCCCAGGCCACTCCAGCAGCAGGCTCCGCAACAACAGTATAGACCTCCACAACAGCAACAAGCTCGTCAGCAAGGACAGAATCAGAGTCAGCGTCCTCCTCAGCATAATAGGAATGCACAGCAAGGAAGGCAGCAACAAGCTCAGAACAGGCCTCAACAGGGAGGACAATTGTATGCAATTAACCAAGCTGATGCAGAGGCGGCAGATAACGTGGTGGAAGGTACACTCCTAGTTTATGGATTTGAAGCTAAGATTTTGTTTGACCCTGGCTCTACGCACTCTTTCTTGTCTCCAAATTTTTCTAAGTTGATTGTTATACCTGCTAGAGAACTTGAGTATGTGTTGACAGTGTCCACCCCCGTAGGCAAACAAGTTGTGTGTACGAAGTATTATCCTAGATGTGCTATTAAGATAGGAGATGTGGTGTTACCAGCGAATCTCATTTTGTTGGAGATGTACGACTTTGATATCATCCTAGGGATGGATTGGTTAGCAGGATACCATGCTACTATGGATTGTTTCCATAAGACCCTCACTTTTAAATTAGAGGAGACACCAGCGGGAGTGCTATTTCAAGGAGAGAGGAGGAATCCTTGTCCAAGGCTTATTTCAGCGTTGAAGGCTGATAGACTTGTGAGAAGTGGATGTGAAGGCTATTTAGCGTTTATCACGGAGGATAAACGGTCCCAAGGGGTGGAGGAGATCCCAATTGTTTGTGAATTTCCAGATATTTTTCCCAAAGAGATCCCAGGATTACCACCTGTAAGAGAAATTGACTTCACCATCGAGTTATTACCGGGGACCGCTCCGATATCTATTGCACCATACAGAACGGCTCCAGCTGAATTAGGAGATTTGAAGATTCAGTAACAAGAATTGTTGGATAAAGGTTTTATTAGACCGAGTGTCTCACCTTGGAGAGCTCTAGTTTCATTCGTCAAGAAGAAAGATGGTTCCATGAGAATGTGTATTGACTATCGGAAATTGAACCAAGCTACCATCAAGAACAAGTATCCGTTGCCAAGGATAGATGAATTGTTTGACCAATTGCAAGGTGCTGCTTACTTTTCGAAGATCGATCTAAGATCCGGTTACCATCAGCTGAGAGTTAGAGATTTAGATGTATTGAAGACGGCGTTCCGGACGAGATATGGACACTATGAGTTTCTAGTGATGCCATTTGGACTGACGAATGCACCGGCAGTATTCTTGCCCTTGATGAACAAAATATTCGCGGAGTACTTAGACCAATTTACAGTGGTGTTTATTGATGACATTTTGGTGTACTCTAAGTCTAGAGAAGAGCACGAAGAGCATTTGAGGATAGCATTGCAACTTCTAAGAGACAACCAATTGTATGCGAAGCTCACCAAGTGCGAATTTTGGCTTGAAGAAGTCGCATTTTTAGGTCATATCATTTCCAAAGAAGAATTATTAGTGGACCCAGCCAAGATAGATGCAGTTGTGAAGTGGGAAAGGCCGAAGAATGCGTCAGAAATTAGAAGTTTTCTTGGATTGGTGGGTTACTATCGAGGATTTGTGCAAGGATTTTCGTCTATCGCAGCTTCATTGACAAAGTTAATCAAGAAGAATCCACCTTATGTGTGGACAGACCAATGTGAGGCCACCTTCCAAGAGTTGAAAAAGAGATTGACTTCAGCACCCGTCCTCACTTTACCATTCCGGAGCGGCGGTTACACCATTTTTACAGATGCTTCGAATATGGGACTCGGTTGTGTGTTGATGCAAGATGGAAAAGTCGTTGCTTATGGATCCCGTCAGTTGAAGGACCACGAGAAGAACTATGCAACGCATGACCTTGAATTAGCAACGGTCATTTTTGCACTGAAGATGTGGAGACATTACCTCCACGGAGAGAAATTCGAAGTCCACTCCGATCACTGCAGCTTACAGTATTTGTTCTCTCAGAAGGAGTTGATTATGAGACAAAGAAGATGGATGGAATATATTAAAGATTATGATTTTCTGATCAAGTATCACCCGGGAAAGGCAAATGTAGTAGCCGATGCCCTGAGTAGGAAGTCAGCAAGTGTGGCAAGCCTAAGAGTTACTTGCTTCTTTCAGCAATTTGAAGAGCTGGGGGTAGATTTTCAACCCCTAAGCGAGAGAGTGATGTTAGCCAACATGTCCGTGTCTGAACCCTCATTCATTAAGAAGATCAAGGATGACCAATTGCAAGATCCAGAGTTGGCCAAGATTTCAGAGCATATAGCAGAACGTCCTGATTTTCGTATTGTGGATGGGGTCTTATACTATCGTGATCGTCTATGCGTGCCCAATATTAAAGATTTGAAGAATGACATTATGATAGAGGCGCACAGTACGAAGTACTCTATGCATCCGGGTAGTACGAAGATGTATCAAAACTTGAAGGGCAGATTTTGGTGGAACAACATGAAGAGGGAAATAGCAGCTTTCGTTTCCCGATGTATGATGTGTCAGTTGGTGAAGGCAGAGCATCAGAGACCTCAAGGGTTGTTGCAGCCATTAGAGATCCCGGAATGGAAGTGGGAACATATCACTATGGATTTCATCTCGGGATTGCCAAGAACCAAAAAAGGGAATAATGCCATATGGGTCATTGTGGACCGTCTTACCAAATCAACTCATTTTATTCCTATGAAGACCAGAGAGAAAATGCATATGTTACCTCTCGCAGAGTTGTTTGTCAACGAGATTGTCAGCCGTCATGGGCAGCTAGTCTCCATTACTTCGGACAGAGATAGCAGATTCGTCTCAAGATTCTGGAAGACTTTGCATGAGTCTATGGGAACGAAAGTTCAGTTCAGCACAGCGTATCACCCTCAAACATATGGTCAGTCAGAGAGAACAATTCAGACCCTTGAGGATATGCTTCAAGCGTGTGTACTAGATTTCAAGACTCAATGGGATGAGACCCTACCGCTTTGCGAGTTCGCCTACAACAACAGATATCATTCGAGCATTGGGATGACGCCTTTTGAGGCATTGCATGGTAGGAGGTGTAGAACTCCAGTCTGTTGGGAAAAGGTAGGTATTCGCAGTTTCCATGGACCGACTATAGTGAGTGAGACCAGTGACAAAGTCAAGTTGATCCAAGAACGTCTGAAGGTAGCCCGGAGTAGACAGAAGAGTTACGCAGACTCTCACCGAAGAGATTTGCATTTCAAAGAAGGAGATAAGGTATTCTTGAAGGTGTCCCCTACAAGAGGAACTTTGAGATTCGGGCAGAAAGGCAGATTATCTCGGAGATACATTAGACCCTATGATATCGTGAGCAAGATTGGTGACGTGGCTTATAGATTGGCCTTACCACATGAGCTTTCCAGCGTACACAATGTGTTCCATGTGTTTATGTTGAAGAAATACGTCCCCGATCCATCGCATGTACTCCGGCATGAACCGTTGGAGATTAGAGAAGATGCCACCTATGCCGAGAAGCCTATTCAGATCATCGATACGAAAGAACAAGAACTGAGGACAAGGACTATTCAATAGATGAAAGTGCTTTGGGAGAATCGTGGACCGGAAGAGGCAACGTGGGAATTACGGGATCAAGTTCAGAAGAAGTATCCGCATCTACTACCCAAGGTTAGTTATTTTATTTCATTTGGTGGGCCAAATGCCCTAAGGGGTGGAGGATGTAAGACCCCGCCCCAAGAGTTTCCGATTAGTGTTAATTAAGACGTACTTTAGCTATAAGTGAGATTAGTGAAAATGGGTTAAATTTGGATTAGAATAGCTTATTAGAGCTTTGAATTATTTTGGGAACTCTTTTGATTTAGTGGGGCCCTTTGGGGGGGGGGTTCCTTTATTGTGTTTTGATTAGTTTTGGGATTTATTTAAGAATTCTGGAAATCTGTAATTTGCTTCGTTTAATGTATTTTATGATTCCCGACAACTTTCGTATTTGTTCCGTTTTCATTCGAGACCTCTAAACCCTGCTTTACTAACGATAGGGGTAAAACAGTCTTTTTACACAAAATCTAGACACTATTTTCAGTGTCTCCGAAACTCGTAAAATATACACTTTTTGGAAACTAGAAATTTCGGCGAACAATTCTTCCTTCTTAGCCGAATCCGTCCGAGGCCCGGAAGTCGATGTTTTCAATCCCACAAGATTCTTTAGTAGTGGGACCCATCACCACTTTCTATAAGATGAGGAGTCTTCTTCTCTTCTCCCTTTTTCTTGCAACTTTCTTGAGATAGAGGTGAGTTCCAGCCACCTAGGGTTTACTCCCTTTTGTTCTTGCTTCTCCATCTCCAAATCCATACCAACCTATTGCTAAGAGAGAAATGGAGACCGTCTTCTTCTTCCTCTCCATGAAGGTTTCACATTAGTACCATATGTAGAGAAACCACCCACTCCAAAACCCTTGTTGAGCAAGCTTGGTGTTTTTGAAGACTTTCCATGTAAGCTCTTCCTCCTATCTCTTAGATTTGTATTCTTCTAGCCATGGAGGTGCTTCACTTTGATTATTTGAAGCCATCTCCTTCTATTTCTTGATTTTGACATTCTAGGGTGTGTGATGGATGTCATTTTGGGGGATTTTGTGTAGATTGTGGATTTTGAGCTAAAGAGTGTGTTTGGAGCTTGATTAACATATTTGGAGACCAAGGCAAGTGAATGAATGGGTTTGATTTGAATGAGTTCTTGTTTTATTGAAAATGTGGATTTTACTATTCATCTTCCTCTAGTTTCCTATGTTTCATAATGCCTTTGGAAATGTAATTATTGATAAGATTTCCTTTCAATTAATTTTATGAGAATGTATGCATTCATTCATTAAAGCTTATTTTGCCATTATGGACTTCTTAAATGATATTTGTACTTGCATTGAATGGGGTTTGTGTTGGAAGGAAAAAAAAATTAATGCCTTGATGAAATGGTGGTCGGAGGAAAGGATTAGATGTGGAATGGAAGGGAATAGACCCATTTCATGTCAGGAAATGGATGAAGTCGAAGTGGAATGGTTTGGGAAAGAGGAAGCATAAATCTGCACCTGATGTGTAGCTCCCGCAGCTGGGCGGTCAGCGGGTGGTCACCATGGTGGCTAGCCAACAAGTGACAGACGGCTAGCCGACCCAGATTCTGTCAGAAATACAGAATGCTATATTTTAGCAGGGTAAACCACGGTCAACCCGTGGTCAGACAGCGGCTAACCGTCATCTAAACGCCCTGTGACCGTCAGGTAGCCGAAATGCGCGGTCAGAAACACAGAATGTTATATTTTAGCAGGGTGAACCGCGGTCAGCCACGCGGTCATCCAGCGGCTAACTACAGAACACCTCGGCGGCTAACCGCCAGCTAACCGACAGGTGACCGAATTTCACCTAGAATTCCTGAGTCTTTTCTATCGTTTTCGGATATGGTATTTAAAGGTTTTGATGGGTTGTTCTGATGCCCTACCACCTTGGAAAGACCCAGGGGATGACATAAGGAGATCGACTTAGAAAGAAACTCCATTTCGGAACTGTATTGGGAATTTTTGGATTCATCAACTGGTATAAGCAAAACTTCGTATGTCCTCTATCATTTGAGTACCATACTAAGGGCAATAATAGACATACAAGATCTTTATACATGTTGTCTGAATACGGAAGCCCCAATATATAGTCTGTAACTGTATAACGATTCGTTTCATTTTTTTACTCAGATTATATGTATCCTTACCCGATATCATTGGTTTTATCTCAAACTCTGATTTATGCACCTGACATGTCCTGTCAGCCCCGTTTATACATGAAAAGATAATGATATGAAATGTGGGCTTACGAGCACCATGCCCCGCCTGCTGGAGTGTTTTACACTGATATAGTTTTGTTTTCCTCTGAAGAAAACCTGTTGAAAGGCTGTGAAAATCAAAGCACAAAGTTTCCTATTTTTTGGAAAAGCCGAAGACTCTGTAGCCGATTTTCCGCCAAGGGTTGAAACTGGGTCAAACGATGTCGGAATGACCTGAAATTTGAGATGAATTGGGCATTAGATAGGACCAACCAGGGGCTTTTATTTGAGTTTTGAAGCCGTTTGGGGTCCCGTCGATGCTTGACTTGATTTCACCGTGCAGAAGATGTCGAGCTTTGATGTACGGTCATCCGATGTCCGATTGACCTGAAATTTGACGGGGAGCCTATTGGAGTCATTTTGAGATGATCCGTTAGCTCCGATTTGGTTGCCATGGTCCCGGGGAGCTTCGTCGCCGGTAGGCTTGATTTCGCTTCGGAGCATCAAAACCGGGTCAAACGTTGTTAGAATGAGCTGAAATTTGATGTGCAACCCTTTGGTAGCATGCAGAAGCTACTCATGTGTTTTGTTTGATGAGTGGCGGCATCAGAGGTTATCATCGCCGAGAGGCTTGATTTCGCCGTTCGAGAGTTGATGGAGGGTCAAACGGTGTCGGTTTGACTTGAAATTCGACATGGAGCCTTTTGGAGGTATTTTGAGACCATCCATAGGCTCTGATCGAAGATTTGATGTTTTTGACACTGTCGCCGTCGGGAGCTCCCGCTCAGCTGTTGGACGATTGAAGTTAGGCCAAATGGTGTCGAAATGGCCCGAAATTTCATGTGTACCCTTCTTTTGGCTACTTTGAGAGATCTTGTAGTTTTTGTTTGGTTTTGTCAAGATCTGATGCTTGAAGCAGCTTTGCCTGTTTGTAGTAGGATGCGGCTCCATATAGCTTTTGATGTTGATGAGGCAAAGTGACATTTTTGGTGTGAACAGCATGTATGAAAAACATCATCCTTATAGACTAAGAAGACGCCATGAAAGGGATGAAGAAAGGTCCTTACATGTAGCTAATCAAACAAGAAGAAGAGAGGAAGATGAAGGTCCTATCAAGCAGGAAAATCCAAGAAAATGGTAGCAACGGAATCCTTGAGTTGAGAGGAAGAGGATGATAGCCTTAGATTTCCATTTGGATTTCTCTAACTAGGGCATGCAAGAGGAAAAGATGGAGAAAAAAGACTCTTCTCTCTTGAAGATAGTTGCAGGAAACACAAGAAGTTATGAAACGTTGGTGAGTGAGGGAGAGGACTTAAGTGCATTGGAAGTGGGCCCCATCAGGTATAAAACTTGAGATGGCTAAAACATCAACTTGCGGGCCCTAGATAAAATCGACGTTGAAGAACAAAATGATCCCTGAAAAATCTAGTTTCCAAAACGTATAATTTTGACATAGTTTTGAGATTTCAAAAATTAGGTCCAGATTTGGATGTGCAAAGACAATTTTACCCCTTTTTGGCCAAAACACGGATTTCTGTGCTTCGAAAATGGACGGACTGCACACGAAAATTGTAGGAAATCATAAAACCATTCAAAATAAATCAAAATCACAATTTAAATAAAAAATCCAAAATCATCCTCCTATGCTCACATGTGCACTCAGGGCCTTCCTGAGTGTGTCTGACTAAAACCAATGCTCTCAAAATTCCCCAAAGTTAATTTCAAAAACTAAATCAAACCATATTCTAACCCAACGAACACTAAACACTCCTATGACTAAACGTTCACTTTATTATCACTAATCATGCTAATCCTGGGTCGGGGTGTAACAACTGTCCAAGCAAGGTGGTCAATCCTCAAATAATGGTTTTCAAGTTGATCTAGATAAACCCATGACTTACAAAAAGGTTGTAGATATGATGACTAAAACAAGGGATGAAGGGAGACTCAGGAAAAAAAGGAATCATTCGAAAATATCCACCTGAAATGGATTTGGTTCCCTATCCTCCTAAATACAAGCCTCCGACTTTTGAGTCTTACATGGGCAAAAGCTTTGCTTACCAGCACATAGTCCACTTCAAGTCTCAATTTGTGGGCATGCTTGATATAGATGCCTTAAAGATCAGATCATGTATCGGTACCCTGAAAAGTGTTAGCAAAAGGGCTATCGCCAGGAACCCTAGATATTGTATACAGATCACTGCGGAAATATAATAGATGAAGATGATTAAAAATCATACCTGCAAGATCTCTCTGATTTGATCTCAGTCTTACAGCAACCCAAAAATCTCAAGATCTTCTACAGTATTCCTCTGTGCTCTCGAACTCACACCAGGGAATGGGCCTCTTCAGCGAATTCTCTTTGCTCTCCAAAACGAGATTTCTCTTGTTATTTGACTTAGAGAGCAATAGCGCATATTTATAGGCTACAATAGGGATCTTGAGACGGAAATAAGGATAGGCTTCTTATGGAAACAAGAAACCCTAATTCGACTTAAATTAGAATCTTAGTTCCATAAATTACAATTCAGTCCACTAGAGAATTATAATTGCACTCCTGTCTTTATTCTCAAAATAATATTTCGAGCTTCTTGTTATTAAATGCTTATTAATCTCCCCATGTAAGATTTCAGATATTCATCAATTAAATAATTAATGACATCTATATTTAATCGGTATCTTTATAATTCCTTGAGACCTTACACTTAACTTATTTGATATGTCGGACACAAAGTCCACCTGCAGGGTTTGACATAATCAAAACTTAAAAGGTTCATCAAGGGGATATCATCAATCCCTATTACGGGATGTGGATTCCGTCAATAAACTAATATACACCTTACACGTAGTGTTGTCATCCAATTTACGGAGATTATTGACCCTTAAAAGATCTCACTCCTTCGTGAATCAAAATGCCAAACACTAAACGCATGTATCTATTATTTATGTCGGGATTAAGTGTACAAGCACACATAATAACCATTTGGATGTTAATCATTTTATATAGTCGGTATAAAGACAATAAACCTAAAAGCGGTCCTGTTCAATATACACAAAGCGTACTAGCATAATGATTCGAAACTATATCGTTTCCCGCAGCTCAAACAAGCCTGCTAAAACATTATGCTACAATGGTATCGATGGTGTGTCCAAATCCATCTAGATTGTGAACAACAATTTATATTCTATAAGAACCGACAAATAAGTCCTCTGTGTATAAGTAGAACTCTACACACCAAGTTGTCTACTTTATAGAATAAAAGATACACACATGCATAATAATAAATAATGCAACCATTTGCCTATACAAAATCTTAGTTAGATGAAAAGATAAAATTAACTAATAAATGAATTAGTCATAGATAAATACATTAAAGTATGATTTTAGTATAAATTTCCAAAAAAAGTAACTGCCATTGACTAGTACAAACAATTGCCGGAGAATTCCATAACTTCATGGGCAGTCTTGGGAGAAATATTTTTACTGCACTTCCAAGAGGAAGACCAACTAGTTAGTCTAAACTCACTCACTCGATCCAAGTAAGGAGAGAATGAGTCTGTTCAAGGCTTCATAAATAGGTGGAAAGCTCTAGCGTACAAATGCAAAGAGCCCATCTCTCAGAAATTGGCTATAGACATGTGCAAGGCCAACCTCGTTGTAACCCTAGACCGGGTTAGCGCATGGAGGGTGCTCCTAATCTGTGATCAGCGAGCTATGAGATAGTGTGATGATTACAAAGGTAGCTATATTTAATTTCCAATAGGTTTCCGCGGTGAGGATATCACACAGACACATAAGTCATCCACATTCAGAATGCGGAAGCATGTAGCAAACCAATTACATAATTCATTCCATGACACAAGTTTGATAACACATATAAAAATCCTGACGTCAGAGTGAGCAATGAACATTTGGCATTCCCAAAAGAATGTAAAGTTGATGTTTATACAATAGATTAGTTAATTAATCATTCCCCGAAAATAGAGGTCAACAAAGGCCAATTACAACCAATAACCCAAAACGTGTCCTTCATTATCCCAAAAGAAGTTTTGTATCTCAAGGCTTAACCAAATGTCTAAACAACATCGTCAGCATGCCATTCTCCTACTCGGTGCAGCTCTCCGGCCACCTCCTTCGGCTCCTCCTCAAAGACTACGGGGTTTGGACCTGAGTACCAAAAGAATGGGTCAGACATGACGGTCTAGCAGGGGAGTGAATAGATATAACCATAAAGGGATTTAAAAAGGGTAATTTAGAAAACATTGAAAAACCTGTTAAACATAATAATTTCCATGAAATAAGATGCATAATTTATCCGAAAACACATGTGCAATGTAAACCATGTAAAGGTACGAGTGAACACGAAACTGGCAAGATGGCAACTACACAAAAGCTAGATCTTCCATCACTAATGTGATGGGAGCACATTCATGGCGATGGTCTCAGACACATGAAGTGACGAGAACCAACAAAATATATATATACATATAACTGGACAAGACATCAGCCGCGAAACCGGGTAGTAGGACAGAACAGGACCTAGACTGCAGCTGATAGGAACAAGAGGGGGACCTCCAAGTCGGTCCCTCAGAATCAAACAAAAACTGTAAGATCCCTTAAAACAGCCAAGAAAAGGGTACACATGAAGTTTTGGGCCATTTCAACAACATTTGGCCTAACTTCGCCCTTCCAGCAGCTGAGTAGGAGCTCCCGGCGGCGGTAAAGACCTGACACACAAAATAGAGCACATAGTTGGCCTCAAAATGCCACTAGGAGGCTCTACATCAAGTTTTAGGCCATTCCAACATTGTTTGGCCCAAAAAGGAAACAGCCACAGCAAAGTCAACTCTCCCGGCGACGTCAGTGTCGAAGACATCAAATCTTCGATCAAAGCTTGTGGATGGTCCCAGAATACCTCCAAAAGGCTACATGTCAAGTTTCAAGTCAAGCCAACAACGTTTGACCCTCCATTAATCCTCGAGCTGTAAAATCAAGCCTCTCGGCGGCGAGAACCACCGAGGCCATCACTCATCAAACGGACCGCACGGGTGACTTCAAGCTGCTTTCTATGTGCTACATGTCAAATTTCAGGTCATTTCGACAACATTTGACCAAACTTTGACGCTCGGAAACCAAATCAGGTCTCCCGGCGGCGGAACTCCCCGGGACCATGACATTCAAATTGGGTCAAATGGATCGTCTTAAAATGACTCCAGTAGGCTCCCTATCAAATTTCAGGTCAATTGGACATTGGTTGACCGTACATTAAAACACAGCATCTTCCTCGCGGTGAAATCAACACTATTGGCGACAAGACCCCACATGGCTTCGAAACTCAAACAAAAGCCCATGGTTGGTCCTACCTACTGCTCAGGAGGCTTCACCTCAAATTTCAGGTCATTCTGACATCGTTTGACCTAGTTTTGGCTTCTGACGAAAAATCGGCAACAAAGTCTTTGGTTTTTCCAGAAAAATAGGAAACTTTGTGCTTTGATTTTCATGGCTTCTCATCAAGTTTTCTTTAGGAGAATCAAGCCAAATACATGAGGGAAAATATCAGGAAAAATACATAAGAAAAAAGACATGAAAATGAAAAAAAAGGCCAAAAAACGGAGACCAAAAAGGGGAAAAATCCCCATGGTCGCCGGCGGTGACCCTGGCCCATGGTTATCGACGACCATAGGTGCATGGTCGCCGGCGACCTTGGAAAACCATGTAGCCGGATTTTCACCGAAAGGGCCATTTTTCCAACCCTTTTCTCATTTCGAAAATTTCAGCCCCTGTGGTTTTCAAAAAATCTGATTTTTCGGGCATAAAATCCTTTGATCTTCGTCAACATCACGGTACTGCCGCTGAAATCATTGGACCATCATCGCATGCTTCAAAATCGCCAACCGGCCGACCAAAAAAGTACACTTTCTATCCGACCGATTCAGAAATCGACTGGATAGATGTTGCCAGCCCACTGGTATCAATCAATGTCTGAAGTTGCATTGCCATCCGACATCAAACAACATGAAAATCAATCAGCAATCATCGCAAGAAGGATTCCAAAAGACGCGGTGCAGCCCATGACTTTTCAAATGCTCTGGCGACTGTTTAATGTAGTTAAATGACCTGTTTTATGACAAGTTAATGTGGTCTTTAACTCATTATTTTGGATGACCCAATCAGAAGCAAGGAAAAAGGAGTTACAAGTCCACACAATCATGGCACTAAATCAAGTAACTCTTCTCATCATGGAGTTTAAAGGCGATTAAATGCCCATCATTCTCCATCAGCTAATCAAAAGCCAAGAAAAAGGAGTTATAAACTCTTGAATAAAAAACTTGTAACTCCTCCCATCATGGAGCATTAATGCAATCAATGCTCATAAACCCACCTAATGGCTACCAAAAGCGTATAAAAGGGGGGTCATTCCAAGAAGAAAGGGTCTGAATCCGATCGATCAAAAATCCAGAAAATCCAGAAACTTTTGCAACCATTGCCACAACTTCCTCTCCTTCGAAGAAACTCTACTGCAACAAGCACCATTAGGTGACCGAAGTCCCTTGGGGGGCCACCCCCCCCCCCCCCCAAGGCCCTCTCCTTCTATCCACATGGCTTAGGAGAGGCTTTTCAGCCCATCTACTCAGCTTTTTATTGGATATAGGACCTCCCCTTGGTCTTTATCCTCTAAAAATCTGAGGTTAGAGCCGAGCCAAGCAAATCAAAGCATCATATGTTCTCAACTGAAGGACGATGGCATAGTCCATATGTGACTTGCGACTGTCGATTTGAACGAGTTCCCACAATCTCCTAAGAAGTTAGAATTCGTTTTCTTACTTTTCTATTGTATTTTGTATTTTTCTGAAGAGACAAAAAATCATGACCTTGTCTTTCATTATTGATGAGATTTGTAAATCGCCTTCCACGGCCTTTCATGGCAGACAAAATGAAATCGTCTTTCACGGCAAAAAAATCGCCTTTTACTGCGAAACCGCTTTTCACGACAAACAAAATGAAATCGCCTTTCGCAGCAAAAAACCTTGTCTCTTTTCTTAAATATATGTACAATGGAAAAATAGAAAAAAATTGATTTCCTTTTCTACTTGTGAAGGTGGATCTCCGGACCACTACTTCTAAATTCCAAGTAGAGTTGAAAATCTGGCATACCCGTACACAAAATGTTGATGCTCGCTTTTCTTCAGTCGGCCCCCGACAGCCCCTGGGTGGCGGGAGAGAAAAAGCCGGGTCTATCAAGTTGGCATGCCCAGTGGGACTCGTTCATTTGAGAACATAATGCTTAGATTCTTTGGATCCTTTCTAGTTGGTGGCTTATGTTAGTTTTACATCTAAAAAAAAAAACATAAGATGGGATTTTTTGGAAATTTCTGTCTTTGAGTTTATTTCCAGTCTTTCCCGTTTCAACAAAAAAAATCTGATTTCTCGTTTTCGGATTCAATTTTGAGAAACTTTGATCCTTTCCTCTTCAAACTTGTTAGCTTGCAGAAATGTTTGTAGCTATCATTCATATTGGGGAATGGGCCATCTTTTCTCTTTGATGAGTCTGATAGGGATCTTTAAAAACAAAAAAAAAATCTGATTTCAAGCCTTTTAGATTAATTTTTTTTCAGTTTTCTCTCTTTTGGATTGAAATTTGAGAAACTTTGGTTCTTTCCTTTTCGGACAATAACTTGCGGAAATCGTTTGCAGCTAACGTTTGGATTGGGAGGACTCATTTGCTCTCTTTGATGGGTCCGCAGGAGATCTTTCAAAAAAACAAAAGAAAAAAACACTAAGGTTACAGCAATTGCGTTCTTTGACCAAAGTGGATTTAAGAAAGGCATTGTCCAGAGTGTGGAGGCAGCTAGATTGTTTAAGGCAAGGGTCCTACAAATGGGTTCATTAAGTAATCCTACCCTTACCTGGGGGCTGATCTATCTACTAAGGTTTCATAAGGCTGAAATGGAGACCTATGTATACTCTTCAAAAAAAAATCTTTAAAAACAAAAAAAATCTCTTCAAAACAAAAAAAAATAAAAAATACTTCTGTCACTTTTGAGTTAAGATTTGAGAAATCTTCGTTCATTCCCTTTCGGATAAGAGCTCGCGGAAATCATTTGTAGCTTGCATTCGAATTGGAACACCACTTGCTCTCTTTGATGAATTCAATCTTGACCTTTCTAAAAAAAAATTTCCATCATTTTTAGGTTCAAATCTGAGAAATCTTGGTTCCTTCCCTTTCGGACAATAGCTCGTGGAAATCGTTTGTAGCTTGCATTCTGATTGGAATACCATTTGCTCTCTTTTATGAATCCAATCTTGACCTTTCAAAACTCCCATCTCGTGTCCATTACAAAGATGTGATTTGTAACATTTGTGCCTAGCGGTGCTAGCACCCCTTTTGGGTTTACTGTATTCGCGACCGACACATTTGAATCTTCAACCTTATATCATCTTACCTCGAGTGAGCCTCGCTTCTTGGTAATTTGAATTAAGGTTTACAATTGTTTCTAGCAGTCACTGGAATGCTCACTCTGAGCCTACCATACTTGCGTTCAGAACAATTGTACCCTCTATGGTTTTTTGCCTTTTTCGTTTCGCTTGGGCCTGGCCATGTCCCCTTGAGAAATTTGAAAAGACAAAACCATAGTTCTTTTCCCATTTATAATCACCATATTCTTGTGATTACTAATGGATGTGGTCTTGTTTCAGAAATTTTTCCAAACTAACAATGGCAGCTTCATTGACCATCACCTTTGATGAGAACAAGTACCAGCTCATGCTTCAAGAGAAGCAAAACAAGCACACTCACAAGCGCCCTACCAATTGCTGAAGCGTCATCTCCCACAGAAACTCTCAAAACACCAGGTCGACCTCAACTCCCTGGACTATTGTCTTCGGGTCGCTGATGTTAGTTTTATGGTCTCAATCCATTAAGATTGATGTAATAAGTTGATTAATTTCTTTATTTATCAATATATTCATGCTTTCCTTTCATGAGATGAATGGTTTTTTATTACTTGTTTGCATATAACCAATACGAATGACATGATGGTTCATGAGATGAACCAGGAGTCCATAAGTATACAAGATGCAATACATATGTATGGATGAGATCCATATACGGGAGACATGTATAGCAAATCTTATGCTTAAATATCTTCACAACCAGTGATGAGACTGAACATCTCATCTGACAAGGTTGTAGTACTTTGATTACTATGAGATAGTGTGATTTGTCTTGATCATCAGAATGTAAGACTCTGGATCATAGTGCCGGTACATTGGATGTATTGAAGGACCATGAGAAACACCTTATGAACACTGTCTTTATTTTAAGGTCTACTCTCATAATTCCCTAGCAATAGGCTCTCGATCCTGAGACATTGATCAACTCAAGTTTCTATCTATTCATTTACTTTGAGTCACCAATGAGGGAGGCCAACTTAGGTCAACACCTCAGTGTCTTGGGTACGTGGTAGTAGAATTGTGGGAACATTTAATGGTCAAGATAGAATCTATCTTTGTTATCCCCTTGTGCCAATTAATGGATTTATCATTGGTAAGTGTATACACATCTTAATTAAGAGTTAATTGGATGGTATTAATGATTACTGTGATTAATTGGGTCTCAAGGATAATAAGATATGGATCTAAATTGGTGGGACAGTTTATCCAATTGATCCATGGATATTGATGGAGGGGCCTACTTGTGGTGATAGGGAAGTTTAGGGTCTTCATGTAATTTATTCCTAAGGCTGGAGTTCAATTGCATTTATATAGTGGAGTTATTTGCAATTAACTGTGGGACCAGATTACACGTGAGATGTGGGGTCGTGGTGTCCCAGTTGGAGTCAGCTTTCTATGAAATCCCTAGTGGTCCCCATGCTAGCCCAAGATTGGATCATTATTAATTCTATTTGAACTCAAAAGGAAAGTTACTATTTCTATTTGAAGTGAGACTTCTAATAGTGGTAATAGTAGGAATAGAGAGTTACTAATTATTATGGAAGTGAGACTTCTTATAATAAACAAAGAAGAGGTGGCTTTGAGCTATAAATAAGAGATGGAGGAGGGTTGGACGTTCCATGCATAACTCCTCCTTGGAATCCACGCCCAGCCCAGCCCCTTGTGCAAGAGCTACACATCTCTCTTTCTCCTTCTTCAAGTTTCTCTTCCGGTTTCCCTTGAGTTTCTAATTGGTTTTTCTCTTGGAGATCACACCATCTTCCTTGAGGAAAGAGATCTGCTACGGGTCATAGCGTGGAAGGCTCAGAGGTTTTGGAGGTTCTGATTTGATTTGCGAAAGAGTTTCTCAAAGAAAGATATCAACTCGTCCATTAGAGCACAACCGAGCTCCATAGGTATAAGTTACTCCTTGTATGTTGTAGATTTTTTGTAGCCTGCATGGTGCTGTTTCTATCTTCTAGATAGATTGTTTTACTGATCATGATGGCTGAGATTGAGGATCGGGATCCTTGATTGGGTTTCGCAGCCTTCTTGATAGTTGATCATCGCTTCAGGTTGGTCGAAAGTTTTGAAACCTATCCACAAGGCCCACCCACGTCCAACAATTGGTATCAGAGCCTTACCTCTTCTCTAATCATGTTAGATCAGTCAGTTTGTTCTAATCTTTGCATGAGATGCGAAGAGGATAGAGCAAGGGCTCTGTATGAATCAATTTTGACGGATTTGCTTGGATTATTAGTGAATCCATGTTTGGAATGTCACAAAGGGGTTTAACAATGATGGAAAGATGGTAGGAAGCCATTGGGAGACTTCATAAGAGTTTTAGAGTCGTTTGGACACGAAACAGAAAAACCCAAGTTGCAGGTATCCGTCAGACCGAGGTTAAAAAGACCGAGACCGAGATCGAGCACAGGCAGGTCCGTCGACCGGGTACACTGACACAGCAATATACAGTTTCAGTTTCAGGTCTGTTTTGAAATTTCTGGTCCAGGGGCGCTGCCCCCCAGGCCCCCGGGAGCTGATCAGGTAACTCGATCCCTGCCGGGGGACACCCCCGGACCCCCTTTGCAAAGCGCATGTTTTAAATAAGTGGCAACTTTTGGCATCTTGTTTTTCCAATGTTGTTTGGTAACCCGGTTTTGTGAGTTGCTTGGTTGTATGAGATACTAACTTGCAGGTTATCTTGTCCTCTCCATATGGCCCACAAGTCTTTTACTTTCTATTTATGTGGTAGTCGGCTTATTTGGGGCTAAATGTAAAGGGTATCATAGTTTCCTTGGTTTCCCGTGAAAGGGCAAGGCATGGTGGTTTCCCTATAGCCCTTTTTATTCCATTATTAGATTACCATGTAAGTCTCATCGTCGAGGCATAGGAATTTATGTAATTTTATGAAAATTGTAAGTTCTGGGGATGTCTGAGACGAAAAAGGAAAGTGAAGTTGGACTCCTAATCAAAGAGTTTGAAGATTACCAAAAGTGTTTTGGAGATACCCAAAGATTTTGAGGAATCCCATAGTTTTGAAAAGTCTAAGAAGTCCAAGAAGTCTATTCCGCTTGGGCAATGTGGAGGAGAGGACTAGTTTCTATTTTTGCACTTTCTTTTTAAGGATGGTTGCTTTTATAGGATGTTTTTAAATCTGATCCTAACATAGCAGTTACTAAAAATTAGTCAAATCAAATTAATATTGGAAAGAGTTCTAATTAGTGTTGGTGGACCCATGAGATGGGCCCATTAGTAATACTGATTTTAGAAACTGGACTTTCCTTAAATATAACTTGACATGGAACCAATCTTTGGTCATATCATGAGATAATTTGATGTTAATATGGTGAGCCCATTGACCTTAAAAGAAAATCCACAATTCAAAAATATTAAGTGGGAGCGGGGCATTTAAATTGAGAAATCCCCATAATTTTCCACCATAGGTCCATTGTAAGGAAAGTATTAGCCTTGCGCCATATTGAGGATGGTCGTACCCTACGAAGGGCTTTTATTTGTCTGGTTACTAGATATGGCTCTCCCAAAAGGATAGTGTTGGTGAGACGGGGTGGGGGTTCACTCCCCAAGGAGGAGCTACTCATAACGGTTGTCATCCAATGCTAGTTGGTGGGTCACACTTAACTAAAATAGTGATGTTAGTATCCACAAGGATTTGCCTCATGTATTTCAGAAACCAAAGCTAATCAGTAGTCATACATTATTTGGTATGACATACCTAGCTAATAATGAATGATGAGGATCATGGATAGTTAGTCTTAATCCTAATTTTGACTCACTTTGATCCACACCAATCTAGGTGGTATTCGCACTCCCCAAGGAGGCATATCCCAAGGGATTGGAATTCCGATGTATTCTGAATTTAGTGGCTATAAGGATTCCCACATAAATTTGGTAGAGTACTAAACCCTAATGTCATTAATATTCTTTAATTGAATATATGGTTATGTGCTAGAGTTTATTCAGCATGAATTCAAATATTTTCAATCCACTTGCGATCATTCTCAACCATAATAAGTTGGTGGGATCCAACTATGTGGACTGGAAACGGAACCTGGATATTGTCTTGGCTGCATCAGGATATAAATATGTCCTTACCATACCACCTCCCCCCCACCCCCACCCCCACCCCCTTGAGGAGCCTAGGCCAAATGCACCATAGGACAAGAAAGACCTTTATGCCAAATGGACCAAAGACAATGAGATGGCCAAATGTTATATACAATCATCCATATCTAGTGTTTTGCACCACCAACATCAATCCTATAAGACTGCATACGATATTGTATAGAATTTAAACGAGATGTTTGCGAACTAAGGCAGGCCTGCTAGGCAGGCTGCTATGAGGGTGCTTATAAGCACTAAGATGGTGAAGGAACACCAGTACAGGACCACTGGTCAAGACAATGGACTCATTGAAAGAGTTAGATGAACTGGGTGCTACGATTGATGCAGAATCGTTGATTGACATAATCCTTGAGTCGCTATCTGATTCATTCAACTATTTTAAAATCAATCATAGTATGAATAAAATGGATCTGACCTTAGCTGAGCTGTCTAGGCAATTGGTAGCAACTGAGGGGATTATGAAGAAAAAACCAGCTGCCCTAATGATAGAAAAGTCAGTTGCCAGCTCCAAGCCGAAAGGCAAAGGCCGGAAAGGCAAAAAGAACACGGTCCCCAATGGTCCTAAGGTGGTAAATGGTCTTACTGGTGGTGTGGCCAAGGCTAAGGATTCGGGGACAAAAGGAAAGTGTTTCCACTGTGGTATGACAGGACATTGGAAAAGGAATTGTCCAAATTTTTTGTCGAAGAAGAAGACCTCAGGTATGATTGAGTCACTCGTTTCTGAAGTTAGTTTTGCAACTGGTACTTTAGAATCCTGTTGTGTTGACTCCGGTGCAACTAATCACATCTGTAATGTATTGTAGGGGTTTCGGGAAACTAGGAGGCTTAGTGACGGAGAAATCATTGTCAACCTAGGATCTGATGCTAAGGCAGAGGCGGTTTTAGTGGGAGTCATTACTTTATGTTTTTCAGATAATAAATTGATTTTTTCAGACACATTATATGTACCGTCTTTAAGGCGGAATTTAATTTCAGTTTCTAGTTTGGTGAATAAAAGTTATTCTATTACTTTTGATACTGATGTTGTCATAAAGAGGAACGGTTCTTTTATATGTTCTGGCAAGGTAATCAATGAAGTTTAGTTGTTAACTCAAACAATGTATGAGATACATGACACCGAAATAGTTAATAGACCAACGTTAAAGAGGAAGTCACCTTCATCTAATCCAACGAAACTTTGGCACCTGAGGCTAGGTTAAATAAACCTAAATAGGATTGACAGGCTAGTAAAAGATTGTATCTTGCCTTCATTGGTGGTAGAACTGAAAGTCGGGATTCGAACCTTCGAGAGGGGTGAATAGGGTGAGCTTCAAATTAGTGACCAATTAGGACTAATTTTAAATTCTTTAAATTAAATTAGCCACTAGTGATGATTATCAAACTAAATGCAGAAGCTAATAAAAACAATCACCACAAGGCATGCACCATCACACAATGATTTATAGTGGTTCGGCCTCAATGCCTACATCCACTACCGGCTTGTGATCCTACACCCCCCCACCGGATTTCCACTATCTATGCTTTCCAATAGGCTAAGCTGTTAATTTTATGGTCTCAATCCATTAAGATTGATGTAATAAATTGATTAATTTCTTTATTTATCAATATATTCATGTTTTCTTTTCATGAGATGAATGGTGTTTTATTGCTTTAATGCACATAACCAATACAAATGACATACTGGCTCATGAGATGAACCAGTCGACAAGTATATTAGATGTAACATATGTGTGTGGATGAGATCCACATACAGGAGACATGTGTCGCAAATCTTATACTTGAATTGAGTCACAACCAGTGATGAGATTGGGCATCTCATTTGACAAGGTTGCAGCATTATGATCACTATGAGATAGTGTGATCTGTCTCGATCATAGGAATAAAAGATTCTAGATCATTATACTGGTACATTGGATGTATTGAAAGGACCATGAGAAGCACCTTAGGAACACTGTCTTTACTTTAAGGTTTGCTCTCATAATTCCCTAGCATTAGGCTCTAATCCTGAGAAATTTATGAACTCAAGTTTCTATCTATTCATTTACTTTGAGTCACTAATGAGTGAGGCCAACTGTAGGTCAACATCTCGGTGTCTTGGGTACATGGTAGTAGGACTGTGGGAACATGTAATGGTCAAGATGGAATCTATCTCTATTATCCCCTTGTGCCAATTAATGGATTTATCATTGGTAAGTGTACACCCATCTCAATTAAGAGTTAATTGGATGGTACTAATGATTACTATAATTAATTGGGTCTCAAGGATAATAAGATATGGGTCAAAATTGGTGGGACAGTCTATCCAATTGATCCATGGATATTGATAGAGGGGCCCACTTGTAGTGATAGGGAAGTTTAGGGTCTTCATGTAATTTATTCCCAAGACTGGAGTTCAATTGCATTTATATAGTGGAGTTATTTGCAATTAACTGTGGGCCAAGATTGCACATGAGATGTGGGGTCGCGGTGTCCCAGTTTGAGCCAACTTTCTATGGAATCTCTACTGGTCCCCACGCTAGCCCAAGATTGGATCTTTACTAATTCTATTTGAACTCAAAAGGGAAAGCTACTATTTCTATTTGAAGTGAGACATCTAATAGTGGTAATAGTAGAGCAAAGGGTTACTAAGTGTAATGGAAGTTGGACTTCTAATAATACACTAAGAGAGAAGGTTGAAAAGCTATAAAAGGAAGAGGAGGGAGCACCCTTGGACGTCCATGCCCTGTTCCAAGGAGTTGTGCACGCCCACCTCCTCTTGAGTTTGCAAGAGTTGCATTCTTCTTCCCCTCTCTCTCTTCTAGTTCCCTTCTAGTTTCATTGGAGATTCTAGATAGTCTTTCTCCTGGAGATTCCACCATCTCTCTTATGGAAAGAGATCTCAAGCGGGTCATAGCGTGGAAGACGATTAGGCATTGGAGATTCTGATCTTAGAAGAGCTCTTCATCAAAGAGTTGAGTGAAGTTCTCCATTAGAGTACAACTAAGCTCTATAGGTATTTTCTACTCCTTGTATATTGTGGAATTTCGTGGTTGCATGTTTAGTGCTATTTCTATCCTTTTGATAGGTTTGTTTGCTGATTATGATGGCTGAGTTTGAGGACATGCATCTTGGATTGGGTTTTGATGGCTTTTGGATAGGTGTTCATCACTTCTAGTTGGTGAAAAGTTTTTTAAACCTATCCAAGAGGTCCACCCACTTCCAACAATTGGTATCAAAGCCATACCTCATCTCTAATCATGATAATACAGCAAGCTTGCTCTGTTCTTTGCATGAGATGTGAAGAGATAGACTTTCTTGTGTGAACAAGATTTATTAATCAAAGAGAAACTACCTTTCCCTCATCAAATCAAAGTCAAAACCATCAATACCGGTAGTTCTCAAACAAGCTTTCCAATCAAAGTCGTCCGGCCTCAACACTCCCATCAAACTTCGAAACAACGAAACATCAAAGGGGATCCTAAATTCATCAATCTAAGTTCTCAAAAGTGATCCCAAAACAAAGTAAATAAACGAAGCTAATGAACATGAACGTTTCATGTAAACAGTACCAGACGGTACAATCCAAAATCCAAGGCAATAAACAATCCAATCCTGAGTCAATTGCTAAACCCGAAGCATTGTACAATCCTACTCAGTCAATGAAAGGGTTTAGGGTTGGCGATACCTGGATATATGATCTTCGTGCTTAGATATAGAAAAGGTATCCCGTTATCCCGTACAGTTCAAGATTGAGTGAAATTGATTCCTGATACAACCGGAATAACGTGAAGAACGTTAGCTCAAAACGTCGTCACATATAGTCAAATGAGTCCTAAAAAAGGTAGCCAAAGTTCCACATAAAGTCCTCAAAACATAGGGAAAAGAACCCCTGAAACAGGGTTTAAACAGTTGACCCGGTCCTTGGCCGGTCGACTGCATACACAGTCTACCCGGTCGACCGTGCCCCTGGCCGGTCGACCGCCTACACAGTATCCCTATCAACCTGTAAGAAGCAGGTCGACTTCCTCCTGTGTGCCCGGTCGACCGAGCCCTGTGCCGGTCGACCGGCAGTTGTAAGTGAAAAAGGCAGAATAGTGTTCTCGTTAGGTTCCAGAGAACCTGACGCAGTGCCACTGGTCGACCAGGCCCCTGGCCGGTCGACCGGGTACACTACAATTACAGAACACAGGTTCTGTAACTGAAGTGAACTTGGGACCTTTCCTTCTCTTATTTCCTGAACCTAATGAATCAACACATATGTAGATGCAACAAGTCCCTAAAAATCCAATCCTATCATCTAATCAAGTCATTAAAGTCCTAATCCATTTCATTAAGTAATTACAATCAATTATCATGTTTTCAATCTAAAACAAATCCAAAGAGCAATTGGTCATCTAAACATCATCAATCATCAATCAAAGGAAAGGCGAAACACATCAAATCATAAACATGTATATTAACTTGCCTTGATGAAGAGCTTAAGGAATTTCAAGAAGAAATTTGAAGAAGACTCCTATAGAGCTCAAAGGGGAAGAAGAAGGTTTCCAAACCAAAACCTCACTACAAAAATGAATGCAAATGGTTGCTATGAGTCTCCCCAATCCATTTCTAATCCAAAGGAAGAAGATTAACTAAGTCTAGTAGCTTGGACGGCCTACCTTGTAGTGGTTTGTTGATGAAAAGCTTGGAAAATTAGATGGTTGAGTTCTTGGAGTCTTGAGGAAGAAGATGGGTGGATTGGCCGTCGAAGATGAGCTCCGGTGGTTGTCGTTGGCAAGGCAGCAGTGAGGAGAAGAAGAGGCTTGGAGATGACACAGAGAAATGAAAGAAGAGATGAAGATGAATGAAGATAAGAGAGGAATGAGTCATCCGGTTGATGACTTGATATTAGGGTGATATTTAGGTGAAATTTGGGTTAAGTCCTTGGTTTGATAAATGTGATTATTTGGGCCTCTTCAGCGCGTCGAATCGAAACGCGACAGAAGATTAAAGTTCATGAAATGACAAGACCTATCCGATGCACCCAAACTCACAAAACTCTTGATCTCATAAAAACCCCTGAAGACTTCCCAAAATTGCAAACCAATCCCCTACTCTATCCAAACGCACTCGGACTCGCCCGAGACTTCGCACGTACGATCCACACGCCAAACCTGACTCGCTAAGACTCTAAACACCCCTACTAACTAACCTACTGACTAACCAAGCAATTAATTATCATTAATACAGGGTTAAGGTACGGGGTGTTACATTCTCCCCCCCCCCCCCTTGGACTATTTGGTCCTCCAAATCCATAACACACCTCTGGTAGTAGCTCTGGATACTTTTCCTTGACCTGATCCCTGAGCTCCCACATAGCTTCTCTCGGACTGTGATGTTCCCACTGTACCTTGACCGAATGAATGGTCCTGGTCCTCAAAACCTGTTCTTTGGTATCGATGACCTTCTTCGGTCTCTCCACAAAAGTAACATTTGGCTGAACATCTAGTGGCTCATGATGTAGCACGTGTGAAGGGTTCGCAATGTACTTTCGCAGCATGGAGACATGAAAAACTTTGTGAACTCCTGCTAACTCTGGCGGTAGTACCAACCGATACGCCACTTCACCCACGCGCATATTAATCTCGAACGGCCCGATGTATCTCCGAGCTAACTTCCCTTTCTGACCGAACCTCATGGTTCCTCTAGTCGGTGAGACCTTAAGGAAAACCTTGTCTCCGACTTGAGACTCCAAATCTCTCCTCTTGGGATCTGCATAGCTCTTCTGACGGTCTCTTGAAATCTTCAGCCGGTCAATGATCTGCTTCACCTTCTCACTGGTATCGCTGATGACCGAAGGTCCATGAAAACTCCAGACACCAATCTCTTCCCAACAAATCGGGGTCTTGCACTTCCGTCCGTACAACGCCTCAAACGGTGCCATCCCGATACTGGAGTGATAACTGTTGTTGTCGGCAAATTCGCATAAAGGAAGACTCTTCTCTCAGTCTTTCCCAAAGTCTAAAACACATGCCCGCAACATATCCTCCATAGTCTGGTTCGTCCTCTCAGTCTGTCCTTCGGTCTGAGGGTGATACGCAGTACTGAAGTTCAATGTAGTCCCTCAAGCTGCTTGCAAACTGACCCAAAATCTGCCCACAAACCTCATATCTCGATAAGAAACAATGGAGTCTGGAATCCCATGTAATTTGACTATGTTGTCAATGTACTTGTGTGCCAAGATATCCATGGAACCCTTTATCTTCATCGGAAGGAAGTGTGCTGACTTAGTGAGTCTGTCCACGATCACCCAAATACTGTCATTGACCCTCGTAGGTGGTAATCCTGCCACGAAGTCCATGGTGATGTGTTCCCACTTCCACTCCGGTGTTTTCAAAGGTTGGAGTAACCCTGGAGGCTTCTGATGTTCAACCTTCACTTGTTGGCACACTAAACATCTCAAAACAAAACCAGCAATGTCCTTCTTCATGTTCCTCCACCAATAAAAGCTCTTCAAGTTCTGGTACATCTTGGTGCTCCCTGGGTGGATAGCATAATGAGAGTAGTGTGCTTCCATCATAATCTCGTTCTTCAAGTCATGCACATCCAGAACACACAATCTGTCCTGGCAATACAACACTCCATCTATGAGTCTGAACTCTGGTCTGTCTGCTATGTTGTCAATCAACTTGACTAATTCTGGATCTTCTCTCTGACTGCTCTTGATTCTGCCCAAAATCTCAGGTTCCCACGTATGCATGTTTGCAATCATGATTCTTTCACTATGAGGATGAAACTCTATAGCTAGATCCCTGAATATCTCCGTCAAAGACCACTCTGTCTGTAAACATCCGGTATTCACTGTTTTTCTACTCAGTGCATCTGCTACTACATTTGCTTTCTCGGGATGATACTTTATCGGAAAGTCGTAGTCTTTGATGTATTTCATCCGTCTGGTTTGCCTCATGTTCAAATCCTTCTGTCCGAATAGGTACTGAAGACTCATGTGATCTGAATGAACTTCAAATTTCTCTCCATATAGGTAACGTCTCCACATCTTCAGCGCCATAACTACCGTTGCAAACTCCAAATCATGAGTAGCGTATCTCTTTTCGTGTTCTTTCAACTGTCTGGACCCGTAGGCCACTACTTTTCCCTCCTGCATGAGTACGCACCCCAAACCCACTCCTGAAGCATCTGTAAAAATCACAAACCCTCCTGTCCCCGAAGGTAAGGTAAGGATAGGGGCTGTGGTCAATCTGATCTTTGACTCTTCAAAATTCGCTTCACACTGTGCAGTCCATACAAAAGGAACATCTTTCCTCATCAATTTGGTCAATGGAGCTGCTTTACTGGAGAATCCCTTCACAAATCTTCTGTAATACCCGGCTAAACCCAGAAAACTCCTAATCTGTGCCACTGTCTTCGGACGTTCCCAACTGGTTATTGCATCAATCTTTGCTGGGTCTACTACTAAACCTTCCTTAGAGATAATGTGTCGAAGAAAAGACACCTGTTCCAGCCAAAACTCACATTTGCTAAGCTTGGCATAGAGTTGATTTTCTCTCAAAATCTGCAATGAAGCCCTCAAATGTTCTGCATGATCATCTCTGGACCTTGAATAGACTAAAACATCGTCTATGAATACTACTGTGAATTGATCTAAGTATGGTGCAAAGATCTTATTCATCAAAGCCATGAAGACACTCGGTGCATTGGTCAGCCCAAATGGCATAACTAGAAATTCATAATGGCCATATCTGGTCCTAAAGGCTATCTTCTGAACATCTTGGTCTCTAACTCGCAACTGATGGTAGCCTGATCTCAAATCAATTTTTGAAAAATGTTGTGCTCCTTGCAGCTGATCAAACAACTCATCTATCCTGGGTAAAGGATACTTGTTCTTGATTGTAACCTGATTCAGCTATCTGTAATCTATGCACATACGCATCGAACCATCCTTCTTTTTCACGAACAAAACTGGTGCACCCCATGGAGATACACTCGGTCTCACAAATCCTCTGTCCAAGAGATCCTGTAGCTGAGCTTTCAACTCCCTTAACTCTGCTGGAGCCATGCAGTAAGGTGCTCTCGATATCGGTGCTGTCCCTAGCACAAGCTCAATCGTAAAGTCTATCTCTCTAACTGGTGGCAATCTAGGTATCTCCTCCAGAAAAACATCCGGGAACTCACATACAACTGGAATATCCTCCACCGCTTTGGACAAGTTATCCTCCATGATAAATGCCAAATAAGCGGCACAACCACTCTTGATCATCCGGTCTGCCCGTAAAGCGGAAATGACACTAGTGGTCATACGCTTCCTCTCTCCAACAATCTCAACATTGGCGTCTAACACGTGCAATCAGACGGTCTTGTTGAAGCAATCCATCACAGCTTTGTAAGTGGATAACCAGTCCATCCCCAAAATAGCATCAAAGTCTTTCATGTCGAGAACGATAAGGTTAGCAACTAAGATGTACTCCCCACCTGCACTTTGTATTAGGGATAATAGGATTCACACTGTACTGTCTTCCCTACCGGGGTACTAACAAGCAAAATACAATGCAATGGAGCTACGTCTCCCACCAAGCATGTAGCAAATATAGGGGAAACAAAAGAATGCGTGGAACCAGAATCAAATAAGACTCTAGCTGGTACACCTGAAATAGAGAGTGTACCTTCCACAACTCCGCCAGCTTCATCAGCCTCCTGATGATCCAAAGCATACACTCTGCCCTCTTTCCGGGGTCTCTGCTGCTGTCTCTGCTGTGGTCGATACTGTTGTCCTTGAGGCCTCTGTTGTCCTCGGTTCTGCTGTGGTCCCGCAAGTCGAAGTGGCTGCTGCTGCTGCTATACCCGAGGCTGTTGTTGATTTGGCTGCTGTTGCCTTAAAGGCTGCGCTGCCATTGGTGGTCGTGGGGCTGTGTTTCTCACACCCCGCCCTTGCTTCTTAGGGCAATCCTTAACCAGGTGGCCCTGTAGACCACACTCATAACATGCTCCTGTCCTCCACCGACACTCAGATGTCGGGTGGTTTTTGTGACAATGCTGACAACGAGCTCTCTGCCTCTGATCTGTCCTAGGCTTCTTGGCCTGCTGCTGATACTGTTGCTACTGTGGACGTTGCTGTTGCTACTGTATGATCCGATACTCTTATTCTGAGTCTGAGTCTGCTGAAGTTTTTGCTTGTAGAGAGCCTTTTCTCTAATGGACTCTTCAGCCCAATAAACTCGTCTGAGGTTCTCCTCAAAAGTATCCAAGGTAACGCTGGTCACCTTTGCCTTGATATGGGGATTCAGCCCCCGAATGAACCTCATAACCTTATCAGCTTCAGTCTTCACTAGAGATGGTGCAAACCGAGACAAGTTAGCAAACTGCTGCTCATACTCCTGAACTGAGTTCTCTCCCTGCTGGAGTAGCTCAAACTCAGCAACCTTAAGGGCGGTGATGTGGGGTGGTATAAACTTTGTACGAAACAACTTACTGAACGAATCCCATGCCGTGTCATCCACAATAGTCTCATATGGTGTCTTGACTGATTTCCACCACATCTCAGCTGTACCCCTCAACATATAAGCTACCAATTGAACCCGTTCCTTGCCCGAGCACTTGAAGACCTCAAATATTTTCTCAATCTGAACTACCCATTCATCAGCATCGAGAGGGTCCTCATTACCATAAAACTCTGGTGGTGCCCTTTTCTAGAATTTATCAAACATGTCATTCAGGTCAACCACTTTCGCTGGCATAATCACTTGTGCTAGTTGGGTTGGTCTCTGTAGTACTTCCATCATTTGAGTCTGAAACACAGCTTGATCCTCCCATTGCTTAGTCTGGTTCTGGGTTTGTGCTTCTTGAGAGTGCACGAATGCTTGCATTAGCTGGTTAAATCTGCCTTCTATGGACTCACTATCCGGAGCATTGGCATTAGCATTACTACTCTCGGGATTACCACTATAAGCACGCCTGTTACGACCAGCCATCCTGAAACTTAAGAAACGTTAGTCCTATGGGACTTTATCTAACAAACAAACTATACACTCTACAAAAGCTAGATACCTCAAAAGAAACGAACCAAATTCTCACACGTCTTAAGTTTCTACTTATTTTTAACCTAAGAAACCAATCAACTCTGATACCAACTTATCACGCCCCCGATCGTGAAACCGGGGTTTATGCGTGAGATTAGGGCCAATTAAAATTTTTCAACATTAATAACATCACTTGGCCCCAATCATGTCCCAATATGGATCCAAGATCGCTGTGAGGTATAAACATTTCCTCAAATACATAAAACGTATAGCGGAAGCTTCATAGTAAAAATGGTATCTTGAAGTATATAGTTAAGAGCAAAGACTGATCATAAATACTAACTAGAGTTCAAGTTTAAAACAATTAAACAAAAGTATTATTTACAACAATAGGCCACATCCAAAACTCGGGCCTAATCAAAAGATGAAGAAACCAAAAGATGAAGCTACACAAAATAACGTGAAGGCGCTCATGTACAGGGTCATTACGGCTACACAATGCCGTCCGTACTGTACTTTAGGAAGTCATTAGGCTGATCCGCCTAAACTTCTTCTGTCACCTCCTCCTCGGTAAGGTAGAGCTCGGTACCTATGCACCAAGAGTAGCATCATCAAACACGAAGGTCGGCAAGCAATATATATATAAATCATCCAGATATGTAGAACGAATCGGAGTAAACGATAAACAAAATCATATAAAATGCATAGCATCCTGATCGTAGAAAGTGCATAGCATTCGAATCAAAATCAACTAACATAAACATCTAACAAAGAGGCAACCCACATAAACTAATACACCACGGGATAGTTTCACATGACCCTCCTGACTCAACATTTGAGCTGTGGTAGAGTGGCACGGGATGAACCCCGGCAAGCAAGCAATCAATATGGATACCAAAAGGCCATGCGTCATCAAAGTCAATCGTTTAATATGTATCCGATGGTGTACATCCATCAAAATATAAAAAGTCGTACTGCACAGACGTTCAATCCAAAGTCCTCACACAGAATGGTGCCCCATCTGTGTTGGGCGTTAACAGTCGAGTGGTGCCTGACACAAAGAGTCCTAAACAACCGATAGTGAAGAGCTAGACTTTCTTGTGTGAACAAGATTCATTAATCAAAGAGAAACTACCTTTCCCTCATCAAATCAAAGTCAAAACCATCAATACCGGTAGTTCTTAAACAAGCTTTCCAATCAAAGTCGTCTGGCCTCAACACAACCATCAAACTTCGAAACAACGAAAAATCAAAGGGGATCCCAAATCCATCAATCTAAGTTCTCAAAAGTGATCCCAAAACAAAGTAAATAAACGAAGCTAATGAACATGAACGTTTCATGTAAACAGTACCAGACGGTACAATCCACAATCCAAGGCAATAAACAATCCAATCCTAAGTCAATTGCTAAACCCGAAGCATTGTACAATCCTACTCAGTCAACGAAAGGGTTTAGGGTTCGCGATACCTGGATATATGATCTTCGTGCATAGATATAGAAAAGGTATCCCGTTATCCTGTACCGTTCAAGATTGAGTGAAATTGATTCCCGATACAACCGGAATAACGTGAAGAACGTTAGCTCAAAACGTCCTCACATATAGTCAAATGAATCCTAAAAAAGGTAGCCAAAGTTCCACATAAAGTCCTCAAAACATAGGGAGAAGAACCCCTGAAACAGGGTTTAAACAGTTGACCCGGTCGACCCGGTCCTTGGCCGGTCGACCGCATACACAGTCTACCCAGTCGACCGTGCCCCTGGCCGGTCGACCGCCTACACAGTATCCCTATCAACCTGTAAGAAGCAGGTCGACCTCCTCCTGTGTGCCCGATCGACCGAGCCCTGTGCCGGTCGACCGGTAGTTGTAAGTGAAAAAGGCAGAATAGTGTTCTCGTCAGGTTCCAGAGAACCTGACGCAGTGTCACCGGTCGACCAGGCCCTTGGCCGGTCGACCGGGTACACTACAATTACAGAACACAGGTTCTATAACTGAAGTGAACTTGGGACCTTTCCTTCTCTTGTTTCCTGAACCTGATGAATCAACACATATGTAGATGCAACAAGTCCCTAAAAATCCAATCCTATCATCTAATCAAGTCATTAAAGTCCTAATCCATTTCATTAAGTAATTACAATCAATTATCATGTTTTCAATCTAAAACAAATCCAAAGAGCAATTGGTCATCTAAACATCATCAATCATCAATCAAAGGAAAGACAAAACATATCAAATCATAAACATGTATATTAACTTGCCTTGATGAAGAGCTTAAGGAATTTCAAGAAGAAATTTGAAGAAAACTCCTATAGAGCTCAAAGGGGAAGAAGAAGGTTTCCAAACCAAAGCCTCACTACAAAAATGAATGCAAAGGGTTGCTATGAGTCTCCCTAATCCATTTCTAATCCAAAGGAAGAAGATTAACTAAGTCTAGTAGCTTGGAGGGCCTACCTTGTAGTGGTTTGTTGATGAAAAGCTTGGAAAATTAGATGGTTGAGTTCTTGGAGTCTTGAGGAAGAAGATGGGTGGATTGGCCGTCAAAGATGAGCTCCGGTGGTTGTCATTGGCAGGGCAGCAGTGAGCAGAAGAAGAGGCTTGGAGATGACACAGAGAAATGAAAGAAGAGATGAAGATGAATGAAGATAAGAGAGGAATGAGTCATCCGGTTGATAACTTGATATTAAGGGGATATTTAGGTGAAATTTTGGTAAAGTCCTTGGTTTGATAAATGTGATTATTTGGGCCTCTTCAGCGCTTCGAATCGAAACGCGACAGAAGACTAAAGTTCATGAATTGATGAGACCTATCCGATGCACCCAAACTCACAAAACTCATAATCTCATAAAAACCCCTGAGAACTTCCCAAAATTGCAAACCAGCCCCCTACTCTATCCAAACGCACTCGGACTCGCACGAGACTTCGCACGTGCGATCCACATGCCAAACCCGACTTGCTAAGACTTTAAACACACCTACTAACTAACCTACTAACTAACCAAGTAATTAATTATCTTTAATACGGGGTTAAGGTACTGGGTGTTACATTTTCTGTCCAAGGAAAAGACCTCAGGTATGATTGAGGCACTTGTTTCTGAAGTTAGTTTTGCAACTGGTACCCACTTGTCCTGGTGTGTTGACTCCGGTGCAACTAATCACATTTGTAATTCGTTGCAGGGGTTCCGGGAAACCAGGAGGCTCAGTGACGGCGAAATCATTGTCAACCTAGGATTTGACGCTAAGGCAGAGGCGGTTTCAGTGGGAGTTATTACTTTATGTTTTTTTAATAATAAATTGATTTTGTCAGACACTTTATATGTACCGTCTTTAAGGTGGGATTTAATTTCAGTTTCTAGTTTGGTGAATAAAAGTTATTCTATTACTTTTGGTACTAAAGTTGTCATAGAGAGGGATGGTGCTTTCATATGTTCTGACAGGGTAATCAATGGACTTTATTTGTTAACTCCCACAATATATGAGATACATGATACCGAGATAAATCATAGACCATCATTAAAGAGAAAATCACCTTCATCTAATCCAACAAAGCTTTGGCACCTGAGGCTAGGTCATCAACCTAAACAGGATTGATAGGCTAGTAAAAGATGATATCTTGCCTTCATTGGTGGTAGAACCAATGCCTGTATGCGAATCCTGTCTAGAAGGAAAATGACCAAAAGACCCTTTTCAGCTAAGGGCAATAGGGCCAAAGATTTATTGGAATTAGTTCATACTGATGTGTGTGGACCCATAAATGTTAGAGCGAGAGGAGGATATGAGTACTTCATCACTTTCACAGATGATTACTCAAGATATGGATACATAAACCTTATGCACCGCAAGTCCGACGCTTTTGAAAAGTTCAAAGAGTTTCGAGCGGAAGCGGAAAAGCAATTAGGTAAAAGTATCAAGACTCTTCGATCAAATCGAGGAGGGGAATATCTCTCAGCTGATTTTATGGGATACTTATCAGAAAATGGGATTATAGCCCAGTTGTCTGCTCCTGGTATGCCTCAATAGAACGGAGTCGCAGAAAGAAGGAACCAGACTCTTTTGGATATGATCAGGTCTATGATGAGTTTCTCAGGATTACCTATATTCTTTTGGGGATATGCTTTAGATACTGCAATGTACATACTAAACCTCATACCATCTAAGTCTGTACCTAAGACTCCCCGGGAGTTATGGTATGGGCGAAAGCCTAGTCTACAACATTTACGTATTTGGGGTTGTCCAGCACATGTGCTGAAGGTAAAGACAGATAAGTTGGAATCGAAGTCGGAAGTGTACACCTTTGTAGGATATCCTAAAGGAACTAAAGGTTGGATATTCTATAATCTGAGAGAGCAGAAAGTGCTTGTCAGCACCAATGCGGTTTTTCTGGAGGAAGATTATATGATAGATCGGAAATCTTTAGAAAAGTTTATCTTGGAAGAGACTCAAGAGAAGTCAATTATAAATCCTACTATAACCGAACTTGAAGAGAATCCGCCCATACCTAACCCAGTAGATACAACAGTGCCTCGTCGTAGTGGGAGGATTGTCAGGCCTCCTGACAGGTTCTCGTTTTTGGGAGAGTCTTACGAGACAATCCCGGAAGAACTGGAATAGGATCCCTGTATGATAATGAAGCAATAAATGACATAGACTCGGGATGTTGGCAAGAAGCTATGAAAGCTGAGATGGAGTCGATGTACTCTAATTAGGTCTGGACACTTGTGGACTTGCCTACCAATATTAAACCTATTGGGTGCAAGTGGGTCTACAAGAGGAAGAGAGGACCGGACGGAAGAGTTGAGACCTTTAAGGCCAGGCTTGTTGCAAAAGGGTATACTCAGAAAGAAGGTATCGACTATGAGGAAACCTTATCGCCGGTAGCCATGCTCAAGTCTATCCGGATACTCTTATCCATTGCGGCTCATCTCTATTACGCGATTTGGCAAATGGATGTCAAGGCGACGTTTCTTAACGGCCATCTTGAGGAAGACATCTATATGATGCAGCCAGACGTTTTTGTGGCTAAAAACCAAGAGTAAAGAGTTTGCAAGCTGCAGAAATCCATTTATGGATTAAAGCAAGCATCCCGAAGCTGGAACATCCGTTTCGACAAGACAATCAAGGCATTTGGTTTTTGTCAAAATCCGGATGAGTCATGTGTGTATATGAAAACTGAAGGAGACAGGGTGGTTTTTCTATATGTCGATGACATTCTTCTACTCGGAAAAGACATAAGAATGCTGTCTACAGTAAAAGTTTGGTTAGCTAAGACTTTTGATATGAAAGACTTGGGAGAAGCTAACTACATCCTAGGGATCAAACTCCATCGAGACTGGAAAAATAGGATGATTGGCTTATCTCAAGCTGCATTCATGGATAAGGTACTAGTGCGGTTTGCAATGCAAGACTCCAAGAAGGGTATCACACCTTTCAGGCATGGAGTGCACCTTTCCAAGGATCAGTGTCCAAAGACACCTTAGGAAAAGAAGCAGATGAGAGAAGTGCCATATGCCTCAGTTGTTGGCAGCCTCATGTATGCTATGCTTTGTACTAGACCGGATATCTGTCATGCAGTGGGCTTAGTCAACAGATATCAGTCTAACCCAGGTCCTGACCATTGGACTACTGTGAAGTGTATTCTCAAATACTTGAGAAGGACTAGAGATTACATGTTAATTTACGGTAGTGAAGAGTTGATTCCAGTCGGTTACATAGATTCCTCATGGAACTTGGAGTGGTACCTTTGGCGCGACAGCCGCTCTTAGTTTACTGTGATAGCAGCGGCGCAGTCGCATAGTCCAAGGAACCCAGAAGCCACAAAAGCCAAAAACATGGACAGAGGAAATATCATTTGGTCAGAGAGATTGTGCAGAGAGGTGACATTGCCATCACCAAGATAGCATCTGCGGATAATCTCGCAGATCCCTTTACTGGGCCTTTGACTACCAAAGTCTTTGAGCAGCAAGTGGATGGGTTGGACATGAGATGCAACCCTGACAAGAATTGAGCCCAAGTGGGAGATTGTCAATTTTATGGTCTCAATCAATTTAGATTGATGTAATAAATTGATTAATTTCTCTATTTATCAATATATATTCATGTTTTTTCCTTTCATGAGATGAATGGTGTTTTATTGCTTAAATGCACATAACCAATACAAATGACATACTGGTTCATGAGATGAACCGGAGTCCACAAGTTGTCAAACCCCGACCCAGGATTAGCGCGATTAGTGTTAATTAAGTGCGTGTTCAGTGGTAATGTGAGTTTAGTGTACGTGGGATTAGAAATTGGTTCGATTTAGTCTAGAATTAGCTTTGGGGAATTTTGAGAGCGTTTTATGCATTTTGGTCACACTTAAGGGTGCCTTGAGTGTACGTGTAAGCTTGGGAGGAAATTCCATT
Source organism: Persea americana (assembly GCA_029852735.1). Lineage (NCBI taxonomy): Eukaryota > Viridiplantae > Streptophyta > Magnoliopsida > Laurales > Lauraceae > Persea > Persea americana. Next base: position 41,879,759 of record CM056813.1, read on the forward strand.
TTTCTGATTTTAATCGTGATTTCGATTTCGTTTGAATGGTTTTACTTTATTGATAAACTTTTGTATTCAGCTTGTCTGTGTTTTAGGCCCAGAAACCCAAGTTTTGGCTCAAAAGGGGTAAATCAGTCTTTTCACACCAAATCTGAACTCAAATTTCGAAATCTCAAAACTATGCCAAATTTATACTTTTTGGAAACTAGATTTTTCGGCGATCATTTTAGTCTTCTTCGTCGTTTTCATCCGGGGCCCACAAGTCAGTGTTTAAGCATTGCAAGGTTTGGAGCGATGGGGCCCACAAGAACCCAATTTGAACTAATACCCTTCTCCCTCATTTTTCACTCACGGTTCAAAGCACTCTCCCTGCAACTCTTCAACCCAGCTGAGATTCTTCTTCTTCCCTTCCTTTCTTCTCTTTGCATGCCTAAGCTAGAGAGCTCCAAATCAAAAACCAATCTTACCATCTTCTTCCTCTCTACTCAAGGAATCCATTGCTACCATTTTCTTGGAGATTCCAGCTGTGTTTCCACTCCATTTTCTTCTCCTCTTCTTGTTTAGCAAGCTTCAGGTAATGGATCTCTTTCTCCTCTTCAATGTAGTCTTTTGAGTTCCTTAGGAGCCCATTTTTCAAGCATGCAACACCCACTTCGAAATGGGTCATTGTCTTCTCTTTTTGATGGATTTTTGAAGTTCTTTTTATGGGTTTTCTTGTAGATTTCGTGGAGTGCTTTTGGTAGGAATTGTTCTGAGTTTGTTGGGCTAGGACCTTGGTAAAGGCAAGTGATCAACTTAGATTCATGATGCATGCAATATTTGAATGTTTTAACTTTCATGATTTGATTTCTTTTCCATTCTAATTTGGGCAATACATTGTTTCAAGGACTTGATATAGTCTGAAATCTTGTTTTAATTGAAATGCATATGCTGATGGTTTGTAATAAGGGTTTCCATTCATTTAATGTTGCTTTCATCTTGTCAAATTGTGTTACAAGTGGATGCAAGGATGGAGGAATTGTTGTGAGATGATTGGGAGAATGGATTGTTAGAATATGATTGGAAATTGCCCTTGGAGAGCATGGAGGCTCAAGGGATATGCAGGGATTTGCCAAAGGGAAGAAATGGTGAAAGGGGGGTGTGAAATTCTGAATCCAACTGAAGCAGCCGCAGACAGGCGGTTAGCAGTCGGCCAGCAGTCGGCTAGCCGACTGTTGACCCACGGCTAACCGACCCTGTGTCGGTTAGAATAACAGTAACCCATTTCTGCACAGGGCGTGGTCGGCCCGCAGGCGGTCAGCAGGCGGCTAGCCGACCTGCGCAAGAAATTGGAAAAGTAGTATGTTCCTGATCAGTCGGTCAGCAGTCGGTCAGGTGGTCGGTCAGCCGACCAGCAACTGACGGTTAGCCGCCAGGTAGCCGCGTGGTGACCGAGTGTACATAATGAGAATTTTGAAGGGGCTTTGATGGGAGAGAAAAACTAGAATATGTTATGGGGTCTTTAGCCTGATGCTGTGCAGTTGAAACATGAAATGTTGTCCAGCTTCGGAAACACCAATTCATTTAAACTCCAACATTTGGGTTTCAACTTCACGAGAATCAAACAAAGAACCTTAGCATATACTTGACATAATTGTTTCGAAATCTTGAATTTTGACACGAAGAATACGTTCTGTACCTGTTTTGATTTACAAACATGTATTTAACTTTTGATTTGTCTCAAGGACTATATTGGGGACACTTTTCCAGCTTTGATGTTATAGCTTTTGCCATTCTTGCTTAGTCTCGTCTTGCATTGTTTTGATAAGTGTTTTTCCCCAGTTTTCGCTAAGTTTTGTACAAGCATTGATATGTTTTATGCATACATGGATATCATAGAATTCCGCTGAGCTTGGACTGCCCTCTCAGTCTGATCCACTAGTTAGGGGGTCCTTAAACATAAGGGCAATCTGCAGATTAGCCGTGTATTTATACACATCTTTGTTCTGTCCGGTTCCGCGGCCGGTTTTCCGCCCACCTTGTGTGGCTCGGACTTTTGTTTCGTTTTGTCTCGTTTTGTTTCATCTCGCTTGCTCTTGTCATTTCGTATGACGGAGAAAGGATGAGCTCAATGTGGATCCGTGAATCATGTTATTTTATTGAAAAGCATGTTAGTTTTGAATTACACTTAAAACATAATTTTTGTTCAGATCTCATGCAATGTTTTAAAGTGTTGATTACTTTCACATTATCTGATTTGTATTTTGTCTAAGCTGTTCACCTGCCAGACCGTCGTGTCTGATCCCTTTTGTTTTGGTGTTTAGATGCAGGCGCCGTTGCTATTGCGGAGGAGCGCCCGGAGGAGGCTTTTGAGCCACCCCCAGCCCGTGAGTGGCAACCCGACGACGTCCTCTAGACGTTGGGCGGGGTCTTGAGTACGATACACCTAGATGGGATTATTTTGTTATTTTGGCATGTATGGCCTTTGTTGGCCTTTTCACACTTTTGGGGTTATGTAATTTAACACTTTGTTATCTTGAAACTTAAACTGAATCGGGTAAAGCTATGCTTACATTTTCTACTCTGATTACTGTCTTAATGATGACTTAGCATATGCAATTCTGAATCATTAGGTTTATGTCATTGAATTGTGATGAGATTACTTGCACGCTTCCGCAAATCATTGTTAGTGTGAGATTGTTACATGTTCGTTTTGGGAATCCTCACCGCGGAAACCTGTGGGTTAATCATAGTTGGATGGACAACAACCGTCGCGGGGCCCGGACTTGGGGAAACCTCGGTCCGGGGTCGCGACAGGACTGGTATCAGACCGGGACATGTTTCAGGCAATTAAAAGAAACTAGAAACTCTTAGGGACGTGGCGAGGATCCGCGAATACGTTAGATCAGTAGTGTGGGCTTAGAGACCAAACCCCAATTTGTTATTATGTACTGACAATTTGTTTTACAGCATCATGCCTCCAAAAAGAACTCCGAATCAGAATGCTTCAGGGAGCAATACCAATAATGATAACAGTGAAACACATGATGAACAGCCACCTACAATGACTCAGTTTCAGGCACTTATGCAAGCCATGTTAGAACAACAGAGGCAAGCTAATGAAAGTCAGACAAGAATGCAGAGGGAAGCTAATGAAGTCCAAGCTAGGCTACAAAGAGAGGCCAATGAGAACCAAGCTAGGTTCCAAGAACAGCTAGCTAAGAAGGATGAGGAAATGGCACAAGTTCAAAGACAGCTTTTGGAAGTTTTACAAACTAGGCCTCAACCCCTTCCTAGACAACCGGGGGGACCGAATATTATCATCAACAATCGAGAACAAGACCCTAACATTTTGTTCGAGAGGTTCAGGAAGAGAGGACCCAAGGAGTTCTCAGGTCAAGAAGACCCGTTGGCTGCAGATGACTGGCTAGTTAATGTAGAGAAGATCTTTGATGTATTCACTTGTACAGGCTTACAGAAGGTCAACCTCACAGCTTCTCTATTTTATGGATTAGCGGACACTTGGTGGCAAACGGTTAAGGAACCGTATCAGATTATGCCAGATGGGGTTACATGGGAAACTTTTAAAATTCAATTCACTGATAAGTATGTCCCTTCTCATGTCAAGAGGCAGAAAGCTATAGAGTTTCAGCAGCTCAAGCAGGGTAACATGACAGTTTTGGAGTATGTGACGAAGTTTGAAAGGCTTGCTAGATATGCTCGAGAGTTGATAGACACCGAGCAGAAGAAGATTACTAAGTTCTTAGAAGGGCTGAACCCCATCATCATGAGGGATGCTACGGGAGTAGTTCCACCAGCCACCTTCGATGAAGCAGTCAAAAGAGCATACAAGTTCGAGGACATCAACAATCAGATCATCAGGGATAGAAAGCAACAGTACCACCAACAGAACCAAAGGTCACAGAACAAGAAGCCAAGACAAGAACAAAATCCTCCAAGGCAAGGTGCGTGTGCACATTGTGGCAAAAATCATGAAACTGCACAATGTCGTAAAGCCACGGGAGCTTGTTTTAGATGTGGGGCTATGGATCATACCATTCGAGATTGCCCACAAGTGCAAAATCAGGCCAATAGGAACCAGCCACAAAGGCAAGCAGCACCACAGGCTCCTGCCCAGAACCAAGCAAGACCACCTCAGCAGCAACAAGGCAGGCAACAAGTTCAAAATCAGAATGCTCGTCCTCCTCAGCAGCAGCAGCAGAACAGAAATGCACAAGGGAGGCAGAATAGACCACAGCAGCAAGGCCGAGCATACAATCTTAATCGTGTCGATGCCGATGCTGCGGGCGATGTAGTTGAAGGTAAACTTTTCATCTGTGGAGTAGAAGCTCAAATTTTATTTGATCCTGGAAGCACTCATTCATTTTTATCTCCTGTGTTTGCGAAGCTGATTGCTATGCCATCTAGAATTCTTGATTATATCTTGACTGTCACTACACCAGTAGGTAAACAGGCCGTTTGTAGAAATTATTACCCAAATTGTTCAGTTCTATTAGGAGAAGTCAACCTTCCAGCAGATCTTATTATTTTAGACATGCATGATTTTGATGTCATCTTAGGCATGGATTGGTTAGAGAAGTATCATGCAACCATGGATTGCTTTAGTAAAACTATTACTTTTAAGTTGAAAGGAGAACAGGCAGATTTGATTGTTCAGGGAAACAGGAAGAAAGGCCAAGTGGGGATTATTTCAGCACTAAAGGCAAGCAGAATGGTGTCTTGTGGTTGTGAAGCTTTTATAGCGTTTATCACGGAGGATAAACGGTTCCAAGGGGTGGAGGAAATCCCCGTTGTATGTGAGTTTCCAGATGTTTTTCCTGAAGAAATCCCGGGATTACCACCAATTCGGGAGGTTGAGTTCACGATTGAGCTCCTTCCAGGGACAGCTCCAATTTCTATTGCACCTTACAGGATGGCTCCAGCAGAATTAGGTGAACTAAAACTCCAATTGCAAGAACTATTGAGCAAAGGTTTCATTAGACCAAGCGTTTCACCTTGGGGAGCACCAGTGTTGTTTGTGAAAAAGAAGGATGGAAGCTGGAGAATGTGCATAGACTATAGAAGACTGAACCATATGACTGTCAAGAACAAGTATCCGTTGCCGAGAATAGATGAATTGTTTGATCAATTGCAAGGAGCAGCGTATTTTTCCAAGATAGATTTGAGGTCTGGGTATTATCAGCTGCGAGTTAGAGAGTCAGATGTGCCTAAAACAGCTTTTCGAACTAGATACGGGCACTATGAGTTTCTGGTGATGCCATTTGGGTTGACTAATGCACCCGCGGTATTTATGGCTCTCATGAACAAAGTCTTTGCGGAGCACTTGGATCACTTTACAGTGGTGTTTATCGATGACGTTCTAGTGTATTCTAAGAGTAAGGAAGAGCATGAAGAGCACTTGAGGACATCACTACAGCTTTTGAAGGACAACCAGCTCTATGCAAAGCTAAGTAAATGTGAATTTTGGTTAGAGCAAGTGGCTTTTCTAGGCCACGTTATTTCGAGAAAAGGCTTAGCAGTGGACCAGTCCAAAGTCGAAGCAGTCGTCAATTGGAAAAGGCCAAGCAGTGTGATGGAAATCAGAAGCTTTTTGGGACTAGCAGGTTATTACAGGAGGTTTGTCCAGGGATTTTCATCTATTGCAGCACCATTGACAAAGTTGACTAGGAAAAATGTGCCTTTTACATGGACAGACCATTGTGAAGAAAGTTTTCAAGAGCTGAAGAAAAGATTGACTACAGCTCCAATCCTCACTTTACCGTCGGGAAGTGGAGGATTTGTTATCTATACAGATGCTTCAAATGTAGGATTGGGTTGTGTGTTGATGCAGAATGACAAAGTAGTTGCTTATGGTTCAAGGCAGTTGAAAGAGCAAGAAAAGAATTATGCAACTCATGATTTGGAATTAGCAGCGGTTGTATTTGCTTTGAAAATGTGGAGACATTACCTATATGGAGAGAAATTTGAAGTACATTCAGATCACCGGAGTCTACAGTATCTATTTTCGCAGAAAGAGTTGAACATGAGGCAGAGACGATGGATGGAGTACATCAAAGACTATGACTTCCCAATCAAGTATCATCCGGGCAAGGTGAATGTAGTAGCTGATGCATTGAGCAGAAAATCAGTGGTTATGGCTAGCTTGAGGGGAGTCAGTGTCTTGTATCAATTTGAAGAACTGGGAGTAGAAGTGCATCCGTTGAGGCAGGGCGTGATGTTGGCAAGTATGATAGCGTCTGAACCTACTTTCATCCAGAAAATCAAAGACAGTCAATTGCAAGACCCGGATTTGGCCAAGATTGTGGGACACATTTCAGAACGTCCAGACTTCAGAGTTGTAGATGGAGTGTTGTACTTCCGTGACCGTTTGTGTGTGCCTAACCTCGAGGACTTGAAGAATGAAATTATGACTGAAGCTCATAACACGAGATACTCTATGCATCCTGGGAGTACAAAAATGTACCAAAATTTGAAGAACCGATTCTGGTGGAATAACATGAAGCGAGAGATTGCAGCTTTTGTATCTAGGTGCCTCACGTGTCAGCAGATTAAGGCAGAACACCAGAAGCCTCCAGGGTTGTTGCAACCATTGGACATTCCGGAGTGGAAATGGGAACACATCAATATGGATTTCGTCTCTGGTTTGCCTACTACCAAGAAAGGGAACAATGCTATCTGGGTTATAGTAGATCGTCTTACGAAGTCTGCTCACTTCATTCCTATGAAGACAGGGAGTAAGATGCATATGGCACCACTTGCAGATTTATTTGTTACTGAGATAGTCAGCAGACATGGACAACCCGTCTCCATCACTTCCGACAGAGATAGCAGATTTGTTTCGAGATTTTGGAAGACCCTATTCGAATCTATGGGCACTAAGTTGCAATTCAGCACTGCATACCATCCTCAGACTGATGGCCAGTCAGAGCGAACTATACAGACTTTAGAGGACATGCTACGGGCTTGTGTGCTAGATTTCAAGGTTCAATGGGATGAGTATTTACCACTGTGTGAGTTTGCATATAACAACAGCTACCATTCCAGTATCGGGATGGCACCTTTCGAAGCACTCTATGGTAGGAGATGCAGAACTCCTGTTTGCTGGGAAGAAGTCGGTGTTCGTAGCTTTCACGGACCGACAATAGTTGGAGAAACAAGTGATAAGATCAAGTTGATTCAAGAACGGTTAAAGGTTGCCCGAAGTAGACAAAAGAGTTATGCTGATACTCGTAGAAGAGATTTGCAGTTTAATGAAGGTGACAAGGTATTTTTGAAAGTATCTCCGACTCGAGGAACTCTAAGATTTGGACAGAAAGGCAAGCTTGCGAGAAGGTACATCGGACCGTATGAGATTTTGAGCAAGATAGGAGATGTTGCCTATAGACTTGCGTTACCGCCGGAACTCTCAGGAGTACACAATGTTTTTCACGTCTCTATGTTGAAGAAGTACGTCCCAAATCCTTCACATGTTTTACAGCATGAACCATTGGAAATTCGAGAAGATGCATCGTATGTGGAGAAGCCGGTTAGAATTGTGGACACCAAAGAACAAGAGTTAAGAAATCGGACAATTCACTGGGTCAAAGTACAGTGGGAAGATCATGAGCCAGAAGAAGCGACATGGGAACTACGAGAGCAAGTCCAGAGAAAGTATCCTGAACTATTACCAGAGGTATATTTATTTTTATTTGGAGGACCAAATAACCTAAGGGGTGGAGGATGTCAAACCCCGACCCAGGATTAGCGCGATTAGTGTTAATTAAGTGCGTGTTCAGTGGTAATGTGAGTTTAGTGTACGTGGGATTAGAAATTGGTTCGATTTAGTCTAGAATTAGCTTTGGGGAATTTTGAGAGCGTTTTATGCATTTTGGTCACACTTAAGGGTGCCTTGAGTGTACGTGTAAGCTTGGGAGGAAATTCCATTTTTCTGATTTTAATCGTGATTTCGATTTCGTTTGAATGGTTTTACTTTATTGATAAACTTTTGTATTCAGCTTGTCTGTGTTTTAGGCCCAGAAACCCAAGTTTTGGCTCAAAAGGGGTAAATCAGTCTTTTCACACCAAATCTGAACTCAAATTTCGAAATCTCAAAACTATGCCAAATTTATACTTTTTGGAAACTAGATTTTTCGGCGATCATTTTAGTCTTCTTCGTCGTTTTCATCCGGGGCCCACAAGTCAGTGTTTAAGCATTGCAAGGTTTGGAGCGATGGGGCCCACAAGAACCCAATTTGAACTAATACCCTTCTCCCTCATTTTTCACTCACGGTTCAAAGCACTCTCCCTGCAACTCTTCAACCCAGCTGAGATTCTTCTTCTTCCCTTCCTTTCTTCTCTTTGCATGCCTAAGCTAGAGAGCTCCAAATCAAAAACCAATCTTACCATCTTCTTCCTCTCTACTCAAGGAATCCATTGCTACCATTTTCTTGGAGATTCCAGCTGTGTTTCCACTCCATTTTCTTCTCCTCTTCTTGTTTAGCAAGCTTCAGGTAATGGATCTCTTTCTCCTCTTCAATGTAGTCTTTTGAGTTCCTTAGGAGCCCATTTTTCAAGCATGCAACACCCACTTCGAAATGGGTCATTGTCTTCTCTTTTTGATGGATTTTTGAAGTTCTTTTTATGGGTTTTCTTGTAGATTTCGTGGAGTGCTTTTGGTAGGAATTGTTCTGAGTTTGTTGGGCTAGGACCTTGGTAAAGGCAAGTGATCAACTTAGATTCATGATGCATGCAATATTTGAATGTTTTAACTTTCATGATTTGATTTCTTTTCCATTCTAATTTGGGCAATACATTGTTTCAAGGACTTGATATAGTCTGAAATCTTGTTTTAATTGAAATGCATATGCTGATGGTTTGTAATAAGGGTTTCCATTCATTTAATGTTGCTTTCATCTTGTCAAATTGTGTTACAAGTGGATGCAAGGATGGAGGAATTGTTGTGAGATGATTGGGAGAATGGATTGTTAGAATATGATTGGAAATTGCCCTTGGAGAGCATGGAGGCTCAAGGGATATGCAGGGATTTGCCAAAGGGAAGAAATGGTGAAAGGGGGGTGTGAAATTCTGAATCCAACTGAAGCAGCCGCAGACAGGCGGTTAGCAGTCGGCCAGCAGTCGGCTAGCCGACTGTTGACCCACGGCTAACCGACCCTGTGTCGGTTAGAATAACAGTAACCCATTTCTGCACAGGGCGTGGTCGGCCCGCAGGCGGTCAGCAGGCGGCTAGCCGACCTGCGCAAGAAATTGGAAAAGTAGTATGTTCCTGATCAGTCGGTCAGCAGTCGGTCAGGTGGTCGGTCAGCCGACCAGCAACTGGCGGTTAGCCGCCAGGTAGCCGCGTGGTGACCGAGTGTACATAATGAGAATTTTGAAGGGGCTTTGATGGGAGAGAAAAACTAGAATATGTTATGGGGTCTTTAGCCTGATGCTGTGCAGTTGAAACATGAAATGTTGTCCAGCTTCGGAAACACCAATTCATTTAAACTCCAACATTTGGGTTTCAACTTCACGAGAATCAAACAAAGAACCTTAGCATATACTTGACATAATTGTTTCGAAATCTTGAATTTTGACACGAAGAATACGTTCTGTACCTGTTTTGATTTACAAACATGTATTTAACTTTTGATTTGTCTCAAGGACTATATTGGGGACACTTTTCCAGCTTTGATGTTATAGCTTTTGCCATTCTTGTTTAGTCTCGTCTTGCATTGTTTTGATAAGTGTTTTTCCCCAGTTTTCGCTAAGTTTTGTACAAGCATTGATATGTTTTATGCATACATGGATATCATAGAATTCCGCTGAGCTTGGACTGCCCTCTCAGTCTGATCCACTAGTTAGGGGGTCCTTAAACATAAGGGCAATCTGCAGATTAGCCGTGTATTTATACACATCTTTGTTCTGTCCGGTTCCGCGGCCGGTTTTCCGCCCACCTTGTGTGGCTCGGACTTTTGTTTCGTTTTGTCTCGTTTTGTTTCGTTTCGCTTGCTCTTGTCATTTCGTATGACGGAGAAAGGATGAGCTCAATGTGGATCCGTGAATCATGTTATTTTATTGAAAAGCATGTTAGTTTTGAATTACACTTAAAACATAATTTTTGTTCAGATCTCATGCAATGTTTTAAAGTGTTGATTACTTTCACATTATCTGATTTGTATTTTGTCTAAGCTGTTCACCTGCCAGACCGTCGTGTCTGATCCCTTTTGTTTTGGTGTTTAGATGCAGGCGCCGTTGCTATTGCGGAGGAGCGCCCGGAGGAGGCTTTTGAGCCACCCCCAGCCCGTGAGTGGCAACCCGACGACGTCCTCTAGACGTTGGGCGGGGTCTTGAGTACGATACACCTAGATGGGATTATTTTGTTATTTTGGCATGTATGGCCTTTGTTGGCCTTTTCACACTTTTGGGGTTATGTAATTTAACACTTTGTTATCTTGAAACTTAAACTGAATCGGGTAAAGCTATGCTTACATTTTCTACTCTGATTACTGTCTTAATGATGACTTAGCATATGCAATTCTGAATCATTAGGTTTATGTCATTGAATTGTGATGAGATTACTTGCACGCTTCCGCAAATCATTGTTAGTGTGAGATTGTTACATGTTCGTTTTGGGAATCCTCACCGCGGAAACCTGTGGGTTAATCATAGTTGGATGGACAACAACCGTCGCGGGGCCCGGACTTGGGGAAACCTCGGTCCGGGGTCGCGACACAAGTGTATCAGATGTAACACATATGTGTGGATGAGATCCACATACAGGAGACATGTGTCGCAAATCTTACACTTAAATTGATTCACAACTAGTGATGTGATTGGGCATCTCATCTGACAAGGTTGCAGTATTATGATCACTATGAGATAGTGTGATCTGTCTCGATCATTGGAATGTAAGATTCTAGATCATTATAGTTGTACATTGGATGTATTGAAGGACCATGAGAAGCACCTCAAGAACATTGTCTTTACTTTAAGGTCTGCTCTCATTATTCCCTCACAATGGGCTCTCAATCTTGAGACATTGATGAACTCAAGTTTCTATCTATTCATTTGTTTTGAGTCACCAATGAGTGAGGCCAACTGTAGGTCAACACCTTGGTGTCTTGGGTACGTGGCAGTAGGACTGTGGGAACATTTAATGGTCAAGATAGAATCTATCTTATCCCCTTGTGCAAATTAATGGATTTATCATTGGTAAGTGTACACCCATCTCAATTAAGAGTTAATTGGATGGTACTGATGATTACTATAATTAATTGGGTCTTAAGGATAATAAGATATAGATCTAAATTGGTGGGACAGTTAGTCCAATTGATCCATGGATATTGATGGAGGGGCCTACTTGTAGTGATAGAGAAGTTTAGGGTCTTCATGTAATTTATTCCTAAGATTGGAGTTCAATTGCATTTATTTAGTGGAGTTATTTGCAATTAACTGTGGGCCCGAATTGCACATGAGATGCGGGGTCGCGGTGTCCCAGTTGGAGCCAGCTTTCTATGGAATCCCTAGTGGTCCCCACGCTAGCCCAAGATTGGATATTTACTAATCTTATTTGAACTTAAAAGGAAAGCTACTATTTCTATTTGAAGTAAGACTTCTAATAGTGGTAATAGTGGGAATAGAGAGTTACTAATTATTATGGAAGTTAGACTTCTAATGATAAACAAATAGAGGAGTTTCAAAAGCTATAAATAGGAGAGGAGAGGTGGCCTTGGACATCCACTATTCTATCCCTTAGTGTTCACGCCCACCTCCCCTCTTGTGCAAGAGTTGCACTCCCTCCTCTTTCTCTCTTTCTCTTCTAGTTCCCTTCTAGTTTCCTTAGAGATTCTAGTTAGTCTTTCTCTTGGAGATTCCACCACCTATCTTGAGAAAAGAGATCTGAAGAGGGTCATAGTGTGGAAGACAATTGGGCATTGAAGATTCTGATTTGCTTTGTGAAAAGAGCTCTTCATCAAAGGGTTTAATCAAATTCTCCATTAGAGCACAACCGAGCTCCATAGCTATAATCTACTCCTTGTATGTTGTAGAATTCCATGGTTGCTTGTTAGGTGCTGTTTTTATCTTCTTGATAGGTTTATTTGCTGATCATGATGGATGAGATTGAGGACATACATCCTGGATTGGGCTTCGTTGCCTTTTGGATAGATGATCACTACTTCTAGTTGGTCAAAAGTTTTTGAAATCTATCCTAGAGACCTACCTAGCTCTAACACGACGAACCTTCTCCAGAAGCTCTTGAAGTTGGTAGAGGTGCCCGCTCTGGCCGGGATACCACAAAAATTACAACCAACCTTCTTCTTCTTATCTAAATCCTTCAAGAAAACAAGTTGTAAATGCCCCAAGTGGCAATAATAATGAAAATGTAGGCCCAAGGAGGCTTTCAAGTATGTCTTAATTGAGCACTTTAAACACATACCCGTATGACTGCACATCCTAGACTTATTACGAATGTCTCCACACACTCGTGATAATCTCATTTCAGAACTGTAAATGCTTAATGCAGATGTCAACAAACATGCCCCACAAGTCATACAAATTGAAATGGACTACATGGTCAAAAAATCGAATACTTCCTCAAAAAGATAAACGATGAAAATTGAGGGATCTTGCATTGAATGCCTCTTGGTTCAAAAAGCAACAAGTGCAACCATAGCCTTTGATAAGGAAGACCTCCTGCTAGGCGAGACAAAGCACAACCGACCCCTGTACTTCACTAGGCACATCAAAGAGATGCCAATACACGGAGTCCAGATTGACTCGGGTTCTGCACTCAGCCTCATCTCTACTTCGGCATTCGAAGAGCTGGGTATCCCACCTAGCAAACTGAGTCACATGTCTGTATCCATCTTTCGATACGATAGGAGTACTCAAAGGCTTATCGGCAAAATCAGGTTCAGGTTGCAAATCGGTGATCTTATCTCTTAAGTCACTGTGTATGCAGTAAAGACCCATTCATGCTACAACATCCTTCTTGAGCGCCCCTGGATACAAGAGAATGGTGTCGTCCCTTCAACTCTACATCAATGCGTCAAGTTCGTTGGCAATGACGGCTTGATACATCAGGTGTTTGCAGATAGAAAACCCTTCAAAGGCAAAGAAGTTCATTTTACAGACTCTCAGATGTACAAGGACAAAAAAGGAGAAGAGGAGGAGGAAATAAGATCCTTTGCCAGCAATTTCCAGAAAGATAAAGGCAAGTCTCCACCGTAATCACTAGAAGAAAATAAGCCTTCATAAAAATCCGAAGAGAGCAATCAATCTCCCTTCGTCGTCTCCATTAAATCCTCAAAGCCTTTGGTAATCACTACTAAAGCAAAGAAGACAAGACAGCAGTCTAGGGGCAAGTTTGTTGTCTCCTTCGTGTCTATCATGCATGACACGGAATCGGACTCAGAGTCAGAAGACGATATGCCGTCAAGCCAAGCTGATATTCAGCAAGTTTAGCCTGCTCTCACTCCATTGGAGACGCCTGCTGACGTAGAAGATCTTGCGTCCGCTTCCTTCGTCATTCCGGCAGCGTCAGCAGAAGGAAGGCCAATCTTCTTCCACAAATTGGAAGCTTCTTCATCAAATTCTTTGCTTGAACCTTTTCAAAATGAAGGTATGCCTCAACTATCCTTGTAAAGTCCAATGGCACAAGCTATCATGAAGAAAATGGGCTATGAAGCACAATATTCAATCGATTCGGGAGGTGGCCGTGGTATTCTCGCGCTGTTGGAACCTGCCCTGACCGAAAGCGAACTGGAGGATTGGAAACTCTACTGTCATATAGACAAGTCTTCACATGGGTTGGGTTATGATCCTGACACTCCCCCGAGACAGTTGACACAAAGGCTGCAAAGTCGTTTCGCTGACCAAGCCTCAATATCTTGAATTGATGAAGACATTGATCGCCCTGGATATCTTTTTGAAGAGTCACCCGTCAAGGAACTAGGAAGCTCATCCAACTGGTACGATTTCCCTGATGATGAAGAGGAATTGTCCGATGACACAGACATGCAGTTTTCTGACCTAGAAGAACCATTGTCTCCAAAAGAAGTGCCCTACTTCAACCTAGTTTTAGCAGATGATTGGAACCATCTCATAGCAACTCTTGAGAAGATCACCGATCAAGAAGGCCCATGGACAGAAGCAGAGCCTTGGTCTGAAAATGCCCTTTGAACTTCAAAAGGTCTTGTTGAGTTGAAAGCCTCCAAAAATATTGTGGAGGAACCACCTTCAAACCTCCCAACAGAAGATTCTGTTCAAAAGATAAACTTGGGAACACCAGATAATCCACATCCTCTCTTCATAAGTAAGAATATAAAAGATGATGAGTTACCCAAGTATATCTTTTTTCTTCGTGAGTTTGTTGATTGTTTTGCATGGTCTTACGCTGAAATGCCTGGCTTAGACCCCAAAATAGCATTCCACAAACTCAGTCTACAGAAAGATCTCAAGCCTGTCAAACAAGGCCAAAAAAAATTCCGTCCTAATGTGATAGACTAGATTGAACAAGAAGTTCTGAAACTCAAAAGCGTTGACTTCATCCGCGTGGAACAATATCCTGAATGGTTGGCCAACATTGTCCCAGTGACAAAGAAAAATGGGCAGATTAGGGTCTGTATTGACTTTAGAGACCTGAATAATGCATGCCCTAAAGACGAATTCCCGCTCCCCATACCGGAGGTGATGATCAATAACACCTGCAGATTCGAGCGAATGACATTCATGGATGGCTTCTCTGGCTACAATCAGATAAAGAAGCATCATAAAGATGAAAAACACACATCATTTCGGACCCCATTTGGCGTGTATTGCTACACTGTCAAGCCATTTGGTCTAAAAAATGTCGATGCAACATATCAGAGGGCTATGATGAAGATATTTCAAGATATGCAGCACAAGACGGTTGATTGTTATGTTGATGACCTCACCGTCAAAAGCCAAAGAAAAGAAAACCATCTCAAAGATCTTCGAAAAGTCTTCCTCTGACTCCGCAAACACAAACTGCGAATGAATCCCTTAAAATGCTTTTTCGGTGTCTCATCTGGTAAGTTCCTCGGATTCATAGTTTGGAAAACAAGAATAGAACTTGACCCTCAAAATCAAGGCTATCCTAGAAATGCCATCTCCAAGAACCTTAAGAGAACTAAAAGGACTTCAAGGAAGATTGGCATACATCCCACGATTCATCTCCAACCTATCAAGGAAGTGCCACCCATTCTCCTGGTTAATGAAGAAAGGTGTGGACTTTGTTTGGGATGCTGAATGTGAAGCTGCATTTCAAGACATCAAGTCATACCTAACCAAACCTCTAGTATTGGCTACCTCCACAACTGGAAAATCATTCATCTTGTATACAAGAGCCCTCGATCATTCTTTGGGCGCTCCAGTCTTACAAGAAAATGATGGAGGAAAAGAAGCTTCTCTATATTACCTCAGCCGCATGTTGGTAGGTGCAGAGCATCGCTACTCTCCAGTTGAAAAAGAATGTTTGGCAGTGATGTTCGCCATACAAAAGCTACGTCACTATCTGCTGTCCAACACAGTCTACCTGATCTCGAGGATCAACCTCTTGAAGGTCCTTGTCACAAAAGCAGGTTCATTCAATGCCCGACTGGCAAAATTGTCCATCCTTCTATCATACGTACCACCAAAAGCAATCAAAGGCCAAGCACTAGCAGACTTTTCTCACAGAGCATCCATTGCCTAAGGATTCTCCACTAAGGGATGATCTCTAAGGATTATCCACTAAGGGATGATCTCCCAGGTGAACATGTCTACAACGTGGAGACTTTCTCATCAAATTCTTCCTGGGACATGCACTTCGATGGTGCAACCAGGATGTAAGACCCCGCCCCGAGAGTTTCCGATTAGTGCTAATTAAGATGTGTTTTAATTATAAGTGAGATTAGTGGGTTTTGGTTAATATTGGATTAGAATAGCTTTTACATAGCTTTGGATCATTTTTAGAACCTTTTGATTTAGTGGGGCCCTTGGGGGGTTCCTTTATTGTGTCTTGAGTGACTTTGGCGTTTATTTAATAATTCTGGGAATCTGTATTTTACTCCGTTTGATTTATTTTATTATTCCCTACAACTTTCGTGTTTACCCCGTTTCCGTTTGAGACCTCTAGACCCTACTTTGCTAATGATAGGGGTAAAACAGTCTTTTGCACAAAAATCTAGACACTATTTTCAATATCTCCGAAACCAGTGAAATATATACTTTTTGGAAATAAGAAATTTCGGCGAACAATTCTTCCTTCTTTGTCAAATCCATCCAAGGCCCGGAAGATGATGTTTTAAGCCCAATTAGTTGATTAAGTTATGGGACCTACCTTCATTCTCTATACAAGGGAAGCCCATCTTCACTTCTTCCTCTTCTTACAATTTTCATTGAGGAGAGACTTGAGCTCTAGCACTCTAGGGTTTTCTTTGCTTCTTCTTGCTTCTTCTTCTCCAACTCACTCAAGATTTACTGCTAATGGGAAAATGGAGGTTACCTTCTTCTTCCTTATCATGGAGGCATCCTATTGATACAATTTGTAAGGAAGACCACCCACCCTAGGGTTCTCTTTGAGCAAGCCTTGTGTATTTGAGGGTCTTCCATGTAAGTGATTCTCTCCATGTTCTAGATTTGTATTCTCCTAGTCTTAGAGATGCTTCATCTCCTTTATTAGAAACTCTCTCTTCCTATTTCTTGGTTTTCCCATTTTAGAGTTTGTAATGGATACCATTTTGGGGGTTTTGTGTAGATCTTTGATTTTGAGCTTGGGAGTGGTGATTAGAGCTTACTTAGCCAATTTGGAGCCAAGGCAAGTGGATGAATGGGTTTGATTTGAATGATTTCTTATTTTATGGAAAATGTAAATTTTTACTATTCATCTTCTTTTAGATTCCTATGGATTTTGATGCTTTTTGAAATGTGCAAATGGTTGGATTATTCTTCTTAAAAGATTCTTGAGAATGTATGCCTTTAATTGCTGAAGTTTGCCTTGTCATTATGGCTCTCATACAAGGTGGTTGATATGCCTTAAATGAGATTGAGAATGAAGGGAGAATTGGTGTTTTAATGGATGGTTATTGGAGGAAGTAATGATAGTTTGAGTATATAAAAGAGCCATAAATGTATTGTCAAAGTAATGGCTTAAATGGGATTTTGAAGAGAGGAGAAGATAAGACCCAGACTACTGAAACGGAGAGTTTCTGAAGCAGTTCACTTGAGCGAACCCTCACAGAACATGGTTAGCTCGAGCCAACTTCCTGTTCACTCGCGCCAACCTCTCCCAGAAGCTAGTTCGCTTAAGCGAACCCCCATTCGCTCGAGCGAACCCCTTCCAGAGACTTGTCCGCTCGAGCCACTCTCCCAGTTCGCTCGACCCTTCCTGACTTGGACTAGTTCGCTCGAGTGAACTTGTATTGGATCGAGCGAACTGGTATTGGCTCGAGCGAACCCTCCCAGATTGCTATTCGCTCAAGCGATCCTCCAGTTCACTCGAGCGAACTGTACAGAATTCCTAGGTTGTTTCCGAACATGATAAAAAGGGTGTTTAAGATCCAGTGAGGTTGGTTTGGAGCCCCAATTTGATGGGGAGGAATAAGATGTGTTATATGGAAATTGATTTGGAAAAGAGCCCCAATTCCGGAGATTTATTGAGGATACTGGACTTATCAATTTGTATATGGAACTCGGGATGTCTCAAACCTTCCGGAGTACCAAGCCATGTGTTAGTTTTATGGTCTCAATCCATTAAGATTGATGTAATAAATTGATTAATTTCTTTATTTATCAATATATTCATGTTATCATTTCATGAGATGAATGGTGTTTATTACTTAAATGCACATAACCAATACGAATGACATGATGGTTCATGAGATGAACCAGAGTCCATAAGTATACTAGATGCAATACATGTGTATAGATGAGATCCACATATGGGAGACATGTATAGAAAATCTTATACTTGAATATCTTCACAACCAGTGATGAGATTGGACATCTCATCTGACAAGGTTGCAGTACTTTGATTACTATGAGATAGTGTGATTTGTCTCGATCATCATAATGTAAGATTCTGGATCATAGTGCTGGTACATTGAATGTATTGAAGGACCATGAGAAGCACCTTAAGAACACTGTCTTTACTTTAAGGTCTGCTATCATATTTCCCTAGCAATAGGTTCTCAACCCTGAGACATTTATGTACTCAAGTTTCTATCTATTCATTTGCTTTGAGTCACCAATGAGTGAGGCCAACTGTAGGTCAACACCTCGGTGTCTTGGGTACGTGGTAGTACGACTGTGGGAACATTTAATGCTCAAGATGGAATCTATCTCTATTATCCCCTTGTGCCAATTAATGGATTTATCATTGGTAAGTGTACACCCATCTCAATTAAGAGTTAATTGGATGGTACTAACGATTACTATAATTAATTGGGTCTCAAGGATAATAAGATGTGGGTCAAAATTGGTGGGACAGTCTGTCCAATTGATCCATGGATAATGATAGAGGGACCCACTTGTAGTGATAGGGAAGTTTAGGGTCTTCATGTAATTTATTCCTAAGACTGGAGTTCAATTGCATTTATATAGGGGAGTTATTTGCAATTAACTGTGCGCCCGGATTGCACATGAGATGTGGGGTCGCGGTGTCCCAGTTGGAGCCAACTTTCTATGGAATCCATAGTGGTCCCCACGCTAGCCCAAGATTGGATCTTTACTAATTCTATTTGAAGTAAAAAAGGGAAGCTACTATTTCTATTTGAAGTGAGACTTCTAATAGTTGTAATAGTAAAGTAAAGGGTTATTAAGTGTAATGGAAGTTGGACTTCTAATAATACACTAAGAGAGAAGGTTGAAAAGCTATAAGAGGAAGAGGAGGGAGCACCCTTGGACGTCCATGCCCTATTCCAAGGAGTGATTCACGCTCATCACCACAGTTTGCAAGAAGTTGCATTCTTCTCCTTCTTTCTATCTCTTCTAGTTCCCTTCTAGTTTCCTTAGAGATTCTAGATAGTCTTTCTCTAGGAGATTCCACCATCTCTCTTGAGGAAAGATATCTGAAGCGGGTCATAGCGTGGAAGATGATTGGGCATTGGAGATTCTGATCTTAGACGAGCTCTTCATCAAAGAGTTGAATCAAGTTCTCCATTAGAGCACAACCAAGCTCCATAGGTATTTTCTACTCCTTGTATGTTGTGGAATTTCGTGGTTGCATGTTTAGTGCTGTTTCTATCCTTTTAATAGGTTTGTTTGCTGATCATGATGGCTGAGTTTGAGGACATGCATCCTGGGTTGGGTTTTGATGGCTTTTGGATAGGTGTTCATCACTTCTAGTTGGTGAAAAGTTGTTGAAACCTATCAAAGAGGTCTACCCACTTCCAACACTAATGATTACTATAATTAATTGGGTCTCAAGGATAATTAGATATGGGTCAAAATTGGTGGGACAGTTTGTCCAATTGATCCATGGATAATGATAGAGGGGCCCACTTGTAGTGATAGGGAAGTTTAGGGTCTTCATGTAATTTATTCCTAATACTGGAGTTCCATTGCATTTATATAGTGGAGTTATTTGTAATTAACTGTGGGCCCGGATTGCACATGAGATGTGGGGTCGCGGTGTCCCAGTTGGAGCCAGCTTTCTATGGAATCCCTAGTGGTCCCCACACTAGCCCAAGATTGGATCTTTACTAATTCTATTTGAACTCAAAAAGGAAAGCTACTATTTCTATTTGAAGTGAGACTTCTAATAGTGGTAATAGTGGAATGAAGGTTTACTAATTAATCTAGAAGTTGGACTTCTAATTATTAAGAAAGAGATGAGTTGCAAGACTATAAATAAGGGGACAAGGGAGGCCTTGGACGTCCATACTTGGTCTATCAAGAGGAGTTCACGCCCATCAACCCTAAAGTGCAAGAGTTGCATTCTTCTCCTTCCCCTCTCTCTCTTCTAGTTACCTTCTAGTTTCCTTGGAGATTCTAGATAGTCTTTCTCTTGGAGATTCCACCATCTCTCTTGTAGAAAGAGATCTGAAGCGGGTCATAGCGTGGAAGACGATTGGGCATTGGAGATTCTGATCTTAGAAGAGCTTTTCATCAAAGAGTTGAATCAAGTTCTCCATTGGAGCACAACCAAGCTCCATAGGTATTTTCTACTCCTTGTATGTTGTGGAATTTCGTGGTTGCATGTTTAGTGCTGTTTCTATCCTTTTGATAGGTTTGTTTATTGATCATGATGGCTGAGGTTGAGGACATGCATCCTGGATTGGGTTTTGATGGCTTTTGGATAGGTGTTCATCACTTCTAATTGGTGAAAAGTTTTTGATACCTATCCAAGAGGTCCACCCACTTCCAACACCATGAGCTTTAACTGATATACGAGACCCTTATACCTATTGTGTAAATCCTGAAACCTCAATGTATGGTCCGGAAATATGCGGGGATCCATAGTGTCCGCTTTTATTGAATTTCATACGTTTTCGATAATTTTCATGTATTAGTACAAGTGGCATTTCAAAACCACTGAAATCTGTAATTTAAATATTTGATCAGCCTTATGCATTTTGATAAGATATTCTTGTGTTAAATGCGCTTACGAGCCTTCAGTTCAGTTTGTTTTGGGTGTTATACACCCCTCAGATATGTATATATTTTGAATGCGTTTTGATCTATGAGTCGGCACCACTAAGCTTAGACGACCTTATCGGTTTGATCCACCGACTTGGGGTCCCCCTTTAGCTTCTATCAGCAGTAGTCTGAATTCTATTCTGTCTTGTCCCCGTTTTCGCGGCCTCGATTTTGCTCAGTATATTTATTTATGTATATTGTTGTTTCTCACCACCTCGTGTGCTTCGAGACCAACGCCTTTAGTGTGCTCTCATCACATTAGTGATGGAGGATTTAGCTTAAGTGTGGTTGCCATCTTGTCAGTTCCTGTTCCTTGTTACCCTACATGATTTATATTGCATTTGTATTTTAAATAGACAATGAATCTTGTTTTATGACAATTTTTGTTTTAATAAGATTTCATTATGTTTTTAGGATATGCTTTGATTTCTTTTATTGTATTATCTATTCACCCACCTGCCAGACCGTCGTGTCTGACTCATTTTTGTTGTGCTCAGGTCCAGACCTCGTTGTCTTTGAGGAGGAGCCAGAGGAGACGGCCGGCGAGCCGCAACGCTTAGTCGAATGGCAAGCTGACAATGTCATTTAGACATTTGGTCTAGCTTTGAGTTGTGAAACATCTTTTAGGGGTTATTGTTTTACTTTTGATTCGTTTGGTTGTACTGGCCTTTGTTGGCCATTATTTTTGGGGATGTTTAAAGCAACTTACATTTGTGTAAAAAACTTCTAACTTTATATTTTGGGAATGCCAATGAGATCATTGCTCACTCTGACATCATGTTATTTGTATATATGCATCACCAATTTTGAAATGTGGAATGGATTACTAATTTGGTTTGCTACACGCTTCCGCACCATTGTAAATGTTTTGTGAGTGTGTACGATATCCTCACAGCAGAAACCTGTGGGAAATTAAATGTGTATATTCATATATTTATTATTGTAACCAAACATCAACTCCATCACAGGCCCGGATCTCGGTTTGGGGTCGCGACGTAGGAAAAATGAAAAAGGAAAGTTGATATCAGGAATTTGCATCCTCTTTGTTTGCCCCGACAAATACATGATCCCACACGCATTCTTGCTACTGGAACCTTGTTCAAACAATGCAGCCAAATATCAAGCTCTGATCGTAGGATTAGAACTCGCCCTCGAATCTGGCATCACCATGCTAGAAGCCTTTGGGAACTCTCAACTGCTCGTCAAACATATGAATCGGAAATATGAAATCAGGAAGCCTGATCTATTGCCTACTACAACAAGGCACAATCGCTTCGACAAAAGATTGATATATGTCACATCACCCACATCCTCAAAGGTGAAAACATCTGTGTAGATGCCCTGGCTGGACTTGCTGCGTCTATGGTAATCCAAGAATGGGAAAACATCCAAATTACAGTGTGTGAAAGGACCCTCCCTCCTCTCAACACACACCAAGCAGTTACTGAATGTCACTGAGTGGTTGGAAGTTGGATCTCCATTCTTAGACCTCCGATCAGTGACTGGAGGGATCCATTCATTGATGACATTATGTTCGAAATCCTACCTAAAGATCCAAAAGAGCCGATAAGCATTCAAAGACGAGCCCCAAACTTTCATTTGGATATTCCTTAAAAAATGCTTTATAGAAAATCCTCCAACGGAGTACTTCTACGCTGCTTGTCACAACAAGAGGCCGAAGAAACTCTCAAAGAAGTTAATGCTGGTCTTTGTGGAGCCCATTAGGCTAGACCTAAGCTCTATGATAAGATAAAAAGGTTATCTTATTATTGGCCTACCAAGGTACCTTACGCGATGCAATTTGCTAAGCACTGCCAGCAATGCCAAGTTCATGGAGATTATGTCCACATGCCTACATAATGACTACATCATACAACGATCTCATGGCCTTTCGAAGCCTAGGGTATGGACATCATAGGTCCTATATCTCCCCCGTCAAGTAAAGGTCATCGCTTTATCTTCTCCACTACGAATTATTTCTCCAAGTGGTCATAAGCATTTGCGCTCAGTGAAATGAAGACCTCATCAGTCCTTCAATTCTTTAGCACCAACGTCATTTGTCACTTTGGCATACCTAAAAGATTCGTCCATGATAAAGGACCACAATTTCGGGATTACAGATTCTATAGGTTCTATGACAAGTACAAAATTCAAGGTTGTCCTTCGACTCCATATATTCCAACAACGAACGGATTAGCAAAAGCCTTCAACAAGACATTCTGTAAAATCCTCAGGAAAATGGTCTCTAGTCACAAAAGAGACTGGGCCGACAAACTACCTGAAGCTTTGTGGGCCTATCGAACCACCGTTCGAGGACCAACCCATAGCACATCATTCTCCTTGGTCTATGGATGTGAAGTTGTTGTCTCTTTGGAAGTACAAATTCCTTCCTTAAGGGTATCTCTACAAAATGATATGACGCAAGAAAGCAATGTCAAATTGAGACTCCAAGAGCTAGATAATCTCGATGAAAGACGGCTTGAAGCCCTACAAAGCATTAAGCTTTACCACGCACGTATTGCAAGATCTTTCGATAAGAAGGTCAAGCAATGCACCCACAAAAAGGGTGACTTGGTTCTTGCAGTAAAAAGGCCAATGGTTTTTGCCAACAAATCCAAAGGCAAATTTGAACCAAAATGGGAGGGACCCTTCGTTGTTGACAAAGTCTTCTTCAACGGCGCATACGTCTCCTAAACATGGAGGGTGACAGATGTATACTGCTCATCATTGGCAAGTTCTTAAAGCGGTACTACCCTTGAAGACTTCCTCCACAGGGTCGAAGCGATGCCTACATGGCTAAAGCCTCTTCCTAGGTGCTTGCTCATCAAACCAACTTCTTTTGGAATTTTCATCCTTACGTTGATATTTCTAAAAACTCAAAACAATGCTTACTTTCATCGTTTCATTGTTAAAAAAAAAAATCAAATCCAAAAACCCAAGTTTTGGAGCCTCTTCTCTAACTTGACAAAAATTTTCGATCCTTGAACCCAAAATTCATGGTTTGAAACAAAAATTAGGACCCAAGGATTTCCATCCGAGTCCACCCCGACTTTTACCACCAAAAATGGTTTTGACTCAAAATTTATGACCCTCATGTCTTTAAACAAAAATGGTTTTTCAAAAGAAAGAAAAACCGCAGGGAAGCGACGTTCAGTCAATACTCGCAAAACGCAAAAATCCGAAAGGATGTGAACCCCATTCGATACTTCCAGAATTTCAAAATCGCAAGGAAACGACACCTTGTCAATACTTGTAAAATTTCAAAAAATCGTGGAGACGCAGTATTCCAGTTGATATCCACAACCCAAATTTAAAAAATTGTGGGGAACCGACATTCAGTTGATACTCGCAAAAACAAAGTTTTTGAAAAAGCAAGGAAGCGACGCTCAGTCGATACTTGCACCCAAACCATGAAGAAGCGACATTCCATCGATACTTGCAACTGAATGAGCAAGGAGGCGACATTCCATCGATACTTGCAAGATCATTCAGCAGGGAGGTGACGCTCAGTTGATAATTGCACCCAAATCCACAAGGAGGCGACATCCCATTGATAATTGCAATACCATTCAGCAGGGAGGTGACTCTTAGTCTATACTTTCATTTTTCAAAACCAAAACCTCTGCTTTCATGCCAAAAATCCATCTTTCACGCTAACAAACTAAAAACTCGGATTTCATGCCAAAAATCAAAATTTGGCTTCCACGCCAACAAAACAAAGCTTGGTTTTCAAAAAATCAGCTTTCATGCCGAAAAACCGGCTTTCACACCAAAAATAAAAAATCTGGCTTTCACGACAAAAAATAAAGTTTTAGCTCTCATGCCACAAAACCGGCTTCCATGCCACTAACAAAACTGGCTTTCACGCCACAAACAATTTTTGGCTTTCATGCCACAAAAATCGGCTCTCATGCCACAAAATTTTGGCTCCCATGCCACAAAACCTGGCTTTCATGCCAAAAATGAAATTTTGGCTCTCATGCCATAAAACCCAAAATTGGCTTTCACGCCACAAAATCCGGCTTTCATGCCATCTCAAAATTCTGCTTTCAAGCCATCAAGAAACAACAGGCTTTTATGCCGCAAAATCTGGCTTTCAAGCCAAAACAACCCTTTGACAAAAGATTTTCGCGAAATGACAACCCTTTGATCAAATTTCCAAACAAACATTCCCATTCAACTTTTGCTTATTTTCATCAAAAAGAATTTAAGTGAAACGAGGGAATACAAAAAAAAAAAAAAAAAAAAAAAAAAAAAGAGGTACTGAAAATATTTATATATGGAGGTACCAAAGAAAAGAAGAAGATAGTTCGTTAGAAAAGAAATCAGGAGCGCAATCTAACATGGTCTTCAACCAAAGATTTACCTCCTCAAGCAGACTTTTGGCCTTAGCCTCCAAAGCTTCCAAGCCACGCTTCTTCAAAAGCTTGCCATAAAATGCGGCAGAATGCTGCGACCCATCTTCAGCACGAAGAAGCTCTTCCCAGAGAATTTGCCATTGCTCATATTCCAGAGTTTCCTCCAGAAATTGCTGTCAGATTCTTCAACCTGACGAATCAGAGTCCCCTCTTTAGTGCGAGCTTCCACAATGGCAGTCCACTTGGTAGCAGCTTATTCTTCCAATAGCTCAAGGTGCTACCTAGCCTCAAGGACCTCCCTATTAAGACGGTGCAGGTCCTGTGTCAGCTCAATGATAGCCAACTCGGTGACGTTCCTCTCCCGAGCAAAGTACTTTTGAGTCCGTGAGATCTCATCCAGTTCAGATTTGACCTCATCAGAAGGCTTCAAAAACTTCTCATTGAAGAAATCACCATTTGGAAAGCTCTTGGTTTCAGTCCATTTGTTGCCCTGTGCGGTGACTTCATCAACAAAAGCCTTGGCACTGGCAATGTCCAGACCGACCTCTTCGCTCTCAGCAAGAATATCCTGCACATGCTTGATCATGCCAAACCCAGCTTCCAAATGGCCTAAAGAGAGAGTTTCGATCCATGAACTCATGATGCTCTTCAACAATCTCTTCACATATTGAAGAGATGGCCCAAATGAAGTCTCACCTCACTCCATTGGCCGATTGCCCGTGTCATGCTCCGTTGGAAAAATATTCAATAAGCTCTTTCCAACCAAAGTCGCTGGCGAAAGGAATCTCAGCACGAGCTCTCACCTCTGCCGCACAAAAACTGGTAGAAGAAGCCCCTACCACCGGATCAGTTGTGGGCACCCCCTGTTCCGGCCCTGAGGAAGACGGAGGAACTTCTCCGTCGCTTCACAACCTACCAGCAAAACACAAAAAAGTATGAATATGATCTTGCCAAAAAAAAATCATCATTATCAAGATTATTACTATAAAGTACCTTCTTCGACGAATGGCGGAATACTCTCTGCCCCCATGAACTCATCCGAAGCATCGTCAAAGGTTGCATCCATGGATGGTTCAAAATCGTCAGAGTCTTGTGGCATGTCAGCTGGCAAGAAAACAAAAAATATGTCAACAAATGGCGGCAAAGAAAAACAAAGGGAAAAGCAAAAGAAATCATACCAGGTTAAGGTTCTGGAACCACTCCAGAATCCCTCGGCTCTTCCTTAGATGCCACAATCGGATCCATCATCACCTCATCGGCTGGAACCTCGGGCATCACCAAGTCATCATCTTCTGCTAAAAGAAAGAAAGCAGCGGATCAAAACAAAAAAATCTCCTTAAAAGAAAAGGAAAGAGAAAAGCGAAAAACATACCATCAGTGGTGGTCTGTTCTTCTTGGCTCCTCTTTTTCGGAGGCTCGTTAACATCCTTTGACACCTCCTCAGCAATGGTAAGAGGGACTTCTAGGTCAGGGGAGTCTTCGTGCTGTCTCTTATCACGGCGCTGTCCTCTTTTCCTCTTACCTCTCTAGGTCTGTTTACTTGAAGTAGCCGCCCCGATTTCAAAGTGGATGGTTTGCTCTTACCAGTGGACTCCATAGAAGCCTTTATCCGTTCCGTTTGCATCCAAGCGTCGATCTCGCCTTCCTCCTCGTCTAGCTGTTTCAAGACCTCACCGGGAATTTCTTGCACAGCTTTAGATCTAATGAAGTCCCGATCATCGAGAAAGCTTATCTTATGCTTCTCTCGAGAAAGAAAAGGCGGAACTTCCTCTTGCTGGACGCCATCTGATCTACCAAGACCCTTCCCAGAAGATTGCTTGACATTGAGCTCCTTCTTGGAAAGCCCCCGGTACACCAAAAAGCTCTCCACGAACCACTTCGTGAAGCCGGTAGTCCGGAAACTGGGCAACTCAGGATAGGAAATCATGGCGGTAGTGTCCTCCGCACTATAAAAAGCTCATGCATTCCTCCCCTCCTACAAACCTCCGAAGTGCTTCACCATGCTCGAAGGCGCTCCAACAACGCCTTGAGAGAAGTCCAACTGCAATGCAAAACGCGAGGCAACATACTGCTGGATGTCGACGAAAAGATGTCTACGGTACACCATTGTGCCAACACGTATGTTAAAAAGCCACCTCTTCTCTGTGTTGGTCAAAGAATAGTGTCTTCCCGACCTTGCGCTAGTGGAATCACGGGAGACACCAAAATCAAAAGCCTTCCTCCACAAATCTAGAGAAAGCTTCACCGAAGACTGCCCAATCTCGACGTCCCTGACCCACCGGATCCTCAAATGGGCAGATAAAAGAGATTTGTAAACGGCTGTCCCTCTAGCCAAACGAATCATGAATGGGTCATCATCCTATGCAGTACCTAATCGGTGGAAACTAGGACAATGGAACACATACCACGAATAAAATATACAGGCTGAAAATACTCTATTCATGGGGAGCCCAAGCCGAACCAGGAAAGCAGCAGCCTACAGTTCTTTGCACAAATAGGAGTAAAGAACAGGCACCAAAGCTAGCTGCTCTCCATACGCCATCTGACAAGCCGGAAAAATTCAATGCGGCTTGATGTGTGTACCATCTCCTCCAACAAAAACAGCCTCACCCAGCCAGTAAATAAGGTAAACATCAAGATCTCTGTGCAGTGCAATGTCAAAGCAAATGGCATCTGTGCTCGTGAGGAAGTTATTCAAACTTTCTTGCATGACGGAGATCTTCTTCGAACCCGGATTCTTAGCCCTGGCTTCCTGGGTCATGCTATCAAAAGACTCCCCGCTGTCAAAGAAGTTGGGGGACAAAGAGCTGAAACTCTTCCAACTGCTAGACCTAACTTTCGAGCCCTCCTTCTCCTTCAAAAAATCATAGAAGGCGGCAAGTTGAAAGTACAGAAGTCTGAACTCCTTAGACTGCTCCTCAAGTACATTGTCGATAGGCATGAACTCTTCATAAAGTTTGCCGAGGATAGGCAGCCCAGTAATGGAGCTCAGTTCCATCAAAGAGAAACCAATCTCACCATTCGTGACAACGAAGGTGTTGGTTTGTGGAAGGAATGACTCGAAAATGGCCATGAAGGCTTCGTCGGAGAAAGCTATGGCCTTGAGAAAAGCACGAACCGTGTCGAAGATCTTGGCATCCTTCAGAATGGCGGCACCAATCTACAAGATGTGATCAGTCCATGACTCCCAGCTTGAGCCCGCACTGAAACGGCCACGAAGTCGAAAAGGCTTCATCCAATTGCTGTTGTCACCCCGAAAAATGCCAAGGCCCACCGGTCTCACATCGACCGACGGATAATTAGAACCTTGGTAGCCGCTGGCCGGCATCAGCCCGGCATCAGCATGTCCATGCGGACAGGCGACTTCTCCACATATCCGGGAGGGCCGCCAACAAAAATCCCAGTCTTGGTCACATTAGCCCTCTTCACCCAGCTTGGAGGATCTTCCCTCTTTGGGCATGTAGGAGAAAGGCTCATGATCGAGATGGTGCGATCGAAAGGCTCATGATCGAGATGGTGCGATCGAAAGTCGACTAGTTTGAAACGGTTCTCTCCTCAACATCAGTTGTGTAAGAGAACCGAAAACATCTCCTTTGGCATGTCAAGTCATCAGGAACTGCATCACCAAACGAAAAGGTAGGCTTGGGCACCACGCTCTGATCGTCCATAACCCAAGGATGATTGCTTACCATGATCTTGTAGAATTCCTCATCCTTGAGAGCGATTAACCGTTGCCTCATCTCATCTCAGTTGAGCGAATCACACTCTTCCAAGTTTTTCTCCACATACTAGACCTTCTCCTAGGCCTGCTGCACTGCCGCATTGGAAGATCTAGCAGATCGGCGAAGTTCGTCAGTAACAGGACCCTTACCCTTGTTCATTCTAGAGGAACCACCTATAAAAGTTGAAAAAGAAAAGATCAATCATCAAAAAGACAGGACTTTGCAAAAAAAAATATATGGCAAAATTTTGGCATGGTTCCGGGGCAATTCCAAAGAAAAAGGAAACACCCTAAAAAAGATGGGAAGCTTAAAGATGAGCTCAACATCACTGCGAGCTCATAGTCAATAGAGGATTTTCAAAGAAAGCTCATACTCAAACATCACTGCGAGATCAAGCAATCTTCTCAAATCTCTGCAAGATCGGGAAAGGGCTCAACATTGCTGCGAGCTCCAGACTCCAAAACTTGCAAAGCTCCTCAAAACCCCGCAAGACTGGGAAAGGGCTCAACATTGCTGTGAGCTCCACATCCCAAAACTTGCAAAAGATTTCCAGGTATGCATTATCATGCTTCCAATTCAATTTACAAAAAACCATTCATAGAAAGAAAGTTGTCATGCATTAGATGCTAGGAAAACCTTGACAAAATTTGAACAATTCCAACCAAACTTGGTCAGATCAATCAAACTTTGTCCAAGTCAAAATTCGTGTTGACTTGACCTAGAGACTCTATCCTTTTACCTTGATGCATCAAACAAAAAAAAAATGCATGAACATCTTGAATTGCATAAACCTCATTATCATGGTGAGCAAAAGGGGGAAAGAAAAAAAAAAAAAGAAACCTCCTCATGAAAAGAAAAGAAAAAAAATTGGGCTGGCCCACAGGTCGTGGCCCACTGCCACATGGCAGTATGGCCAAGTCCATATAGACCTGTTCGTACAGCCAAGAAAAAAAAGAAAGAAGAAAAAAAACAGTGAAAAAAAAAGGGAAAACCGTGAAAAAAAAAAAAGAAAAAAAATCTTGTACAAAAAAGCGAAGAGAAAGAAGGAACAAAAAAAAAGAAAGAAAAAAAAAAAACACAACATGTGAAAAAAGAGAAGGGAAAACATGTGAAAAAAAAAAAAGAAAAGAAGAAAACACATGGAAAAGAAAAGAAAGAAAAGAAAGAAAGTCTTTCCTACTTCTACGTAGAGTTGAGGAAGAAAACTTACTTGAAGCCATTGATGAAGAAGAAGAAGGAGAACTTGAAGATCCTTGAAGGACAAAAACTCTTAAAGAACTCTTGAAGCCTTTGCAAAAAGAAAGCAATAAGAGCAAGAGATCCAACCTCCTTATGCTTTTATAGAAAAGAGCAAACCAAAGAGGAAACAAGGAGAAAAGCAAGGAGGTTAGTGCTACAAATTAGCAACCTTCCCAAAAGAAAGATGCTTTAAGAAATTCTCTCCCAAAAAAAGGGAAACTTGAGAGATTCTCTCCAAGTAAGCATATTTTTAGATATTCTCTACCCAAAGGAGATATTTTTAGATATTCTTTACAAAAATGACACCACATGAGATCTAAGTTATCTTTAAAAGCTTAAGGTCCCATGGGTTAGCCCATATGAGCCAGGTTTCACCACCTAGGCACCAAAAGTGGTTTTTAGTAAAAAATCCCTCTTACCAAGAGGATACAAAAATGGTTCCATGCCTCTTTTGAGTTGATTGGACCATACAAAATTTTTGAGCCTCATGAGTTTCCAAAAATCCAAACCATTTAACCTCATGAACCAAATTAAGCCAAAATCTTGAAATTGACATTCCACAAAAACCCAAACCACTCCAATGGACCCAAAATTTTCCCAATGAGTGACCAAAAACCAAACCATGGTCCCATAACTTGCCACATACAGCTTGTTAGGTCACAAGGCCAAAATCAGAAACAAGATCTCGACCCCCTAGCTTGCCACATACAACTTATTAGGTCGCAAGGTCAAAATCGAAATCCAAAATCTGACCCCCTTAACCTGCCACATACAGCTTGTTAGGTCACAATGTCAAAAACCAAAAAAACCCTTTTTGACCGCCTGATGTGTCACATAAAGCCTTTAGGTTCACAAGGTCAAAAAGAAAATCTAAAACCCAAAAAACCAAATCCATCATGTCATTTTCAAAACTTTGCCTTGAGATGGTACGTGATCTCTCTCACTGCCATAAAATCCCCTTGGAAACTCAAAAAGGCTACTCTAACAAAAATTTTGCTCAAGATTCTTGGTCAAGTCAAGAAGCACTCCTTTAAAATTCTCTTCGTGGTACATTGATTGCAATAGCTATCGTCGTTGTACCTCGAGGGGGCATTTGTTGACACCAAAAATGTCACTTTGCCTCTTCAACATCAAAAGCTACATGAAGCCGCATCCTACCAAAAATAGCCAAATGCCACTTCAAGCAACAGATCTTGTCATAATCAAATAAAAACTACAAGATCCTGCAAAACAGCCAAGAGAAGAGTACACATGAGGTTTCGGGCCATTTCAACATCATTTGGCCTAACTTCTCCCTTCCAGCAGTTGAGCAAGAGCTCCCGGCGGCGGTAAAGCCAGAAACCTAGACACACAAAATAGAGCAAATAGCTGGCCTCAAAATGCCACTCGAAGGTTGTATATCATGTTTCAGGCCATTCCAACATTCTTTGGCCCAAAAAAGAAACAGCCGCAGCAAAGTCAGCTCTCCCAACGGCGACAGTGTCGATGACCTCAAATCTTCGATCAAAGCTTATGGATGGTCTAAGAATACCTCCAAAAGGTTCCATGTCTAGTTTCAAGTCAAACAGACAACGTTTGACCCTCCATCAACCCTCGAGCAGCAAAATCAAGCCTCTCGGCGGTGAGAACCACTAAGGCCATCACTCACCAAACAGAGCGCATGGGTAGCTTCAAGATGCATTCAAAGGGCTACACGTCAAATTTCAGGTCATTTCGATAACATTTGACCCAACTTTGATGCTCGGAAACCAAGTCAGGCCTCCTGGCGGCGGAACTCCCCAGGACCATGACATTCAAATTGGAGCTAATGGATCATCTTAAAATGACTCCAGTATGCTCCCCGTCAAATTTCAGGTCAATCGAACATTGGTTAACTGTACATTAAAGCGCGACATCTTCCTCGCCGCGAAATCAAGTCTACTGGCGATGGGACCCCACACGGCTCGGGAGGCTTCACCTCAAACTTCAGGTCATTCTGGCATCGTTTAACCTAGTTTTGGCTTCTGACGGAAAATCAACAACAAAGTCTTTGACTTTTCTAGAAAAATAAGAAACTTTCTGCTCTGATTTGGACTGTTTCTCGTCAAGTTTTCTTTACGAGAATCAGGCCAAATACATGAGGGAAATATCAGGAAAAATACAAAAGAATAAAGAAATGAAAAAGATCAAGAAACGACCAAAAAACGGCGACCAAAAAGGAGAAAAACCCCCATGGTCGCCGGCGGTGACCATGGGTGCATGGTCGCAGGCGGTGACCATGGGTGCATGGTCACCGGTGACCCTAGAAAACTGGGTCGCCGGATTTTTGCCGAAATGGCCATTTTTCCAACCCTTTTCACGTTTCAAAATTTCGGCCCTGTGGTTTTCAGAAAATATGATTTTTGGGGCATAAAATCCGTTGATCTTCGTCAACATCATGGATTCGCCGCCAAAATCGTTGGACCATCATCGCATTTCTCGAAATCTCCAACCAGCCGGCCAAGAAAGCATACTTTCTGTCTGACCGAATGAGAAATCGACTGGACATATGTTGCTGGCCCACTATTAACAATTAATGTCCGAAGTTGTATTGCCATCCGACATCGAACAACATGAAAATCCATCGGCAATTATCACTAGAAGAATTCCAAAAGACACAGTGCGGCCCGTGACTTTTCAAACGCCCTGGCGACCACTTAATGTAGTTAAATGACCCATTTTATGACAAGTTAAAGCGGTCATTAACTCATTATTTTGGATGGCCCAATCAGAAGCAAGGAAAAAGGAGTTACAAGTCCAGGCAATCATGACATTAAATCATGTAACTCCTCTCATCATGGAGTTTAAAGGCGATTAAATGCCAATCATTCTCCATCGGCCAATCAAAAGCCAAGAAAAAGGAGTTGCAAAATCTTGAATTAAAAGTTTGTAACTCCTCCCATCATGGAGCACTAATGCAATCAATGCTCATAAACCCACCTACTGGCTACCAAAAGCCTATAAAAGGGGGGTCATTCCAAGAAGAAAGGGTTTGAATTTGATCGATCAAAAAAACAAAAAATCCAGAAACTTCTGCAACCATTGCTACAACTTCCTCTCCTTCGAAGAAACTCTACTGCAACAAGCACCACAAGGTGACCGAAGTCCCTTAGGGGGCCAGCCCCCAAGGCCCTCTCCTTCTATCCACATGGCTTAGGCATGGCTTTTCAGCCCGTTTACTCAGCTTTTTATTGGATATAGGACCTCCCCTTTGTCTTTATCCTCTAAAAATCTGAGATTAGAAACGAGCCAGGCAAATCAAAGCATCATATGTTCTCATCTGATGGACAATGGCGGAGTCCATACATGATTTACAACCGTCGATCTGAACGAGTTCCCACAATCTCCTGAGAAGTTAGAATTCCTTTTCTTACTTTTCTATTGTATTTTTTATTTTTCTAAAGAGACAAAAAATCACAACTCTTGTCTTTCATTATTGATGATATTTGTAAATCGCCTTCCACTGCAAAAAAAACTGTCTTTCACGACAAACAAATTGAAATCACCTTTCACGTTAAAAAACCTTGTCTCTTTTCTTAAATATATGTGCAATGGAAAAATTAGGAAAAAGTTTATTTCCTTTTCTACTTGTGAAGGTGGATCTCCGGCCACCACTTCTAAATTCCAAGTAGAGTAGAAAATCTGGCATACCGGTACACAAAATGTTGATGCTCGCTTTCCGTCGCCAGCCCCCTGCAGCCCCAGGGCGGCAGGAGAGAAAAAGAAGGGTCCATCAGTATGAAAAAAGGTAGAACCCGTTCTCCTTTAGAGGAGCTAGGTATGCTGGCTTTGTTGATGCTTGGGACCTTCTCTGTTTTGGTAAAGGTCTTGGGGACCAAGTCTTGGGGTAGACCTGGTTCTTTGCAGGTTAAGGCTTCGTGAGAGTACCACGGGCTTCAGGTTTCTTGATAGCCGCCTTTGGTGTCGGGGCAGCGATATGTCTAAAGGTAGTTTTTTGCTTCTTGACATGTACAGTTTCTTCTACGGGCAGTGGGAATGGTCCCAGTAACCCGAAGACAATGGTCTGGGGAGTTGAGGTCGACCCAGTGTTCTGAGAGTTGCCGATGGAGATGACGCTTCGACAGCTAACAGGGCACTTGTGAGTGTGCTTGTTTTGCTTCTCTTGAAACGAGTTGGTACTTGTTTTCATCGAAAGTAATGGTCAAAGAAGCTGCCATTATTAGTTTTGAAAAAAGTTCTGAAACAAGACCACATCCATTAGTAATCACAAGATTGATCATAAATGGAAAGAGAACTATGGTTTTGTCTTTTCAGATTGCTCGAGGGGACATGGCCCGGCCCAAACGAAGTGAAGAAGGCAAAAAGGCATAGAAAGTACAATTGTTCTGATCGCAAGTATGGTAGGCTCAGAATGAGCGTTCCAATTACTGCTAGAAGAAATTGTAAACCTTAATCCAAATTACCGAGAAGCAAAGCTCACTCAAGGTAAAGTGAATATAAGGTTGGAGGTACAAATGTATCGATCGCGAATACAGTAGACCCGAAAGGGCGTACTAGCACTGTTAGGTAGAAATGTTGCAAATTGTATCCTTGGAATGGACACGAGATGAGATTTTTCGAAAGGCCAAGATTGGATTCATAAAAGAGAGCAAATGGTATAGCAATCCAAACGCAAGCGACAAACAATTTTGCGAGCTTTTATCCGAAAGGGAAGGAACCAAGATTTCTCAAATTTGAACCCAAAAATGACGGAAGGCTTTTTTTTTTTTTCCTTTTTTGAAAGGTCAAGATTGAACTCATCAAAGACAGAAAGTGGTATTCCAATCCGCATGCAAGCTACAAACATTTCTGCGAGCTTTTATCCGAAAGGAAAGAAACCAAGATTTCTCAAATCTGAACTCAAAAGTGACGGAAGTTTTTTTTTTTTTTTTTAAGATTTTTTTTTGGAGATTTTTTTGCGAAGATTTTTTTCTTTGAAGGGTACACATAGGTCTCCAATTCAGCCTTATGAAACCTTAGTAGATAGATTGGCCCCCAGGTAAGGGTAGGATTACTTAATGAACTCATTCGAATGACCCTTGCTTTGAACAGTCTAGCTGCCTCCAAACTCTAGATAAGGCTTTTTTTAGATCAACTTTGGTCAAAGAACGCAATTTGTATAACCTTAGTGGTTTTTGAACTTTTTTTTTGAAGGATCACTAATGAACCCATCAAAGAGAGCAAATGTCCCCTTCTGATCCGAACGTCAGCTACAAACACTTCTGCGAGCTATTGTTCGAAAAAGAGAAAAAACCAGAGTTTCTCAAATCTGAATCCAAAAATTAGAAATCAGATTTTTTTTTGGGTTTTTTTTTTTCTAAATCCCTTTTGGACTCATCGAAGTGAAAAGATGGCCCATTCCCTAATACAAACGATAGCTGTAAACATTTCTATGAGCTATCAAGTCCGAAAAGGGAAGGATCAAGGTTTCTCAAAATTGAATCCAAAATGAGAAATCAAAATTTTTTTTTAAATGAGAAAGAGTGGAAATAAACTTAAAGATAGAAATTTCCAAAAAATCCCTTCTCATGTTTTTTTCTTAGATGTAAAATCCAACATAGGCTACCAACTAGAAAGGAGCCAAGGAATCTAAACATCATGTTCTCAAATGAACGAGTCCCACCAGGTATGCCAGCTTGATAGATTCGGCTTCTCTTCGGTCCCGAGACTACTACGGTCGGCGGATGTGAGAGTCCGTGGGGTTCAACCCTGTCATGCCCGGGGGGCGGAGAAAAGTGAGGATCAACATTTTGTGTACAGGTATGCCATATTTTCTACTTTACTTGGAATTAAGAAGTGGTGGTCCGGAGATCCACCTTCATAAGTAGAAAAGGTGTCGCGACCCCGGACCGAGATCTGGGCCCACGATGGTGTTGATGTATGGTTACAACAATAAACATATGAATATACACATTTAAGTTCCCATAGGTTTCCACGGTGAGGATATCACACACACTCACAAAACATTTACATTGGTACGGAAGCGTGTAGCAAACCAAATTCGTAATTCATTGCACATTTCAAGACTGATAAAATATATGTTACAACATGATGTCAGAGTGAGCAATGATCTCACTGGCATTCCCAAAATATAAAGTTAGAAGTTTATACACAAATGTAAGTTGATTTAAACATCTCCAAAAATAATGGCCAACAAAGACCAGTACAACCAAATGAATTAAAAGTAAAAAAATAACCCCCAAAAGATGTTTCGCAACTCAAAGCTAGACCAAATGTCTAGATGACATTATCAGCTTGCCATTCGACTAAGCGTTACGGCTCGCCGACCACCTCCTCTGGCTCCTCCTCAAAGACAACGAGGTCTAGACCTCAGTACCACGAAAATGAGTCAGACACGACGGTTTGGCAGGTGGGTGAATAGATAATACAATAAATGAAATCAAAGCATAACTTAAAAACATAATGAAATCTTATTAAAACAATAATTGTCATAAAATACGATGCATTGTTTATTTAAAATACAAATGCAATATAAATCATGTAGGGTAACAAGGAACAGGAACTGACAATATGGCAACCACACTTAAGCTAAATTCTCCATCACTAATGTGATGAGAGCACACTAAAGGCGTTGGTCTCGGAGCACGCGAGGTGGTGAGAAACAACTATATACATATCTAAATATACTGAGCAAAACCACGGCCGCGGAACCGGGTAACAAGACAGAACAGAATTCAGAGTGCAGCTGACAGAAACTAAAGGGGGACCCCAAGTCGGTGGATCAAACCAACAAGATCGTCCAAGCTTAGTAGTGCCAGCTCATAGGTCAAAACGCATTCAAAACATATATATATCTGAAGGGGTGTGTAGCACCCGAAACAAACTAAACTGAAGGCTCGTAAGCGCATTCAACACAATAATATCTTATCAAAATGTATATGGCTGATCAAATATTCAAATTACAGATTTCAGTGGTTTTGAAATGCCACTTGTACTAATATACGAAAATTATAGAAAACGTATGAAATTCAATAAAAGCAAATACTACGGATCACCGCACATTTTCGGACCATACATTGAGGTTTCATGATTTAAACAATAGGCATAAGGGTCTCGTATATCGGTTGAAGCTCATAGCTTGGTACTCGGAAGGTTTCAGACATCCCGAGTTCCCTATACAAATTGATAAGTCCAATATCCTCAATAAATATCCGGAATTGGGGTTCTTTTCCAAATCGATTTTCATATAATACCTCTTATTCCTCCACATCAAATTGGGGCTCCAAACCAACCTCACTAGACCTTAAAACACCCTTTTTATCATGTTTGGAAACAGCCCAAGAATTCTATACAGTTCGCAAAAGCGAATTGGAGGATCGCTCGAGCGAATAGCATTCTGGGAAGGCTCGCTCGAGCAAATATAAATTCGCTCGATCGAATACAAGTTCGCTCGAGCGAATACAAGCTCGCTCCGGCGAACTGGTCCGAGTCAGGAAGGGTCGAGCGAACTAGGAGAGTGGCTCGAGCGGACAAGTCCCTGGAAGGGGTTCGCTCGAGCGAATTGGGGTTCACTCAAGCGAACTAACTTCTGGGAGGGGTTGGCTCGAGCGAACAGGAAGTTGGCTCAAGCTAACCATGTTCTGTGAGGGTTCGCTCGAGCGAACTGCTTTAGAAACTCTCTGTTTCAGCAGTCCGGGCCTCATCTTCTATTCTCTTCAAAATCCCATTTAAGCCATTACTTTGACAATACATTTATGGCTCTTCTATATACTTAAACCATAATCACTTCCTTCAACAACCAACCATTACAACACCAATTCTCCCTTCATTCTCAATCTCATTTAATGCATATCAACCACCATGTATAAGAGCCATAATGACAAGGCAAACTTTAGCAATTAAAGGCATACATTCTCAAGAATTTTTTAAGAAGAATAATCCAACCATTTGCACATTTCAAAAAGGCATCAAAATCCATAAGAATCTAGAAGAAGATGAATAAAGAAAATTCACATTTTCTATAATAAGAAATCATTCAAATCAAACACATTCATCCACTTGCCTTGGCTCCAAATTAGCTAAGTAAGCTCTAATCACCACTCCCAAGCTCAAAATCAAAGATCTACACAAAAACCCCCAAAATGACATCTATTACAAACCCTAAAATGGCAAAACCAGGAAATAGGAAGAGAGAGCTTCCAATAAAGGAAATGAAGACTCTCTAGTGTTAATAGAAGCACAATCTAGAAGATGGGAAGGATCACTTACATGGAAGGTCCTTTAATGGCAAGAGCTTGTTCAAAGTGAATCTTGGAGTAGATGGATTTCTCCACAAATGGTGTCAATAGGAAGCTAGCATAGTGAGAAAGAAGATTGTAGCCTCCATTTTTCCTTTGGCTATAGTTTGAGAGTGATTTGGAGATGGAGGAGCAAGAAAAAGGGGAGAAGAAACCCTAGGCTGGAACTCTCCTTTCTTTCATTGGAAAGTTGCAAGAAGAGGAAGAAGTGAAGAAGGCTCCTCCTTTTATAGAAAATGGAGATGGGTCCCACAACTTAATCAACTAATTGGGCTTAAAACATCATCTTCCGGACCTCGGATGGATTCGACGAAGAAGGAAGAATTGTTCACCGAAATTTCTAATTTCTAGTTTCGGAGACATTGAAAATAGTCTCCAGATTTTTGTGCAAAAGACTGTTTTACCCCTATTCTTAGCAAAGTAGGGTCTAGAGGTCTCGAACGGAAACAGCTTAAACATGAAAGTTGTAGAGAATAATATAATAAATCAAACGGAGCAAAAATACAGATTTCTAGAATTATCAGATAAACCCCAAATCACTCAAACACAATAAAGGAACCCCCAAAGGGCCCCACTAAATCAAAATGTTCTAAAAACGATCCAAAGCTATGTAAAAGTTATTCTAATCCAATATTAATCAAAATTCACTATTCTCACTTATAACTAAAGCACGACTTAATTAGCGCTAATAAAAAACTCTCGGGGAGGGGTCTTACATCCTCTACCCCTTAGGGCATTTGGTCCTCCAAATGAAACATAATAACTAACCTCAGGTAGTAGGTGCGGATACTTCTTCTGAACTTGATCACGTAATTCCCACGTTGCCTTTTCAGGTCCGTGATTTTCCCAAATACTTTCACCCAGTGACTTGTCCGTGTTCTCAGCTCTTGTTCCTTTGTATCAATGATCTGAACAGGTTTCTCAACATCGGTGGCATCTTCTCTGATCTCTAATGGTTCATGATGGAGTACATGCAGTGGGTCGGGGACGTACTTCTTCAGCATAGATACATGGAATACATTGTGTACGCTGAAAAGCTCAGGTGGTAAGGCTAGTCTATAAGCCACATCACCAATCTTGCTCACAATGTCGTATGGTCGAATGTACCTCCGTGATAACTTACCTTTCTGTCCAAATCTCAAGGTTCCTCCAGTAGGTGACCTTTCAAGAATACCTTATCTCCTTCTTTGAACTGTAAGTCTCTTCGGTGAGAGTCTGCATAGCTCTTTAGTCTACTCCGGGCTACTTTCAGACATTCTTGGAACAACTTGACTTTGTGGCCAGTCTCACTCACTATAGTCGGTCCATGGAAACTGCGAACACCTACTTCTTCCCAACAAACTGGAGTTCTACACCTTCTGCCATATAATGCCTCAAAAGGCGCCATTCCGATGCTTGAATGAAAACTGTTCTCGTAGGCGAACTCACAAAGCTATAAGGTCTCATCCCATTGAGTTTTGAAGTCTAGTACACAAGCCCGAAGCATATCCTCAAAGGTTTGAATTGTCCTTTCTTACTGACCATCTGTTTGTAGGTGATACGCTGTGCTGAACTGAAGCTTCGTACCCATAGACTCATGAAACGTCCTCCAAAATCTTGAGACGAATCTGCTATCTCTGTCCAAAATAATGGAGACTGGTTCTCCATGACGACTGACAATCTCATTGACAAACAACTCCGCGAGAGGTAACATATGCATTTTCTCTCTGGTCTTCATGGGAATAAAATGAGCTGATTTGGTAAGGCGGTCCACAATGACCCAAATGGCATTGTTGCCTCTTCTGGTTCTGGACAGTCCCGAAATAAAATCCATGGTGATATTTTCCCATTTCCATTCCGAGATCTCTAACGGTTGCAACAATTCTGGAGGCTTCTGATGCTCTGCTTTCACTAACTGACATGTCATACAACGGGAGACAAAAGCTGCTATTTCCCTTTTCATGTTGTTCCACCAAAATCTGCCTTTCAAGTTCTGATACATTTTCGTGCTACCCGGATGCATAGAACACTTTGTACTGCGAGCCTCTATTATGATGTCATTCTTCTAATCTTCAATGTTGGGCACGCATAAACGATCATGATAGTATAAGATTCCATCCATAATACGAAAATCAGGACGTTCTGCTATATGTTCTGAAATCTTGGCCAATTCTGAATCTTGCAATTGGTCTTCCTTGATCTTCCGAACGAATGAGGGCTCAGACACTTACATGTTGGCTAACATTACGCCCTCCCTTAGAGGCTGAAAATCTACACCCAATTCCTCAAACTGCTAAAAGATGCAAGTAACCCTTAGCTTGCCAAGCTTGCTGATTTCCTACTCAAGGCATCGGCTACTGCATTTGCCTTCCCGGGTGGTACTTGATCAGAAAATCATAGTCCTTGATATATTCCATCCATCTTCTTTGTCTCATGTTTAACTCCTTTTGAGAAAACAAGTACTGTAAGCTGCGGTGGTCGGAGTGGACTTCAAATTTCTCTCCATAGAGATAATGCCTCCACATCTTTAGAGCAAAAACAACCGCTGCTAACTCAAGATCATGCGTTGCGTAGTTCTTCTCATGGTCCTTCAACTGTTGGGATCCATAAGCAACGACTTTTCTGTCTTGCATCAACACACAACCAAGTCCTATGTTTGAAGCATCGGTAAAAATGGTGAAACTGCCACTTCCGGATAGTATGGTGAGGACTAGTGTTGTAGTCAATCTCATTTTTAGCTCTTGGAAACTGGCATCACACTGATCTGTCCACACATGGTGCATTCTTTTTGGTCCACTTCGTCAATGATGCCGCAATCGACAAAAATCCTTACACAAACCTCTAGTAGTAACCTGCCAATCCAAGAAAACTTCTGATTTCTGATGCATTATTTGGTCTTTCCCACTTCACAACTGCTTCAATCTTGGCTGGGTCCACTGACAATCCTTCTTTGGAGATGATATGTCCCAAAAATGCGACTTGTTCAAGCCAAAATTCGCACTTACTGAGCTTTGCATACAACTGGTTGTCTCTTAAAAGTCGCAGTGCTATCCTCAAGTGCTCTTCATGCTCTTCTCTGGACTTGGAGTATACCAAAATGTCATTAATGAACACTACTGTGAACTGATCTAAATATTCTGCGAAGATTTTGTTCATCAAGGCCATGAATACCGCCGGTGCATTTGTCTATCCAAGTGGCATCACTAGAAACTCATAGTGTCCATATCTCATTCGGAAAGCTATCTTTGATACATCTGAATCTCTAACTCTCAGCTGATGGTAACCGGACCTTAAATCAATTTTCGAAAAATAAGCAGCACCTTGCAATTGATCAAACAGTTCATCTATCATTGGCAATGGATACTTGTTCTTGATGGTTGCTTGGTTCAATCTCTGGTAATCAATACACATCCTCATCGAGCCATCTTTCTTCTTGATAAATAAAACTGGAGCTCCCCACAGTGAAACACTGGGCCTCACAAAACCTTTGTCCAATAATTCTTGCAATTGTATCTTCAATTCTCCTAATTCTGCCGGAGCAATTTGTTGACACCAAAAATGTCACTTTGCCTCATCAACATCAAAAGCTATATGGAGCCGCATCCTACTACAAACAGGCAAAGCTGCTTCAAGCATCAGATCTTGACAGAACCAAACAAAAACTACAAGATTTTTTCAAAGTAGCCAAAAGAAGGGTACACATGAAGTCTTGGGCCATTTCGACACTATTTGGCCTAACTTCAATCCTCCAACAGCTGAGCTGGAGCTCCCGACGGCGACAGTGTCAAAAACATCAAATCTTCGATCAGAGCCTATGGATGGTCTCAAAATACCTCCAAAAGGCTCCATGTCGAATTTCAAGTCAAACCGACACCGTTTAACCCTCCATCAGCTCTCAAACGGCGAAATCAAGCCTCCCGGCGGCGAGAACCTCTGATGCCGCCACTCATCAAACAAAACACATGAGTAGCTTCTGCATGCTTCCAAAGGGGTGCATGTCAAATTTCAGGTCATTCCGACAACGTTTGATCAGGTTTTGACGCTCCGAAGCAAAATCGAGCCTACCGGCGGCGAAGCTCCCCGGGACAATGGCACCCAAATCGGAGCTAATGGATCATCTCAAAATGACTCCAATAGGCTCCCCGTCAAATTTCAGGTCAATTGGACATCGGATGACCGTACATCAAAGCTCGACATCTTCCGCACGGTGAAATCAAGTCAAGCATTGACGGTACCCCAAACGGCTTCAAAACTCAAATAAAAGCCCATGGTTGGTCCTATCTAATGCCCAAGAAGCTTCACCTCAAATTTCAGGTCATTCCGACATCATTTGACCCAATTTCAACTCTTGGCGGAAAATCGGCTACAGAGTCTTCGGCTTTTCCAAAAAATAGGAAACTTTGTGCTCTGATTTGCACAGCCTTTCGATGGGTTTTCTTCAGAGGAATCAAGCCAATAAATGAGGAGAAATGTCAAAGAAAAATACAGGAGAAAACACAAGCGAAAAAGCCCGAGAAACGACCAAGAAACGGCGACCGGAAAGCGACCGAAAAATGGACCAAAGTCCAAGGTCGCTAGCCCCATGGTCGCCGGCGACCATGGGTGCATGGTCGCCGCCAAAAGTGCCGTTTTTCCGTTCTTTTTCGTGTTTCGCGATGTTTGGCCCCTGTGATTTTCTTAAAATCTGATTTTTGAGGCATGATATCCGTCGATCTTCCTCGACATCACGGATCCGCCATCGAAATCATTTCATCATCATTGGACACTCCGAAATTGCCAACCGGCCGACCAAGAAAGCACACTTTCTGCCCGACCGATCAAGAAATCGACTGGACAGATGCTCCCGGCCCATTGGTAGCAACCAATGTCTGAGTTTTCATCGTCATCCGACATCAAACAACGTACGGATCCATTGATGATCATCGCAAGAAGAATTCCAAAAGACGCAGCGCGGCCCGCGACTCCTCAAGCGACTCAGTGGCCAATTAATGAAGTTAAATGACCCTTTTATGGCAATTTATTTGGGTCATTAACTCATTATTTTGAACGGCCCAATCAGAAGCCAAGAAATGAGAGTTACAAGTCCAATTAATCATGACAATTAACCATGTAACTCCTATCATTATGGAGACTAATCATGGTAATTAATCATGAAACTCCCATCATCATGAAGATTAAATGCCCATTATTCTCCATCGGCCAATCAAAATCCAAGAAAAAGGAGTTACAATATAAAGAATTAAATCTTGTAACTCCTCCCATCATGGAGCATTAATACCATTAATGCCCATAAAACCCTCCTAATGGCCACCAAAAGCCTATAAATAGGCGGTCATTCCAAGGAGAAAGGGTCAGAAAAAATTGTTAGAGATCCTCTCTAAAAAAAATTGTCTGAAAACTATCCTGAAGAATTCTTTGCAAAAAGAAGCTCTCTCACTGAAGAAACTCTGCTGCAAATTCTACAAGGTGATCGAAGTCCCTTGGGGGGCCACCCCCCCCCCCCCCCCCCCCACAAGATCTCCTCTCTTCTTCTATCCAACATGGCCTAGATGCTGCTTTTCCGCCCGTCTACATGGTTTTTTTATTGGATATAAGACCTTCTCTTGGTCTTTATCCTCTAAAAATCTGAGGTCCAAGCCAAGCCAAGTGAATCAA
The DNA here is from genome assembly GCA_029852735.1 of Persea americana. Lineage (NCBI taxonomy): Eukaryota > Viridiplantae > Streptophyta > Magnoliopsida > Laurales > Lauraceae > Persea > Persea americana. Next base: position 41,923,598 of record CM056813.1, read on the forward strand.
AGCATCAAGTGTTCTCATCTGAAGGACGATGGCGGAGCCCATACATGACTCGCGACCGTCGATCTGAACGAGTCCCCACGATCTCTTGAGAAGTCAGATTCCTTTTCTTACTTTTCTATTGTATTGTGTATTTTTTTTAAGAGACATAAAAATCACATTTCTTGTCTTTACATTTTGATGAGATTTGTAAACTGCCTTCTATGGCACAAAATCGCCTATCACGGCAAAACCGCCTTTCACAGCAAACAGATGAAAATCGCCTTTCACGGCATTAAAACATTTTGTCTCTTTCTTTAAAATATATGTGCAATGGGAAGTTAGAAAAAAGTTGATTTCCTTTTCTACTTGTGAAGGTGAATCTCCGGATCACCATTTCAAATTCCAAGTAGAATAGAAAATCTGGCATACCCGTACAAAAAATTGTTGATGCTTGCTCTTTTTTTTCTCTTCGCCCCGCCGCACCCTGGCGGACCCGGGATGGAGGAAGGCGAGAAAGAAAAAGACGGGTCCATCAAGTTGGCACACCCGGTGGGACTTGCTCAATTGAGAACACGATGCTTAGAATCCTTGGCTCCCTTCTAGTTGGTGGCCTATGTTGGATCTTGTATCTAAAAAAAAAACATGAGATGGGATTCTTTGGAAACTTCTTTCTTCGAACTTGTTTCCATTCTTTCTTTTCTCAACAAAAAAAAAAAGGGTTTTCTCTCTTTTGGATTCAAATTAGAGAAACTTTGGTTCTTTCCTTTTCGTGCAATGGCTCGCAGAAATGTTTGAGCAACCGTTCGGATTGTGAGGGGCCATTTCCCTCTCTTTGATGGGTCCATTGGAGATCTTTCAAAAAAAAAAAAAGGGAAAAGTTCAAAAAAAAAAATTTCAAATTTCTCTCTTTTGGATTCAAATTAGAGAAACTTTGGTTCTTTCCTTTTCGTACAATGGCTCGCAGAAATGTTTGAGCCAACGTTCGGATTGGGAGGGGCCATTTTCCTCTCTTTGATGAGTCCATTGGAGATCTTTAAAAAAAAAATGTTAAAAAAAAAAAAAACTTTTCAAATTTCTCTCTTTTGGATTCAAATTAGAGAAACTTTTGTCTTTTCCTTTTCGTGCAATGGCTTGCAGAAATGTTTGAGCCAACGTTCGGATTGGGAGGGGCCATTTTCCTCTCTTTGATGGGTCCATTGGAGATCTTTCAAAAAAAAACAAAAAAAAAAAAAGAAAAGTTCAAAAACTTTTTTTTTTCAAGTTTCTCTTTTTTGGATTCAAAGTAGAGAAACTTTGGTTCTTTCCTTTTCGTGCAATGGCTCGCAGAAATGTTTGAGCCAATGTTCGGATTGGGAGGGGCCATTTCCCTCTCTTTGATGGGTCCATTGGAGATCTTTCAAAAAAAAAACAAAAAAAGAAAAGTTCAAAAAAAAAACTTTTCAAGTTTCTCTCTTTTGGATTCAAATTAGAGAAACTTTGGTTCTTCCCTTTTCGTGCAATGGCTCGCAGAAATGTTTGAGCCAACGTTCGGATTAGGAGGGACCATTTCCCTCTCTTTGATGGGTCCATTGGAGATCTTTCAAAAAAAAAGTTTTTTTTTTTAAGAAAAAAAAAAAACATTTCAAATTTCTCTCTTTTGGATTCAAATTAGAGAAACTTTGGTTCTTTTCCTTTTCGTACAATGGCTCGCAGAAATGTTTGAGCCAACATTTGGATTGGGAGGGGCCATTTTCCTCTCTTTGATGAGTCCATTGGAGGTCTTTCAAAAAAAAAGAGAGAGCATTAAGGTTGCACCAATTGCGTTCTTTGACCAAAGTGGATCTAAGAAAAGCCTTGTCCAGAGTGTGGAGGCAGTTAGACTGTTCGAGGTAAGGGTCCTTCAAACGGGTTCATTAAGTAATCCTACCCTTACCTGGGGGCTAATCTATCCACTACGGTTTCATAAGACCGAATTGGAAGACCTATGTGCACTCTCCAAAAATAAAATAAAATAAAAAAAAAAAAAACTTCTGTCACTATTGTGTTCAAATTGGAGGAATTTTGGTTCTTTCCTTTTCGGATTTAGGCTCGCAGAAATGTTTGAACCTGTATTCGGATTGGAATACAATTTGCCCTCTTTTATGAATTCAATCTTGACTTTTCAAAACAAAACTCTCGTCACTATTGGATTCAAATCTGAGAAATCCTGGTTCTTTCCTTTTTCGGATATAGGCTCGCAGAAATGTTTGAACCTGTATTCGGATTGGAATACCATTTGCTCTCTTTTGCGAATCCAATCTTGACATTTCAAAAAATCCCATCTCGTGTCCTTCAACGATGCGATTTACAACATTTGTGTCTAGCGGTGCTAGTACGCCCTTTCGGGTCTACTGTATTCGCAACCGACACATTTGTATCTCTAACCTTATATCATTTTACCTCGAGTGAGCTTCGCTTCTCGGTAATTCGAATTAAGGTTTACAATTGCTTCTAGCGGTCCCTGGAACGCTCATTTCGAGCCGACCATACTTGCGTTTAGAACAATTGTACCATCTATGGCTTTTGGCCTTCTTCATTATGCTCAGAATGGGCCATACCCCTGAGCGATTTGAAAAAACAAAACCATAGTATGGCCCATTTATGATCACCATATTCTTGTGATTACTAATGGATGTGGTCTTGTTTCAAAAAAGTTTTTCAAAACTAACAATGGCAGCTTCGTTGACCATCACCTTCGATGAGAACAAGTACCAAGTCATGCTTCAAGAGAAGTAAAGCAAGGGCACTTTCAAGCGCCCCGTCAGCTGCCCAAGCATCACCTCCCTCGGCAACTCCCAAAACACCGGGTCGACCTCCACTCCCCGGACCATCGTCTTCGGGTCACTGGGACCATTCCCACTACCCACAGAAGAGACGATGCCTGCTAAGAAGTAGAAGACCGCCCCCCAACGTGTCGCTACCTCGACACCAAAGGCAGTCACCAAGAAACCTGAGGCTCGTGGCAATCCCGTGAGCCCTCAACCTACAAAATACCAAGTCTGTCCCAATACTTGGTCCCCGCGATCTTCACCAAAACAAAGAAGGTCCCGGACATCTGCAAAGCCAGCATACATCAAAGGAGAATAGGTTTTATCCTCTTGCTTACATCAAATGAGAGAAACCTACCCTCCACCGAACAACAAAAACTACTCAGCACGAGCCGGCTTGCTCATACAAGCCCAAAATCAAGTCGTGCATCACAAGGCCTCGACAAGAACTTGCCAGGGCCTGCTCTCCTGCAACTCGACCCTTCATCTCAACAGGGGACGAGCTTGCAAAACTTAAAGCTTCGCTGCGACAGGCAAAGGACTGCGTCCAAATCCTGTCCATACCAGTCTTCAAGGAAGACAAGCTCGGTTGCTGCACATAAGGGACCACGTCCTTCATTGCCAGAGCACAGCCCGAGCTAACTGAAGCTCAAATTGCTCGTCGCATAGATCGCCGCGCGGCATATCGACAAAAGAGATTAGAGAAGCAAAGAACCCAGCATTCTGAGCTTCAAATCTCCCAAAAATGGGTCGAAAAAGAAAGATCCGACCAAGTTGCTACCGTCCACATGGTTGGCAAAACCAAAAGACGCCAGAAGTCAGCGACGAGAATACATGTCAGACGACCGGTGACTCGCAGCGTCTCCCGGACGAGAAGACATCAGGAAGACTCTCCCACTCCTTCAAGCCAGGGACATCGGAGTGATCATTCCTCGGGCTCTTTATCTAAAAGAATGAGCTTCGGCTCAGTCACTAAGACGGTATCCTCTTTCGACTCATGAAGGATGAATGTCTTGGTCACAAACTCTGAGCAACCTCCACCACATGACGACATGGCTCTACGTATTCAGCAGCTAGAGCAAGGACAACAGAGAATAGAGGTTCTGATGGAAAACCTCCTTCTCACTCTCCAGCGTCCACCAAACAATGAGGAAGTTCCTCCACAAGATGAGGCAAACGGTGAAGAAGATGAGTCACGCGCCCTTACTAAAAAGGACGTGGACAAGATCCTCGCCAAAGCAAAAGAAGAGGATACACTGAAGGAGCATGGGATCAAGCCACCATATCCCTTATGGATGGACTCGGTTCCGTTTCCCCAAAAGTTCAAACAACCTCTTCTCCAAACATATACGGGGAAAGGTTCAGCCAGACAGCATGTCATCCACTTCAAGATCCTGACAGGAACGATTGCAAATCAAGATGCACTCAAGATCCGGCTCTTTGCAAGTACCCTAAAAGGTACGACCTTTGATTGGTATACCACTCTGCCAGACGACTCCATTCAAAATTGGACCATGCTAGAGACACATTTCCTGACCCACTTCAAAGGTGAGGATCATCCTGTTACTATGGCTCAGCTCTGTAGCCTTAAAAAGGGAGAGAATGAGTCGACATACAACTTCATTCACAAGTGGAAAGCAATGGCATACAAATGCTCAGATGTGCTGCCACAAGCGTCGCTAGTCAACATTTGCTGAAACAACATGAGAGCAAGGATCCGCTCCATGATCATCGGCAACAAATCAAAAAACTTGGGAGAACTCCTAGAAGCGTCTATGGAGACTGAAACGGTGATCAAAGACCTCAACAGTCAAAAGTCATCAAAGAAGGAGCAGACCGTCATTCTGACCTCCAAGCCAAAGAAAAAGGAGGTTCTCAATGTGCAAACCAAGTAAGCTCCTCAGCCACCAAAGAAAGCTGAAAATAAAGCTACAGGTAGGAGACCTGAACTCTCTGATGCCTTCAAAGAACGAGTAGAAAAGAAATACCCGTTCGATGAAGATGTCGAAGAAATATTTGAGGCTCTCCTGGCAAATGGCAAACTCACCTGGCCTGACCCCAAAAGACCGGGAGATGTTAGCAAAACCAACGATCCCCGATATTGTCCATACCACCAAATGGTCTCGAATCCTCTCAACCAATGTTTCGTTGTGAGTGAGAAGATCAACGAGATGTGGAAAAACGGAGTCATCACCTTTGACAAAAACTATGGGTCTGCCTCCGTTAACATGGTGTCATATGGACAAACATCCAAATCATCAAAGGAAAGAGTCACCACTTCCTTCAAGGTGATAAAAATGACCCAAACGTCCCAAGAGCTGGTGCCTTACCCAACACCAGAAGGACAGCCCATATGGGTACATCCCGATCTCCTAGAAGATGAAAATTGGGAGATCGCCAAAACAAAGCCGACCGCTCAACAACGAAGGCAAGCCAAGAGACAACTCCGCAAGCTCAAACAGCAGGAGAAGCCTCAAACAAAACAAGAGGTTCCTGAAAAAGCAGAAACCTCCTCTACCGCTTCACTGGGGGCAACAAAGGGGTCTCTCCCCAAAGTTCCAAGAGTGATAAGAAAATTCACTCTCAGTGATTTCATGCCACCACGGCTCAGAGATGAGACTACGCAAGGGGCATCGTACTCTTGTAACTCGGTAGTTGGATTCTCCATGAATGGATACGAGTCCAGTGACACTGCCAATGACACCGATGAGTGGGAGGAATCCCTTGAAACCGGAGAATATCTCTCCGACGAAGAATGGATCCCGGAACCCCACCTTATGCCAGTAATCTGGTATAACCCCTTCGAGCCACAAGGATCCTGGTCTGATGATGATGAAGACCAAAAGACTGCCCAAATTGCTGTTAACGCAGCACAAACAAATGCTCTAATGGATCCCAACCAGGTCGAACCACAAGGGGCAGATGAAGAAAAAGATTTGGCTCCTATGCCTAATCTTGAAGAATATGCGAGGATCTTGCAGCATCTAGCCATAGAGCAGGAGCAGGATCGCATCAACCAACTTCATCAAAATCCAGAACCGGAAGTCTCGGAAAATCTACAAGCATCTCCTCCAGTGACTCCGGAAAATGAAGAAAGTTGCTGGATTGATGATCCTCTTACATCGGAGGATGAGTCTAATTCCCAACGGTCCATTATGGAGGCATCTTCTATCGAAGTTGCCTGTAATGTGATAGTTCAGGTTGATAGTGCCTCTGAAGCTCCATCTGCCTAGGCCACGGACTCTCAAAATGCATCCAGTAACATATCTTCTGGAGCTACATATTCTCAGGTGACTTCCACTGAGATAGCACCTTCTCGGCCATCGTCTCCTGAAACGGTGACATCAGAATTCAAGCCTCTTCCGACTGATCATCATGAAGAAGCTCTAGCTGATGAAGTCTTCAAAGAAAACCCAGTCAATTGGTCTCAGGTACCCAACCTCATAGGAGATGTCTGGACCGATGAAATACTAGACAAAGAAGAAAAGTTGTTGGAAGCTGTTCAGGACTTGCTCCCGAAAAATGCTCCATGCAACGCAATAACTGAAGACGGCAATGCTGCTGCAGAGGCGTTTTTAGCAAATGGGGAAGATCAGCCCCTTGAGCCCGAAGGGGGTCTTCCGAAAAAAGAACCACCTCTAGAAGCTTTTGAAGTTGGGAAAGGTACCCGCTCTGGCCGGGATTACCACAAAAACTATAACCAACCTTCTTCTTCTTCTTATGTAAATCCTTCGGGAAAACAAGTTGTAAATGCCCCAAGCGGCGGTGATAATGAAAATGCAGGCCTAAAGGAGGCTTTCAAGTACGACTTGATCGAGCACTTCAAACACATACCTGCACGACTACACATCCTAGACTTATTACGAATGTCACCACAAACTCGTGATAGTCTTATTTCAGAACTGCAAAGGCTGAATCTGGATGTCGACAAACATGCCCCGCAAGTCCTGCAAATTGAAATGGACTATAGGGTCACAAAATCAAAAACCTCCTCAAAGGGAGAAAAGAAAGAAGCTGGAGGACCTTGCACTGAATGCCTCTCGGTCCAAAAAGCCGCAAATGCTACCATCACCTTCAATAAGGAAGACCTCCTGCTAGGCGAGACGAAGCACAACCGACCCTTGTACTTCACGGGGTACATCAAAGAGATGCCGATACACAGAGTCCAGATCGACCCGGGTTCTGCACTCAACCTCATCTCTACTTCGGCACTCGAAGAGCTGGGTATCCCACCTAGCAAACTAAGCCACACATCTGTGTCCATCTTTGGATACGATGGGAGTGCTCAAAGGCCCATTGGCAAAATCTGGCTCAGGTTGCAAATCGATGATCTTATCTCTGAGGTCACCGTATATGCAATAAAAACCCCTTCATGCTACAACATACTTCTTGGACGCCCTTCGATACACGAAAACAGTGTCGTTCCTTCGACTCTACATCAGTGCATCAAGTTTGTTGGCGACGACGGCTTATACATCGAGTGTTTGCAGACAAAAAGCCCTTCAAAGGCAAGGAAGTCCATTTTGCAGACTCTCAGATGTATAAGGATGAAAAAGAAGAAAAGGAGGAGAAAACAACATCCTTTGCCGGCAATCTCCAAAAAGATAAAGGCAAGGCTCCTCAGCGATCATCGGAAGAAAATAAACCTTCCGGCAAACTCAAAGAGAGCAATCAGTCTCCCTTCGTCATCTCCTTCAAATCTTCCAAACCTTTGGTAATCACTACTAAAGCAAAGAAGACAGAGCAAAAGATAGGGGGCAAGTTTGTTGTCTCGTTCGTGTCTATCATACAAGACACGGATTCGGATTCAGGGACTGAAACGATACATCGTCAAGCCAAGCTGATACTCAGCAAGTTCGGCCTGCTCTCACTCCATTGGAGACCCCTGCTGACTTAGAAGATCCTGCGTCTGCTACCTTCGTCGTTCCGGAAACGTCGGCAGAAGAGAAACCAATCTTCTTCCATAGATCGAACGCTTCTTCATCAAATTGCCTGCTTAAGCCTTTCCAAAATGAAGGTATGCCTCAACTATCCTTGTATAGTCCAATGGCACAAGCTATCATGAAGAAAATGGGCTATGACGCTCAAAATCCAATTGGTTTGGGAGGTGGTCGTGGTATTCTCACACCATTGGAACCCACCCTGACCAAAAGTCAGTTGGAAGATTGGAAACTCCACCGTCGCATAGACAAGTCTTCATACGGATTGGGGTATGATCCTGACACTCCGATGAGACAGCTGACACAAAGGCTGCAGAGTCGTTTTGCCGACCAAGCCTCAACATCTCATGTCAATGAAGACATCGATCTCCCTAGATATCTCTTTGAAGAGTTACCCGACAAGGACCCAGGAAGCTCATCAAATTGGTATGATTTCTCTGATGATGAAGAGGAATTGTCCGATGACACAGACGCACGGTTCTCTGATTCAGAAGAGCCATCGTCTCCAAAAGAAGTGCCTTACTTCGACCCGATTTCAACTGGTGATTGGGATCATCTCATAGCAAGTCTTGAGAAGGATACCGATCAAGAAGATTTATGGACAGAAGCGGAGCCATGGTCTGAAAACGCGCTTGGAAATCCGCAAGGTCTTGTTGACTTGGAACCCTCCGAAAATGTTGTGGAGGAACCACCTTCAAACCTTCCGACAGAAGATTCTGTTCAAAAGATAGACTTGGGAACACCAGATAACCCACGTCCTGTATTCATAAGCAAGAATATAAAGGATGAGGAGTTACCCGAGTATGTCTCTTTTCTTCGTGAGTTTGTTGATTGTTTTGCATGGTCTTACGCTGAAATGCCTGGCTTAGATCCCAAAATAGCAGTTCACAAACTCAACATGTAAGAAAATATCATGCCTGTCAAACAAGGCCAAAGAAGATTCCGTCCTGATGTGATAGACAAAATTGAACAAGAAGTTCAGAAATTCAAAAACATTGGCTTCATCCGCGAGGAACAGCATCCTGAATGGTTGGCCAACATCGTCCCTGTGACAAAGAAAAAAGGGCAAATCAGAGTCTGTATTGACTGTAGAGACCTGAATAATGCATGCCCCAAAGATGAATTCCCGCTCCCCATACCGGAGGTAATGATTGACAACACCTGCAGGTTTGAGCGAATGACTTTCATGGACGGCTTCTCTGGCTACAACCAGATAAAGATGCATCCCGAAGATGAAAGGCGTACATCCTTTCGGACCCCATTTGGCGTGTATTGCTACACTATCATGCCATTTGGTCTGAAAAATGCTGGTGCAACATATCAAAGGGCTATGATGAAGATATTCCAAGATATGCAGGACAAGACGGTCGAATGTTATGTTGATGACCTCGCCGTCAAAAGCAAAAGGAAAGAAGACCATCTCCAAGATCTTCGAAAAGTCTTCCTGCGGCTTCGCAAACACAAACTGCGAATGAATCCCCTCAAATGCTTCTTCGGTGTCTCATCGGGTAAGTTCCTCGGATTCATAGTTCGAAAAGCTGGAATAGAACTTGACCCCATCAAAGTCAAGGCAATTCTAGAAATGCCATCTCCAAGGACCCTAAGAGAACTAAAAGGGCTTTAAGGAAGATTGGCATATATCCGACGGTTCATTTCCAATCTATCAGGAAAATGCCGTCCATTTTCTCGCCTGATGAAGAAAGGTGTGGACTTTGTTTGGGATGCTGAATGTGAAGCTGCATTTCAAGACATCAAGTCATACCTGACCAAGCCTCCGGTGTTGGCTGTTCCCACAACCGGAAAACCATTCATTTTGTACACAAGAGCTCTCGACTATTCTTTGGGCGCTCTACTTGCACAAGAAAATGATGGGGGAAAAGAAGCTGCTATATACTATCTCAGTCGCATGTTGGTAGGTCCAGAGCATCGGTACTCTCCAGTCGAAAAAGAATGCTTGGCAGTGATGTTCGCCGTACAAAAGTTGCGTCACTATTTGCTGTCAAACACAATATACCTGATATCGAGGATCAATCTCTTAAAGGTCCTTGTCACAAAAGCAGGTTCTCTCAATGCCCGGCTGGCAAAATGGTCCATCCTTTTGTCACAATTTGATATTAGGTATGTACCACAGAAAGCAATCAAAGGTCAAGCTCTGGCAGACTTTCTCGTAGAGCATCCACTGCCTAAGGATTCTCCGCTCAGGGATGATCTCCCAGACGAACCTGTCTACAACGTGGAGACTTCCTCACCAAATGCCTCCTGGAACATGTACTTCGATGGTGCAACTAGGACAAATGAAAAAGGAAAGCCGATATCGGGAATTGGCATTCTCTTTGTTAGCCCCGATAAATACATGATTCCACACGAATTTTCGCTACTGGAACCATGTTCAAATAATACAGCTGAGTACCAAGCTCTGATTATAGGATTGGAACTCGCCCTCGAATCTGGCGTCACCACGCTGGAAGCATTTGGGGATTCTCAACTGATCGTCAACCAGATGAATCACGAATATGAAATCAGGAAGCCTGATCTGTTGCCTTACACAACAAGGCGCAATCGCTTCGTCAAAACTTTGACATCCGTCACATCACCCACATCCGCAGAGGTGAAAACATCTGTGCAGATGCCCTGGCTGGACTTGCTGCATCCATGGCAACCCAAGAAGGGGAAAACATGCAAATTACAGTGTGTCAAAGAAGGATTCTCCCTCCTCTCAACACACACCAAGCAGTTGCTGAATGCCACCGAGTGGTCGGAGGTCTGATTTCCATCCTTAAACCTCCGATAGGCGACTAGAGGGATCCGTTCATTGATTATATTATGTTCGGAATCCTACCTGAAGATCCAAAAGAGCGGGTAAGTATCCAAAGACGAGCCCCAAACTTTCATTTGGATATTCCCTCCAAAATGCTTTACAGAAAATCCTTCAATGGAGTACTTCTACACTGCTTGTCACAACAAGAGGCGGAAGAAACTCTAAAAGAAGTTCATGCTGGTCTTTGTGGAGCCCATCAGGCTGGTCCCAAGCTCTATGATCAGATAAAAGGGTTAGGTTATTATTGGCCTACCATGGTGGCTGACGCAAGACAATTTGCTAAACGTTGCCGACAATGCCAAGTTCATGGAGATTATGTACACATGCCTCCAGAATGGCTACATCCTACAACGATCTCATGGCCCTTCGAAGCCTGGGGTATGGACATCATAGGTCCTATCTCTCCCTCGTCAAGCAAAGGTCATCGCTTCATCTTCGCCGCTACAGATTATTTCTCCAAGTGGTCAGAAGCATTTGCGTTCAGTGAAATGAAGACCTCGTCAGTCCTTCAATTCTTACAAACCAACATCATTTGTCGCTTCGGCATACCTAAAAGATTCGTCCATGATAACGGACTACAATTCCGGGATCATAGATTCTACAGGTTCTGCGACAAATACAAAATCCAAAGTTGTCCTTCGACTCCGTATAACCCGGCGGCGAATGAACTAGCAGAAGCCTTCAACAAGACACTCTGCAAAATTCTCAAGAAAATGGTCTCTACTCACAAAAGAGACTGGAGCGACAAACTGCCAGAAGCTTTATAGGCCTACCGGACTACCGTTCGAGGACCAACCCATAGCACACCATTCTCCTTGGTCTATGGATGTGAAACAGTTGTCCCCCTAGAGGTACAAATTCCTTCTTTAAGGGTATCTCTACAAAATGAAATGGCGCAAGAAAGCAACGTCAAATCGAGACTCCAAGAACTGGATAATCTCGATGAAAGACGACTCGAAGCTCTACAAAGCGTTGAGCTTTACCAAGCACACATGGCAGAATCTTTTGACAAAAGGGTCAGGCAACGCGCCCACAAAAAGTGTGACTTGGTTCTTGCGGTGAGAAGGCCAATGGTTTTTGCCCACAAATCCAAAGGCAAATTCGAACCAAAATGGGAGGGACCCTTCGTCATCGACAAAGTCTTCTCCAATGGCGCATATGCTCTTCTAAACATGGAAGGTGCCAGATGTATGCTGCCCATCAATGGCAAGTTCTTGAAGCGGTACTACCCTTGAAGACTTCCTACATCAGGTCAGAGTGATGCCTGCATGGCCAAAGCCTATTCCTAGGTACTTGCTCATCAAACCCACCCCTTTTAGAGTTTTCATCCTTATGTTGAAATTTCTAAAAAGCCAAAAAAAAAAAACAATGCTTACTTTCAATGTTTCATTGTAAAAAAAAAATCAAACCCGAAATCCAAGTTTAGGAGCCTCTTCCCTAACTTGACCAAAACTTTCAATCCTTGAACCCAAAATTCATGGTTTCAAACAAAAATCAGGACTTAGGAATTTCCACCCTAGTCCACCCTGACTTTTACCACCAAAGATGGTTTTGAGTCAAAATTTACAACCCTCGTGTCTTTAAACAAAAAATGGTTTTTCAAAAAACCGTGGGGAAGCGACATTTAGTCGATACTCACACAAAACCCAAAAATCGGAAGGATGCGAACCCCATTCGATACTTCCAAAACCTCAAAATCGCAAGAAAGCGACACCTCGTCGATACTTGCAAATTTTCAAAAAAAAATCTTGGAGAGACAACGTTTCAGTTAATATCCACAACCCAAATTTCAAAACAAAACAAAAAAAACAAAGGTTCGAAAAAACCTCAAATTTCAAAAATCGTGGGGAGGCGACATTCCATCGATACCGACAAAAACAAATTTTTGAGAAAAAAGCAAGGAGGCGACATTCAGTCGATACTTGCACCCAAATCCGCGAGGAAGCGACATTCCATCGATACTCGCAACCGAATGAGCAAGGAAGCGACATTCCATCGATACTTGCAATACCATTCAGCAGGGAGGCGACTCTTAGTCGATACTTGCATTTTTGAAAACCAAAAACCTTGCTTTCACGCCAAAACCTGGCTTTCACGCCAAAGCCCGGCTTTCACGCCAAAATCCGGCTTTTATGCCAAAAAACTTGGCTTTCATGCCAAAAACCAAATTCTGGCTTCCATGCCAACAAAACAAAAACCTAGCTTTCATGCCAAAAATCAAAAAATCCGGCTTCCATGCCAACGAAACAAAACTTAGTTTTCAAAAAACTTGGCTTCTATGCCACAAAATCTGGCTTTCACGCCAAACAAACAAAAATCGGCTTTCATGCCACAAAACAAAGTTTGGCTCCCATGCCACAAAATCTTTGGCTTCCATGCCACAAAACCAAAACTTGGCTTTCACGCCACAAAATTTGGCTCCAATGCCACAAAATCTTTGGCTTCCATGCCACAAAACCAAAACTTGGCTTTCACACCACAAAAATCGGCTCTCATGCCAAAAACCGGCTTCCATGCCACAAAACCAAAACTTGGCTTTCACGCCACAAAAATCGGCTTTCATGCCAAAAACCGGCTTTCATGCCAAACAAAATTTTGGCTTTCACGCCATCCAAAATTCGGCTTTCAAGCCATAAAAAAACCAGGCTTTTTGCCACAAAATCTGGCTTTCATGCCTAAAAACAACCATTTGACAAAAAATTTTCACAAAATGACAACCTTTTGATCAAATTTTCAAACAAACCATTCCCATTCAATTTTTGCTTATGTTTTCACCGAAAGTGAACTTAAGTGAAATAAGGGGATACAAAAAAAGAAGTGCCAAAAATGTTTATACATGGAGGTACCAAAAGAAAAGAAGAAAAAGTTTGTTATAAATTAGGAGGCTAGTCCGACATGGTCTTCAGCCACAGGCTTAACTCCTCAAGCAAACACTTGGCCTTAGCCTCCAAAGCTTCCAGGCCGCGTTTCTTCAGAATCTTCCCACAAAAAGCAGTAGGCCGTCGCGATCCATCCTCAGCACGAGGAAGCTCTTCCCAGAGAATCTGCCATTGTTCATATTCTTTAGTCTTCCTCCGGAGATTGCTTTCGACCTCCTCAACTTGGCGAATGAGAGTCCTCTCTCTATCGCGAGCTTTTAAAGTGGCAGTCCACTTGGCAGCGGCTTGTTCTTCCAATAGCTCAAGGCGCTGTCTGGCTTCGGTGACCTCCCTATCAAGGCGGTGCTTGTCCTCTGTCAGCTCAATAATAGCCAACTCGGTGACGTTCCTCTCCCAAACAAGTTGCTTCCGAGTCCGCGAGATCTCATTCAAATCAGATTTGACCTCGCTGAAAGGCTTCAAAAACATCTCGTTGAAGAAATCATCAATCAGAAAGCTCTTGGTCTCAGTCCACTTGTTACCTAGAGCGATGACTTCATCAACAAAAGCCTTGGCATCTGTAATGTCCAGACCAACTTCTTCGCTATCGGCAAGAATGTCCTGCACATGCTTCACCATGCCAAAACCAGCCTCCAAATGGCCAGAAGAAAGAGTCTCGACCCATGAGCTCAAGACTCTCTTCAACACTTTCCTCGCAAACTGACGGGATGGCTCAGATGAAGACTCGCCATGCTCCGTTGGTCGACTACCCGTGTTAGGCACCGTTGGAAGAGTAATCAAGAAGCTCTTTCCAATCGGAGCCGCTGGGGAAGGAATATTAGTAGGTGGACTCACCTCTGCCTCATCAAAATTGGTGGAAGAAGCCCCTACTCCTGGATCGGTCACAGGTGCCCCCTGCTCTGGTTCTGAAAAAGATAGAGGAACTTCTTCTGTCACCTTACAACCTGCCAATAAAAAATGAAAAAGATATGAAAATAATCTTGTCAAAAATCAAAATATCAAGATTATCATTAAAAAGTACCTTCTTCGACGACTGGTGGAATGCTTTCTGCCTCCATGAGCTCATCCGAAACATCATCAAAAGTTGTGTCCATGGATGGCTCAAAGTCATCGGAATCCTCTAGCAAGTCAGCTGGCAAAATATATATATATATGTCAGCAAGTGGCGGTAAAGAAAAAAAAAAGAAAAAGAAAAAAAAGAAAAAAAAAATCATAGCAGGAGGAGATTCTGGATCTACTTCAGAATCTCTGGGTTCTTCCTCAGATGACACGATAGGATCCGTCACCGCCTCATCGGTCGGAACCTCGGGCATCATCAAACCATCATCTTCTGCCAAAAGAAAGAAAGCAGTAGATCAAAACAAAAGCTCTCATGAAAGAAAAGAACCGGAAAGAGAAAAGGGAAAAGCATACCATCATCAATGGTCTCTTCCCCTCGGGCTCTCTTCTCTGGAAGCTCGTCATCATCCCTGATGCCTCCTCAACAATGGTGGAAGGAATTTCCAGATCAGGAGAACTTTCGTGCCGCCTCTGACTTCGGCGGTGTCCCCTTCTCCTCTTGCCCCTACGAGATGAACTGCTGGAAGCACCCTCCCCACCATCAAAATCAGGCCTCTAGCCAGAGTCCTCACTGGACGGTCTGCTCTTGCCAGTAGACTCCATGGAAGCCTTTGCTCGTTCTGCTTGTATCCAAGCAACAACCTCAGCCTCCTTCTCAGCAAGTTGTTCCAAGACCTCACCAGGTATCTCTTATGCAGCTCCCAGTCTGATGACGTCCTGTTCCTCGAGAAAACCTGTTCTGTGCCTTTCTCCAAAAAGGAAAGCCAGAACTTCTTCTCGGCGGACGCCGTCTGACTTCCCAAGGCCCTTCCCGGAAGACTGCTTTACATCAAGCTCTTTCTTGGAAAGCCCCAAGTATGCTGAAAAGCTCTCCACAAACCATTTCGTGAAGCCAGCAGTCCAGAAAATAGGCAACTCGGGATAAGAAATCAGGGCAGTAGTGTCTTCCGCGCTATAAAAGGCCCATGCATTTCTCCCGTCCTACAGACCTCCAAAACGCTTCACCTTGCTCGAAGGCGCTCTAACAACCCCTTAAGAGAAGCCCAACTGCATGGCAAAACGCGAGGGAACATACGGCTGGATGTCGACGAAAAGATGTCTGCGGTACACCATCGTGCCGACACGTATGTTAAAAAGCCAACTCCTCTCTGCATTTGTCAAAGAATAGTGTCTCCCAGACCCTACCCTGGTCGAATCACGGGAGACACCAAAATCAAAAGCCTTCTTCCTCAAACCCGGAGAAAGCTTCATTGAAGACTGCCCCATCTCGACGTCCCAGAATCGTCGGATCCTCAAGCGGGCAGATAAAAGAGATTCGGAAACAGGCTTCCCTCTAGCCAACCGAATCATAAACGGGTCATCGTCCTGAGCAGCACCCAATCGGTGGAAACTAGGACAGTGGTATACATCCCACGAATAGAAAATGTGGGCTGAAAATACCCTGTTCATGGGAAGCCCAAGCCGAACCAGGAAAGCAACAGCCTGCATTTCGGTACACAAATAGGAGTAAAGAGCAGGCACCAAAGCAAGCCGCTCTCCAAACGCCATCTGACAAGCCGGAAAAATGCAATGCGGCCTGATGTGCGTTCCATCTCCTCCAGCAAAAATAGCCTCACCCAGCCAATAAGTGAGGTAGACAGCGAGATCTCTCCGCAGCGCAATGTCAAGATGAATGGCGTCTGTGCTTGCGAAGAATACCCTCAAATTCTCTCGCATGACGGAGATCTTCTTCGAATCTGGGTTCTTAGCCCTGGCTTCCTGGGTCGTACTCTCAGAAGACTCCCCGTTGTCAAAGAAGTTGGAAGACAAAAAGCTACCACTCCTCCAACTGCTACACCGGACTTTCGAGCCCTCCTTCTCCTTCAAAAAATCATAGAAGGCGACGAGCTGAAAGTACAAAAGCCTGAACTCCTCAGACTGCTCCTCAAGGACGCTGTCAATAGGCATAAACTCCTCATAGAGATTGCCGAGGATAGGCAGCCCAGTGATGGCACTCAGTTCCTTTAAAGAAAAACCAATCTCACCATTCGTGACAACGAAGGTGTTGGTTTGTGGAAGGAACGACTCCAGCATGGCCATAAAAGCCTCATCAGAGAAAACCACGGTTTGCCGAAAAGCGCGAACCGCATCAAAAATCTCGGCCTCCTTCAGAATGGCACCGCCAACCTGTAGGATGTGATCAGTCCATGACTCCAAGCTCGAGTCAGCACTGAAACGGCCACGAAGTCGAAAAGGCTTCACCCAATTGTTGCCATCGCCCTTGAAAATGCCAAGGCCCACCGGCCTCAAATCGACCGAAGAATGGTCTGAACCTTGGTAGCCGCTGGCCGGCATCAAAATGCCCATACAGGCAAGCGATTTCTCTGCAAAACCAGAAGGGCCGCCAACAAAAACCCCGGTCTTGATCACGTTCGTCCTCTTCACCCAGCTTGGAGGATCTTCCCTCTTCGAGCATGCGGAGGAAAGGCTCATGATCGAGATTGTCCGATCGAAGGACGACCGAGTAGAAACAGTTCTCTTCTCACCATCAACTGTGAAAGAGAACTGAAAACATCTCCTTTGGTATGTTGAATCGTCGGGGACGGCATCACCAAAGAAGAAGGTAGGCTTGGGCACAATGCTCTGATCGTCCGTGACTCAGGGACGGTTGCTTACCATAATTTTATAATACTCATCATCCTTGAGGGCAATCAAACGTTGCCTCATCTCATCTCGGTTGAGCGAGTCACACTCTTCCAAGTTCCTTTCAACATACTGAACCTCCTCCTAGGCCTGCTGTACAGCCGTATGAGAGGATCTGGTAGAACGGCGAGGCGCATCAGTGACCCGCTCCTTACCCTTGTTCGTTCTGGAGGAACTACCTGCAAAGGATGGAAAGAAAAAAAAATCAATCATCAAAATGACAGAATTTTGCTAAAAAATCTAGCGAAATTTTGGCATGATTCCGGGGCAATTCCGAAGAAAAGGGAAACACCCCGAAAGAAATAGGAGCTTGAAGATGGGCTCAACATCGCTGCAAGCCCATAATCATGGAAAATTCTCGAAGAAGGCTCGAACTCAAACATTGCTGTGAGATCAAGCCAAAGCTTCTCAAAAATCCGCAAGATCGGAAAAGGGCTCAACATTGCTGCGAGCTCCAGAATCCAAAACTTGCATAGCTCCTCAGAAAATCCCCGCAAGACCAAGAAAGGGCTCAACATTGCTGCGAGCTCCAAATCCCAAGACTTGCGAAAAGATTTCCAGGTGTGCACTATCATACTTCTAATTCCATTTTCTAAAAAAAAAAAAATGCATAGAAGGAAAGTTGTCATGCATGCGCATCTCAGAATCAGAAAAAAAAAGAAAATCTCTTTTCAAAAAAAAAAAAAAAACAAGAAAGAAGAAAAAAAAAAATTTCCCACAGGCCACATGGCCGTATGGCCATGACCGTACGGTCTTGTCCATATGGCCACAAAAAAAAAAAAGAGATAAAAAAAAACACACGGTAAAAAAAAAAGAAGAAACCGTGAGAAAAATTTTAAAAAAAAAGAGAAAGAAGAGCCACGGTAAAAAAAAACAAAGAGAGAGAAAACCGTGCAAAAAAAAAGAAGAAAAACTTGTAAAAAAAAAAAAAAAGAGAATACACGTGAGAAAAGAAAAAAGAAAGGAAAGAAAAAGAAAAGAAAAGAAAACAAAGAAAACCTTTTTCTATTCCTACATGGGGTTTCTTAAGGAAAAAGAAGAAACTTACTTGAAGCCATTGATGGAGAAGAAGAAGAAAAAGCTTAAAGATCTTTGAAGAAGAAGGAGAATTCTTGATCTTGGAGCACTCTTGAAGGTTTTTGCAAAAAGAAGGCAATAGGAGCAAGAGATCCAATCCCCTTGCTTTTATAGAAGAAAGCAAACCAAAAGAGGAAAGGAGGAGAAAAGAAAGGAGGTAAGTGCTACAAATTAGCAAACTTCCTAAAAGAAAGGAATTATGGGATATTCTTTCCCAATGAGGAGATCTTTTGAGAAATTCTCTCCAAAAAGAGAGGGATTATGAGAAACTTTCTCCCAAAGAAAGATACTTTGAGAAAATCTCTCCCAAAATCAAGGAAACTTGAGAGATTCTCTCCGAGTAAGAATGTTTTTAGATATTCTCTACCAAAAGGAGATATTTTTAGATATTCTTAACAAAAAATGACACCACATGAGATCTAAGCCATCTTTAAAGCTTAAGGTCCCATGGGTAAGCCCACATGAGTCAGGTTTGATCACCTAGGCACTAAAAGTGGCTTTTAGTCAAAATTCCTCTTACCAAGAGCATACAAAAATGGTTCCATGCCTCCTTTGAGTTGATTGGACCATACAAAAAATCCAAGCCTCATGAGTTTCCAAAAATCCAAACCATCCCACCTCATGAACCAAATTAAGCCAAAACCTTGAAATTGACATTCCACAAAAACCCAAACCACTCCAACGGACCCAAAATTGTCTCAACGAGTGACCAAAATCCAAACCATGGTCTCCTAACTCGCCACATACAGCTTGTTGGGTCGCAAGGCCAAAACTAAAACCAAATCCCGGTCCCCTAACTTGCCACATACAGCTTGTTAGGTCACAAGACCAAAATCAAAATTCAAAACCCAACCCCCTAACCTGCCACATACAGCTTGTTAGGTCATAAGGTCAAAAACCAAAAACCTTCTTGACCACCTGATGCGCAACACAAAGCCTTTAGGTTCACAAGGTCAAAAAGAAAATCCAAAACCCAAAAACCCAACCCAAATTTCATTTTCAAAATTTTTCCTTGAGATGGTACGTGATGTCTCTCACAGCCATAAAAATCCCTTGGAAACTCAAAAGGCTACACTATCAAGAAAAATGCTCAAAAACTCTTGGTCAAGTCAGAAGTTCTCCTTCAAAGTTTTCTTTGAGGCACATCGACTGCAAAGGCTATCCAATTCGTCGTTGTACCTCGAGGGGGCATTTGTTGACACCAAAAATGTCACTTTGCCTCATCAACATCAAAAGCTATATGGAGCCGCATCCTACTACAAACAGGCAAAGCTGCTTCAAGCATCAGATCTTGACAGAACCAAACAAAAACTACAAGATCTTTTCAAAGTAGCCAAAAGAAGGGTACAGATGAAGTCTCGGGCCATTTCGACACTATTTGGCCTAACTTCAATCCTCCAACAGCTGAGCTGGAGCTCCCGACGGCGACAGTGTCAAAAACATCAAATCTTCGATCAGAGCCTATGGATGGTCTCAAAATACCTCCAAAAGGCTCCATGTCGAATTTCAAGTCAAACCGACACCGTTTGACCCTCCATCAGCTCTCAAACGGCGAAATCAAGCCTCCCGGCGGCGAGAACCTCTGATGCTGCCACTCATCAAACAAAACACATGAGTAGCTTCTGCATGCTTCCAAAGGGGTGCATGTCAAATTTCAGGTCATTCCGACAACGTTTGACCAGGTTTTGATGCTCCAAAGCAAAATCAAGCCTACCGGCGGCGAAGCTCCCCGGGACCACGGCACCCAAATCGGAGCTAATGGATCATCTCAAAATGACTCCAATAGGCTCCCCGTCAAATTTCAGGTCAATCGGACATCGGATGACCGTACATCAAAGCTCGACATCTTCCGCACGGTGAAATCAAGTCAAGCATTGACGGGACCCCAAACGGCTTCAAAACTCAAATAAAAGCCCATGGTTGGTCCTATCTAATGCCCAAGAAGCTTCATCTCAAATTTCAGGTCATTCCGACATCAATTGACCCAATTTCAACTCTTGGAGGAAAATCGGCTATAGAGTCTTCGGCTTTTCCAAAAAATAGGAAACTTTGTGCTCTGATTTGCACAGCCTTTCGATGGGTTTTCTTTAGAGAAATCAAGCCAATAAATGAGGAGAAATGTCAAAGAAAAATACAGGAGAAAACAAAAGCGAAAAAGCCCGAGAAACGACCAAGAAACGGCGACCGGAAGGCGACCGAAAAATGGACCAAAGTCCAAGGTCGCCAGCCCCATGGTCGCCGGCGACCCTGGAAATCCGGGTCGCCGGATTTCCGCCAAAAGTGCCGTTTTTCCGTTCTTTTTCGTGTTTCGCGATGTTTGGCCCCTGTGATTTTCTTAAAATCTGATTTTTGAGGCATGATATCCGTCGATCTTCCTCGACATCATGGATCCGCCATCGAAATCATTTGATCAGCTATGGACACTCCGAAATTGCCAACCGGCCGACCAAGAAAGCACACTTTCTGCCCGACCGATCAAGAAATCGACTGGACAAATGCTCCCGGCCCATTGGTAGCAACCAATGTCTGAGTTTTCATCGTCATCCGACATCAAACAACGTACGGATCCATTGATGATCATCGCAAGAAGAATTCCAAAAGACGCAGCGCGGCCCGCGACTCCTCAAGCGACTCAGTGGCCAATTAATGAAGTTAAATGACCCTTTTATGGCAATTTATTAGGGTCATTAACTCATTATTTTGAACGGCCCAATCAGAAGCCAAGAAATGAGAGTTACAAGTCCAATTAATCATGACAATTAACCATGTAACTCCTATCATTATGGAGACTAATCATGGTAATTAATCATGAAACTCCCATCATCATGAAGATTAAATGCCCATTATTCTCCATCGGCCAATCAAAATCCAAGAAAAAGGAGTTACAATATAAAGAATTAAATCTTGTAACTCCTCCCATCATGGAGCATTAATATCATTAATGCCCATAAAACCCTCCTAATGGCCACCAAAAGCCCATAAATAGGCGGTCATTCCAAGGAGAAAGGGTCAGAAAAAATTGTTAGAGATCCTCTCTAAAAAAAATTGTCTGAAAACTATCCTGAAGAATTCTCTGCAAAAAGAAGCTCTCTCACTGAAGAAACTCTGCTGCAAATTCTACAAAGTGATCGAAGTCCCTTGGGGGGCCACCCCCCCTCCCCCCCCCCCCCCCCCCCAAGATCTCCTCTCTTCTTCTATCCAATATGGCCTAGATGCGGCTTTTCTGCCCGTCTACTTGGTTTTTTATTGGATATAAGACCTTCTCTTGGTCTTTATCCTCTAAAAATCTGAGGTCCAAGCCAAGCCAAGTGAATCAAAGCATCAAGTGTTCTCATCTGAAGGACGATGGCGGAGTCCATACATGACTCGCGACCGTCGATCTGAACGAGTCCCCACGATCTCTTGAGAAGTCAGATTCCTTTTCTTACTTTTCTATTGTATTGTGTATTTTTTTAAAGAGACATAAAAATCACATTTCTTGTCTTTACATTTTGATGAGATTTGTAAACTGCCTTCTACGGCACAAAATCGCCTATCACGGCAAAACCGCCTTTCACGGCAAACAAATGAAAATCGCCTTTCACGGCATTAAAAGATTTTGTCTCTTTCTTTAAAATATATGTGCAATGGAAAGTTAGAAAAAAGTTGATTTCCTTTTCTACTTGTGAAGGTGAATCTCCGGATCACCATTTCAAATTCCAAGTAGAATAGAAAATCTGGCATACCCGTACAAAAAAATGTTGATGCTTGCTCTTTTTTTTCTCTTCGCCCCGCCGCACCCCGGTTGACCCGGGACGGAGGAAGGCGAGAAAGAAAAAGAGGGGTCCATCACCATTCTGTATGGTGCAATAGATATCGGGGCAGTCCCTGATAACAACTCGATTGAAGTCAATTTCTCTAACCGGTGGTAATCCTGGGATCTCTTCTGGAAAAATGTTTAGAAACTCACAAACAATTGGGATCTCCTCCACCCCTTCGGACCGTTTATCCTCTGTGATAAACGCCAAGTAACCTTCACAACCACTTCTTACAAGTCTATCAGCCTTCAACGCTGAAATAAACCCTGGACAAGGATTCCTCCTTTCTCCTTGGAATAGCACTTCTGCTGGTGTCTCCTCTAATTTAAAAGTGAGGGTCTTATGGAAACAATCCATAGTAGCATGGTACCCTGCTAACCAATCCATCCCTACGATGATATCAAAATCATGCATTTCCAATAAAATGAGATTCACTGGTAAGACGACTTCTCCTATCTTAATTGCACAACTAGGATAATATTTTCTACACATAACTTGTTTGCCTACTGGGGTGGACACAGTCAAAACAAACTCAAGTTCTCTAGCAGGCAAGAATGTGTAGAGCCAGGGTCAAACAATATCTTAGCTTCAATTCCACAGACAAGGAGTGTACCTTCCACCACGTTGTTTGCAGCCTCTACATCAGCCTGATTGACTGCATAAACTTGTCCTCGCTACTGTGGCATGTTAGGAGCTTGTTGTTGCCTGCCTTGTTGTGCATTCCTATTCTGTTGAGGATGGTTTTGCCCTTGCTGACGGGTCTGTTGCTGCTGTTGTTATGGTCTATACTGTTGATGTGGTGCTTGTTACTGGAGTGGCCTTGGCTGGTTTTGAACAACCAGTGTATTCTGAGGTGGTGCTGGACGCTATGCTCCTTGTAGTTGCTGATTCTGCCTATTACCTTGTCCAACTAGCCTTGGACAATCCTTGAGTTGGTGGTTCATGGAACCACACCTGAAGCATTCTCCTGTCACTGCCCGACACTGAGAAACATCATGGTTCTTGCCACAATGCGTACAAAACACTTGTCCTGGAGCATCCTGATCTTGCCTCTGAGTATGTTGGTCTTGCCTCTGTCACTTGTTCTGATGGGGTCTCTGTTGGTCGTTGGTGGTGAGTTTGAGTCCTTCCTGGAATTCGAAGGATCTTGTTGTTCAGATTCTCGAATTTATAGGCTCTCCTAACAGCCTCTTCAAAAGTGGCAGTGGCACAACACCTGTGGCATCCCTCTCAATGATTGGGTTAAGTCCCTCAAGGAACTTTGCTATCTTCATTTCCACCTTGTTGATCAAGTCTGGAGCATATGTGGACAACCTCTCAAACTTGGTGAGGTATTCTAGAATAGTCATATTGCCTTGTACCAGCTGCTGGAACTCGATGGCCTTTTGCGTCTTGACATGTGTTGGCACATATTTGTCACTAAACTGCTTCTTGAAATTATCCCAAATCTCAGCATCTGCCATAGTCATGTATTCTGCCTTAACCATCTTCCACCATATATTAGCTAGACCGGTGAACATAGATGCTAGAAGATCTACTCGTTGCTTACTGGTGCATTGAAATATTTTGTAAATGTTGTCCATGTATTCTAGCCAATCATTTGCAGCTAGAGGGTCCTCTTGTCCAGTGAATTCCTTTTGGACCTCTCTTCCGGAATCGTTCATACAAATCATTAGGGTCATGCCCTCTGTTGTTAAAGACGAATTGAGCACCCACGGGTTCGGCTTGTACAGGTTTGGGTCTCCTTTCCAGGACTTCCAACAACTGCCTCTGTATTTGTGCCATCTCTCTCGCATGGTCTTCGTCCTTTTTGGCCATCTGCTCTTGAAATCTGGCTTGGTTCTCATTTGCCTGACGCTGTTGGTCTAGCATTACCTGCATCATTTGCTAAAATTGATTCTGCATGGTTGGATCAAGAGTACCGTTCTCAAGTGGTCTTGTATGCTCACTATTACTCGCGGTGGGATTGTCGATTACGGGTCTTTTAAGAGGTGGCATATCACTACAAAACAAGTTATTAGCACATGAAAATCAAACAAGGGTCACACATTACTCACACGAGTCTAACTAATGAAAAGTCTAATGAATCCTCGCCGCGTCCTTAGGATTTCTAGTTTTTTTTAATTGCCTAAAACAGGTCTCGCTCTGATACCAGTCTGTCGCGACCCCAGACCGAGATCCGGGCCCGCGATGGTGTTGATGTGTGGTTACAACAATAAACATATGAATATACACATTTAATTTCCCACAGGTTTCCGCGGTGAGGATATCACACACACTCACAAAACATTTATATTGGTACGGAAGCGTGTAGCAAACCAAATTCGTAATTCATTCCACATTTCAAGACTGATAAAATATATGTTACAACATGACGTCAGAGTGAGCAATGATCTCATTGGCATTCCCAAAATATAAAGTTAGAAGCTTATACACAAATGTAAGTAGATTTAAACATCCCCAAAAATAATGGCCAACAAAGGCCAGTACAACAAAACGAATCAAAAGTAAAACAATAACCCCTAAAATATGTTTCACAACTCAAAGTTAGACTAAATGTCTAAATGACATTATCAGCTTGCCATTCGACTAAGCGTTACGGCTCGCCAGCCGCCTCCTCTGGCTCCTCAGCAAACTACTTCCGAAACTCTCCATTTCAGCAGTCCGGGCCTCATCTTCTCTTCTCTTCAAAATCCTATTTAAGCCATTACTTCGACAATACATTTATGGCTCTTCTATATACTCAAACCATAATCACTTCCTTCAACAACCAACCATTAAAACACCAATTCTCCCTTCATTCTCAATCTCATTTAATGCATATCAACCACCATGTATAAGAGCCATAATGACAAGGCAAACTTTAGCAATTAAAGGCATACATTCTCAAGAATCTTTTAAGAAGAATAATCCAACCATTTGGACATTTCAAAAAGGCATCAAAATCCATAAGAATTTAGAAGAAGATGAATAGTAAAAATTCACATTTTCCATAAAATAAGAAATCATTCAAATCAAACCCATTCATCCACTTGCCTTGGCTCCAAATTAGCAAAGTAAGCTCTAATCACCACTCCCAAGCTCAAAATCAAAGATCTACACAAAAACCCCCAAAATGATATCCATTACAAACCTTAAAATGGCAAAACCAAGAAATAAGAAGAGAAAGCTTCCAATAAAGGAAATGAAGACTCTCTCGGGTTAATAGAAGCACAATCTAGAAGATGGGAAGGATCACTTACATGAAAGGTCCTTTAATGGCAAGAGCTTGTTCAAAGTGAATCTTGGAGTAGATGGATTTCTCCACAAATGGTGTCAATAGGAAGCTAGCATAGTGAGGAAGAATATTGTAGCCTCCATTTTCCCTTTGGCCATAGTTTGAGAGTGATTTGGAGATGGAGGAGCAAGAAAAAGGGTTGAAGAAACCCTAGGCTGGAACTCTCCTTTCTTTCAATGGAAAGTTGCAAGAAGAGGAAGAAGTGAAGAAGGCTCCTCCTTTTATAGAAAATGGAGATAGGTCCCACAACTTAATCAACTAATTGGGCTTAAAACATCATCTTCCAGACCTCGAATGAATTCGACGAAGAAGGAAGAATTGTTCGCCGAAATTTCTAGTTTCTAAAAAGTATATATTTCACTGGTTCCGGAAACATTGAAAATAGTGTCCAGATTTTTGTGCAAAAGACTGTTTTACCCCTATCATTGGCAAAGTAGGGTCTAGAGGTCTCAAATAGAAACGGGGCAAACATGAAAGTTGTAGGGAATAATAAAATAAATCAAACGGAGCAAAAGTACAGATTTCTAGAATTATCAGATAAACCCCAAGTCACTCAAAACACAATAAAGGAACCCCCAAAGGGCCCCACTAAATCAAAATGTTCTAAAAATGATCCAAAGCTATGTAAAAGCTATTCTAATCCAATATTAACCAAAATTCACTAATCTCACTTATAACTAAAGCACCTCTTAATTAGCGCTAATTGGAAACTCTCAGGGCGGGGTCTTACAAAAGGAAATCAACTTTTTTGTAGTTTTTCACTGCACATATATTTAAGAAAAGAGACATGATTTTTTGAATGCCGTGAGAGGCGATTTCATTTTGTTTTGCCTTGAAAGGAGGTGTTTGCCGTAAAAGGCGATTTTTGCCGTGAAAGGTGATTTATAATTCTTATCAATAATGAAAGACAAGAGTTGTGATTTTTTTGTCTCTTTAGAAGATACAAAATACAACGAAAAGCAAGAAAATGAAATCTAACTTCTCAATCGATTGCAGGGACTCGTTCAGATTGACGATCGCAAGCCATGTGTGGCCTTCGTTATCATCCTTCAGATGAGAACAGAAGATGCTCTTAATTCACTTGGCTCAGCTTTAACCTCGGATTTTTAAAGGATAAAGACCAAGAAGAGGTCCGATATCCAATAAAAAAGCTGAGTAGACAGGTTGAAAAGCTATGTTTAAGGCATGTGGATAGAAGGAGAGGGCCTTAGGGGGTGGCCTCCCCAAGGGACTTCGGTCACCTTGTGGTGGTGGTTGTTGCAAAATTTCTTCAAAGGAGAGGAAGTTGTTGTAACAACGTTTGCAAATTTTCTAAATTTTTGGAGATTTTTTCCAGCTTTGTTCTTCTTGGAATGACCCCCCTTTTATAGGCTTTTGGTGGTCATGAGGAGAGTTTATGAGCATTCATTGCATTAATGCTCCATGATGGGAGTAATTACATGTTTTTAATTCATGATTTTGTAACTCCTTTTTCTTGGCTTTTGATTGGCCGATGGAGAATAAATGGCTTTTAATTGCCTTTAAGCTCCATGATGGGAGGAGTTACATGGTTTAATGCCATGATTGCTTTGACTTGTAACTCATTTTTCCTCGCTTCTGATTTGGCTGTCCAAAATAATGTGTTAATTGTTAGTTTTATGGTCTCAATCAATTAAGATTGATGTAATAAATTGATTAATTTCTTTATTTATCAATATATTCATGTTTTCCATTCATGAGATGAATGGTGTTTTATTACTTATATCCACATAACCAATACAAATGACATACTGGCTAATGCGATAAACCGGAGTCCGCAAATGTATTAGATGTAACACGTGTGTAGATAAGATCCATATACAGGAGACATGTGTCACAAATCTTATATTTAAAATGATTCACAACCAGTGATGAGATTGGGCATCTCATCTGACAAGGTTGCAGTATCATGATCACTATAAGATAGTGTGATCTGTCTCAATCATCGGAATGTAAGATTCTAGATCATTATACTAGTACATTGGATGTATTGAAGGACCATGAGAAGCACCTCAAGAACACTGTCTTTATTTTAAGGTCTGCTCTCATAATTCCCTAGCAATGGGCTCTAAACCCTGAGACATTGATGAACTCAAGTTTCTATCTATTCATTTGCTTTGAGTCACCAATGAGTGAGCCCAACTGTCGGTCAACACCTCGGTGTCTTGGGTACGTGGTAGTAGGACTATGGGAACATTTAATGGTCAAGATGGAATCTATCGTATCCCCTTGTGTCAATTAATGGATTTATCATTGGTACGTGCGCACCCATTCCAATTAAGAGTTAATTGGATGGTACTAATGATAACTATAATTAATTGGGTCTCAAGGATAATAAGATATGGATCTAAATTGGTGGGACAGTTTGCCAAATTGATCCATGGATATTGATGGAGGGGCCTACTTGTAGTGATAGGGAAGTTTAGGGTCTTCATGTAATTTATTCCTAAGACTGGAGTTTAATTGCATTTATTTAGTGGAGTTATTTGTAATTAACTGTGGGCCTGGATTGCACATGAGATGTGGGGTTGTGGTGTCCCAGTTGGAGCCAGCTTTCTATGGAATCCCTAGTGGTCCCCACATTATCCCAAGATTGGATCATTAGTAATTCTATTTGAACTCAAAAGGAAAGCTACTATTTCTATTTTGAAGTGAGACTTCTAATAGTGGTAATAGTAGGAAGAGTAAGTTACTAATTATTATGGAAATGAGACTTCTAATAATAAACGAAGAGGAGATTGCTAAAAGCTATATATAGAGGAACAATAGGGCTTGGACGTCCAATGCTATTCCATGCATTGGAATTCACGCCCAAGCCCCATTCAAGTGCAAGAGTTACACATCTTTGCTCTCCTTCTTCTTCTAGTTTCTTTTCCGGTTTCCCTAGAGTTTCTAGTTAGTTTTTCTCTTGGAGATTCCACCATCTTCTTTGAGAAAAGAGATCCGAGACGAGTCATAGCGTGGAAGACGATTGGGTCTTGGAGATTCTGATTTGGTTTCTGATAGCGTTTCATCATCAAAGAAAGAAATCAACTCCTCCCTTAGAGCACAACCGAGTTCCATAGGTATGATCTACTTCCTTACATGTTGTGGATTTCGTGGTTGCTTGTATGCTGCTATTTCTATCATCTAGATAGAGTATATTACTGTACATGGTGATGAGAAAGAAGCCATGGCTCCTGGATTGGGTTTTGTAGCCTTCTGGATAGTCGATCCCTGAGTCAAGTGGGTCAAAAGTTTTGAAAACCTACCCTAGAGGCCCACCTATTTCCAACAAAATAAAAGTGGAGACGACCCCTTTTTTGTAATCAGGCTGTCTCCTTGTCTTTCTGTAACATTCAAATGATGAAATGAGAAATAAAAGCTTCTGCAAAGACTTTTTCACTTCTCAATTACTCTCTCCATTTTGGGCGAAACAGAAGTATATCGTAATGTGCTCCCATTCCACTTGGGAATCTCAAGCTTATGCAATAGCCCTGGGGGCTTCTGATGCATATCTTTGATTTGCTGGCACGACAAACATCTTGCAACATAGACAGCTATCTCCTTAGCATAATTCTTTGGTTGTTGTATTCCATTACAAGAAAATCACTTTCATTCTATTCTTTATTTTGGATTCAACGGTACTCACAAATCACATGTATTGGATTTTAAAATTTCATACATTTTGTTCTGCATTGATAGACATACATTTTTCAAGTTGTTTTTAAACTACATGTGGCTTGTATTTTACTTCAATCAAATATCTTTTTGTGATTTTCACTTTCAAATGCTTTTAGCATACATTCATGAGCTACTTCTTTAAGTTTGATTGAAGACCTCATGCATCACAAGCTTTGGTTTTTAAACTTCACAAGTTGTTTAAACTAGATAGGTATATCTTTTACAAGTTGTTTTTAACATGTGATTAGCATTCCAACCTCAATCAGCTATTTTTATGATTTTAAATTCTAAAATCATTTGGCATACATTTAGGAGCTTTCATTTTATATTTGATTGATGACATCATGCATACAAATTGAGCATTCAGCTTTGCATTTTTAGGGTATATGTGTGACTTGCATTATCACTTTCATATTTGCCTATTTAGAGGCATTATATTGTGCTTAAATTGTATCTCTTTTTGTGTACTTTTAACACATTTTAGAGAGAAAACCTTAGCTTTGTAAAGGTTATTACTTAGCCTTTTAAAAGCATATTGTAGAGGTTATTGCTTAGCCTATTGAAAAGCTTATTGTAGAGGTTATTGCCTAGCCTAGAAAAGCATAGTATAAAGGTTATTACTAAGCCTATTGAAAAATATAAATTGAGATAGTGGAAAATCCGGTGGGGTCTAAGAACACAAGCTGGTTGTAGATGCAGGCATTGAGGTTGAACCACTATATATCAATGTGTGGTGGTGAATGCTTTATGGCGATCGTATATAGCTTCCACACTTTATTCATTTCATAATCATCACTTGTGCCTTATTATTTTAAAAAAATAAGAATTTGACATAATTGGCAAAGTATTAAGCTCACCCTATTCAACACCCCCCCGCGCCCCCCCCCCCCCCCCCCTCCCCATCTAGGGTTCGGATCCCAGACTTTTAATTGGTATTAGAGCATAGTTACTCCCAATTGAAATCCTATCGAAGTAGGACTTTCAATTCTTATCAGAGCTTTGGTGCTCTTGATTCGATGAAAAGACGTAGAGTCAGAACCCTAGTGTTGTGCATTTATTAAAATCATTAAAATGGTTTCCAATATCTTTAAAAATGAAAGTTTCCCTTCTAGCTCACTCTTTCCCCTAAGAAACAGTCTAACTAATCTAAGTCGTTTCTAGTAAATTTCCAAGTGTACCCTAGTTGGTGTGCTATCAAAAGTAAACCCTCAAGGACAATTCTATCAAAACCTTAGGTGGATTCCCAAAGGTAGATACTTAGACAAACCTTTTTAGGCCTTGAACCTCATTAGACCAATGATGGTCTCGCTTATTCGCTCGTGGGAGTACCGGGGTCAGCGGACGTGAGAATCCATGGGGTCTAACCCTTTTATGACCGGAGACAAAGCGAACATCAATTATTTTGTACGGCTATGTGTCGGATGTGAATTTTGACCCCCCCAAGAAATGCATGGCTCGGGAAATCCCCATTCATCTATATATGCTATTTAAATTTTACATGGAAAATAAGGATTCCGACTACTCTCAAAATCGACGGATCACGATCGCCAGCTACGATAACGGCCGTAATACCGTTATTCGACGAAAGCCGAAGATATATGGGGAGAACAATAATAAGGTGGGTTCTTCCTCTCGTCTAATGTGCTGCCGGCAACACACAACGATTGTCCTGTTACATTGATTTGGGTCTCTTTAGGTATCTTTGACGATGGGTCAATTCAGGGTCATGAGTTAAAGTCCAAATAAAGGTTAATTCTCACATAACATAATCATAGTATATCCAAGTAAGATAAAGTAACTAAAATAAAAAAAATAAAAAAGGGGAGGTGCCAAATATTTAAGAAAAGGATCGACCCCAGTCCCGGGTACCCTGATCAAATCCCTTGACAAAATAGGGTTTAAAGGCTGACTTTTCAAGCTAAAATGATGATGCAAATAAGACTTTGACTTGTGATTTCTATGTTTTTCGTGTGCGATACACGAGTGATAAAAGTGAAAAGCCAATGGGCCATGATTGATTGGAGGTGGCCGATGGGACAGTGTTGATTGGGGTGGCCAATGGGCTGTGATTGTTTATAAGCGTGTGCGAAATCACTCATCTCGTTATTCTCATTTATTCAATTTTAGAAATCAATTCTTTGTTCCCATTGATCATTAAGTTTGATTAAATATCCGGCACTAGAGGTGGGGGAAGAAATAAATGAAAAACCTTTTTGGGTTTATATTGTTCGTTTTATAGTTTTTATGGCTTTTTTTATATGGGAAGTGGGACTTCTAATAATAAAAAAAGAGTAGGATACTTTAAGCTATAAATATGAGAGGAGGGAGGCTTGGACATCCCATGCACGTCCCCACCTAGGGATTCACGCCCAAGGTCTTTTGTGCAAGAGTTGCACATGCTCCTCCTCTCTTCCCTCTTCTACTTCTCTTCTAGTTTCCTTAAGAGCTTTCTCTTGGAGATCTCACCCATCTTCTTGAGAAAGGAGAATCTGATACGAGTCATAGCGTGGAAGACTATTGGGTCTTGGAGATTCTAATTTGGCTTGTGAAAGTGTTTCATCATCAAAGAAAGAAATCAACTCCTCCCTTAGAGCACAACCGAGCTCCATATGTATGGTCTACTTCCTTGTATATTGTGGATTTCATGGTTGCTTGTATGCTGCTATTTCTATCTTCTAGATAAAGTTTTCTACTGTACATGATCATGAGAAAAAGGACGCGGATCCTGGATTGGCTTTTGTAGCCTTCTGGATAGTTGATCCCTGAGTCAAGTGAGTCAAAAGTTTTGAAAACCTATCCTAGAGGCCCACCTATTTCCAACATTTATATAGTGGAGTTATTTGCAATTAACTGCGGACCCGGATTGCACATGAGATGTGGGCTCGCGGTGTCCTAGTTGGAGCCATCTTTCTATGGAATCCCTAGTGGTCCCCACGCTAGCCCAAGATTGGATCATTACTAATTCTATTTGAACTAAAAAGAGAAAACTACTATTTCTATTTGAAGTAAGACTTCTAATAAAGGTAATAGTAAGAATAGTGAGTTACTAATTATTATGGAAGTTGGACTTCTAATAATAAACAAAGAGGAGGTTGCTTAGGCTATAAATAAGAGAGGAAAGGAGGGCAGGATGTCCATGCTTGTTTTCACATTGGAATTCACGCTCAACCTTCTCCATTGTGCAAGAGTTGCACATCTCTCTCTCCTTCCCTCTTCTAGTTTCCCTTTGAGGTTCTAGTTAGTTTTTCTCTTGGAGATTCCACCATCTTCCTTGAGAAAAGAGATATGAGACGGGTCATAGCGTGGAAGATCAAAAGGTCTTGGAGATTTTGATTTGGTTTGTGAAAGTGTTTCATCATCAAAGAAAGAAATCAACTCCTCCCTTAGAGCACAACCGAGCTCCATAGGTATGATCTACTTCCTTGTATGTTGTGGATTTCGTGGTTGCTTGTATGCTGCTATTTCTATCTTCTAGATAGAGTTTTCTACTATACATGATCATGAGAAAGATGACATGGATCCTGAATTGGGTTTTGTAGCCTTCTGGATAGTTGATCCCTGAGTCAAGTGGGTCAAAAGTTTTGAAAACCTATCTTAGAGGCCCACATATTTCCAACAGAGATGTGGGGTCGAGGTGTCCCACTTGGAGCCAACTTTCTATGGAATCCCTAGTGGTCCCCACACTAGCCCAAGATTGGATCTTTACTAATTCTACTTGAACTCAAAAGGGAAACCTACTATTCCTATTTGAAGTAAGACTTCTAATAGTGGTAATAGTGGGAATAGAGAGTTATTAATTATTATGGAAATTGGACTTCTAATGATAAACGAAGAGAGAAGTTGCAAAAACTATAAATAGGAGAGGAGAGGTGGCCTTGGACGTTGACTACTCTATCCCTTGGAGTTCATGCCTATCTCCCCTAGTGTGCAAGTGTTGCACTTCCACTTTTTCCTCTCTCTCTCTCTCTCTCTCTCTTCTAGTTCCCTTCTAGTTTCCTTAGAGATTCTAGTTAGTCTTTCTCTTGGAGATTCCACCATCTCTCTTGAGGAAAGAGATCTGAAGCGGGTCATAGCGTGGAAGATGATTGGGCATTGGAGATTCTGATTTGCATTGTGGAATAGTTCTACATCAAAAGGTTTAATCAAATTCTCCATTATAGCATAACCGAGCTCCATAGGTAGTATCTACTCCTTGTATGTTGTAGAATTTCGTGGTTGCTTATTAGGTGCTGTTTCTATCTTCTTGTAGCTTTATTTGCTGACCATGATGGCTGGGATTGAGGACATGCATCCTGGATTGGGGTTTGTTGGCTTTTGGATAGATGATCACTACTTCTAGTTGGTCAAAAGTTTTTGAAACCTATCCTAGAGGCCCACCCACTTCCAACATTAATGACCATATTAACTTCTTATGAAACGGGTCATTTAACTGCATTAAGTGGTCGACGAGGCGCTTGATGAGTCGCGGGCCGCACCGCGTCTTTTGGAATTCTTCTTGCGATGATCGCCAATGGATTCACATGTTGATTGATGTCAGATGACCATGTAACTTTAGACAGTGATTGCTATTAGTAGGCCGGTAACATCTATCCTGTCGATTTCTCGATCAGTCGGACAGAAAGTGTGTTTTCTTAGTTGGTTGATTGACGTTTTTGAAGCGTCCGCTGATGATCCCATGCTTTTGACTGTGGATCCGAGATGTTGATGAAGATTGGTCAATTTCGTGCCCCAAAACTTAGATTTTTAGAATATCACAGGGGGCAGACATCTCGAAACGCGAAAAGGACCGAAAAAATGGCCCTTCGGGCGAAAATCTTGCGACCCAGATGGCGACCATGGGGGATTTTTTCCCCTTTTGGTCGTCGATTTTCGGCCGTTTTTCGGTTTTTTTCTTTTCTTTTTTCTTCAGTATTTTTCTTGACATTTTTTTACATCTTTTGGCCAGATTTCCTTGGAGAGATCTTGACGGGAATCCTTGCATATTAGAGTGCAAATTTTTCGATTTTTTGGGAAAGCCGAAGACTTGGTCGTGCGGAGTTTGCCGATTTTCCGTCACACGCCAAAACTAGATCAAACGATGTCGAAATGACCTCAAATTTGAGGTGAAGCCTACTGAGCAGTAGATAAGATCAACCATAGGCTTTTGTTTGAGTTTTGAAGCCGTATGGGGTCTCGTCGCCAATAGACTTGATTTTGTTGCGAGAAAGATGCCACACTTTGATGTACGGTCAACCGATGTCCGATTAATTTGAAATTTGATAGGAAGCCTATTGAAGTCATTTTGAGACGATCTATTAGCTCCAATTTGGAAGTCATGGTCCCGGGGAGCTTCACCGCGGGGAGGCCTGATTTGGCTTCTGAGAGTCAAAGTCTGGTCAAATGTCATCAAAATGACATGAAATTTGACGTGTAGCCCTTTGGAAGCATGTTGAAGCCACCCATGTGCTTTGTTTGATGAGTGAGGGCTTCGGTGGTTCTTGCCGCCGAAAGGCTTGATTTTGCTGTTTGAGGGTTGATGGAGGGCCAAACATTGTTAGTTTGACTTGAAACTTTACATGAAGCCTTTTGGAGGTATTCTGAGACCATCCATAGGCTCTAATTAAAGATTTGATATCTTCGACACTGTCGCCGCTGGGAGAGCTGACTTTGCTACGACTATTTCCTTTTTGGGCCAAACAATGTCGAAATGGCCTGGAATTTGATGTAGAGCCTCCTAGTGGCATTTTGAGGCCAATTGTGTGCTCTATTTTGTCTGTCAGGGTCTCTAGCTTCACTACCGTCGGGAGCTCCTGCTCAGCTCCTGGAAGAGCGAAGCTAGGCCAAAGGATGTTAAAATGACCCGAAACTTCATGTGTACCATTCTTTTAGCTGTTTTGAAGGATCTTACAGTTTTTGTTTGATTCTGACAAAATCTGATGCTTAAAATGACATTTGCCTATTTGTGGTAAGATACGGCTCCATGTAGCTTTCGATGTTGAAGAGGCAAAGTGACATTTTTTGTGTCAACTGTTCGAAAAGAGCTTCCGCTAGGAACCCTAGATATTGCTTACAGATCACTACGGAAATAATTATAAATGAAGATGATCAAAAACCTTACCTGCGAGATCTCTCTGATTTGGTCTCAATCTTTCTTATTTGATCTCGATCTTACAGCAACCCGAAAATCTCAAGATCTTCTATTGTATTCCTCTATACTCGAACTCGCACCAGGGAGTGGGCCTCTTCTGCGAATTCTCTCTGCTCTCCAAAACAAGATTTCTCTTATGTTTTACCTAAAGAGTAATAGCGCATATTTATAGGCTAAAATAGGGACATTAAGAAGTAAATAAGGATAGGCTCCTTATGGAAGCAGGAAACCCTAATTCGACCCAAATTAAAATCATAGTTCCATAAATTACAATTCAGTCCAGTAGAGAATTATAATTGCACTCATGTCCTTATTCTCAAAATAATATTTCGAGCTTCATGTTATTAAATGCTTATTAATCTCCCCACGTTAAGAATTTAGATATCCATCGATTAAATAATTACTGACATCTATATTTAATCGATATCCTTATAATTCCTTGAGACCTTATACTTAACTTATTTGATATGTCGGACACAAAGTCCACCTGCAGGGTTTGTCATAATCAAAACTTAAAAGCTTCATCAAGGGGATTTCATCAATCCCTATTACGGGACGTGGATTCCGTCAATAAACTAATATGCACTATACATGTTGTGTAGTCATCCAATTCACTAAGATTGTTGACTCATAAAAGATCTCACTGCTTCGTAAATCAAAATGCCAAACACTAAATGCATGTGTCTATTATTTATGTCTGGATTAAGAGTACAAGCACTCATAATAACCATTTGGATGTTAATCATCTCATATAGTCGGTAAAAAGACAATAAACCCAAAAGCAGTCCTGTTCAATACACACAAAGCGGACTAGCATAATGAGTCGAAACTATACCGTTTCCTGCAGCCAAGACAAGCCTGCTGAAACATCATGCTACAATCATATCAATGGTGTGTCCAAATCCATCTAGATTGTGAACGACAACTTATATTCTATGAGAACCGACAAATAGGTCTTCCGTGTATAAGTAAAACTCTACACACCAGCTTGTCTATTTTATAGAGTAAAAGACACATATGCATAATTATAAATAATGCAACCATTTGCCCATACAAAATCTCAGTTAGATGAAAAGACAAAATATACTAATAAATAAATCATTCGAAGAAAAATACATAAAAGTATGCTTTTAGTATAAATTTCCTACAAACAACCATCATCTCCCAGATCCTTCATCAAGAAGCCTAGAAACTCTGCCATTGTGAAAACTCTCTCCTTCATCCGTTAGGTGAGAATCAGGCAGTGATAGGTGCTTTCTCCTGGGGCCTAGGCGATAGCCTCTGAAGCTCGACCTTTGTTCTTCTCACCAGGGAGGAGAGATAGAGATTTTCTCTGCTGTTCCGAAGCAGACTTCTCTGATTAATCTTTCTTCCCCATCCATGGTGATGAACTACAAGGACTGACTGAAGAAGCTTAATTGCAGACTTCTCCAATCCAGTCTCCAGCAAGTCCTCGAAGACAGCAACCATCTCCTCCCTCCCCTCCTTCCACCTAAGTTTTTCATTATTTTGATCTCCTAAGCTTGATGGGAGGGGTTGTAAAAAAAATTGTAAACAACCTACACTCAGAAGGTAAAGCAATGAAGAACCCATGTAAAATATGTTAGTTTTATGGTCTCAATCCATTAAGATTGATGAAATAAATTGATTAATTTCTTTATTTATCAATATATTCATGCTTTCCTTTCATGAGATGAATGGTGTTTTATTACTCGATTACACATAACCAATATGAATGACATGATGGTTCATGAGATGAACCGGAGTCCATAAGTATACTAGATGCAATACATGTGTATGGATGAGATCCACATACGGGAGACATGTATAGCAAATCTTATACTTGAATAGCTTTACAACCAATGATAAGACTAGACATCTCATCTGACAAGGTTGCAGTACTTTGATTACTATCAAATAGTGTGATTTGTCTCGATCATCAGAATGTAAGATTCTAGATCACAATACTGGTACATTGGATGTATTGAAGGACCATGAGAAGCACCTTATGAACACTGTCTTCACTTTAAGGTCTGCTTTTATAATTCCCTAGCAATAGGCTCTCAATCCTGAGACATTAATGAACTTAAGTTTCTATCTGTTCATTTGTTTTGAGTCACCAATGAGTGAAGCCAATCGTAGGTCAACCCCACGATGATTTGGGTACGTGGTGGTAAAGCTGTGGGAACATTCGATGGTCAAGATGGAATCTATCTTTAATATCCCCTTGTGTCAATTAATGGATTTATCATTGGTAAGTGCGCACCCATTCCAATTAAGAGTTAATTGGATCGGTACAAAATGATCATTATAATTGGGGCACAAGGATAATAAGATATGGATCTAAGTTTGGAAGACAGGTCCAATTGATCCATGGATATTGATGGAGGGGCCTACTTGTAGTGATAGGGAAGTTTAGGGTCTTCATGTAATTTATTCCTAAGACTGGAGTTTAATTGCATTTATTTAGTGGAGTTATTTGTAATTAACTGTGGGCCTGGATTGCACATGAGATGTGGGGTTGTGGTGTCCCAATTGGAGCCAGCTTTCTATGGAATCCCTAGTGGTCCCCACATTAGCCCAAGATTGGATCATTAGTAATTCTATTTGAACTCAAAAGGAAAGCTACTATTTCTATTTTAAAGTGAGACTTCTAATAGTGGTAATAGTAGGAAGAGTAAGTTACTAATTATTATGGAAATGAGACTTCTAATAATAAACGAAGAGGAGATTGCTAAAAGCTATATATAGAGGAACAATAGGGCTTGGACGTCCAATGCTATTCCATGCATTGGAATTCACGCCCAAGCCCCATTCAAGTGCAAGAGTTACACATCTTTGCTCTCCTTCTTCTTCTAGTTTCTTTTCTGGTTTCCCTAGAGTTTCTAGTTAGTTTTTCTCTTGGAGATTCCACCATCTTCTTTGAGAAAAGAGATCCGAGACGGGTCGTAGCGTGGAAGACGATTGGGTCTTGGAGATTCTGATTTGGTTTGTGATAGCGTTTCATCATCAAAGAAAGAAATCAACTCCTCCCTTAGAGCACAACCAAGTTCCATAGGTATGATCTACTTCCTTACATGTTGTGGATTTCGTGGTTTCTTGTATGCTGCTATTTCTATCTTCTACATAGAGTTTATTACTGTACATGGTGATGAGAAAGAGGCCATGGATCCTGGATTGGGTTTTGTAGCCTTCTGGATAGTCGATCCCTGAGTCAAGTGGGTCAAAAGTTTTGAAAACCTACCCTGGAGGCCCACCTATTTCCAACAAAATAAAAGTGGAGACGACCCTTTTTTTGGTAATCAGGTTGTCTCCTTGTCTTTCTATAACGTTCAAATGATGAAATGAGAAATAAAAGCTTCTGCAAAGACCTTTTCACTTCTCAATTACACTCTCCATTTTGGGCGAAACAGAAGTATATCGTGATGTGCTCCCATTCCACTTGGGAATCTCAAGCTTATGCAATAGCCCTGGGGGCTTCTGATGCTTGGCTTTCATTTGCTGGCACGACAAACATCTTGCAACATTGCCAGCTATCTCCTTAGCATAATTCTTTGGTTGTTGTATTCCATTACAAGAAAGTCACTTTCATTCTATTCTTTATTTTGGATTCAACGGTACTCACAAATCACATGTATTGGATTTTAAAATTTCATACATTTTGTTTTGCATTGATAGTCATACATTTTTCAAGTTGTTTTTAAACTACATGCGGCTTGTATTTTACTTCAATCAAATATCTTTTTGTGATTTTCACTTTCAAATGCTTTTGGCATACATTCATGAGCTACATCTTTAAGTTTGATTGAAGACCTTATGCATCACAAGCTTTGGTTTTTAAACTTCACAAGTTGCTTAAACTAGATAGGTATATCTTTTACAAGTTGTTTTTAACATGTGATTAGCATTCCAACCTCAATCAGCTGTTTTTATGATTTTAAATTCTAAAATCATTTGGCATACATTTAGGAGCTTTCATTTTATATTTGATTGATGACATCATGCATACAAATTGAGCATTCAGCTTTGCATTTTTAGGGTATATGTGTGACTTGTATTATCACTTTCATATTTGCCTATTTAGAGGCATTATATTGTGCTTAAATTGTATCTCTTTTTGTATACTTTTAACACATTTTGGAGAGAAAACCTTAGCTTTGTAAAGGTTATTACTTAGCCTTTTAAAAGCATATTGTCGAGGTTATTGCTTGGCCTATTGAAAAGCTTATTGTAGTGGTTATTGCCTAGCCTAGAAAAGCTTAGTGTAAAGGTTATTACTAAGCCTATTGAAAAATATAAATTGAGATAGTGGAAAATCCGGTGGGGTCTAAGAACACAAGCTGGTTGTAGATGCGGGCATTGAGGTTGAAGCACTATATATCAATGTGTGGTGGTAAATGCTTTATGGTGATCGTATATAGCTTCCACACTTTATTCGTTTCATAATCATCACCTGTGCCTTATTATTTTAAAAAAATTAGAATTTGACATAATTGGCATAATATTAAGCTCACCCTATTCAACCCCCCCTCCCCATCTAGGGTTCGAATCCCAGACTTTTAATCGGTATTAGAGCTTAGTTACTCCCAATTGAAATCCTATCGAAGTAGGACTTTCAATTCTTATCAGAGCTTTGGTGCTCTTGATTTAATGAAAAGACGTAGAGTCAGAACCCTAGTGTTGTGCATTTATTAAAATCATTAAAATGGTTTCTAATATATTTAAAAATGATAGTTTCCCTTCTAGCTCACTCTTTCCCCTAAGAAACAGTCTCACTAATCTAAGCCGTTTCTAGTAAATTTCCAAGTGTACCCTAGTTGGTGGGCTATCAAAAGTAAACCCTCAAGGACAATTCTATCAAAACCTTAGGTGGATTCCCAAAGGTAGATACTTAGACAAACCTTTTTAGGCCTTGAACCTCATTAGACCAATGATGGTCTCGCTTATTCGCTCGTGGGACTACCAGGGTCAGCGGACATGAGAATCCATGGGGTCTAACCCTTTTATGACCGGAGACAAAGCGAACATCAACTATTTTGTACGGCTATGTGTCGAATGTGAATTTCGACCCCCCCCCCCCTCCCCAGAAATGCATGGCTCGGGAAATACCCATTCACCTATATATGCTATTTAAATTTTACATCGAAAATAAGGATTCCGACTACTCTCAAAATCGACGGATCACGATCGCCAGCTACGATAACGGCCGTAATACCGTTCTTCGACGAAAGCCGAAGATATATGGGGAGAACAATAATAAGGTGGGTTCTTCCTCTTGTCTGATGTGCTGCCGGCAACACACAATGATTGTCCTGTTACATTGATTTGGGTCTCTTTAAGTATCTTTGATGATGGGTCAATTCAGGGTCATGAGTTAAAGTCCAAATAAAGGTTAATTCTCATATAACATAATCATAGTATATCCAAGTAAGATAAAGTAACTAAAAAAAAAACGGGGGGAGGTGCCAAATATTTAAGAAAAGGATCGACCCCAGTCCCGGGTACCCCCTTCAAATCCCTTGGCAAAATAGGGTTTAAAGGCTAACTTTTCAAACCAAAATGATGATGCAAATGAGACTTTGACTTGTGATTTCTGAGTTTTTCGTGTGCGATACATAAGTGATAAAAGTTAAAAGCCAATGGGCCGTGATTGATTGGAGGTGGCCGATGGGCCAGTGTTGATTGGGGTGGCCGATGGGCTGTGATTGTTTATAAGCGTGTGCAAAATCAATCATCTTGTTATTCTCATTTATTCAATTTTCAAAATCAATTCTTTATTCCCATTGATCATTAAGTTTGATCAAAATATTTGGCACCGGAGGTGGGTGGAGAAATAAATGAAAAACATTTTTGGGTTTATTTTGTTGGTTTTATAGTTTTTATGGCTTTTTTTATATGGGCTAGAAGGGCTTAACTAGGGGATTTTACTTGGTTTCACGTAATTAATACTTTATTACTGATCATTGGATTAACCCTAGCCTAAGGTCCTAGACCGCCCGCATCAACTTTCTCAGTCCCCTAACGGAACAGGAAATGTGATGGGGCGAAGCTTAATACTCTAACCTACCTAACCAGGTAATCCTATCTAAACCTAGGGTGTAAATAGGCTAAGTCTAATAGTTCTTGCACCTAAGCAATTGGTTGCATGTGACTTTGTTAGTTCAGTTTATTTTAAGTTGAAGGTCGGTTAAGAAGTGGATTAGAGGTATTTTAGGGCTCTAATTAATGTGTTCAGGGTTTTGGAATTTCGGGTTTTTATTTAAAAGGTGAAATAATGTCGAAATCGGCGAAACAGGGTTGGCAAAGGACTTGGGCGCCCAGGAGGTGGCGTCTGAGTCACTCTGGTGACTTGGGCACACTGGCAGTGGCGCCTAAGTGGTTATTCTAAGTGATTTGGCTAGTGGTGATGGTATCGGCATTATTTTTGAAATTCCGGGAGTTTTGAGGACTATATTTTGGTCTTTGAATGTTTTAAGGTCTTGTGGTATTCAGTTATAGTCAAATTTAAATCGAAATTCGAAACGTAATCGAAAATCACAATTCGGTGTTTTAAATGTAGGGTAGGCGCCCAGGGGGTGGTGCCTATCTTGACAGTTTATGGTTTTTGTGATTTCCAAGGTAATTCTCTTATATTCTGAATTCCAATGGGTCTTGATGAATTTTAACGTTTCAAGGTGTTTCAAGTCTCTGATGTTTAAATGTCAAAGTGATTCGAATTCGGATTTCGAAACCAAATCAAGAATTCGCATTTTACTGCAAGTGGAAGGATAGGCACCAAGGGGGTGGCGCCTAGGTGGATCATCTTTGATTTCCAAGTATTCCGGATGGGACTTGATTATTGATCTTTGGGTCCAGGGATTGTTTTAGGTTCTGGTCTTAATTAATTTAAGTGATAAGGTGTTTAGTTATTTCTTTTTTAGTTGAGGTGGTGGATCGAGGTCAAAGTGTTGGCTAGGCGCCACAGGGGCGGTGCCTAAGTTGTTGTTCGTTGGTTTGTAAGGGTTTTGGGTATTTTAAGGGTATTTTAGACTGAACCTTTTAGGAATTGGATGTCTTTCAATGGGAAATGTCTTTTTGTATTCAATTAGGATCAGCTTGAACGTCAATTAATTAGGCTAAGTTATGAGTTGGATTTTTTTTTTTTTATTTTGGAAAATAGGAAGGCTGGGCACCCGGCGTGTGGTGCCAAGGTGGACTTGGTAGGATGGGCACCCAGGAGTGGCGCCCAGGTGGATGTTTGCTTTAGGGTTGTTTTGATGATTCCTAGGCCAATTCAAGTTTTGAAATGGTTAAAGGACTTAATGTGTTTGGATGGGGAGTATTTATTTGCATTCAACTAGGATGGAATTAGATTTTAATTAATTGCGTTAATTGTTTTAATCGATGTTTTTTCAAGGGAATTGGACAGGATAGGCGCCCAAGGGATGGTGCCTAGGTGGAGTTCGCAGACTGGGCCCCCAGGGGGTGGTGCCCAAGTAGACAGTTTTGACGCTCGGGTCGGTTTTGTGTTTTTTAGGTTGATTCGAGATTGAGCTTTTGTGGTTTAATGTATTTGGAAGAAAGGTGTTCTATTGCGTTGATTAGGATTAAATTAGATTTCAATTAATTAGGTTTCTTGGTGATTGGAGAGGATGGGCGCCCAGAGGGTGGTGTCTAGGTGGATGTGGTAGGATGGGCGCCTAAGGAGTGGCGCCCAAGTGGACATTTTTGTGGTTTGAGTTGGTTCAATGTATAAGACCCCGCCCTGAGAGTTTCCGATTAGTGCTAATTAAGACGTGCTTTAGTTATGGGTGAGATTAGTGAGTTTTGTTTAGTGTGGATTAGAATAGATTTTATTTAGCTTTGGATTATTTTGGGAACTCTTTTGATTTAGTGGGGCCCTTTGGGGGTTCCTGTATTGCGTTATGAGTGACTTTGGGTTTTATCGGATAATTCTAAGAATCGGTATTTTACTTCGTTTGATGTTTTTTATTATTCCCGACAACTTTCATGTTTGCCCTGTTTCCATTCGAGACCTCTAGACCCTACTTTGCTAATAATAGGGGTAAAACAATCTTTTGCACAAAAATCTGGACACTATTTTCAATGTCTCCGAAACCCGTGAAATATATACTTTTTGGAAACTAGAAATTTCGACGAACAATTCTTCCTTCTTCGTCGAATCCATCCGAGGCTCGGAAGATGGTGTTTTCAACCCTAGAAGCTGAGTAAGTTGTGGGACCCATTGCCATTGTCTATAAAAGGGAGAGTCTTCTTCCTTCTTCCTCTTCTTGCAATTCTTCTTGTAGAGACTTGGCTAAGGCAACCTAGGGTTTTCTTCTCCCCTTTTCTTGCTTCTCCATCTCCCAATCACTCTCAAACTCTTGCTAAAAGAAAAATAGAGGCTACAACCTTCTTCCTCACTATGCTAGCTTCCTATTGACACCATTTGTGGAGAAATCCATCTACTCCAAGGTTCACTTTGAACAAGCTCTTGCCATTAAAGGACCTTTCATGTAAGTAATCTTTCCCATCTTCTAGATTGTGCTTCTACTAGCCCTAGAGAGTCTTCATTTCCATTATTAGAAGTTATCTCCCTCTACTTCTTGATTTTGACATTCTAGGGTTGTGATGAGTGTCATTTTGGGGATTTTGTGTAGATTGTGGAATTTGAGCTTGAGAGAAGTGCTTAGAGCTTGTTTAGCTTAATTGGAGACCAACGCAAGTGGATGAATGGATTTTCTTTAAATGATTTTATGTTTTAATGGAGTTATGGATTGGTTTTCACTATTCATCTTGCATGTGTTTTATAATCCAATTAATTGTTAGAAATGTACTTAATCTTGAGTTTCTTTCTCATTTAAATGTTCTCTTAAAGGTGTACATTTAAGTTGTATTTTGATATGTTTGGATTCCATTATTGGTGGTTGTGCATTGAATGAGACTTGGAAAGAGAATGGAGGTGCTTTTGGTTTCAAAGGGATGGTTGTTGGTGGACTTGAATGGAATGGAAGTTGGTGGGTGGAGGGTCATAAATATTGTATTAAGTGTTGGCTTAAATGAAGTTTTGAAGAGAAGGGAAGATGAGGTTCGGACTGCTGAAACAGAGAGTTTCTGAAGCAGTTTGCTCGAGTTAACCTCTCTTCGCTCGAGCGAACCCTTCACAGAACTTCTATCGCTTGAGCTAACCACCTTCTTCGCTCGAGCCTTCCTGTTCCAGAGCAGTTTGCTCGAGCGAACTCAACATCGCTCGAGCGAACCACTAACAGAACCTTGGTCGCTCAAGCCTCCCTTATGCTTCGCTTGACCTTTCCTGACTCGGAGTAGTTCGCTCGAGCGAACTCAACATCGCTCGAGCGAACCCCTCACAGAACTTTGGTCGCTCGAGCCTCCCTCCTTCTTAGCTCGAGCCCTCCTGACTTGAACAAGTCTGCTCGAGTGAACCCCCTGTCCGCTCGAGCGAACTGTACAGAATTCTTGGGTCTTTTTCATTGTTTTCAGATATGATATTTTAAGGGTTGGATGGGTTGTTTTGATGCCCTGCCACCTTTGAAGGACCTAGGGCATGGCATAAGGAGATTGACTTGGAAAGAAACCCCACTTCGGAAAATGTATTGGGAATTGTGGATTTATCAAACTGTATAAGGGAA
The DNA here is from genome assembly GCA_029852735.1 of Persea americana. Taxonomy (NCBI): domain Eukaryota; kingdom Viridiplantae; phylum Streptophyta; class Magnoliopsida; order Laurales; family Lauraceae; genus Persea; species Persea americana. Next base: position 41,968,329 of record CM056813.1, read on the forward strand.
CTTGGGATGTCTATCATCATTCGAGTGCCATGCCAAGGGCAATAATAGACATACAAGGTCTTTATACATATTGTGTGAATACGGAAGCCCCTATACATAGTCCGTAATTGTACTAGAGTCATTGCACTGTTTTACTCAAATTATTCTTGTCTTAACCCGATTTCTCCCGATATCATTAGTTTTGTCTCAAATTATGGATTTATGGCCCTGACACGTCCTGCCAGCCCTGTTTATACATGAAAAGATAATGATGTTAAATGTGTGCCTATGAGCACCATGCCCCGCCTGCCTGAGTGTTTTACATCGAGATAGTTTTGTACATGTTTTGATTTCTCATGTAACCTATGAGTCGGCACCACTAAGCTTAGACGTCCTTGTCAGTCTGATCAACTGACTTGGGCCTCCCCATCGTGCTCCTGCCAGTTGCAACTTGGATCCTGTCCTGCCCCATTACCCGGTTCCGTGGCCACGGTCTTGTCTAGCTATATGTATATGTATATATTGTTGGTTCTCATCACTTCGCGTGTTCGAGCCCAATGCACTGAATGTGCTCTCATCACATTAGTGATGGAGAGGAATTAGCTTTAGTGTGGTTGCCATCTTGCTAATTCCCTGTTCTTTGATATCCTGCATGTTTTATCATATATATGCATTTTGACAAATGATATATCTTGTTTCATGGAAATAAATGTTTGGATAAATTTCAATGTCTTTCAATATATCTTTCAATTTCTCTTATTGTGTTATCTATTCACCCACCTGCCAGACCGTCGTGTCTGACCCATTTTTGTGGTACTCAGGTCCAGTCCCCGTTATTGCCTACGAGGAGGAGCCAGAGGAGGCGGTCGGTGAACCGCAATGATTAGTGGAGTGGCAAGCCGACAATGTCATTTAGACATTTGGTGGAGCTTTGAGTTACGAACACATTTTGGGGGATTATTGGTTTACTTTTGATTTACATTTTGGTTGTACTGGCCTTTGTTGGCCATTATTTTTGGGGAATGTTAACTTAACTGATCTTTTGTTTAAACTTCTAACTTTACATTTTGGGAAATGCCAAAGAGATCATTGCTTACTCTGACATCATGTCAGTTACATGTATTTATCAGTCTTGTGTTGTAAATGGATTAAGAATTCGATTTGCTACACGCTTTCACACCTATGTAAATGTTTTGTGAGTGTGTGTGAAATCCTCACCGCGGAAACCTGTGGGAAGTTAAGTGGATGTATATTCATAGTATTCATTGTTGTAACCACATATCAACATCGAAAATCCTCATTCGCGGGCCCGAACCCCGGTCTGGGGTCGCGACACGATTTTTTAGGTTAATTCGAACTTCTGGTTTCAATTGTTTTAAATTTCAAGGATGTTCTAGTGTATTGATTAGAATTGAATTCGGATTTAAGTTCAATTGGGGTTTCTTAGTGATTGGATAGGCTGGGCGCCCAGAGGGTGGTGCCCAAGTGGATGTGGCAAGATGGACGCCCAAGGGGTGGCGCCTAGGGGGGATGTGGCAAGATGGGCGCCCATGGGGTGGCGCCCAGGTGGCTATTTTTTAGAGTTTTTGTTGGTTTTGTTTTTTTGAGTTAATTCAAGTCCAAATTAGTTAAGGTTTCAAGTCTATTGATGTTGATAGTGTATTAATGTATTAATTCGAGTTTAATTGGTTAAGTTTTAATTTTAATTGATGGTTTCCAAGGGAATGGGACAGGATGGGCGCCCGGGGGGTGGTGCCCAGGTGTCTGTCTTTAGTTTCATGTTGGTTTTTGTTTTTAGGTTGATTCGGGGTTGAGTTAATTAGGGTCTCAGCTATTTTAGATTTAACGTTGTTTTGTTGTGTTAATTTGGATTGGTTTAAGGTCCTAATTAATTAGATAAAGTTTTAACCGGAGTGTCTTAGGGAATAAGCAAGCTGGATGCCCAGGGCGTGGTGCCTAGGTGGTCTTGGAAGGATGGACGCCTAGGGGGTGGTGCCCAGGTTACTGCGTTTTAGGTTTTTAGGTTTTTGTGTTTCTTAGTTACTTTTAATCCAAATTAATTAGGGTCGTAAGGTGATTGAAGGTGTTCTTAATGATTTGATGGTTCTTTAGTTAACTAATCATGATGTTTTAATTAATCTTAGGGTTTATCCTACTTAGGCACGAGGTTCAATAACCTAGACTATTTAGCTATTATTTTTGGATTTTCTATATATCTTTTAATCTATTTTTGGTTTCTTCTCCAATTTACTAGAGAGTAAGGAAAGCAAAGAAGTAGTTTTATGTTTTATGATTTATTTTTTGGGGGTTTTTTTATGAATTTATGATTCAAATGATCCTACGATATGAGGTGTGATAGGAATGATAATTCGAAGTTCAGAACACATCAAACAACCAAACATATCATAGTTATGCAACTCCTAAATGAACCGAATGCGGAAGATCGAAAGTTGTGCACAAAGGTGAAAAATTCCACTTGGGTCCCACACCTATAGTGTCTACCCTGTTCAGTCAAGGTTTTCAACGAATCGCAACGAGTGCACAATGTCCTAATGCGAACTACTAATGATGCAGCTAACAAATTTATGAGAAAACGATGCAACAGGTGAAGATCTAGAATCCGGACCCTGTCTCAGAAGGGTAGGCGCCTAAGGGGCGCCTCCCAGCCTGTCCGAGAGAGGGTAGGCGCCCAATGGGTGGCACCCAGCCTTTCTACCAAGGGCTTTTCGTGACTTTTTCGATCCAAATGATGATGATGATGCTACTAATGCGAGATCTAATCTAGTTATGCAATTAGAACTATGAAATCAATGCAGATCTACTCTATTAGAATGAACCTAAATATATTCCTAACATGATGATGCACTAATACCGTTTTTATCAAAACAAATATAGATCTATGATGCTTAAATGATCCTAAACATGTTCCTAAACAAGGATAATGGTAAAATGCAATGAAACGGAAGAGATCTAGAAATACCAGTTCGAATCACGTTCCTCTTTCCTCTTCATTTTCTCTGGATCTGAAGTTCTCTCTCTAATGGTGGCTACCTTTCTTCTTCTTGCTTATTCTCTATTTTTCTCTCTTTTAGGTTAGCTCCTCTGTAAATGAGGTTAAGAGATCCTTATATAGAGGTTTGGGACGAGTTTAGGAGGCTAGGGCTTCATTATTGTGTGTTTCTAGAAGGTCTCATGCATCCCAAGGTGGCTTAAGTTGTTTTAGGTCAATTTAGGGTTTGAGAGAGGATGGGGCCCATGGGGAGGCGCCCACATGGGCTGCTTAGTCTGGGCGCCGACAGGGTGGCGCCCAGGTGGTCCTGGAGAGTGTAGGTGCCCACAGGGTGGTGCCCAGATGGTTTGGGTTTCGCTTTTGGAACTTGGTCTCACTTGGAGTCGGGATTGAACGGCTAGATCTTCAGCTGGGGGGAACCTACACTAGCATTTAACTGACTGGGCACCACAGTGGTTGTGCCTTGGTGGATTTCAAGGCTGGGCGCCACATGGGTGGAGACTAGGTGGATTTTAGGGCTGGGCACCGCATGGGTGGTGCCTAGGTGGTTAGATTCGTCTTTGGAGCTTGGTCCCTATGTTTGAGTGGTCCCGGACTACTCTCAAGCCGAACAAGTAAATTTGGAGGTGGGCGCCCATGAGGTGGTGCCTACGTGCTTCTGGGCAGTGTGGCCATAGGGCTGGTGCCTATGTGGAATTCAGTAGGGTGGGTGCCACTTGGGTGGTGCCTAGATGGAGTCGATTCATTTTCGGAGTTCGGTCCCTACGTTGAGTTGTCCCGGTTTGTTTTTAGGCCAACTAATGGAATTTGGAGGGTGAGCACCCACCATGGGGTGCCTAGGTGGTCCTAGGCAGTGTGGGAGCCCAACATGGGGCGCCTAGATGGATTTCAGTAGGGTGGGCGCCACTTGGGTAGTGCCCAGATGGAGTCTCATCATTTTTTCTAAGGCAAACTTTGAAAACTCATAACTTTTGATTCACTTATTGGATTTGGACGTTCTACATATCGTTAGAAAGCTCTCGAAGTGAGGAATCCAAGGGTCCAAATTTCCTAATGATTAAGGGCTAGAAAAATGGGGGGCCTCTGAACCAATGGATCCAGCTTTTTAACTTAGGCTAACCAGGTGACATTTAGGCAAACTAAGTAGGGTCTTTCTAGGAATTGGCCTAAGCATATCTTAAGCGGTTCAGAAAAGGTTTGAATAGTGTCGCAGTTCACTCCTTGTGTAAGCAGTGGGTTGGACTCGAGATCTTGAGGCGATCTGGACTTTTCTCTCACAAATTTATAGAAATCGTTTAACTAAGTCTAAAATTATCAACAAGCATCTTCATCGTCACTAATTAATCTGAATTATGCCATTAATCATTCAATTATGGGTAAAATGGGGGCACCGCTATATATCACAAGTGTTTAAGGCTATCGTAAGGACCAAATGAGCTGTCTACAGTATGCCAAATTTTTTACTCTACTTGGAAATGACAAGTGGTGGTCTGTAGATCTACCTTCACAAGTAGAAAAGAAAATTAACTTTTTTCTAACTTTCATTGCACATGTGTTAAGTAAAGATATATGATTTGATTTGAATGCCGTGAAATGCGATTTTCATTTGTTTGCCGTGAAAGGCGATATGTTTTACGTGAAAGGCGATTTACAATTCTTATCAAAAGAAAAGACAAGAGTTGTGATTTTTTGTATATCTCTTTTAAAATACAAAATACAATGAAAAGTAAGAAAATGAGATCTAACTTCTCAGGAGATTGCGGGGACTCGTTCAGATTGATGATCGCAAGTCATGTTTGAACTTCGCCATTATCCTTCAGATGATATCAAAGGATGCCTTTGATTCTCTTAGCTCGGCTTAAATCTCAAATTGTTAGAGAATAAGGACCAAGAGGAGGTCCTATATCCAATAAAAATCTAAGTAGACGAGCTAAAAAGCTAAGTCTAAGCCATGGAGACAGAGAGAGAAGGCCTCAGAGGGGTGGCCCCTCAAGGGACTTTGGTCACCTTGTAGTGGTGGTCGCTGCAAAAATTCATTAATGGAGGAGAGGTCGTTGTAGCAACTTTGCAGAGTTTTTTCGTCCCTTTTTCTGTGTCTTGTCCATTTGTCAAATGATGGAAATGGCCTCCTTTTTATAGGCTTTGGTGGCCATGAAGGGATTATGGACTTTAAATGCATTAATTATATTAATGCTCCATGATGGGAGGAGTTACAAGTTTCTAACTTTGTATTTTTGTAACTCATTTTTCTTTGATTTTGATTGGCCGTTAGAGAATAATGGGCTTTTAATTGCCTTTAAACTCTATGATGGGAGGAGTTACATGTTTTAATGCCATGATTGTACTTGACTTGTAACTCCCATTTCTTGGCTTCGATTGGGCCGCCCACAATAGTGAGTAATTGACTACATTAATTTGTCATAAAATGGGTCATTAACTGCATTAAATGGCCGCCTAAGCATTTGAAGAGTCACAGGCCGTGCCGCGCCTTTTGGAATTCTACCCGTGACATAGGAAGCCTTGATCTTCGGGGATTTCTCATGCTGATTGTTGTCGGATGATCATACAATTTCAGACATTTATTGCTTCTAGTGGGCAGGTACCATTTATTCTGTCGATTTCTTGATCGGTCGGGCAGAAAGTGTGCTTTCTTGGTCGGCCAGTTGGCTATTTCAAAGTGTCCGATAACAAACCCATGATCTTGACGGCGAATCCATGATGTTGACGAAGATGGACGGATTTCGTACCCTGAAATTCAAACTTTTGGAAAATCACAGAAGCCAAATAGCTCGGAACAGGAAAAGACACCAAAAAATAGGTTTTTGGCGGTAATTCGGTGACCCAAATTTCTAGTGTTGCTAGCGACCATGCACCCAGGGTCACCGGCAACATGGGGCTTTTTGTCCCTTTTGGTCGCCGATTTTCAGCTGTTTTTTAGTTTTTTCTGCTTCTTTCTTCTTTGACTTCTTTCTCAGTATTTTTTAACATATTTTGGCATGATTTCCATGCAAAAAAAATTAATGAGAAGCCGTGCAGGCCAGATGGCAAAGTTTCTAATTTTCTGGGAAAGCCGAAAACTTTGTTGCGTAAAGGTCTTGATTTGTGTCAGAAGCTAAAACTAGGTCAAATGATGTCGAAATGACGTGAAATCTGAGGTGAAGCCTCCTGGGTAATAAATAAGACAAATCATAGGCTTTCGTTTGAGTTTTGAAGCCGTGTGAGGTCCTGTCGCAAGTAGACTTGATTTTGTCGCGAGGAAGGTGTTGTTATTTGATGTATGGTCAATCGATGTCCGATTGACCTAAAACTTAGCAGGGAGACTATTGGAGTCATTTTAAGATGGTCCATTAGCTCCGATTTGGAAATCATGGTCCCGAGGGTCTCCGTCGCCCAGAGGACTAATTTAGCTTCCCGGAGATCAAACCTAGTCAAATGTTGTCGAAATGACCTAAAACATGATATGTAACCCCTTGGAAGTATTTTCAAATTACCCATGTGCTTTTTTTATGAGTGATGTCCTCGGTGGTTCCCACTGCCAAGAGGCTTGGTTTTACTGTTTGAGGGTTGATGATGGGTCAAACACTGTCAGTTCAACTTGAAACTTGACATAAAGATTTTTGAAATTATTTTAAGACCATCAATAGGCTCTGATTGTAGATCTGATGTCTTCAAAGCTGTCGCCGCCGGGAGAGCTAACTTCGTTGCAGCTGTTTGTTTTTTGGGCTAAACGGTGTAGGAATGGCCTGAAGTTTGATATAGAGCCCTCTAGTAGCATTTTGAGGCCAACTGTGTGCTCTATTTTGTGAATTAGGATCTCCAACTTCACCGCCAATGAGAGCTCCTTTTTAGATGCTGAAAGAGTGAAGTTTGGCCAAATAATGTTGGAATGGCGTGAAATTTCATGTGTACCCTTCTTATGGCTGTTTTGAAGGATCTTGCAGTTTTTGGATGATTTTGACAAGATCTAATGCTTGAAGTAGCATTTCTTGTTGCTGTCGGATGTAGCTTCATGTAGGTTCTTGATGTTTTGAGACGAGTTGAAGAGGTAAAGTAACATTTTTTGTGTCAACAACCAGCCTATTCTTTATAGTTATATCATTTTGTTGGTCGTGATATATTTTCATTTTTAATTTCTAATAGTCGTATCTCTTGAAATGCATTTTTATATTGTACTTCATTGTAAAATATTCTTTTGATGATCAATTGATTGTAGTTTCAAAAGCTTATATTGGTAAAATATCTTCTTCATGATCAATTGATGGTTTTCTTTGTCAAGATCATTTGATCTGTTGGACGATGTAGTCATATCATTTTGAAAAATCAAAATATTTGAATTTTCCATCGGTTTTTAAGTTATATCTTCTTAAATGGAAAATTTTTGTTTTCCAAAATCAACTTGTACGTGCCAATTAGTTACATTATTTAAAATACAAGTTATAATTGATTGGAGTTGATTTTCATTTTATGCTCCCTATTTTAGAACTCTTAAATGAAAATTCAATTTTAGTGATATACTTGAAATTCAATTGGTTATGAGCCTTATATTTTTAATTTCTAATCAACTGAATTTGGTATTAAGTTTTTCGAAAAACGCTTTTTCCATGTACTTACAAGGTATATCTTTTTATTGGAAAAATGCGAATTTTAAAAGCAATTTGCATTTGTGCTCAACTAGTTACATTCTTTCTAAATGCAAATTCAATTGGATGGCTTCTGGATCATGTAATAGATTTGCATTGTTTTCTTTACCTTGTATATCCTTTTTATGCAAACTATATTTGATAATGTTCCTTATAGAAAAATCCTTGTTACCATATTGTGCGGTAGCTCATGTGGGACCCATATATTGGCTATGCTAGTGGCATAGTGGGCTCCATGGGTGCAAACGACTTCAGAAGCATAAAATGATTACGAGAGGCATCCTGGATCTGCATAACCACCATGTTGGACGATATAGGGCCTACGTGTGAAAAATGACCCCAGCACTAAGTTGATTAGTGCCTACTCCCCTTGGCCCCTTATCTATATAATTTGGATAACCTGTGGTTAGCTTAAGATCTTCAGCACACTGCGTGATCGGAGCATTTACCCATTTCACTCGTCAATTTATTTCCCACGTCAATATGCTCAGAGAGTTCGAATGTCAAGAGCAACAACAAGACGCGAAAACTGACGTGTCACCAAAAGTTTGCCTATCAGTTCCACCTAGGAGGAGTGGACTCCACCCAAGATTAAGTTTCCAACCTTAGTTTCCAATCTTAATATTTATTTTGGGTTGGACTAATACAACTTAGATATGGTGCTCAGCCCAACCCACAGATTCCCATCCTCATTCAATATCACCCTTGATTGGTCAAACTGTTTACTCCCTGCCCACCCAATTCGATATGTTAGATTTTATCCAGCAGGCTCACAAGCATAACTAGGTCCACGGTCAAACCATCTTACAGGCGGACCAACTCATATAAGGGACCCGACCATCGCAAGCGAAGAGAGCTCACGTACATTGCAAGGAAAGGGTGCGAGCGTGTGAGAGAGAGGAAGAGAGAAGAGGGAGAGAAGAATCTTTGTACGCTACCCGACAGCGTGAGTTTTACGACTCCGATCTCGCGTGGAGAGATCCCAGCAGCTTTTTAATCTCACGACAAAAGCAGAAAAAGGAAGAGAAAGTACTCAACCCCACCCAACGCGTTCTTTCTTTTTCATCCTGCAGTGATGCTACTCTCAGACACTCCTGACCGTTTCATCACGGTCCGCATCTTCTTCTTTTAATTTCTAGAAGAGAAATCCTACCAGGCCTCTAATGCCAGCAATGGTCTCACTTGTTAAATTCCAAGTTTGTTCAAATCAATATACCCTTTTTTAGTGGTTCTTGGCTATATTTGAAGACAAGAATAGTTGGATTTATGATTTGTTTAATCATATGTAAGAGATAGAAGTTATTCATGTGTTACAAGTGGTCGATTTGATAGTGATCCTAGTTCTTGATGAAATGTAACTTGACAGAAAACTACTGTTTTATTTTTTTATTTTTTTATTTTTTTACTGGATTCGGTATGTTGTGGTGATTTACAGGCCTTGTTACATAACATTTCTACATTTCAAACACCGGAGGATCCAAACTCAAGAGGGGGAATACATCGGGAGATGAAATTACTTGAGTCAATATTCTCTAGCTAGTTTCCGAGAATCATAGCTGTCATGTAGAGTATCCAAATCCTTTGGTAGGGCCCACTTTTGAAATATTAAATCTGCTTAAAATGAATGTTGTATTCTTGATTCGGAAACACACCCAAATGTTGATTCAGCGGGTCACATCCGTTATCAATTGTGGTAAAAGGCCAAACTGCCATTAATATACGGTATCTGTCGTTTCGTTTTCCCTTTTTTTCAATCTATCATTTCTTCGATAGCTTAGGTTTATAATATTTTGCTTCAGAGGTAAAAGGTGCCCTTGATAACATAAAAGAGCCCTATCATTTGCTCAGAGGTTTTTAATAAAAGTAGGTTTTCTTTTATACATGTAATATGAAAATAAGATATACATACATAAACATATATATATAATTTTCATAAATAAAACATATTACCACGTTTGTTTAGTAGCCAATGTTCACATGTATAAATGAAATAGGGCGAAAATAGAAGAACATAAAAGGATCTATATCATTATTTATAGAGTTTAGCACGCTCCACAATGCCAAAACTTTTCTATAGAGGAAATAGTGGGTCTTTAACATAGTGAATAGTTCAGGTCATAGATTGGTTTCCCTTAAACGAGTGAAAAATTAGAGAGTGGAGTTATGTAATCTTTCTATTTTTCACATATTTCTTTAAATCCAAGAGGACCTAAGAAATGAGAATATTGAGTGGTATAGATCATGAATTGAACCCCACAAAAGTGCAGATGATCAAAATTAGGATTTATACGTGTTAATGTTTCTCTCATGTTTCCTTAGATATTAGGTTTGGAATTTGTTGTTCACCATATATACAAGAACATATCGAATGATTTCAGTAATAAATTTGATCCTATGAAGGTGCATAAAATAAGATCTTTAAGGTTAGTTGTTTATTGCACATATTTCTGAAATTAGATCTAGCAAAGCAGGTCTCATTTACAACTCTAGCTTTATATCTTTCACCTCTCAACTCTTTATAATATTTTTTTTTTAAGAACTGACTTGATAATGAATTCCTCGTATTAAGTTCCATCCAAACGAATGACCCAAAAGGAAATTACATTTAATTGTGCTGTCCACAGTACAATTAGTAAAGGGACATCAAATCATCCATTGTGGGGTCGAGCCACCCATTAGGAGTAAAAAAAATAAAAATAGAAAAGAAAACATAGTTCTTTGGGCTTTATGCAAGAGATGAGGCAGATTGAGACCAATCAATGGTCTAGCCATTGGGGTCCACCAAACCTGGATGAGCCATTTGAATCGAAACTGGTATGCGTGCCAATCATGGCCTTGGTTCTGGACCAAAAATTCAATCCAACCGAAGTGGGCCAATATACAAGGAGACTATTATTTCTAGCCGTTCGTATTCCACGAGTACCTTACTACAACATTTCTTTGATTCCACTTCTTCCAATCCTCCCCAAATAGTGACACGTAGTTAGCCCCACAAGGCCAGCCCTCTTCTCTCTGTCTTTGTAGTCTATATATGCTTCCCTCATTCCACCCCGTAAGTGCAACAACCGCAAATTTGGCAACACGTTCTCTTACATTTCCAAGAAGAGAGTCCAACAGTGGAGAAGAATTCTCTTCATCTGAATCGATTATAGAAGATTTAATTGCAGTAGGAGGAGAGAGATGTCTTGGAATGGCAACTTCACCATCTTCTACGATAACAAGCCATGCCCAGGTACTTCTTTCTTGCTATTACTTCCTCATTTGCACAATAAATCATTACAAGAATTTCATAACAATATCATGTCTGATGCAATTAGAGCACAAGTGCCATTCGAGAAGAGTGCCTCTGCCTACAGTCATGGCAAGCAGCAGCAATAGCGGTATCCCATTTCCAGTTCAGGAGAGGAAGAGAAGGTTGTCGATGGATCAGATCGATTCATTGGAGAGGAGCTTTCAGGAGGAGACAAAACTGGAGCCAGAGAGGAAGATGAAGCTGGCCCAAGAGCTGTGTCTCCAGCCTCGCCAGGTTGCTGTTTGGTTTCAGAACAGGCGCGCCCGTTGGAAGGCCAAGCAGCTCGAACGCGTCTACTACGCCCTCAAGCAAGAGTTTGATGCTATCTCTAGAGAGAGGCAGAAGCTCCAAGAGGAGGTCTCACTTCCCAATTTTCAACTTCTTTGCCTAAAATCTAACTCATCGTGTGCAACCTTTCACACCAGTGCGAGGCACTCTAACGAAGTTACTTCTATATGCTTTGCTGCTTATTCCTGGCATTGGGAAGTGTGGATTTATCAAAATTCAAAATGGATCCACTGATTCGCTTGGAGCCAATAGGCCCCATAGGGATCTAGGCTTATAAGCTGGGTTGTGGATGCATGGTTTAAAACTTGGCAGAAATTTAATTGTGTCATCCAATGCGTGAAAGTTTCAGCTGTGAGTGATACAAATTTTCTATAAGTTTTGTTTTTTATATATATTATTTTTCTAAAGGTAAATGTATATTGAATAGAAGAAACTAAGCTCCAAAACGTACAACCAAAATGTATTGGAGAATTCTTCAGCATCATTACACTGTGTTTTGTTTTACTTACATCTAGAACTCCATAAAATCAACTAATAATTGAATAGAAGAAACTAAGCTCCAAAACGTACAACCAAAATGTATTGGAGAATTCTTAAACATCTTTACACTTTGTTTTGTTTTACTTACATCTAGAGCTCCATAAAATCAACTAATAATTAAGATTTATGGCTTTTACTCTTCTCATTTTTCAGAACAAAAAAAAATAAAAAATGAACTCTTTTAGAGAAGGGCCAAAACCAATTGAAATATCAGATTATGACCTATACAAGTTTCAGCTTTGATCAATAAAGTTTCTGAAACCACGTTCGAAGGCCATTTAAATCTGGTACGGGTTGTCGTTGTTGCGTCTAACTGCATAGACTCCCAAAGGTATTTTAAGTACGTACCCATGTGTTTGGATTTCCAACCGTCCATCTACTGAACGGTCTAGATGATGACCTAACAGTTTTGCTAACATGATTGGAATGAAACCAAAATTTCTATTCACTTTTTTTTCATGACATGGATATCCCTGAGGTATTTGACCCCACTAATTTATGCCCGCTAAACCTACACAAATGCACACAGGGCAAATTTGGGTTATTTTCAAACAAATGACAGTGAGGAGCACCATGCTTATGCCACTCCACCAAACTCCCAAGTGGATCAATTCTCATATTCATGCATGCAAGATCATTCAATGGAACTGTGGATGTTTTATTTTCTTGTCTGTTGATTTAGGTAGTGAAACTGAAGGCCGAGCTCCGTGAGAGAGCAGCAGCAGCAGCCACAAAGCAATGGTCCGCCACTGGTCACACAGATTCCGCTTCTGTGGAGGAGACCGTGGAGAGTGCGATTCACATCCACAGCACTGGCAAAAACAACAAAAATAATAACAGTAACTGCAGCAGCAACATCGACACGAAGTTAAGCTACCAGCAGATAGGAGAGTGCAACTATCTCTTGAATGTAGAGGACTGCAATTCCAGCCTTCCCTCTTACTGGGGTCCGTTGACTGGATACCCTTAGGCTTTCAAGGATCCTCTAAAGTTCTCTAGTTAGGTCTGTGATGCTTGTAAATGGAGCTTTTCATGATGGAAGAATATCATTGCTTAGAAGTGTTATGTGTACTTTCTACTGTAGCAAGTTCTGGCCTTCTGTTAATTTCTCTTGAATTGCATTAGGTGAGCTAAGAACAAAGAAGAATTGAGGGATGGGATTTTGTGGAAATGGGAGGCCTCATCGCACCCTTGGATTTCATGACAAGATCAATGCTTAATTCATACTACAATTAAAATGTTTGACCACTCCATTTTCATCGTGATCAATCTACTATATCTTTCTACAAAGATTAATCCATCTTGATTTAAGGCCGGATTCTAAAACTTTTAGATAGTTAAAAAATGGTCATTCACTATCATTTTTCTGATACAGTGAAGCCCCTGATACAATGTTATATTTATACTGAGAGTTGGGTTTAGAATCTGCTGAAAGTGTTGTAGTGAATTACATGTGTAAATAATAGAAAAAAGAGGTTCCAGTTGACTCTCCTATTTTCTCTTGAAAGAATGAGTCCGGGTCCCTGTTACAACGAAACAGGGGGAGCCTGTTTGGGCCAATCCCAATGCACCACCTAGCAAACTTGCCACCTCTGCAAGTTATCTCTCTCCTAGAATGAATAAAACAAAATTGCAGGGTGGTTCTTGCAAATAGGAAAAAAATATTTCAAACCATAAACCCTACGGAAAAAAAAAAACCTCTTCTCTGATCGTTCCCCTCCTCCACTGAAACCCACCAACAAAAATACCCTTTGCTCGCACGTTCATCTCCCTTCCCTTTCTTTCGTCTCCTCCAAGGTGTGTCTGCTTCGTTCATCTCCTCCGGCAAAGGTGCCCATCAATGTCCGGCCTTCCTCTTCTCGTCAGAGAGCATCCGCGGAGACACACCTGCATCAAGGTGTATCTCCTCTCTTTCACACGCACCCTTGTAGTATGATGGCTCCTGGAACCTCTTTCTTTTTCAAGTGGGTCTCTCTCTCCCCCACTCTGGCTTTTGAACAAGCCAACCTTTTGTGCTCTTTCATTAGTAGCCGTCTTTTTTCTGCTCTCTTTGGTGAGAGCTCTTTCATGAAAGCTTTTGTGAGAGTGCCATCTTTATGTGTTCACTTTCATAAGAGAATATGTCTGTTATTTAATCTTTTGTGGACATGTAATCAAATTGTTTTTGTATATGAAGGAATGGTACAGCACACATTGAAGCTAATAATTTTAAGAGTTTAAAAGATGGAGTATCGATGTGAAGCTTTGCAACACTTGATGAAGAAGTTTCTGAAGTAAACTTTTGGAAATTCGTTGGAAGTTATGTGGCAGCGCCATGCATTGTTTTGTCTATGAATGGAACAATTATAGAGCATACAGAGTTGTAACTATCATAGAGAATGGATGTGATGGATGTAATTATTGTGAATTTGATGAATGTAATTAGTGCTTTGCCAAAGTACTTGGAAAACAAAATTGTAATTGTCCTTTATCTGAATGGATCGAACTTAAAAGGCTCTTAAATTATTATTTTTTGCATTAAATATCCCTTGTTACACATCCACAACCATTTGTAGGTGATTTTTCATGTTGTGTTGCGCATCATGAAATATCTGAATAATGGTTTTTCAAAGGTTACAGTATGGTCTTATGGATCGTCTATGGTCTGAATCATGATGTATTGAGGTTAACATCCAATTTGAGAAGGTTGTGTTAAAGAAATAATAAGGTTTTAGTAGTTTGAGTGCCAAGATTCACCCCTTGTATTTGATAAAAAAATCCTATGCTAGTAGATGGCACATGCTCTGGTTTGAACAAAAAAGTTCTCAGGTTTCAATTTTGTGTACTAAGGTTAGTTAAAAGACGCTCTAAGGTTACAGTCTGATCTAATGGCATTGCGAATTACGATATATTAAGGTTTAAATCTAGTTTGAGAAGGTTGTTTTAACAAAATACTAAGGTTTCAGTGTTTCGAGTGCCAAGAGTCACCCCCTGTATTCAATAAAAAAAATATTGGTTTCGGATATTAGATGACACATGCTCTAATCTGAATAAAAAAATTCATAGGTTTCAATTATGTGTACTATGGTTAGTCGAAAGAAGTTCTAAAGGGTTAGAGTCTCATCTAATGGCACCGTACACTATGGTCTAAATAATGATATACTGGTGTTCAAATCCAGTTTAAGAATGTTGTCTTTTATGAGATACTGAGGTTTCAATGTTTTGAGTGCCCCTGTGTTCGATAAAAAATCCCATGCTATTAGATGGCACATGCTCTAGTCTAAATAAAAAAGTTCTCAGTTATCAATTATGTGTACTAAGGTTAGTAGATAGAATATCTAAGGTTACAATCTCATCTCAAGGCATCGTATACTTTGGTCTGAATCATGATATACTAAGAATCAAACCTAGTTTGAGAGTCTTAATGAAATATTGAGGTTTTAGTAATTCGAGTGCTAAGAATGTCCCTTGTGGTCGAAATGAAATACGTTCACTTCCAAGCATATCACAGTACTAAAATGGGGGAAAATAGAGAAAGAAAATGAAAAAGGTGTTTTTGAATCTGCAAAGAATGACATCACCGAATCTGTTGTTGACACCAAAAATATCACTTTGCCTCTTCAACATCCAAAAGCTACATGGAGCCGCATCCTGCCACAAATAGGCAAATGCCACTTCAAGCATCAAATCTTGTCAGAATCAAACAAAAACTGTAAGATCCTTCAAAACAGTCAAAAGAAGGGTACACATGAAGTTTCGGGTCATTTCAACATCATCTAACCTAACTTCACTCTTCTAGCAGCTGAATAGGAGCTCCTAGTGGCAATTAAGCCAGAGACCCTGATATACAAAATAGAGCACACATTTGGCCTCAAAATGCCACTAGGAGACTCTACATCAAATTCTAGGCCATTCCGACATCATTTGGCCCAAAAAGGAAACAGCCACAGCAAAGTCAACTCTCTTAGCGGCAACAGTGTCGAAGACATCAAATATTCGATTAGAGCCTATGGATGGTCCCAGAATACCTCCAAGAGGCTCCATATTAAGTTTCAAGCCAAACCGACAACATTTGACACTCCATCAACCCTCGAGCAACAAAATCAAGCCTCTCGGCGGCAAGAACCACCGAAGCCATCACTCATCAAATAAAGCACATGAGTGACTTCAACGTGCTTCCAAATGGCTACACGTCAAGTTTCAGGTTATTTCGACAACATATGACCTAACTTTGATGCTCGGAAACTAAAATGGGTCTCCCGGCAGCGAAGCTCCCTGGGACCATGATTTCCAAATTAAAGCTAATGGATTATCTTAAAATGACTCCAATAGGTTCCCTATCAAATTTCAGGTCAATAGGACATCGATTGACCGTACATCAAAGAACGGCATCTTCCTCGTGATAAAATCAAGTCTACTGGCGACCGGACCCCACATGGGTTCAAAACTCAAACAAAAGCCCATGGTTGGTCCTATCTACTGCTCATGAGGCTTCACCTCAAATTTCAGGTCATTCCGACATCGTTTGACCTAGTGTTGGCTTCTGAAGAAAAGTCGGCAAACTCCGCACAACCAAGTCTTCGGCTCTTCTAGAAAATCGGAAACCTTGCGCTCGGATATGCAAGAATTCTCGTCGAGTTCTCCAAGGAAATCATGCCATTACATGGTCAGAAATGTCAGAAAAAATACCAAAGAAAAAAAGAAACGAAAAAAATTGGAAAACGGCTGAAAACTGGCGACCAAAAAGGGGAAAAATCTCCCATGGTCGCCGGCGACCCTGGAAATCCAGATATCCGGATTTTCGCCAAAAGGGCCATTTTTTTGTCCTTTTCACATTTCGAGATGTTTGGCCCCTGTAATTTTCTAAAAATTTGATTTTTGGGGCATGAAATTGACCGATCTTTATCAACATCTCGGATCCACCGTCAAAAGCATGGGATCATTATCGGACACTTCGAAATCACCAACCGACCGACCAAGAAAACACACTTTCTGTCCAACTGAACGAGAAATCGACATGACAAATGTTGCTGGCCCATTGATAGCAATTAGTGTCTGAAGTTGCATGATCATCTGACATCAAACAACATGAAGATCTATCGACGATCAAGCCTGTCAAACCCCGACCCAGAATTAGCGCGATTAGTGTCAACTAAGTGCGTGTTTAGTTGTAATGTGGGTTTAGTGTTCATGGGTCAGAAATTGGTCCGATTTAGTCTGGAATTAGCTTTAGGGAATTTTGAGAGCGTTTTGTGCTATTTGGTCACACTTAGGGGTGCCTTGAGTGTACGTGTAAGCTTGGGAGGAAATTTCAGTTTTCTGATTTTAATCGTGATTTCAATCTCTTTCGAATGGTTTTATTTAGTTGATTAACTTTTGTGTTCAGCTTGTCTGTGTTTTAGGCCCAGAAACCCAAGTTTTGGCCCAAAAAAGGGTAAACCAGTCATTTCACACCAAATATGGACTCAAATTTTGAAATCTCAAAACTATGCCAAATTTATACTTTTTGGAAACTAGATTTTTCGGCGATCATTTCTTCTTCGTCGTTTTCATCCGGGGCCCACAAGTCAGTATTTTAACCATTGCAAGTTTTGAACATATGGGGCCCACAAGAACACATTTTAATTAAGCCTTCTTCTCCTTCATTTTTCACTCACGATTCTAGACTCATACCTGCAATTCTCCTTCAACTCAGCTGAGAAAAGCTTCTTCTTCCTCTCCCTTCTTCTCCTTGCATGCCTAAGCTAGAAAGCCTCAAATCAAAACTTGATCATACCTTCTTCTTCCTCTCAACTCAAGGAGTCCGTTGCTACCATTTTCTTGGAGATTCCAGCTGTGTTTCCATTCCATTTTCTTCTCCTCTACTTGTTTAGTAAGCTTCAGGTAATGGATCTCTTTCTCCTCTTCAATGTGGTCTTTTGAGTTCCTTAGGAGCCCATTTTTCAAGCATGCAACACCCATTTCGAAATGGGTCCTTGTCTTCACTTTTTTGCTGGATTTTGAGGTTCTTTTCATGGGTTTTCTTGTAGATTTCGTGGATTACAGTTGGTAGGAATTTTCAAAGATTTTTGGGCTTGGATTTTGGTAAAGGCAAGTGATCAACTTAGCTTCTTGATACATGCAATGTTTGAATGTTTTAGCTTTCATGGTTTGGTTTTTTTTCCATTCCAATTTGGGCAATGTATTGTTTCAAAGATGTGTTATGGTTTGAAATTTTGTTTTAGTTTGAAATGCATATGCTAGTGGTTTATTTTAATGGTTTTCATTCACTTGAAGTGGCTTTTATCT
This sequence comes from Persea americana, assembly GCA_029852735.1. Lineage (NCBI taxonomy): Eukaryota > Viridiplantae > Streptophyta > Magnoliopsida > Laurales > Lauraceae > Persea > Persea americana. The sequence goes on from CM056813.1 coordinate 41,986,345, forward strand.
TGCCTAAATATTTTACAAATGGATGAAAGAATGGAGTATATTGTGAAATGATTGGATGTGTTGATTGTTAAAATTGAATGGAAATGGCCCCTTGGAGAGCATGGAGGCTCAAGGGATGTGCAGGGATTTGACAAAGGAATGAAATGGTGTAAAATGGGTGAAAAGGGTGTGAAATCTGAAGGGAACTAAAGCTGCCACAGATAGGCGGTCAGCAGTCGGCCAGCCGACTGTTGACCCTCGGCTAGCCACCCCTATGTCGGTCAGAATAATAGCAACCAAGTTTCTGCACAGGGTGTGGTCGGCCCGCTGTCAGTCAGTAGGAGGCTGGCCGACCTGCGCAGAAAACTGAAAAGTTGTATTGTTCCTGAACAGTCGGTCAGTGGTCGGTCAGTTGGTCAGCTAGCCGACCAGCCAACCGGCGGCTAGCCGCCAGGTAGCCGCGTGGTGGCCGAGTGTACAGAAGGAGAATTTTGAAGGGGCTTCGATAGGAGAGAAAGACTAGAATATGTTAAGGGGTCTTTAACTTGATGTTGTGCAATTGAAACATGAAATGTTGTCTAGCTTCGGGGACACCAATTCGTTTTAAACTCCAACATTTGGGTTTCAACTTCACAAGAATCAAATAAAGAGTCTTAGCATATACTTGATATAATTGTTTCAAAATCTTGAATTTTGACACGAAGAATACCGTTTCGTACCTATTTTGATTTACAAGCATGTGTTTAACTTTTGATTTGTTTCAAGAACTATAATGGGGACACTTTTCCAGCTTGTTTGCTATAGCTTATGCTACTCTTGTTTAGTCTCGTCTTGCATTGTTTTGATAAGTGTTTTCCCCCATTTTCGATAAGTTTTCTACAAGTATTGATATGTTTTGTGCATACATGAATATCATAGAATACCGCTGAGCTTGGACTGTCATCTCGGTCTGATCCACTAGTTAGAGGGTCCTTAAACATAAGGGCAATCTGCAGATTAGTCATGTATTTATACACATCTTTGTTTTGTCCGGTTCCGCGGCCTGTTCTTCCGCCCACCTTGTGTGGCTCAAAGTTTTGTTTCGTTTCGTCTCGTTTTGTTTCGTTTCGCTTGCTCTTGTCATCACGTATGACGGAGAAAGGATGAGCTCAATGTGGATTCGTGAATCATGATGTTTTATTGAAAATCATATTAGTTTTGAGTTGCACATTATACATGTTTTGTTCAGAACTCATGTCATGTTTTAAGTGCTGATTACTTCCATATTAACTGACTTGTATTATGTCTAAGTTGATCACCTGCCAGACCGTCGTGTCTGATCCTTTTGTTTTGGTGTTTAGATGCAAGCGCCGTTGCCGTTGCGGAGGAGCGCCCGGAGGAGGCTTTTGAGCCTCCCCCAGCCCGTGAGTGGCAACCCGACGACGTCCTCTAGACGTTGGTGTAGATACCTCATTTGGCCCCTATGATAGCCTTAAATACCTATCATATATAGCGATGCCCCCATTTCACCCACAATTGGATGATTAATGACATAATTCAGATTAATTAACGACGATGAAGATGCTTGTTGATAATTTTAGACATAGTTTGACGATTTCTAGAAATTCGCGAGAGAAAAGCCAAGTCGCGTCAAGACCTTGAGTCCAATTCACTACTCACACAAGGAGTGAACCATGACACTACTCAAACCCTTTCCAGACCACTTAAGACATGCTTAGGCCAATCCCTCTAAAGACCATACTTAATTTGCCAAAATGTCACCCGATTAGCCTAAGTTAGGAAATCGAATCCATTGGTCCAGAGATCCCTCATATTTTTCAGCCCCTATTTGTCAATACATTTAGACCATTGAATTCCTCACGTCGAGAGCTTTCCGGCGATATGTAGAACGTCCAAATCCGATAAGCGAGTCAAAAGTTATGAGCTTCCGAAGTTTGTCCTAAGAAGAGATGAAAATCACATAGGCACCACCCATGTGGCGCCCATCCTATGGAAAACCATCTAGGCGCCCCATGGTCGACGCCCACATAGCCCAGGACCACCTAGGCGCCCCATGGTGGGCTCCCAGCCTCCGAATTCCATTAATTGGCCTAAAGTTAGCCTGGGACTACTCAACGTAGGGACCGAACTCCGAAAATTAATCGACTCCACCTAGGCACCACCCATGTGGCGCCTATCCTACTGAGTTCCACATAAGCACCAACCCTGTGGCACCCACACGACCCAGAACCACCTAGGCACCCCATGGTGGGGGGCCCACCTTAAAATTTACTAGTTTGGTTCGAGATTAGACCGGGACCACTCATAGATAGGGACCAAGCATCAAAGACAAACTGAACCACCTAGGCACCACCCCTGTGGCGCCCAGCCTTGAAGTTCACCTAGGCACCACCCATGTGGCGCCTAGCCTTGAAATCTATCTAGGCACCACCCATGTGGCGCCCAGCCTATTAATGCTAGTGTAGGTCCTCCCCCCAGCTGAAGATATATCCGTTCAATCTCGACTCCAAATGGGACCAAGGACCAAAAAAACGAAACACAAACCAACTGGGCACCACCCTGTGGGCGCCCACCCTCTTCAAGACCACGTGGGCGCCACCCTGTGGGCGCCCAGACTGCGCAGGCCATGTGGGCGCCCATCCTCCCTCAAACCCTAGTTCACTCTAAAATAACTTAAGCCGCCTAGGGATGCGTGAAACCTTCTAGAAACGTGAATTAATGAAGCCCTAGCCCTTCTAAACTCGTCCCAAACCTATATAACCCCTCTTAACTTCATTTACAAGGGGAGGCTACCCAAAAAACCCTAAGAAAAGAGGCAAAAAGAGAGAATAAGCAAGAAGAAGAGAGGTAGCCACCATTAGAGAAGAACTTCAGATCTATAGTAGAGGAAGGAGAAAGAGAGGAGGAGGCTTCCATATTTTCAACTCGAGCTATGGATCTCTGCGAAGGTTTCAATCTAGGAACTTGAGAAACCTTTCGTCATACCGGTATTCCTAGATCTCTCTTTTCTTTTTCTACATTCCATTACCATTCATGCTTAGAAATATGCTTAGGACCATTTGAGCATCGTAGATCTACATTAACTTGTGATAAATCTGATATAAGCATCTCATCATATTAGGAACATGTTTAGGTTCATTCTAACATAGTAGATTTGCTTTGATTTCGTGGTTCTAATTGCATAGCTAGATTAGATCTCGCATTAGCATCATCATTATCATCATTTATACCAAAGAGGTCGCGAACAGCCTTTGGCAGAAAGGCTAGGCGCCACCCACTGGGCGCCTGCCTTCTCCGGAACTACCTGGGCGCCACCCCCTGGGCGCCTACCCTTCTGCGACAGGGTCCAGGTTCCAGATCTCCGCCCGTTGCATTGTTTGCTCGTAGGTTCGTTAGTTGCATCATTAGTAGTTCGAATTAAAACATTCGCATCAGTCGCTGAATATCAGAAGTTTTCTTAAAAATACTAAGATTCCATGTGCATTCGTTTTGTTCCGTTGAAAACCCTGACTGAGCAGGGTGGGCGCCACACCAAGTGGATTTCTCCACTTTTGTGCACAACTTCCGATCTTCCGTATTTGGTTCATTTAGAAACTGTATATTAATGATATGTTAGGTTGTGTGATCTGTTTTGAGCTTTAAATTACCATTTTTGCCACACTTCACATCATATCATTTGAACCACACATCCATAGAAAATCCAAAAAAAAAATCATAAAACATAAAATCCCTTCTTCTCTTTCCTTACTCTCTAGTAAATTAGAGGAGAAACCAAAAACAAATTAAAAGATATCCAAAAAGACCAAAAAGAATAGTTAGATAGTCTAAGTTATCGAATTTAGTGCCTAAGTAGGATAAATCCTAAGATTAATTAAAACAACATAATTAGTTAACTTAAGAAATATCGAATCATTAAGAGCCCTAAAACATTAAGACCCTAATTAATTCGGATTTAAAAGTAAGTAAAAACTTTAAAACCACAAAAAACCAAAACCTTAAAAAAACAGCCACCTGGGCGCCACCCTCTTGGCGCCCATCCTTCCACAGCCACCTGGGCGCCACCCCCTGGGTGCCCAGCTTGCCAAGTCCACCTAGGCACCACCCTCCTGGCGCCCATCCTATTCCATCACTAAAGAACCCTTAATTAAAACTTCTAATTAATCACAACCCGAATTTAGTCCTAGTTAACATAACAAAACACTTTTAAATTTAAGAAAACCTGAAACTTCAATCAATTTAGACTTAAACCAGCCTAAGAACGCAAAATCAACACAAAATTCCAAAACAGTCCACCTGGGTGCCACCCTCTGGGCGCCCAGCCTGCCTTTACACTTGGGCACCACCCTCCTGGCGCCTATCTTATCCCATTCCCTTAGAAACCACCACTTAATTGATTAAACCCGAATTAACACCTTAAAACACTATTAACCTAAAAGACTCGAAACCTTAATCAATTTGAACTCAAACCAACTTAGAAAATACAAAACGAATAAACCACAAAACATCCACTTGGGCGCCACCCTCTTGGTGCCTATCCTGCCGCATCCACTTGTGCGCCACGCCCTTGGTGCCTATCCTACCGCATCCACTTTGGCACCACCCTCCTAGCGCCCATCCTACCCAATCACTAGGAAACCCCACTTGAAATTAAATTCAAATTCAATCACGATCAACACACCGGAACACCCTTGAAATCTAAAATAATCGAAACTATAAGCCCGAGTAGATTTAAAACATCGAACCAACTCGGACGCACAAGGCAGACACTTGGGCGCCACCCCCTAGGCGCCCATCCTGTCACCTCCACCTGGGCACCACTCTCTGGGCGCCCAGCCTCTCCCGTCACTAAAGCCAAATTAATTGAAACGAATTTAATCTTAATAATCGCAACAGAACATTTTTAATTTAAAATACATCAAACCGTGAAAGCTCAACCGCAAATCAACCTAAAAAATACGGAGCCGACCCGAACCACAGGATAGTTCACCTGGACGCCACCCCCTCGGCGCCCATCTGTCAAATCCACCTGGGCACCACACTCTGGGCGCCCAGCTTCCCCATTTTCAGAAAAACTCAATTCACAACTTAGCCCAATTAATTGACGTTTAAATAAACCCCAATTGAATACGAATAGCATCCCACATCAAAACACACTAAGTCCTTTAATCAATTTAAACTTAAATCGACCTAAAAGACAGCAAACCGACCCGAAGCACAAAACAATTCATCTGGGCGCCACCCCTTGGGCGCCCACCCTCTAAATCCACCTGGGAGCCACACCCTGGGCGCCCAGCCTACCTGTTTTCATAACGAACCCCTAGCGAACAACTTAATACAATTAAATAACATTCAAACCAATCCGAATCAACATATTAAAACACTTTTAACTTAAAACGTTTGAAACTTTAATCGATTCGGGCTTAGCCCCCAAAGCCTTTACGAATAAACAAACAACCACCTAGGCACCACCCCTGTGGCGCCTAGCCTACACTATAACCTTGGTTCACAACTTCAATTTAAAATGAGTAATTAATCATCATATAATTAATTGAAACCAGAACCTAAAACAACCCCCGAACCCAAAGACCAATATCAAATCCCATCCGGAATACCTGAAAATCTGTCAAATCCACCTGGGCGCCACCCCCTTGGCGCCCATCCTCCCATTTGCACTAAAACACGAACTCTTGGTTTCGTCTCAAAATCCGGATCCGAATCCCTTTGACATTTGAACAGCGGAGAATTAAAACAATTTGAAACATTAAAACTCACCAAGTAAGAACCCCTTGGATTTCAAAAACAATATCGATACCATCGTCACTAGCCAAACCACCCAGAAGCAGCCACTTGGGCGCCACTGCCTGGGCGCCCAAGTCACCAAAGTAACCTAAGCGCCACCCCCCTGGCGCCCAAGTCCTCTGTCAACCCCGTTTTGCTGATTTCGACATCGTTTCACGTTTTAAAGTAAACCATAAATTCCAGAACCTTAAACAACTTAAACAGAACCCCAAAATACATTTAATCCACCTCTTAATCAATCTTCAACTCAAAACAAACCGAACCAATTAAAAGTCACAATTAATAAGTTGCTTAGGCGCTGAACCATCAAACTCAGGCTATTCATACCCTAGGATTAGATCGGATTTCCCCGTTAGGTAGCTTAGCGCATTAGGCTTCGCCCCATCACTTTTCCTGTTCCGTTAGGGGACTGGGAGAGCTGATGTGGGCGGTCTAGGACATTAGGTTAGGGTTAATCCGATGATCAGTAATAAAGCACTAATCATGTAAGTCCAAGTAAAAATCCCCCAGTTAGGCCCTTCTAGCCCAATATAAAAAAGCCATAAAAACTATAAACCCAACAAAATAAACCCAAAAAGATTTTCCTTTTATTTCCTCCTCCACCTCAGGTGCCAGATATTTAATCGAACTTAATGACAAAGGGAATAAAGAACTGATTTCTAAAATTGAATAAATGAGAATAACGAGATGAGATGAGTGATTTCGTACACACTTTTAATCAATCACGGCCCATCGGCCATCCTAAAACAAACACTGGCCCATCGGCCATTTCCAATCAATCCTGGCCCATCGGCCACCTTCAATTAATTACGGCCCATCGGCCTTTTACTTTTATCACTCGTGTATCGCACACGAAAAACACAGAAATCACAAATCAAAGTCTCATTTGCATCATCATTTTGGTTTGAAAAATCAGCCTTTAAACCCTATTTTGCCAAGGGATCAGAAGGGGGTACTCGGGAACGGGGCCGATCCTCTTCTTAAATATTTGGCACCTCCCCCTCTTTTATTTTATTTTCTTTATTTTAGTCATTTTATCTTACTTGGATATATTATGATTATGTTATGTGAGGATTAACCTTTATTCGGACTTTAACTCATGACCCTGAATTGACCCAAATTAAAGAGACCCAAAGAGACCTAGATTAATGTGATAGGACAACCGTCGTGTGTTGCCGGCAGCACATTAGACGAGAGGAAGAACCCACCATATTATTTTTCTCCCCATATTTCTTCGACTTTTGTCGAAGAACGGTGTTACGGCTGTACCGTAGCTGGCGATCGTGATCCATCGATTTTGAGGGTAGTCGGAATCCTCATTTTCGATGTAAAATTTAAATAGTATATATAGATGAATGGAGATTTCCCCAAACCATGCCTCTCTTGGAGAGGAAAACAGGGGGTCGAAATTCACATTCGACAGTTGGGTGGGGTCTTGAGTACGATACACATAGATGGGATTCTTTTTGTTATCTTGGGATGTACGGCCTCTGTTGGCCATTTCATACTTGTTTTGGGGATATGTAACTTAACATCTTTTTATTATCTTGAAACTTGAACTAATCTTGGAAATGCGATGCTTACGTTTCATCCTCTGATTATTGTCTTATTGATGATTTAAGTTATGCACTTTGGAATCATAAGATTTATGTTATTAAGTTGTGGTTGAGATTACCTGCACGCTTCCGCAAATCATTGTTCGTGTGAGATTGTGCTATGTTTGTTTTGGGAATCCTCACCGCGGAAACCTGTGGGTTAATCATGGTTGGATGGACATCAATGTCGAGGGCCAGGATCAGGGCCCTCAGTCCGGGGTCGCGACAAGCTCCCTACATCGCAAGAAGAATTTCAAAAGGCGCAGTGCGGCCTGTGACTCTTTGAGTGCCCTGGCGACCACTTAATGCAGTTAAATGACCCGTTTTATGACAAGTTAATTCGTTTATTAACTTATTATTTTGGACGGCCCAATCAGAAGTAAGGAAAAATGAGTTACAAGTCCAAGCAATCATGGCATTAAATTATGTAACTCCCTTCATCATGGAGCTTAAAGGCGATTAAATGTCCACTATTCTCCATCGGCCAATCAAAAGCCAAGAAAAATGAGTTACAAAATCATGAATTAAAAACATGTAACTCCTCCCATCATGGAGCATTAATGCAATCAATGCCCATAAACCCTCCTAATGGCCACTAAAAGCCTATAAAAGGGGATCAAAACCCAGAAATCAAAGTCCAGAGAAAAATCCAGAAGATCAATAGCAAAACTTCTGCAACAGTTGCTGCAACAACCTCTCCTCCGTCGAAGAGACTCTGCAACAAACACTACAAGGTGACTAAAGTCCTTTGGGGGGGGGGGGCACCCCTTCCCATGGTCCTCTTTTCTCATTTGAAGGATAATGGTGAAGTCCACACATGGCTTGCGACCATTAATTTGAACGAGTCCCCGCAATCGACTGAGAAGTTAGATTTCCTTTTGTCAAGCCCCGAACCCAAACCTTGCAGCGGCCTGACCTCGGGGAGCGTGAATGAGAGATTAAGTACAATTTCTCCCCGAATCTGCGTGTGTGAGGATGGCAATTCCAACACACTCTGAATATTTTGCAGAAGCTTATATGACGTTGCGACCCGGAGTCCGTGGCCATCGGATTCCGCGTCGCACTCAACCGCTATCATTTGATTATCATATCAAGAATCATATCAAACTGGAACAAACCATCACAATAAAATGCATAGCTGGCTGTAACAGGATATTTCATTCCCACATATGTTCAAGTTACAAATATCAAGGTGTATTAATTAAAAATCCCAAAGAAAAGGCTAATAAAAGCCAAACAAATCTCAAGCTAAATAAGTACTACCCCACATGTAACATAGCTCCGATGTCAAGCTCAATGTCTATATGACATAGCCAACACTACACTCTGCAAACTGGTGTCTCCATGGCCAACGCTAACACTCTGCTCAGGGTGAAGAAGTCTGGACCTGAGTGCCAAGATAGTAGGTTAGACGCGACGGTCTGGCAAATGGCTAAGATGGATAATAACTATTCTGAATAATAATACATGTGATAAATCATGGTATTTGATCAAAAGCTGCATATATTTAAAACCTATGTAAACATACATATCTGGCAAAACATGTATTCATTTAAAGTATGTGCAAAACATGGATATCTGGTAAAACATGTATTCCTTACATTGCAAATCCAGTCCATATGCGGACCCTGCAAATTGCCCTTCTTCAGGGGAGCCACAATTGTGAGGATAGATGGCAACCACACCGGCTAAATCCTCCATCACTAGTGTGATGAGAGCACATTTGGGACATTTGTCTCAGCCACGCAAAGTGACGAGAGCCAACGAAATATATATATATATATATACATAGAGCTAGACAAGACCACGGCCGTGGAACCGGGTAAGGGGGCGGGGCAGGACAGGACCCAGACTGCAGCTGGTAGGAACAAAAGGGGGACTTCCAAGTCGGTGGATCAAGCTAACAAAGTCGTCCAAGCTTAGTGGTGCCGACACTTAGGTCATATGCAAAAATTAGAACTTATACATATCTATATCAATGTATAACACCCAGGCAAGTGGGACAGTGTGCTCACAGGCACATATATCATATCATTAGCAGGTCATGCAGGTATGGGGTTGGCAGAACATGTCACGTGCATAAATCAATAGTTTAAAGCAAAAATGGGAACAACACTTGAAAACGGGCTAGAACATATATACAATCTGAGTAAAAACAAACATGATGGATCTCCACATAATTCGGGTCCATACATTAGGGCTTCAATATTTAAATCAAGGTGTAAAAGACACTCGTATGCCAAGTTTTTGTTTTTGGCTTGGTACTCCTGAAGATCAAGGCATTCCAAGTGTTCTATTCACCTTGGTGAGTCAGAGAGGCCTCAACATATCTTTGTGACAAGTTTATTTCTCAACCGAGCTCCATTTATCACTTCCCAGGTCTCAGCATTGCATTGGGGCCTCAAAAGGCCTTTCCCAAACATTAAAACATTATTTCCATGTCCCTAACACAACCCCATGCCTAACAGATAGTTCGGTCCGCTCAAGCCGGAAAGTTTCTGGGAGGGGTTCACTCAAGTTCGCTCAAGCGAACTGGCACGAGTCAGGTTGGCTCGAACGAATCAATGGTTGGCTCAAGCCAACTGGCCTCTGGAAGTGGTCCGCTCGAGCGAACTTGGGTCCGCTCGAGTGAACTACTTCAAAAGGTGCCCATTTGAGCCTTCTGGGCTCATTCTTTCCCTTCTTCCAAAACTCCCTTGAACCACAATTTTCTCTCAAAATTTGGTACCCCTTGTCCTCCTCATTATGCCCTTCATTCATCCATCAACCCTTCCAGAAAAAAAAAAAAAAAAACAATACATCAAATCTCCTTCATTTCATCCACATTCAAACAAGAGAACCCATCCTCCATGGAATCCAAATATAAGCATAAAACAAGCTTTCAAAAAAATAGAATCCATCATTTCAAGAAACTAGATAGAGAGAAAGGCACATCAATATGCATTCTCAAATGCCATAGAAATCATAGTGAAAAGCATGATTAGAAACAAGTAATGAAAATCCATCATTTATCATAAAACATGTTAACTTTCAAAACTCTCATTCATCCACTTGCCTTGGTCTCCAAAGCTTTCCAAATAAGTCTCTAATCCAACCAATTAGACCTTAGCACACTTAATACAAGAAACCCCCAAAGTAAACCCAACTTAGAACCCTAAAATGGCAAATCATCAAAGACAAGGAATGGGTTCAAACAAGGCTAAGGAATAGAACTTAGGGGAATACCATTACACAAAAATGGAAGATGAGAAGGAAGCTCTTACCTCTAGGGCCATCAATCAACAAGAAAAAGCTTGGAGAAGGGGCTGCCCATCTTAGTCAAACGAAGCCGAAATAGGAATTTTTGGGAATCACACAAAACCTCCCCATGCTGATCAAGCAAAACAAATAGGACCCTAAGGTCACTAACCAGGTTCACTGGCTATCAAAACTCCCCAAAACTAATGAAAATACATTCTAACTCACAAACTCAACCAAATAACCACTAATCCCACTTACAGAACTAATCCATAAATAAATCAACACTAATCCTGGAAATTAGGGGCCGGGGTCTCACACCTTTTCTTGCTTTTCATTGTATTTTGTATTTTCTAAAGAGACAAAAAAATCACAACTCTTATCTTTCATTATTGATAAAATTGTAAATCACCTTCCTTTCACGCAAAAATCGCCTTTTACAGCAAAAACATCACCTTTCACGGCAAAACAAGATGAAATCGCCTCTCACGGCATTCAAAAAATGTCTCTTTTTTTAAATATATGTGCAATGAAAAACTAGAAAAAAGTTTATTTCCTTTTCTACTTGTGAAGGTGGATCTCCGGACAACCACTTCTAAATTCCAAGTAGAGTAGAAAATCTGGCATGCCCGTATAAAAAATGTTGATGCTCGCTTTTCTCCGCCCCCCGGGCTCGAAAGGGTTGGAACCCACGGACTCTCACGTCCGCAGACCCTGGTAGTCCCGGGACCAAAGAAAAAACCGGGTCCATCAAGTTGGCATACCTGATAGGACTCGTTCATTTGAGAACATGATACTTAGATTCCTTGGCTCCTTTCTAGTTGGCAGCCTATGTTGAATTTTGCATCTAAGAAAAAACATGAGAAGGGATGATGAAGAAGACCAAGAGGCTGGTCAAGAAAATGTTGTTGACTTAGCACCAGCCAATGCTCCAGTGGAACCTAACAATGTTGAACCAGAAGGAATAGACGAAGAAGAAGATTTGGCTCCTATGACTGATCTCGAAGAATATGCGAGGATCTTGTAGCATCTTGCCATAGAGTAAGAGCAAGATCGCATCAAGCAACTTCGTCACATTCAAAATCCAGAACCGGAAGTCCCTGAAAATCTACAGGTACCTCCTCTGGTAACTCCTGAAAACAAAGAAGGATGCTAGATTGATGATCCTCTTACATCTGAGGATGAGTCTGATTCCCAACAGTCCATTCTTGGAATAAATCCTAGCGGAGCAACCTGCAATGTGATAGTTCGGGATGATAGTTCCTCTGAAGCCTCATCTGCCTAAAACACATACTCTCAAACCACATCTGGTAGTATATCTTTCGAGGCTACATCTTCTCAAGTGACTTCCACTAAGATATCACCTTCTCGGGCTTCGTCTCCTGAAACTATGACATCGGAACTCACGCCTCTTTTGACTGATCACCTTGAAGAAACTCCAGTTGATAAAGTCTTCTTCAAAGAAAACCCGGTCAACTGGTCCCAGATACCCGACCTCATAAGTGATGTATGGACCGATAAATTACTCAACAAGGAAGAAAAGTTACTAGATGCCGTTCAAGACTTGTTCCCGGAAAATGCTCCGTGCAACGCAATCACTAAGGACGGCAATGCTGACGCAGAAACGTCTTTAGCCAATGAGAAGGATCAACCTCCTGATCCCAAGGCTGATCTTATAAAAGAAGACCCTTCTTCAGAAGCACTTGAAGTTGATAGAGGTACCCGCTCTGGCCGAGATTCCCACAAAAATTACAACCAACCTTCTTTTTCATATGTAAATCCTTCGGGAAAACAAGTTGTGAACGCCCCAAGTGGCAACAATAATGAAAATGCAGGCCCTAAGGAGGCTTTCAAGTATGACTTGATTGAGCACTTCAAACACATACCTGCACGACTGCATATCCTTGACTTATTGCAAATGTCTCCACACACTAGTGATAACCTCACTTCAAAACTGCAAATGCTGAATGCGGATGTCGACAAACATGGCCCATAAGTCCTACAAATTTAAATGGACTATAGGGTCAAAAAAATCAGATACTTCCTTAAAGGGAGAAAAGAAGAAAACTGAGGGATCTTACATTGATGCCTCTCGGTTCAAAGGCAACAAGTGCAACCATCGCCTTCGATAAGGAAGACCTCCTGCTGGGCGAGACAAAGCACAACCAACCCCTGTACTTCACAGGGTACATCAAAGAGATGCCAATGCACAGAGTTCAGATCGACCCAGGTTCTGCACTCAACATCATCTCTACTTCAGCACTCGAAGAGCTGGGTATCCCACCTGGCAAGCTGAGTCACACATCTGTATCCATCTTTGGATACAATGGAAGCACTCAAAGGCCTATCGGCAAAATCAGGCTCAAGTTGCAGATCGGTAATCTTATCTCTGAAGTTACTGTGTACGCAATAAGGACCCCTTCATGCTACAACATCCTTCTCGGACGCCCCTAAATACACGAGAATAATGTCGTCCCTTCAACTCTACATCAATGCATCAAGTTCGTTGGCGACGACGGTTTGATACATCGGTTGTTTGCAGACAGAAAGCCCTTCAAAGGCAAAGAAGTTCATTTTGCAGACTCTCAGATATACAAGGACAAAAAAGAAGAAGAGGAGGAAGAAATGGCCTTCTTTGCCGAAAATCTCCAGAATGATAAAAGAAAGGCTCCTCAGCAATCACCAGAAGAAAACAAATCTTCCGACAAATCCAAAGAGAGCAATCAAACTCCCTTCACTATCTCCCTCAAATCTTCAAAGCCTTTGGTAATCACCACCAAAGCAAAGAAGACAAAAGGCTGGGGGCAAGTTTGTTGTCTCCTTCGTGTCTATCATGCATGACACGGATTCGTACTCAGAGTCAGAAGACGACACATCATCAAGCCAAGCTGGTACTCAATAAGTTCAGCCCGCTCTCAGTCCAATGGAGACACATGCTGACATAGAAGACCATGCATCTGCTTCCACAAATTGGAAGCTTCATCATCAAATTCTTTGCTTGAGCCTTTCCAAAATAAAGGTATGCTTCAACTATCCCTATATAGTCTAATGGCACAAGTTATCATGAAAAAAATGGGCTATGATGCTCAGAATCCAATCAATTTAGGAGGTGGTCGTGGTATTCTCACGCCGTTGGAACCCACCCTAACCAAAAGCCAACTGGAGGATTGGAAACTCCACCATGATATAGACAAGTCTTCACATGGGTTGGGGTATGATCCTGACACTCCTCCGAGACGGTTGATACAAAGGCTGCAAAGTCGTTTTGCCGATCAAGCCTCAATATCTCATGTCCATGAAGACATTGATCTCCATGAATATCTCTTTGAAGAGTCATCCGTCAAGGATCCATGAAGCTCATCCAATTGGTATGATTTCTCTGACGACGAAGAGGAATTGTCCGATGACACAGACACACGGTTTTCTGATCCAGAAGAACCATCGTCTCCAAAAGAAGTGTCTTACTTCGACCCAGTTTCAGCAGATGATTGGGACCATCTCATAGCAAGTCTTGAAAAGATTACCGATCGAGAAGTTGAATTGGAAGCCTCCGAAAATATTGTGGAGGAACTACCTTCAAATATTCCAACGGAAGATTATGTTCAAAAGATAGACTTGGGAACACCTAATAACCCACGTCCTGTATTCATAAGTAAGAATATAAAGGATGATGAGTTACCCGCGTATATCGCTTTTCTTCATGAATTCATTGATTGTTTTGCATGGTCTTACACTGAAATGCCTGGTTTAGACCTTAAAATAGCAGTCAACAAACTCAATCTGCAGAAAGATATCAAGCCTATCAAACAAAGCCAAATAAAATTCCATCCTGAAGTGATGGACAAAATTGAACAAGAAGTTCATAAACTCAAAAGCATTGGCTTCATCCGCGAGGAACAGCATCTTGAATGGTTGGCCAAAAAATGAGCAAATTAAGATCTGTATTGACTATAGAGACCTAAATAATGCATGCCCTAAAGATAAATTCCCGCTCCCCATACCAGAGGTGATGATTGACAACACCTGTGGATTCGAGCGAATGACATTCATGGATGGCTTCTCTGGCTATAATCAGATAAAGATGCATCCTAAAGATGAAAAGCACACATCATTTTCGACCCCGTTTGGCGTGTATTCCTACACTGTCATGCCATTTGGTCTGAAAAATGCTGGTGCGACATATCAGAGGGCTATGATGAAGATATTCCAAGATATGCAGCACAAGACGGTCGAATGTTACGTTGATGACCTCGCCGTCAAAAGCCGAAGAAAACAAGACCATCTCAAAGATCTTCGAGAAGTCTTCCTCGGACTTCACAAACACAAACTACGGATGAATGCCCTGAAATGCTTTTTCTGTGTTTCATCGAGTAAGTTCCTTGGATTCATAGTTTGAAAAGCCGGAATAGAACTTGACCCCATCAAAGTCAAGGCTATCCTAGAAATGCCATCTCCAAGAACCTTAAGAGAAATAAAAGGACTTCAAGGAAGATTGGCATACATTCGACGGTTCATCTCCAACCTATCAAGGAAGTGCCGTCCATTCTCCCACTTAATGAAGAAAGGTGTGGATTTTGTTTGAGATGCTGAATGTGAAGTTGCATTTCAAGACATCAAGTCATACCTAACAGAACCTCCAATATTGGTTGCCCCCACAACTAGAAAACCATTTATCTTGTACACAAGAGCCCTCGACCATTCTTTGGGCGCTCTACTAGCACAAGAAAATGACGGAGGAAAGGAAACTGCTCTATATTACCTCAGCCGCATGTTGGTAGGTGCAGAGCATCGCTACTCTCCAGTCGAAAAAGAAAGCATTGCAGTGATGTTTGCCATACAAAAGCTACGTCACTATCTACTGTCCAACACAGTCTAACTGATCTCGAGGATCAATCTCTTAAAGGTCTTTATCACAAAAGTAGGTTCCCTTAATGCACGACTAGCAAAATGGTCCATCCTTCTGTCACAGTTTGATATTAGGTATGTGCCACAAAAGGCAACCAAAGGCCAAACTCTAGCAGAATTTCTCGCAGAGCATCCATTGCCTAGGGATTCTCCACTCAGGGATGATCTTCCAGACGAACCTGTCTACAACGTGGAGACTTCCTCATCAAATGCTTCTTGGGACATGTACTTCGATGGAGCTACCAGGACAAACGAAAAAGGAAACCTGATATCGAGAATTGGCATCCTCTTTGTTAGCCCCGACAAATACATGATTCCACACACATTCTCGCTATTAGAACCATGTTCAAACAATGCAGCTGAATACCAATCTCTGATCGTAGGATTGGAACTCGCACTTGAATCCGGCATCACCATGTTGGAAACCTTTGGAGACTCTCAACTGATCGTCAACCAGATAAATCAGAAATACGAAGTTAGGAAACTTGATCTGTTGCCTTACTACAACAAGGCACAGTCGCTTCGACAAAAGTTTGACATCTATCACATCACCCACATCCTTAGAGGTGACAACATCCGTGCAGATGCCCTGGCTGGACTTGCTGCATCTATGGCAATCCAAGAAAGGGAAAACATGCAAATTACAGTGTGTGAAAGAATGATCCTCCCTCCTCACAATACACAACAAGCAGTTGTTGAATGCCACCGAGTGGTTGGAAGTCGGATTTCCATCCTCAGACCTCCGATCGGTAACTGGAGGGATCCGTTCATTGATTACATTATGTTTGGAATCCTACCAGAAGATCCAAAAGAGCGGGTAAGCATCCAAAGACGAGCCCCAAACTTTCATTTGGATATTCCTCGAAAATGCTTTGTAGAAAATCCTCTAACTGAGTACTTCTACGCTGCTTGTCACAACAAAAGACTGAAGAAACTCTCAAAGAAGTTCATACTGGTCTTTGTGGAGCCCATTAGGCTGGTCATAAGCTCTAGATCAGATAAAAAGGTTAGGTTATTTCTGGCCTACCATGGTAGCTGATGCGATGCAATTTGCTAAGCGCTTCCAACAATGCCAAGTTCATGGAGATTATGTCCACATGCCTCCAGAATGGCTACATCTTACAGCGAGCTCATGGCCTTTCGAAGCTTGGGGTATAAACATCATAGGTCCTATCTCTCCCCCATCAAGCAAAGGCCATCACTTTATCTTCGCCATTACAGATTAATTCTCTAAGTGGTTAGTGTTAGTTTTATGGTCTCAATCCATTAAGATTGATGTAATAAATTGATTAATTTCTTTATTTACCAATATATTCATGCTTTCCTTTCATGAGATGAATGGTGTTTATTACTTAAATGCACATAACCAATACGAATGACATGATGGTTCATGAGATGAACCGGAGTCTATAAGTATACTAGATGCAATACATGTGTATGGATGAGATCCACATATGGGAGACATGTTTAGCAAATCTTATACTTGAATATCTTCACAACCAGTGATGAGACTGGACATCTCATCTGACAAGGTTGTAGTACTTTGATTACTATGAGATAGTGTGATTTGTCTCGATCATCAGAATGTAAGATTCTGGATCATAGTGCTAGTACATTGGATGTATTGAAGGACTATGAGAAGCACCTTATGAACACTGTCTTTACTTTAAGGTTTGCTCTCATAATTCCCTAGCAATAGGCTCTCAATCCTGAGACATTTATGAACCCAAGTTTCTATCTATTCATTTACTTTGAGTCACCAATGAGTGAGGCCAACTGTAGGTCAACACCTCGGTGTCTTGGGTACGTGGTAGTAGAACTGTGGAAACATTTAATGGTCAAGATGGAATCTATCTCTATTATCCCTTTGTGCCAATTAATGGATTTATCATTGGTAAGTGTACACCCATCTCAATTAAGAGTTAATTGGATGGTACTGATGATTGCTATAATTAATTGGGGCTCAAGGATAATAAGATATGGATCTAAATTGGTGAGACAGTCTGTCCAATTGATCCATGGATAATGATAGAGGGGCTCACTTGTAGTGATAGGGAAGTTTAGGGTCTTCATGTAATTTATTCCTAAGACTGGAGTTCAATTGCATTTATATAGTGGAGTTATTTGCAATTAACTATGGGCCCGGATTGCACATGAGATGTGGGGTCGGGGTGTCCCAGTTGGAGCCAGCTTTCTATGGAATCCCTAGTGGTCCCCACGCTAGCCCAAGATTGGATCTTTACTAATTCTATTTGAACTCAAAAAGGAAAACTACTATTTATATTTGAAGTGAGACTTCTAATAGTGGTAATAGTAGAGCAAAGGGTTACTAAGTATAATGGAAGTTGGACTTTTAATAACACACTAAGAGAGAAGGTTGAAAAGCTATAACAGGAAGAGGAGGGAGCACCCTTGGACGTCTATGCCCTATTCCAAGGAGTTGTGCACGCCCACCTCCTCTTGAGTTTGTAAGAGTTGCATTCTTCTTCCGCTCTCTCTCTTCTAGTTCCCTTCTAGTTTACTTGGAGATTCTAGATAGTCTTTCTCTTGGAGATTCCACCATCTCTCTTGTGGAAAGAGATCTGAAGCGGGTCCTAACGTGGAAGACGATTGGGCATTGGAGATTCTGATCTTAGAAGAGCTCTTCATCAAAGAGTTGAATCAAGTTCTCCATTAGAGCACAACCAAGCTCCATAGGTATTTTCTACTCCTTGTACGTTGTGGAATTTCGTGGTTGCATGTTTAGTGTTGTTTCTATCTTTTTGATAAGTTTGTTTGCTGATCATGATGGCTGAGTTTGAGGACATGCATCCTGGACTGGGTTTTGATGGCTTTTGGATAGGTGTTCATCACTTCTAGTTGGTGAAAACTTTTTGAAACCTATCCAAGAGGTCCACCCACTTCCAACAGTGAGAAGCATTTGCGTTAAGTGAAATGAAGACCTTATCGGTCCTTCAATTCTTGTGCATCAACATTATTTGTCGCTTCGGCATACCTAAAAGATTCGTCCATGATAACGGACCGCAATTCCGAGATCATTGATTCTACAGGTTCTGCGACAAATATAAAGTCCAAAGTTGTCCTTCAACTCCATAAAATCCGGCAACGAACGGACTAGCAGAAGCCTTCATTATGACACTCTGCAAGATCCTAAAGAAAATGGTCTCTAGTCACAAAAGACACTGGGGCGACAAACTGCCTGAAGCTTTGTGGGCCTATCAAACCATCGTTCGAGGACCAACCCATAGCACACTATTCTCCTTGGTCTATGGATGTGAAGCCATTCTCCCTTTGGAGGTTTAAATTCCTTCCTTAAGGGTATCTCTGCAAAATGACATGATGCAAGAAAGCAATGTGAAATTGAGACTCCAGGAACTGGATAATCTTGATGAAAGATGCCTCGAAGCTCGACAAAGCATTGAGCTTTACCATGCCGCATGGCATGATCTTTCGACAAGAAGGTTAGGCAACGCACCCACAAAAAGGGTGATTTGGTTCTTGCAGTGAAAAGGCCAATGGTTTTTACTAAAAAATCCAAAGGTAAATTCGAACCAAAATGGGAGGGACACCTCGTCATCGACAAAGTCTTCTCCAAAGGCGCATATACTCTTCTAAACATGGAGGGTGACAGATGTATACTGCCAATCAACGGCAAGTTCTTGAAGCGGTACTACCCTTGAAGACTTCCTGCACCGGGTCAGAGCGATGCCTGCATGACCAAAGCCTATTCCTAGGTACTTGCTTGTCAAACCCACTCCTTTTGGAATTCTCATCCTTACGTTGAAATTTCTATAAAAAAACAAAACTCTCAAAACAATGCTTACTTTCATCGTTTCATTGTTAAAAAAAAAAATCACTTCCAAAAATCCAAGTTTAGGAGCCACTTCCCTAACTTGACAAAAATTTCCGATCCTTGAACCCAAAATTCATGGTTTGAAACCAAAATCAGGACTCGGGGATTTCCACCCTAGTCCACCCTGACTTTTACCACCAAAAATGGTTTTAGGTCAAAATTTACAACCCCCATGTCTTAAAAAAAAATGGTTTTTCAAAAAAAAAAAAAGGAGAAAAAACTATGGGGAAGTGACGTTCAGTCGATCCTCGGAAAACTTAAAACATCAGAAGGATGCGAACCACATTCGATACTTCCAAAACTTCAAAATCGCAAGGAAGCGACACCTCATCGATACTTGTAAAATTTCAAAAAATCATGGAGACAAAGCATTCCAATTGATATCTACAACCCAAATTTGACAAAACCCTCAAAATTCAAAAACCGTGGGGAAGCGACATTTACTCGTTACCCGCAAAACAAAGTTTTTGTAAAAGCAAGGAGGCGACTCTTAGTCGATACTTGCACCCAATTCGCGAGGAAGCGACATTCCATCGATACTTGCAACTGAATGAGCAAGGAAGCGACATTCCATCAATACTTGCAAAACCAGTCAGCAAGGAGGCGACGCTCAGTCGATACTTACACCCAAATTCGCGAGGAGGTGACATTCCATCGATACTCGCAACTAAATGAGCAAGGAGGCGACATTCCATCGATACTTTCAATACCATTCAGCAGGGAGGCGACATTTAGTTGATACTTGCATTTTTGAAAACCAAAATCCGGCTTTCATGCTAAAACAAAACCCGGCTTTCATGCCAAAATTTAAAAAAAACCCAGCTTTCACGCTAACAAAACAAAACTTGGCTTTTATGCCAAGAAACAAAATTTTTGCTCTTATGCCATACATAAAATTTCGGCTCTCATGCCACAAAAAAAATTTCGGTTCCCATGCCATAAAACCGACTTCCATGCTGCTAAATTTTGGCTCTCATGCCATAAACCAAAATTTGGCTTCCATGCCACAAACAAAATCCAAATTTGGCTTTCACGCCACTAAATTCAGCTTTCATGCCATCTCAAAATTCGGCTTTCAAGCCATAAAAAAACCAAGCTTTTTGACACAAAATCTGGCATTCATGCCCAAAACAACCTTTTGACAAAAGATTTTCACAAAATGGCAACCTTTTGATCAAAATTTTCAAACAAACATTCCCATTCAACTCTTGCTTAAACTTGTTTCATAAAAAATGATTTAAGTGAAAGGAAGGAATACAAAAAATAGAGTACCAAAATGTTTATACATAGAGGTACCAAAGAAGGAAAAAGAGAGTTTGTTACAAAAAGGAGCTCAGTCTAACATGGTCTCCAACCAAAGATTCAATTCCTCAAGCAACCTCTTGGCATTCGCCTTCAAAGTTTCTAGGCCACGCTCCTTAAAACGATTGTCATAAAATGCGGCAGAACACCGCGACCCATCATCGGCAAAGGAAAGCTCTTCCTAGAGAATTTGCCATTGCTCATATTCTTGAGTCTTCCTCCGAAGATTGCTATCAACTTCTTCAACCTGGCGAATGAGAGTCCCCTCTCTAGCACGAGCTTCCACAATGGCAGTCCACTTGGCAGCAGCTTATTTCTCCAATAGCTTAAGACACTGCCTGGCCTCGACGACCTCCCTATCAAGATGGTGCAGGTCCTGTGTCAGCTCAATGATAGCCAACTCGATGATGTTCCTCTCCGGAACAAACTGCTTCTGAGTCCGCAAGATCTCATCCAATTCAGATTTGACCTTGCCAGAAGGTTTCAAAAACATCTCTCTGAAGAAGTCACCATTTAGAAAGCTCGTGGTCTCCGTCTACTTGTTACCCAGTGCGATGATCTCATCAACAAAAGCTCTTGTACTTGTGACATCTAGACCAACCTTTTCATTCTCGGCAAGTATCTCCTGCACATGCCTGATCATGCCAAACTTAAAAAAAATACTGAAGAAAAAACGAAATGAAAAAAACGGGAAAACGGCCAAAAACCGGCAACCAAAAAGGGGAAAAATCTCCCATGGTCGCCGGCGGCCCTGGAAATCTGTGTCACCGGATTTTCGGCGAAAGGGCCATTTTTTCGGTCCTTTTTGCGTTTCGAGATGTTTGGCCCTTGTGATTTTCTAAAGAACTGATTTTCGAGGCACGAAATCGACCAATCTTCATCAACATCTTAGATCCACCGTCAAAAGCATGGCATCATGATCGGACGTTTTGAAATCACCAATCGGCTGACCAAGAAAGCACACTTTCTGTCCGACCGATCGAGAAATCGACATGACAGATGTTGCCGGCCCATTTATAGCAATTAGTGTCTAAAGTTGCATGATCATC
Organism: Persea americana; assembly: GCA_029852735.1. Taxonomy (NCBI): domain Eukaryota; kingdom Viridiplantae; phylum Streptophyta; class Magnoliopsida; order Laurales; family Lauraceae; genus Persea; species Persea americana. The sequence continues at coordinate 42,008,064 of CM056813.1, forward strand.
AGATAGCAAACAACATGAAGATCTATTGACGATCAAGCCCCCTACATCGCAAGAAGAATTCTAAAAGACGAGGTGTGGCCTGTGACTCTTCTAGCGCCCTGGCGACCACTTAATGCAGTTAAATGACCCGTTTTATGACAAGTTAATTCGGTTGTTAACTCATTATTTTGGATGGCCCAATAAGAAGCAATGAAAAATGAGTTACAAGTCCAAGCAATCATGGCATTAAATCATGTAACTCCCCTCATCATGGAGCTTAAAGGGAATTAATTGTCCATTATTCTCCATCGGCCAATCAAAAGCCAAGAAAAATGAGTTACAAAATCATAAATTAAAAGCATGTAACTCCTCCCATCATGGAGCATTAATGCAATCAATGCCCATAAACCCTCCTAGTGGCCACTTAAAGCCTATAAAAGGGGATCAAAACCCAAAAATCAAGGTCCAGAGAAAAATCCAGAAGATCAACAACAAAATTTCTGCAACAGTTGCTGCAACAACCACTCCTCCGTCGAAGAGACTCTGCAACAAACATCACAAGGTGACTGAAGTCCCTAGGGGGGAGGCACCCCTTCCCAAGGTCCTCTCCTTCTATCCACATGGCTAAACGTGGCTTTTCAGCCAGTCTACTCAGCTTTTTATTAGATATAGGACCTCCCATTGGTCTTTATCCTCTAAAAATTTGAGATCCAAGCCGAGCCGAGCAAATCAAAGCATCCTCTATTCTCATCTGAAGGATGATGGCGAAGTCCACACGTGGCTTGCGAACATTAATCTGAACTAGTCCCCGCAAACGACTAAGAAGTTAGATTTCCTTTTCTTGCTTTTCGTTGTATTTTGTATTTTCTAAAGAGACAAAAAAATCACAACGCTTATCTTTCATTATTGATAAGAATTGTAAATCGCCTTTCAAGGCAAAAACATCACCTTTCATGGCAAAACAAAATGAAATCACCTCTCACGGCATTCAAAAAATGTCTTTTTTCTTAAATATATGTGCAATGAAAAACTAGAAAAAAGTTGATTTCCTTTTTTACTTGTGAAAGTGGATCTCCGGACCACCACTTCTAAATTCCAAGTAGAGTAGAAAATCTAGCATACCCGTACAAAAAATGTTGATGCTCGCTTTTCTCCGCCCCCCGGGCACGAAAGGGCTGTAACCCATGGACTCTCATGTCTGCCGAGCCCGGTAGTTCCGGGACCGAAGAAAAAGTCGGGTCCATCATCTGCATGACGCATATAATATGATTATTTCATGTCGTGTGCACTAATTGCTTGATAGTGTGTGTATTGAAGCAATTAGATTAATTGGCTAAAAACTTTATCTTTCCTTGGATTCATCTCAAATTTAATTTTTTTGTGTTTCTTTTCTTCTTGAAAATTATTATACGGCTGCAATCTTTTCAAAACACCGAAATTTGTTGTACGGGGGTGCGGTTTGGTCGCAAAAATCCTAAACTGGGTCAAACGATGTTGGAATGACCTAAAATTTGAGGTGAGACTTCTTGGATATAAAATTAGACCAACCATAGGTTTAATTTTATTTTTGAAGCCATTAGGGGTCTTGTCGCAAGTAGACTTAATTCTATCGCAAGGAAGATGTCGCACTTTGAAGTGAGACCAAACGATGTCCAATTGACCTGAAGTTTGAAAGGGAGCTTCCTAGAAGTCTTTTGAGATGATCAATCTGCTCTGATTTATTCATGACCCCGATGGACTCCATTGCCGGTAGATCTGATTTTGCTACCAAGGGGTTGAAGTTAGGTCAAATGACGTTGAAACGACCGTAAACTTGACATGTAGCCCTTTCGGAGTATTTTGAGACTGTCCATGTGCTTTGTTTAAAGAATTATGATTTCGTTCATCTTCGTCGCACGGGAGGCCTGGTTTTGCCACTAGAAGATTGATGTTGGGTGAAACGATGTCAGAATGACCCTAAATTTGGCATAGAGCCTTTTGTGAGTATTGTAAAATCATCCGCATTCTCTGATTAAAGAAATGATGTCAACCATTTTCTTTTGCCAGGAGGGCTGACTTTGTTGCGAGGAGAATACGACTTTTGGCCAAACGGTGTCGGAATGTCTTGAAGTCTGATGTAGAGCCTTTTAGTGGTGTTTTGAGACCAACTATATGCTCTATTTTGAGAAGAAAAGTCCCTAGCATCGTTGTCACCGAAAGGTCTCATTTAGCCGCTAGAAGGGTGAAGTTAGGCCAAATGATACTGAAATGACCCAAAACTTGATATGTACACTTCCTTATGGTTGTATTGAAGGATCTTGAAGTGTTTAGCCATTTTTAGAAGATTTGATACTTAAAGTAGCAATTCCCCATTCTGTCGTAAGAAGGATTGTTGCACATGAAATGGCGCTGAAACTTCTCCAAAATGGTAAGAGAGCTTTGGAAATCACACTTATTTGGCTTGATGTAACTGTTGGAAATTTATACTAAAATCATACTTTTATGTATTTGTCTTCGACTAATTAGTATATTTTGTCTTTTCATCTAAATGAGATTTTGTATGGGCAAATGGTTGCATTATTTATGATTATGCATGTGTGTCTTTTATTCTATAAAGTAGTCAAGTTGGTGTATAGAGTTCTACTTATACACGGAGGACTTATCTGTCGGTTCTTATTATAGAATATAAGTTTTTGTTCACAATCTAGATGGACTTGGACACACCATCGGTACGATTGTAGCATGATGTTTCAACAGGCTTGTCTTGGCTGCGGAAAACGGTATAGTTTCGACTCATTATGCTAGTATGCTTTGTGTGTATTGAACATGACCGCTTTTGTGTTTATTATCTTTATTCTGACTATATAAGATGATTAACATCCAAATGGTTATTATGAGTGCTTGTACTTTTAATCCTGACATAAATAATAGACACATACATTTAGTGTTTGCCATTTTGATTTCCAAAGGAGTGAGATCTTTTATGGGTCAATAATCTCAGTAAATTGGATGACTACACTACGTGTATGGTGCATATTAGTTTATTGACGGAATCCACGTCCCATAATTTGGATTGATGATATCCCCTTGATGAAGCTTTTAAGTTTTGATTATGTCAAACCCTGTAGGTGGACTTTGTGTCCGACATATCAAATAAGTTAAGTGTAAGGTCTCAAGGAATTATAAAGATATCGATTAAATATAAATGTCGGTAATTATTTAATCGACGGATGTCTGAAATCTTAACATGGGGAGATTAATAAGCATTTAATGACATGAAGCTCGAAATATTAATTTTGAGAATAAGGACAGAAGTGCAATTATAATTTTCTAGTGGACTGAATTGTAAATTATGGAACTAGGATTTTAATTTGGGTCGAATTAGGGTTTCCTACTTCCATAAGGAGCCTATCCTTATTTACTTCTTAAGGTCCCTATTGTAGCTTATAAATATGCGCTATTGGTCTCTAGGTCAATAAGAAGAAAAATCTCGTTTTAGAGAGCAGAGAGAATTCGCAGAAGATGCCCACTCCCTAGTGCGAATTCGAGCATAGAGGAATACAGTAGAAGATCCTGAGATTTTCGGGCTGCTGCAAGACCGAGATCAGATCAGAAAGACCGAGATCAAATCAGAGAGATCTCGCAGGTATGGTCTTTGATCATCTTCGTTTAAAGCTATTTCCGCATTGATCTGTATGCAATATCTAGGGTTGCTGGCGGAAACTCTTTTCTTACAATGGTATTAGAGCCAATCTTGATACTGCGTATGAATTGAAGAAAACATAGTAAGATTATAGGTTACTGTAAAAGAGATGGTTTGCCATTGATGTCTGTAACCCTTGTTTTGCAACGAACTATCTAACCTCTGTTTTGCAGCGATTGATCTGGCTATCATGGTTACCATGTGTGTATGTTATGTGAATGGATCCCACGAATCATATTCGTGGTTATTACTTTACGTATTTTACAAGTTTTATAGTGATGTAATTATATTGACATAGCGTGTGAACTCCGTTCGTCAGGAGGCTTAGGGTTCAATATAAGTTTTCATGGAGATGTAATTATATTGAGATAGCATGTGAACTCCGTTCGTAAGGAGGCTTAGGATTCAATGTAATTTTTCATGGAGAGGCGCAGGTTTTGAAGGCAATCATGAACTCCGATCGATCCCCGTCGGGGGACACCCCAGGACCCCCTCTGCGAAGCACGTGTTTTAAAGAAGTGGCAATCATAAAGACAAAATGATCCTACTTGACCATGATAGCTAGGCTCCTTATGCTGGTTGTCTTTCCTTTTATGTGCTTGGATGTCTATTATTATCATAACTTGCTACATATGATATTATACATGTTTAATTATGTTTGGAATGGTATAGTAGTATAGATATGGTTACCCATTACTACTAGATTTTAAACTGATCTTAATTAAACTGTTTTATAAGAACCCTCATTATTAAATAATTAAGTGGGAGAGGGAACTTCGTTAGCTCCCACGGTCTCCATCATAGTTTTGTAGGAGATGTAATTAATTTATGTGTTGACCTTGGAGTCTTCCTCCTAATCGGATGAGTTAATTATGGAATCTCCAGTACAAACTCCCATATGGATGATTTAGGGTAATTATTAGTATAGGTCTCTTCTCCATCTGATGGGACTGAATACAGAATAATGGACCCTGACTTAAATGATGGTATACACTTAGCTATAAATAACAGTATGCTCTCCATCTGAGCCTCTTCTATTATTTATAGGACCAAAGTCATGGCAGCTGTTTGGTTTTACTTGGCATGGTTGTTGCCTTGACAGTAGACCTAAAAGGTTATGTCATATCTGAACAATATAAGTATGGTACTTGTCCTCACATCGAGGCATACTATGCATTGGTGTTTTAGATTGCTGTCGGATTCTTTTGTTAATTGGCAGAGGGAGCCAACTTTCTTTTTATTTGAATCCAAAGATTTAATTTTGCCCATCATAATTTGTTAATTATGTAAATCTCAGGTTTTAAGATGGGTGCTTTCAATCCACTTGCTGTTATTATCAAAGAACACAAACTCATTGGACCTAATTACATTAATTGGAAAAGAAATTTGGATATTGTGCTAACTGCTAAAGAGTACAAATATGTGCTCACTGAGGTGTACCCAGAGAAACCTGTGGATGGATGTACCGATGCGGTAGCCATCGAGGCATACAAAAAATGGAATAAGGCTGATGAGATGGCGCGAAGTTACATTTTGGCATCCATGTCAAATGTTTTGCAACAGAACATCAGCCTTATCCTACTGCCTACGACATCATGTACAGTCTCAAAGAGATGTTTGGTGATCGGGATCGGGCAGCTAGACAAGTTGTTATGAAAGAACTGTTTAACACTAAGATGGCTGAAGGTACCCCTGTGAGGGATCATGTTCTGAAAATGATGGGACACCTCAATGAACTTCAAGTCCTTGGAGCTGAAATTGATGGGGAGACCCAGATCGATATCATTCTCCAGTCATTGACAGATTCCTTTGAGAATTTTCGCCTAAATTACAACATGAACAAGCTGAATTTTTCCCTGGCGGAATTACTCAAGGAACTTCAGGCTGCTGAGGGCCTTCTAAAAAAGCCACCTAGTGTTCACGTTGCTGAAAAAGGTTTTATTTCTAAGCTAAAAGGCAAGAAGAAACAGAAAAAGGGTCAGAATCGTAATGCAGTTCCTAAAGGGGGCAACGGACCACAGGGATGAATGAAAAAGCCCAAGGGCAAGTGTTTTCATTGCAAGGAAGTAGGGCACTGGAAAAAGCAATGTCCAACTTATCTCAATAAAGTGAACAATAAAGGTAAATTTCATTCACTAGTTGTTGAATCATGTTTGGCGGTTAAATCTACCGGTACCTGGTGTGTAGATGCGGGAGCTCCTGATCATGTTTGCAATTCTTTGCAGAGGTTCCAGGAAACCAGGCAGCTAAGTGATGGGGAGATTTATTTGCTTATGGGTGATGCTACGAGAGTGGCAGCAGTTGCAGTAGGAGATGTTAGTATAAATTTTAGTAGAGATAGGACTTTAATTTTAAAAGATTGTCTTTATGTTCCCTCCATTAGGAGGAATTTAATTTCTGTTTCCAAATTGGTTAAAGACAGCTATTCCGTTTATTTTAATAGATTTGTGGTTATTAAGTACAATAAGCGTTTTATCTGTTCTGGTTCATTGGTGGATGATCTTTATATTATTAATCCTATCTCTCCTAAACTACAACTGACTGAATTGAATAACACAATTACCCTACCATATAAGAGAAAGGAACAATCGCAAATGAACCAAACGTATCTTTGGCATTTACGCCTGGGTCATATTAATCTACACCAGATATCAAGACTGGTTACAAATGGACCATTACAGTTATTGGTAGTCGAGGCCCTTCCAGTCTGCGAATCTTGTTTAGAGGGGAAAATGACCAAGCGCCCTTTTTCGGCAAAAGGCTATAGGGCCAAAGAACCGTTGGAATTGGTTCACTCTGACCTGTGTGGGCCCATGAATGTCCAGGCAAGAGGTGGCTTTGAGTATTTCATTACTTTCATTGATGGCTATTCAAGGTATGGGTACATTTACTTAATGCGCCGTAAGTCCGAATGCTTTGAGAAATTCAAGGAGTATAGGGCGGAAACGGAGAAGCGTTTAAGTAAGAGTATCAAGGCACTACGATTTGATCGTGGTGGCGAGTACCTCTTTGGAGAATTTAGGGATTACTTAGCATAAGAGGGGATTACATCCCAGCTGTCTGCACCAGGTACACCTCAACAAAATGGTGTCGCAGAAAGAAGAAATATGACTCTTATGGATATGGTAAGGTCAATGATGAGTTATTTGGATTTACCTAATTCGTTCTGGGGGCATGCTCTAGAAACAGCTGCATATATTCTAAACTTAGTTCCATCTAAGTTAGTACCTACTACACCCACAGAACTATGGACTGGGCGCAAACCCAGTTTAAAGCATATTCGGATTTGGGGTAGTCTAGCACATGTGCTGAAAGGGAACACATATAAGTTGGAACCAAGAACAAAAGTTTGCATTTTCGTTGGCTATCCCAGAGGAACAAAAGGTGGTTTGTTCTATAACCCTCAAGATCGAAAGGTTATTATTAACACCAATGATTGATTCTTAGAAGAGGACTATATCATGAACCACAAACCCAAAAGCAAAATTGTTTTAGAGGAATTGAGAGGAGAAAGACCTACCCAAACTTTTCCATCGCCAATAGCACAGGAAGAGGCACCAAAAGATGGAGAACTCGGCGTTCCATTACCTCGTCATAGTGGGAGGATTGCCGAGTCTTCAGCTAATGATATTCCAGGTGAAACCATCAACATGATGGGTGATGAGCCGGATCAGCATGTCGATGATGGCACACGAGGACTAGTTTTGGCACAACGTGACACTACTCATACACAGACACAGGATGTGCCTCGTCGTAGTAGGAGGGTTGTTCATCCACCCGAGAGGTATATGTTCTTAGGAAAGTCATACAAGAGAGTCCCTGACGAGCTCGATACCGAACCCTGTAACTATAATGAAGCAATCCAAGACAAATATGCAGAACTATGGCAACAAGCTATGCAATCAGAAATGGATTCTATGTACCATAATCAAGTTTGGGATCTTGTAAAACCACTAGAGGGGATAAAACCTATCAATTGTAAGTGGGTTTATAAGAAGAAAAGAGGGGTGGATGGAAAGGTTGAAACCTTCAAAGCTAGGCTTGTTGCGAAAGGGTTTACTAAAAAAGAAGGTATCGATTATGAGGAGACTTTCTCGCCAGTAGCCATGCTGAAATCCATCCAGATTCTTTTATCCATTACGGCTTATTTTGATTACGAAATTTAGCAAACGGATGTCAAGACAACATTGCTTAATGGAAATCTTGATGAATGTATCTATATGGTACAACCAGATGGATTCATAGCTGAAGGTCGTGAGCACATGTTGTGCAAGCTTAAGAAGTCCATTTATGGACTCAAGCAAGCATCTAGATCTTGGAACATTCGTTTTGATCAAGCCATTAAATCTTATGGTTTCGAGCAGAACCCAGATGAATCTTGTGTGTATAAGAGGTGCAACGGCAATGTGGTGATTTTCTTAGTACTTTATGTAGATGACATCCTACTCATTGGAAACGATGTCGGGGTGTTGTCTTCGGTCAAACTATAGTTGAGCAGTCAGTTCGATATGAAGGACTTAGGAGAAGCTAGTCACATTCTAGGGATTAAGCTCTTGCGAGATCGGAAACAAAGAATGTTGGGCTTGTCTCAAGCGGTTTATATTGATGCGATTCTTGCCCGTTTTAGCATGCTAAATTCTAAGAAAGGTTTTCTTCCTTTCAGGCATGGAATCACTTTATCCAAGGATCAGTGTCCTAGGACACCCGATGAGATAAAAAAATGAAGGAAGTACCTTATGCTTCGGCGGTGGGAAGCCTCATGTATGCAATGCTATGTACTAGACCTAATATTTGTTTTGCCGTTAGCATGGTTAGCAGATACTAGTCTAATCCAGGGAGAGAATATTGGACTACGGTTAAGCATAAACTTAAGTACCTTAAGAGGACTAGAAATTATATGCTAATTTACCGGGCAAGAGTTTGATACCCATTGGGTACACAGACTCGGACTTCCAGTCAGATAATGATGCCAGAAAGTCGACCTCAGGATTTGTGTTTACATTGGGTGGTGGAGCTATAACTTGGAGGAGTGTCAAGCAATCATGTACTGCTGACTCTACCATGGAAGCCGAATATGTGGCAGCTTCTGAAGCAGCCAAGGAGGTAGTTTGGCTCAGAAACTTCTTGATGGTGCTAGAAGTGGTACATTCGGTAAAATCACTCATAAAACTTTATTGTGATAATACCGGTGCGGTTGCTAATGCAAAGGAGCCCAGGATGCATAAGAAGGGTAAGCACATCCAACGTAAGTATCATCTCATACGAGAAATTGTACAGAGGGGTGATATAATTGTGACCAAGATTGCATCGGCGGACAACCTAGCAGATCCTTTTACAAAGAGTTTACCAGCAAAGAGCTTTGATAGACATGTGGAAGGCATGGGGTTGAAATACATGTCAGCATGGCTTTGAGTCTAAGTGGGAGATTGTTGGAAATTTATACTAAAATCATACTTTTATGTATTTGTCTTCGACTAATTAGTATATTTTGTCTTTTCATCTAAATGAGATTTTGTATGGGCAAATGGTTGCATTATTTATGATTATGCATGTGTGTCTTTTATTCTATAAAGTAGTCAAGTTGGTGTATAGAGTTCTACTTATACACGGAGGACTTATCTGTCGGTTCTTATAGAATATAAGTTTTTGTTCACAATCTAGATGGACTTGGACACACCATCGGTACGATTGTAGCATGATGTTTCAACAGGCTTGTCTTGGCTGCGGAAAACGGTATAGTTTCGACTCATTATGCTAGTATGCTTTGTGTGTATTGAACATGACCGCTTTTGTGTTTATTATCTTTATTCTGACTATATAAGATGATTAACATCCAAATGGTTATTATGAGTGCTTGTACTCTTAATCCTGATATAAATAATAGACACATACATTTAGTGTTTGCCATTTTGATTTACAATGGAGTGAGATCTTTTATGGGTCAATAATCTCAGTAAATTGGATGACTACACTACGTGTATGGTGTATATTATTTTATTGACGGAAACCACGTCCCATAATTTGGATTGATGATATCCCCTTGATGAAGCTTTTAAGTTTTGATTATTTTAAACCATGTAGGTGGACTTTGTGTCCGACATATCAAATAAGTTAAGTGTAAGATCTCAAGGAATTATAAAGATATTGATTAAATATAAATGTCGGTAATTATTTAATCGAAGGATGTCTGAAATCTTAACATGGGGAGATTAATAAGCATTTAATGACATGAAGCTCGAAATATTAATTTTGAGAATAAGGACAGGAGTGCAATTATAATTTTCTAGTGGACTGAATTGTAAATTATGGAACTAGGATTTTAATTTGGGTCGAATTAGGGTTTCCTACTTCCATAAGGAGCCTATCCTTATTTACTTCTTAAGGTCCCTATTGTAGCCTATAAATATGCGCTATTGGTCTCTAGGTCAATAAGAAGAAAAATCTCGTTTTAGAGAGCAGAGAGAATTCGCAGAAGATGCCCACTCCCTAGTGCGAATTCGAGCATAGAGGAATACAGTAGAAGATCTTGAGATTTTCAGGCCGCTGCAAGACCGAGATCAGATCAGAAAGACCGAGATCAAATCAGAGAGATCTCGCAGGTATGGTCTTTGATCATCTTCGTTTAAAGCTATTTCCGCATTGATCTGTATGCAATATCTAGGGTTCCTGGCGGAAACTCTTTTCTTACAGTAACTTCATGTGACTTCTTTGATGTTAAAAATGTATGAAGAGGCAAGAGTGACAGTTTTTGTGTTAAAAGTGTAACACTTTCTAGAATGGAGTGAATGACTAATTGTCGCGACCTCGGACCGAGACCCAGGCTTCGCGACAATTAACGTGCTTAAGAGAAGAAGGCGCAAAATCAACTACTATGACATCCCACAGGTTTCCGCGGTGAGGATCCCAAAGACACGGGACTAAACTCATACGATCAATGGTTTGTGGAAGCGTGTAGCAAATCACATCAAGACAACTCATGTGGTATAAAAATCCAACATGCATAAATAAAATTATCAAGACTTGTATTTCATAAGGAGAAACATAAACATGACAAAAGCCTAATTACATTTAAGTTCAAGTTAATAAAAGTATGTTGATTAAGATACATCCCAAAATAAGAGGCCAACAAAGGCTAATACATTCCCAACGAAAGAATCAAAATGGATAACCCTAGCCTGAAGGTTACGCGTCAAGATCTCGTCTAACGTCTAGATGACGTCATCGGGTTGCCACTTACGAGCTAAGGGTGGCTCAATAGCCTCCTCCAGGCACTCCTCCTCAAAGGCAGCGCCGCATGCACTTGAGCAACAAAATACAAGGGTCAAACACGATGGTCTGGCAAGAAATCAATTTAGACAGGAACATAAAACGGTAAAAGTTGGAAGAACGTTAATAAGAGCAATTTACTGAATTTAAACCAAAACAGTGCTAAGATGCATTTCAAATAAGCAAAACTAACATGGATACTTATATATCATGAATAGGTAACCCACGTTGAGCTCATCCTTTCTCTGGCATACAAGATGACAAGAGTAAGCTCAACACGACAAGCATGACACGCAAAACACGATCCCACGTCACACATGGTATACCGGGAGGCCGGCCGCGGAACCAGAACAAGCACGATGTGTAATAAAATACACGACTAATCTGCAGATAGTCCACACGTTTAAGGACCCCCAAACAGTGAATCAGAGTGAAGGGGCAGTTCAGGCTCAGTGGTGTTCATCAAACATCATGAATGCACAAAACAAGGCGATACATATACACGACATGTCGAAATAAGGGAAAATCACTTATTAAAATAGGGCAAAACAAGACTCATCATGAATAGCCTAAGCTATTGTAAACAAGCTGAAGTAGTGATCCCCTAATTAGTTCTTGAAACAGGTCAAACACGACCGATACTTGTAAATAAAAACATGTGCAAAAGATATACATTGTATCGAGACTGAGAATTCGAAGCAAACTTATCAAGCATATGTTAAGGCCCCTTCATTGACCTTCATGCATTTAAAAACCCAAATGTCACAATGAAAGGATTGGTGCTCCTGAAGCTAAATGACATTTCAAGTTTCAAGTTCCAAGCTAAATGACATTTCAAGCTAAAAGCCCCTAAACATATTCTAGTTTTCACTTCCCAAGAAAATTCCATAAAACAGGCCAGACTTGAAATTCATTTGGCTCACGGTTACCTGTTGGTTAGCCGCGAAGGTGCAGTTCGGCTAGCCGCCAGATGACCGCCATCTGACCGCGGATCCCAGACAGGAAATTTGTTGCATTCTGGAAATGTGACCGAAACTAGTCGGTCACCTGTCGGCTAGCCGCGGAGGTGCATTGCGGCTAGCCACCAGCTGACCGCTAGTCCCAGTTAACTTGCAGCATTCTACATTTCTAACTGTGAGTCTCGGTGACCTTTGCGGTCACACGGCGGTTAACTGTAATCAAATTTTGGCTAGCCGCCCCACTGTCCAGTTCAAAAGGGGGCATTCTGGATTTGTGACCGAAACTAGGTCGGTTATCCGCCGGTTACCATTCGCCTAGCTGCTAGGTGACTGCCAGCTGATCGCCAGTGCGGAAACAACACAGCAAGTCCATATTTTCAAGCCTGTTTTCTCCAAAACAGTTTCCAAACACAAATGGGAATTCCAAGCCAATAAAACTCATTCCAAAATAAGGCATTTTGAATCATTCCAAACCACATGCATGCAAACTTATAATGGATTCCCAAACACAAAATGACCATATTACTAAAATCACAAAAACAACCTAGAAAATCACATTTTTGAGACTAAAATGACATACATTTCAAAATAAATATAAGAAGAGCCAAAAAGATCACTTGCCTTGACCAATCAATGCAAATCCAACCTTCTTGAAAGATCCTATCCTAGAGAAGAGCCAAGATCTACAAAAGCCCCAATAATAACCTTAAAACCCTTACATTGTGAAAACAAGAACCCATTTCGAAAATAGGTTTTGCAACCATGAAAAACAAGATCTTTGGGAGTTAAAAAGACTCTATTAAAGAGGTGGGTGGAAGCTCTTACCTAGAAATGTCCAAACAAGGAGAAGAGAGGAAGACGAAGAGCTTGACATGTTGAAAACGCCCAAGAAAAGAGTCTAACGGAAAGCTTGGAAGAAGATGAAGAGGATGACGGAGTCCGAACCCCGACCCGAGTTCAAACGGTCGACGTGCATGGAAGAGAAAGTGAAGAGAAGAAGAAAAAGCTCCAATGCCCTGGACGTTGACTCCACGAGGATGCAGGGAGAGTGAGAGTGAAAGAGAGAAAAGGGGATATTTAGCTTGAGTGAGGGTGTGGGCCCCAACAAGTCTGGAACTTCAAAGGCTAAAAACATGATCTTGCGGGCCCCGGACGAGATTGACGAAGAAGGATAAAACGATCCTCGAAAAATCTAGTTTCCAAAAAGTATATTTTTGACATATTTCTGAGATATCGAAATCGTTTCCAGATTTGGGTGAAAAAGATAGTTTCTACCCCTTTTGGCCAAAACACTGGTTTCTAGGCTTTGAACAGAGATGGACTAAAAACGAAAGTTGTAGCAAATAATAAAGACATTCAAAACACATCAAAATCACAATTGAATCAGAGGTCTAGTAATATCCTCCCATGCTCTCACGTGCACTCAGGGCGCCCCTGAGCGCGTCTGACTCAACCAATGCTATCAAATTTCCCAAAACAAATACTAATGCTAAAACAAATCATTCTAACCCAAACGATTGCTAAACTCTCTTAAACTAAACACTCGTTTAATTAACACTAATCGAGCTAATCTAGGTTGGGGTCTGACACTAATGAAGTGAATGAATATTATGTTATTAAAGTTACCGATATATCAATGATATCATGGATTTACCCATAATATCAATGCTTTTTTCATGAACTTGGCAAATACATTTAGAGATATGATGGGTCCAAGTTCTTGATTAAGAAATGTAGAATTTTCTTTCCAAAATAAATTTGTGGTGAGAGAAAAAAAATCAAGTTCCCCATTGTTTAAGACATATGACACTATTGAAGTTATTGATATATCCAATTATATAATAGGTTTATCCCTTGAAAGAATAGCCTTTCCCATTAATTTGGTAAAAAAAGAAACAAGGATCTACTAGGTCCCAACTTTTAACTAAGAAATGTAGAATTTGTGTCCCAAAAGTTTATTTGTGTTGGTGAGAGAAAATTTAAGTGTTCCTCATTGTTTATGACATTGTATGGTTAAAGTTATTGATGTATCCCTTGATAAATGGATTTTTGCATAAGTTTGAAAAGAAAATTAATGATTTGTCAGGTCTTAGTTATTTATTGGGAAATTTAGAAATTTATTTGCAGTGAGAGAAGAAATTGGATACCATAATATATATCATGACCCATGACATCATGAGATGAGTATAAGGCTGCCAAAATAATTATAAGGACCGGAGTAAACCGACTCTGATGACATCTTCAGTTCTTTTCTTATAAATTTGTGAAGCTCATATTTATGGTGAAGTAATCCATAAAAATCACTCCTATGCATATGTGTTGTTTTGTTTGTTGTTTCCCATACAAAATCATCTTTTTGGAAGGGAAAAAAGAGAAAAAAAAAAAGATTTCCATGTCCCTTAGATGTATGTCACGGATTGAATGAAATGGACACACTTGTTTGTGTGCGGCACTTGTACAATAAGGATGTTTGTTACACAAGTCAGTCTAGCTCACTCAACCTTCACGTGGCCAAGACACTCAAGCCAAGCTTCACAATAATATTATATCACTCAATTCTTGGGGATAGTTATGAGCTAGGGAGGCCACTTCTATTTATACATAGTAGAGGTCCCATAAAAAAGAGTGGTTAGGAATACACATGTCACCCTTCTAATGTTCTAACTAGCTAGGTTACTGAATAGTGAACAATGGGCCTTGGGCTTGGACTTAAATCGGGCGAATCTTAGCCTATCTGATATTCCAGGCCCACTGCATCGATAGGCCCAAACGATGCTTCGCTCTCTATTGTCTATACCATACTCTACGGTTTCCAAACCTCTAAAAACCTAAAAACTGATTTGAAAGCCGAGCACTGAAACTTCTCCTCGTTCCTCCTCACTGCTTGTCATCGCAGTCAGATCCGACCAGTCATATTGTCTAGGAAGAAGCAGCTTCAGACCCCGAGGATTCGACATCGATTTCACTTCACTTTCTAGCATCACCAAAGCAAAAGCAAAAGAGGAATGGAAGACATCGAAGACGTTGTAGGTGCGAGCGGAGCTCCACCTGGCTTTCGCCTTCCCTTATCAGCCGTTGGAATGAAGCCCAAGAAGCCAAAAGCCCGCGTCATCAACGCCACTCCCACTGCTACTCCAAACATCCCAGGCACCCAGGTCCATTTTCCTCTCGATTTGTTTGTGTGGAAGCATTCCCATGGATTTCAATTCCATCACCATTTCAATTCCCCTCAATTCCTCCCTATGAGAAACGGCTACTAGGGGCTGTAATTATATGTGGGTATTTCTATCTACGAGAGACAAACGGTTGGATGTGTGCCAAAAGCACTTCAAGATGGGTGCCAAAATTGGCATGGTCAAATGGAGATGTATACAACTTGAATGAGTGATGTTTCTTGATTTTGGGTGTGTTTGGGGGGGTTGTTATAGCAGATTGTGATAATTTGCACGTCTATGTCTATAGCGTGTGTTGGGAATGATATGGAATGGAAATGAAAGTACAATGGATTAGAGGAAAAGTGATATGCATAGAAAATGAAAATCCTCAAAAATGATTCCACACAAGATCTCTCACTGTGCACATATCCTTAAAATAAGCTTCTCTGTTTTGCAGACCATATATGTGAAGACTTTCGGGTGCTCTCATAACCAGGCAGGCTTCTCTCTTTTTCTCTATTATCAATTTTTCAATAACCAGTATGTCATTGTGGTGATTTTGAACAATATGCATATATGACTCTAGAGTTGACATGTTTCTGGAGTCTGGACATTAGGTTGTAAGTTAACCAGCATAAAGGACCAATTCTACAACAATGGCAAGGGTGAGAAGTAAAGCTGAAAGGGGCTCTACTTCTCTTCAGTCTTGAGAAGTACTGAAATTACTGACCAATTGCTATTTAGTTAATATGAATGGGACACCATGACATCAATTTTAAATATCCTCTAGTAAGAGTTTCCTTTGATCCTGAATTCTTACGACTAAATCCATCATCTTTGATTGGGGTATAACTTAGATGAGTTTTTATCCAATCCATTAAAAAAAAAAAAAGGAATCAGTTTTTAGCTGTTTTACTCATATGATAGTGTTTTCTTGATGGATGTGTAGAAGTCAATCAATGTGACACAAAATCCAAACAAGCATCACGCGATATGGACAATATTAATGTGGTTTGCCTTTAATGTCTACATCAATGGGTAAAGATAGTGATGACTTTCCAATAGAATCAATTCAAAACAAGATTCAGTGCATCAAAGAGAAAATAAGAAATGACAATTATGTGCTTTGCACATTCCATACTCATGAATTTTGTATTTATAGAAAACTTGATGCTACCCCATATCCATGATTGACGAATAGATCAATCTCCCGATGGATTGATCGAATCTAAGGATGGATTCAGCTACTAGGGCACACTCATCATGAGAAACACATAATTGAAGAGAAAACTCTCATTACTCAAATATTATTGACAATAAGCATTCCCTTACAACTGAGGCATAATCATCCTTAAATAGAGTAGGATAACTTGGACACCAAGACTTTCCTAAACGATAAAGGAAACTAAACCACTAAACTTGCTTAACAATCCAATTAAAATAAAACTCCTAATTTAAGGACTTATAAATAAATAAAAAATACTTAATTAAGACTCCTAAACAACTTAACTTCTAATTGGGCCTATAGCCTAACCCCAATGGGTTAGCCAACCCATGGTCTGGCTTGCATCTAAACCTCTCAAATTGTATCACATGATCACCATTCTTTCAGAAAGAAAACCGTGTCTTGTTGACTCCTACTCTCTTCCATGCACATGATGACATGGATACAATCTTTTAGCTAGATACCTTTGAGATTCTTTCCAAAAATAAAACAGCCCAATGATCATAAGAGAGTTTCAATTACAAGGAAACTCACAATAGAAAAATAATCCGTATCGCATTGAAATCATTCCTTGGAAAGATCCAAGGCATATCTCCACCAGTCTCTACCCTTTTTTTTTTGGCATTCCAACTAAGGGGCTGGGTCCCTAAGAGACTTGCACATACGAAGTAATAGGAATGCAAGGGGCAGACAACTCACACATGTAAGGAGGACTAACTCACACATGCGAGGTTATAGGGACTCACACATTGGGGGGGGGGGGGGGGGGGGGGGGGTGGGTGTTGGTAAGGGTAATTAGAAGCATGCACTTTCTGAGCAGTACTAAGGTACTCATCCTAAACTATAGGATAAACGTCCCCAAGCAATGTTCTTGAATTTTTTTTTTCTGAACCTGATGATAATAATATATCTTTTATTCAAGTTAACATGGGCATCATCTTTCTGACGATAAACTCTACACAAGTAATCCCACATATCCTATAAGGCTAAAGAGTTAGAGCGAGGTTCAATAGAAATCAAAATCCAACTTTTGAACCTTCAATTTTACTGTCTCCTTTGTGGATTCTATGGACATTTTTTCATTGCTTTGTTCAATCCTTACAGCCATAACCTACTCCTTTTGAGCACAAGTAATTTTTAACATCAAATTTGACTGGAAAATGTCAGTTTTACCACCATAATGTTTAGAAGAGACTCCTAATCGACAGTACAATACTGCACCCTAATTCCAGAAGGTTAGACCATCAATCACCAGTGAATATCATTCAGCACAATATAATATCAATCACCAAAAATGGCTGAAGATCCAACAGTTACCTTAAGAGGTCTCAGCAAGCCAGAACACGCCCAAACAGAAGGTCTGGTCAAGGTCCATACCAAAGTAGAATCAAGGTTCAAAAGTCCAAGACAGTGCATCCTTGCACTTCTTTTTTGAATGGTTGTGCATCCTTGTATGGTGTCACGAACACTCAAAACTGCAATTGAACAAACTGTTTTCCCAGATCAGACTTTTGTATCTAGTTTTTCTAAAAAAAGCAACCCCTTGAGAATTTTCATCACGTACACAATTATTATTAAACTTTATTGCTTTCTTTGGCTAACCATTTGTTTTCCTAGACATTTTGACGTATTATGATTTTATCATTGACACTTTATTTATTTTAAGGCAAAATTTTATCCCTATGGGATTCTGATTCTCTCTGTGTTATTGTTTGACAGAGTGATAGTGAATATATGGCTGGTCAGCTTTCAGCATTTGGATATGCATTGACTGATGATCCTGAGGGAGCAGACTTATGGCTGATTAATACGTATTGATGTTCTTTCCTTACCCCCTCTTTCTCATACATATGCTGCACAAACTCCCTATATGCTTCACAACTTGTCTGATTAGGAATTTATAACATGGGAAGTTGCACTTGCTCAGATGTATAGAGGGACCCCCTTTTTTTATTTTTTGAATGATTATTATAGGGACTTATTTGTAATTAAAGTCCAAGGACCGTTTCTACTTTCTGGAAACATAAGGGTTTTTTTTTTCTGTGAATTGTAAGGATTTCATTAATATAAAGGCAAGGGACTGGGCACCTGGTCCTAATGCAGCAGTTCTTCATAAGTTCCTTTAAAAGCTCTCTTTTTCCTCCCCCTTTTCTCCTTCATTTTCTCTTTTCTCATTTATCTTGTATCTGTTAGACATATTGTGCATATTTTATGCAATTTAGAAGACATCAACTTGGGTACGAGAGCATCATCAAAGGTAGAGGACTCGTCAAGGAGTAGAGATATAGTGTTTTTTCCCCTCTATTGAGAAACAACTAGGGAATTGCATGTAAGTTTCTAGTAATTTTGGACTAATTTGCGATTATGAAAACTATGGTGAAATGGAATTATTTTTATAATTTTTGAAATAGTGACTATTTATAATAATGTGTTATGGCTGGTCATAATTAAGGTTGGGTGACCAGTCCTCATGGTTCTCCCCCAATTATTTCTTCTTCTCCATGCTCTTCTGTACTTCTTCTGCAGCTTTTATGTTTTAATTTAATCTTCTTGTTGATTAGAAGTTTCAGCATGGTAGTTGGTTGAACCTGAAGCATAGTTTTGTAAAACGCGTAAAGTAGGGCACCATCGGACTTGAAGTAGCATTTTGTTCATTGGGTAAAAGGATTGCACCATCAGACTTTAAGCAGCATTTTGTCCTCTTGGTAGAGAAGTGCACGGTCAGATTTAAAGTAGCATTTTGTCCATCGAGTAAAGTGGTGCACTGTTGAACTTGAAGCAGTGTTTTGTCCACTAGACAAACCTGTGCACCATTTGGATAATTGGATGGAAGAATCAAAGAGCTATTTACTGATGTTATAGGATATGGTGATATGGAAACATAAAACAGGTTAGTGCTGAATTGGATCTTAGAGCCAGGGAAGTTGTAATACGGCTAGTCTCCGCTGTTGTAGTAGAAGTGCTAATGAGTTAGGGGATTCAAATCCTACAACCTATGCTCATATAAAAAATAATGCTATCATTTATCAGTTGACAAGGTATGTAGCACCATAATTCAGACGGTAGTTTGTCTTAGGCTAGTTACTGTGCTCAACTTAGGGGATGTAGCATGAGCTAAGTGATTATTAAGTCTATATTACATTCTTGTTGTGCATAGGAACCATAGGAAGAACTGGAAAGTCAACATATATTTGTTTGAGTTACTAAGAGTTGTAAATTTAGAGCATGAAATTGTGCTGTGTAAATTCCAAATCATAACCCACATCCAGTTTTGGGCGTTGTGTTCAAGGTTTGAATACTTGGGCGAATCCGAGTTGAAGCAAACTCGGTCACTACCGATTTAGGGTGGCTCCAACTTGTGCTTAGTCAAGCCCCTAATTTTTTTTGGTTGAATGGGTGGTGAAGTTTCAATCTAACCACCACCACCGCCACTATATGGCATTAAAGTAGTTGTTTGGTTATATTTGTCAACTCCATTTTACTTCCCATCTTTTATATTTAAAACCACATTTCACTTCTCAGCCTCTATATTTAAGTTGGTTATTGAGCCATTTTGCCAAAGGGAGCATCCATCTCTATTCGACATGTGTCTCCTTCAACTCGTGTTATACCTGATATTCAGGATGATAAAACACCAAGAACAACTAAAACCCTCTTTATCCAGGGGCGACAAAATTTGACTCAACCCTTGGATCCGACCCTTATTTGGTCCACATGACCCAACCTGTAGTGGTCATGGGTCAAGAAAAGATGACATGAATTTAAATTGGCAGGGTTAGTGTTAACTTAATCTCCACAACCCACATAAGTGGTGCATTTGGGTTGACCTTTATTAATATATCTAAACTCATTTAAATGATTTGATGATTTAATATAGTGGCGGGGGGCCTTAGAATCTAAGGGCTTTGAAATAAGTCGGGCAAAGATTATATGGATTGCAACTTTAGTGGGCATGTATAAAAAGCTGAAACTACTGTGAAAATTGAAGCTAAAGAGATACCACAAAGAGATTCATTCCGATATTGTGGTTTGATAATTAATAAAGATGGAGTGATTGAGAAAGATGTCGAACATAGGATAAAGTGGGATGGTTGAAGTGGAAACTTGCTTCTGGAGTGCTTTGTGATCTGCGTATACCAACAAGATTGAAGGAAAATTTTTACAAGATAGCGATTAGATGGACTATGACATATAGAGTAGAATGTTGGCCAATCAAGAAGCAACACATGCACAAAATGGGTGTAGCAGAGATGAGAATGTCGAGGTGGATGTAGTAAAACTAGAAATGATAGAATTAGAAATGAGTGCTTTTGGGATTATTTAGAGGTGGTAGCAATAGGTGATAAACTAAGAGCAGGGCTGGCTCGAGACAATTTGAGGCCTAAAGCGACAATCCTAAATGAGGCGTTAAATTATCTATTCTTCTTCTCTCTCTCTCTCTCTCTCTCTCTCTCTCTCTCTCTCTCTCTCTCTCTCTCTCTCTCTCTTTTAAGTTTTGAGTACCCGGATTCGTATTTTCTAATATACATATTTATCATTTATAAATTATAACTAATAATATTGACAAATAAAATGAACACTAAGTATAATAAATATACAATACGATCTTGGAATTAAAAATAAAATAAAAGCATAGAACAGTTGAACCTCATTTAGTGATTTATCATTGTTTGCCACAAATATTGTGAATGTATATGAGTTTCAAATTTGATGTGGCCTTTATAAGCAAAATGACAATGGATCATCAAGTGATGCGCAGACGACTCATCTTGTAAACACATAGGGCACCCATTAACTATAATATGGTTTCGTCGGCGAAGCTTGTCAATAGTCAAAATATTATGCCACCTAGCAGTCCAGCAAAAAGTTGAAACTCGTGGAGGAACGGAAGGATCCCAAAAATTGTGCCAACCAGTCACTCTATCAGAATTTTCAGTCAAGCTATTAAAAAAGACTTGACAGAAAAATTACCTTTAACATCAGGTTTCCAAACCCTTTTATCTCCTCTCCCAACTGATAAATAAAACTTATCTAGCATACCAAGCAAGCTGGTACAGCTAGAAATTTCTCCATCAGTTAAGTCCCTTCGAAAACAGAAATCCCAAGACAAACGGTCTCTTGTAAAAGACAAATAATCAGCAACAGTCCCTTTAGACCTTCTGTCTAATAAATAAAGACTAGGAAAGAGATGATTCAACACATTTTGCCCACACCATTCAGCATGCCAAAAGCTAACCCGCTGGCCATCGTGAACCCTATACTGGATTCGGAAATCAAAATCAGCCTTAACAGAAAGAACAGATTTCCATAAACCCGAACTCTTATAATCCTTATTCTGCACACACCCTCCTTCATTACCCAATTGATATTTACTAATCAAAAGTTGTCTCCACAAACCTCCATGAGGTTCTCCCACCCTTCATAACCACTTCCCAAGAAGGTTGGCTTCACATGATTCTCCACAAACCATGTGGAGATGCCCAACATAGTTGGGATAGATGATGATGACGACGATGAGCCAAGCTTGATTTGAGCTCTTTTTTTGGCATGCGACTAAACTAACATATAGTCTTATTGTTTGGAGTGGAATGTTTTTGGCCCAAGCTTGCATAAGCTGGGTTGGGTTAAATAGATTGACCTTCATTGGATGTAGGTTATGTGGGTCTGGCAGGTTCACCCACATGCTACATCTGTGCGGTTTAGGGTTATGTGACCCATTTTAAAAACGAGGGGTATGGGCCGGAGCTCCATTGTAGACCTCTGTTAAACTGACCTGTTTTTTACCCGACCTGAGTCATTTGCTCGCTCTATTTTCATTGCGCTCAACTTGAATAGAAGTTTTTAATTTTACGTACCTTCCATTAGGCAACCCTTTTTGTCTTGATCTTGATCTTGATCTTGAGCTCCCTATTACTATGGATGGGGGAACTCTTTCATGTATCACAAGACATTATATCCAAATTTTGTTTCTAATCATCCTTTATCACCTGCATATCATGCATTTGTTTCAAATATATCCTTTAAATGCATACCTTCACTTGTTTTTGATGCTTTGTTTCATCTGAAGTTGAAGGTAGCCAGCCATGAGTGATGAATGTAGGCACTTGATAAGAACATGGGAACTAACAGATCTTCTGGCTGGAAAGAGCATTGTGTCAGCTGTAAATGAGTGTATACCCTAAAGTATAGTTCGAATATATCAATTTAGATATGTAAGGCAAGACTAGTGGTGAATGGGTTCACACAAGCGTATGGGATTGACTGACTTGCAATGTTTTCTCTCGTGACAAAGTTAACCTCTGTCAAGGTAATTCTTCTCTTGCCGTGAATTTTCCCGGCCTTTATTATCAATTAAATGTAAATAATGCTCTTTTTTTCATAGTGATTTGTGTCAAGTAGATTTGTTTTCGCTTCTTAACAGCTTGAACTTTTGGGATGTATTGGTTAGTTAGACTTGTCATGGTATTAGAGCTAGAGGTCGAGTGTTCGAGTCCCGACATTTTTTGTGCTACGGGCCCCTGTATGCTCCCATAGAGCGTGTGCATGTTTCCGTACAGAGTCCGATGTACATGCGTGGGCGTGGTTTGGTTTGGTGGGGGGGGGGGGGGGGGGGGGTCGCTTTGATATACATTGTTACGTCATTCTCTATCAGCTTATAGGAGGAAGTAAATACGAATTTGCCCCTGATGTAGATGGACCTCAGGCCACATGTGGAGGGCCCAAATGGATTTAGGATTTTTTATTCACGAATTAGTTTCTAAATTTATTTAAAGAGTTGTAATTAGGATAGGATTCTAGATTTCTTAGAGAGTTGATTAATTAAAATTGTGTTTTCCAATTGAGGGGTGTCCTCGCTATCGTCTCTGCGGAGACTTTTGAAGTGTCTTCGAACACGTGCTTCGGTACCAATTGTGCTTTGGTACTTCCCCACATGCCCTAACCCTAGGGCCTGCATCAATTTGGTTTCAGAGCCAAACGATCCTTCGATTGAACGCCGTGACATCCATCTTAGTCCATCAATAACCATCCATATCCACTGTTTCCAGACCTCAATCGAAACCCCAATCAGATCCCTGAGCCGTACCCCTCTGCCGAAACCAAAATTGCCCAATAGAGCCCTAATTTCCTGATTCGTCTTATTGGAATCCAATCCAGAAATCGACCTAAATCCCATCTGCATCCAGAATTGTAAATCCATTCCAAACCAACTCCCGAAACTATTTCTGCCTGTCAACTCCCGAGCCAAATCGACCACCATCTCTACATTTCACTCTTCCAAAACCTAAAACCACTATCCTGAATCCAATCCCTAACCAAATCCCCTTCGGCCAAGCCTTGAAAACCTCCCTACCACATTCCAAAACAAATAATAATAATAATAACAATAAAAATCCAAAAACCCCTATGCTAGAACCCAAAAAGACTGAACCCAATCTTTTCAGCCTAGATCCCATTTGAAACCCCTTTGCCTCCAAAACCCCAAACCGTAGAGAAAAAAAATAAAATAAAAAATCGGTAGAACTGGTCGAACCAGAGACGGAAAAAAAAGAAGAGGTGTACCATGCATTGAAGTCGATAGTGCCACGCCTCGACTCCAACCGTCATCGCATCGCCTCTTCCATCATCAAACAGTAGCGCTGTCGTCGTTTTCGCTCTTCATCATCATCGTTTCTAGCAACAGCTCCACCATCAAGACCCATCACCTACTTGACACCATCCCCTTTCATCTTCCCATTCTTGCAGTTGGAAGAAGCCGAAGAAGACTTGTCCTTTTCCTTTTCCTCTGTAGCTAACAGAAACATCAGACATGAATACTGTGTCTCACCTAAGTCCAAGCTAGTTCAGGTTAACTTGACCCATTGGAGAAAGCCCAGAAGCATCTGCAGTTGATAGTGGTTGGTCAAAGGTTCTGGTTTGACCAGAATTTAAGGCTGCAATTGTTTTTGCATTTTTTCTTGGTTCATCCGTGCACAGATTTTAGATCTATTTTTCGCCAATGCGTTTGTGGAGAGCAGATCTACAAAAAAGGTCAGTCCATCCATACATCCACTATGAAATTCCATATCATTATATTTTACAATGCACTTCAAAGAGCTAAAGATGCACTTAAATGTGGAATATTGTATGCTGAGAATGAAGATTATTTTGAGCAATTTCTTGATTTAAAACAAGAAGAGTTCTCCGTTCTAGAATACTTTGAGCAATTTTCAAGACTCCAAGATGCATGTGGAATGGAGGATGATGAGGAACGTGATTTAATTAGTTTTATAAGAGGCTTGAGACCGGATATAGTGGAGAGAATGAATGACTGTACGACCATTCATGAGGCATATTGGGAAGCAATTCGTGTGGAACGCATGCTTAAACAGTCTCCTTTGGGAAAAGTTATACCTCAAGACAAAAAGTCACCGTAATTAAGGACAGACCATGTTGAGAAACCAATGGCTGAGAAGCCAGGGCAAGACACTGAAGATTCCACCTGAAGATTCCATGACTACATTTGGCCCTGAATTTCCTTCTATGGGTAATGGTGATCAAAATATAACGGCACCTAGGGAAGAAGCACCAATTGCTGACATCTCCCATATTGACTTATTTTTTGGAGCCGAACGGCAAACAAACAGTGATTGTGGTTTGATGGTGCAGATTCATCGATTGAAGCATTGAACGGTTTACAACCATTGAAAGAAGTTATCTGTGCCCGGAAGCTACATTTCTGCCGATGGATCGGAAGTTTGTCTGATTAATCTTCGACCCAGGCGGACATTTACCGAACTCGAGGTTAAGTTCTTTCCAAGCCGGGGAGAATGATGCAAATGGACCTCAAGCCAGATGTATAGGGCCCAAATAGATTTAGGATTTTTTATTCACTAATTTGTTTCTAATTTTATTTAAAGAGTTGTAGTTAGGATAGGATTCTAGTTTGATTAGTTTCCTAATTTAGTTAGGTTTCTTAGGGCCTTAAGTTATGCTTTCTTATTTATATGGCATTGTAGAGAAGAATTTCTCAAAGAGTTGATTAATTAAATTTTGGGTTTATCTTCTCTACGGAAACGACATGTGCTTCTGCACTTCCCCGCAAGCCCTAACCCTAGAGCATGCATCAGCCCCCTGGATTATTCTTAAACAACAGGAGGGCAAGGTTTGTTGTTCGAAAAGGCATCATATGGTCTTAATCTGTAACATAGAGCTTGATTTGATAGCTTAGTGAAGCTATATGCTAAAATATGGATATAAAAGGCGCCAAGTATATCGCAGTTTATTTGTAGAAAGAGATAGTGGAAAGGTGACTATTCTTATAGTGTATGTGGATGATATTATTGTAACGACAATGATGAGGTGGAGATTAAGTGCTGGGAAAATAATTTTTTGTTAAAGGTTCTGGGAGTATCAAAATATTTTTTGGAAATTGAGGTAGCAAGATCAAAGAAAGTGATTACCATTTCTTAGTAGAAGTATAAAATTGCCTTTGATGGACATCGGCTTTGGACATATTCTGAGGGTCACTTATAATGTGGCCACCAATTTGGTTCGAGAAGCAGCAGCTTGCTGGATAACGTTTTGTTTTTTTGCAATTCCTTCCCTCTTTTTGTAATTTTTATTTGCATATTATTTTTATAGAACTCCAATAACCTTTTTCTCAGATACAGCCCTGTGGTTGTGTATAGTTGTCAACTTGTGGTTTGATGTAGTGAAAATGTGCTGATCCCTTTTCCCCCCTTTTTCTCTCAGTTTTTAATAATTTGAAAGGCACTAATAAAAAAGCTGGATGATAAATATGATTACTGTACCGAATTTTGAGCTGATATAAACTTGGGTTCTTATCAAATCTCAGTTGTTTTTGGGTATTTAGCCCTTCAACCTGTTTGTTACTTATATTGTCAATTTTTTTAAAAATCCTCTTCTTTAAACCAGTTGTACAGTGAAATCTCCTAGTCAATCTGCTATGGAGACTCTTATATCAAAATGTAAAAGTGCTAGAAAACCACTGGTGGTGGCTGGATGTGTTCCTCAAGGAAGTCGTGATTTGAAGCAGCTAGAAGGGGTTAGTATAATAGGAGTGCAACAAATAGACCGTGTGGTTGAAGTAGTAGAAGAGACTTTAAAGGGTCATGAGGTGCGGCTTTTAAATCGTAAGACGCTACCTGCACTTGATCTTCCAAAGGTACACATTCTACTTTTGCCAGCAATCATCTTCTGTAAATGCAGTTTTCAACTAAGAGCCATTTCCAGCTAATTGTCCGCATTTTAATCTTAATAATAATAATAATAATAATAATAATAATAATATTATTATTATTATTATTATTGTCACGATCATCATCAATGTTGTAATTAACAGATTATTTATTCTCTCATATCAACAGGTGAGGAAGAACAAATTTATTGAGATTCTTCCAATTAATGTTGGTTGTCTAGGTGCTTGCACGTATTGCAAGACGAAGCATGCTCGAGGGCATCTAGGGAGCTACACTGTAAACAGTCTTGTAAGTACATGTTAATCAAGATGTATTGTTTAAATATTGCTAAAATGGTAAAATATAAGAACTGGTTCACCGAACGATATTCTACTGCGCTCCTACGCTCTTCACTCCAACTCTTTGCACTCCTTTCAGATCAGTGCCAGACGTCATGGCTGGTCCTGTGAAATTGAAGAGGGGACAGAGGAGAAAAGGAGAGTTTGGTTGGGAGCTGGGGGGGTGTTCCCGCCATTACGGACAGTCCGAATGAGCGTTGTGTGCAGGAGAAAATTTTCACTGGTTCACCATCTTTAACCAAGTGTAACCTCTAACATCTTGCAGGTTGAACGTGTAAGAACTGTTATTTCCCAGGGAGTTAAAGAAATATGGTTAAGCAGTGAAGACACAGGAGCCTATGGTAAAGTATATGATGAGATTTCTGCATTTGTCCTTTTCATACTGCAGTTATTGACTTGTATAATTCTAGTTTCTCTGAAATTTCCTAGAGGATAACCAATGGAAAATATCTTATTGGATGATGAACAAATAATAAAGTTATGGGGTTGCTTGCCTGCGTAAAAAAAAAATAATAATAAAAAAATAAAAAAATCTTAGATTCTCATAAATCTTGCAGGTGCAACTTGGGTCAACCCAAATTTGACATTTGGTTGGCCTCGGGTCTAGAAGGTGCTAAGCCAAATTGAATTTGGATAGGGCTTAGGTTGAGGCCCTGGCCAACCAGGGTCAACATGAATTATCAAATTTGAAATTATTGCTTTCCTCTTTACTCCCACTAGTGTGAGTTTTAGTCTTCAATATGAGACTTGTCAACATACCAAACACATTAGATCCACATATCTTTGAGCATAATAAAAAGTCAAATGAGCCTTTCTATTTGATCTTTCTAATATGTGAGGGGTCCCTTTAAATTCCAGAGTGCATTAGGTTTTCAATATTTGTCTTGTTGATGTTTGTACTAGATTTATCCGGATATATTTTATGAAGTTTTCTCTTTTCTTACGATTTTTTTGTAGGATGATTTTTGATGCAGTATGGACCAGAACTTGGCCCAAGATGATAACTGGGCCAACCCGTTGACCATAGATCAACCCAGTGCATTGGGTTCAACCCATAGGTCTAATTGTGACCGAGAGCTACTATGGGAGACTAAATTTATCCCTAGTTCTATTTTCATTTGGTTAGAGACTTTCTAATTTTTATTCATAGTTTAAATAGGATTAGCTAGTTGCCTATTTTTAATTAGAAAGTCTTGTTTGTTAAGGAATGATTCACTCCTATAAATCTTGTAATTGCTTATGCTATTTTCAATTAATCAAAGATTTATTTGAGTTTTCTTCAATGATGGTGTTTTATGATTTTAAGTGTGTCCTAGTGCCGGAACCCATCTTTGGATTCGATCAATCCCATTGGAGATTGATCTATTTTTCGATGGAGGAAGTGGGGCTGTGCCAATTTGGTATTAGAGCTGAATTTCGATCGCTGGAAGAACGATTGTCACTTCCAGATTCCATACCTTCTCCATTCTCCTATTCCGTAACCCAATTCAAGAAATCCCTACCCTCCACCGAAAATCCTCAAAACCCCACTGATACTATCTAACGTGAAACCCTGATCCCAAACAAACCCATCCCTTTTGCCAAATCCCGAACCTCATCCCCATTGTCACCACCTAACCACTCCCCTCCCCACCCAACCCACCTCCTCCCTCCCTCTCTCTTTTCCATCACAAGACCCACCTTTGTTTCCAACCAAAACACCATCCACCACCCAATTCCTTTCCAAAACCCAAATTACCCCTAACCCAAGCCCAAATCCTAACCCACTCCCATATCACCAACTGTTCCGACAGAGTTCCGACATCCAAACCCTTCCACCAAGACCACAACCCACCGGAACCCACTTCTACTTCGGAAGCCTCTATCCCGGCCCAGCAAAAAAAGAGGAGGGAGAAGAGAGAAGAAGAAACAGAAAGAAGAAGAGAAGGTTGAGTCAAGAAGAGTACCTGGTACCACAAGATCAGCACACCTCCATTGCTCCGATGTCTCCATCAATTGCTGAATCACGTCATTGGAGCCCTTCATCCTATTACCATCATCTTCGCCAGAGCTTGCCGAGACCTTGTCATAGCAGCATTTGCCATCATCGCAGACTAGTAGTAGCATCGAGCCCCTTCAATCTTCTCTTCCTATGTCGAAAGTTCAAATAACAAGAAAGACCCTTTCTTTCTTTTATTCTTCTTTGCGCATTGTTCGAGGCAAAACCAAACAAAAAGACCCGACCCACTACACGTGCTCATCTCAGTGATTGGGTCCGAGTTTAGGTTTAGGATAGACCTGAACTACTAGGAAAAAGAAAAGCTGCTCGCCCATGGCCACACGCACTGGTCAAAAATATTGTGGTAGACTCACCAATAGTCAACGCGACAACTGCACGATTGTAGGCCTTAGAAACCACAGTTGATAAGCCCAGTAAGGCTTCTCTACCAACCTTCACTGTGATCTTCTAGTGCTATTGTCCCACAAAATCGGAGACTTTAGTTTGATATTGGTCTCCGTGAATCAATACAATAGTTCCTTCAACGTCTCTTTGATGAAAGGGATGTTAATGATGTACCACATGCCCCATGCCAAGATGACCTCACCAAGAAAGTCATATTAGAGGTTGCTGACTTTTTTGATTAATTTGATTCTCGAGCATTGATTTTTTTGGTTAATTTGATTTTCGAACATGTAACCTTTGTCAAGATGAAGTTGAAAGGTCCTGTTAGAGTTTGGTGGAAAAATATTGATGACCACAATGAAAATATGGGCCGCCCTCCTATCACCCTATTGGAAGTTATGAAAGAAAGATTGGAGGACAAATATCTGCCATCTGATAACCATTATTTCAAAGAGAGCTCATCAATTTGCAGCAAACTTCCATGTCCATAGATGAATACACATAAATTCCATGAGCTTTGTATCCAATGCAAAGCTAATAAATCAGATTGCTTAATGGTCACCCGTTATTAGGAAAGACTGTGCCCAGACATAAAGCGTGAGATGGTAATATTTGACTTTGCAAACATTGATGAAATCTCGTGAGGCGTGACAATTGAGCAAGAGTTGTGTCGATAGACTGAATGAGTTGGGGAGTCTATATATAGAAAGGGTTTAAATTCTAATTTCAACCAGACCCCGCAGCAAGGGTTCCGACCACCTTTAGGCCAACCGCAGAATCAAATTCAAAGGCAGCAACAGTCTCCACCACAAAGTCAGCAAAACCCTTAGTAAGACTCAAGATGACGAGCAAACGAGAATAATGCTAAAGGATATGAAAGAATAAATCAACGAGATATTGTATGCCATTCTTGCAACCAATGAGACCATTATGCCAAGGAATGTCCACATAAGAATCTGCCATTGTGAAGGTGAGCCAGATGATGATGAACACTATGATGAGTGTATAGATATGGAGAAACTTGACATAGAACTACACTCTGAGGTATAATTACCACATGAGGTTACATCCACTGATGACGAAAGCCCATTGCTTATACTTTACAAACGCCTTTTAGTCACAGATGGTACTAAGGAAGATAATGAGAATGAAGCTCCTATTTTTCGGACAAGAGTAAGTTGCAAAGGTGAGTGTTGCAATGTAATTATTGATGGTGTTAGTGCTTTGAATGTCATATCCAAAGAAGGAATTTACAGACTTCAGTTGCCAACTGTGAAGCACCCATAGCCTTACAGAGTTGCATGGGTAGATGATTATTCTATTCGTTTCGACCGATCGTGCGTTGTTCCTTTAAAACTTGGCTCATATGAAGACAATGTTAAATGTGATGTTATTCCAAAGAATGTCTCCCATATCCTCCAACGCCTTAAGGTCATCACCAACCATATGATAACACATACACTTTTAAATGGAATGGCTGGCGAATTCAATTGAAACCCTTGGAGACTCCACCTTCATCGCCACAAGCTACTCCTTCCGCTTCTCCTCACATCCTCACTATGAGCAAATTTGAAGAGGAAAGTAAAGACCAGGGCGTAGTTTTGTTTTGGTTACCAAGCGGGTGACTGAGTCAAAAGAAGACTCATAGCCATCTATTCCCCAAGAAGTAAAGCCATTACTCAATGATTTTTTTTATCTAATTCCTGATGAACTTTTAAATGAATTGCCACCAATGCGAGTCATTCAGCATGCCCTAGATTTACTTCCAGGAGCATCACTCCCTATTCTTCTTGCTTACCAGATGAGTCCATTAGAACATGTTGAACTAAAGAAACAGGTTGATCATGTTTTGCAACGAGAATATATTTGGGAAAGCCTTTAGTCCATTGCGGTACCTGCTCTCCTCACTCCTAAGAAGGATAGAAGTTCGTGTATGTGCGTGGATAGATGTGCAATAAATAAAATCACTGTAAAGTATCACTTCCCTATTCCTAGACTTGATGACATGCTTGATCTTACGAGTTATAACTAGCGCTTCTATATTTTCCAAGATTGATCTTTGCAGTAGCTATCATCAAATCAAAATTACACCAGGTGATGAATGCAAAATGACCTTCAAAATTAAAGATGGTCTTTATGAATGGTTAGTTATGCTTTTTTGTCTCGCTAATGCTTCCAGTACATTCATGGGTGCTATGAATCAATTGTTGAAAACATGGTTCAAAATAGCGTAGAGGCCGGCGCTACTGCCTAAAAAGTCAAGTTGTTTTAATTTATAATACCGTTCTTCTCCTCAATAGCCTTTCCTATGGTTGTCTCTAACCTTATATGATTCCAAAACACTAAAAAAACACAAGATTGGTTGTTACATGAGATTCAAAAAACTTTAATACTTAAAAAATTTACATAGCTACATCACTACGTATCACCACAACTCTTGCGTATGGCCCGCTATGTAGCATTTTGGCCACTAGCCGGTACGCCCACTGCAACTGCTATTTTTATCCTTGGCTGAAACCTTTTATTGGAAAGTTCATCATTGTCTATTTTGATGATATTTTGATTTACTTCAAATCAAGAAAGAAGTATCTTGATCACTTGAAGGGCATTTATCAACTTCTTCGCCAGAAACGTTTTTGTGTTAATATGAAGAAGTGCACTTATACTCTGGTTTTTCTTGGCTTTGTTGTATCTTTGAAGGGCATAGAGATGGATTCGTCCAAAGTTCAAGCTATTCTTGATTGGCTTATTCCAACTACTCTCACTTTGGAGCTTTATGGACTTGCTACTTTCTATAAGCCGTTCATTTGGGATTTCAACAGTATTATGGTTCCCATCACTGATGTATGAAAAAGGGAGAATCTAAGTGGACAAGCGAAGTAGCTCAAGCCTCCGAATGAATTAAGCGCAAGATGAAAAAAAACCCGTATATTGTGACTTCTAGATTTTGATAAAGTCTTTGAAGTTACTTGTGATGCTTCCAATGTTGGCATTGAAGGAGTTCTTGGCCAAGGTCACACGGTTGCATTTTTCAGTGAGAAGCTCTCCGATGCCAAATGCAAATACTCTCCTTATGATCTAGAATCCTACACCGTTGTGCAAGCATTGAGACATTGGCTACATTATCTGGTTGGCAAATATTTCTTATATTTTGATCATGAGGCATTAAAACCTCTTTAATCTCTGCAGCATATTAGTGATTGTCGAGTAAGTGAAATGCCTTCCTTCAGGGGTTCACTTTCAGTATCCGACAGAAAGCAGGCAAAGACAATATGGTGGTTGCTGCATTAAATCATCGCAAATATCTCCCCACCATTATGATAGTCAATGTATTGGGTTTTGAACAAATCAAGCATGAGTATGTATACGACAAAGATTTTGTCACTATCTATTAAGATCTCTTTAATGGTGACCGGGACAAGCACACACATTACAACATACATGATTGTTTTTTATTCAAAGGTAGCAAACTTTGCCTGCTTGTGATTTCTATTCGAGATTATGTTGTTTGACAATTACATTTAGGAGGCTGTAGTGGCCACTACGTGACAAGACTTTTGCTCTTGTGGATGATTGATTTTATTGGCCGCGCATGAAGATTAATGTTGTTAACATTTGTGAAAGAGTTTGCACTTGTGTTTTACAGAGTTTTATCAACCATTCCCAATTCCTCATGTACCATGGGAAGATATCATTATGGACTTTGTGTTATGCTTGCCAAAGACAACTAGAAAAGTTGATTCTATCGACAACTAGAAAAGTTGATTCTATCTTCGTTGTTGTCGATCATTTGTCCAAGATGGCTCATTTTATTCCATGTACCAACATTGCGGATGCTTACATGGTCGCTCAATTGTTCTTTAAGGAAATTGTCCGTTTTCATGAGTTCATGGACTTCCAAGACCATTGTTTCCAATCGTGATATCAAGTTCATGAGTTACTTTTGGTAGACTTTGTGGATGAAAACAAAGACAACTTCATTTTTCAACTGCTTATCACCCGCAAATTGATGGCCAAACAGAGGTAGTTAATTGAAGCCTTGGACAACTGTTACGGTGTCTTATTCGTGACCATATCACAACATGGGATCAAGTTTTACCCATGATTGAATTTGCCTACAGCAATTCAGTCAATAACCCCGCTCGCATCTCACCATTTGAAACTGTCACAGGTGTTCTTCCGCGCTTGCCTATTGATCTAGTTCCGTTACTTATTGAAGCGTGACCTGGTGTTGAAGTAGATAATTTCATCAAGCACATGCAACAGTTACATGATAAAGTTCGATGCCAAATCTCGGCTAACAATTACAATTACAAAACTCATGCAGACAAGTATGGACATTTCATCGAGTTTTCTAAAGGAGATATGGTTATGGTATGCATCCATCTGGAATGGTTACCACCAGGAGCTAATAAGAAGTTACATCCACGCAAGACGAGTCCATTCAAAGTTTTAAAGAAGCTTAGCTCTAATGCCTATACTTTGGAATTACCATTAGATCTCGACATAAGTCCAACTTTTAATATTGCAGACTTCACTCTACCGTGGGCATGACAATGATGAAGAATTTGAAGAACAGACCATTTCCTTACCAGCTGCTGCTCCATTTGTAGATAAAATCATTGATTTCCTTGATGATCAATTTGTTTCTACTTGTCAATGAGGATTCGTGAAGTTCCTTATCTGTTGGTTGAACCGCCCGATTTCTGATGCTACATGGATTACTATACCTACTTCCAGTGCGAATATTATTAAGCTATTAACTCGCTAGTGTCGAGCTTTTCCAAGCTGAGGAGAGTTGATGTAGTACGGACCAATACCAGGCCCAAGAAGACAACTGGACCAACCCATTGACCATAGGTCAACCCAGTCCATTGGGTTCAGTCCATAGGCCCAATTGTGACCGAGAGCTACTATGGGAGACTAAAGTTATCCCTATTTCTATTTTCATTCAGTTAGAGGCTATTTCGAATTTTTATTCATTGTTTGAATAGGATTAGCTAGTTTCCTATTTTTAATTAGAAAGTCTTGTTTGCTAAGGAAGATTCGCTTCGATATATTTCCCATATATATATATTGCATATGCTATTTTCAATTAATCAAAGATTTATCTGATTTTTCTTCAATGATGGTGTGTTTTATGATTTTGAGTGTGCCCTAGTGCTGGAATCCAACTTTGGATTCGATCAATCCCATTAGCGATTAATCTATTTTTTGATTGAGGATCCGAGGGTGTGCCAAAAAAAGAAAAAAGATAAAAGATAAAAAAAACTAAAATTTTACAATGTGAATAATATGGGAAAGAGGATGTGTTACACACACGCAGAACGCTTTCTTGACCAATAAGAGGCATTAATAACTTTTCTTGACCAATAAGAGGCATTCATAACAGCTCATTAACTAATCTTTAAAGGCAATGTTTGAATCTAATGTGCTAACTTTTAGGAAGAGGACATAAGGAGTTTAAATGCCTAGTTAAAAGGCAATGAATTTTATCCCTACTTTTTCTCTTTTTACCAATAAGGCTACAACGTAATCCCTATTTTTTCTCATTCTCATAAAAAACCAATTGCATATGCTTTGATCTCAATGTATGATTGATCATGTGTATTACACTCCATTCAAGAAATTAAAACGGTCTTTGGATTTTTGTAGGATCAACTTGATGGCGGGGCCATCATCAAATTTAAAACGTTATATTTGATGTCATACCCTAATTTTTTTTTCAAAGTAAAGAGATAAGCATCTCTTTAAGGGAATGTGTGACAACCCTTAGTGCAGCCCACTTATAAAAAATTCTATACCAATCAATATAAATGTCCAACCTTTTATGGGACCCTCATGTCTTATGAAAAAACTGTTCCATTATGACCTCTTTACCAAAACAACTTTATTCAATTTTTAGGAGAACTAAGAGGAAGAGATAAAATGCAATTTTAATGAAATTGAGACCTGGAATTGATGGATATTAAACTAGGGGCAAAAACATATACATGTATATACGCACACGGACACGCACACACACACACAGAGAGAGAGAGAGAGAGAGAGAGAGAGAACTTGCTAATTTTATCAATTCCAATTTGAGTATTGTCAATCTTGCTAGATGTAAGATACTTAAAGCTAAAAATTTAGTAGGGCTATTGGGCTGGCAGTCCATCTGCTAAGCATGGATTGTTATCGATGGGCTTGGCCAAATGGGCTAGCCCATTATGTTTAGGGCCCGACTGGCTGGCCCACTATAGGTTGGGCCTAATGGGTTGGCTGGCAGTGGGCCTATTCTTCAGCCTCCTTTTGTAGGTCTTGAGGACCATGGCTACTTCATCTCCTTTGGTCCTTTACGAGTTTTAATGGTCTTGTCTTTTATATCACCAAAGATCTGCCACCATTCTAGAACACCATCATCACTATCGTCAGCCGGTCCCTCATCATAAACTGGATCAACTTCGTTACCCTAATATATTGACTCATCAAAAGGCTGATCATGAGGTTTGATCCGATCCTATCTAAGTCAAATTCTGAACTTGTCTTTGCAAGTCCTGGATTTTTAGATCTCTAGGGTTTTGTAGGTTTTTTCCCTCATTCTCATCATTACTATGAGGCGGCGTAATGATAACCGAGAATGCAACTATCACAAACAATTAGGAACTTTGGCTCTACTACCAAATCTAATGCAGCCAAAGGTGGACACAGTTGATTGGAATCCCAAAATTCCAACCCTAAACTCAATCCCCAAGAAAACAATGCAGTAAATGAGGGAGCTAAGCAAAAATGACTCCCACTAAGTCTTCGATCCAAAGGAGATTAAATCAATCCAAGAGGAGAAAAAAAATAAAAATTATATTCAAAGTTTCTGCATGAACTTGCTCGTTGACCTCTTTGTTTAAATACATCTTTAAACATTTAAAAAACCTAAATGAATCTCCACCATTCATCTAATCATCATAATAAAGAAAAATCTAGCTTTAAGTGTCCCTACATGATTCAGCAAGAAAAAAATTCAAATCTGAAAATGCGCAGAAACTGAATACAGCATAGTTCTGTTTAAGGTTGTGTAGCCCCGTGGGGCCCACCTTCCACCTGCTGGTCCTGTTGAGCCTGCCTCAAATATAGGGAAGATCTGGATGACTTCTTAAATGGATTGGTTTGCTGGATTTGATCCAAGTAATGACCTACAAGCTTTTGATAAGGTCTCTGGACTGAGCATGGTTGTCTTCAGGTCAGGTCAGAACCTGTCCTGTGACCTGCAACCTGCTGTTATTTGCAGGAAGCCCCCTATTACTGTCAATTTTACCAAAACAGTCTCTTCCTGTTAAATTATTAAATATGGGAATCATTTTGGGGCCCATTTAATTCTAGGACCTCTTAGACATGCATATGGGTCTCGCAGGCTTGATCATAAGTGTCCAAAAGACTTAATGCTTGATCCTTCATATATGGATGTTGTGGGCTGATCTTCATCAATTATAAAGAAGCTGAGCTCAAGCTTGGGCCTGGGATCGGTTTGTCTTCCTCGTACATGCGTTTTATGTACATTAATGAGTCTAGCTTGGGCTTGGGTTCATATATAATGTCAGCATATTCAAGTTGAGCTCAAGCTTGAGCTCAGGCAAAGCCAAGCCCTTAAAGTAGTTGAGTTTGAGCCGAGCAATCTGAACATGCCCCAGCTTGAGCTCTGCTTATGAGCTAATGTACTCAAGCTTGAGCTTGGCTCATGAGTTCACAAGCTGAGCTCGAGCCTGAGCCCAACTGAGCCATGTCAAGGTCCCTTGACTCACTGATAGCCCTAAACAGAAGGTTGCATCAACCACCAAAAAGAAAAAAAGGCAGTATTTATGATATACATGTCGAATCTGTCAATATTTTTATCTGTAGATGTCTTCTTCTGCTTATACCCAAACACCCATTAAGCCCATATAGGCTTTACCTATCATGGTAGTAGCTGTAAAGTTATTGACATGTCTGCTATTTCTCACATGTCAAACCAGATTAGGTAGAAACTGCTTTATAACTTACTGCACCATTAGCAATGCTAGTGAAGAAAATTTCTTGTTAGCAGTCCAAAAGGCATGACTATGATGAGATCAGTTTACATTTTTTTTATGGGTAATGAGTTGTTAAAGCTACTTCAGGTTATGGCAAATTTGTAATGACTAACGAGAAATTTCCTGGTATTTTTTCTTTCTTGTTTCAGTTTTAATAAGGTAAGGTAAGAGGATTGTCGTCCATATCATAGTTTCACATTTTCCATCCTGAAGTTTTGGATAATATCTATTATATCTGGATTAAATTTTGCAGTTTAACAATATTGCAGGTCGAGATATTGGAGTTAATCTTCCAATATTGCTGAACGCTATTGTTGCAGAGCTTCCTTCGGATAGAAGCACTATGCTTCGTGTCGGAATGACTAATCCTCCTTTTATTCTTGAGTACCTGAAAGAGATAGCCGAAGTTTTATGCCACCCATGTGTGTATTCATTTCTTCATGTACCCATCCAATCTGGAAGTGACTCTGTTTTGAGTGTAAGTGGAAAGACATTTAATATGATAATCTTTATTTCTTTGAAGGTGTCTGCTCAATTAGTGGATATGAATCAGTAGATGTTTTCTTTGTCTCCTAATTTTAGAAATTATATTGGGCATGGGCATTGGAGCTACTAGAGGCTTATGATACCTGACAGATGTTTGCTTTGATTATTTCAGGCAATGAACCGGGAGTACACTGTGAATGATTTCAGAACTGTTGCAGATACTTTGAATCGACTTGTGCCTGGGATGCAGATTGCAACCGATATAATATGTGGATTCCCTGGTAAGATTTAGCTAAAATCTAAGTGTTCATGTACAAGATCAAGTTCAAGAAAGATTGCAACTAGGCCGTGCTGGAAGGTTCAAGGCTTATACAACCCAACCTGTTTATGACCCAAGTGTGTGGCTCTGAAAATAATATTTATTTTAGGTCTTTTCCAAGTACTAGGACTGTGCATGTCCCAATGACCATCAGCCCACAAGTGAGTCAGCTTGGCTGGATTCATCCATAGCACGAAGGATGTGCTTTCCTATCCCAGTTGCAGCCTACTTGAAGAATTCTTTCACCTTTTTTTCTAATAATATGAAGGAGACACTATTTATGTCTTGTACCAGTAAGCAAATGATTTAAGAGGATGACTACACTGCTTGTTACACCATACAAAAGCCTTCTTGGGCACATGCTTTGCCTAGTTTCTCATACTTCTAAGTTTTGTGAAGAAAAGCTGACTGGAGAAACAACTCTTAAATTGGCTTCTCAGGTGAAACTGATGAAGATTTTTCTCAAACAATCAACTTGATCAAGGAGTATAAGTTTCCTCATGTTCATATTTCACAGTTCTATCCTAGACCAGGTGAGTTTGAAGAGTTTTGTTAAACAGATAACTCTTATGTTTCTCCAAATTCATGCCCTTGAAGACCATGTTATATATATATATATATTCTTTTTTCCTTTTCAATACATGTCATCATTTTAATTCTTAGACAATCTTCGTTATTCGAAACTAGAAGATAAAAAAGACTACATAAGTTTCGAGGTAATTGATGTGTGCTTATGCATCACTTAACATCATCATTAAAAAAAAAAATAGAAACTAGTAATTTGATGCTTAGAGTACCTTCCAAAAAGAGAGTTGATGCTTTTAGATGACTGTAGCTGTTAGACAATTTCTTTGATTAACAAGATATCCTCAGTTCCAAACCAAGCCTAAATTCAACTTGGAACCATGGCTTACAAATCATTGAATTGGAAAATGGAATTGCTCGAGGATGGAGTTACAGACCAGGTGCGTTGTTGGAAAAGACAGGTATGAAACTGTAGGTTAAAGTATTAAATGGAATTGAATAAAAGGAAGGGATATATCGAAAAGTGTTATTGTAAAAAACTCTTATTTATTGAACCCTCTACATGAAAAGGTTTCGCGGATTTGATCTACCATAGTGTGAAATATTTCATATCTAGTAGTAATTGTAGAACAAGATAAAGAGAATATGATTTGCATTAGGTGGACAAAGTGGAGACGGCAGTGGAGTGCTATGGGCTTTTTCTTGATTGTTGCTTCAAATAAAGGAGCATTTTTTAAAGATGGTAGTTAGACTTAGACCTATATTGTTGTATGGAACGAAATGTTGGCAAATAAAAGGGGATAAGAAGTTTAAGTGCATGTGGCAGAGATGCACATAGACAGTTGTGCAGATTTATAAAGAAGTACAAATGAGGAAGGGTATGGGTATATGTTATTGAAATATAAATTAACATAATATGGTGGTTTTAGCACATTCATGAAGGCTAGAAACAATCCATAGAGAACTAGGAATTGGGGCCCATACATCAGTCAAGTTAATGTGAAGTACTATATGCAATCTTTACTTAAAACATTTTGTGGAAGCAAAAGGTCAAGCTGGCCATCTTGGAATAATCAGTGATCCTGAAGATTTGAAGTCCAAATCAGAATGGACTCGGTATAATTCAAAAGCATTACATGGATTTCAAATCAGTTGATCCAGTATAGAGTTCTCATGACCACACTTTACTGGAGTAGCAATCTGAAAAGATTAAATTATGAGACTAATAAGGTGACATTGTTCCATATGACAGAAATTTTAAAATACAAACAGAAGGATAAATCAGTTCAAGAATATTACAGTGTGTTTTAACTTTTGAAGGCATGATGATTGAGAAAGATTCTCTGCTTCAGTTCATATGAATCTTTGCCGGAATTGCAGACTGCATATCTATCTTTCATGAGCAGGGAGACGTCTATGGATGAAAATTTGCCTCAAGAATTATATGGTGCAACCGCCTTTCAATTTTTGTAGGCTTATGATCGAGCCTGTGGGACCCCTACATGTTTCTAAGAGACCATGGAATTATAGGACCCCCAAAACTGTTCCATTTATTAAATAATTTGACTTTCAGTAAAGAACAGTGGATTTTCTGCAAGTTTCAGCACATTTAGAGGTCATAACCTGACCTGAACCATCCTGGTCCAACCCAGAAGAGGACCTTTGCCTCATCATAGACAGTCCATACAGCACAATGGTGGCCCACTGGCCTAAGTCCTTGCTGATTGTGCGCTTTTTCCTAGGATTTGGATTACTATGGTGATGGCTGGTTATTCATTTCCTATCTTCCCTTAATTCAGTTTCCATTAAAGAGGAGGTTATTGATGGTTCTTTTTGTATATAGACCTTTGATTCTTCATTTTTAGTCGCTTACAGAAATGCAATCCTATGAATTCAATTACATGAAACAGAAAGGTCTTTTGAGTAAATGACTGATCGAAAAAAAAGGAAGAAAAGGCCTTTTTAAGTATATTTCACTCATTACACTCATTTGGACAAATACCTGTCAGTTACTATTTTACACCATGACTGCAGCGAATACCACCAGCAAAATGCATCTGCTTACTACTGTTAAGGCCATTGCATTGTTTGCAGCTATGTGACCTTTGGGTCTACTTGAGCCTGAGTTATTACAGTTTACTGTTAGAGCCTTATATAGGATATCCCTGTGGCATACTCATTTGTTGTGTATGTCAATGTGTGTCTCCACTTAAAGAATGCCCTAATTGCATGTTGTCCTGATTGGCATTTTAATGGCGTCGATGATATTTTTTCGTGCTTATTTGTTTGTGTTTTCCATGACTTCAGCTGTTAATTTCCACCGTGTCTTGTGCATTCAGGAACTCCTGCTGCAAGGATGAAGAAAGTCCCTAGCACAGTAGTGAAGAAGCGAAGTCGTGAATTGACTTCTGTTTTTGAGTCATTTGCACCATATCAAGGAATGGAAAGCCAGATAGAGAGAATTTGGATAACTGAAATTGCCACTGATGGTGTTCACTTGGTAAGACAGCCATCATATGTTTCCTTTCCTGTTTCGTGTTTGCTGGGGGTTAAGAATGTCAACTTGTCACATTTCAAAGAAAAAAAAAAAAGAATGTCTTGTTGGCAGCCTTTTTACAGGTCTGGATTACTAATCCTGATGGTTTTAGTTAATTTGAAAAGTTCAGCCATGATTAATAGTTTGCCTAGGCTTGGACGAAGGCCATCGGTCATGCCTAGTTGCCTACCTGGAACGAGTCTGGGACATTGTACCAACAGTATATTTTATGACACATACATATACAAAGTTATCCTATGCACTTCTTCCATGCACACCTCACTGTCGGGCCACATGGGGATTGGGGGTGCCAGGATTCAAAGATCTGGGTGGGTCCTGCTCATTTATGGTGATGGGGGCTCACATGATCATTCTAACCCCTTGATCAATGGCTCACCACAGTCGATAGCGGTGCAGTACATTCGGATGGATGTAAAAGAGGTGTAATTTTTTTTTTTTTTTTGGGGGGGGGGGGGGCGGCGGCGGGCCCCACTACAAGGTGCGCATCGAATTCCTGAGTCTAAGATTTCGTAATCAACTGAGCCTAGCTTATTGATACGTTCTAGAAAAATCCACTTGATAATTTATCAACACTTGGGACTTTAATCGTATCTTGTAATATTCTCTAATATGATTTCTTTGTTTACAATCCAAGGTGGGACATACCAAGGGATATGTGCAGGTGCTTGTAGTGGCTCCGGAAAGCATGCTAGGAACTTCAACATATGTGAAAATAACATCTGTTGGTAGGTGGTCGGTCTTCGGCGAAGTGATTGAAACTCCCCCTCATCTGAAAGAAGACATATCTCAAGGACTGCTCATTTTTAAAGAAGCCAAATCTCTTTCTGATTTGAATAGTAAGTGTGCCTGCTCAAGAGAGTTGGAAACTTGTGCAAGTGATTTGAAGAGCTGTGTAGGACAAACATCATGTTCCTGTTGTCCTGAAGTTCTAGGTGTTTCAGAAACAGTCCAAAGTGATGCCACCGTGGGTAACACTCGTACAAGAGATCAAGACAATGGAAAATTCTTTGGATCATTGTTATCATTGCTATTGAGGAAGGGAAAGATCCATGGAGCAGACCAGGAAGAAACAATGCATATTATAGAATCCAAAGAAAAGGGAGGAAAAGCCACAGGTGGTGTTAAATTTACCATTGTTGATTGGGGTCTATTAGGGGGAATGCTTGTGAGCTTTTTAACTATTGTTGCTGTTCTGTTTTTCTCTAAATGAAGCATGCATGAGCTTTTAACTTCTCTAATTGGAATGTGAGATAGTTGAAATATTTTTTTAATATTAATTTTACGAAATTTTAATTGTGTTTTGGCCAATCCATCTGAAGGACCTTGAGAAGTACCAATTGTCTTACAACTTGGTCAGCATCACACCTGATTATTAGTCCATTCCACATTTGGTCTGCAGCATCTTCACAAGGGTGTTTTGTTGTACCTTTACTGTTGTAATTGTTACAAATGCTTCCCTCACCTTTTCATGGAACCGGTCCAATTTAGGAATGTGAATGAGCTCTCAGCCGAACCAAGCCAAGCTTTGCCCAACTTAAGCGAGGCTTGAACACGAATTGAGGCGAGGTAAACCATGCTTAAGATTGGTTGACTCTCATGGTCATATATTTTACATGATATAGAAACTTGTGAACTTAGCGGTGCTGACTTGCCTTTTGGGTGGAAAGATGTCATTGCGGCCTAGGGGTGCGCATATACCAACCCTTGATGCGTGGTCCTCAAGTTCAATGGTTTTTTAGGCAATTTTCAGGTTGAGTCTAATGGCAACTGTTGGATGACTGCCAAATTTGGGCTTGTAGCAATTCACCAAGGGTAGGGTGTTAGGGTAATGATATGTCGCCAGGTGGTTCAGAAAATAGCTTGGACCAAATTAAGAATCATACAGACTGTTCGAGTGATAGGTATCCACACTATTTATTGTGTGAACTTAATGCCTTACCTTCCACCTCGGATGCATCTAAACGTTGGTATCTTTTCAGAGTTTAGGAGGCCTTTTGGAAAAGTAAAAGCATTTCAGCCCTTCTGGAGTAAGTTGCCTAAGAGCAACTTCACAATGAAGACGGGCTCCATCACTATTGTTGGCAGCTATTGTTGTGGTAGGGTCAGCTTTGCGGGAAGCATAGATTTGACGGGAACGGCAAGCCCTTTACCTCTTTTTCCATTTTCCCACCTTTTCCTGTCTTTTATCATAAAATAAAGATCTGAATCCCTTCTCCATTCTAGAAATTGCTCTCCCAGATTCCTAAGTCAGCAACATCAAAAAGGTACTCTTTTTATTTGTGCTACACCACAGTTATGATGTCAATCTAGTTGTGGGTTTATTGAATAGACTATTTCTTTTCCTTATTTTCTTATCTAGGTATTCTTCTCTTTTGATCATGATAATTTCTTATTGATGTAACTGTAGCTCTGAAATCTTCTGATAAAGGAAAGACTTTTTTATAAGGTTTGCTTGGGTGAGGAGAAACTGGTGTGTTAGGAAGCCAAATCTAGACATTAATTTCATCAGAAATGTTCAAGGTTATGACTTAATACAAGCCATGATCAACAAGCAATCATAATGATTTGTAACATGACATCATTCTACGAAGGAGAGAAGCCGATCCATCCCTCATTCCAATGCGGAAAAGACATCCTCTACACCCCGCATGATCATCAAACTTGATAAACATATAACCTGTAGGATCCATGCCACCCATGCGCTGGGAGTTAATTTGAAATTGTAAATACAATAAAACCAAGACATCAATGCTTTATTTGTTATTCAAATGCTAATAGTATTGCAACAGAAGTTTAAAGCATAATGTGATACTAAATCAAATTATTATAAATTTGGATCTCAGTGGAAGAAATGTGCAAGCCAGCATTAACTAAAAATGATAAAGATGATATGTCTAAGCTTATACCACAAGTTCATTAATAAGTTAGAGCTACTTAAAAAATCAAGGAGTATATTTCTGCCTTAGTATGCCCTCTTTTTCTTCGCTACGAACGGACGCAAGAAACAATTCCTTAAACCAGAACCAATAATGGGATCACAGTCAGGCAAGGCCTCGGGCATGTGTGAAATGAATGGTGGTTGGAGTTGGAGCCAAAGTTAAGGAAAAGAATGATTAGTCATGGAGACTTGTACACGGGCCCTGATCATGTCAACTATTGAAGGATTTAGACTGAATGCATCAAATGTATCAGTGTCTACGTCAACATCACATTAAAGTATCTTTATTATCAAAACAAAACCATTTGTTTGGCTCTTACGTTGCAATCTATCCTGTATATCTTCATCGAAAAAATAAAAGGAAATTTTTTTCAT
The DNA here is from genome assembly GCA_029852735.1 of Persea americana. NCBI lineage: Eukaryota > Viridiplantae > Streptophyta > Magnoliopsida > Laurales > Lauraceae > Persea > Persea americana. The sequence goes on from CM056813.1 coordinate 42,052,495, forward strand.
TGTGCATGAGTTCCATGTCATGGCCTATTTGAACCAAGCTTACTGACATTGAAGAAAACAACACATTTACACTACGTCAGACCCTCAGCAAATTACAATAGGATTGTTTGGCTGTTGTTCAGTTGGTTAGGGACATGAGCCTATCAGAGTGCATGAGTTTGAATCCCCAATATAGCAAGAAACAAAAAATTACGATAGGATGGGGTAAAGATTCTTAGTCTGCCCACCCAATAATGAGGCGTCATTAAAAAATCGATTGACAATCTAGGAAAGGCATGAGGTTAATATGGATGTATGTTGGGATTTCAAAAACCATGGTTGCAATGCATGGTCTGTCTGATAAACAAGGCCTTTTTGCAGTTATTGATGAGGCGCTTGGTTATGGGCTAGAGTAAGTATCCTGCTTGTATCACTCGAACTGAATTCTAATGCAATTTATTTGTTATTAAGTTAGGAGTCTTGATTTTCTTTGGTTGGTACAGTTTAAAGATTGTACTTACTAAACTATCTTTAATTACCATGGCAAGTTCAACTATCCCAACTTCTCTTTTCTTTCATATACACAATGGTGTCATTATTCCATTTGTCAAAAAATTGGATGTTTTCAGTTATTAGATCAAACAAAAGATTGAGTGAACCATTACTAAATAGCAAAAAGCCAACAACGAGCATCACTGGAAGAAAAATCTTTAGGGAATGGCATACTGAAGCTACAATTTAAGTAGTTAGTGTCATTTAGAATCCAAAAGTTTGGTTGAAACATTCAAAAGGTAGTGTTGGTTTCAACTTTCAAGCAGTTATCCAAGAAAAATATCATTTCAGAGTCATGTTTGTTTGAAGACGCATGGAGACAAGGAATAGGTGTCTCTTCGACAAAAAAAAAAAAGCAAAAAAATTAACGAAGGGAAGCACAGAAAGTACTCTTCTAGTTAATGAAGTAATAAGATTGATATAGTAGTACGTGCAAGTTATAGCTTGTTTCATTTTTATTTCCGATGTTAGTAGTTTGGAACCTACAGACTAGTAGGTTCCATGTATAAATTATACCCGTGTTGCTATGCGAACAAACTTCCTATAAGAATTATCAACAGTGTAAGATTGCTCTGAATTGCTAAGATTCTCTGTTTCTGAATTTGTACATTTCTAACCTGTTAATTCAAGTATCACTAATGGTCATTTGGGATTCAAATATGAAACATCTAGATTTTCTTTTAAATATATGTATCAGGGCTGAAGATACACTTTCACAACACATGCTGGCAGTGACATCTAGGGAATTAATCTGAAGGGAATGTTTAGACCATGTGTTATAAAACAATTAGAAACAAATGAAAAGTGGCCCACAACAACCATTGGTTATATTATGATGGAAAAGAAAAAGATAATGTTTGATTACTTGCGAATTTTGAATGCCATGTAGATATAAAGGAATGATAGTCTATGGCTAGAAACATTTTATCTTTAAGCATTGTCAGAGGTTATTGAAACATTTTAGAGGGCATCTATGAGGACATGAAAGGGAATTAAGGGTTTTTCATTTTTTGGCAGAGTGAAATATAAGGATCAATGAAGGGGCAATATTCTTTATTAAATAAAGGAAGTATTGATTTCTTTTTTGGGATTGTTGGCATAGATACGGGCTTTTTACATATCGGAAAACATTTATTTGCTGTAGATTTTTATTTGGAAGGAAAGCGACAAGTCTCAATGCAAACTCAGGGCTAAGAATACAATGAGGGCTCTCTTTATCTCCCTACATATACTTTTTCATTTTAGTTTCTTGACTTGCGTTCAGTCCCTTTTTACTCAAATCCCCTTTGCGTTTGGTTTCTATTTGATGAGGCTTAGTTGGACTGCCAAAAAAATTTACCCAACTTCAGAACCTGATCTACATAACTGGGTTCAATATGCATGACTAGGGTTGGTTTGAATGTGTTTGTGAAAGAGCCATTAACTAAGACCCCATAATGGACTGCTGTCCCACAATTTATGAGGTGGTTGGTGCAGACCCTAGGGTTAGGGTTTGCATGGGAAGTGCTAAAAGCACAATAGGTGCCGAAGCATGTGTCCGAAGACACAATCAATCTCCAAAGAGATAATAAATGAGGGCGCACCTTAATGAGAAAACCCAATTTCATTAATCAACTCCCTAAAAATAATCTTGTACAATGCCATATAAATAGTAAAAGAAGACTTAAGCCATAAGAAACCTAATTAAAATAGGAAACCAAATAAATAGAAAACCTAATCCTAAATACAACTCATCTAATAAAACTATTAACTAATAACAATTAAATAAATAGGAAAACTCCTAAATCTACTTAGGCCCCACACATGTGGTAATGAGGTTTACACTGCATCATTCTCCCCCACTTGAAAAACAATTCGACGTTGAGTTCGTAAAATGTCCACCTGGATCAAAGATCAATCTAATGAACTTTTGATTTGTTTGGCGATTTATAACTTCTTGGCACAGCTTCATGCATAATTACTTTTGATGGCTGAAATATGTGTTGATGTGCCCTTCTTGTAGAACATGTACCATCAAATCATAATCTCTGACTAGTCGCTGGACATCTCCCTGTTGACATAGTTGATCCCCAAAGACAAAATCAATAGGAGAATTAATATGGGGAATATCAATAACTTGTGCTTCATCACTTGATATTTGCACTTTGGAATTATTAGTACTCATAGGAGAAATTTCAAGGCCAACTGTAGATATGGAATCTCCTGTGTCCAACTGCGGTGGATTGGTCTGCATATCCGCTGTCCTTGGTTCCTCAACACAGTCTGTTACGTGTGGCGACTTTTCTTCTTGAAGCGTAACTTCCACTAGATGAAACATTTTAAGTATCTGCTCCATACGAATTACTTCCCAAAATGCCTCTTAGATGGTCTTGCAGTCAGTCATTCTCTCCACTATGTCTGGTCTCAAGCCCCTTACAAAACTAATGAAATCATGTTCTTCATCATCCTCCATTCCACATGCATCTTGGAGTCTTGAAAATTCGTCAGAATATTCAAGAACGGACAATTCTTCTTGTTTCAAATCAAGAAATTGCTGGAAATAACTTTTATTTACAGCATACTATAATCCTTATTGACACGCATATCTGACTCCTTGAAGTGCATTGTAGAACTTACTGATATGGAATTTCATTATGGACCTGATTTGTAAATCTGCTATCTATGATCACGCAGGCGAAAACGGATCTGAAATCTGACGGGAGATGAGCCCGATATCGCTAAAAAAATTTCTGGTCGTCGATCTGGTAAAAATAATTGTTGACTGAAATCTGCTGATGAAAATGGGCTTCTTATATGAATGGGTCAGGTCAACCAGAATTGGAGAGAAGCCCACAAGACTGGCATACACGTGTGGCCCATTTCAAAGAAGGTTCTGCCTCGTTCAATGTGCGAGTAGAAAAATAAGGGGGAGAAAAAGAGGGGTTTTCGACCTTGCTTCTTCTCTAGAGGAGTGATTGCTTTCTGTGTGGACTTCAATTGGAAGAAGATGATGGAGAGACGATCGTGCGATGATGGCTTGGAGATCTGGCGTTGCTGCTAGCGGTTGACTGGTGCACGGTATGCTTTTCTCTTCCATCTTCTTCTTTCTTTTTCTTGTTCTTCTTCTTTCTTCTTTACATTTCTGCTTCTTGCATTTGTGCTTTTTTTTTTTTCTTCTGAGCTTGGGATCTGGGAATGGGGTCATCTGGGTTTGATTTTCTGGAAATTGGGAATGGGAATGGGAATGCATAATGGGTCTATGGGTAATGCGGTCGAAGTTGGGGATTGGGCTGACGGGTTTTTTTTTTTTGGTTCAGGGAATGCAAGGAGAGATTCAACTAGGTGGTTTCAAAGGCTAGGGTTTTGGTTGATTGGAGTTCCAGAATATGGCTGGGATGATGGAATCCGGGAAGGAGAGGGGTTCGATTGGTTTCGGGATGGCAAAGATAGAGGTGGGATAACGGTGTTAGGTGAAAAAGGGACGATGGAAGGGATAGCTTCTGGTCGGGTTTGGTCGAACGAAGGTGGAGATGGGGATACAAGTAACACGCCGACGATCGAGGGATCGTTCGGGCCTGATACCAATTTGTGCAGACTCTAGGGTTAAGGTTTGCGTGGGAAATGCTAAAAGCACAATGGGTGCCGAAGACACAATCAATCTCTGAAGAGACAATAAATGAGGGTGCACCTCAATGGAAAAACCCAATTTCATTAATCAACTCCCTAAAACTATCTTGTACAATGCCATATAAATAGTAAAAGAAGACTTGAGCCCTAAGAAACCTAATTAAAATAGGGAACCAAATAAATAGGAAACCTAATCCTAAATACAACTCATCTAATAAAACTATTAACTAATAACAATTAAATAAAAAGGAAAACTCCTAAATCTACTTGGGCCCCACACATGTGGCCATGAGGTCTACGCTGCATGAGTGGTCAATTATATCATTGGAGAAACCATAAGCTAGGAGACATCTACAAAGGAAAGTCCAATCCTATAAATCACAGGTCTTATATATGTCAACCTTTATAGTTGCAATCAGTTTTTTTTTTTTTTTTTTTTCCGCTTGGTATCATATGACCTGTAAAATTAAAAAAAAAAAATAACTTGGACAAAACTATAAGGTGTTGGGTGGAGGAAGATGTCCTAGGGGGTTAAATTCCAAAGTATAGATGAGAGAACATGGTAGCACTTGAGAATGGTTTAGGAATAAAAGGAAAATAAAGGAGAAAACCATGGGCCTTAAACTGGATACGGCAAAAGCATATGATAGAATGGAATGGGACTTTCTACAAATAGTCATAGAGGCTTTTGGATTCCATAAGGAAATTATTAAAACTATTCATGAATGCACCTCTTCGGTCTCCTTTTCTATTTTACTTAATGGGTCTCTTTTCGGATCGGTCACCCCAAAGAGAGGACTAAGACAATGAGACCCTCTCTCCCCTTATCTGTTCATTTTGGGTGCCAAGGTCCTTTTCCGAATGCTATTGAGAGAGGAAGAGAAAATGACCATTCATGGAGCTAAAGTCTCCAGGTCTGAACCTAGCATCTCCCACCTCCTCTTAGCTGATGATAGTCTCCTCTTTTGCAAGGCTAAAGTAAATGAGGTCAAAGGCATAAAAGATACTCTTGATAATTATTGCTTTCTTTCTAGGAAACTGGTAAATTTTGATAAGTCCGCGACTTACTTTAGTAAGGGGACAATCCTAGGTGTTAGGCTCATGATGGAAAATGAGAGATACCTAGAAAACCCCCTCATCATAAATAAAAACAAAAATATTAGCTTCCAATCCCTAGTAGGCAAATTTAAAAATAGAATTATGTCTTGGCAAACCCCCCTTCTTTCCCAAGCGGGAAGAAGTACCTTAATAAAATCTGCTGCTTCTCCTATCCCTATTTACAATATGTCGATGCTCCAACTTCCATAAAAGATCATTGACACAATGGATAAAATACTTAGAAGTTTCTTTTGGGGTGACTCCCCTGAGAAAAAGAATATACACACTATTAAATGGAAAGAAATTTGCAAGCCTATTCAAGATGGAGGGCCAGGAATCTGAGATACTAAAGAAAACAATCTTGCTCTATTAGCTAAAACCTGTTGGAGGTGTCTTTCTAATGAAAATAGGTTAAGTTCTAAGGTTTTAAAGGCAGAATATCGCCCTAACAAACCTCTTTGGGAGGCGAACTTTAAAAGGAGGCAAGTCATGCTTTTGGAAGGGATTTGTAGAAGTAACTAGTTTTATCAACGATAAGGTGAAGTGGATCGTAGGGAATGGAGATCAACTTTATGTTTGGAAATGCAATTGGGTCCCCTTGGAAGGAGGTCCTAGGAAACCTATTTCTAATATGGTTAACCAAGATCTCAAGGTTGAAGACCTTTAGAACCCAGACAAAAGCTGGGATGAGTAGTCAATTAGAAATATTTCTTTTATAAACCTTCTAATGCTGAGAATATTCTGAAATCCTATATTCCCCATAGTAGCAGTAATGACAGGAGAATATGGCGCTCCTCTAAAGGTGGTGAATTATCTTCAAGATTAGCTTACAAAATTAGTCATGAAGAAGATAGAAATACATCCAACTCCCTCGTTAATTGGAAGTCGCTGTGGCATATCAGCATAACTCAAATAGTTCTCCTCGTTGGGTGGGAATGTCTTAATAATGCTATTCAATTAGGTAAAATGCTCCATAACAAAGATATTTCTGAAGATGTCATGTGTCCCATCTGCTTAACCTCAAAAAAATCAATTGAGCATGCGCTCATTTTATGTTATCATGCGAGAGTCACTTAGTTTGGGTCCAATATAGGAATGTCATCACATGCCATTACCCCTTTAAGGATCAAGGAGTGGTGGAACTCCTTCATGGAACTAGGTGACACAACAAGCTCACCAATTCAGACTCAAGCTAAAGCTTGGGCTCTCGCTCTCTGGTGGGCCCTGTGGAAGAGCAGAAATGATTTTATATTTAGAGGCATACGAATAAAACCTCTGAGCACAATTAATTGTGCTAGAAGAATGATTGTTGAATCTATTGCCAAGCTTTAAAAGATCAACCAAGGACCTTTATCCCCCAACCAGGAAGTCAACCTGAGGAGCTCTAGAGGCTAGGTGTGGCTCAAGTTTTCTCAGATGCCTCCTTTAGAGATGTGGATGGCGAAACAAGTTTTGGCTTTGCTATTTGGGTTGATGGTGTTTGGGTGCACGCAGGATCGCGTGAAGGACCAAAGGTTTCTTCTCCAAAAGAAGCCGAGGCATGGACTATCTTATGCGCGCTGAAGGAGGCAGGCATCTGGTGTTTCCGTAAGATCCACCTTTTGTCGAACGTCCTGGAGGTGATTTGAGCCATTACTGGGTCGATGGATTGGTTCATCCATGCTATTTGGTTGGACATTAGAGAACTGAGGTCTCCCTTTTGAAGTTATTTCCGCCTCCCATGTTCCTAGAAGATTTAATAGTTTTGCTCATGAGCTTTTCAAAAAATCTTATGGGTTGGGTGCCTTTGCATGTCGAGAAGGGGGGACGAGACAAGCTCCTATGTAATGTGGGTAGCTCTTTTTTTTATTTTGGTCATTCTTTGATGTTACTTGGTTGTTTTCAGTCACTTTTAGATAGCATTTGGTTTGTTGTAATGAAGGTCGGAATGGAATGGTTATTCCAACGGAATGATCATTACCACGTTTGGTTCGCAAAAAAATGGCGGAATGACCATTACCTCTGGAATCACCATTCCTTTATGTAAAGGAGTGGTTGTTCCACTGGGGAGGTAGAGGAATGGTTATTCTATTCCTGCCTAAAAGTTTCATGAGACCAAAATGCCCATCAAATCAACCCCTCCTCCACCCTCTTCCACACTTCTCCTCCTCAGGTAACAACGAACAGGAGTCCGGAGTCTGGATGTCTTCTCCAGTTCCAGCAGCGAACAGTGGGGGGTCCAGCGACGTGAGGCCTCTGCGATTTGTGTTTTGGAAATCTGGATCCTCTTCCTCTATAGCACGTGCAGCGCCTGGGAACAGCGGGGAGTCTGGCGACGTGAGGCAAAAATTGTCTGCCCTGTTCTCTGCAACTTCTCTAATCAATGACCCACTTTCCTTCAACTAGGTTCTGTATCAAATGAGTGGTCGAGATTGGATGTCGATGATGACAAGTTTCAAATCACTGTGGCGGAGGAGCATGGAGATGGTGAGTGAGTCGAGATGGATATTGATGGTGTTGAGGATGGCGCCGCACATGGGATGCCGAAGTGCATCTTGTACATGGCCGGGATGTTGGGAGCGACCACAGAGACCTGATGGATAGAGTGATAATTGTATACATATAGATTAGATTTGTAAATTTTAATAGAGGAGGAGAATCAGATCAAGGTTAGATAGAAAAGTAAAGACAAGTGGTGTGTGTGAGATATGTAGTGTACTATGTAGTACCACATCGCCTGAGAAGATGCCTATTGAAGAGAAGGCGGAGGCTAGCCTGATGCAGCGATTGCGTCTCGTTCTTTGGCCTAATAGCGAGGGTAGCGCAAAACCGGGCGGCAATCCTCTTCTCAGATTTGGGTGATGTGGTTGGATGCATGGGACTTGGGGGACAATGGTAGAGGAGGGTATTGGGTTTTTCTTATATAAAATTTCTTCCATTCCGGGCATCATTCCAGTATACCAAACGCAAGAACAGGAATCACCATTCTATTATTGAATTAATTCTTCAGTAAAACCAAACGTTGGAATGGGAATCACCATTCCTGCCTTATTCCATTCCAGACTTATTCCACTCTCCATTCCATTCCTGCCTAAAATCATTCCAGCGAACCAAACACTACCTTAATGAATTATCATTTCTAAAATATATAAAAAAAAAAGTTACTTAGTGAACTGATTTTGATGGAAAGTGTGTGGAGGTTCTCATTTGGGATTTGTAAGTGCAATTTGGTTTTGGAGAAGTGTTGGACAAAAGGTCTTATTTCAGTAGGGAGGACAAAGCTTTTGAGGCTGAATAAGCTATTTGAATGCGTCCTTTGTGATAGGCGTCCATAAATAGCAATGATAGTATCGGACTGTTATGTGTACACCTCTTCTTTTACTCTATTTTCTTAAGGAGAAAAACAAAACATGTAGGTTCACTTCGAGTGGAACCTTGCCCTCCAATAGCTTACCAAAAAGTTGCTACAAGATAGGATATCTTTTTCATTAATCTATGCCATCTTTAAATACAAGATACATGCACTTATAACTGCCACAATTTTACCCACTCTTCTATAACTAATACCACAACTTACCATTACTTCATCTACTACTTACACTCCTGCAAATAACTGCACCCACTACTCACACTTCTACAAATATGAAAACTACTACTACTCATAGGCAAACCAACTAACTCCCCACAACTCGCTACTTTCCCCATGACTAATGCATGACCAACTACCCACACCTCATGGGTTACTCCTCATAACTCTCCTAGTGCCATATGGACCCCACATAGGAATGATCATAAACAAGCATGTTCATTCCTATGTGGGCATCATATGGCCATAGGAGAGTTATGAGGAGTAACCCATGAGCTGGGTAGTTGTTCTTGCATGAGTCATGGGAAAAGTAGTGAGTCACGCGAGTTAGTTGGTTTGCCTATGAGCAGTAGTAGTTTTTTATATTTGTAGGAGTGTGAGTAGTGGGTGCAGTTATTTGTAGGAGTGTTAGTAGTGGATGAAGTTGTGGTAAGTTGTGGTTTTAGTTGTCGAGAGTGGGTCAAATTGTGGCAGTTATAAATGCATGTATCTTGCATTTTAAAGATGGCATAAATTAATGAAAGAGATATCCTATCTTCTAGCTATTGGATGGCCAAGGTTCCCCTCAAAGTAAACCTACAGATTTTCTTTTACTCTTAAGAAAATTGGGGGAAAGAAGAAGTGTGCACATAACATTTGGTATCAGAGCCAAGCATGGCAGAACTACGACTTGAGCGAATAGAGATGGAGATAATCTCTTTGGCTGCAAGTCAAGAACAGATACTTAAAGAACTGTGAACAACGTTAGCTGAAATGAACACCAAGTTCGATAGCTTGTTGGCAAGAAGAACTTTGGAACACAAAGAAAACTCTTTTGACCAATGTAAAAATGATGGAGGACTAAGCAATAACTACTCCGGGAAAGAACATTCTGGTATGTATCAACCCAAGTTTATTAAGCTTGATTTTTCCTCGTTTCAATGGAAGGGAAGATCCAACAAGCCGGATTTGTCATGGGCGCCAATTCTTTGACTTCAATCAAACCCCAGATGGAGAACGCGTTCCATTAGCTTCCTTCCATTTGGAGAGTGATGCTCAACTGTGACATCCGTAAAGAAAAATGGTGACGACTTGGCTACATTAACTCCAAAGAAGATTCTCCATCGTATGATGGTTAAACAAAAAAAAAAAAAAAAAAAAAAATAGACGGTGGAAGTTCTCGTACAATGGCAAGGAAAAAAAATTCCATAAGATACCATGTGGGTTCCATTTCGGGCTTTTGAGGAATGTTGCCCAGATTTCAACCTTGAGGACAAGGTTGGTCCAATGGGAGGATGAATGATGTGGCCATACATTACACATGCATGATCATTCCTATGTGGGGACTATATGGAAGTAGGAGAGTTATGAGGAGTAACCCATGAGGTGTGGGTAGTTGTTCTTGTATGAGTCATGGGGAATGTAGTGAGTCATGGCGAGTTAGTTGGTTTGCCTATGAGTAGTGGTCATTTTCATATTTGTAGGAGTGTAAGTCATGGATGAAGTTGTGGTAAGCTATTGTTGTTGGAAAATTCGATCATGCGGGGCCACACATGTAAATATTAAATGTGTTATGCTATCTTTGGTTAAGCCTAAATTAAAGTTATCTAATTAAGACTTAAAGTTCTAATGCTTAAGGGTATAATTGTCATGGGAATAATGTGTAGATACCAGAATGCTATATTTAATTTGATGAGGGGCTAAATTAGAAATAGCAAACTTATGATAATCTTATTATTATATATTAGGGTTATGGTCCCCAATTCATATGGTGAGTTCCTATTCTCTCTGACATCCCATCATCAGAAAGAATCAAGAGGGTTTCTTTGGATAGCCAGATTGGATTGGAAGATCAACAACCTGTGAACAATATCATCCTATGGATCAAGGTATGTTTCCGCTTTACATCTCTCAATGATTTGACATGGAGGATCTTAGTTGATTAAAGTTTCTCAGATCTAGATTATTTTTTTTCTCTACAATTGGTATCAGAGCATCTCCATGTTAAGCCATTGGGAATCTAGTATTTTATTTTTTCTAATCCAGATCTCTAGCAATTGGGTTCTGTATGTTTTTTTCGTGATTTGAGTGAATCATCAACTTCTGTTGATTTTCTTTTCCATGGATCAAGCCATCTCCTGATGATATATTGTTTATTTATTTATTTTTTGTTTCTCCTCGGGACATGTGCTGTTGCATAACGTCCATAGATGTGTGTAAGAGGATGACTTCTGTATGTTGTTTCTTTTCCACTTCTGTGTGTTGCATCATGTGGCGGGACCCATTGTTTGACATGGATCAAGATCTGGTCTGATCAAAGGGCAGTACACCAATGGTAATCAGGACCATAGATCTTCAAAAAGGGGCATGCGCGACCATGATAGTACAGCCTGATCTTGGTTTTGATCAGCGGGTCCTATGCTTCCAGTAGCCTCCATATCCTAGGCGATGGTTCTGTATTTTTTGTCATGTTCTGTTACAGAACGATTTTGGGTGAAGGAAGGTGATGGGTGGTTCGGTGGTCCGGGGGAGCACATAAATTGGTGGTCCGGGGAATTATAATAATAAAAAAAAAATTGGTTTTTCGTATGTGATGACATGTGGAGAGAACTAATTGGTTTTCTTCAACGCCAATTCAAATATTTTATGGTATATCTTTTATGGTTAAATAAAATAGTCCATTATTCTAAATGGGCTAATTGAAACAAAATATCACCAAAGTGACCTCTCTTGTGTAGATTGTTCATGAGGAATATTGGATGTTTGTGTGTGTGTAAATTCATACAGGTCTTAGTCGGCCCAAAGGCAGGTTAATACTTGGCCGAATTGCATACACACCTGTGGTGGTAAACATGTGACGATTATACAGTTTTTACCTGTGAATAATAAGTTGATCCAAAGATAGATTTATTATTTGACATGAATTATTGTCAATGTTTGATTACTATAATAAGAGTACCATTTACAAGTAATATTACTGTCCAAAGACTTGATATTAATGTTGTGCTAGGTACCTTGAGATGAGACTTACCATTATTTGAATTTGTTGATTATTGTATTTGGCTAATAATATGAGCATGTTTGTTTGTTTGTTTTTTTGTTCTCTTTACAGCTAGCGTTTCTACTATATCTGCTAATATCAACTCAATACCTGTACTTAATGGGACCAACTTTAAGAATTAAAAAGAGAACATAGAAATTGTTCTCGGCTACATAGATCTAGACCTTGCACTACAGATTGAGCAGCCCGCTTCTCTTACGGATGCAAGTTCTCCTGATGACAAGAAGAACTTTGAGAAGTGGGATCGCTTAAATCGCATGAGTCTTATGATCATCAAGCGCGGCATTCCGGAAACATTTAGGGGTGCGGTATCTGAAAAGGTAACCAAAGCCAAAGAATTTCTAGCCGAAATTGAAAAGCGTTTTGTGAAAAACGATAAGGCAGAAACAAGCACGCTTTTGCAAAGCTTGATTTCTATGAAGTACAATGGCAAGGGGAACATACGGGAGTACATTATGGGAATGTCTCATATTGCTTCTAAGCTTAAGGCACTGAAGCTCGAGCTGTTTGACGACTTGCTCGTGCATTTGGTATTAATATCACTTCCTGCACTATACAGTCAATTTAAGGTCAGTTACAACTGTCAAAAGGAGAAATGGACTCTTAATGAGCTCATTTCTTACTGTGTGCAAGAGGAAGAGAGATTGAAGCAAGACAGAACTGAAAGTGCTCATTTGGCTAGCACCTTTAAGGATAAGGGCAAAAAGAGGAAAAATAATGACACTGCTAAGGGTCCAACCCAAAAGAAACAACAGCCAGCAACTGAGGGTTGCTTCTTTTGCAACAAGCCTGGACATGTGAAGAAAGACTGTACCAAGTATCACGCTTGGCATGCAAAGAAAGGTACCTTCCTTGCTTTGGTCTGTTCTGAGGTAAATTTAGCTTCAGTACCTAGAAACACGTGGTGGTTAGATTCTGGTGCTACTACTCACATCAGTGTTTCTATGCAGGGTTGCCTGAGCTACCGAAAGCCAAATGATGCTAAAAGACACATCTTTGTGGGCGATGGCAAGTCGGTAGCAGTAGAGGCAATAGGGAATTTTAGGTTGTTATTAAAAACTGGTTATTATTTGGATCTATTAGATACTTTTATTGTACCATCTTTTAGACAGAATTTGGTTTCAATTTCTTTATTGGACAAGTTTGGTTATTTTTGTTCATTTGGAAACAATCAATTCAGTTTATCTATAAATTCAAATGTTGTTGGAACTGGTTTTTTATGTGTATATGACAACTTATATTTGCTTGATACAATTGTTTCTTATAATGAATCCTTGCATGTGGAATCACGAGGTACTAAATGCAAACTGAGTAACGATAATTCAGCCACATTATGGCACAAACGCTTAGGTCACATCTCTAAGACTAGAGTTGAGCGACTTGTGTTTGATGGGATTTTAGATTCCCTTGACTGTACAAATTTTGATGTTTGTATTGCTTGCATCAAGGTAAACCAGACCAAAATGAAGAAATTAGGTGCCAATAGAACTAAAGACGTTTTAGAATTGATACACACATATATCTGTGGACCATTCCCTACGGCTTCCTGGAATGGCCAACAGTATTTCATATCATTCATAGACGATTACTCTCGCTATGAGTACCTATTTCTCATTCATAAGAAATCACAGTCTTTGGACATGTTCAAAACATTTAAAGCTGAAGTTGAGAACCAACTCAATAAAAGAATAAAAAGTGTCACGTCTGACCGTGGTGGTGAATACTACGGCAGATATGACGGTTCAAGTGAACAACGTCTAGGACCGTTTGCTAAATTCCTAGAGGAATGTGGAATCTTCACACAGTACACCATGCCAGGGTCACCTAGCATGAATGGTGTAGCTGAAAGGCGAAACCGGACTCTTAAGGATATGTTACGGAGTATGATTAGTCATTCCTCTCTACCAGAGTCACTCTGGGGCGAAGCACTCAAAACAACAGCTTACATTCTGAATAGAGTGCCAACTAAAGCAGCTGCAAAAACACCTTATGAGCTTTGGACAGGCAGAAAGCCCAGTCTAAAACATTTTCACATTTGGGGATGTCTTGCTGAGGCAAGGCCTTACAGGCCACATGTAAAGAAATTGGACTCCAAAACTGTGAGCAGCTACTTCATTGGCTACTCTGAGCGATCTAGGGGCTATAAGTTTTATGATCCCACACTTAGGTCAATTTTTGAGACGGGAGCTACAACATATTTTGAGGATGTTGAGTTTGGGGGGAGAAATAAGGTTAGAGACATTGTCTTTGAGGAAGAATCGGTTTTGATTCCCACTATTGCTTTTGACAATGTGCAGGTTTCTATACCTGTCAATAATCAAGAAGCGAATCCGGATCCTCAATAAGACAATGTAAATCAACCCCCCATTCAAGATGAGATAATTGTTCCTGAGAAACAAACTCAACAACCTCAAGAACCAGTGCCATTAAGGCGATCCACTAGAGAAAGGAGAAATGCTATTCCGGACGATTTTTTCGTATTTCTCCAAGAACATGAGGAAGAAACAGGAATGGTGGAAAATGATCCAATCAACTTCCATCAAGCCATGCAAGGTTCCAACTCTCAGAAGTGGATTGATGCCATGAATGAGGAGTATAAGTCTATGCAAGACAATAAAGTTTGGGAACTTGTCCCATTACCAGAAGGTGCGAAGCCCATTGGTTGTAAATGGATTTTTAAAACCAAAAGGGATTCGAATGGTAATGTGGAGAGGTATAAGACTCGTCTTGTAACTAAAGGCTTTACCCAAAAGGAAGGGATTGACTTTAAAGAGACTTTCTCTCTGGTTTCATCGAAAGACTCTTTTAGGACAATTATGGCACTAGTTGCACATTTTGATCTTGAGCTTCGTCAAATGGATGTCAAGACAGCGTTTCTCAATGGTGACATTGACGAAACAATTTATATGGTGTAGCCAGAAAACTTTGAGTCGGGAGACCCAAAGAATATGGTCTGTAAATTGACAAAGTCTATCTATGGACTCAAGCAAGCTTCTCGTCAGTGGTATCACAAGTTTCATCAAGTGATTATCTCGTTTGGTTTTGAGACAAATGCTGTTGATAATTGTGTGTATCACAAATTCAGTGGGAGTAAGCACATATTCCTGGTTTTGTATGTCGATGACATACTGCTTACACAAATGATATAGGCATATTGCATGAAACCAAGAGATTTCTATCAAAGAATTTTGAGATGAAAGATCTTGGTGACGCCTCCTTTGTCTTAGGGATCCTGATACAACGAGATCGCTCTCGAGGTATTCTTGGATTATCACAAAGAAGCTATATCGATAAAGTGCTCAAAAGGTTTGGCATGCAGGACAGCAAAATAGGTGACACCCCTGTCTCTAAGAGAGACAAGTTCAGTCTCAATCAGTGCCCTAAAACTAACCTTGAAGTTAAGGAAATGCAGAAGATTCCCTATGCATCAGCAGTAAGGAGTCTAATGTATGCTATGGTGTGTACGCGTTCAAATATTGTGTACATTGTTGGTATGTTAGGCAGATATTTAAGCAATCTTGGGATGGATCATTGGAAAGTATTTACAGAGAACAAAAGATCATATGCTCACATATAGGAGATCAGATCAATTGGAGATCATAGGGTATTCCGACTCCGATTACGTTGGATGCCAAGACAGTATGAAATCCACATCAGGCTACATCTACCTGTTAGCTGGTGGAGCTATATCTTGGATGAGTGCCAAACAGACACTCGTAACTGATTCCACCATGGCAGCAGAGTTTGTAGCATGCTATGAGGCATCCAACCATGGAATATGGCTGCGGAATTTTGTCACTGGGCTGCAAGTTCTGGAGGGTATTGAAAGACCACTCAAACTATATTGTGACAATAAGTCAGCAGTGCTATATTCCAACAACAACTGGAGTTCAATTAGATCAAAACATATTGCCATTAAGTTCCTAGTTGTGAAGGAGAGAATACAGGATGGATAGATATCCATAAAGCACATTGGGACAAACTCCATGATTGCGGATCCGCTTACAAAGGGATTACCACCCAAGGTCTTTCATGAGCACACCGCTCATATGGGTGTTATTTTGTGTGAGGATATCACATTATAGTGGGAGTTTGTATCATTTTATTGCTTTATGTTTGATTTTGAACATACTTATGCATTTATGTATTTGGATATTTTTCTGATAAAAAATAAAGTATTCAGTTCATTTCACTCTGTTACATTGTGTTAAATATTGATCTCACTAAGGAATACAATAGGACCAGTTGGAAATAGACATGTATAGATCACATTGCATGTACTTTCCATGCTACGCATCCATGATTGATCTATGTCATTTGGTTATGTTGGTGTACGTGACCATTAATGGGTTTAGTCATGTTAAAAACAAAATGACGAAAACCGCTTTGATTCTATACCAGCATAATCAATGGACGAGATTGTTCGGATATATCCTAAAATTATGATAGCAAAATTTTGGAGCTCATACAGTCATACACATTTGTTAAGTTACATATATGGCCCAGTGGGAGATTGTTGGAAAATTCCATCATATGGGGCCACACATGTAAATATTAAATGTGTTATGCTATCTTTGGTTAAGCCTAAATTAAAGTGATCTAATTAAGACTTAAAGTTCTAAGGCTTAAGGGTATAATTGTCATGGGATTAATGTGTAGATACTAGAATGCTATATCTAATTTGATGAAGGACCAAATTAGAAATAGCAAACTTATGATAATCTTATTATTATATATTAGGGTTATGGTCCCCAATTCATATGGTGAGTTCCTATTCTCTATAACATCCCATCATCAGAAAGAATCAAGAGGGTTTCTCTGGATAGCTATATTGGATTGGAAGATCAACAACCTGTGAACAATATCATTCTATGGATCAAGGTATGTTTCCGCTTTACATCTCTCAATGATTTGACATGGAGGATCTTAGTTGATTAAAGTTTTTCAGATCTAGATTATTGCTTTTCTCTACAGTTGTATTAGTAATAGAGTGTGGTTCAAATTATGGCAGTTATAAGTGTATGCATTTTGTATTTAAAGATGACATAGGTTAATAAAAAGAAATATCCTTTCTCCTACCAATGTCTTGTTAAGCTGTTGGAGGGCAAGGTTCCCCTCAAAGTGAACCTACAGATTTTCTTTTACTCTTTAAGAAAACAGGGTGAAAGAAGAAGTGTGCACATAACAAGAACATTAATGGTTTTTTCCATTTTACTATTTAGGTATTTGTAGTAGTTTTTTTTTTTTTTTTTTTTTTGACAAAAAATTTCTTTTTTTAATTTCTTCTTACAAACAAACATTAATATTGAGTTTGTTAAACTCTTTTCACAAAGGAAGGTGGATTTCATTATGACAAGAACCTGAAACTCCATTTTTTTAAGATCCTTTGGTGCCGGATCAGAGCTATTTGCTTGGACAGATTCATGGCCTTTTGTGGAGATATTACAATAACAAATATCCTTTTTTATAAGGATTCAAACCTTCATTTTCTTGATCGGAAGGCAAACACCTTTAATAAGGGTCCAAATCTCCATTTGGGGGAGGAATATGGGGAAGATGAGATGGAGATGATGGAATAGTTGGAGGGCAAAGTCCCTCTAAATAGGGCTCTGAATCTTCAAAATAGTGAGGTAAAGAAGTTGAAATGATGAAAATGAGTGGAGCGGGTGAGATGATGATAGAATGGAGAAGGTAAAGTGGATAACATGGAGATTGGAGGGTGGATTACTGGAATACATTGATCTGGTGATCCACATGATCACAAATTGGAGGGTCCCACTATTACTTATGAGTGCAATAAAGGGAGTCTCAACGTTTTGTTTCCAATGTTTCATGTTTTAAGGTATCAGTTATTTCTTCGTTATTGCAACCGTTAAATCCTTCATTACTCGATGGAAGAAATGTATGAAAGAATGGCTTATAAAAGGAAAAGTGTAAGGGCAACTTTCGATACCAAAACCATTGCAAAGATATCCATTGCTAAGATATGCAGTAAGGAAGGTGAACGAAAGTTGTAATCCCCTCCAAGGAAGAAGATCATAAAGGGAAGAAAACAAAAGAAAGCAATGGAGTAAGGTATTTCTTTATATTGGATTCAATTATTGGTTTTGTGTCATTCAGATTCAATCCCTTAATCCGGAGATTTGGAAAAGTCTAACAATTGGTATCAGAGCGTCACGCCATCTGGTTTTATTATGAATGATCTATTAGGTGATATTTTTTAGATATCTCTTCTTGTTGGTCTTTGGGTTTATCCTTATGTTTTCTGAGATTAACCCAAAACCCCAATCCATAGGCCTGTTTGGCATTGTTCTCGTGTTGTTCCTAGTTTTGTACTTAGATCAGGTTGTGCCGAGATCGGGTTGTGCCGAGACTATACTCTCCAGATCTTGTTTGGCAACATTATATTAAATTATTCTGTTGAGAATATGTTGTCCAGAACTTGTTTGGTAACATTATAAAAGTTTTACTCTAAAGAACGGAAGCAAAAGAACCATAGAATTTGTAATGTGGCAACCACCTTTTATTATTTGCAGCACTCTGTTATTGTCGTATATGGGACCCACCTGTAAAATTATAAGTTGGTACCACCTTTAAAAATTAGAACACGGGGCCCATATTCATAGGATTTACGACATGGGCCCACTTTATAGGAATTATAATGTGGAGCCACTTTTTTGTAAATGTAAATATGGGACCCACCTATAGAAATTACAACATCGTACATACCTTTAGAAATTAGAATATGGGCCCACAATCATAAGATTTACAATGTGGGTCCACCTTTTGTGACCATGATCATGTGACCCACATTTAAGAATGACAAAGTGGTGACACATTTTTTGTGATTGTGGACACATGACCCATCTTCAGAAATTACAATGTGATGCCCACCTTTATAGAATTTATAATGTGGGCCATCTTTTGATTGATTGTAAATACATGACCCATGTTTAAAAATTACAAGTGGTGCCCACCTTTAGAAATTAGAACATGGGGCCTTATAATGTGGTCCCACCATTATAAGAATTATAATTTGGGTCCACCTTTTGTGATTGTGACCATGTGACCCACCTTCAAGAATTACAAAGTGAGGCCACCTTCTTTGGGACTATGAACATGGGGCCTACTATTAGGATAAGTGAGAGGATTTGAAATCTTTTTAAATGACCTATTTAAAATGTAAGAGATAAGTAGGAACCAATTGTGCCAGAAAGTTGTTTCTTAAAAAAAACAAAGATTTTTTGTTCCAACTTTCTTATGCCAATGGGTTAAGATCTTGGGATTTCTTCCCTTGAGACCAAAATTGGGAACAATAATTTACACTGACAAAACATGTTTTTCGTAGCCTCATCTCGTGAGAACATGAGAACATCCGAATAGCACGATGCCAAACACACCCTATGTTTCCAATTTCTTTTGCATTGTTTGGCATTTTCCGGGTTTTGGTCAAATTTTCTACAGGTTTTCATTTTATTTAATAAGGCAGATCTCTGCCATGAAAGGCATATTCATGAAAGATGAAAGAGGAAAGAAAGGGTTGCATATAAAAAAATACAAACCAAAAAAAAAAAGAGCACAAAAGTGATGCACGCAGGGGTTCTGCGCGCAATAGAATCCATGGTTCTGTCGTGCGAAGAACCTAATCTCTCCTCTTTCCACCTCAATTGCCTAGGCCTGGGTTGTTGGGCCTGGCCGGGGTAGCTTGGCGGGTTTGGTCCAGGCTTAGCTTGCTCTTTTTTTTTTTTTTTTTTGGCGGGGGGGGGGGGTGGTTGGTTTTTTTGGGCTCAAGTAAGTGCTACCTGGAATTGATAGGGGGATGGGGGGGGGGGGGGGGGGGGGGGGGGGGGGGGGGGCTGGGTATTTTTGGGCTCAAGTAAGTGCTGCCTGGAATTGATAGGGATTAATCTGGTCCACCTGGTACTAAGGCTGACCCATGCAGAATCCATGCCAAAACTCAGTACAAAACAATTTGTACAGAACCTTTAATAGGGATGGTTTACTAGCCCATTACAAAACTAATTTGACGAACCCAAACCGTTAAAATTACACATCTGGACATAAAAATTAAAAAAGAAAAAAAAACCATCTTACTAACATGGCTAGTCAACAGTTAGGTTGACCAGATCCAATAGCTGAAATTTTATTTAAGCAATTACGGACACATCTGGGCTAAGTTTCTTTATCCATTTTCGCCTACAAGTTTGTCTTAGTGAAATCCTCAATCTGAACAGTTTGGATAAGTCATGAATGGATTCAAGTTTTTGTGCATAACTTATTAACTTTACTTTAACTCATTAAACTTGGATTTCTGCACTTAATTTAGCTTTGTTATTATGATCAAAGTTAATGTTTATTGTTTGTATGCTTGTTTATGTGATATTATGCCAAATTTAAAGAAAAATCAATGTTTGGATTAGATTAATTCTTTGTGATGGTGTGATTGTGGAAGGAAATGTGTCTATCAAGATATGTGATCACCATGGTTCTCATTGGTGGACTTACCTAATCACAGATTATAGAATGGAATGAAAGATGAATGATAACCGTTATTTTTAAAGTAGTGCACCAGTCAAAGTCATTTTCAAAGTTGTTTCTCAAAATTGAGTTATTTTGAGAACTAAGTTTCTTTTCTAAAATAAAATAAAAATTGAGGAAATTGCATGTGATCATATGGACCAAGTGGGAGAATGTTGGAATACATTGATCTGGTGGTCCACATGATCACAGATCAGAGGGTCCCACTATTACTTATGCGTGCAATAAAGGGATCCTCAACATTTTGTATCCAAAGTTTCATGTTTTAAGGTCTCAGTTATTTCTTCACTATTGCCATTTAGGGAACCTTTAAAGCCTCCATTACTTTTGGAAGAAACAGATGAAAGAAGGGCTAATAAAAGGAAAAGTCCATGAGTAACTTTCGATACCAAAATCATTGCAAAGATATCCATCGCTAAGATTTACAGAAAAGATAGGTGAACGAAAGTTGTAATCCCCTCCAAAGAAGAAGATCAGAAAGGGAATAAAACTAAAGAAAGCCATGGATCAAGGTATGTCTTTATATTGGATTCAATTATTGGTTTTGTGTTATTTAGATTAAATCCCTTATTGTAGATCTTGAGATTTGGAAAAGTCTAACATGGATTCCTTCTTGATTAAGGATCCGGATCTCCTCTATAGTGGTGGCGTAAGAGATGAATTAGAGATGGGTTAAGAGAGATAGAGTGAAGAGGGCATGTGTAAAAGGCAAACTAGAGAAGATGAAACAAAAGATAACCAAACCCTTTCCTCTTTTTTTTTACCTTCTGTGCTTTTTACCATCTTCTCTTTTTTTCTTTTTTCTTCTTTTTCTTTCCAACATGAAAAGTCCTTTCTCAAGCCTATCTTCCACTATTTTATGCGGCTAGATGATTATCCAATCATGTGGTCATGATTGTGGGCAGTTATCTCTAACCCATTTGAAACTTCCACAACACTCTTTTCGTGGGAAGTTATCACACACGACCACTTTCAAAATTTTGAACAAGAGCTTCTTTTGAATCAATCATCTTTATAGCCCCCATTTTTTATTGGATCCTTTTTGTAGGACTCACATTTGGAATTTGAGGAGAAAAATAATATGGTAGGAAATTGAACCTTTGACCTTTAAGATAAAATGCACTGACTTCCACAACCTTACCGACATTATTTTTTTATTTTTACCAAATTCTTTATTTAACCAAGCATTGATAACTCAAATTATTGGAAAATGGAGCTTTGATGTGCTTGACCCAATTTTAGAATTTATTTAAGAATATCGTCTTTCTTTTTCTTTTTAGCAATTTTTTTATGTCAACAAAAGTTTATATCCTATCATTGAAGCAAGCTTATAGCCTAAAGTGTGATGCATATAAAGCCATGTGGTGATACATTTCATTGCTAATTTAGAGTTAATCAAAGTCAGTGGTCTAATGCAATTGTTTATGGAACACAAAGTGGTCAATGTGCAAGTAAGAATCTAAAAGTTTATTTTCAAATAGGCAATGGAGAGGGAATATCTGTCTGGAATAGTAAATGACCCCTTATAAAAATGGATTAAAAAGACCCTTTTCTAATTCTAGCTCATCCAACTCTCACCATTAGTGATTTGTGGGACAGATAAAAAGTGGGATGTTAACCTCATTAAAAATCACTTTGATAACCCTATGGATGTGGAGGATAGACGTAAAATCTATATCCCTAGAAATCCTCAAGAAAACAAAAGAATTTGGCCTTTCTGTGAAAATGACCAACTCACTACTAAATCATCTTACAAAGAAATTGCTAAAGTAATAGGGATAATCCAATCCTACTCCTATAAAATGGAAATCCTTTTGGAAATTGCTTGTCCCCAAAGGACTCCTTTTGTTCGGATGGGAGTGCCTAAAAAATGTTATCCTGGTAAGAGCCTCCATTAACTCTAACAAAAATATGGTTGATCCCTAGTGTCCTATTTGTAGAAGGGTAGAGGTAGAGGAATCGTTAGTCTTGCCTTTTTTAGTGCGACCATGCAAAGGCACATTGGTTTGGATCGCTCCTTAGCCTTTTAACTCATGACTCTTGCGCTATAGTTTTAATAGATTGGTGGAAATAATTATGCGAGAATAATCAATTGACTCCTTTGTTGAATAGTGATCAGCCCAAGATGTGGATTCTAACCAGTTGGTGGCCCATTTGGAAAGCAAGGAATGACTCCCTTTAAAGGTATCTGATGAGTGTTAAATATTGCAAATTTTACACTTCATTAGTCTAAGTTTTATTAGCATCTCATGTGCGTATTAGTTGCTTTACACAGAGATTTTATCACTATATCAAATTAATGGATTATCAAATTATCATTCATAAATCCGATTATTTATAGTGCACTTTTATGTGATTTCTCTTGTGTAGGTGGACCCCATGACTACCCCAACCTTTCGGCTAGTGTCCTAAGGCATCAAGAAGAGATTTGAATAAAAGAAGTCACATGAAGAAATATTGATCAAGAAATCTTAGGAAGTGTTGAAGAATTCCAAAATAAGAGGAGAAGACTTTAAGAATAAAAGAAGTCATTTTCTAACACAAATGAGTTCTTGGTGTATTGGTTAGAGCTTAGGTTGGTATGGAATAGGTTATGGGTTAAAACCCCAACAGATATGAGCCAATCAAAAGCCTCCATATTGAAGGACCACATAACACGAAAAGCACATATGGTTTTAGGTTTTGGAAGGAAAGTAACCAATTAAATTAAAGAAATCCATGTGAAACCAAATGAGCAAATCAAAAGGGTTCAAGGGTTCAAGTTGTAAGCAATTAAGTGGAAGCAATCTTTGTGAAAGGAAATGAGCCAATCAAATGTCCTCAATGTTTCTATAAAGTGGAATGTATTTGTAGAGAGGGAAAAGGCTTTTGGAAGACAATCTTTTTGCAATTTTATTTTACATTCTCTATATTTTTAGATAGTAATTATGAGCTTATTTGTAACTAATCTAGAGAGAGTGTGTAATTAAAGATCGTTAATGAAGATATTGAGCTCTTTCTTGATGTTTAGTGGCTAAAGCTCTTGGATTAGGCTCTCCTTTTTAAGCTAAGTAATGTGATTGGTTCAATTACATGCATGTTTTAGTTTAAATTCCCTACTTGTGCCTCCTTGATTGATTAGTAGATTTTAGATTTAATTGTGCTAACTCTCATTTCTCTTGCTCTATCTCTACACTTGATGCTTTGATAATCTCAATTGATGCTTCGTAGTTGGATTAAGTTCTCTTACGTAGTATGCTCTAGAGCCCTTATCTTTGATCTTTTGTATCTTGATTTTGATGATTTACTGTTAGGGTAGCTAGATGATGATCTAGGAACTTTTTATTTTATTTTATTTACTTTGATCTTCATTGCTATATCATCCAATCCAGTTAGGAAATAGATTGCTAATTGGATTGTAGACTTGGGAGTTGAATTAGAACATGCATTATTTGAATTAATTACATACTTAGTGGATTTTGGATTGCCTAATCTCTTATTTTGATTGTTGTTAATTTTAAATCCTTATTTGATTTGTTATTTTCACTTCTACATTGTTAGATCTGCATTTCACATAACTTGTTTTAAAGTCCTACACATTTCACACTACATCTTCACCTTAAATCTTCCATTTCCACTACCATTCATTCACTTGTTTAGTGTAGTTTGTTAGATCTTATTAATTTCATATTTTAGATTGTTAGTTAGAGTAGTTTAGTTGTTATTTTAGTTTTATTTCACACTCCATTTAGTTTAGTTCCATTTTTCGCATATAGTTTAGTATTTCTAATTGTTTACTTCATTTGTCTATATTAGCTATATCTTAGTTTAATTCTACTTTAATTGGATTAGATGCAGGAATGGGGTTGTGACACTTAGGTTCAGTTTGGCATCTCTTAAATTTACCTCTTATTGTCTTAAACCGGTTCAAAACAAACATTAGAGTGTTTGGGAATGCATTTTACTGTGTCAATTTGAAAAGAGAATAAGACATCAAATGTGGTTTTCATGTAGTCAAGAAAGTGGCGGGATTTCAAATAAACACAAGTGTCTTGAGTGGAAAGACATTGCTATGAACAACAAAACGGACGTGAATCATGCCAGTACCATTTTTTCAATTTTTCCTTACCTTATGGGACCCACAACCATGATCCACACTGTTAGAAATGTGAAGAAGGTCTTACACGGCCACGTGTCCAAATTTCAGCCTTCGATCTTTCTCGAATCTCGAGATATTTGCAAAAAAACTTGAGCCCTTTGATCTAATATTCTGGACATTGTGCGCCCCATAATTATGATCTGATCTGTTGATTCTCTTTGGATGGCCAAAAATTGCCACAGGTCCAAAAATGAGCCTCTAAATCCAAGTGGATCTTGAGATATTTATAAAAACGTTTTTGACCTTTGATGTACCATGATTTTTTACTGAGTTTTGAAATTGTACACAGGCAGTGTGGTTTTTCTTTTTTCTTTTTTTTAAATTCAGCCACCAAAAGTCATGGTCCAAACCATTGGATATAATCAAAAGATCATGAATGATTATGGGTCCAAATTTTAGCCGTTGGATCATCATAGATTTTGAGATATTTACAAAAAACCACAAACATTTATATCTACCTTTTTTTAAAACCATGGCCTCCAAATGCAAGATCTAAACCATTAATTATCTTTGTAACGCTAAACACAACTACAACGTCAAATTTCAATACTTGAATCCTCATGGATCTTGAGATGTTTATGAAAATTTTCAACCATTATTTAAAAAATGTCTATTTCAATCATTTTTTTCTATGTAACCAAACAAACTATTTCTACACCATCTATTTCAAACAGGGCCATTTGAAACAGATCTGTTTTATACAGATTTGTTTCATACAGATAA
Organism: Persea americana; assembly: GCA_029852735.1. Lineage (NCBI taxonomy): Eukaryota > Viridiplantae > Streptophyta > Magnoliopsida > Laurales > Lauraceae > Persea > Persea americana. Next base: position 42,077,734 of record CM056813.1, read on the forward strand.
GAGACGCCAAACTGGGCCTTAGTTTCGAGAACATGAAATTGGAGTTAAATGTTTTTTGTAACGGACTCCAGACATCAGACCTAGATGATGATAGCAAGTGAACATGATTGACACATTGGTTGACCAAACAGTTCAATCCTCATGTTACACAGTTCCGCTGGAGAAATGTATGGCTCACTTCAATGCCGACATAGACATCGACCATATGCGAAGTTAAAGCATTATTGGATTCAGCCCAGTCGATGGATGTTGGCCAATGGAAGCAGAAAATTGAGCCTATCTTTACTTCCATGTCTAAATCTAAGGTTGAAATAGAATCAGTTATTTTTTAGCCACCCAAGTTAGAATTGAAACCATTATCTGAGAATTTAAAGTATTCCTACTTGGAGCCCTCTGCTAGCAACCCAGTAATTATTGCCTCAAACCTTGAGGAAGAGAATGAAAAGAAAATACTGGATGTGCTGAAAGACCATCAGAGTGCCCTAGGTTGGACCATCTCGGACATTGAAGGAATCAGTCCCTCTATAGTTATGCACTACATTCATCTGGAAGAAGGTGCCAAACCATCTTATGAACCTTCAGTCCATTCCCACGAAGCAGTTGAACTTTTGAATCCTATAGATGTTAGCACATTTCAAGTGAACGGGCACAGATTAAAAGAGTACCATGATTTTGTGGATCCTAAGAATGTTGCTGAGGGGGTCCTTCTTGTGGACCCTGGATAAACCGGCCTCATACCATGATAGTTGTGTCTAGCTGAAGACGTTAAACTTAGCGCTTGTTGAGAGGCAACCCAATATACTCGTGTGTCTGTACACTATGGTGAGAAATTCCAATTTACATTCCTTGTCCTATTTTATTTCTGTTCTGCATAAACATTGGGGTTGATGTTTAGGATAGGTTTGGGGGTGAGGCACTGCATTTCATGCATTGCATTTTGCATGTGCATAAGTTGTCTTGTTTTCCATTTATACCAAAAACCTTAAAAACTCAAAAAATTTCAAAATCACTAAAAATCTAAAAATTTACAAAAATTGTCCAGGGATTTTAGCTTGAAGAGTTGTCATATATACAAGTCCTTTAACCATTTTACACATTTAGGCACATGAGTGTAGTCAAGAGAAGAGCGAATCACTTCTGAGAGACCTGGAAAAATCATTAGTGGAGACTAGAACCAATTGAGCGATTGATCCTATCTATATCCGTTTGGGTAAGAACTCTTCTATGCTATTCCTGAGTAGAATGAAGAGCCACTCCTAGAGCTTTTTAGTCCAGCACTTCCGATCTTATAAGTGTTATTGCTTGTTCTAACCTTAGAGGCGGCATCAAAATGCGAAGAAACCTTGACTTGTAGCTTATGGTACACTTTTCGAAACTAAGGGGAAGACGATAGGCATTCTAAAAAAAAAAAAACCATGGCCAAATTTCGAACTCACCTATTACATTTTATACCCTTAGTGGCCCACTTGAGCCAATTTTACAAGAAACCTTCCTTCATTGTCCCAAGCCTCATCACCCACATATATATAGCCTTATTGACCTATTGCTTTTTAGAAGGGTAAGGATACATGAGAGAAGGACGGAGTTGAGCATTGGCGATGAAGACTTCACATGAGCTACCAAAAGATAGATGTTCTACAAAGGGATGACAAAGGAGTAAAGGTATTTGAAAGTTGAACCAAAGAGAAAAGTAGAAAAAAAAAAAAAAAGAAACAAAAAGAGAAAAAATAGAAATGAGAACCAAAGGAAAAAGAAAAGGATATGGGAAACCAAAGAAAAGCAAGTACAAAAAAAAAAGATAGAGTGGAATAAAGAATTAACACAAAGCAAAGGAAAGAGGTGAAGACAGTGGAAGACCTCCCTATGAAGATTTGAATACCCTTACCTTCTCAAAAACCCTTAGCCACATTTAACCCTTATCATACCTATTAACCCTAACCCCATTACAACCTATAAAAGACCTATTAGATCCTAGGAAAGGTTACGTGTTGAGTGAGTGAGAAGTTGAGTGCGCATTTCCAACTTCTATTGGTTATATCTTGTTTTATGAGATCAATCCTTCTATACATAAGCTCCGTTCTTCGTAAATTATGTGAGCCCTTAGCCTTGTCCCCTTGTTCATACTCACATACTGAGAGTTAGTCAATAAAATATACACGCTCCCATTGTTGAAAGTATGACCTGTAAGACTGTAGTCATGGGGAAATGTATTCCGAAGGGGATTAAGTTTGTCTGAGCTTCAACCAGAAGATTGCATGATTATTGGATAAATATATACACATACACAGTGGAACTTAGGTATTGATTGACATATCTTCAGGAGCTGGCTACTATAACTTAGTACTCATTCTTTTTTCTTTTTTTTCTTTTTTTTTCTTCTGAAGAGTAAGTTGGTTCTTCAATTGCTCAAATAAAAATATACAAAATGAAAGTCTATTATCATAATGATTATAGAACTTCCAATCATGGGCATACCCCTTCAATTACAAGTAAGAACAAACCAAAATAAACTAAACAAACTATTGAATATTATCAACCTTTGTCACTAATAGAGTTATACAAAAGATCAATGTTATCAACATTCAGCAAAGGAGGTCCAAAAAATCTGCTTATGAGTTTACTGAAACACACAGTATGAGGATGCAAATGAGAGAAGTATACGTGATCAAAGCTAGAAACCACTACATGAAGGCGTCTCTCTTGGAAACACATAAGCCATTCAGATTGAGCTGGACTGAGTAGAAGATTTTGCAAAGAAGTATCAGTCTCAATAGTGATGGATGAAACATCTACTGGAGCAAGTTGTAGAAGACTGATGGACATCAAAAACATTTTCTTTCCAAAATAAAAAGAGTTTTGTGGGATTTATTCACTGAAAACCCTCATGAGACAAAACTCGTCCACTAGGGGAAACCTAGGGGTTTAACAGCTTATTGCACGAGCTAAGTGCAGCCGCGATTCCTGCGAAAGTGAGTTAGGATTTTTATCATGTTTTCTTGCATATAGTTTAGTCTTTCTTTATAGTTTTGCTCGGGACTAGCAAAATGTAGGTTTGGGGGTGTGATGAGTGTTAAATATTGCATATTTTACACATCATTAGTCTGAGTTTTATTAGCATCTCATGTGCATATCATTTGCTTTACACGGAGATTTTATCATTATATCAAATTAACGGATTATTGGATTATCATGCATAAATTTGATTATTTATAGCGCATTTTTATGTGATTTCTCTTGTGTAGGTGGACCCCATGACTATCCCAACCTTCCGGCTAGTGTCCTAAGGCATCAGAAGAGATTTCAATAAAAAAAGTTACATGAAGAAATCTTAGGAAGTGTTGAGGAATTCCAAAATAAGAGGAGAAGACTTTAAAGATAAAAGAAGTCATTTTTTAACACAAAGAAGTGATTGGTGTATTGGTTAGAGCGTGGGTTGGTATGAAACAGGTTATGGGTTCAAACCTAACTTTTTATTTTTTTATATAGAAAATATTCCATCCAACTCTAGCCTCTCCACCAATCAAAGCTTGCCATGACACAAATCCATATAAAAGGATATGAGCCAATCAAAACGCGAAAGAAAATGAGCCAATCAAAAGCATTCGAATTGCAACCAATCAAATGGAAGCAATCCTTGTGAAAGGAAATGAGCCAATCAAATGTCTTCAATGTTTCTATAAAGTGGAATGTATTTGTAGAGAGGGAAAAAGCTTTTGGAAGACAATCTTTTTGCAATTTTATTTTACATTCTCTATATTTTTAGATAGCAATTATGAGCTTATTTGTAACTAATCTAGAGAGTGTGTAATTGAAGATCATTAATAAAGATATTGAGCTCTTTCTTGATGTTTAGTGGCTAATGCTCTTGGATTAGGCTCTCCTTTTTAAGCTAAGTAATGTGATTGGTTCAATTACATGCATGTTTTAGTTTAAATTCCCTACTTGTGCCTCCTTGATTGATTAGTAGATTTTAGATTTAATTGTGATAACTCTCATTTCTCTTGCTCTATCTCTACACTTGATGCTTTAATAATCTCAATTGATGCTTTGTAGTTGGATTAAGTTCTCTTACGTAGTATGCTCTAGAGCCCTTATCTTTGATCTTTTGTATCTTGATTTTGATGATTTACTGTTAGGGTAGCTAGATGATGATCTAGGAACTTTTTTTTTTTTCTTTACTTTGATCTTCATTGCTATATCATCCAATCCAGTTAGGCAATAGATTGCTAATTGGATTGTAGACTTGGGAGTTGAATTAGAACATGCATTTTTTGAATTAATTACATACTTAGTGGATTTTGGATTGCCTAATCTCTTATTTTGATTGTTGTTAATTTTAAATCCTTATTTGATTTGTTATTTTCACTTCTGCAATGTTAGATCTGCATTTCACATAACTTGTTTTAGAATCCTACACATTTCACACTACATCTTCACCTTAAATCTTCCATTTCCACCACCATTCATTCACTTGTTTAGTGTAGTTTGTTAGATCTTATTAATTCCATATTTTAGATTGTTAGTTAGAGTAGTTTGGTTTCTATTTTAGTTTTATTTCACACTCCATTTAGTTTAGTCCCATTTTTCACATATAGTTTAATTGTTTACTTCATTTGTCTATATTAGCTATATCTTAGTTCAATTCTACTTTAATTGGATTCATTGCTTGTCCCATCTTCTCTCCGTGGGATTGATAATCCAGACTCTTTAGTCATTTACTACTTGAAGACGCCGTAGTCTTGCGGTTAAGCGTTGCACATCTAAGTGTCGATGAGTGTCCCTCTTAACCATATCAACATTATTCACTCAACTAAAAAAATAATTGAAGTATATCTTCTTACAGGGGGAAAACTATTTAGATGAAATATATTGACTGTGTGAATAGAGGAATCCCAGCAGAGGAAGACATGCATGTTAGTCTTCTCTGATGCAGCTTTTACGGCAACAAATAGTAAAGCCTTCTATAGTTTTGTTTTTGTGTATGCAGGTGCGTGCCAAGGTCCAAAGGTCTTCTGCTTCAAGGAGGCTAAAGTGAGGGCAATCTTCTTTGCACTTATGAAAGCTACAACCAAAGGTTTCTCCAAAGTCCATGTTTTGTTGGATGCCAAGTGTTAGTTTTATGGTCTCAATCCATTAAGATTGATGTAATAAATTGATTAATTTCTTTATTTATCAATATATTCATGTTTCCCAATCATGAGATGAATGGTGTTTTATTACTTAAATGCACATAACCAATACAAATGACATACTGGCTCATGAGATGAACCGGAGTCCGTAAGTGTATTAGACGTAACACATGTGTGGATAAGATCCATATACAGGAGACATGTGTCACAAATCTTATACTTAAATTGATTCATAACCAGTGATGAGATTGGGCATCTCATTTGACAAGGTTGCAGTATTATGATCACTATGAGATAGTGTGATCTGTCTCGACCATCGGAATGTAAGATTCTAGATCATTATACTGGTACATTGGATGTATTGAAGGACCATGAGCAGCACCTCAAGAACACTGTCTTTACTTTAAGGTCTGCTCTCATAATTCCTTAGCAATGAGCTCTCAACCCTGAGACATTGATGAACTCAAGTTTCTATCTATTCATTTGCTTTAAGTCACCAATGAGTGAGGCCAACTGTAAGTCAACACCTCGGTGTCTTGGGTACGTGGTAGTAGGACTGTGAGAACATTTAATGGTCAAGATGGAATCTATCTCTATTATGCCCTTGTGCCAATTAATGGATTTATCATTGGTAAGTGTACACCTATCTCAATTAAGAGTTAATTGGTTGGTACTGATGATTACTGTAATTAATTGGGTCTCAAGGATAATAAGATATGGATTTAAATTGATGGGAAAGTTTGTCCAATTGATCCATGGATATTGATGGAGGGGCCTAATTGTAGTGATAGGGAAGTTTAGGGTCTTCATGTAATTTATTCCTAAGACTGGAGTTCAATTGCATTTATTTAGTGGAGTTATTTGCAATTAACCGGGGGCCCGGATTGCACATGAGATGTGGGGTCGCAGTGTCTCAGTTGGAGCCAGCTTTCTATGGAATCCCTAGTGGTCCCGACGCTAGCCAATATTGGATCTTTACTAATTTTATTTGAACTCAAAAGGAAAGCTACTATTTATATTTGAAGTAAGACTTCTAATAGTAGTAATAGTGGGATAGAGAGTTACTAATTATTATGGAAGTTGGACTTCTAATGATAAACAAAGAGAAGAGTTGCAAAAGCTATAAATAGGAGAGGAGAGGTGGCTTGGACGTCCACTACTCTATCCCCTTGGAGTTCACGCCCACCTCCCCTTTTGTGCAAGAGTTGCACCCCCTCCTCTTCCTCTCTCTCTCTCTCTCTCTCTCTTCTGGTTCCCTTCTAGTTTCCTTAGAGATTCTAGTTAGTCTTTCTCTTAGAGATTCCACCATCTCCTTTGAGAAAAGAGATCTGAAGCGGGTCATAGCGTGGAAGACAATTGAGCATTGGAGATTCTGATTTGCTTTGTGAAAGAGCTCTTCATCAGAGGGTTTAATCAAATTCTCCATCAGAGTACAACCGAGCTCCATAGGTATAATCTACTCCTTGTATGTTGTAGAATTTCGTAGTTGCTTGTTAGGTGATGTTTCTATCTTCTTGATAGGTTATTTTGCTGACCATGATGGCTGAGATTTAGGACTTGCATCCTGGATTGGGACTTGTTGCCTTTTGGATAGATGATCACTACTTCTAGTTGGTCAAAAGTTTTGAGATCTGTCCTAGAGGCCCACCCACTTCCAACAATTGGTATCAGAGTCATGCCTCATCTCTAATCATGTTAGAGCAGCATGCTTGCTCTGTTCTTTGCATGAGATGCGAAGAAGATAGAGGAAGGACTATGTATGGATCGGGTTTTTATGGTTTTGCTTTGTTTAATAGTGAATCCATGTTTGGATAGTCACAAAAGGGTTTAATAATGATGGAAGGATGATAGGAAGACATAAGAACACTTCAGAAGAGTTTTGGAGTTGAATGGACACGAAATAGAAAAACCCAAAAATCTGATATTCGTCTGTCCGATCGACCGAGACTCGTGTCCGGTCGACTGTGTACTTGCAGGCCGGTCGACCGGGCTCTCTGGTCGGTAGACCGGGGACACTCTGACAGCAAATGTAGATTTTAGGATTTTTCAGTTTCGGGTCTTCTTTTGTGTCCTATTTTTCCAGCATTGTTTGGCAGCCTATTTGTGTGTTTTGTGTGGTTGTATGAGATACTAACATGTAGGTTATCTTGTCATCTCCATATGGCCCACAAGTCTTTTACTTTCTTTTTATGGTTGATTGGTTTATTTAAGGCTAAGTGTAAAGGGCATCATGGTTTCCTTGGTTTCCCATTAAAAAGGCAAGGCATGATGGTTTCCCTATAGACCTTTTAATTTCAATTTTAGATTACCATGTAAGTCTCATCGTAGAGACATAGGAATTTATGTAATTTTCAAAATTTATAAATTCTGGCGATATCCGAGATGAAGAAGGAAAGTGAAGTTGGACTCCTAATCAAAGAGTTTGAATATTACCAAAAGTGTTTTGGAGATGCCCAAAGAGTTTGAGGAATCCCAAAGTTTTGGAAAGTCTAAGAAGTCCAAGAAGTCTATTCCGCTTGGGCCATGTGGAGGAGAGGACTAGTTACTAATTTTAGTATTTTCTATTTATGGATGAATGCTTGATTTAGAATGTTTTCAAATCTGATCCAAACATAGCAAGTTACTATAATTGGCCAAATCAAACTAATTTTTGGAAAGAGTTCTAATTAGTGTTGATGACCCATGAGATTGGCACATTGGTAACACTAATTTAGAAACTGGACTTTCCTTAAAATAACTTGACTTGTGTCGCGTCCCCGAACCCGGATCCCTGCAGCGGTCCGACCTCGGGAACGCGAATTGGGGATGAAGTGATGAATATATTTTTCCCCGGGATCCGCGTGTGTGAGGAAGGCAAAATTTCCAAACACATCAAGAACATTTCGCGGAAGCTTACGTGGCATTGCGACCCGTCAGCATAAAGCTGTCATAGCATAATCATACTCAGACTGGAATAAAACATGATATTAAAATATACAGAGCTGACCGGGACAGGCTTATCAATACCCAAGCATATTCAAGTTATAATTTAACAAGTGCATTAATTACAATCCCAAAAGAAAAGGCTAACAAAAACCTTACAACATAACAAGCTAAGAACAAATACTACCCATGTGTGTAACGTATCTCCAGAAACAAGCGCGACGTCTGAATGACATCACTGAAACAACAACCTGCAAAACTCGTGGCTCTAAAGCCATCTGCACACGTACTAGCTCAAGACGAGAACCTGCTACCTAAGGCACCAAACAAACAAGGTCAGACACGACGGTCTGGCAGGTGATCAATTTAAGCATGAGTATGAATCATTTAAAATTTATAAGAAACCATACACTGAATTTAAAACAGTTTACAAATCTTGAAACGATGCTTGAACGATATACACTTCGAGAAAACAAAAGTCCACGAACGAGATATGAGGCAAAAGTAGCATGAGTACATGTGGTCTAGTGTTTAAAACCATTTAATAAATTTCCAAATAGTACATGAACGAAATGCAATACAAAGCTAGCATGATTACGAGAAAATGTCATGATTCGTAAATCCACATTGAGCTCATCCTTTCTCCGTCATACATGATGACAAGAGCAAGCAAAGACAAAGCACGACAGGCGAAACGAAACAGAAGCCCGAGCCACACAAGGTGGGCGGGAAATCCGGCCGCGGAACCGGAACAGAACAAAAATGTGTATAAATACACGACTTATCTGCAGATAGTCCTTATGTTTAAGGACCCCCTAACAAGTGGATCAGACTGAGAGGGCAGTCCAAGCTCAGTGGTATTCAACGGAATTCATGAATGCACAAAACTAATGGAGACTCTCCGTTTGAGGCCCGTGGTTGACACGCTACGCCCCGTGGTTAAGGGTGCCTCCCGGACCAAGTTCTCACATTTCCCTTATCGACTACAGGGTGGACGGTGCAAGCAAGACAAAACAAGGTATCATAAGCTATAAGCATGTCGAAGCGCACTAAGTAGTCCCCTTTTGGGTTCTTAAAACAATTTGAAACAAAGCTGATACTTGTAACTCAAAACAAGTGCAAAGCGATACCGAAAACAAAACTGATACTTGCAAGTCAAAACAAGTGTAAACAATATCCGAAACAAAACTGATACTTGCAAGTCAAAACAAGTGCAAAACGAGATCCAAGACAAAACCAATGCTTGTAAGTCAAAACAAGTACAAAACGAGATCCAAGACAAACCAATACTTGTGAGTCAAAACAAGTACAAAACGAGATCCAAGACAAACCAATGCTTGTGAGTCAAAACAAGTGCAAAACGAGATTCTAGACAAACCAATACTTGTGAGTCAAAACAAGTACAAAACAATATTCTTCATGTCAAGACTAAGTTTCTGAAAACAGACTTTCAAGTATATGCTAAGGCCCTTCATTCGATTCTTGTGTAATTGAAACCCAAATGTTGGAATTAAAAACAGATTGGTGCCCCTGAAGCTAAATAACATTTCCTGTTTTAATTGCACAACATCAAGCCAAAGAGCCCTTAACATATTCTAGTTTTTTCTCTCCCATCGAAAACCCTTCAAAATTCTCATTATGCACACTCGGTCACCACGCGGTTACCTGGCGGCTAGCCGCTGGTTGTGGTCGGCTAGCCGACCGGCTGACCGACCACTGACCGACTGTTCAGGAACAATACTACTTTTCAAATTTCTTGCGCAGGTCGGCTAGCCGCCTGCTGACCGCCTGCGGGCCGACCACGCCCTGTGCAGAAATTGAGTTACTGTTATTCTGACCGACACAGGGTCGGTTAGCCGTGGGTCAACAGTCGGCTAGCCGACTGCTGGCCGACTGCTAACCGCCTGTCTGCGGCAGCTTCAGCTGGATTCAAATTTTTCACACCATTTCACCCATTTTACATCCTTCCATTCCTTTGTCAAGTCCCTGCACATCCCTTGAGCCTCCATGCTCTCCAAGGGCCATTTCCATTCAATTTTAACAACCAACACATCTAATCATTTCACAAAATACTCTTCCATTCTTCCATTCATTTACAAAACATTTAGGCAAGACAAAAACCACTTCAATTAAATGAAAACCAGCAAGATAAACCACTAGCAAATGCATTTCAAACTAAACAAAAATTCAAACCATAACACATATTTGAAACAACACATTGCTCAAATTATAATGGAAAAAGAACCAAACCATTGAAGCTAAAACATTCAAACTTTGCATGCATAATAAGAGCTAAGTTGATCACTTGCCTCTGACCCAAATGTCAATCCAAAACCTTCCTCAAAACCACTCTCAAGAGCTGAACCGAAATCTACAAAAAGCCCCAAAAATAAACCTCAAAATCCAACCAAATTTGAAAAATAAGAATCCACTTCGAAATGGCTGTTGCATGTATGAAAAACACAATCCTTGTAGGCTCAAAAGACTCTATTGAAAAGGAGAAGAAGATCCCTTACCTGAAGCTTGCTAAACAAGAAGTAAGAACAAAAATGAAGGAGCTATCCAGCTGGGATCCTCAAGAAAATGGTAGTAATGGAAAGCTTGGGAGGAGAGGAAGAAGGAGATGAGATCAGATTTTCACTCCAAGCTAGAATGGGCTGACATGCAAGGTGGAGAAGATGAAGGAAAAATGGGTTCTTCTCTGGTTTCCTGAGTTGCAGCAGTTGGGAGGGAGTTTGCAAGTGAGGAAACGTGGGTGAAGGAGTTGACTTAAATGGGGTGAGTGGAAAAATGTGGGGCCCAATACAGCTGAAACTTAAAATGGCTAAATCATGGTCTTGCGGGCCCCGGATGAAATCGACGAAGAAGACTAAAATGATCCTTATAAAATCTAGTTTTCAAAAAGTATATTTTTGGCATGGTTCTGAAATTTCGAAATCTGGGCTCAGATTTAAATGTGAAAAGACTGTTTTGCCCCTCGGGCTGAAAAACTGATTTTCTGAGTCTCGAATGGGGTAGGTCTAAACACAAAAGTTGTTGGATTTAATTTGACCTATCAAAAGAAACCAAAATTGTAATTTTTCAAAATCAAGAACAATTCCTCCACGCTGACACGTACAGCCCAAGGCATCCCCGGGCTGTTAGACCAGGTCCAACCGCTCTCAAAATTCCCCAAAGCTATGGAAAACCATTCTAAACCACAATCTAACTCAATTAGGCTCAAATCTTATTTAGAAAACTCAACCACGGCTAAAAACACACTAATCCCGAAAATTAGGGGTCGGGGTCTTACATCCTCCCCCCCTTAGAACATTTGGTCCTCCAAATGATCTAAACCAACTCAAAACAAAACGAGGGCATTACTCACACACTAGATCGAGAAAATCTCAAAAGGTCTATTCAAACTCACGATTATCCCGGAATCACCTGAACTCACTAGGTCATCCTCTTCTGAAACACTGTCTCTAAACATTGGTGATCTGCTTGCTCCTGCACAACTGCAATACCTCCTGATCAAACATGGCGGTGACATGAGTATGTGGTCAAGGTCTCTGATTTGGTTGAAGATCTCAACTGTCCAAAGTTTTACCCGGCAACTTGCTCCTCTGACATAATCAATGCTCAAAGAATCCTTCTGTCAATACCCAGTGATTATCAACTGTCCTAGCATTGTCTCGAATCTGCTACGTGTCATGTCCATCAATGTCAGTCCAAGAATAAGAAAGTTTTGACTCATCCCGGTGTACTACCACTTCGTCTGCTCGTTGAAATCACAAGGTTCGCCACACTATAGGTTTCCTGCCCTGACTTGACCCGCTAACACTCTAACTATCATACTAGTCCACATGTCCAAACTCTATAGGATGTACCTCTATCAAAACTCATTTGTCCGGTTTTCTATCCCTGGCATGCATAATTGACCTTGAAAGTTTGATTTGTGTCCACAATCCTAGAGTGAAGTCTTTCTTCAAAGTACTCCAAAAGTCCTTGTTACTCTAACTCTTTATGCTCATCGTCCTTGGTCCTCTGTACAATAATTATCTACTCATCATCACACCTCAAACGGTTACAACTCTGTATTCAAATCTCAAAACTGTCCCAATCAAACCTCGATTGCCCAATCTTCTGTCTCTATTTCAAGTTCGTTGTCCTCAAGTCTTACTCCTGTGTCATTCTTTTCTAAATCTTTCAACTAAAATTATCCATAGGTTGTGATTCTCCATCTCATATATGTACTCCGTCAAAACCGATGTTCTACTAGTTGGTAAAATCCACAGAATCTACTCTATCAAGTGATTAAGTAACAATTAATTCCGCATACAACTCTCTACACAGCTGCCGAAAACTGACTTCCTATGCTTTTAATCACATACTGACGCATTCTGTTGAGTTAAGTTCATTATCATTATGGAATCGTTGAAAATCTTATAACACTTCTCCGATAAAAGTTCATCAAATTTGAGAAATTTCTAGCTTTTGGCATCCACTTGAAGCTCTATCAACTGAAAATCACCTCAAACTTCTTAAAATCTACCACTAATCCGGCTTCAGCGGTCCTCCGACTTAGGAAAATAATCCAAGTTTATCCAAAATTTTTGCACTTACTTGTCTAACACACCACCTAATGATCCACAATCAACTATAATTATATCTCGATATGTTGTTCACCTTCCTTACTAATTAACAATTGTTCACATATTCCCTTCCTAACTCCATTTGCGACATCGAAAAGCTGAAAATTCTGTCAAAGTCCTTCGAGAGACACATGCTAAGTCTACAAAACTCTAACTTTCTAACGCAAAAGCAAGCAAAAGATACTAAATATGGGTACGGAGACATTAAATTCTCCCCCACTAGAACGGAATTTGGTCCTCCAAATTCCCTAACCACAAGGACAAGAACACAAGACAAAAAGAGTCTCCCCCACTAGAAGGAAACCAAACCCGAAGTCACAAAAACGATGGCTAGCCAAAACAAAATCTACACGGTCTAAGGAGTCCTCACCACACGTCTTAAGGTTCCTAGAGTGTTTTATTTCCTAGAAACCTGCCCGCTCTGATACCAGTCTGTCGCGTCCCCGAACCCGGATCCCTGCAGCGGTCCGACCTCGGGAACGCGAATTGGGGATGAAGTGATGAATATATTTTTCCCCGGGATCCGCGTGTGTGAGGAAGGCAAAATTTCCAAACACATCAAGAACATTTCGCGGAAGCTTACGTGGCATTGCGACCCGTCAGCATAAAGCTGTCATAGCATAATCATACTCAGACTGGAATAAAACATGATATTAAAATATACAGAGCTGACCGGGACAGGCTTATCAATACCCAAGCATATTCAAGTTATAATTTAACAAGTGCATTAATTACAATCCCAAAAGAAAAGGCTAACAAAAACCTTACAACATAACAAGCTAAGAACAAATACTACCCATGTGTGTAACGTATCTCCAGAAACAAGCGCGACGTCTGAATGACATCACTGAAACAACAACCTGCAAAACTCGTGGCTCTAAAGCCATCTGCACACGTACTAGCTCAAGACGAGAACCTGCTACCTAAGGCACCAAACAAACAAGGTCAGACACGACGGTCTGGCAGGTGATCAATTTAAGCATGAGTATGAATCATTTAAAATTTATAAGAAACCATACACTGGATTTAAAACAGTTTACAAATCTTGAAACGATGCTTGAACGATATACACTTCGAGAAAACAAAAGTCCACGAACGAGATATGAGGCAAAAGTAGCATGAGTACATGTGGTCTAGTGTTTAAAACCATTTAATAAATTTCCAAATAGTACATGAACGAAATGCAATACAAAGCTAGCATGATTACGAGAAAATGTCATGATTCGTAAATCCACATTGAGCTCATCCTTTCTCCGTCATACATGATGACAAGAGCAAGCAAAGACAAAGCACGACAGGCGAAACGAAACAGAAGCCCGAGCCACACAAGGTGGGCGGGAAATCCGGCCGCGGAACCGGAACAGAACAAAAATGTGTATAAATACACGACTTATCTGCAGATAGTCCTTATGTTTAAGGACCCCCTAACAAGTGGATCAGACTGAGAGGGCAGTCCAAGCTCAGTGGTATTCAACGGAATTCATGAATGCACAAAACTAATGGAGACTCTCCGTTTGAGGCCCGTGGTTGACACGCTACGCCCCGTGGTTAAGGGTGCCTCCCGGACCAAGTTCTCACATTTCCCTTATCGACTACAGGGTGGACGGTGCAAGCAAGACAAAACAAGGTATCATAAGCTATAAGCATGTCGAAGCGCACTAAGTAGTCCCCTTTTGGGTTCTTAAAACAATTTGAAACAAAGCTGATACTTGTAACTCAAAACAAGTGCAAAGCGATACCGAAAACAAAACTGATACTTGCAAGTCAAAACAAGTGTAAACAATATCCGAAACAAAACTGATACTTGCAAGTCAAAACAAGTGCAAAACGAGATCCAAGACAAAACCAATGCTTGTAAGTCAAAACAAGTACAAAACGAGATCCAAGACAAACCAATACTTGTGAGTCAAAACAAGTACAAAACGAGATCCAAGACAAACCAATGCTTGTGAGTCAAAACAAGTGCAAAACGAGATTCTAGACAAACCAATACTTGTGAGTCAAAACAAGTACAAAACAATATTCTTCATGTCAAGACTAAGTTTCTGAAAACAGACTTTCAAGTATATGCTAAGGCCCTTCATTCGATTCTTGTGTAATTGAAACCCAAATGTTGGAATTAAAAACAGATTGGTGCCCCTGAAGCTAAATAACATTTCCTGTTTTAATTGCACAACATCAAGCCAAAGAGCCCTTAACATATTCTAGTTTTTTCTCTCCCATCGAAAACCCTTCAAAATTCTCATTATGCACACTCGGTCACCACGCGGTTACCTGGCGGCTAGCCGCTGGTTGTGGTCGGCTAGCCGACCGGCTGACCGACCACTGACCGACTGTTCAGGAACAATACTACTTTTCAAATTTCTTGCGCAGGTCGGCTAGCCGCCTGCTGACCGCCTGCGGGCCGACCACGCCCTGTGCAGAAATTGAGTTACTGTTATTCTGACCGACACAGGGTCGGTTAGCCGTGGGTCAACAGTCGGCTAGCCGACTGCTGGCCGACTGCTAACCGCCTGTCTGCGGCAGCTTCAGCTGGATTCAAATTTTTCACACCATTTCACCCATTTTACATCCTTCCATTCCTTTGTCAAGTCCCTGCACATCCCTTGAGCCTCCATGCTCTCCAAGGGCCATTTCCATTCAATTTTAACAACCAACACATCTAATCATTTCACAAAATACTCTTCCATTCTTCCATTCATTTACAAAACATTTAGGCAAGACAAAAACCACTTCAATTAAATGAAAACCAGCAAGATAAACCACTAGCAAATGCATTTCAAACTAAACAAAAATTCAAACCATAACACATATTTGAAACAACACATTGCTCAAATTATAATGGAAAAAGAACCAAACCATTGAAGCTAAAACATTCAAACTTTGCATGCATAATAAGAGCTAAGTTGATCACTTGCCTCTGACCCAAATGTCAATCCAAAACCTTCCTCAAAACCACTCTCAAGAGCTGAACCGAAATCTACAAAAAGCCCCAAAAATAAACCTCAAAATCCAACCAAATTTGAAAAATAAGAATCCACTTCGAAATGGCTGTTGCATGTATGAAAAACACAATCCTTGTAGGCTCAAAAGACTCTATTGAAAAGGAGAAGAAGATCCCTTACCTGAAGCTTGCTAAACAAGAAGTAAGAACAAAAATGAAGGAGCTATCCAGCTGGGATCCTCAAGAAAATGGTAGTAATGGAAAGCTTGGGAGGAGAGGAAGAAGGAGATGAGATCAGATTTTCACTCCAAGCTAGAATGGGCTGACATGCAAGGTGGAGAAGATGAAGGAAAAATGGGTTCTTCTCTGGTTTCCTGAGTTGCAGCAGTTGGGAGGGAGTTTGCAAGTGAGGAAACGTGGGTGAAGGAGTTGACTTAAATGGGGTGAGTGGAAAAATGTGGGGCCCAATACAGCTGAAACTTAAAATGGCTAAATCATGGTCTTGCGGGCCCCGGATGAAATCGACGAAGAAGACTAAAATGATCCTTATAAAATCTAGTTTTCAAAAAGTATATTTTTGGCATGGTTCTGAAATTTCGAAATCTGGGCTCAGATTTAAATGTGAAAAGACTGTTTTGCCCCTCGGGCTGAAAAACTGATTTTCTGAGTCTCGAATGGGGTAGGTCTAAACACAAAAGTTGTTGGATTTAATTTGACCTATCAAAAGAAACCAAAATTGTAATTTTTCAAAATCAAGAACAATTCCTCCACGCTGACACGTACAGCCCAAGGCATCCCCGGGCTGTTAGACCAGGTCCAACCGCTCTCAAAATTCCCCAAAGCTATGGAAAACCATTCTAAACCACAATCTAACTCAATTAGGCTCAAATCTTATTTAGAAAACTCAACCACGGCTAAAAACACACTAATCCCGAAAATTAGGGGTCGGGGTCTTACAACTTGGAACCAATCTTTGATCATATCATGAGATGATTTGATGTTTAAGTAGGCCCTAATACCTTAAAAAGAAAATCTGCAATTCTATAATATTAAGTGGGAGCAGGGCATTAAATTGAGAAATCCCCATGGTTTTCCACCATAGGTCCATTGTAAGGAAAGTATTAGCCTCGCGCCATCTTGAGAATGGTCGTTCCCCACGAAGGGCTTTTATTTGTCTGGTTACTAGATATGGATCTCCTTATGGATAGCGTTGGTGAGATGGGGTGGGGGTTCACTCCCCAAGGAGGAGCTACCCACAACGGTCGTCACGCAATGTTAATTGGTGGGTTACACTTAACTAAAATAATGATGTAATATCCCCAAGGATTTGCCTCATTTATTTTAGAAACCAAAGTTAATAGGGAGTCATACATTATTTGGTATGAGATACCTAGATAATAATAAATGATAAGGGATCATGGATAGTTAGTCTTAATCCAAATTTTAACCTACTTTGATCCGCACCAATCTAGGAGGTATTTGCACTCCCCAAAGAGGCATATCCCAGGGATTGGAATTCCGATGTATTCTAAATTTTAGTGGTTATGAGGATTCCCACATAAATTTGGTAGAATACTAAACCCTAATGTCATTAATATTCTTTAACTGAATGTATGGTTATGTGCTACAGTTTATTCAACATGAATTCGAATACTTTCAATCCACTTGCGACCATTCTCAACCAGAATAAGTTGGTGGGATCCAACTATGTAGATTGGAAACGGAACCTGGATTTTCCTGACTGCATCAAGATATAAATATGTCCTTACCATGCCCCCCCCCCCCCCCCCCCCCCCCCCCCCCCCCCGTGATGAGCCTGGGCCAGATGCACCACAGGACGAGAAAGACCATTATGCCAAATGGACCAAAGACGATGAGATGACCAGATGTTATATACAGGCATCCATGTCTAGTGTTTTGCAACACCAACATCAATCCTATAAGACTGCATACGATATTATATTGAACTTAAAGGAGATGTTTGCGAACCAGGGCAGGCCTGCTAAGCAGGCTGCTATGAGGGTGCTCATAAGCACCAAGATGGCTGAGGGTACACCAGTACAGGACCACATGATAAAGATGATGGACTCATTGAATGAGTTGGATGTACTGGGTGCCGCGATTGATGCAGAATCGCAGATTGACATAATGCTCGAGTCGCTACCAGATTCATTCAATAGTGGTAATAGTGGGATAGAGAGTTACTAATTATTATGAAAGTTGGGCTTCTAATGATAAACAAAGAAAGGAGTTGCAAATGCTATAAATAGGAGAGGAGAGGTGGCTTGGACGTCCACTACTCTATCCCCTTGGAGTTCACGCCCACCTCCCCTTTTGTGCAAGAGTTGCACCCCCTCCTCTTCCTCTCTCTCTCTCTCTCTCTTCTGGTTCCCTTCTAGTTTCCTTAGAGATTCTAGTTAGTCTTTCTCTTAGAGATTCCACCATCTCCTTTGAGAAAAGAGATCTGAAGCGGGTCATAGCGTGGAAGACAATTGGGTATTGGAGATTCTGATTTGCTTTGTGAAAGAGCTCTTCATCAGAGGGTTTAATCAAATTCTCCATTAGAGCACAACCGAGCTCCATAGGTATAATATACTCCTTGTATGTTGTAGAATTTCGTGGTTTCTTGTTAGGTGCTGTTTCTATCTTCTTGATAGGTTAGTTTGCTGACCATGAT
The DNA here is from genome assembly GCA_029852735.1 of Persea americana. Classification (NCBI taxonomy): domain Eukaryota; kingdom Viridiplantae; phylum Streptophyta; class Magnoliopsida; order Laurales; family Lauraceae; genus Persea; species Persea americana. The sequence goes on from CM056813.1 coordinate 42,096,040, forward strand.
GGCTGAGATTGAGGATATGCATCCTGGATTGGGTCTTATTGCCTTTTGGATAGATGATCACTACTTCTAGTTGGTCAAAAGTTTTGAAATCTATCCTAAAGGCCCACCCACTTCCAACACCAAGGTGGTGGTGAATGCTCTCAATGGCTGTTGTGATTGGATTCCCAACTCAATAATTTTAGTTATATATCAAATGTTTAGCCTCATCGTTTGATTATATCAAATTTACTTTTGTGCCTAGATCCAAGAAGGAGTGTGCTCATTTGCTGACTAAACTAAAAGACTTTAATTTGGATTGGGGTAAGGACCTAAGAGGGGATGGGTAAGTAGTTGTTTCTTCTGTGGTGCTTTTGATTTTCAGTCTGTTGTTTTGCCTTTGTGGTTTGTTTAATAAAGCCTTTTTAACAAAAAAAAAAAAAAATCTAATAGTTTCATGATCATGTAAAGCAATTCAGAACTGGATATTACTTCATTAAAAATGTCACAAAAAAGATGAGATTGTTTTCTTGTAATTCCTTTGGTATAAAATATATGTTAGATCCAATCAAAATATCTTCATCAATGATTTTTTAAAAACATGTAATTCAAATAAGACTTAATTGAAAATAATGTAAATGAAAATAAAGTAAGTGTGAGAAGATTGGATGTACAGATATCATGCCTTATAGCAATGTGATCTATAATGAGTCAACATGTTTGGAGGATGAGTTCTTGATCCTTTCTAATGTCGCTTTCTCTAAGGTGGAGGGAAAATTGACTTATTTGTGAATATGGCCAATGATTATTTGTTTGTTGCAAGTGCTGCCAAGGGCCTAAGAGTATTCTCAGCAAAGGAAGCCGAAATGGGGGTGATTCTCTTCACGCTAGACTTTGTTTAGGATAGTAAACGGGTCGGTTCCGGTCCGGGTCCGTGGTGGACTTGGAACCGGAACCATTAAGGAGAAGCTGGAAACAGATCCGAACCAGGAACCAAAACATATATGGGATGGGTTTGGATCCGGGTTCGGGTCTAGGTAAATAATGATATTAAAAAAACATGGTTTTTAGGAGATATTTTTGAAAATTGAATTAATATGTCAGGTCTAGGGCCCACGGGTCCGAACCAAGGTGGAATCGGACCTGGACCCATTTATTTATCGGGGCCTAAATAAGGATCTAGACCCGGTTTTTAATAGGTCGGAACTTCTGGGTAATTGGAGAATCGGGGATCCATTTACATCCCTAGCTTTGCTAGAGATAAAGGTTTGAATAGAGTCTATGTGTTCTTGAATGCTCTAGTGGTCTTCAAGGCAATAAATGACGTGGAGGATCAGTCCATCAAGCCTAACATTTTGGACATTTTAGAAGGGGTATCTCATTTTGATTTTGTTGACTTTAATTATATTACTAGAGAATTGAATGAAAGTGCCCACTAGGCAGCTAAGTTGGGATTATTTTGTAAGAAGTATGTTTTATTGACTAATAGTCTCCCAATGTAATTGGAGGGAACAATGTGCTTATGTTTTTATTTCATTGTTCGACGTGTATCTTAATAAAATCCCTTTACCACAAAAGAAAATAATCAACATGTTCTCTCTATTTGTTGATAAAGCACTCTTTTCTTTTTTTTTTTTTTGTGAGTGAGAATACATGTAACAAAAAAATGGAACTAAAAGGACCAATGAACAAAACAGACAAAGACAACAAAGGCAACATACACTAACAACAGAGAATCTGGCAACAATAAAAGAAAAAACCGAATAAAAAACACAACGCCCAACTAGAGAATCCAACCGGAGACAACCAAGGAAACTAACAACCAGAACTGTAAGTTCCCTGTCCCACTAATTATATTTAGTATATTTTAATTAGATATTATTATTATTTTAATTAAATGTATTTTAGTTAATTAAGTGGTTAGGGCTAAGTGGGCCACACGTTAGATTAGGTTCTTGGTTCGATGAGTTGGGCTATTGGGTAGATGACCTGACCCGCAGTTTGACCCATTAACTTAAGCCTACGGAATATTCCCTCTCTTAACCTAATTCCTAGTTTTAATAACCGCACGTCTTGTCCCTCCCCACTTGTCTCTGTAACTCCTCCTGGTTCTTCTTCGTTTCCTTCCTTTTTCAACTTCTCAAGCCATTGCAACTTTAGGATTCAGCCATCAAAATCAAGATCAGAGGATACCATCATTTTTCGCTCAACTTTCTTATCTCAGGTAACCCTCTTCTCAAACCATTAGGAGTAGATCTATACTCTTGGGTTATCTTGTTATTCTTTCCAATGGTAGGTTTTGGGTAGGGTTACCATAGATCTATTCGTTTGGGCATTTTTTCCCCATCTTCTTTATCAAATCGGTGATAGGATTGGTCTCGAGCGCCTTGGAAATCTCGATTTGGGTATTGGTTAGGATCCCTATTGTACTTTTCGTTAAACCCAGGTGATAGGCAAGTACATTATCATGATTTGATATTGAATATGTGTTTGATCTTTGAATCCTGTTAATATGCATATAGGTTTGTTTAAATGCCCATTTTAAATGAAAATGATGGATTAGGGTTTTCTAATGGTTTTGGGTTATGTGGTATTGGATAATGGAATTGTGGATTTCATCCCTTTTCAATTAAATATGAATTTTGATGCACTTTTGGTTGGATTGGAACTCTCTTTTGGTACAGGGAGGAAAAGGAATGAAAAAAAGGGAAAACCCCAATTTCTATGACTGCATGAACCCGGCCAACGTTATGGATGCTGAACGTTCAAACGTTACACTTGAACGTTTGAACATGCGAGTCCAGGCTCATTTGGGCCAAAGGGCAAAGGCATCGAAAGTTCGAACGTGCCTCATGAACGTTCGAATGTTCGAGTCCATTCGCCCCTGAGCCAAAATCTCAAGACACTGAACATTCGAACTCTGGTTTGGAACGTTCAAACGTTCAGTGCACTTGGGCAATTTATCATTCTTTTTCACTGATTTGGCTCTATATCGTTCTAGGAAATTATGGTGTCATGTATGAGTCTTCATATGGATTTAATAACCTTAATTATCTACTTAGATGTTACATATGAACCGTCTTTGGGCGTACACTATTGACATTGGATTCAAATACCTTGCATGATTTTAATAAACTCTAGCGAGAAATGGTCAATACATCTTTAATGGAAATCCTTCATTGGATTTATGCACCATGAATTTCGAGAGATGTAACGCCCCTAGCTTACTAGCATTTATCATTGTGTGTTGGCGGGTATATGAATATACGTCTAACCTTAGGTTGGTTTATAATTATGTCTTGACCTTCGAATTCACATGCATATCTTGGTTTAGGTTACGTATTGCATACCCTATTATGTTGTTTATGGACCATGAGGTGGCTTGGCAATTTATGTATAATGATTTGAATACGATATGGAATGTGGAATGGCTAGCACTTCATTTTGACTTAGGATTCTTGTGCCGGAGCAATTATGAATATATGTTTATGTGTTTATGTGGATCATTTATGGATGACTGCAAATCGATATATGGATGGTTGATCACCGATGTGACCGGATCACTTATAGTCCACTTTGAACTATGGACAGGTTATCCTGATATGTTGATCAGTTTATAACCACCGACGTTTTGGACGGGCTTTCCCGATTTATTTAGGGCTGACGACCTACAACGGGGACACTTGTCACCGTGTGATTTCTATATTACTCCTTTGTGTTGTTTGGATTTATGTTATACGTTCTTCCTTACTTTTATCATTGTCATTGTTTCATTATAATCTCACTTGTCAATATTCATCTCATTATCGTATTTAATTTTGAATTATGATTATGTTCTTGCTATTTACTTTGTAATATTTGTTACATAGGTATCAAGCCCTACTTTATTGAGGAAACGGAGGAGAATCAAGCGTTTTCAAACGTGTTTTCAAACGTTTTAACCAACTGATGAACCAAAGTGGGATACAAGAGATGGCTTCTGAGTCATCTAAGCCAGCATATGAGTGAACGTCATTTAGAAATCTTTAGACGGACTTTCTTTTAATATTAGACTTCTTTTCGAAATTGTTTAATTCAATCTGTAACTTTAATTATTATTCTTTTATCTGAGTTTCGTGTTGGATCTTATTTATGAACATTGAATACGAATTGATTAAAGCTTCCGCTACATCTAATGAAATTTATTTTGACTCATCACGGGTAGGAATTTTATGTAGGTCTACTTTTGGAAGCTTGTGTTGTATTAAACATAGGAAATTTAAATTTGATTTATTTTTCACATTTTTCCCCAATTCTTATTTTGGGGCACATGACAAGAACTACAGAGGTTACCAGAAGACCCAAACAAAACAGAAGAAAGTAGCAAGACTACAAACTTTAAACTCCATCAAAATGCTCAACACAAAAGCCCAGGATTTACAGAAACTTCCATTCTTTAACATGATGCCCCGGGCCACTCGTTGAGGAGTGATAATTCATCGAAAGATCTCTAAGCCTTGAAATGTAATTTGATGAAAAAGCTTCAACAGGCACTGCAGCATTCCTCTGTGCAGAGGAGAACATCTAAATATATTTACTTGCCAAGTGAATATCATTTAAGGAATCAAGTATAGGTCATGGATTCCAAGAGGCAAAAAAGCTGGAAGAAGTGTGGGTCTTGTGGAATCCAGTTTAGCTAGTGAATCAGTAACCATGTTGGACGATCTTTTACAGTAATGAGCTTCCCACCAAGAGAAATAGGTTAGAGCTGGCAAGAATTTCTTCCATGCCACCATAACTTGCCAAGATAAATTATCATATTTTTTAAGGGAACTTATCAGCATTAGACAATTGCCCTCAATAATAACATATTTCAGCTCCATCTTTTGGCAGATATCAATCCCTTATAATGGTTCTTGGAGTTCAGCCTCCAGTGCATCAGTAGCTGCTACCTTACCCGCAAAAGCCATGATCATAGTACCAGCAGAGCTTCTAATAACTCCACCAACATTTGCCGATTTCGAAAATGAGTTGAAAGACCCATCAAAATTTAGCTTAACATGATTGGTAGGTGGAGGGGGCCAAATATCCGAGAAACAACTAAGGCAAAAGTTGTCATAGAGAACTCATTAAAAGCAAAGAAAGCATTGGTTTTGATAGATGAAGGGAAAATGGGTCTATGATTGAAGACACGGTCATTGTGAAAGTTTGGGGTACGAGATCTCTAGATTGGTCCACTCAATTATTCAAACCAAAAAGTGTACAAAAACAGAAAATATGCAGCGGAAATAAAATCACAAGCACACACCACAAGGACACCAGATTTTTACGTGGAAAACCCTAACTGGGTGAAAAACCACGGATCCAAACTGGATCTAATCAAGCACTATGAATCTCGCAATTACAAGAAACTCAGATTTCTTCCCCAGATATCCCCTACCTAAGGACTGAAGTTACCTTGTGTCGCTTCACGCTTCAACGACTTCACACCACTGATTGCAACATACTCAATCCAGCACTTGACTCCTCAAATCTTCTCACAAGAATAGAAGCTTCTACAAAGGATGCAGAAGTACTTGGCTCTAGAGGACTTGGCAGCACAACTCCTTAATAAAACTCTAGAGAAGAATTCTCTTAACTAAATCTCCAAATAAGAATTTGAGGGATCCTTTTAGAATAGCCCTTGAGCCCTTTATATAGCCTTGGATTTCGTACTTCATTTGTTGTAATATGATTAGGAATCAGCAACACAACTTTGAGACAAATCAGGAAAGAAAACAGGGAAGTTTTTAAAAATTCAACCAGGTTCGCTAGAGTGACTAGGGAGTCTGCTCGAGCGAAGAAGCCAATGTCTTTGAGTTTCAGATCATCGCTCGTGCGAGCACAAAGGTGGGTCGAGTGAAACACATTCTGTCTGGGTTCACTCGAGCGAATGCATTGGTTGCTCAAGCGAATCACATACTGTATGATTTGAAATTTCAGCAATTTTTCTCCCAGCTTTCTTCTTCTAATTCTCCCAGTCTTCTATCTTCAGAGTCCTTTTCTAAATACGAAATACAGCTCAATGGACCCCTAGAGTTTTGTCCAACCCATGAATTAAGCCAACACAAAATACTAACACATTGTTCATTTTCCATAAGCACCATTTTACTAGGATTCCCAATTTGCTTGATTGAGTTGGTAATCTTTGCCAAAACCAGCGAGGTAAACCCATACTATGAACAGGACTATGGATCATTCTTGGGAAAGAATTCCAAACAATTTTGGCAATGGGACACTGGGTTAATAAATGGTCCATTGATTCCTCATGGGCATGGCAAAAGGTACATCTGGGGAGATAGCTTGGTTTATTTTATGAAGCTTTTCTTTGGTGGGAAGACCGAAGATGGTTATTCAAGGCTCTCCAAGTAAAGAATAGAAGTTTTAAAGGAAGGTCAAAGGCCCAAAGATGTTTCAATAGGAAGGGAGGGCCCATAACAAGTCTATCAATGGCTTTGTATAAGACTTTAGTTGCACATATTACTGTTGGTTCGTCCCCCTTGCACCGAATATCCTCACCACCTAATGGGATGTGATTGATGTCTTCAGTTTTCCGTACTATCTCTGCCTCCCAAAGCAAGTTTAGAAGTTCTCTGCCCCATTTAGAGATGTCAAATGGGCCATGCCGCCTAGGCCTAGCACAGCAGTCAACGTGCCGGCGGGCTGTGCTGGGCCGAGCACTCCGGCCAGCTGTGCCCAATGTTATGCCGGCACCGCACAGTTGACATCTTTAGTCCCCCATATAGGCCCCTCTTCAATAGGCTTGATGAGATATAAAAAACCCTACTAATTAAGTTTTGAAGAGAATTTAAGTCGCATTTAGAGGGAACCTAATCCAATGGTGGCATACCTAGAATCCATCGATCCTGAAAGATCTAAACTGGATCCCATTTCCAATGACCCATCTCTGATTATCAAATATGATTAATCTGTGTTGGAGTAAAGCTTTCTAGAATGGCGACTCAGTCCCTTTAACTTTGTAACTTTGTATGTCTTCTTTTTTAAGGTACTTTTATCTTAGCAGATGCACCAACAAGGCTTGGGGATTAGTCAATAACCTCCACAAGGTTTTGGCTAATAGGGCTGAGTTTAATTTATCCATTGATTTAATCCCCAGACCTCCATAAGGAACTGACATAGTCACTATATCCCAAGCTATGGGAATCCACTGTCTAGAATGAATTTTTCCTGCCCAAAGAAATCTTGACTGATTTTTATGCATTATCAGGATGAACTTCTCACGGACCTTATGAAATCCCATCCAATAAGCTTTGGAAACCGATTGGATCAAAATTCTTCTATCAAATGGGGATAAAACTATCTCATTCAATGTATGTAATTTGTGAATTGGTGTCCTATCTATAATTAAATTGGGATCCAAGTTCTATGGCCAATCACATGACAATGACGCAGCTAAAATATTTGGATTGTTGGGTTGAGTTATAGACCTAAAAGATTTCCTTGGTTTTCCTCATAGAGTCACTGGGCGTGTTAACAGAGAAAAACAGGATTGATTTTCTCTGGTTAGTGGTTAACCACTTGTCCTGATTTTGACCCAGAGTTTTGCAAAATGTCATTGTTTTTAATAACCCATTTCTCTTCGGCCATTAAAAAGACTAAAACATCATCCGCTTATTGCAATAGACCCACCCTATCTCAGCTCCCTTATGCCTTAATTGGGAAAAAATATTTCTGCAAACACGACCTAGTTAATCCATACCGCTAGTCATTGCATCCCTTCTGATTTTAATTAGTGACAGAGCCAGAAATTTCTTGCAGAGGGGCCAAAAAAAAAAAAAACTTTCAATAAATAAAAGATTTACAAAAAAAAAATAAAAAATTAACAAGTTGCATTGACATGAGCTCTTGTACATCAATCAGCCATTCGATTACATCAATGTTTGTCAATATAATTAGGAATGAGAATCAATGACCCATTTAATTTTCTGACCTTTTTTTTTATTTTTTTTATTTTATTTTTTATAAACTGCAATCTTTGTAAGATAGGGTAGGCGCACAATCAATTATGTGCTCAATCCAACAGTGGACCCCACTCCCCATTCATCCTATGAAATTCTAAGATACACTATTAGAAGGGATGGTATTCATTTTAAACGGTTCGGATTTTAAATGTATAGGCCCTACAATGGATTCCCAAAGACTTCTAAGTGAACATATAATAGTGATTTTTGGATATGCAATATTGAATAGTCAAAAGGAAGGTAATCCATTCTCTTATACTCTTTATTTTTTATTTTTTTTTCAACAATTTTAACCTATAATAAGACAACGGGCCAAAAGTGATAAGCAATGGAACTTATTAGTAATTAAATTGGGGCATCATAAAGATTATCCGCATTTGACTTTGTAGGCTGTCATTCTTATCAATCTAATATATTCATTTACATGACCCTAGATTTCCAAATCAGTCAAATCCAAATCAACAGTCTTAGCAGATTAAATAACAGGGCATCAAGAAAAATCTCACCACGTAAAATAAAGAAAAAATGATTAACACCTAGAAATTATTGTATTGGACAAAAATACACAAGACATGAAGAAAAAAAAATTAATATATGCATTTAAATATACTCATCAAAGAGGCATCCATTACACTGGAGCAAAAACGAAGAAAAAAAGAAAGAAAGAAAAGACCGAGAAGAATTACCTAAATGGTTGTATTTGAGAACCAATGCAAGTAAATACATAGAAACAAAGAGAGAAATAAGGTAAAAGAAAGATGAGATCAACTTGGTGTGTGACGAGAGCCAACGAAGATAGCTTGCTTTTGGTGGAAAAAAAAGACAGAACTACCCATAGAAAAACCTTAAAAAACACCATCTTATGTTAGATTTTCAAAAAGTTGAGGAGGGGCAATTGGCCTATATATAGATCTGTTCCTGAAATTTTAAAGCACTTTTGTTTGCATGGAGTTGACACTCTTGGAATTCATGGAGAAATTGGATCCGGAAGAAGGGGTGATAAAGAGGTGAGAAGTAGAGTATGTAAAGTGAAGATGTGTATGAGACCATAACTTTCCTTGGATTCGATTATTAAGGTGATGGCTGTGTAATTATTTTTGTTAGAAAAGAGTTTCCGCCAGGAACCCCAGATATTGTGTACAGATCAATGCGGAAATAGCTTTAAATAAAGATGATCAAAGACCATACCTGTGAGATCTCTCTGATTTGATCTCGGTCTTTCTGATCTGATCTCGGTCTTGCAGCAGCCCGAAAATCTCAAGATCTTCTATTGTATTCCTCTATGCTCGAATTTGCACCAGGGAGTGGGCCTCTTCTGCAAATTCTCTCTGCTCTCTAAAACGAGATTTTTCTTCTACATGACATAGAGAGCAATAGCGCATATTTATAGGCTACAATAGGGACCTAAAGAAGTAAATAAGGATGGGCTTCTTATGGAAGCAGGAAACCCTAATTCGACCCAAATTAGAATCCTAGTTCTATAAATTACAATTCAGTCCACTAGAGAATTATAATTGCACTCCTGTCCTTATTCTCAAAATTAATATTTCGAGCTTCATGTCATTAAATGCTTATTAATCTCCCCACGTTAAGATTTCAGATATCCATCGATTAAATAATTACCGACATCTATATTTAATCGATATCATTATAATTCCTTGAGACCTTACACTTAACTTATTTGATATGTCGGACACAAAGTCCACCTGCAGGTTTTGACATAATCAAAACTTAAAAGCTTCATCAAGGGGATATCATCAATCCCAATTATGGGACGTGGATTCCGTCAATAAACTAATATGCACCACACACGTAGTGTAGTCATCCAATTTACTGAGATTATTGACCCATAAAAGATCTTACTCCTTTGTAAATCAAAATGGCAAACATTAAATGTATGTGTATATTATTTATGTCAGGATTAAGAGTACAAGCACTCATAATAACCATTTGGATGTTAATCGTCTTATATAGTCAGTATAAAGATAATAAACCCAAAAGCGGTCCTATTCAATACACACAAAGCGTACTAGCATGATGAGTTGAAACTATACCGTTTCCCGCAGCCAAGACAAGCCTGCTGAAACATCATGTTACAATCGTACCGATGGTGTGTCCAAGTCCATCTAGACTGTGAACAAAAACTTATATTCTATAAGAACCGACACATAAGTCCTTCGTGTATAAGTAGAACTCTATACACCAACTTGTCTACATTATAGAATAAAAGACACACATGCATAATCATAAATAATGCAACCATTTGCCCACACAAAATCTCATTTAGATGAAAAGACAAAATATACTAATTAGTCGAAGACAAATACATAAAAGTATGTTTTTAGTATAAATTTCCAACAATTTTCACCTTAGGAAAGATTATTTGATAGCTATTTGTAGATCTTTTCCTTTTTTTCTCTAATCAAAATAGTTTTCACCTATTATATGAGAACTTTTTTAAGGGGACCAACTAGCAACCCATTCAAATCTAGCAACCAATAGGGAACCCCCTGATAGTCACTAATCCCAAGGATTGACACACATCTGAATGAACTGAACCGTTGGATCGAGGGTTGAATATATTTTTTTTAATATGAAGCCATTAAACTTGTGGGCCACGGATGAAGGGGTTAGGGGCATGGGTTTGGGGCCAAACTTGATACTTGGGGTGGTCTTACATAGATCTTTCCATCCCCCCAGGTCCCATACCCAAATGGGGCCCACAATTGGGCCCCACAAAAAGATTCTCACATAATATGTGAGAACAGTTCCCACCTGAATATTACCCATAGATAAAAATACATTTCTTAGAAGAACCCTTATCTTTTGAGTGTCTCACACTACAAACAAATGGAGAGAAGTGAAGCGCCACAATGTGAGTCAACTATTAAGATTTTGAATTGCTCAAAATGAACAGCCAATTGTATGAGATGTGAAATTTTAACTCAATAGAAGCTGCCCTCACCAAAAGAATGAGCATGTAAAGAAAGCATGAATAAAATATTAAGTTTTTGTGTTGTACACTAGGGCTTACTCTTATTAGGGATCATTTATTTGTTGTCAAAATGATTCACATGCGTAAATGATATACAAGTGAATCGTATAAAGATAAAAATAATATACATGTGAAACAAATTCCTTTGTTTGTCATATTTATCTCTTTTCACGTGCGAATCTGAGTACATTTGACTGTTCTACATTTTTTCACAAATTTCTCATAATCCATAATAAACTAAGATGTAAAATTGACCCCAAGCCAGTTTTACCCTTTAGAACATAAATGGTTCATATCATGAGTCAGCGGCCTATAGAATTCCAGAAAGTTGATCTAATGGTCTTATGTTTTTCATGAGTTTCTCAAAATCCACATGAAATTTGACCCCATAACAGTTTTTAGCCTTCTAAGGGAGATGAACGATTCAAGTAGTGAAATAGGGGCCCACCAAGATTGAAACCAATATTGTAACTTGATGGGCCCCATGGGACATGAAGATCACGTCCAATTCACTATAGCACATGCCTCTTGCTATTGATACAAAAATTTGATACGTAGATTTTTACAATATGTTGAGATCATAGATCTTGGACTCATTTTCACGGTATTCTCATATGTGGACAAATATAACTATTGTGTAACTATTATGGATGATCTACGTTTATGTTCATAAATTGTGCAAACAAATGACTTCTCTGTGTAAAAGTTGGTAATATCCTAAATGACAAGAGCATTCATTTTTAATCAATTCAATTTTCCGACCAGTGGGCTTTAAGGCATGTCTGTGTAGGCCCCTTTTTAAAGAAATGGAAAGGTCATATTTCTTTATATTCCATGCAGTCCTTTTTATAGTTGTTCGGTCCAAATAAAATCCCTGTGGAAGACCTCTAATTTTTTGGAGTTTTTTTTGGGGGATATAAGAAACATGAGTCCAACCTCCCCCATTGTAAAGGCATTTCTGCAGAAGAGGAATTCGTGTTTTCTCTGCGGTGTTGTACAAACAAGCTCTTACTACTTCTTTTACTCTTTATTATTATTATTTTTTTGGGGTAAAAAGCTTATTTCCGCTCTTGGAAAGCATAAGTGACCTGTTAAAAAGTTCAAACTATTCTTAAAACTTGGTATGGACTGAAATGGACGCACTTTCACTCACACCCAAGGGCAGAGCAATGCACAATCACATGGGTGCGGTCGCACCTGTTAAATTGCAGCGCGTTTCAAAAAAATCATTAAGAATCATGAGTCTACCCTCAAAATCCACATAAAAATCGTGGGATTGCACCTAAAACCAAATTATCTATTAATGTTCGCAACACTCAAACGAAAATCCTGGGTCTGCCATATTAGAGTCACACGTGTCTATAATCAGCTAAGTCACCAACATAAATTGATGTGAAGTAGATTTTTATCTTAGAAATTGTCTAGAACTTTGTTTAAATAACATTAGTTGAATCAAATCATGGAGAATCTCCCAATAAGATCAATGCCAAGGGTCTGATCTTCGTATCAATGTATTCTTAAATATAGGACACCGAATCTTCAATCCCATGCCCCACATCCATCAAATCTAAATCTATATAATCTTAAGCTCCCATTTTAGGGTTCTTAAAAAGACAATCTTGGCAAACTCAAATTAAATCTTACCACCTCAACTGAATTCTAATCCGTTGTTTTGAGCCCCCTGATTTCTCAACGAGTCCAAATAAGGTTCGGTGTAAGGTGGCATCTAGCAGACCACGCGCCACTCTCGTGGCTCATGCATAGAATTAGAAGATAATAAAAAGATAATGGCATGCGGCTTTGGCCGTCATATCCTTGTAAGAAAATAACAAATCCAGACATCATTTACGTCAGCATCATTTATATTTCTACCTATACTTAGAGAGAGTGAGTGATTAACAGGATTCTCTGAGGCCCAAAACCTAGACACAGTATCCTGAGTCCAACTCTGCGTTGGAACCCATGTATTGAAATTCAAATTTAGTCAAAATAAATGCCCTTTCAGGTCAAAGGAGCATCTCAAAGTTTAGATCAACCCTAGTTTTCCTATCAGTGGTTGATTTGGGTGAGCAGGTCGTGAAGAAACTTAATTAACATAATCTTTTACATATTCATCATCATACACTCAATCCTGGAACAAACTCCACAGACTACACTTGAGACTTTCCCAATATTTTACGGAGGGAGTTTATTTCAGTAGTTTTCTTGTTTCAGCTCCATTTTGTACTCAGAATTTCTCTGAGTTGCAGCCTCTGAGGATTCGTACCCAAACACCTGCGACATAGAACCCACCTCACGGGGGCCCACAGGAATGGCAGGAAAAGGCTGACGTGTGACGAACTCAGCCAGTCCTCCACGCCATAGCCCATACCATGATTGCATCAGCAACTCAGTGCCAATCCTCCACTGTCGGATCTCCCCATCCAACGGCTCACAGCTACTCCCCCACCCAACACCACGTGGTGGGCCCCACTACCCCTATAATGAGACATGGACCTTTCACGAGGGTAGCAGGGGCCGTAGAAGACAACCACAGATCCAATCAAAACTCGACACGTACCCCCACACTCTCCCCGCACCCACCCCCGATTAGTCTAATCACAGGCAGCCCAAAGTGGCCACGAGCCCTCTAACCCCTCTCTAATCCCTGCAGGGCTAACCCATAAGGACAATCAGACCAGCCTCCACCCACGTGCTCCCCGGCACGTGACCCCGCCTTAAAAACACACCCTACGGTCCCCACCCCACGCCCGCTCCGAAATTAGCAGTCCCAATCCTCGTCCCCGATTTGGAAATATCGGTCTCGTCAACGCGTTACAATAAACACCCTCCCATTTGCAGATATTTACCGTAACGGTACTCTGTCTTCGATACTTGATATATGATATTTGATATCCTTATTATCTCTTTTTAGCTCTACAAGGAGAATCCCAGGTATATATAAGTAAACACTAAAACGAAAAGACAAATGAGGTTTTGATGGATTTAAGTGTAGTGCCGTACTGTCACATCGAGCGGAGCGGTTCGGGCGAGCCGGCCGGTTCCAAAGTCCGCTACAAGGAGTGCCTGAGGAACCATGCCGCTGCCATGGGCGGCCATGCCAACGACGGATGCGGCGAGTTCATGCCCGGCAGCGGCGACAGCGAGCTAAGATGCGCCGCCTGCGGATGCCACCGCAACTTCCACAGGAAGGAGGCGCCTGGGTGCGTGGATCTCGCCTACGTGCAGCACTCGCACCATCATCCTGTGGTGCTGTATGGGGCTGCGGGGAAGGCGGGCATGGTTGGGTTTCCGACGCAGCACCACCATCACCTTCAGGTGATCCCAGGCGTTGATTTGAGGAGGGAGGAGAATAGACGGTCGGAGACGCCGGAGGAGGAGGAGCAGCAGAGGGAGGTGGGCCCCAGGAAGAGGTTTCGGACCAAGTTCACGCAGGAGCAGAAGGAGAAGATGCAGGCGTTTGCGGAGAAGCTCGGGTGGAGGATACAGAAGCACGATGACGTGGCGCTCCAGGAGTTCTGCATGGAGGTAGGTGTCAAGCGGCACGTGCTCAAGGTCTGGATGCACAACAACAAGAACACCCTCGCCAAGAAAGATCCGCCCTCCATCTCCTCCCCATGAAAGATTAGAAATCTAGATAATAAATCTCATCCGTTCATCTGTGATAGTTTCTTGTTTTTCCTCTTCCAATCTATTGAAACAAAAAGGCCAAACAGGAGAAAGAAGGAAATTGAGAGAGATGTTTCGTTTCCTACTTCTACCAAAATAACTGAAATTAGTTGATGGTGTTTTTTTCTTTAATCTACTGACTCCATGGGTTTGCTTTTTTAATCTTAAGTGGTTTGTGTCTGCTAATTGGGGACGAAAACTATGATTAAAAAAATTGATTTGGATGTATTATTATATTATGTAGTGGAAGAACCACAAATGTTATTTGTGTCTTTGATTTCACGATTGCATTTCGGGATTGAGCCAAACAGGGGTGTAGTACTTTGTCTTTCTTCTTAATCTACGCATGTTTCCTTTGTAGACGCAGCGGTCTCATGGGGGTTTTGGAGGTGCGATGGGTCGCCTTTAAAAGAAAGGGCGTGTGCATGTTTCCATGGATGGGCGGGCCCACTGGAAGCTGTGATCTTTGGGTGTTAAATCTGAGAGCCGAAGAGTCAACGGTCAACGTTCAATCGACTATGGTGGCAGTGGGTTTGTAACATCGTCACTGAATGTGAGGACCCTACACAGGGTTCGAGAGAACTGAAGCAAATAGAAAAGTCTCTTGAGGATGCTTGGAGCTGGGGTTTTATACTCTCTATATCGGTTGCATTCAGATTCTGAGTGGCCACACCAAAAGACTGGCTGAGCTGGGCCACCCTTCTGCTTAGAATAGACTTCTCTGCTTGTTTTATTTACTTTACTAAAGTCTGTCCCATCGGAGTAGGGTTTTCCATTTAGATTCAGGCATACTATATAGGATCCAGGCTCTCTTACTTTTGCTTTTAGCACAGGTAATCTAGTGGTAGGCATGTTCCCATTGAAACAAAAGAAGGCATAATGTAAAATAAGGAGAGAAGTTTATTTTAACAGGTTTGGATTTTGATGAGAAGCTTGACCCCGTGGATTGAGAGTTTTGCTGGCCTAATAGAAGATGGCAATCTCCAAAACCCTCCTGCTGTCTTTAAGAATACTGATCTCTTAGATTTCGAAGGCAACCATATTCACAAAGGGGGTGGTAGTGTTAAGTTGATCTAGTTAAATTAAACGGCACTTTGGTCGTTTTCCTAAATAACACTGTGCCACGAAGGAGCACTGGTGGTATTTAGAGAAAGGACTTGAGTGCCCTTTAGCACAACTCCACCAACTTCATAAAGTGACTACTATATGTATTGTGTCCATGAATGCTGTAGGAAATCTTGGTCCTGGAGATAATCACTAATCTGGTAGGTGTTCATAAATAGTCCAAAGTTTGGTCAAGATCACCAAACATGGGGGTGGAAGTTGGCTCCCTAGAATTGAATGATAGGAGGACCCATTAGATCCTCTTAGTCAATACAATAATCCTAGTGTAAGTCTCACATCAACTTCTTTGTTAACTTATGCTCATCACACAAAAAATGTAAATGGAAACTAGACTACCAACTTCTGCTACAGTGGCTCCCCACTGCTTATTTGTGCTCTCTCTTGCGAGGAGGAAGAGGAAATTGACCCATCTTGTGCACTGGTTTGGGAAGTGTGGTCTAATCTCCCAGTGACATTTAGACCTACTTTTAACCTCGTGAAACTACCATCATCATTCTCTTGGATAGCTCACTAAATTGTTGTGGACCGCTTATAATCTATCAGTAATGGAGAGAGAGAAAGTCCTGATCCTCTACAACTTAAGTCCAGACGATGTCCTCTAGTATAGACAAAAAACGCCTATCTCCCTTGGGGACCGCATGCACCTCAACATTAACGATATAAAAGTCCCTATGATTAGGGGTCGTCTTTGTCAATTTCACATGTGATTATGGAAGTAGTTTATATACGTAAATGATTCACATGTGTGAGGCTCCACCTCTGGTGGGCCCTCAGTTTGATTTAAATAATAATTAATGAGGTATTTTATACTTTAATATGCTATTTAATAGGAAATTAGTGGTATAGACTCTAATATTCATAAGTTTTAGATTGTAGCTTTTAATTAATTTTAATAGATTGGATTAGATTAAGTTTTGATTATCATTAGCACTAATGGGAAGGGCTTGAGAGTTAGAATATTCTAGAACCTTACCTAATTACCCAAACACCCATGGCCCCATTTCATTTTCATTTGAAACCAAATTGCCCTTCTGGTAATTAGCCTAAAATCCTAAACTATATAACTTAAGCTATTGCAACATTAGCCTAAACCTTAATTGCCTCTCATCTCTCATCTAACCTATCTTCTTCTTCAAGAAAACCCTAACTCCCCTAAGTTCCAGCACAAGGAGGCTAGGAGACCAGCCCAATTTCAACTACAACACCCTATTGGATCTCTTCTTGCATTTCAATTTTCCTTTCTTCTAAACTAAGGCAAGTACCCTATGCTAATTTCACTTGATGCATGCTTTCTTTCTTTGGTTCTGTAATTTCAACTCAATTGAATAGAGATGCATGTTTATATTTTCATTTTGAGCTTGTTTTCATGGAAAATGGTCATTGATGGATGGGTTTCTCCATTTGGAAGATCAATGGCTCGGTTGGATGGTGGATGGAGGTTATTGGAGTGTTTTTGTGTTTATTTGTGTGAATGTGATGAATGGAGAAGGTTTGGAATGGATTGGATGAGAATTGAATTGAAAAAGGGGGAAATCCAGAATTCTGGAATTGCAGCTCACTGCGTGTACCCGGTCGACTGACTCCCAGCTCGGTCGACCCGGCACACTAAATTCAGGGAAAAACCAAGTCCCAGTTAGCTTCTGTAGAACTTTACAGACAGTGTACCCAGTCGACCGGATACACAGGATGCAGTAGAGTTAACTGAGACCTGTATTTTCTCAGACAGTTAGGAATTTAGTGTACCCGGTCGACATCACGGCCATGATGTCGACCGGATACACTGGATTTCCTGCAGAACCCCCCAGCTGCTTGACACCAGGTCTCAATGGACCCAGTCGACATCACGACCATGATGTTGACCGGGGACACTGTAGGATGTCGACCTTGGAGGTCAACATCCAGTTCACCCGGTCGACATCCTAGGGTGTGATGTCGACCGGGCAAACTGTGATCAGTGATTTACTAGATTTATGTAATTTTGATGTTTGATCACATGTGGGATCCATTGACCATCCAAATGACCTTCCATCAAGTGTGCCACACAAGAATCAATGGCATGACTCAGCCTTGATTCATGGGGTCCACCAATTGAGGTTTTAGGATTCGAATCATCAATTACTCGAACCTTAATTGTGGTCCATGGTGTCTATAACTTCAGGAGCACCAAATTTACCATTTTTGACACCTGAGGCTACAGTTAGGGATCCAATCATGTGATGAGGCCTGAACCAAGAGTGGATGACTACCTAGGATTGGTCCTTTGCCTATTTCCACTCGATTCCCTGTTTTTAAGGTTTTCATGAGTTGTTCTTTTCTCTTATCCTTGTTGTTGTCTTAAACTTGTTAATTAATGGAAATTGGAGGACTTGAACTTAGGGTTCCTTAGCGGTGACCCTATGTGGTGTTTGGAGATAAATGACCCGTGTCTGTAGCTAGGCGGGCCCTCATACGTCCTAAGATTAGGAATGTGGAACCCTGGACTGGAGATGTTAGTCTTTAATGGTTAGTTAACTCGTTGTGTATGAGCATAGAATGAATACTGGTAAGAATGGACATGGTATGGTACTTGTGTTGCCTCAGGCCATGGTTGTGAGCCTTGGAGTGGATCCAATGATGTTGGACTTGGACTTGAATATTAGACTACGTTCCATGTTGTAACTTAACCTCTTAGAAACTTAGTTAGGACCTTGCTCACGCAAGATAAGTCTAGACAGACATAGACCCGTATACTTGGTTCCCGAGTCGGCACTAAACATTCACTCAGTTGTTTTAAGCTCAGCTAGTTGACTGATCATCGCTGGTAGGAGCTGTATATATTTACTGGTTACTTAGAGCTATCATGATGAGCTGTGATTAGACGGATGGTGTGATATTGTGTCCGGGTTAATCTGATAAAGGGGTGTGATCGGTGTGATAAAGGGGTGTGATCAGTACGATAAATGGGTGTGATGGTGTTATATATATTGTATGTTATGATTATTTCAGGGCTGTTATCCCTTGCATGGTTATTACCCTTTCCCCACTGCAAACTGTTTATGGTATGGGGCGTTTACAATACGGGAGGGCCGCGGCATAATATCCCGTGGTGTATCTAGCTTGTGTGAATGTGCTCTTGTTGTCTGGTTATATTAGTATACTTTACATTTCTGATTCTAAACTGCTATTACTACTCAACTGCCTAAATTATGTGTCTTGTTACTCATATGATTATGTACCTGTCATTATTCTCTTTTGTTGTGTACATCTTGTGTTACCTGCATATGGTGCATTGCCAGATCCTTGGATCTGACTCATCTTTGGTGCTTAGGTCCAGACTATGATCCTGAGGGTGACACGATCTTCGAGGCGCCTGTAGTTGGTGACTACGGGTAGGGGCCGGCTGACCAAGTGGTTGAGTCGGAGGATGGAGAGCCTGCACAGGGGGGTTGAATGCATATTGTTTTTGGGTTTGAGAGCATTTTTGTAGTGAGACATGGGTAGATAGCATGATATGTATGAACACTTTGATAACTACTTTGAGATTTCTATCAGGCTTCCGCACTTTTACATCTGATTTATATACTTGATACTATTGCTTCCGCTATCTTTTATTACGTTTCCGCATTACAACTGTTGATTATGATGTTGTTTAAAAGTTTTAAAAATTTGACATTACTGCGGACTACAATCTTGGAAGTTCTCGGATTTTCCGGGAAGTAGCGCGCCAACTTCGGTACCTTAGCTTTATCTTCGGTATTCGGAATTGGGGCGTTACAACATGTGAAATATTTTATATGCAACTGAGTCATATGTGAAACAGATTAATTTGTTTGTAATTTTTCACACCTATTCACATGTGAATTAGAGTGGATCCAACAATTTATTTTTCACAGAATTTTCACTATTTGGTCATGAGTTTTTTACCATATCCTTAAAATATATGATGAATAAAACCATGAGATCCCCCCCAAGCCAAGAATGACATTCTAAAGAGTCTAAATGGTTTGGATCGTGGGCCACCACTAAGCCAAGAATGACATTCTAAAGAGTCTGGATGGTTTGGATCGTGAAGATGGGGCCCACACGATACAAGATTATAGATTTTTGGTTTTAGACCTTTTTGCCAATATCTCTAACTTTATGTTGATCCAATGGCCGAAAACTTGTTCCATAATTTTTTTTGGCCTTTATTCAGATTTTCATGTTAGGGCCCACAAAAGTTTAAAAATAAAAAAAGAAGACAGTGTTTAATCACACTTCAATACTATGCAGATTCAACTCATGGATCTAATAGTTTATAGGTTTTCGTAATTTTGACGAGATCCATGAATAGTCAATGCACGAAATCTGGTCTCATAGTTGTTTTGGGCCTTTCAAAGAGCTTGGACGATTTGGGTCATGAATATGGGTCCCTAGAAGTGGAGAATGTTACATCCAACAGTCTAGGTTTCTTTTACAAATATCACAAAATGTATGATGATCCAATGATCGAAAATTATTATTAAAAAGAACTTCTTGACCTTTAGAAGAGTTTAGATGGGTTAGATTGGCATTTTGAGGGCCCATAGAAGTGTTGAATTTCAAGAAGATATGGATTGCCCTACATCTGTCACGACCCCGGCCCGAGATTAAGATTATCACGGCTAAACCCTGAGTCGCGAGCTCCATACTTACTCTCGTAAACCTCGCATTAACCAAAGTCAATACGAAATTTACAAGGGATATCATACATACATATCTATCAAATGTACATTTTTGCAGAAAATATATATGCATTGACAATCAATTTAAATCTTACATGTTCTTTACATAAGAGTAAAGTTTACTTACACATTTCATTTCCTAATATTCAAGTCAACCCTGCATATTCAAATACAATGCAGGTGACTACTATTTACATCAAAATGAATCTATACTCAAAATATTCCAAAACATTCTAAGGTGATTGCCCTCTGATCTATGTCCACTCGTTTAATCCTCCTAGAGGAGCCTGATGGGCCTCCTCCACTGGCGGTGCGGCCTCTGCAATATCGGGATAGGCAACTTGGCCTGTAATGTCATCAATAACACTGTGAACACGATAGTTCAACAATGTATATACAATTCCATGCTAATAACTTATTTAGCAATTCTAAACAATACAAATCAAATAAAAAAACAATTACATTACTTTTACCCATTCATTTAGTTCTTCCCTGAAGGAAGCATTCAATATCATTGCGTACACTTTATTAAGTAACTTTTCATTGTCTTCTACGGCATAGAACGGAAGGGCGCACCCTCCATGACCCAGCCTTAAGAATGGACTCATTTCAATTCAATTTCATTTTTATACACTTTATTAAGTGGCTTTTCAAATGTGTGGGATTTACCTGTGTCTTTATCATAGATCATCGGCATCACCACGGAGCTCCGGAACACTCCATATCATCTACTGCAGTAGGATTATTCATTATTCGTTCATTTCATTTCATTGATTCCTTTCGTTTCATTAATTCGATGCATTATTCAATTCCAACTCAACAAGGAGCATAACAAACACAATACCGTATTAGACGTGAGAGAATAAGTCAATTCAAACAATAAAACAATTAAATCAATTAAATTTTCCTAAAACAACATTCGGGTGAAACGTTTATTATGCAATATATGTGTTATTCTAAATGACATCACTTTTAGTGAAATTTACATTCACATAACCTTAGCTAACACCCATGAAGGTTTAGGAAAATACCATTAATCCTAGCCTTAGCCAATAGGCTTCTATTCTGAGAAAACAGAAATCAATCTGCAATTTCATCAAGTTCGGTCACCTGTCGGCTGATCGAGCCCTGGATTTCGGCTAACCAACCTCTGTCGGTCAGCTTTCCAGAAGCTCAGTTTCCTGATACAATTTCTGACATTTTTCCAAGGGAACTTCGGTCACCTGTCGGTTGACCGAACCTACAGTGTCGGTTAACCGAACACAGTTCGGTCACCCCTAGGTTCACAATCCAGAGAGCACCAGATGAGCTCTCAGACAACTCGGTCAAGCAGTTCGGTCGACTGTCAGTCAACTGAGTTGCAACTTCGGCTAACCGAACTCAGTTCGGTCAGCTTTCCAGAAGCTGTAAGTCCACACGAAATTCAGCTCAGAAAGCGTTGGCCAGGTGTCGGTCTGCCTGTTGGCTGACTGAACTGCTTCAAAAGTTCAGAAAAATTCTAAACTGGAATTTTCTGGAATTGAACTCTTTGAGTTCAAACAAGCCTATTTACATCATTAATCCTGAGAATTGAGTACACTTGCCCTGTTTGGAGATTAATTAGCAAGAGTCTCCTTTGCTAGCTTGAATCCAAGATGAAAACTCCAATTGAAACCCTCTTTGCTCCTAAAATCAAAACCAATCTACAAGATAGAACTCTCATGAGTTCTTTGCACCAAAAATCACCCTAACTCAATGGATAGAACTTGAAAGTTCTGAATTCATCTTAAACACTTACTTGTAGTCTTTTTGGAGGGAATTCTTAAGATCTTCTCAAGCCTCAAACTCTAAGAAATCAAACAAGAAGATGGAGAAGACGAAGTAGATGAAGTTCCTTTAAAATCACCCACAAAGCTCCACTCTTTGACTGAGAATGGAAGGAAGAAAGAAGAAGAGAAAGAGAGAGAGGGAATTGGTCGGTTGTGCTGGAATGGATGGAATGAACTCAAATGAGTTCATTCCAATCCTTTGTAAAGCCATTCTTGCAATTAAGCCCCTCTCCTTTCCACTATTTACATATTGAGTCAAATGAAGGGTCATTTGATCCAATTCACGTTGAATGAAATCGTGCCTTTTACGGAAACTAACGCACTCTTCGAGATATATGCACGGGTATCAAGAGTTTCCGCATTCGACGAAATATGTGGAAATTCGTATCTACGAAAAAGTCCTCGTATTCCTCAATCTAAGCCTCAAATCATCTCAATTCACTTAATAACATTCATTACCTTTTTATGAAGCTCAAATTGATCATTTGAGACAATTTCATATCAATTTGGTCATTAATCCACATTAATTCAATAAAACATATTGAATTAGCATTAATCCTGATTAATTAGAGTTGATATTGATTAACTGGGACAAGGTGTTACAGCATCCCATCGAAAACATTGTTCATCCGGCCTATGAACACTACCCACGCATAATGGTTATGCACCTATTGAGGTGTAAAAATTCTGGGCTGATTTTCAGGTCATTTTCACGTTAACTTTACACACCTCATGTGCAAATCACTGAAAACAAACATAGGGGTATGTAACTATTACGCATGTAAATGACTTAAAGCAAACCATCCCTATATCATATCATCTGCACTGCATTCCCCAAAGCTTTGCAGAGTATTTTTTACCTCACCAATCTCTTGGTCATTGGTAGCAGTGTCGTCACCAACGACACTAAGAGTAGTATCATTAGATCGTGATATAGTGTTAGCAAGTAGACAATCTATAAATACAAATTCTTACCAACAAGGCATGTTATGAGGAACTACAACGTATAGCTAGCAATGTGGGTCATGCCTGGATACAAGTTGTAGAAGACGTTAAAGAACGGAATCAACGGATGCATAACATTTGTGAATCTAGACTATACAGTAGAATAAATAACCAATGCAAATGAGGATCATAACATGCAAAGTACAATATGAACTAGCTATGCACATGATGCAAAAGCCATGTCGGAAACTTGAATAAAAAAAAACAGACCGTGCATATGCATGAGCATGACAATCGTGAACCATACGTCAGGGGTGGAACTCAGAATACCCAAGGCCATGAGCAGGCTGCTTCCTACCTAAGCAAGCTATTCCACTCTACCCACTTGCTCTTTTTCAAGGGAGCCACTGACACTACTACCACACACTTGAAACATTATGCTTGCATGAGCTGATAGACAGAAATACATAAAACATTGAGCGAGATATAAACATGCGGGCATGAGTATGTGAGACATGAAATATAGCATGAACACATGGGTACTTTAAAGCATATGCTTAGGTGGGTCTTACGGGATCTAATTACATCATACAAAACTCGCCCTAAAATCGAAGAACATTTCGGTATGCTAGAGTTGACCCAAAAATGGGTGGAAAGAGGGTTAGACCTTATCAACTTGGAAGGGTGCATTGCATGAATGCTAGCCACACCAATCAATTGGCTATACCATGGGTCCAGTCAAGTCCATAGGTGGAAGCATGGCATGTGAATGTGCACTGCGAATCTATTCAGACTCTTGGTAAACTTGTCTATCCTCTAGTGAATCTATAACCACACGAGGATGTTAGTATTCCTCAAACAAAGGTCATTTAAGTCCATTTATATCAATGATGCATAACACATAATAAATAATGCAAAACAATACACTCTACCAATCTTAAGAGCAGAGGTGTCGTCCACATGTAAGCATAAGGCAATTCGTCACTATGTAGCCATGAAATCATAGTTATTTATAGCATATCCCTACCTTGGTGTCTGACTCCGACCCAGATTAGCTCGATTAGTATTAATTAAGTGTGTGTTTAGTCTTAAGAGGGTTTAGTGGTCGTTGGGTTATAATTTGTTACATGCTTCCGCAAGCTATTGATTGTGTGAGTTTGTTCTGTGTTTGTCTTGGGGATCCTCACCGAGGAAACCTGTGGGAACTCACTCGCTTAGTCATAGGCCCAGATTCGAACCTCGGTCCGGGGTCGCGACACTTGGCGCTCTGTTGGTGGTTGATAACTAAGGTCCACACTTGCATACCTATGGCGTAGCATTACACAATCCATGCAACCCATAAGTATATTTACTTCAACGTCATTTATTCTTGATCGTATTTAACTTTATTGGTGAGTCTTGGTTTTGTGCTGTCTGGGATCTGCGCCGACATCCTAACTTCAGCTTGGGTACCTACTGGTGATAAAAAGGGAAGAACTAGACAATAATAAGAGATTCACTAACTAACCATTTTAGCCTTGTAGACTTGGACCGTAATTGGTTGTTAAGGCTTGGAACTTTAAGCCACATTGAGGATGACTTTATTTTTTAGTTTATTGAGCCTAACCTGGGGAGACCTAGTCTCTTATAGAGTTAAGTTGGACTACTTTTGAACTCGTCTGATCGAACCACTTCTTGGGCTGAGCCAACCTTCTTTTGGGTCAGTTTGAGATTTGTGGGACTGTAGTTGGTTACGAGCAATTATCTATCAATGGTTGTTATCGTCCAAACGATTCTTATCCTATCTACCTATGTGGATAAAATACCATAACACCGAGATTAAGGAAAACCACGGTAACAGTACCAGCTGTTTGCCTTGATCTCGGTAAACACAACTCGGCAGCTCGGTAAAGAGTGTTGGCTCAACGGGTATCAAGTTTGCAGCCCGGCAGCTCAGTAAAGAGTGTCAGCTTGGCAGAGTATTAGCTTGGCGAGAACATTCCTGGTCTCGGTAAAGGTACTGAAGGCCGGAAGTGGGTCATCGCACTCCTATGAGAAGTACGGGTGTGCTCTGACAGATAGGGTGGCGCATTATAGAGATAAGAAGTTGGCTTTATCATCCCATCGCATCAACTGTCCAAGGGGATAGAAGCTTCCGATGGGATGTTCCCTTTTTACCTACCACTGGGTGTCAGGGAAGGCCTGATGGGACTTCACCCCACCTACCCCCACTCACCAAGAGAATGAACGAGGAATCCATCTACAAATACATATGGGATCAGCCCCATGAAGGTACGCAACACACAATACGTAAAACACATGCACAAACTCTCTTCTTTTCTCCACTCATCTCCTGCTTAGTTTCGAGAACTAACTTAGTCATCGGAGTGCCTTCAGCTGACAGCAGCTAGGGCCTCTGACCCCAGCTCCTTTCCTTTCCTTTCAGGTCTCCGGCGTTCGATCTTTCCCGACCATCAAGTTCTACTTCCTCCTTCTGTGGATAAAATACCATAACACCGAGATTAAAGAAAACCACGGTAAGAGTACCAGCTGTTTGCCTTGATCTCGGTAAACACAACTCGGCAGCTCAGCAGCTCGGAAAAGAGTGTCAGCTCGACAAAGTATTAGCTCGGCTAGAACATTCCTGGTCTCGGTAAAGGTACTGAAGGCCGGAAGTGGGCCAATGCACTCCTATGAGAAGTATGGGCGTGCTCTGATAGATAAGGTGGCGCATTATGGAGATAAGAAGTTGACTTTATCATCCCATCGCGTCAACTGTCCAAGGGGATGAAAGCTTTCGACTGGATGTTCTCTTTTTACCTACCACTGGGTGTCAGGGTAAGGCCCGATGGGACTTTACCCCACCTACCCCCACTCACCAAGAGAATGAACGAGGAATCCATTTACAAATACACATGAGATCAGCCCCATGAAGGTACATGACACAGTACGTAAAACACATGCACAAACTCTCTTCTTTTCTCCACTCATCTCCTGCTTAGTCTCAAGAACTAACTTAGGCATTGGAGTGCCTTCGGCTGACAACAGCCAAGGCCTCTAACCCCAACTCCTTTCCTTCCCTTTCAGGTCTCCGGCGTTCGGTCTTTCCCAATCATCAAGCTCTTCTTCCTCCTTGTGTGGATAAAATACCATAACACCGAGATTAAGCAAAACAACAGTAACAGTACTAGCTGTTTTCCTTGATTTCGGTAAACACAACTCGGCAGCTCAGAAAAGAGTGTCAGCTCAACAGGTATCAACTCAGCAGCTCGGCAGCTCGGTGAAAAGTGTCAGCTCGGCAGAGTATTAGCTCGGTGAGAACATTCCTGGTCTCGGTAAAGGTACTGAAGGCCGGAAGTGGGCCATCGCACTCCTATGAGAAGTACGGGCGTGCTCTGACAGATAGGGTGGCACATTATGGAGATAAGAAGTTGGCTTTATCATCCCATCGCGTCAACTGTCCAAGGGGATGGAAGCTTCTGATGGGATGTACCCTTTTTACATATCACTGGGTGTCAGGGTAAGGCCCGATGAGACTTTACCCCCACCTACTCCCACTCACTAAGAGAATGAACGAGGAATTCATCTACAAATACACATGGGATCAGCCCCATGAAGGTACGCGATACACAATACGTAAAACACATGCACAAACTCTCTTCTTTTCTCCACTCATCTCCTGCTTAGTCTCGAGAACTAACTCAGGCATCGGAGTGCCTTTGGCTGACGGCAGCCAGGGCCTCTGACCCCAGCTCCTTTCCTTCCTTTTCAGGTCTCCGGCGTTTGGTCTTTCCCGATCATCAAGCTCTACTTCCTCCTAATTAAGTGGGTGTCGTTTTTGGCACCTACACTACCTCTCTTCCAAAATCTTTCGAATACGTCATCTCAAATCTCCCAATGTCAAAATATATTCCCATGTGGGTCAGCGAATAGACATAGTCAAGACATTCACAGGAAGATAGCCCACTCATGTGGGAAAGAAGCCCGTATATACAGGAAGGAAGCCCACACAAGTGGGAAGGAAGCCTACAGACGCGAAAAGAGGTGGCATACTTAGGATTCAAATCTTGAGCATCCAGGTGAGAGCTACCGGATAAGGAGCCCACCGTGTTCACACGTTAAATGAGAGATTAGTGACATTATGAAGCCACAAGTCTAATGTGACCCACCATACATTTAATTGTTGGATCGTTGTTAATTACTATAGTTATCAAACCTTGAGCTCATATGCTTTGAACTAAAAGCTGATACAATAGATTGGTTTATGCATTATAATTCATGGACACTCAATTTGAGGTCATGTTATATACGACACATTTACAGTGGTGGACTTGTCACAATTTGTGAGTTCGTTGGGTTTTAGGGATTCTAAGATTCATGGATCATGATGACTGAAGAGCTGAAGTCTTGCCTGAAACGGTGATTACTATTGGTAGGCTCAACTCATGGAAACAAGAACAGGAGCATACAACATCCGATTGTCAAGATAATAATTAAAAGATAGTTAACTTAGGGAGACTTCTTCTAGTTTTGGAAACCAGTACAATTAAATAGCACTTTTTCCAAGTGACCAAACCTGGCATAAGGGTCGGTAATGAATTTTCAATCTCCACCTATGATAAAGTGAGACCCATGATGAAAGGCAGGGTCTACCTCCCTCACTCAAGGGCTATCTTATTTGATCTGAGGTCTACTTCTGCATCCAAAGCTCTCTCACCTCATCAGAAATCTACTTCCCTCACCAGAGGGTTGAGTCCCAGCCCCATAAGCTGGTTACCAAAAAGAAAAGAGAAAAAAGGTAGGGAACCAAAATTCGGAACGGCTCATGAAAAGAAATCACCATAGCAGAATAAGATACACCAAAAGAATGACAGATAAGAGATGCTATTGATACTATTTAGGCCTTGTTTGGCTGCATTAAAATACATAGGTGATCAAATCTAAATGAAGATCAAAATTGAATGTCCAAAAACGAGTATCAAATATCATCTTCTTTTGATTCTATTTTTTAAAAGAAAATATTATTTGATGTTCATTTTTTTAAATTCACCATTAATATTTGTTTTTAACTAGCCTATGTATTCAATTTTCTTTGTATTCTCTTGCAACGAGTGAGACCTAACTCTTGTTTATAGCGCCCGCCCCCACCCCCGCCCTCCACATTTTTTATTATTTGAATTACCCTAAAGTCGCAATTAATTTATTCTTTGGTACTACTAATTACTGGTAAATCAAGTTAAAGACTATAGATTTTTACATACATGGCTGTTTTGAAAATCTGAGTTCCAAGGAGATAAATGAAACCTTTTGTTGCTTGTAAGTTTGTAGGTCCCTTCTTTGAAAAAAGAAAAAAAGAAAAGAAAAGAAAGAAAAGAAAAGAGAACAAAAGAGCAACCAAACCCACCAATACGATTGTACTTAAAATATAGAGTGAAAAGAGAGTTTGTAAAAATTATTTCCTGAAATGACCAAGCCACTTGAAATTTTTAAATATGACAATTTCCACTATGACAAAGATGTCACATGACATTTATGGAACCACTAATCAACCCTGTCACTAGAACACCCATAGGCATAGGGTGTCACTGCCTTGGTTGACCGCCTATTTGAGCAGTAATGCATGAACTTGTTAACAAGAAGTAACTTAGACATTTGGCAATTTTCTCTTATGCATTGTTTACCATTCATTGGTGCGATCATCACGCGGGATCTGATGAAGTCCAGAGGATCATGCCTTTCCTGACAGTCCTCATGCTCACTGTCGTAGGGTTTTAGTGTATAGGAGAAAATCTTCCGCATCAACATACGTATTGAGTTGTCTTTTGTGTGGATCTTCGTTGATACTTCTATTGAGAATATGTCAAATAAAGTGATTCCTTACCTTCATGTGCTCATGGCTTGGATGATAGACTCGGTTCGTTGTCCAATGCAAGGTGCTTTGTGTGGATCTTCAATGATACTTTCATTGAGAATATCTCAAATAAAGTGATACCATACCTTCATGGGCATGGGTGATAGACTCGATTCTTTGTCAAATGCAAGTGCAAGGTGCTTTGATATCAATATAGATGCATAGCTTATCTAGCTCCAAATCAAGCTGTCTAACTAGACCTACGACTAAATAGATTTTTTTACGATTTTGGTAGTCCCCAAATACTATGTGTAGGTGGTAAAAACGACACCTACTTAATTAGGAGGAAGTAGAACTTGATGATCGGGATAGACCGAACGCCAGAGACCTAAAAGGGAAGGAAAGGAGCTTGGATCAGAGGCCTTGGTTGCCGTCAGCTGAAGGCACTCCGATGCCTGAGTTAGTTCTGGAAACTAAGCAGGGAAAGAGTGGAGAAAAGAGGAGAGTTGGTGCAAGAGTTTGGATATTGTATGATGTGTACCTTCATGGGGCTGATCCCGTGTGTATTTGTAGATGATTCCTCGTTCATTCTCTTTGTGAGTGGGGGTAGGTGGGGTAAGGTCCCATCGGGCCTTACCCTGACACCCAATGGTAGGTAAAAAGGAAACATCCCATCAGAAGCTTCCATGCCCTTGGACAACTGACATGATGGAATGATCAAGCCAACTTCTTATCTCTATAAATGAGTCACCCTATTTTGTCAGAGCACGCCCGTACTTCTCATAAGAGTGCAATGGCTCACTCCCAGCCATCAGTACCTTTACCGAGACCAGGAATGGTATTGCTGAGCTAGTACCTTGCCGAGCTGGTACTCACGCTGAGCTGCCGAACTGATACCCGTTGAGCTGGCACTTTATACCGAGCTGCCAAGCTACTGAGTTGTGTTTACCGAGACCAAGGTAAACAACTGGTACTGTTACCGTTGTTTTCCTTAATCTCGGTGCTATGGTATTTTATCCGCACAATTGCCCCCTAGCTTTTGGCCCCTAAGAGTTCTCTAACTCGCGAAGGTCGAAAGCTAATTGATACTGCCCAGTTGGTATTGCTACCGAGCTGAAGATGGTTGCCGAGCAGAAGCTGTCGTCCCGGCATTGTTGCAGAAACGCAGAAAAGGAGTACCGTGATGGTGGAGTCTTGGTTCGGAGAGGGAGTCCTTCCTTATCCCGATGACGGTAGCTGACGTCCGGTCCTTATCAAGATGTGCCCCTTCGTCTGCCCGAGGCATTTAATAGTCTTCGGGGAATTCGCTGCTAGTGCCACGCGTCGTCCCTTCGGCTGTCACGCAATCGTTTCGAAGGGACATTAGGGTTGCTCGAGGTGATGCCTCATAAAGGTGATTTAGGAAGTCGAAACGGCGCCTCTAAACCCTTATAAATCAGGGCGTCATCTTCGTCTTGGCCTTCTTGTTCTTCTGCGCCTATTCTGGAAGAAATTTCTTCTGCTGTTGAAGAGGACCTTGCTGCCTGTAAGTCGCCATTGCCTTGCTCTGCGCATACTCCTTCCTAGGGTTCCCTTGCTTTCTGTTTTCCCCTGTCCTTTCCAAGTTCTGAAAAATGGGAGTTTACAGGCATATGCTAGAAGACCCACATGCCATAGCTGTCTTTAGGGCCCAGTACAAGATCCCAGCCAACGTAGAGGTTAGGCTGGATAACCGCGAAGACCCCTTTGACGACCTTGTCATCCACGACGGCTGGATGCCGTTTTGGCTTGTGACCGTGGTAGAAGGGGGGGGGGGTCCGGTTCCCCCTCCATCCGCTCCTGAGGGACTGTCTCTGGAGTGGAATCTCTACCCTGTCAACTGATGCCGAATGGCTTCAAAATCATCATGGGGTAGTAGAGCTAAATAGGATCCTAGGGATCAACCTCGGTGTCTTGGACATCGAGGATGTGTATGATCTTTGCAAATTCGGAGATGGAAATAGCTACTACCTTTGGGTAAGGGCCAAACGATCCAGCTTCGTCACCGCGCTGGAAGACTCCTATCGGTATGCGGGAGACAACCGAATTTTCATCAAGGGAGAATGGGAGTTCGGTGAGTCGGAGGCGTCAAGATCAATCCGGATCCCATGTCGCCTGGGGACCCCTTCAAGTAAAGACCGAGATTCTTCAGTTTTCTTTTCTCTTTTGTCTCCATAACTGCTGGACTAATGTTTCTTTTTGTTACGCAGATTTTAGCTAGAGAAGACAGACGGCCAAGAGAAATGGTTGGGTGAGAAACACTGCCTGGCTTGAACGAGTGAGAAACTATCACGGGCATCACACCCGAGTTGCTTGGTCGTTGCTGGGGTACGTGCCAAGATATCGCTATTTCAAAACTAAGAGGAGGGTGACCGGGATAGACTTGTTGCTCTTTGGAGAAGGCACGAGCATGGAGCAAGTGACCGTTGCAGTTCCTACTGGGCGTTTGATCCAGTCCGGCAACCGGGCTTCAGCGTCTAGCTCGGACTCGGAGCCTGCCGAGACCGCTGCAGCGGCAGCCGCAGCCGGGACCTCTTCGCAGCCGAGGAGGAGAGTTGCTGCATCTTCCAGCTCGGAGGAAGGAGAGGGGAGGATGTTGCGCCGACGTCGTCAACGCTTCGTGGCGGAAGACCTGGAGACCTTGGTTTTCGGGGACGTCGGCGGTGAGGCCTCAGATGTCCCCCAGCATGTTGGCGATGCCCTGGCTTCACCGCCTCCTGCTGCTGCCGCCGAGACCACCTCCGCCCCCTGTCTCCGGCCGCCATCGTCGTCGATGACTCACCCCCTAGATTTTCTCTAAGGGCAGGAGGTCGGGAGCGTCCCGCCGAGGTCAAAGAGGAGGGACGGCCAGAGAAGAGGCCTAGGACTGAGGTCTCGCCCAGTCCTCCCGCATCGCCACCGCCCAGTCTTCTTGCACCGCCACCCCTCATTGAGGAAGCACCCTAGTCCCCTCCGCCGGTCATAAGGAGACCGGACATTGAGGGTATGCTTGGGAGGCCGTTGGTCGTGACGGACCGGGCAGGTAGTAACCCCTTGGTCATTATCGAACTAGGGCGAACATGCGCCCTCCCTGTGGACATGAAGAGATGGGAAAGGATGGACGACGAGTCGCTGCTGGTCTCAACAATGCGATTGGTGATTTTAGTGAATATCTGGCAAAAATCCTTCAAAGTGTTTGATTTCGGCATCTATTTTATGACGCTTGTTTTTCTTCCATAGGTGATCCAAAACTGCTAGGTCAGCATGAAGAGGTTGGAGAGAACGGAGACCAGGGCAGCCGAGTGGGCGGTAGAGAAGGGGGAGTTGCGGAAGGCCTTGGAGGCCAAGGATGAGCTGTTGAAGGAGGTGGCGAGCAAGAAAGCCAGTCTTGCCGCTAACCTCGAGCAGGCTCAGGCCGAGACGGGGCTGCTAAGGGAGGAAGCGAAGGAGGGGGCGATCCAGAGCGCCAGTCTTGCCGCTGACCTCGACAAGGCCCTGGCCGAAGTGGAGGAGTTGGAGGCTGACGCGCATAATTTGAGAAGGGCTAATACTGACCTGGTTACCGAGAGGAATCTGGCGTGGACCTAGTTGGAAGCGGCCCTGGAGGCGAAGGCAGCCGAACTCGAGTCTGCTTTGGCGAAGCAGAAGGCCGAACTCGAGGAAAAGTATGGGGTTGAGTTCGACGCTGCTATGGAAGAAGGGATACAGGAATTGACCGCGAACTAGAAAGCGCAGTTGCAGCAGATCTGGGATCGAGCCTGGGTACTTGGATGGAAGGCCGCCTTGACGAAGGTCAAGGTTCCTGAGGATGATCCTGCTTTTAGGAATCCTCCCAAGTTTCCTAGTTTGGGCTCTGTCGCCTCTTCCAGTGCTGATTCGCCTTCTGCCCCTGAGGAGCCTCCCAAAGTTCCTTCAGCAGTGGAGGCTGCGCACGAAGCCTGCCCGGTCACCTCCGAAGCTGCTCTTACCGACTCCGAAGCTGGCCTGCCCGAGACTGAAGTTCTTTAGGGGATTGACTACAACATGGAAGCTGTAGCCCCTTGAATTTTTTATTTTTGTATTTTCTCCATTGTATTTTTCTTTTATTTGATGCAACAAAACTTTTATCAATGGAACAACTTTCTTCTCATATTCTGGCTGAAAATTGTTTCTTCAACGTTTGTCTGATGGAATGGCTGTATGATGTGTCTGCTTTTCGCCAAGTAGTTGGTCTTGGTAACCGAACTCGTTGTAAGCCTAAAATTTGACTTTAGCTGTAAGTAAATGAGCTCGGTTCAGTAACAGGAATCCCAGGAACCTGCACCCTTAGCCACTGAAAGGACGAACTGATCCAGACTTTTGACTCGACGTTAAGGAACCCACCTCGGTTCTCTAACCCAAGGTGTCCCCAGGCGCCGAAGTCGATGCCTTGGAATATTTTTAGCTCTTTTCATTCTCCGAGGTAGAGTACTTAGTCCTGTAACCAAGTGTACCTCCGAGCGTTGGCTTTGCTGCCGCACTGTAGCTAGTGCTATCACCGAGCCCAAAGAAGCTGACACTATTGCCAAGCTGTAGCTGGTGCTATCACCAAGCTGGGGTGGCTTGTACTCTTACTGAGCCGGGGCTGGTGTTGTCACCGAGCCCAAAGAAGTTGGCACTGGTGCTATCACCGAGTTGGGGTGGTTGGTACTGTTACCGAGCCAGGGCTGGTACTGTTATCGAGCCCAGTGAAGCTGGCACTATTGCCAAGCTGTAGCTGGTGCTATCACCGAGTTAGATAACTTGAAGCATTTTGAAAGAGACAGATTCATTCCAAAAGAATGCATTTTCATTGATATTTGAACTTTTGAATACATTTTCAGAAGTAGTACTTCTTGAGGTGCATCGCATTCCATGGCCGTGGTAGCTCTTTACCCTCCATGTCCTCAAGTCTGTACGCTGATCATCCAGCGGCTGAGAGCACTTTGAATGGTCCGTGCTAGTTAGGTGGCAGGTTGCCTTTGTTTGGGTTTCTGTCTCCGGGGAGTGTTTTCTTCAGGACCAGTTCTCCTACCGCGAACCCTCTTTCTCTGACCTTCTAGTTGTAGCCCCTAGCCAACTGCTACTGCTAGGCGGCTAGGCGGATGGCTGCTGCTTCTCTTCGTTCCTCGACGAGGTCCAGTTCTCGGGCCAGGTTTAGATCATTCAATTCTTGGTCGCAGAGCTCCGATCTCAAGGTTGGGAGGCCGACCTCAAGAGGAATGACTGCTTCCATGTCGTAGGCTAGGGAAAAAGGTGTAGACGAGGTGGAGCATCTTGGAGTCATCCTGTACTCCCATAGAACACTTGGAAGTTCTTCCGCCCACCTTCCTGTGGCTCGGTTGAGTCTTTTCTTGAGCCCATCGAGGATCACCTTGTTTGAGATCTCAGCCTGGCCATTGCTTTATGGGTATGCCGGGGTGGAGTAAACATTCCTAATGCCAAGCTCCTGGCAGAAGTTCTTGAAGAAATTGGAATCGAATTGAGTCCCATTATTCGAGATGAGAGTTCATGGGATCCCAAATCTTGTAATGATGTTCTTCCACACAAAGTTCTTCGTGTCCTGCTCGGTGATGGAGGACAGAGGCTCGGCTTCGATCCACTTGGTGAAATAATCGTAGCCACCTCTTATTCCCCGGAGTCCGGTGGAGTGGTCCTACAAGATCCAAGCCCCACTGAGTGAAGGGCCACAGACTGGAGAGTGGGTTGAGATCCTGCGCTGGCTGGTGGAGGGAGTGTGAGAACTTCTGGCACTTTACACATTTTTTGGCGTAGAGTTGGGCGTCCTTTTGCATGTAGGGCCACCAGTATCCTTGACTGATAGCTCGGTAAGTCAGTGGCCGACCTCCAATGTGACTGCCGCAGATTCCCTCATGAATTTCATAGAGGAAGTCTTCGACCTTGCTTAGATGGACGCTTTGAAGATAGGGCCCGGTGAACAACTTCCAGTAGAGCTTGCCATCTGGGGAGAGCCAGAACCGGGCTGTTTTCAGCCTTATCTTGCGAGCTTCTGTTTTGTCTTCGGGCAGTTGGTCGTCTCTCAGGTAGGCAGTGATTGGGTCCATCCAACTCGGACCGAAATTGACACACATGAGCTGCCGAGGTCGCTGGAGTTCAATGCTTGGCTCCTGTAGAGTCTCCACTTCGACAATTCTTCTGTTCCCGGCCTCAAGAGCCGATGCGAGGCTGGCGAGGGCGTCAGTATGAGAATTGGACTCTCTGCCGATCTACTGGACTTCGGCTCTTTCAAACTGGGAGAGGAGTTCCTTCGTATGAGCTATATAAGCCACTATCCTGTCATCGCGGGCTTGGTAATCTCTGCTGAGCTGGCTCGTCACCAGTTGGGAATCGCTGAAGACCACCAGATGCCGAGCTTGTAGGATTTTGGCGTTGTTCAGTCCGGCGATGAAGGCTTCGTACTCTGCTACATTATTGGACGCCTTGAAGTCAAGTGTTAGGGCTTGCTCGATGACAAGGCCCTCGGAGATTGGAGGACTATGCCAGCGCCAGCCCTTTTGGACGTTGAGGATCCATCGACGAAGACTTTCCAGGCTGAGACAAGGAACTGTTTCCAGGACTGCTCTTGTTTCGTCTCAGTGACTGCCTCCATA
Organism: Persea americana; assembly: GCA_029852735.1. Taxonomy (NCBI): domain Eukaryota; kingdom Viridiplantae; phylum Streptophyta; class Magnoliopsida; order Laurales; family Lauraceae; genus Persea; species Persea americana. The sequence goes on from CM056813.1 coordinate 42,131,675, forward strand.
TCCTTATTGCCCCCCAGTTCGGTGTCGAGCAGGGTCGGTGCCGAACTTGGAAAGGTGAATCTACAATGAAGTCGGCCAAAACTTGGGCTTTAATGACCGTTCTGGGCTGATACTTGATATCATATTGCCCTAATTCGATAGCCCATTTTGAGATTCTGTCGGAGAAGTCCGCCTTTCGGAAGAGAGTCTTGAGTGGATGTTCTGTAACAACCATGATCGTATATGTTTGGAAGTAGTGAGAGAGTTTGCGGGAGGCATTGACTAGTGCTAGGGCAAGTTTCTTTAGCTGCAAGTACCGGGTCTTAGCATCGAGGAGGATTTTGCTCGTGTAGTAAATAGGCCTCTATTGGCCGTTTTCCTCTCTGACGAGTACTGAGCTCACTGTGTGATCCGAGACCGCCAGGTACAAGTCCAGCACTTCGCCTTGGGTTGGAGTTGACAGCAACGGTGGTGAAGAGAGATAGTGCTTGAGCTGCTGCAGGGCTTGGTTGCAGTCCAGCGTCCATTGGAACTTGGAGCCTTTCCACAGAAGATGAAAGAAAGGTCTGCATTTATCGGAAGCTCGGCTGATGAAAAGGTTGAGCGCGGTAGCCATGCCGGTTAGTCTTTGAACTTGCTTTGCCGAGGTCGGACTTTGCACCTCTTGGATCGCCGTGATCTTGTCTGGGTTTGCTTCAATCCCTTTCCTTATGACCAGGCTCCACAATAATTTGCCGGAGCCGACACCGAATGCACATTTAGATGCGTTCAGCTTCAACTGGAACTATCGGAGGATATCAAATATTTGACTGAGGCCGGCCAAGTGGTCCTATGACCTTTTAGACTTGACAACCATGTCGTCGATATAAACTTCCACCGTTTTGCCGAGCTGAGCTTGAAACATCTTGGTGACCAGCCGCTGGTACGTCTCTCCTACGTTCTTTAACCTGAAGGGCATTACTTTGTAGCAATAGATGCCCCAGGGTCTGATGAAGGTTGTCTTTTCCTGGTTTGACTCGGACAGTGGGATTTGATGGTAACCCCGGTAAGCATCTAGGAAACTCATCCGGTCGTGTCCGGTGGTGGCATCAATCAGCTGGTCGATCTTCGAAAGAGGGAAGCTATCATTGGGGCAGGCCTTGTTGAGGTCGGTGAAATCTACGCAGACCCTCCACTTCCCGTTCTTCTTCTTGACCACTACCGTGTTGGCCAGCCACTCTGGATAGTGGACCTCTATGATCGCCTGGGCTTCAAGTAGCTTCTGGACCTCCTCAATCACGGCCTTAGTTTGTGGGATCCTCGTCCTGCGTGCTTTATGGAACACGGGTTTGTGCTTGGGGCCCACATTCAGCTTATGGCACATGACTTCGGGGTCGATGCTAGGCATCTCATACGGAGTCCATGCAAAGACCTCTTTGTTCTTTAACAGGAGGTCGAGCAGCTCGGTCTTCTCGGGCTCGGGGAGCTGACTTCCCACTAGAAAAACTATGTCGGGGTCGGCAGGATCGAGCCTGACCTCGGTGAGATCTTCAATGCTCTTCTGCATTGGAGCCCGGCCAACATCCCCGAGCTCGGCTTCTTTGTCCAGCTCGGCCATGTGGACTTGTGAGGATTCGACTTCACCGGGCAGCACGGCCATCAAGCACTGTTTGGCCATGTGCTGGTCGCCTCTAACTGTGACCATTTCTATTTGGCCGGACTGGTTCTCTAGAGGAAACTTGAGCTTCTGAGGCGGGTGGAGGGCACGGCTTCCATGCTGTGCAGCCAAGTCCTCCCCATTATTACATTGTACGGGGACGGGACGTCGACCACCAGGAAGTCGGCCTGCTTGGAGGCTCCTCCTACTTGGACTCTGAGGGAAATTCTGCCCTTGAGTACACGGGCTTCGAGTTGAAGCCTACCAGAGGGATACGGGTCGCCTGGAGAGCCTCATCCTTGAGTCCCATCTTCTTGAAGCAGTCATAATAGAAGATCTCCGACAAGCTCCCGGGGTCTATCAGGACTCTCTGAACCGAGAAGTTTTTCAGCTTCAGGGTGAGAACTAGAGGGTCGTTGTGGGGGAGCGCGACGCCATCTAGGTCCCTATCTGAGAACCAGATTTTGGGCCCCTCTGTCCGCGCTTTCTTTGCAGCAGGTTCCAGCTCGGCAGTCATCACCTGGTTCTGGTGGGAGGCCCTCCTGGCCTTGGCTCGGGCTTGGGAGCTCCCCTTTGGTGGAGGGGCAAGGTGGATGACATTGATGATGCCCTCTGGTTCATCCCTGTCATTGCCGTCTTCATTTCGGTGGCAAGGTCGGCTGTTGTCCCTGCCCTCTTCCTTGACATGGTCCCACAAGTGCTCGTCCTTCATGAGATTTTCGAGGTGGGCCTTGAAGGCCTTGCAGTCCTCGGTTCTGTGCCCATTCTGCTTGTGGTAAGCACAGAACTTGTTCTGATCTCGGGAGGACGAGTCGCCCTTCATCGGTTGCGACCACTTGAAGAAGGGCTGCGTCTTGATCTTGCTGAGGAGTTTGTAGATCGGCTCCTTAAAGACTGTGTTCACAGCTTTATAGGTGGTGGCTTGACACTTGGACTTCCTGCCGTCCCCCGAGGTGGTGACCGAGGCTGCTGCCGAGGTGGACAGGGCCCTTTGCCGGTCAGAGGACGGGGCCCTGTGCCGGTCTGACTCCTCCCTCATGGAGGATCTTTTGTCCTTCTTGGATGGTCGGTCCTCCTGGTAGAGGCCAAAGTTCTCCCAGCCTCGAGCCTTGTCTTCTTCTGCCCTGATGAATCGGTTTGCCCGGGCCATTAGAGCTTGCATTGTGACCACGGGGAACATGACCAGATTCGGCCGCAGCTCTATGCATGGCCGCAGAGCCTGCTAGAAGGACTTTACAGCCACTTCGTCAGAAGAGCCTTCGATATGACTATAGACCATCCAGAATTGTCTGGCGAACTGCGTGACATTCTCATCCTGCCGCATCCTGAGGGCCATAAGGTTGGTGTCCGTCTTCGGGATGACCCTATGGGCCTGGAACTTCTCCAGGAAGGAGTTCTGGAGCTGCCACCAGCTTGAGATGGAGCCCTCGGGGAGCGAGCAGAACCACCACAGGGGGAGGTCTACCAAACTGGAGGAAAAGACTTGACAGTTCAGGGAGTCCTCGTCACCCCACACCGACATCCTTTGGATGAAGTGTCGGAGGTGCGCTGCAGGGTCCGAGGTTCCATTGTAAAGGACGAACCTCGGGATGCTAAACTTCTCTGGGAGGGAGAACTTTCTGATCTCCTGGGAGAAAGGAGATGCGCCGAGTTCGTCAGCCTCGAAGGTGTTGTACTGATCTCGGGCGATTCTAACGGTCTCCATATTCTGCTGAATGGTCTGCTTGATATGTTGGGCAAGCCATTGCTTCAAGTCGTCCTCGTCCTCCGCCTTTTGATGCTGCTTCTTGGGGCCTTCGTACAGATGGCTGCTGTTGGAGCCTTCGTCGTAGACCCGATCACGCCTCTTGTTATTGAGGACATGCCTCAGATCTTGCTCGACCGATGGAGGAGCGTGGTCGTGCTTGGGTGGTGGACTCGAAGCATGGCTGCATCTGGGAGGTGGGCTCGGAGCCCTTCTCCTCTACCAGAGCTACCGCTGGAGTTGACGGATGAGCTCGTCCTGCTCCTGGATAACAAGGTTTTGGGCCCTGATATCCTCCAGGAGTGGGTCTTCGTTGTCGTCGGGATTGGCCTGGTGATGGGACTGAGACTTGGCTAGTACCGACACCTCGCCTAGCTTGGCGAAAGATTTTTCACCTCGCTTGGTATGCTCTTTACTCTGGCGGGGTTGTTCCATTGGTGGAATGTCTCGACGGGAAGGTATTGTCACTCCTCTTGACGTCGAGCCCGAACGGGTCACCACAAATTCTTCGACGCTGGGCGCGCCAGACCTTCCTCCGGATCTCCTTTGTCGAGGAGGTGGAGGTGGTAGATTCTGTACCAGTACAGGCTGTAGGGATGGGCCCTTGCCCTTGGATGATCCTTCACCGTTTCTGGTCTTTAGAGGCATGGTTTTAGTAGATTTTGTTCAGTCGATTTCCACAGATGGCGCCAACTGTAGGTGGTAAAAACGACACCCACTTAATTAGGAGGAAGTAGAACTTGATGATCGGGAAAGACCGAACGCCAGAGAGCTAAAAGGGAAGGAAAGGAGCTTGGGTCAGAGGCCCTGGCTGCCATCAGCCGAAGGCACTTCGATGCCTGAGTTAGTTCTGGAAACTAAGCAGGGAAAGAGTGGAGAAAAGAGGAGAGTTGGCGCAAGAGTTTGGATATTGTATGTTGCGTACCTTCACGGGACTGATCCCATGTGTATTTGTAGATGATTCCTCGTTCATTCTCTTTGTGAGTGGGGGTAGGTGGGGTAAGGTCCCATCGGGCCTTACCCTGACACCCAATGATAGATAAAAAGGGAACATCCCATCAGAAGCTTCTATGCCCTTGGACAGCTGACGTGATGGAATGATCAAGCCAACTTCTTATCTCCATGAATGAGCCACCCTATCTTGTCAGAGCACGCCCGTACTTCTCATAGGAGTACGATGGCCCACTCCCAGCCTTCAGTACCTTTACCGAGACCAGGAATGGTCTCGCTGAGCTAGTACCTTGCCGAGCTGGCACTCACGCCGAGCTGCCGAATTGATACCCGTCAAGTTGGCACTCTATACCGAGCTGCCGAGCTACTGAGTCGTGTTTAGCTAACCATTCCTACCAAAACCTTGAGGCGTTACTAGAGGCAACACAAATATTTTTCAATACTCTCCCTCGCTAGTGGAACCCACTCCCTCATCACTCCCCCTCAGGTCGAACTCGGCCGGGCCACTTTTAGCAATACGCATATTTTTTTTTCTTTTTTTACGCTAAGTCGTTCCTATTGGGAGTTGAACTCACGACCGGTTGGCTTTGATACCATCTGAAAAAAAAAAGAAGATACTGTTTGTAGGAAGGAGATTTGGCTTTCTTGCACGCAAAATATGCCAAGCCGTTTCCTCATAATTTCAATATATAGAAAATAGTTTCATTTTCATACAGATTTGTCTCTTTGACTAGAGACAAGATACAATCAAATCTAATTATACAACCTAGGCCAGCTCTGTGTACAACCCAACCAATCTTGATGTGTCCTAGCTGATCATATATGATTTGCTTAGCAGCATATCTTAGAAGAAATCTTCTTGTAAGATTTCTTGTATTTTGCTGTGTTGTATTCATCTGTTGACGTGGCCAGTCTATTGTGTGAGTTTTTGTTGATGTGTGTGTGGGGACTTGTGTGGGAATCATCTGACTTGTGGTCTTCCTTATCACTCCCCCTTAAGCTGGAGGGCGGTAGTTTATGCACTCCAAGCTTGTCACAACCTTTGTTATGATTCTTTGGAGATTGGTTTTGTAAATATATCAATAATTTGATTGGTAGAACTCACAAATTGAGTAACAAGGGAACCAAGGGCAACCTTTTTCCACACAAAATGGTATTCTATCTCTATATGTTTTGTGCGAGCATGTAGCACTGGAATAACTATGATGAACAATGCACTAATGTTGTTGATAAGTCCTTAAAAATGTAGAATTTCCTCATCATTTTAGAGTAATTAAGGACTTAATCATCAAATCATGGACCATTTTAGTAAAAAATTATGATTTTATGTTTTTGAGCATCAAAGTCTAAATTCGAGTCAAAATTCATCCAAAAATTGCATTTTCACATAAAATCATGAATTTCTCTATTTTTTACATTGAAAGTCACAAATTTCCCATAACTTTTTATTCACACATGAAATGATGAATTTTCTTTGTACCATTGATTTAATTGAAGAAAACTTGATAAAATGGTGACATTTTTTGCATTTATTTAGTGTGAATTAGGCCCGCATCTTGCATAATTCCTTACCTATATGATTAGATTATTCTTTGATCTTTGCTTTTATTTTTGTAGGGAATTTCAAAAATCGGGGCCCACGGAAGAGAATTGATGAATCAAATGCACCATGGACCCACCTTCCTTTGGCATGGATTCTAAGGTAGGGGCGGCCATGGTAGGGTCCGCTCTCATATGCAAGAAAAAAATCAGATTTAATCTTTTGAAGATAAGTTCCAAATTTGTGGGCCATGAGATGATGAGGTGTCCTATCTACTCTCCAACAAATATTGCTTACATGTCATGATGGATGGCTAAGATTCAATTCAAGCCAAACAAAGAAGAAGAAAAATTGCAAAAGAAAATCAAGCCAAGGAGAGGACGTCCATGCATGGTGTGGAGTTAAAATGTTACATATTTTCAAGTGGGGCCTACTTCTATTCCATGTTTGAAATTAATTTCAGATTTGAAGGGATCTTTTCAAGAGAGGAAGTGGGCCCATCTAAGGATATTTTTCCAGCCATGAAGAGTTCAAAAGATTGGAAATCTTGCTAAGCAATCCAAGTTGGAAAAAAATTGAAAGAGTGCAAGATTGTAGCTAAATTTATCTCCTAAAAGATAGGCCTCAAGATTGAAGTTTGCAAACCAAGAATTCTCCCCAAGAAGTGTTGCACGTCCAACACCACTCCAAGGAGATAAAAAAACGTCCAAGAAAGGGGCTGCCCACATGGTTTCAAAATTTGTTTCAAATATGAAATTTCAGATTTGAATTGATTCTTAACCAAAGTGGGACCCAAGAGAGGGAGTTGCATGAGATAAGAATAATCCTATTTTTACTAGGATTGTGAGTCAACCCCTAGAAAATCTCTCAAAAACCCTCCTAATCCTAATCCAACTTGGACCCCACACTACTAATCCTTACCCAACCAAAACCTTGCAACAAAAGCTATCAAAAAGATATAAAAAGAGCCAAAAAGAGGGCTGGACGACACCTAGGATCTCTCCAATCTCTCTTGGATGACCAGCACATCCTTCTCCTTTTTTTTTTTTCACTTTTTTCTCCATCTCTCCTCTACCATCCTCACTCACCCAAGGCTCTTTAAGGCTACCACCACTTGGGCTCCTACGCCGTCGCGCTGCCGCCGTTGCTATCGTCACTCCACCATCGGATCATCCTTGAAATCATCTTCCCTTGCTTGGATTTCAGATCGCGAAACGAGAGCCGGTTGGATCGCCGTTCAAGACCGCGAGTCCCTCTCCTCCGTTTAGTGTTTCTTGTGTCTATGGTAAGGTTGGATGCACTTTATTTTTATTAAAAGAATTTTGTAATGGTTATTTGCTTGTAATGGGTCTTTCATTAATAAATCAAGTTTATGGGGTCTTGGTCTTCACCAATGAGTCAACATTGAATTTTTGTGCGTAGTGACAGTGCGCACTTGGTGCGGTGGTCTTGATTTTTCTTGATAACATTAAGCAAAGTAATTATTGCAAAGTTTTAGAATTAAAATCTAATTTCTTTATTCTCTGATTTTTTTTTATTTTTTTTTATTCTTTATTTTATGCACCTTAACAATTATTGCAATTGGTTGGGCTAATAAATCTTATGGTGATGCAGTGGTTAGATTAAGTTTCTAGATTAGGATTTTAATTTTCTTTGGTTGTAATTAATATTTCAGATTTGTAATTAATTTTTAATTCAATTAGAAAATTTGATTTGTATAGTTTTTTTTTTAGGCTAGAACTAGTTTTTTTTATTAGGACAGGTGTTGCGATAAATAAACTCTCCGTGGATCGATCCGGTTTCACCGGTTATTACTACAATCGCGGCCTTGCACTTGGGGCTACGATCAGTTGTCATAAAACAGAATAGGAGATTGAGAAAGATAAACCTCGATATCTCTTAGGACGTGACATATGATGTGATCAATATCAATCATAAAATACCGCAAGTACACGGGTGTCTTGATGAGACAATGGCAAGAACGGGTCGAGCCCACAAGGAGCTAATTAAAGAAACTTCTAGATTAAGAAAACTAATTAACTACAATCAAGGAAAATTTTGAGTATTTAGAAATAAAATCAAGCAACTAATTTAGAAAGATGAAAAACTACAAATTAATGATAGTGATTAGAGCATAGGAATCCAATAAGCATCCACAAATTATTTATCAAATAATCCTAATTTGTTCCAATTTTTACTTCAAATCAAAGACAAATCAATGTTTTTTATTTGGAAAATCTAACTTTTAAAATCCCTTTTCAATCATAAAGATTCAAAACTCAAGACTTCCTTCATCTCATAAAAGAATAAAAATAATTTAAGAACTACCCATCAAAAGTAAGCATAAACCATCAAAAGATCTAAATCCTAAGCATGGCCTATCAAACCTATGCATGAATAGTCAAAAACCAATTTTTATTTTCAGAATTTAAGAATGGAGATTTACCTAGGGCACGAAGACAAGCCTATTAATCATTAAGCACATAATCATGGAACACAAATTAGAATTACTAAATAAATAAAAAGAAGTTACTTACCTTCATCCATAGCTCCAATCAAGAAAATTAGCCCGCCATTGCAAAGAATGCTTCTTGATTTGTCATTAAAAATTGCATCTTTACAACTTCTCCTTCACAAAAATTCTCCTTCAAAATAAATCCTTGGACATGGCCCAAGGCTACCAAAATAAAAAAAAGAAAATACTAATGGAAAACAAGAAAAGAAAGAAGGGAATTGGAGAGAGGGCTGGATGTGTGTTCTTGCATCCCTTTGTGGGTTGGTTTTATAGATGTTGATGCATCTTTTTTAGAAAAGAATCTCCTCACTTTTAGGACTTGTTTCCTTATTTGGAGAGAATTTGCTACTAAGTGTGGTCTCTTGGGCTTCAAGTCTTGGAAAATTGAACTCCTCAAAAGAATTCTAATGTTGTTAATTTTGAAAACTTTGTGCAATTCCCGTATAGAATTATATCAGATAACTTCCCGAGGTCATATCTCCCTCAATATAGCTTCGATTTATGCGATCTTGGACTCCACGGATATCTACTCGAAAAGAGCTTTCCAACGGTAGGTAGACTGCACCAATCCGACACACACTTTAAGAGTTATGGTCATTTCAATTTGCTGCCCCTGAAAAATCCGGGAATAATTTGCAATTAAGGAAACTTCTATGTTTGGCATGCTATGGGATGTATGGGACCCATGTTGGACGTCCGTGGCATGCTTGGACTCTTTCTTTGCTTGCTTATTTGATTCCCTTTCCATCTTTGAGAATTTCCAATCTTTCCAACTCCACCAAGATGTCAAGATATGTGGGCCTACCATGAAGCGTGTCCCGCCTTTGATCTCTCTCAAATTTCACCAATGCAGGTCCCACTCTTGATTTATCCTACAAAAATAAAATTAAATGATGTCAATAATAATCAAGTGTGAGGAATCTAGATGAACTATACATGGGACCCTACATGCCTAATTAATGCACCAAAAATACCCAACTTTCCAAAAATAGCACATGACGTCAAAATTAGCAGGTATGCATTAGTGAAGCTAAAAGAACTAATTTTTGGGTGATGAATGAGATGAAAATCCCTAATTTCACAAAAGTCACGCAATGTAATGAATTTTGACCAAATTTGACTAAGATTCCAACTTTGATGCTCAAATGCATGAAAACATGAAATTAGGCGTAATTCTATGCAATTAACTTAATTAAGTCCACAAATGCATATGAAATGATGAATGAAAGCTACAATTTTGTGGACTTATCAACATACCCATGTCAACTCAATTGTCGTAGATGCGAGTGCTCAATATTCTTCTTCGGCACAGGACCTAACCACTGTTGTTTGCTTTTTTGTTGTCCAAGAGATGCAATTCGAACTAAGATAAATAGAATATTCAGTTGTTGACCTCCTTGTTTCAAGGCAACCAGCCCAATTCGTATATGAGAATCCATAGAGGTTAAGAGAAGACTAAGTGAAATTCTTATTCCATTGTCAATGGTTCGTTTTAAATATCAAAGGACTCTCTTAACACCACGTTAGTGCTTCAGTGCTGGTTGCTGCATGTATTGATAGACCAGGTTCACCGCATATGACAGATCTGGCTGAGTAAAGGTAATGTACTTAATTAGACCACCTACTATACTTATGTATACTGCTGCATCAATCAATGGTCAAGAATCCGAGTGAATATCATGTTTTTGTGCCAAAGGGGTGTTAATCCCCTTGCTTTGGAACATACTTGTCTTTGCTAGTAACTTATTAATGTAATTAGCTTGGGAGAGAAACAAGTCGTAGCTTCCTAAGGTCTTTAAAGGCAAATTCCAAGCTCAGCTTATTAATTAGTCTTAATAGAATGGATGTGTTATTTCTCCTAATGATGATATCATCAACATACAATAACAATAGTATAGTTCCCTTAGTGCAATGAAGCACAAATAATGTTGAATCGACATTACTACAGAAAAATCCAACATGAAGCAGAAAAAGGCTAAACTGACCAAACCAAGCTCGAGGTGCTTGTTTAAGACCATAAAGGGCATTATTTAGTTTGCAAACATGTTTTGGATATGCGGGATTAGTAAAACCTAGAGGTTGTTCCATGTACCGTTTCTCTAAGAAATTACCCATGGAGAAAAAGTATTTTTAACGTCAAGTTGACGAATGGGCCAATGGGAGATAACTGCCAAGCTGAGAATGTCGTATGAATAGTTGTAGGTTTGACCACTAGACTAAAGGTCTCATGAAATTCTATCCCTTTAATTTCATTGTACCCCTTGGCAACCAAACATGCCTTAAACGATCAACTGATCCATCATATTTTAATTTTGTTTTGAAAACTCATCGTGAGCCAACCACATTCATATCGAGAGTATGAAGCACTAGATTCCGTGTCTCATTTTGGTCCTAATTCTTCCCTCGTGTCAACAACCCACTGGGGTCTGCAACCAAAACCACAATGATGGCTAACACAATGATAGCCAAATAGCTTAAATTTCTTTAACTAACTGTCACGTCCCCGAACCCGATTAGTAATTAAACCGGATCCGGGGTGTGAAATTTAGGGCTAATTAAAAATTTTGCCCTTAATGCCCACGGATCGAAGTCCGCTGTGAGGATTGTATAGTTGCCTCATTGCCATTTAATCAACAGGCTTGTCCAATAAACACATTCATTAAACCTGTAGAGATATCAAAGCAAGTATGCATTTCATTCCATTAAATTCCAAGTTTCAAATAAAACCTATAAAGTTTATAAACATCAGGGCCATCCCAAAAACTTAGGCCCTGGTACAAAAGATATACAAAAGTATGGTGATTACAAAATGTTAAACCAAAAGATGAGACGGAGTGGCACGATGAGAAATATCCCCGTGTTACGCGCGCTAGTGCCGGAAGTGATGACGCTAAGCTACGTCATCGGCACCCCACTCTCGTACCTCGTCCTCCTCCCCCGGTTGAGGATCCTCTGGGATTGCCTCGGCATCCGGGTCGGCGTAGGGGTAGTAGTAGGTGTCCTCTGCACACCATGGGATAAGGTCAACACATGTTGGCAAGAAGATAAGCAATATACATTATTCATAACATGCTTCAAAGGAGAGTAAAGACAAATACGTGATCATAAGATAACAAGGTACAAGCTAGGCAATAAGCATGAATAATACGAGAATCAAATAATAAGATAAGTCCTAGCAAGATAAACAAGAATAACCATCCATGAAATGCAATGCAAGCAAGAGGAGACTCCGAGGATGTCCAAAGCCATCTCCCGGGGATATAAGTGATGTCCGAGCTAACTACAAATACCCAAAGTCCGGCTCTAGGGGGATCCTAGCTCCCGGTCCTAGGAATAGCAGCACGGTCCTAGCCCGCTCCCAGCTATTCACGCCATGGACGCCGTCCAAAGCCGACTGCCCACCCTAGTGTCCGGTATCCGGCCCACTCAAGAATCATCAGACTGCAGCTGGTATGAATGCAAGATGATGGTGATGGTTTGTATACTACACAAGTTCCAAGACAAATACACGTGGATAGGTTTCCAAGTACAAGACAATAAGCCGAGGGCTACTCCAAGTCAAGCCAAGATACAAGTCGAGTCCAAGTTCCATGAGTAGTCCCCTTTCAAGTCTATCCACACGTGTCCGTCAATACAAGGCAAGGTACCTACGGATACACTCTAAGTCCGGTCCAACCCTAATTCTACAAGTTAAATTACAATTATACAAGTAATCGAGATAGAGTGTACAAGGTACGACATACTACGGATACGAGATTCAAGGGTCAAGAATGAAGAACAAGCCAAACCTAAGTCAAGGGTTGTCAACCGTGTACTAAACGTATCCCCAACGGAGGACGTATGGAAAATGAGTCATTGGTGTCCTAGTTTGGCGGCTCATGGTGTACGGAAGTTATTGGGCACCAATCAACTCACTACCACACGCATTCGGCCAAGTAACGTCAATATACGGAAATCCCGGACAACCAACGAAGCACACCAAGCCAATCATGCTCCGTTTCCATTTTCCCTAATTGATCAGGTAAGGGTAGGGTCAAGGGGTCCCACATATAAAGTCAAGACCAATGGCAGAAATCCCATTTTCAGAAACAGTTTTCTGAGCAGGCGGCTAGCCGCCTGGGGTGGGTCGGCTGACCGCTAGGTCGCCGCGTGGTGACCGCCGGGTCACCGCGTGTAGTGCAGACACTACTGGGTTGGAATTTCGTCAGGTCGGCTAGCCGCGCGAGGACCGCTGGGTCACCGCGGGTGAGACAGAACCTGAAGAGGTTCTGTTCTGATTAGGCGGTCAGCCGTGGGCTAACCGCGGGGGTAACCGCGTGAACAAATGTGTCCAGTTTCTGTGTAGGCGGTCAGCCGCTGGCTGACCGCGTGGTGACCGCCCGTGCAGAACATGAAGTTTCTGAAGCTGTTCTCAGTCAGATTTCGAGATACACTTATGGAGCCTCAGTGACTTCACATTCTACACCTGTAACCATGCATATCATGCCACAAAAACACCCATCCATTCCATCTAAGTCCATTAACCTTATTTACTTAATTAACATGTGCAATCCAATGAAACATTAACAAGCTTGGAATTTGGGGACTTCTACTAATTGCATTGCCAAGAATGAAGTAAACATACATGCATGAACAATACATAGAGCTAATCAACTTGCCTTCACCAAAGGAAATGGAAGAGATGGAGATTAGAGAGAGAAACTTTGAGGAGGAGAGCTCCCTACACACTCTAGCTAAACCCACCTTCCAAAACTCTTCTCCTACACCCAATAAACACCAAGGAAGAAGAAAAGAGGGAAGCCATTAACATGCTACCCATTTGCAGCCATGAAAACGAAATGGGGAAGGAAGGAGAAGGGGAAAACTCACCAAATTTATATCAAGAGGTAGAGGAAGGAGAGAGGAAGAAGATGGAGTGCTTGGTCTCTTGGGATGCTTTCAATCCACACTTGCAAGGAGAGAAATGAAGAAGGAGGAAGAAGAAGAAGCTCCAGCAGTTGCAATGAAGAAGAGAAACGAAGGTTAGGGCTGGGTTTAGGGTTTAAATGAGGGTTGGAGGGGAAAAGTCCAAAATGCCCCCTTTTGAGTGAAATGAGAGAAAATCAATTATTTGAGGGACTTCGGGGCGTCAAATCATGACGAGCCAAGAACGAAAGATGACGAGCGCGACGAGATCTTTCCAACGAGCCCAAATTCGGCGAAAACGGGACTTTTCGGAAAAATACCCAATTTTCCTATTAATCACAACCTAACCCCTTATTAAGACTAATCGCACTCGGAATCGAATGAAACTTCGGGAACATCTTTCTAATGACAAAAGAAACTCGCTTAACCACTAAACCCGCCTAATTAGCTAAAATCACAATTAATTAGGCTAATTGCCAATATTAAGAAATTAAACACCCTATTAAGGTCGGGGACCTTACATCCCTTCCCTCTAAAAAGAACATTTGGTCCTCCAAATGCCTAAACATACCTTCTCGGGAAGAAGATGAGGATAGGCTTTCCTGATCTGGTCCCTGAGTTCCCACGTAGCTTCCTCTGGACGATGGTGCTCCCATTGAACCTTGACCCATGGAATGGTCCTCGTCCGCAAAACTGTCTCCTTGGTGTCTATAATCCGCGCGGGCTGCTCCACATAGGATGCGTCGGGCTGAATCTGCAGTGGCTCGTGTGGCAACACGTGAGTGGGATCTGGAATATACTTGCGCAACATCGACACGTGGAACACATTGTGTACACCCGACAACTCTGGCGGCAAGGTAAGTCGATACGCAACGTCACCAATCCTGCTACGAACCTCGAACGGTCCCACATATCTCTTGGAAAGCTTCCCTTTTTGGCCGAATCTGACAACACCACGCATTGGAGAGACCTTGAGAAACACCTTATCACCAACCTGAAACTCTAGTGGCCTTCGTCTCTTATCCGCGTAACTCTTCTGACGGTCACGAGATTCTTTCAAACGCATCTGTACAACCTTGACTTTCTCACTGGAATCACCAACTACAGATGGTCCGTGGAAACTTCGTACTCCTACCTCTTCCCAACACACCGGAGTTCTGCATCTGCGTCCATATAATGCTTCAAACGGTGCCATACCAATGCTAGAATGGTAACCGTTGTTGTAGGAGAATTCACAGAGGGGCAAACTATCATCCCAATCCTTCTTGAAATCCAATACACATGCCCGGAGCATATCCTCTAGAGTTTGAATGGTACGCTCTGACTGTCCGTCCGTCTGAGGGTGGTAAGCTGTGCTGAATCTCAACTGTGTGCCCATGGATGACTGAAGTGTAGTCCAAAACCGAGAGACAAACTTGGTGTCTCGATCGGAAACTATAGATTTAGGCACTCCATGCAATCTAACAATCTCATCATTGTACAACTTGGCCATCTTATCCATGAATTGACCAGTCTTGAATGGTATGAAATGGGCTGACTTGGTCAATCGATCCACGATCACCCATATAGCATCGTTCCCTTTCCTGGTATTTGGCAATCCTGATACAAAATCCATAGTGATGTGCTCCCATTTCCACGTAGGAATATCCAACTGACGAAGTAAACCAGGAGGCTTCTTGTGTTCAGTCTTGATCACCTGACACGTGTAGCACTTGGAAACAAATTCTGCAATTTCCTTCTTCATGTTCATCCACCAATAGTGGTTCTTCAAATTCTGGTACATTTTTGTGCTGCCCGGATGAATAGAGTATCTTGTACGGTGTGCGTCTGTCATCAGTTCTGTCTTTATGTCCTGCACATCTGGCACGCATAACCGGTCTTTGCAATACAAAACCCCCTTAATTAGTCTGAACTCAGGCCTGTCATCTATGTGCTCGATGATACGCTGCAACCCTGGATCATCCTTCTGACATTCCTTAATTCTGTTCATTATCTCTGGTTCCCATGCTGCCATGCTAGCAATCATTACCTTCTCACTGATAGGCCAAACTTCAGCTTCTAAATCTCTAAACTGTTCCATCCATCTCCATTCTGGCACTATACACCCACTGAATGCTGACTTTCTGCTCAAGGCATCTGCTACCACGTTGACTTTTCCAGGGTGGTACTTGATAGGGAAATCGTAATCCTTAATGTACTCCATCCATCTTCGTTGTCTGTTGTTCAACTCATTCTGGGTAAACAGATACTGTAAACTCTTGTGATCGGAGTGCACCTCGAATTTCTCGCCGTATAGGTAGTGTCTCCACATCTTGAGTGCAAGTACAACGGCTGCAAGCTCTAAATCATGGGTGGCGTACTTCTTCTCATGGTCTTTTAATTGCCTCGAGCCATACGCTATCACCTTATCGTTTTGCATAAGAACACAACCCAAACCAACTCCTGATGCGTCTGTGTGAACGACAAATCCTCCACTGCCAGATGGTAAAGCAAGAATGGGAGCTGTGGTCAATCTGGCCTTCAGTTCTTGGAAGCTTCTCTCACATTCCTCGGTCCAAACAAAAGGGACGTTCTTTCGGGTCAACTTCGTAAGAGGGGCTGCCATAGTAGAGAATCCTTTCACAAACCTTCTGTAATAGCCCGCAAGTCCTAGGAAACTGCGAATCTCTGCTGCATTTTGTGGACTTCCCCAGTTGACAACTGCGTCTATCTTCTTGGAATCCACTGCCAATCCCTCCTTGGAAATTACATGACCTAGAAATGACACCTGTTCTAACCAGAATTCGCATTTACTCAGCTTGGCATACAACTGGCTGTCCTTCAGAAGCTGCAATGAAGTCCTCAACTGGTGCTCATGTTCCTCCTTGGACTTGGAATAAACCAATACATCATCGATGAATACCACTACGAACTGGTCGAGGTAGGGAGTGAATATCTTGTTCATTAGGGCCATGAACACTGCTGGTGCATTCGTCAAGCCAAACGGCATCACAAGAAACTCAAAATGGCCATATCTAGTCCGGAACGCTGTCTTAGGAACGTCTTCTCCTCTGACACGTAGCTGATGGTATCCCGAACGTAGATCAATCTTCGAAAAGAACTGGGCTCCCTGTAGCTGATCAAATAACTCATCTATTCTCGGAAGCGGGTACTTGTTCTTGACTGTCACTTGGTTCAATTGCCGGTAGTCGATGCACATCCTCATAGTTCCATCCTTCTTCTTGACAAATAGCACTGGAGCTCCCCATGGTGATACACTGGGCCGGATGAAGCCTTTGTCTAACAGGTCTCCTAGTTGACTCTTCAATTCTTTCAACTCTGCAGGGGCCATTCTATACGGAGCCTTCGAAATCGGTGCTGTACCTGGTAGTAGCTCTATCGTGAAGTCTATCTCCCGCACAGGTGGTAAACCCGGGATCTCCTCCGGAAAAACATCCGGGAACTCGCATACTACCGGAATCTCTTCTATGGGTTTGGACTGCTTGTCCTCCGCGATAAACGCGATGTAACCCTCACATCCGCTCCTCATCAAACGGTCTGCCTTCAGTGCAGAAATCAACCGAGTGGAGGTGGGCTTCTTCGCACCAACGAACTCAACACTACGGTCTACACTACGCAACTTCACGGTCTTGTTGAAACAATCCAACACCGCACGGTTCGCCGCTAACCAGTCCATTCCAAGAATAACATCAAAGTCGGACATCGCCAACACAATCAAACTGGCGGTCAACTGAGTACCCCCAATCTGAACTGTGCACCTAGGATAAACAAAATCACATGCTACCGACCTGCCTACCGGAGTAGCAACTACTAAAACAAACGGCAACATCTCCCTACTCTTCCCAAAATGCAATGCAAATGCCGGTGCAACAAAAGAATGTGTGGAACCTGGATCGAACAAAACTCTAGCATCAAATCCACAAACGGGGAGAGTACCTTCAATGACGTTCTCCGCTGCCTCTGCCTGCTCGTGTGTGATCGCATATGCCCTGCCTAGCTGCCTCGGGCGCTGGTACTGCTGATGTGGCCTCGGCGCGCGATACTGTGGTCGCTGCAATGTCGGAGGTCGCTGCGGAGCCCTATACTGACGAGCCGGAGCACGTGGCTGCGGTGGCTGAGGAGGTCTGACAATAACTTGCTGCTGCTGCTGCTGTTGTGGTGGTCTAACTTGTGCTGGAGGTGCCTGTCTCAACGGCAGCGCAGGACGAGGAGGCCTGGGCGCCGGAGCTGGAAGTGCCGGGGGTGCAACCCCTGTCTTCATCGGGCAATGGCGAACCTTATGCCCGGGATCTCCACAATGATAGCATGCACCGGACTGCTTCCGGCAGTCTCGGGAGTAATGAGCTCCACCACAATGTAAGCACTCTAACCTCTGCTGCGGCTGTCTGAACCTTGGTTCCATTCTCTGTCTCTTGGGCTGCTGAGGAGGAAAAGGAGCAGGAGTAGGAGTAGAAGTAGGTATAAACTGTCCAATAAGCTGTGGCAGCATAGCCATGATCCTCTGCTGCTCTAACGCTATGACACCCTTGAGGGACTCCTCTGCCCAATATGCCTTCTTGACTACTGCATCATACTCTGTCAACTTGCTCTGTTGAACTTGCAATCTGATATCAGGTCTCAGTCCTCTGATAAACCTGCGAACCTTCTCAGAATCTGGCGTGATCAAAGCCGCTGCAAATCTGGACAGGCGGGTAAACTGGATCTCATACTCCTGAACTGGGAGAGTATCCTGTATAAGTGTCTCAAATTCCACTATTTTCTGCTCTATGTAGTGCTCGGGGATGAACCTATCTTGAAACTGTTTGACAAAGGTCTCCCATGCCTTGTCGTCTTCAGCGGTGTCGTATGCACTCTTGACGGTCTTCCACCATCCCTCTGCTGTCCCTCGAAACATATGTGTCGCCAATAGAACTTGCTGCTGACTTGTGCATTTGAACACCTCGAAGATCTTCTCAATCTGCACTGTCCATTCATCTGCCTCTGCGGGATCCTCTACCCCATAGAATTCTGGGGGAAGTCTCTTCATGAACTTTTCAACTAAATCATTGAGATCCCGTTCTTTAGCCCGGGGCTCAGACACTTTCTGCATCACTTCTACCATCTGTGCTTGAAAGGCTATTTGGTCCTCTCTTTGTTTCCTGTCACGTTCGGTCTGCACAGTCTGTGATTGTAGATAAGCATTAAGGAATTGCTGGAATTGGCTATCCGGTATGGGAGGTGTGGAGCCCGATCCTGATGGTGCGCTATTAGCCATTTCACTGCAAGAAAGCATGAGTTAGGTCCTATGTAACCCAAAACTAACAATACAAGGCTATAAGAACATAGGACATGCTACGACAACTAGACTAACGTAAATCCTCACACGCGTCCTATGGTTTCTACAATTTTTACCCTGAGAAACCATCCAATGCTCTGATACCACTCTGTCACGTCCCCGAACCCGATTAGTAATTAAACCGGATCCGGGGTGTGAAATTTAGGGCTAATTAAAAATTTTGCCCTTAATGCCCACGGATCGAAGTCCGCTGTGAGGATTGTATAGTTGCCTCATTGCCATTTAATCAACAGGCTTGTCCAATAAACACATTCATTAAACCTGTAGAGATATCAAAGCAAGTATGCATTTCATTCCATTAAATTCCAAGTTTCAAATAAAACCTATAAAGTTTATAAACATCAGGGCCATCCCAAAAACTTAGGCCCTGGTACAAAAGATATACAAAAGTATGGTGATTACAAAATGTTAAACCAAAAGATGAGACGGAGTGGCACGATGAGAAATATCCCCGTGTTACGCGCGCTAGTGCCGGAAGTGATGACGCTAAGCTACGTCATCGGCACCCCACTCTCGTACCTCGTCCTCCTCCCCCGGTTGAGGATCCTCTGGGATTGCCTCGGCATCCGGGTCGGCGTAGGGGTAGTAGTAGGTGTCCTCTGCACACCATGGGATAAGGTCAACACATGTTGGCAAGAAGATAAGCAATATACATTATTCATAACATGCTTCAAAGGAGAGTAAAGACAAATACGTGATCATAAGATAACAAGGTACAAGCTAGGCAATAAGCATGAATAATACGAGAATCAAATAATAAGATAAGTCCTAGCAAGATAAACAAGAATAACCATCCATGAAATGCAATGCAAGCAAGAGGAGACTCCGAGGATGTCCAAAGCCATCTCCCGGGGGTATAAGTGATGTCCGAGCCAACTACAAATACCCAAAGTCCGGCTCTAGGGGGATCCTAGCTCCCGGTCCTAGGAATAGCAGCACGGTCCTAGCCCGCTCCCAGCTATTCACGCCATGGACGCCGTCCAAAGCCGACTGCCCACCCTAGTGTCCGGTATCCGGCCCACTCAAGAATCATCAGACTGCAGCTGGTATGAATGCAAGATGATGGTGATGGTTTGTATACTACACAAGTTCCAAGACAAATACACGTGGATAGGTTTCCAAGTACAAGACAATAAGCCGAGGGCTACTCCAAGTCAAGCCAAGATACAAGTCGAGTCCAAGTTCCATGAGTAGTCCCCTTTCAAGTCTATCCACACGTGTCCGTCAATACAAGGCAAGGTACCTACGGATACACTCTAAGTCCGGTCCAACCCTAATTCTACAAGTTAAATTACAATTATACAAGTAATCGAGATAGAGTGTACAAGGTACGACATACTACGGATACGAGATTCAAGGGTCAAGAATGAAGAACAAGCCAAACCTAAGTCAAGGGTTGTCAACCGTGTACTAAACGTATCCCCAACGGAGGACGTATGGAAAATGAGTCATTGGTGTCCTAGTTTGGCGGCTCATGGTGTACGGAAGTTATTGGGCACCAATCAACTCACTACCACACGCATTCGGCCAAGTAACGTCAATATACGGAAATCCCGGACAACCAACGAAGCACACCAAGCCAATCATGCTCCGTTTCCATTTTCCCTAATTGATCAGGTAAGGGTAGGGTCAAGGGGTCCCACATATAAAGTCAA
This sequence comes from Persea americana, assembly GCA_029852735.1. Taxonomy (NCBI): domain Eukaryota; kingdom Viridiplantae; phylum Streptophyta; class Magnoliopsida; order Laurales; family Lauraceae; genus Persea; species Persea americana. The sequence goes on from CM056813.1 coordinate 42,151,935, forward strand.
GACCTATGGCAGAAATCCCATTTTCAGAAACAGTTTTCTGAGCAGGCGGCTAGCCGCCTGGGGTGGGTCGGCTGACCGCTAGGTCGCCGCGTGGTGACCGCCGGGTCACCGCGTGTAGTGCAGACACTACTGGGTTGGAATTTCGTCAGGTCGGCTAGCCGCGCGAGGACCGCTGGGTCACCGCGGGTGAGACAGAACCTGAAGAGGTTCTGTTCTGATTAGGCGGTCAGCCGTGGGCTAACCGCGGGGGTAACCGCGTGAACAAATGTGTCCAGTTTCTGTGTAGGCGGTCAGCCGCTGGCTGACCGCGTGGTGACCGCCCGTGCAGAACATGAAGTTTCTGAAGCTGTTCTCAGTCAGATTTCGAGATACACTTATGGAGCCTCAGTGACTTCACATTCTACACCTGTAACCATGCATATCATGCCACAAAAACACCCATCCATTCCATCTAAGTCCATTAACCTTATTTACTTAATTAACATGTGCAATCCAATGAAACATTAACAAGCTTGGAATTTGGGGACTTCTACTAATTGCATTGCCAAGAATGAAGTAAACATACATGCATGAACAATACATAGAGCTAATCAACTTGCCTTCACCAAAGGAAATGGAAGAGATGGAGATTAGAGAGAGAAACTTTGAGGAGGAGAGCTCCCTACACACTCTAGCTAAACCCACCTTCCAAAACTCTTCTCCTACACCCAATAAACACCAAGGAAGAAGAAAAGAGGGAAGCCATTAACATGCTACCCATTTGCAGCCATGAAAACGAAATGGGGAAGGAAGGAGAAGGGGAAAACTCACCAAATTTATATCAAGAGGTAGAGGAAGGAGAGAGGAAGAAGATGGAGTGCTTGGTCTCTTGGGATGCTTTCAATCCACACTTGCAAGGAGAGAAATGAAGAAGGAGGAAGAAGAAGAAGCTCCAGCAGTTGCAATGAAGAAGAGAAACAAAGGTTAGGGCTGGGTTTAGGGTTTAAATGAGGGTTGGAGGGGAAAAGTCCAAAATGCCCCCTTTTGAGTGAAATGAGAGAAAATCAATTATTTGAGGGACTTCGGGGCGTCAAATCATGACGAGCCAAGAACGAAAGATGACGAGCGCGACGAGATCTTTCCAACGAGCCCAAATTCGGCGAAAACGGGACTTTTCGGAAAAATACCCAATTTTCCTATTAATCACAACCTAACCCCTTATTAAGACTAATCGCACTCGGAATCGAATGAAACTTCGGGAACATCTTTCTAATGACAAAAGAAACTCGCTTAACCACTAAACCCGCCTAATTAGCTAAAATCACAATTAATTAGGCTAATTGCCAATATTAAGAAATTAAACACCCTATTAAGGTCGGGGACCTTACACTAACCATTCCTACCAAAACCTCGTGACGTTAGTAGAGGCAACATAAATACTTTTTGATGCTCTCTCTCAGGTGGGATCCCAGACCCTCAACACTCCCCCTCAAGTGGGTTGGCGCACTTTTGGCGACTTGCATCTTTTTTTTTCTTTTTCTTTTGTGCCGAGTCGTTCCTCCTAGGATTTGAGATCGCTGCCGGCTAGCTTTAGTATTATCTTAAAGTTCTTTAGCTAACCATTCTTACCAAGACCTTGAGGTGTTAGTAGAGGCAACATAAATACTTTCAATACTGCCCATGGGGTGGAGCCCACTTCACCAACAATTGCAACATAGACTTCTAATACCGGACCATTGATAGCATTAAACATATTGCCTAGCCAAAAACATGCTGCACTACTCAAGATATTCATGTTTCTATTGTTCTTTCAATTTGGTGGTGTCGTTGCTTGTTCTAAAAGTTTCCAAATTAGTAATTGAGTCAAGATCACCTACAGTAACTTGAATGTACCGTTGTGATAGTCTGCTCCTGAGAAGGTTCCTTTCTCAACTTCTAACCTTCTGGAATTCTAAAGAAGAGCTTAATGAATAGGCTACACTTTCGAACATTTAACTGCAGAATATGGTCATTTGTCATCTTAACTTAATTAATGAATATGAGCGGTAAGTGCAGTGACGGAAGTGGCAATCCCAATCAGCATCATACTTGCTTGAAGAGGCGTATGTCACAAAAGGAGATACGTGCATCCAAGGAAGACAGAGAGCAGACTGTCAAGTGCAATTCTACAAAGAGAGCAGACTGTCCATCAGTTTCCAAGAGAAGAATTTGGCTGCAAACGGGGTCAATCAAACTATAATACCAGCTTGCTGAGAACACGAGGCAACCTCCTGGTTTTGCAAATCCTGTGATAAAACCAGAGAGGGGTGTAAAAGATAATAGTTGTCCAAATTCGATGATGGACGGTGCCTCCTTGTGCAGGCAAAGATTTTGGGATAAACTTCTGATATCTTTTTCATTGATCCTTCTCTACTAAGTAGCCAAGGCTGAATACATAAAAACAAACTCAAAATGATTTCTAAAATCAAGGATAAATTATCATTAGCTAAAAAATGAGATTATGCTGAAAACTCCTACTCAATCTTGCCACCTAGGCTGACCACTCTTTTCTAATCTTGTACCTTATTCAAAGTAACCTACTTTGGATTCAGTCCACCTCAATAGCAGGCAGGTTGGCTCGCCTAACGACAACCCTTGTATCAAAGTGAGAACTGAGAACAAGATTAAGATAAGAAAGAGGATTGGAATTAGAAAAAAGACTGGATACTAATCCCATCCATTATATGTTCTCTTATATTACTTTACTTTCTGTCTTTACAATAAATGCCAACCATCAAATCCCTTTAATTGGGGTTATTCCCCTAATTGGGATATTTACAAAGATTACAATATTATCTCCACAGATATGATAAAGTCACAATACACATCTCCAAGATTTTACTAAGTCAAGTGGGCCAACACATATGTACACTAATACATCGCAACCCCCCACGCCGCCGCCCCCCCCCCCCCCCCCCCCCCCCCCCCCCCCCCCCCCCCCACACACACACACACACACACTCTCAAATTGATGATGGTGAATCAATCAACATCAATTTTTCAACAAAAGTATTGGTGTTTAATTCATGGAAGATCTTTGGGAAAAATGTCTGCATTTTGAAGATTTATTATCACATGAGGAAGAGTAATTTGCTTCTCATCATAGGCTTTTCAAATATAGTGACAATCAACTTCAATGTGTTTTGTCCTCTCATGGAAGATAGGATTTAGCAGCAATTTGAATGGCACTCCTGTTATCTGCATGCAATGGTGTAGCTGTGTTCTAAGGAAAACCCAGTTCATGGAGCAAACGTTGTAACCAAATAACTTCTAAACAAGCAGAAGTCATAGATCATATTCAGCTTCGGTAGAAGATTTTTAAATTCGCTCTTTTTTCTTGCATTTCCATGAGATGAGAGCGTCTCCCAAATAAACACACAAACTAATCGTGGAACGACGAGTGTCTGGACACCCAGCCCAATCTGCATCACAGTAGGCAGTAAAGCGTAAATTGGAAGTAGTTGGGAAAAAAGGCCATGTTCTTGTGTTCGAAGAAGATAACAGAAGATCGCTTAATAGTTGAATATGAAGATGTGTGGGCCGAATCATGAATTGACTCATAAGATTGACACCATGAGCAATATTAGGACGAGTGATCGTCAGATAAATGAGGCTTCCAACAAGCCTTCGATAGCTACTAGAGTCTTCAAGAAGATTTCTTTTGTCTTTTCTATATTTCGCATTTTGTTCTAAGGGTGTATCTATAGGTGTTGTAGTTTTGTAACGTAGCTTGAGCAATAAGATCTGTGATGTATTTATGTTGATTAATGATGGACTCGAATTCTCTTCGGTCCTGGGACTACTAGGGTCGGCGGATGTGAGAGTCTGTGGAGCCCAACCCTTTCGTGCCTGGGAGGCGAAGAAAAGCGAGCATCAACATTTTTTGTATCGGTATGCCAGATTTTCTACTCTACTCGAAATTTAGAAGTGGTGGCCCGGAGATCCACCTTCACAAGTAGAAGAGGAAATCAACTTTTTTCTAGTTTTTCTTTGCACATATATTTAAGAAAAGAGACATGATTTTTGAATGCTGTGAGACGCAATTTCATTTTGTTTTTCCGTGAAAGGCGATGTTTTTCGTAAAAGGCAATTTTTGCAATGAAAGGCGATTTACAATTCTAATCAATAATGAAGACAAGAGTTGTGACTTTTTTTGTCTCTTTAGAAAATACAAAATACAACGAAAAGCAAGAAAAGAAAATCTAACTGATGGACCCGACTTTTCTTGCCTTCCTCCGCCCCGGGTTCGCCGGGGTGCGGCGGGGCGAAGAAAAAAGCGAGCATCAACATTTTATACGGGTATGCCAGATTTTCTATTCTGCTTGGAATTTGAAATGGTGATCCGGAGATTCACCTTCACAAGTAGAAAGGAAATCAAACTTTTTTTCTAACTTTCCATTGCACATATATTTTAAAAAAAGAGACAGATTTAGAATGCCGTGAAAGGCGATTTTCTTTAGTTTGCCGTGAAAGGCGGTTTTGTGCCGTAGAAGGCAATTTTGCCATGAAAGGCAATTTACAAATCTTATCAATAATGAAAGACAAGAATTGTGATTTTTTGTCTCTTTAAAAAATACAAAATACAATAAAAGAGGAAGAAAGAGGGATCTGACTTCTCAGGAGATTGTGGGGACTCGTTCAGATCGACGGTCGCGAGTCATGTATGGACTCCGCCATCGTCATTCAGATGAGAACACTTGATGCTTTAGTTCACTTGGCTTGGCTTGGACTCCAGATTTTTAGAGGACAAAGACCAAGGGAAGGTCCTATATCCAATAAAAATATGGGTAGACGGGCTGAAAGTCTATGCCATGTTGGATAGAAGAAGAGAGGAGACCTTGGCGGGTGGGGGGGGTGGCCCCCCAAGGGACTTCAATCACCTTGTAGTGTTTGTAACAGAGTTTCTTCAGCGTAAGAGAGCTTCTTTATGCAGAGACTTTTCAGGATAATTTTCCAGGACCCCTTCCCTTTGGAATGACCACCTATTTATAGGCTTTTGGTAGCCATTAGGAGGGTTTATGGGCATTGATTGTATTAATGCTCCATGATAGGAGGAGTTACAAGATTTAATTTCATAATTTTGTAACTCCTTTTTCCTTGAATGTGATTGGTCGATGGAGAATAATGGGCATTTAATCTCCATGATGATGGGGGTTTCATGATTAATTATCATGACTAAACTCCATAATGTTAGGAGTTACATGGTTAATTGCCATTATTAATTAGACTTGTAACTCCCATTTGCTTGCTTTTGATTGGGCCGTCCAAAATAATGAGTTAATGACCGTATTAGCTTGTCATAAACAGGTCAATTAACAGCATTAATTGGTCGCTGAGTCGCTTGAAGAGTCGTGGGCCGCGCCACGTCTTTTGGAATTCTTCTTGCGATGATCATTGATGGATCCGCATGTTGTTTGACGTCGGATGACGATGCAAATTCAGACATTGGTTGGTACCAATGGGCCAGCAACATCTGTCTAGTCGATTTCACGGTCGACCGGGTAGAAAGTGTGCTTTCTTGGTTGGCCGGTTGGCAATTTTGGAGTGTCTAATGATGATCCAATGATTTCGACGGCGGATCCGTGATGTTTATGAAGATCGACGGATATCATGCCTCAAAAATAAGATTTCAAGAAAATCACAGGGGTCAAACATTGCGAAACGCGGAAAAGAACGGAAAAACGGTTGTTCCGGTGGAAATCCGGTGACCCGGACTTTTAGGGTCGCCGGCGACCATGCACCCATGGTTGCCGGCGACCATGGGGCCGGCGACCTTGGGCCATGGTCACCGGAGACCATGGGCCTTTTGGTCCCTTTTCGGTTGCCGTTCGATCGCCGTTTCTTGGCCGTTTTTCGGGCTTTTTTGCTTCTTTTTTCTCCTATAATTTTCTTGAAATTTCTCCTCATTTATTGGCTTCATTCCTCTGAAGAAAACCTGTCGAGAAGCCGTGCAAATCAGAGCACAAAGTTTCCCATTTTTGGAAAAATCGAAGACTTTTTAGCCAATTTTCCGCCAAGAGTTGAAAGTAGGTCAAACGATGTCAGAATGACCTGAAATTTGAGGTGAAGCTTCCTGAGCAATAGATAGGACTAACCATGGGCTTTTTTTTGAGTTTTGAAGCCGTTTGGGGTCTCGTCGATGCTAGACTTGATTTCACCGTGCAAAAGAAGTCGAGCTTTGATGTGCGGTCAACCGATGTCTGATTGACCTGAAATTTGGTAGGGAGCCTATTGGAGTCATTTTGAGATGATCCATTAGCTCCGATTTGGGTACCATGGTCCCGGGGAGCTCCGCCGCCAGTAGGCTTGATTTTGCTTCGGAGCATCAAAGCCGGGTCAAACGTCGTCGGAATGACCCGAAATTTGACGTGCAGCCCTTTGGAAGCATGTAGAAGCTATCCATGTGCTTTGTTTGATGAGTGGAGGCATCGGAGGTTCTCGCTGCCGAGAGGCTTGATTTCGTCGTTCGAGAGTTGATGGAGGGTCAAACGGTGTCGGTTTGACTTGAAATTTGGCGTGAAGCCTTTTGAAGGTATTTTGAGACCATCCATAAGCTCTGATCATAGATTTGTTGTCTTCAACATTGTCATCTCCGGGAGCTCCTACTCAGCTGTTGGAGGATTGAAGTTAGGCCAAATGGTGTTGAAATGGCCCGAAACTTCGTGTGCACCCTTCTTTTGGCTATTTTGAAGGATCTTGCAGTTTTTGTTTGATTCTGACAAGATTTGATACTTGAAGCGGCTTTGCCTATTTGTAGTAGGATGCGGCTCCATGTAGCTTTTGATGTTGAGGAGGCAAAGTGACATTTTTGGTGTCAACAAATGCCCCCTCGAGGTACAGTGACGAATTGCACAGCTTTTGCAGTCGATGTGCCTCAAAGAAAACTTTGAAGGAGAACTTCTGACTTGGCCAAGAGTCTCAAAGCATTTTTCTTTTGATAGAGTCGCCTTTTGAGTTTCCAAGGGGTTTTTATGGCAGTGATAGAGATCACGTACCATTTCAAAGCAAAATTTTGAAAATGACATTTGGATTGGGTTTTTGGGTTTTGGATTTTTCTTTTTGACTTGTGAACCTAAAGGCTTTATGTGGCGCATTAGGCGGCCAAGAAGGATTTTGGTTTTTTTGACCTTGTGACCTAATAAGCTGTATGTAGCAGGTTAGGGGTTCAGGTTTTGAACTTTGATTTTGGTCTTGTAACCTAACAAGCTGTGTGTGGCAAGTTAGGGGACCGGGATTTGCTTTTTGGTTCTGGCCTTGTGACCCAACAAGCTTTATGTGGCAAGTTAGGGGACCATGGTTTGGTTTTTTATCACTTTTTGGGACAATTTTGGGTCCATTGGAGTGGTTTGGTTTTTTGTGGAATGTCAATTTCAAGGTTTTGCCTTAATTTGGTTCATGAGGTGGGATGGTTTGGATTTCTGGAAACTCATGAGGTTTGCATTTTTTGTATGATCCAATCAACTCAAAAGAGGCATGGAACCATTTTTGTATGCTCTTGGTAAGAGGGATTTTGACTAAAAGCCACTTTTAGTGCCTAGGTGGTCAGACATGGCTCATGTAAGCTAGCCATGAGACCTTAAGCTTTGGAGATGGCTTAGATCTCATGTGGTGTCATTTTTGTGAAGAATATCTAAAAATATCTCTTTTTGGTAGAGAATTTCTAAAAATATTTTTACTTGGAGAGAATCTCTCAAGTTTCCTTGATTTTGGGAGAGATTTTCTCAAAGTATCTTTCTTTGGGAGAAAGTTTCTCATAACCCCTCTCTTTTTGGAGAGAATTTCTCAAAAGATCTCCTCCTTGGGAAAGAATATCCCATGATCCATTTCTTTTAGGAAGTTTGCTAATTTGTAGCACTTACCTTCTTTCTTTTCTCCTCCTTTACTCTTTTGGTTTGTTCTCTCTTATAAAAGCAAGGAGGTTGGATCTCTTGTTGCTATTGCTCTCTTTTTGCAAGTGCTCCAAGATCAAGCACTCTCCTTCTTCTTCAAGGATTTTCAAGCTCTTTCTTTTTCTTCTCCATTAATGGCTTCAAGTAAGTTTCTTTTTTTTTTCTTAAGAAACACCATGTAGAAATAGAAAAAAGTTTTCTTTCTTTCCTTTTCTTTTTCTTTCTTTTTTTTTTCTTTTCACGTGCTTTCTTTTCTTTTTCTTTTTTTTTTTTTTGTTTCACACGTTGTTTTTCCTTCTTTTTTTTTCCTTTTTCTTTCTTTTCTTCTTCTTTTTTTTTTCTTTCACGGTTTCTCTTCTTTTTTTTTTTACCGTGTTTTTTTTTTCTTTCTTTTTTTCTTTTTTTCTTTTTTTTTTTGTATGACCATACGGAGAAGACAGTACGGTCATGGCCGTATGGCCACGTGGCTTGCCTTCTTTTTTTTCTTCTTTTTTTTTTTTGAAAGAGATTCTTTTCTTCTCTCTTTTTTTTTCTTTCTTTCCCGAATTTCGAGATGCGCATGCATGACAACTTTCCTTCTTTGCATTTTTTTTTTTTAGAAAATGGAATTGGAAGTATGATAGTGCACACCTGAAAATCTTTTGCAAGTCATGGGATTTGGAGCTCGCAGCAATGTTGAGCCGTTTCTTAGTCTTGCGGGGATCTTCTAAGGAGCTTTGCAAGTTTTTGATTCTGGAGCTCGCAGCAATGTTGAGCCCTTTTCCAATCTTGCGGATATTTGAGAAGATTTAGTTTGATCTCGCAGCAATGTTCGAGTTCAAGCCTTCTTCGAGAATTTTCCATTGATTATGAGTTCGCGGCGATGTTGAGCCCATCTTCAAGCTCCCTATTTCTTTTGGGGTGTTTCCCTTTTCTTCGGAATTGCCCTGGAACCATGCCAAAATTTGGCTAGAATTTTTTTAGCAAAATTCTGTCATTTTGATGTTTGATTTTCTCTCTTTCCATCCTTTGCAGGTAGTTCCTCCAGAACAAACAAGGGTAAGGAGCCTGTCACTGATGCGCCTCGCCGTTCTACCGGATCTTCTAATGTGGTCGTAGAGCAGGCCTGGGAGGAGGTCCAGTATGTTGAAAGGAACTAGGAAGAGTGTAACTCGCTCAACCGAGATGAGTGAGGCAATGTTTGATTGCCCTCAAGGATGAGGAGTTTTGTAAAATTATGGTAAGCAACCGTCCTTAGGACACAAACGATTAGAGCATTGTGCCCAAGCCTACCTTCTTCTTTGGTGATGTAGTACCTGACGATTCAACATACCAAAGGAGATGTTTTCAGTTCTCTTACATAGTTGATGGTGAGAAGAGAACTGTTGCTACCCCCGGTCGACCTTCGATCGGACTATCTCGATCATGAGCCTTTCCTCTACATGCTCAAAAAGGGAAGATCCTCCAAGCTGGGTGAAAAGGACAAACGTGATCAAGACCGGGGTTTTCGTTGGTGGCCCTTCTGGTTTTGCAGAGAAGTCACCTGCCCGTATGGACATTTTAATGCCGGCCAGCGGCTACCAAGGTTCAGATCACCCTTCGGTCGATTTGAGACCGGTAGGCCTTGGTATTTTCAAGGACGATGGCAGCAATTGGGTGAAGCCTTTTTGACTTCGCGGCCGTTTCAATGCTGACTCGAGCTGGGAGTCGTGGACTGATCACATCCTGCAAGTTGGCGGTGCCATTCTGAAGGAGGCCGAGATCTTTGATGTGGTTTGCGTTTTTCGGCAAACCGTGGTTTTCTCTGATGAGGCCTTCACGGCCATGCTGGAGTCGTTCCTTCCACAAACCAACACCTTCGTTGTCACGAACGGTGAGATTGGTTTTTCTTTAAAGGAACTGAGCGCCATCACCGGGCTGCCTATCGTCGGCAATCTCTATGAGGAGTTCATGCCTATCGACAGCATCCTTGAGGAGCAATCTGAGGAGTTCTGGCTTTTGTACTTTCAATTCGTCGCCTTCTACGACTTTTTGAAGGAGAAGGAGGGCTCGAAAGTCCGGTGTAGCAGTTGGAAGAGTGGTAGCTCTTTGTCTTCCAGCTTCTTTGACAGTAGGGAGTCTTCTGAGAGTACGACCCAGGAAACCAGGGCTAAGAGCCTGGATTCGAAGAAGATCTCCGCCATGTGAGAAAAAATGAAGGAACTCTTCGCGAGCACAAACGCCATTCATTCTAACATTGCGCTGCGGAGAGATCTCGCTGTTTACCTCACTTATTGGCCGGGTGAGGCTGTTTTTGCTGGAGGAGATGGTACGCACATCAGGCCGCATTACATTTTTCCGGCTTGTCAGATGGCGTTTGGAGAGCAGCTTGCTTTGGTGCCTGCTCTTTACTCCTATTTGTGTACTGAACTGCAGGCTGCTGCTTTCCTGGTTCGGCTTGGGCTTCCCATGAATAGGGTATTTTCAGCCCATATTTTCTATTCGTGGTATGTATACCACTGTCCCAGTTTCCACCGATTGGGCGTTGCACAGGACGATGACCCTTTTATGATTTGGTCGGCTAGAGGGAAGCCTGTTTCCGAATCTTTTTTATCTGCCTGTTTGAAGTTCCGACGATTCTGGGACGTCGAGATGGGGCAGTCTTCAGTGAAGCTTTCTCCGGGCTTGCGGAAGAAGGCTTTTGATTTTGATGTCTCCCGTGATTCAACCAAGGCAGGGTCGGAGAGGCACTATTCTTTGACAAACGCGGAAAAACGTGGCTTTTCAACATAGTGTCGGCATGATGGTGTACCGTAGATATCTTTTTGTCGACAACTAGTCGTATGTTCCTTTGAGTTTAGCCTTGCAGTTGGGCTTCTCCCAATGCGTTGTTGGAGCACTTTCGAGCAAGGTGAAGCATTTTGGAGGTCTGCAGGACGGGAGGAATGCATGGGCCTTCTATAGTGCGGAAGACACTACTACCATGATTTCCTATCCTGAGTTGCCCACTTTCCGGACTGCTGGCTTCACGAAGTGGTTCGTGGAGAGCTTTTCAGTGTACCGGGGGCTTTCCAAGAAGGAGCTTGATGTAAAGCAGTCCTCCGGGAAGGGTCTTGGGAAGTTAGATGGCGTCCACCGGGAGGAAGTTTTGGCTTTCCTTTCTGGTGAAAAGCACAAAATAGGCTTTCTGAAGGATCAGGACATCATCAGATCGGGAGCTACACAAGAGATACCTAGTGAGGTTTTGGAATAGCTCGCAGAGGAGGATTAGGTCACTGCTTGGATACAAGCAGAGCGAGCAAAGGCTTCCATGGAGTTTACTGGCAAGAGCAGACCATCCAGTAAGGACTCTAGCGAGAGGCCCGATTTTGATGGTGGGACGGGTACTTTGTCCCATAGGAGCAAGAGGAGAAGAAGGCAGCGCCGAAGTAAGAGACGGCACGAAAACTCTCCTGATCTGGAAGTCCCCTCCACCATTGCTGAAGAAGCATCAGGGGACGACGATGAGCCTCCAGAGAAGAGGAGCCGAGGAGAAAAGATCAGTAGTGATGGTATGACCCTCCTTCTCTCTTTTTTCGCTTCTTTCTTTTATGAGGTTTTTGTTTTGATCTACTGCTTTCTTTCTTTTGGCAGAAGATGATGGTTTGGTGATGCCCGAGGTTCCGGCTGATGAGGCAGTGACGAATCCGGTCGTGGCATCTGAGAAAGAACCCAGAGAGTCTGAAGTAGATCCAGAATTTCCACCTGGTATGACTTCTTTTTTCTTTTTTTTTTCTTTACCGCCACTTGCTGACATGTATTTGTTTCTTGCCAGCTGACCTGCCAGAGGATTCTGACGACTTCGAGCCATCCATGGATGCAACTTTTGACGATGCTTCGGACGAGCTCATGGAGGCAGAAAGCATTCCGTCGGTCGTCGAAGAAGGTATGTAATAATAGTCTTGATATTTGATTTTTGACAAGATCATATTCATACCTTTTTCATCTTTTATTATCAAGTTGTGAAGTGACAGGAGAAGTTCCTTTATCCTTCTCAGAGCCAGAGCAGGGGGTGCCCGCGGGTGATCTAGGAGTAGGGGCTTCTTCTACCAGTTTTGATGAGGTAGAGGCGAGTCCGCATGCTGATATTTCCTCTCCAGCGGCTCCGATTGGAAAGAGTTTTTTGGTTACTCTTCCAACGGTGCATGACATGGGCAGTCGACCAACGAAGCATGGCGAGTCTTCGTCTGAGCCATCCCGTCAGTTTGCGAGGAAGGTGTTGAAGAGAGTTTTGAGCTCATGGGTCGAGACTCTCTCATCTAGCCATTTGGAAGCTGGCTTCGGCATGGTTAAACATGTGCAGGACATTCTTGCTGATAACGAAGAGGTCGGTCTGGACATTACAAATGCCAAGGCTTTTGTTGATGAAGTCATCGCTCTAGGAAACAAGTGGAATGAAACCAAGAGCTTTCCAAATGGTGACTTCTTCAACGAGATGTTTTTGAAGCCTTTTGGCGAGGTCAAATCTGAACTGGATAAGATCTCGCGGACTCGGAAGCAGCTCATTCGGGAGAGGAATGTTACCGAGTTGGCTATTATTGAGTTGACACAGGACCAACACCGTCTTGACAGGGAGGTCACTGAGGCCAGACAGCGCCTTGAGTTATTGGAAGAACAAGCCGCTGCTAAGTGGGCTGCTACTTTAAAAGCTCGCGATAGAGAGAAGACTCTCATTCGCCAAGTTGTGGAGGTTGAAAGCAATCTCCGAAGGAAGACTCAGGAATATGAACAGTGGCAAATTCTCTGGGAAGAGCTTCCTCGTGCTGAAGATGGATCGCAACGGCCTACCACATTTTATGGGAAAATCCTGAAGAAACGCGGCCGAAAGCTTTGGAGGCTAAGGCCAAGAGCTTGCTTGAGGAGCTAAGTCTTTGGCTGAAGACCATGTCGGACTAGTCTCCTGATTTTGTAACAAACTTTTTTTTTTTTTGTTGTGGCACCTTTATGTATAAACATTTTTCTGGCACCTTCTTTTCTTGTATTCCCTCGTTTCACTTAAATTCTCTATTTTTTTTTATGAAAATAAGTAAAAGTTGGACGGGAATGTTTGTTTGAAAATTTGATCAAAAGGTTGTCATTTTATGAAAATCTTTTGCCAAAGGGTTGTTTTGGGCATGAAAGCCAGATTTTGTGGCAAAGAGCTTGGTTATTCGGTGGCTTGAAAGCCGAATTTTGGTGGCATAGGAGCAAAAATTTTGTTTGTGGCATGGAAGCCGGTTTTTGGCATGAGAGCTGATTTTTGTGGCGTGAAAGCTAAGTTTTGGTTTTGTAGCATGAGAGCCAAAATTTTGTGGCATGGGAGCCAAAATTTTGTTTGTGGCATGAGAGCCAAATTTTGTTTGTGGCATAGGAGCCAAATTTTGTTTGTTTGGCGTGAAAGCCAGATTTTGTGGCATGGAAGCTGAGATTTTCTTTTTTTTTTTTAAAACCATGTTTTGTTTTGTTGGCATGGAAGCCAGATTTTTTATTTTTGGCATGAAAGCCAGGTTTTGTTTTGTTGGCGTGGAAGCCAGATTTTTGGGTTTTTGGCATGAAAGCCAGGTTTTTGGCATAAAAGCAGGGTTTTTTGGTTTTCAAAGTGCAAGTATCGACTAAGAGTCGCCTCCCTGCTGAATGGTATTGCAAGTATCGATGGAATGTCGCTTCTTTGCTCATTCGGTTGCGAGTATCGATGGAATGTCGCCTCCTCGCCGATTTTGGTGCAAGTATCGACTGAATGTCGCTTCCCTGCCTTTTTTCAAAAATTTTGTTTTGTGGGTATCGATGGAATGTCGCCTCCCCACGATTTTTGAAATTTGAGGTTTTTTCGAACCTTTGTTTTTGTTTTGAAATTTGGGTTGTGGATATCAACTGAAACGTTGTGTCTCTACGATATTTTGAAATTTTGCAAGTATCGATGAGGTGTCGCTTTCTTACGTATTCGAGGTTTTGGAAGTATCGAATGGGGTTCGCATCCTTCCGATTTTTGGGCTTTGTGTGATTATCGACTAAATGTCGCTTCCCCATAGTTTTTTGAAAAACTATTTTTTGTTTAAAGACACGAGGGTCATAAATTTTGACTCAAAACCATTTTTGGTGGTAAAAGTCGGGGTGGACTAGGGTGGAAATCCCTGAGTCCTTATTTTTGTTTCAAACCATGAATTTTGGGTTTAAGGATCGAACGTTTTGGTCAAGTTAGGGAAGAGACTCCTAAACTTGAATTTTGGGTTTTTTTTTTTTTTTTTTTTTTTAACAATGAAACATTGAAAGTAAGCATTGTTTTGGGCTTCTTAGAAATTTCAACATAGGGATGAAAACTCTAAAAAAAAGGGGTGGGTTTGACGAGCAAGTACCTAGGAATCGGCTTTGGCCATGCAGGCATCGCTCTGACTCGGTGTAGGAAGTCTTCAAGGGTAGTACCGCTTTAAGAACTTGCCATTGATAGGCAGTATACATTTGTCGCCCTCCATGTTTAGAAGAGCATATGCACCATTGGAGAAGACTTTGTTGATGACGAAGGGTCCCTCCCATTTTGGTTCAAATTTGCCTTTGGACTTGTGGGCAAAAACCATTGGCCTTTTCACCGCATGAACCAAGTCACCCTTTTTGTGGGCGCGTTGCCTGACCTTCTTGTCGAAAGATCCTGCCATGCGTGCTTGGTAAAGCTTAACGCTTTGTAGAGCTTCGAGTCATCTATCATCGAGATTATCCAGTTCTTGGAGTCTCAATTTGACGTTGCTTTCTTGCGTCATTTCATTTTGTAGAGATACCCTTAAGGAAGGAATTTCTACCTCTAGAGGAACAACTGCTTCACATCCATAGACCAAGGAGAATGGTGTGCTATGGGTTGGTCCTCGAACGGTAGTCCGGTAGGCCCATAAAGCTTCAGGGAGTTTGTCGCTCCAGTCTCTTTTGTGACTAGAGACCATTTTCTTGAGAATTTTGCAGAGTGTCTTGTTGAAGGCTTCTGCTAGTCCATTCGCTGCTGGGTTAGATGGAGTCGAAGGACAACTTTGGATTTTGTATTTGTCGCAAAACCTGTAGAATCTGTAATCTCGGAATTGTGGTCCGTTATTGCGGATGAATCTTTTAGGTATGCCAAAGCGACAAATGATGTTGGTGCGCAAGAATTGAAGGACTGATGAGGTCTTCATTTCACTGAACGCGAATGCTTCTGACCACTTTGAAAAATAATCCGTAGCGGCGAACATGAAGCAATGACCTTTGCTTGATGGGGAAGAGATAGGACCAATGATGTCCATACCCCAGGCTTCGAAGGGCCATGAGATCGCTGTAGGATGTAGCCATTCTGGAGGCAAGTGGACATAGTCTCCGTGAACTTGGCATTGTTGGCAACGCTTAGCAAATTGCATCGCGTCGGCTACCATGGTAGGCCAATAGTAACCTAACCTTTTTATCTGATCATAGAGCTTAGGACCAGCCTGATGGGCTCCACAAAAACCAGCATGCACTTCTTTTAGAGTTTCTTCCGCCTCTTGTTGTGACAAGCAGCGTAGAAGTACTCCGTTGAAGGATTTTCTGTAAAGCATTTTGAAGAGAATATCCAAATGAAAATTTGGGGCTCGTCTTTGATTGCTTACCCGCTCTTTTGGATCTTCAGGTTGGATTCTGAACATAATGTAATCAATGAACGGATTCCTCCAGTCGCCGCTCGGAGGTCTAGGGATGGAAATCAGACTTCCGACCACTCGGTGACATTCAGCGATTGCTTGGTGTGTGTTGAGAGGAGGGAGAATCCTCCTTTGACACACTGTAATTTTTATGTTTTCCCCTTCTTGGATTGCCATGGATGTAGTAACTCCAGCTAGGGCATCTGCACGAATGTTTTCACCTCTGCGGATGTGGGTGATGTGACAGACATCAAACTTTTGTCGAAGCGATTGCGCCTTGTTGTAATAAGGCAACAGATCAGGCTTCCTGATTTCATATTTCTGATTCATCTGATTGACGATCAGTTGAGAATCCCCAAATACTTCCAGCATGGTGATGCAGGATTCGAGGGCGAGTTCCAATCCTATGATCAGGGCTTGGTATTCAGCTGCATTATTTGAACATGGTACCAGTAGCAAAAATGCGTGTGGAATCATGTATTTGTCGGGGTTAACAAAGAGAATGCCAATTCCGGAGATCGGCTTTCCTTTTTCATTTGTCCTGATTGCACCATCAAAGTACATATTCTAGGAGGCATTTGGTGAGGAAGTCTCCACGTTGTAGACAGGTTCATCTGGGAGATCATCCCTGAGCGGAGAATCCTTAGGCAGTGGATGCTCTGCAAGAAAGTCAGCTAGAGCTTGGCCTTTAATTGCTTTCTGTGGTATATACCTAATATCAAATTGTGACAGAAGGATGGATCATTTTGCCGACCGAGCATTGAGAGAACCTGCTTTCGTGATAAGGACCTATAAGAGATTGATCTTCGATATCAGGTATACTGTGTTGGATAGTAGGTAGTGACGTAGCTTTTGTACGGCGAACATCACTGCAAGGCATTCCTTTTCGACTGGAGAGTAGCGATGCTCTGCACCTACCATCATGCGACTGAGGTAGTATAGAGCAGCTTCTTTTCCTCCATCATTTTCTTGTGCAAGTAGAGCGCCCAAAGAATGGTCGAGAGCTCTTGTATACAAGATGAATGGTTTTTCGGTTGTGGGAGCAGCCAACACCGGAAGTTTGGTCAGGTATGACTTGATGTCTTGAAATGCAGCTTCACATTCTGTATCCCAAACAAAGTCCACACCTTTCTTCATTAAGCGAGAAAATGGACGGCATTTTCCTGATAGATTGGAAATGAACCGTCGGATGTACGCTAACCTCCCTTGAAGCCCTTTGAGTTCTCTTAGGGTTCTTGGAGATGGCATTTCTAGAATTGCCTTGACATTGATGGGGTCAAGTTCTATTCCAACTTTCCGAACTATGAATCCGAGGAACTTATCCGATGAAACACCGAAGAAGCATTTAAGGGGACTCATCCGCAATTTGTGTTTGCGAAGCCGGAGGAAGACTTCTCGAAGATCTTTGAGATGGTTTTCTTTTCTTTTGCTTTTAACGGCAAGGTCATCAACATAACATTTGACCGTCTTGTGCTGCATATCTTGGAATATCTTCATCATAGCCCTTTGATATGTTGCACCGGCATTTTGCAGACCAAATGGCATGACAGTGTAGCAATACACGCCAAATGGGGTCCGAAATGATGTATGCCTTTCATCTTCGGGATGCCTCTTTATCTGGTTGTAGCCAGAGAAGCCATCCATGAAAGTCATTCGCTCAAAACTGCAGGTGTTGTCAATCATTACCTCCGGTATGGGGAGCGGGAATTCATCTTTGGGGCAAGCATTATTCAGGTCTCTATAGTCAATACGGACTCTGATTTACCCATTTTTCTTTGTAACGGGGACGATGTTGGCCAACCATTCAAGATGCTGCTCCTCGCGGATGAAGCCAAAGTTTTTGAGTTTCTGAACTTCTTGTTCAATTTTGTCTATCACATCAGGACGGAATCTTCTTTGGCCTTGTTTGGCAGGCTTGACATTTTCTTGCAGGTTGAGTTTGTGAACTGTTATTTTGGGATCTAAGCAAGGCATTTCAGTGTAAAACCATGCAAAACAATCAACGAACTCACGAAGAAAAGAGACATACTCGGGTAACTCATCATCCTTTATATTCTTACTTATGAATACAAGACGTGGGTTATCTGGTGTTCCCAAGTCTATCTTTTGAATAGAATCTTCTGTTGGAGGATTTGAAGGTGGTTCCTCCACAATATTTTCGGAGGCTTCTAACTCAACAAGACCTTTTGGATTTCCAAAGGCATTTTCAGACCATGGCTCCACTTCTGTCCATAAATCTTGTCAATCGATACTCTTCTTAAGACTTGCTATGAGATGATCCCAATCACCTACTGAAGTTGGGTCGAAGTAAGGCACTTCTTTTGGAGATGATGGCTCTTCTGAATCAGAGAACCGTGTGTCTGTGTCATCAGACAATTCCTCTTCATCATCAGAGAAATCGTACCAATTTGATGAGCTTCCTGGGTCTTTGTCGGGTAACTCGTCAAAGAGATATCCAGGGAGATTTCCTTTCGTGTAAGTGAGAGGATAGAACCGGTTCTCCTTGAGAGGGACTAGGTATGCTGGCTTTGCCGATGTCCGGGACCTTCTTTGTTTTGGTGAAGATCGCGGGGACCAAGTCTTGGGGCAAACATTGTTTTTTACAGGTTGAGGCTTCGCGGGATTGCCACGAGCCTCGGGTTTCTTAGTGACCGCCTTTGGTGTCGGGGCAGCGACACGTTCAGGGGCAGTCTTCTGCTTCTTAGCAGGCGTCGTCTCTTCTACGGGTAGTGGGAATGGTCCCAGTGACCCGAAGACAATGGTCCGAGGAGTGGAGGTTGATCCGGTGTTTTGAGAGTTGCCGAGGGAGGTGACGCTTCGGTAGCTGACTGGGCGGTTGTAAGTGCGCTTGCTTTGCTTCTCTTGAAGCATGAGCTGGTACTTGTTCTCGTCAAAGGTGATGGTCAATAAAGCTGCCATTGTTAGTCTAGAAAACTTCTGAAACAAGACCACATCTATTAGTAATCATAAGAATATGGTGATCATAAATGGAAAATACTGTGGTTTTGTCTTTTCAAATCGCTCATCGGGCGTGGCCCATTCTGAGCGTAATGAAGAAGGCAAAAAGCCATAGAGGGTACAATTGGTTTGAACGCAAGTATGGTCGGCTCGAAATGAACGTTCCAGTGACTGCTAGAAGCAATTGTAAACCTTAATTCAGGTTACCGAGAAGCGAAGCTCACTCAAGGTAAAATGGTATAAGGTTGGAGATACAAATGTGTCGGTCGCGGATACAGTAGACCCGAAAGGGCGTACTAGCACCGCTAGGCACAAATGTTGTAAATTACATCCTTGAAAAGGACACGAGATGGGATTTTTGAAAGGTCAAGATCGAATTCGCAAAAGAGAGCGAATGGTATTCCAATCCGAATGCAGGCTCAGTGATTTCTGCGAGTGCTAAATCCGAAAAGGAAGGAACCAGGATTTCTCATATTTGAATCCAATAATGACAGAAGTTTTTTTTTTTTTTTTTTTTGGAAAAGTCAAGATTGAATTCATAAAAGAGAGCAAATGGTATTCCAAACCGAATACAGGCTCAAACATTTTTGCGAACACTAAATCCGAAAAGGAAGAAACCAAAATTTCTCGAATCTGAACACAATAGTGACAGAAGTTTTTTTTTTTTTTTTTTTGAGTGATTTTTTTTTTTAAGAGTGCACATACGTCCTCCAATTCGGTCTTATGAAACCTTAGTGGATAGATCGGCCCCCAGGTAAGGGTAGGATTACTTAATGAACCCGTTTGAAGGACCCTAGCCTCGAACAGTCTAGATACCTCCATACTCTAGACAAGGCTTTTGCTTAGATTCACTATGGTCAAAGAACGCAATTGGTGCAACCTTATGTGTTTTTTTTTTTTCTTTTAAAGATGTTTTTTTTGAAAGATCACTATTGGACCCATCAAAGAGAGGAAAATGGCCCCTCCCGATCAGAACGCTGGCTTAGCGATTTCGGCGAGCCATTATACGAAAAGGGAAAAGACCAAAATTTCTCCAATTTGAATACAAAAGAGAGAAATCTGAATTTTTTCATTTTTTATTTTTATTTTTTTTGAAAGATCACTAATGGACCCATCAAAGAGAGGGAAATGACCCCTCCTAATCTGAACGCCGGCTCAGCGATTTCCGCAAGCCATTGTACGAAAAGGAAAGAACCAAAGTTTCTGCAATTTGAATCCAAAAGAGAGAAATCTAAATTTCTTTTTTAAAAAAAGTTAAGATTGGATTCACAAAAGAGAAGAAATGGTATTCCAATCCGAACAAAAGCTCAGCGATTTCTGCAAGCGCTAAATCCGAAAGGGAAGAACCCAAAATTTCTCAAATCTGAACCCAACGGAAAAAAACCATTGTTTTTGTTTGAAAAGAGAAAGAATGGAAACAAGTTCAAAGACAGAAATTTCCAGAGAATCCCATCTCATGTTTTTTTTTTTGGATGCAAAATCCAACATAGGCCACCAACTAGAAAGGAGCCAAGGAGCCTAAGCATCGTGTTCTCAAATGAATGAGTCCCACCGGGTGTGCCAACTTGACGAACCCTGCTTTTCCTGCCTTCCTCCGTCCCGGGTCAGCAGGGGTGCGGCGGGGGCGAAGAAAAAAGTGAGCATCAACATTTTATACGGGTATGCCAGATTTTCTATTCTACTTGGAATTTGAAATTGTGATCCGGAGATTCACTTTCACAAGTAGAAAGAAAATCAAACTTGTTTTCTAACTTTCCATTCCACAGATATTTTAAGAAAAGAGACAGATTTAGAATGCCGTGAGAGGCAATTTTCTTTAGTTTGCTATGAAAGGCGGTTTTGTGCCGTAGAAGGCAATTTTACCATGAAAGGCGATTTACAAATCTTATCAATAATGAAAGACAAGAATTGTGAATTTTTGTCTCTTTAAAAAATACAAAATACAATAAAAGAGGAAGAAAGAGGGATATGACTTCTCAAGAGATTGTGGGGACTCGTTCAGATCGACGGTCGCGAGTCATGTATGGACTCCGCCATCGTCATTCAGATGAGAACACTTGATGCTTTAGTTCACCTGGCTTGGCTTGGACCCCAGATTTTTAGAGGACAAAGACCAAAGGAAGGTCCTATATCCAATAAAAATATGGGTAGACGGGCTGAAAAGCCACGTCTATGCCATGTTGGATAGAAGAAGAGAGGAAACCTTGGGGGGGTGGCCCCCCAAGGGACTTCAATCATCTTGTAGTGTTTGCAGCAGAGTTTCTTCAGAGTAAGAGAGCTTCTTTATGCAGAGACTTTTCAGGATAACTTTCCAGGACCCCTTCCCTTTGGAATGACCACTTATTTATAGGCTTTTGGTAGCCATTAGGAGGGTTTATGGGCATTGATTGCATTAATGCTCCATGATAGGAGGAGTTACAAGATTTAATTTCATAATTTTGTAACTCCTTTTTCCTTGAATCTGATTAATTACTATGATTAAACTCCATAATTATAGGAGTTACATGGTTAATTGCCATGATTAATTGGACTTGTAACTCCCATTTGCTTGCTTCTGATCGGGCCGTCCAAAATAATGAGTTAATGACCGTATCGACTTGTCATAAACGGGTCAATTAATAGCATTAATTGGTCGCCGAGTCGCTTGAAGAGTCGCGGGCCGCGCCACGTCTTTTGAAATTCTTCTTGCGATGATCATTGATGGATCTGCATGCTGTTTGATGTCGGATGACGATGCAAATTCAGACATTGGTTGGTACCAATGGGCCAGCAACATCTGTCCAGTCGATTTCATGGTCGGTCGGGCAGAAAGTGTTCTTTCTTGGTCGGCCGGTTGGCGATTTTGGAGTGTCCAATGATGATCGAATGATTTCGACGGGGAATTCGTGATGTTGGTGAAGATCGACGGATATCATGCCTCAAAAATCAGATTTTAAGAAAATCACAGGGGCCAAACATTGCGAAACGCGGAAAAGAATGGAAAAACGGTTGTTCCGGTGGAAATCCGGGGACCCGGACTTTTAGGGTCGCCGGCGACCATGCACCCATGGTTGCCGGCGACCATGGGGCCGGCGACCTTGGGCCTTTTGGTCCCATTTCGGTCGCTGTTCGGTCGCCCTTTTTCGGGCTTTTTTGCTTCTTTTTTCTCTTGTATTTTTCTTGACATTTCTCCTCATTTATTGGCTTGATTCCTCTGAAGAAAACCTATCAAGAAGCTGTGCAAATCAGAGCACAAAGTTTCCCATTTTTGGAAAAGCCGAAGACTTTGTAGCCGATTTTCCGCCAAGAGTTGAAACTAGGTCAAACGATGTCGGAATGACCTGAAATTTGAGGTGAAGCTTCCTGAGTAATAGATAGGACCAACCATGGGCTTTTATTTGAGTTTTGAAGCCGTTTGGAGTCTCGTCGATGCTAGAATTGATTTCACCGTGCGGAAGATGTCGAGCTTTGATGTGCGGTCAACTGATGTCCAATTGAACTGAAATTTGGTAGGGAGCCTATTGGAGTCATTTTGAGATGATCCATTAGCTCCGATTTGTGTGCCATGGTCCCAGGGAGCTTTGTCACCGGTAGGCTTGATTTTGCTTCAGAGCGTCAAAGCCGGGTCACACGTCGTCCGAATGACCCGAAATTTGACGTGCAGCCCTTTGGAAGCATGTAGAAGTTATCCATGTGCTTTGTTTTATGAGTGGAGGCATCGGAGGTTCTCCCCGTCGAGAGGCTTGATTTCGCAGTTCGAGAGTTGATGGAGGGTCAAACGGTGTCGGTTTGACTTGAAATTTGGCGTGGAGCCTTTTGGAGGTATTTTGAGACCATCCATAGGCTCTGATCAAAGATTTGTTATCTTCAACATTGTCGTCGCAGGGAGCTCCTGCTCAGTTATTGGAGGATTGAAGTTAGGCCAAATGGTGTTGAAATGGCCCGAAACTTCGTGTGCACCCTTCTTTTGGCTATTTTGAAGGATCTTGCAGTTTTTGTTTGATTCTGACAAGATTTGATGCTTAAAGCTGCATTGCCTATTTATAGTAGGATGCGGCTCCATGTAGCTTTTGATGTTGAGGAGGCAAAGTGACGTTTTAGGTGTCAACAAGAACTTCTCAGTCGATTGCGGGGACTCGTTTAGATTGACGGTCACAAGCCATGTGTGAACTTCGCCGTCATCCTTCAAATGAGAACAGAGGATGCTTTGATTTGTTTGGATTGGCTTGAACCTCAGATTTTTAGAGGATAAAGACCAATGGGAGGTCTTATATCCAATAAAAAGCTAAGTAGACGGGCTAAAAAGCCACGTCTAAGCCATGTGGGTAGAAGGAAAGGGCCATGGGAGGGGTGCACCCCCCTCCCCCCCAAGGGACTTTGGTCACCTTGTGGTGATAGTTGCTGCAGAATTTCTTCAAAGGAGAGGAAGTTGTCGTAGCAACGTTTGGGGATTTTCTGGAGATTTTTCTGGCTCGATTCCAATTTTTTAGCCCCGTTCTTCTTGGAATGACCCCCTTTTTATAGGCTATTGGTGGCCATGAGGAGAGTTTATGAGCATTGATTGTATTAATGTGCCATGACGGGAGCAGTTACATGTTTTTAAATCATGATTTTGTAACTCCATCTTCTTGGCTTTTGATTGGCCGATGGAGAATAAATGGCATTTAATCGCCTTTAAGCTGCACGATGAGGGGAGTTACATGGTTTAATGCCATGATTGCTTTGACTTGTAACTCATTTGTCCTTGCTTCTTATTGGGCCATCCAAAATAATAAGTTAATGACCGCATTAACTTGTCATAAAATGGGTCATTTAACTGCATTAAGTGGTCGCCAAGGTGCTCGAAGAGTCACGGGTCACACCGCGTCTTTTGGAATTCTTCTTGCGATAATCGCCTATGAATCCATATGTTGATTGATGTCGGATGACCATGCAATTTCAGACATTGATTACTACTAGTGGGTCGGCGCAATCTTTTCTGTCAATTTCTCGATCGGTCGGACAGAAAGCGTGCTTTCTTGGTCGGCCGGTTGGCGATTTCGAAGAGTATGATGATGATCCCATGCTTTTGATGGTGAATCCGAGATGTTGATGAAGATCGGCTGATTTCGTGCCCTGAAAATCAGATTTTTGGAAAATCACAAGGGCCGGAATTCTCGAAATGCTGAAAAGATCGAAAAAAATGGCCCTTTCGTGAAAATCCGGCGACCCAGATTTCCAGGATCGCCGGTGACCATGCACCTATGGTCACCGGAAACCATGGGCCATGGTCGTCGGGATTTTTCCCCTTTTGGTCTCCGGTTTTCTGCCTTTTTTTGGTTTTTTTTCATTTCTTTTTTCTTTGGTTTTTTTCTAACATTTTCGCACATGTATTGGCCTAATTTTCTTGGAGAAAAATCAACAAGAATCCATACATATCAGAGCGCAAAGTTTCTGATTTTTTGGAAAAGATGAAGACTTTGTGTGCAGAGGTTTTTTATTTTCCGTCAGAAGCCAAAACTAGGTCAAATGATGTCGGAATGACCTGAAATTTGAGGTGAAGCCTCCTAAGAAACAAATAAGACCAGCCATAGGCTTTTGTTTGAGTTTTGAAGCCATATGAGTTCTCGTCGCCAATAAACTTGATTTTGTCGAGAGGAAGATACCGCACTTCGATGTACGGTCAACTAATGTTTGATTGACCTGAAATTTGACAGGGAGCCTATTGGAGTCATTTTAAGACGATCCATTAACTCCGATTTAGATGTCATGGTCCCAGGGAGCTCCGTCGCTGGGAGGCTTGATTTTGTTTCCAAGCATCAAAGTTGGGTCAAATGTTGTTGAAATGACCTGAAATTTGACGTATAGCCCTTTGGAAGTATGTTGAAGTCACCCATGATCTTTGTTTGATGAGTGATGGCATCGGTGGCTCTTGCCGCCAAGAGGCTTTATTTTGCTGCTTGAGGGTTGATGGAGGGTCAAAGTTGTCGGTTTGACTTGAAATTTGACATGGAGCCTTTTGGAGGTATTCTGAGACCATCCATAGGTTCTGATCGAAGATTTGATGTCTTCGACACTGTTGTCACGAGAGAGCTGACTTTGTTGCGGCTATTTCCTTTTTGGGCCAAACAATGTTGGAATGGCATGGAGTTTGATGTAGAGCCTCCTAGTGGCATTTTGAGTCCAACTGTGTGCTCTATTTTATGTGTTAGGGTCTCTAGCTTCACCGTCGCCGAAAGCTCCTGCTCAGTTGTTGAAAGCGCAAAGTTAGGTCAAATGATGTTGAAATGGCCCGAAACTTCATGTGTACCCTTCTTTTGGTCGTTTTGAAGGATCTTGTAGTTTTTGTTTAATTCTGACAAGATCTAATGCTTGAAGTGGCATTTGCCTATTTGTGGTATAATGCGGCTTCATGTAGCTTTTGATGTTGAAGAGGCAAAGTGACATTTTTTGTGTCAACAATTAATGAAAAGACCTCTATTGGTTTTATACACTTCAAGACCTAGAAAATATGTGAGAGGACCCAAATCTTTCATGTGAAAGGAAGCATGGAAAACCATTTATAGTTCAAGAATACGGTCGGGATCTGTTCCAGAGATAATGATATCATCGACATACACAAGAGGGATGGTAACGCATTGGAGGTGCGGCGAAGGAACATAGAATGATCATATTGACTTTGTTGAAACCTTGTATGAAGTCAGGTATGTCGAAACCTTTCGAACCAAGCTCTTGGAGCTTGCTTTAGCCCATAAAGTGATCGATGTAGTCGATATACTCTATTTGTAGATGAAACATCGAGGCCAAGCAGGTCTCACATGTAAACTTCTTCTTGAAGATCTCTATGTAAAAACGCGTTCTTGACATCCATTTGAAACAAGGGCCAGGATTGAGAAGAAGCAAGAACTAAAAGAATCCGAATTGTAGTCATTTTAGCAACTATGGCAAAGTTTTCATCAAAAATCTACACCATACTCTTGGTGATTGCCCAAAGCCACAAGACAAGCCTTATATCGATCCAAAGATCCATCCGATTTCAGTTTGACAGAGTGAATCCATTTACAACCGATTGGTTTGGCATGAGATGTACATGAAACGATATCCCATGTGTGATTCTGCTAAAGAGTTGTGAGTTCTTCCATCATTGCATGTTGCCAACAACGATGTTTTACTGCCTGCAAATAAGTGTTAAGGATAGAAAAAATGGAAAAAGAGGCATATAAAGATAACGATTTGGGGGACGGGTGAGACTAGTGAACATTCAAAGAACTGGGTGAGCAGGAGCGGGTGTCGGTTTAGGTTTAGGGTCAGGTTGCGTGGATGTGGTTGAATCTTGTGTGTGACGCCGTACATACTCCAGGCAAGTTTAAACCTTGTTGGGTTAGGAGGATCAGGAAAAACTAGTAAGAAGGAGATGTTTGTCATGGAGCAGGTATCCACTTGGGTTTGAAAAACATATTGGTTTTCAAAAAATATAACGTTGTGAGAAATGCGAGTGTGACGGACTATAGGATCATAACAGAGATAACCCTTTTGATGAGCAACATATCCCAAAGACACACATTTGACAGATTGAGCTGATAGTTTATATCACTCATGAGATGGTAGATGGACAAAACACACACAGCTAAAGGTATGAAGATTATCAAAGGAAGGTTAGGTAGAGAAAAGACAGAAGTATGGGGACAAATTTTGAAGCTTGGGTGATGGGAGACAATTAATGAGGTGCACTGCAGTAGAATAAGCTTCTACCCGGAAGGTGGATGGGACTAAAGATTCAAGAAGCAATGTTCTTGCCAACATCTAGGAGATGTCGGTTCTTTCGTAATGTTACCCCATTTTGTTGCGGTGTATAGGGACATGTGTGTTGGGAAATAATACCATCGGATTGAAGAAACTCTTGAAAATCCGAAGATATAAATCGCCTCCACCGCGCCCCCCCCCCCCCACCCCCGCCCCACCCAAAAAAAAAATCTAAAAGAAAGATCTTTATATTATATGGAAATTGATTTTCAATGAGGGTAATAAATTTTCTGGAAGCATCCAGGACCTCATATTTGGCATGTAGAAAGTATATTCATGTGAACCGATTGTAATCATCAATGAAGGTAACAAAATACTTATGATGTGTGTGAGCAATAGTTGGATCAATGCCCCATACATCCAAGTGAATCAAATCAAAATAATCTATGTTGATTTCCCTGTGAGTGGGAAATGTAAGGGTTTTACTTTTGCCAAGTTAACAAGTAGAGCAACCAAATGTGACATATTTAAGAGAACAAGATACTTTATTCGAAAGAAAACTATTGTTTAACATAAAGAGTAATTTTTGTGCATTTGGGTGCCCAAGATGCTTATGCCAAAGTTGAAAAATCATTATTCAAAGATAAACTAAACAATGACGATAAATTATTAACCTTGGTTGTTGCAATGATAAGAAGATGAAACATTTGACCGCATTGAGGACCCTTCTCTATCACCTTCCCCGATTCCTAATCCTGCACAGGACAACAAGAAGAGGAAAATGGGACAATAAATTTATTTTCAACAAGTTGACCTATTGAAAGAAGGTTAAAAGAAAAACTAAGGGAAATAGAAAACATTTTTTAAAGGCAAGGAATGATCAATATGTCCAATAGCTGTGATGGGAAGTTTGTCACCATTAGCAATGTGAATGTTCATGTTACCATTATACTTTTGAACATTTTGCAGATTGTCAGTGGAGTAAGTCATATGATTTGATGCGCCTAAATCCATGTACCAGACAAAATTTTTGGAGGACTTACCGAAGAGGCCAAGTGCTATTAAAAGAAAATTGAATCATTTGTTCTACCATTTCAGGGGTCAAGGTAGATCCTAGCAATGATGACATACTTGAGGCCGAGGTTGTGCCAGAAGAACGTCCACCTAAAGTAGTATAAGCTTTGCTAGTTCTATTTAGAGGTCACCTCCTACATTCAGATATGACATGCCCTTGTTTCTTACAATAAATGCAGATCTTTCGCTTGCATTGAGCAGCAATGTGCCCATATTCTTTGCATTTATAGCACTGGAGTCTGCTTGTAACCAATGGCTTAGATTGTGCAGCAAGTGCAACATCATATGCATTTAAAGAAGTTCCTTTTTGGTTCCAAGATTGCTTGAGTTAATAAGTGTTGCTCTTCCCCAATTAATTCATCAAGGCATTCGTCTAGAGATGGGAATTTCTCTCGATTCAATAAGTTAGAGAGAACTGACTGAAATTCCTATCTTAGTTTCATTAAGAATTGATCTCTTTGATTGTTTTCATGATATTTTTGAAGAGTCGGTAGGCCCTCATTAGAGACAGTGGCATATGCCAATTCTGTAAATTCAACCCATAAATTCATAAAACCAGAGTAATACTCTTGGAACAGATTTATTTCATTGTTTATATTCTAAGATGTCAAACTGTAACGCCCCAAGATCTGAGGGCCACAAATCCCGGGACGTTAGGGGAAAGTACCAAAAGAGAATCATGAAATCCAATAAAATAGGCAAATGTGAATCTCATATGAGCAAGTAAGTGGGCAATGCCCTACAATTTAGTTTCACTTGAAGGATTACAGAGGTATTTTTCAAAATTAAACTAAGTACAATCCTAAGCCAACACGGCCAAAACAAATTGTCAGGCCCCTACCCAGGTTTAGTATTTTTAATAATCGTTTTGACCATGTGCAATCTCTAAGTGGGATTAGAGGACAATTAGCTTGGATTTTTAGCTAGATTAGGATTTTGAATAGCTTCGGGGAATTTTGAGAGCGTTGAGTTTGGCTCGACCGGGCCCGGGGTGGCCCGTGTGACGCTTGATAGTGTGGAAATTTGACTTTGATTTTGAAAAATATTGATTTTGATCTTTTTGGATTTATTATTTTGGTCCCAACAACTTTTATGTTCACCTCATTTGACTTTGAATCCCAGAAATTGCTTTTTTCGAGGAAAAAGGGCAAAACGGACTTTCACACGAAATCTGTGCATAATTTTCGATATTTGAAAATCATGAGAAAAATATACTTTTTAAAAACTAGATTTTTCTATGATCACTTTTCTCTTCTTCATCAATCTCATCCGGGACCCACAGATAGGAGTTTTAAGCCCTTGAAGCCTTACAGCCATTGGGGCCACAACTCAACCCTATAAATATATATATATATATATATATATAAAACAAGACCCACGTTGAACTACTCCTTCTCTAATTCGTTTCCTGCAACTGAACTAAGAGAGCTCTTCTTCTCTCCCCACTTGGCTTTTGCACGTCCCCGTTCTGGTACCCAAAGGGGAAATCTAATTACACAAATCTTTCATCCTCATCTCTGGCTTTCCATTGATACTGTCACGTCCCCCAAAATGAGAATTAGGGAAAAACGTGAAAAATAAATAAAATTCAAATTCCTGTGTTTAATACAACACAAGCTTCCAAAAGTGGACCCACAAAAAAAAAAATTTTCAATATGTGGTGAGTCAAAATAAGTTTCATTAAATGCAGCGGAAGCTTATTCAATTGGTAATCAATGTTTATAATGAAACCCAACACAAAAATCAAATAAACATTAATAGTTAAAATTGCATAAATATAAAATTTCTAAAAGAGGTCTCAACACTAAAAGAAAGTTCATTAATAAAATTCTAAGATGACGTTCTCTCTTGTGCTGGTTCAGACGGCTCCAAAGCCATCTCCGGCATCCCACTCGGGTTCAACAGTTGGCTCAAACGTTTGAAACGCTTGATCCTCCTCCGTCTCCTGGGTAAAGTAGGGCTCAGTACCTATGCACCAAATATTACAAAGTAAATAGCAAGAACATAATCATAATTCGAAATTTAATACGATAACGAGAATAATATAGACAAGGGTGATCATAATGAAACAATGATAAATATAATAACAAGAACGAATGTCTGACATAAAACCAAATGGCACAAAGGAGCAATATAAAATCACACGGTGACAAGTGTCCCCGTTGTGGGTGGTCAGCCCTAAATAAATCGGGAAAGCCCGTCCATAACGTCGGTGGTCATAAACCGATCAAAACAAAATCAGGATAACCTGTCCATAATCAAAGCGGATTATAAGTGATCCGGTCACATCGGTGATCAACCGTCCATATATCGATCTGCAGTCGTCCATAAAATGACCCACATATAAACATAAACATATATTCATAATAGACCTGATTGATAATGCTCCTACACAAAAATCATAAGTCAAAATAAAGTATTTGCCATTCCACATTTCATATCATATTCGAATAGTCATTTATATATATGCAAATCCGAATGTCAAAGGATAATCACAAACAAATCCTAAGGTCAAACATGAGGTCTCGTACCCAATAACCACAGGAATCTCTAATGGATAAAAGATCAACGCATCACTTTTCCATCAATGGTGCATAGACCCAATTAAGGGTTTTCCAATAGGGATGGGTTGAGCTCGAATCCATTAGGATTTCCCCGAGGTCATATTAAGCACCAAACCCCATGCTAGTAAGATACCGTATGCCCATACGGTATTTACGCAGTCCAATGATCTAATTAATAAAGTACAAACATATAATTTTAGCACATTAAAAATCCAAGATACCATTAAAAATTAATTTGCAAATAAAACTAAGAAGTAATAATCCTTAATTTATAATTTTAGAAAACCTAAGGATCCATCCATAAATATTGTCCACATTCAAATTGAGTCAAAGGATCTCATTAAAATTTATAAAACAATAGGCCTTTTAGTAAATTACTAAAAGTTAATGGGTAAAGTACTACCCAACAGTACTTTAACCATTTAGTCACATGAATGTTTTATCCCAGCATCATCAGGTCATACATCTCTCACTCTTTCCTCCATATTCCCATCAGGTCAAGTACTAATGTCACATGGGGTGACATCATCAAACAACTCCCTTCCCTTATATTTTTCTTTTCAAAACCCATCCACCACCAAGTCAACGTACCCAGTCTCTCTCTTTCATCTCTTTCTTTCCAACCCATGTTCTGTGAAAACACCAACGCAGAACCCATTTTTTTTTTTGCCGACGCCAGCCTCTGGGACACTCGGATAGTGGGGCCCCCTGATCATGACCCAAGATCAGACCCATCAAATAAGGTCGCCCAGGCGCCCTCTTCAAGATGCAGGGACCTGATCAAAAATAAATGGCCCACATGGGTCCCACAGTCCCAAAAACGAAAATACCCTTTTCTTTTCTTTCTCACTACCGCTGCCCCTTTTTGGCTGCTGGATGGTGGACCAAGCAAGGCCCACCTCACACGGGTCCGCCATCTCTATGGTCGCCCCGCTGTGTCCGGCCTGATGAACGGACCAGATCCGTGATCTGATCATCCCGTGGGCCCCACCTCACATACAATCTTCCACGGTTTGGGTCTGATACCTGTTTCAAGTTCATCATAAGCGAGTCATGGGTGGATTGAGTTACAGCGTAGCACTAAAATACACATGGGAAAAACGATGGAGTCATCCTCAAGCTCCGATCCAAACATAAGGCAAAATCGCATAGCCGTATTATCAAGAACACAAAGGGCATCAAAGGGGTTTCTACATGCATCCACACACAAATCAAGGAAGATTACAAGTATTAAACCTACAAATTATGGTTATGTACTTGCCTTTTACCGGGGTTGAAGAAAAATACACAGATCCTAACCAATACCCAAACCGCGATTCCCAAAGCGCTTGAGAATAATCCTACCACCGATCTGACAAAGAATATGGGAAAGGAATGCTCAGATGAACAGATCTATGGTATTCCTACCCAAAACCTAACATTGGAAAGAATAGGAAGATAACCTAAAAATATAGATCTACTCCTAATGATTTGAGGAGAGGGTTACCTGAGATAAGAAGATTGAACGAAGAATGCTGGTATCCTCTGATCTTGATTCTGATGGCTGGATCTTAAAGCTGGTATGGCTTGGGAAGTTGAAAGAGGAAGAAGATGAAGATAACCGGGAGGAGTTGCAGAGATTAGTGGGGAGAGATAAGAAGGTTTTCGTTAAAAAGGGGATTAGGTTAAAAAGAATACTACTGGGCTTAAGTCATTGGGTCAAACTACGGGTCAGGCCATCTACCCATTAACCCAACTCATCCATTTATGTATCTAATCTAACGTGTGCCCCACTTAATCCTACCCACTTAAATAACTAAAATACATTTAATTAAAATAATAATAATATCTAATTAAAATATAATAGAATAATAAATATGTGGGACCGGGATCTTACAGATACCCTTTTCAAGAAATTTCTGCTGGAGCAACCCTCTTCTTCAAGCCTTCCTTGCTGATTTTTATACTTACAGGTGAGGCCTTGTTTTCTCCTCTTAGATATGGGTTTCTTACACCCTTAGGAAGCTTTCAATCATGCATGCAAGGAAGTTCTTCTAGAGCTTCTTCTTCTTTCAAAATTTGTGAAGTTTTTTGAGTTGTTTTCATGGGCTTTTGTGTACATTGGAGAGAGAGAGCTGTGGGGGGAGATCTCTTGGAGTGATTTAGGATCCAATTTCAGCCAAGGCAAGTGAATAACCAGATTTTTGGAATGCATGCAACTAAAATTGTGTTTCTTTTCCAAAGTTTGATGTGATTTGCTATTGCATTTGACTCCTTTTCTTTGGCTAGGTAAGGATGATTTTCTGCAATGCTTCAGTGTGCAATTGTCTGCAGATTCCTGCAGGATTTTAGTGTGCAATTGTGTTCAGATTTCTGCAATTTTAGTGTCCAACTGTGTTCAAAATTTCTGCAGAGTTTTAGTGTGTTCAGTTGTGTTAAATATCTAAATTTCTGCAAGTTTTTGTGTCGTTTTGAGCAGTTTTTTGTATTCAATTTAGGTGCAGATTTCTGCAGGTTTTTGTGGTGTTTTGTGCATGTTTTTGAGTTCAATTTAGGTGCAGATTTCTGCAAGTTTTTGTGTTGTTTTGAGCAGGTTTTTGTGTTCAATTTAGGTGCAGATTTCTACAGGTTTTTGTGTTGTTTTGAGCAGGTTTTTGTGTTCAATTTAGGTGCAGATTTCTGCAGGTTTTTGTGGTGTTTTGAGCAGGTTTTTGTGTTCAATTTAGGTGTAGATTTCTGCAGGTTTTTGTGGTGTTTTGTGCAGGTTTTTGTGTTCAATCTTGTGTTGTTTTTTAGTTCAAATTTGGTTCAGATTTCTGCAGGTTTTAGAGTTCAATTATGTTCAGATTTTCAGGTTTTGTGTTCAAATTTTGTTAAAATTTCTGCAGGGATTTTGTGTCCATGAAATATGGAAAATTCTGGCACTTGGTTTCTTTTACAAGGATAGACTTCAAAGTGTTATATCATGTACTTAGCATAAAAAAAAATCTGATTCTTTTTTGGTTTAATTTGTTTATGATATGAGATGCTTTGTTGTATGTTGGATGGAGTTTGGTTGAGATTAATGGAAATTCAGGTTGCATTTTGGAGGATGTTTGATGGAGAAGAAGGGGGTGCAGGTAAAAAAAAAATGTAAAAAAACATTGTATTTAAATTACCTGGGTAATTATTTTGAACTTTATCAAAGTCTCATAGTGCACTTGGAGACCCCAAATGCTGGATAACTTCAGAGGCATCAAATTCATCATTTTAATACGACAATTGGACTTTGAGTGCACATTGAGGCGGCCCGAGGTAAGCCATCACAACACATAAATTATCTCATTCCAGATTTGAATATTGTAAGTGTTTTTGTATAAAATGTTTTGAAATGGATTTGAGTGGTTCGCCACGTTTGAAAATATCGGTAAGGCTACTCGTTTGATTCGTTTCGTATTGTCTATTTGTGCTTTGCTCAGAGTAGTCCTTTTATCGATTTAAAATGTGTTCAGTGACTTGAATTGTATTGAATTGATTTTTTGGTCGGCACCACTAAGCTTGGGTTACTTTGTCGGGCTGATCACCCGACTTAGGATCCTCAAATATTTTTCCAATTACAGATTGGACCCTTTGATTGTTTGTTGTGGCTATGGCGATGGTTATTGATTGTTCCGGCCATTTTTATGGCAACGGTTATTGTTTCGGCCATTTTGTATGGCAACGTTTATTGCTCCGGCCACTTTGTATGGAAACGGTTATTAATTGATTACTCTTATTACTTCGGTAATAGGACAACATAGCTAAATGTGGATTGCCAGTATTTTATCTGTTCTTACTTAGTTTTAAATGTTTCAATGTAAACTTGTTTTTTATACAACAAATTGTTTATTTGATGCGTCTTTATATACGTTTCGCTTTTAAATGCTCTTTTATGATTTTTCCTCTATAATATTGATAAAAACCTTGTATACCTTATCTATTTTATTTACCTGCCAGACTGTCATATCTGATACTCTATTGTTTGGTGCCAATTATCGACCCAGTCGCCCTTGAGACTAAGCGAGTGGCTAAGGCAGAACCGCTAGCTGGATGTGAGTGGCAACCTGACGATGTCATTTAGACATTGGCTTGGGTTGTAAGATTTGAATCATAATCGGGGGTTAACCATTATTATGTTTTGGAAAATTTGTGATCTAGCCTCTGTTGGCTCTTTTTGGGATGTATAACTTAATATACTTTTGTGATCATTGCAACTTTAACTTTAACTCGGGGATTTGCTTATGTATATATTTCTTTTTTTTTATATAAGGCTTGTATACATATATCTTGTGTTTTAATTGATTATGCTTTTGCTACATGCTTCCGCACATTGTTATTCGATGTGAAATTGATCGTTATGTTGTGAAGGATCGTTTGAGAATCCTCACTGCGGAATCCTGTGGGAGAATAATTAGCGCGTGCGGGAGAAATTTTCTAGCTCGCCGCGCCGCGGCCCCGGATTAAGGACTTATTTGTTAAGGCCTCAGTCTGGGGGTGTGACACAAATAAAATAAGGAAAATAGCAAACTCTAAGTGATAAGAGGCATCTCGATGCACCAACTGCATCACTCTTCGAACCATGTGGCAACGGGACAACCGCCAAGCAAACAGACAAGCAATGAAAGAGGGAAGGTACCTAAAAGTATCATGGATTGGGTCAGGCTCAAAGAGCCAGGCAAATAGGCATGTTTATATCACATTGCAGTACAATGACAAGTAGGGAATAAGGTCATACATGATCCCAACTGTACCTGCATGATTAGTATCTCAATAATAAAGATAAGATATCAGAGTGCAATGGAAAATGGTGCGGAGTCGGCTAAAAGACCAGTTCAAAGTGTCTCATACCTCTTATTTTTAAAAGAACTGACTAGGGGTGTCTTACACCCTCACTCGTAAGGAACAACCCGGGGTGTTTCACACCCTACTCCTAAAGATCTGGCTCTGAGTGTCTCGCACTTCTTGCTTCTAATAGAACTAACTCTGTGTGTCCTACTTTTCTAACTCTAAAAGAGTCAGCTAGGGATGCCTCACACCCCTCACTTCTAAAAAAAGGATGACTCGGTGTCTCTCAGCCTCACGTCCAACTCAAAAGGTTAACTCAGGGTGTCATTCACCTTGAGCTTCTATAAGGATAACTCAGGGTGTCACACACCCCAAACTTCTAAAAGAACTACCTCATAATGTCTTACAAGCTCGACTCCTAAAAACAATTTGGGGTAATACATACCTCTCACTCCTAAATGAGACTTTGGGCTAACTATGAAGCAACAATCAATCATTCACACATAATAAGAGCACACTCATTACTAAGATCCTAAGCACAACGACAACAAGGGATCTAAGCACACCAACCATAAGGGATAAGGCAAACCTTTGGAAAAGTTGATCTTAGAGCCACTGCGCCGTAGGGAAATCAGGCTGACGTCTCTCACCAACCAGAAGTACTGCAGAAGTGTTCGGATAATCCCAAGTGTTGGAAGTGGGTGGGCCTCTAGGATAGGTTTCAAAAACTTTTGACCAACTAGAAGTAGTGATCATCTATCCAAAAGGCAACAAGACCCAATCCAAGATTCATGTCCTCAATCTCAGCCATTATGGTTAGCAAATTAACCTATCAAGATGATAGAAACAACACCTAATAAGCAACCACGAAATTCTACAACATACAAGGAGTAGATTATACCTATGGAGCTCGGTTGTACTCTAATGGAAAATTTGATAAAACCCTTTGATGAAGAGCTCTTTCACAAAGCAAATTAAAATCTCCAATGCCCGATTGTCTTCCACGCTATGACCCGCTTCAGATATCTTTTCTCAAAAGAGATGGTGGAATCTCCAAGAGAAAGACTGACTAGAATCTCTAAGGAAACTAGAAGGCAACTAGAAAAGAGAGAGAGAGAGGAAGAGGAGGGAGTACAACTCTTGCACAAAAGGGGAGGTGGGCGTGAACTCTAAGGGGATAGAATAGTGGACGTCCAAGCCACCTCTCTTCTCCTATTTATAGCTTTTGCAACTCCTCTCTTTGTTTATCATTAGAAGTCCAACTTTCATAATAATTAGTAACTCTCTATTCCCACTATTACCACTATTAGAAGTCTTACTTCAAATAGAAATAGTAGCTTTCCTTTTGAGTTCAAATAGAATTAGTAAAGATTCAATCTTGCGCTAGCGTGGGGACCACTAGGGATTCCATATAAAGCTGGCTCCAATTGGGACACCGCAACCCCACATCTCATCTGCAATCGGGGCCCGCAGTTAATTGCAAATAACTCCACTAAATAAATGCAATTGAACCCAGTCTTAGGAATAAATTATATGAAGACTCTAAATTTCCCTATCACTAAAAGTAGGCCCCTCCATCAATATCCATGGATCAATTAGACAAACTGTCCCACCAATTCATATCCATATCCTATTATCCTTGAGACCCAATTAATTATAGTAATCATTAGTACCATTCAATTAACTTTTAATTGAGATAGGTGTACACTTACCAATAATAAAACCATTAATTGGCACAAGTGAATAATAGAGATAGATTCCATCTTGACCATTAAATGTTCTCATGGTCCTACCACCATGTACCCAAGACACTGAGGTGTTGACCTACAGTTGACCTCACTCATTGGTGACTCAAAGCAAATGAATAGATAGAAACTTGAGTTCATCAATGTCTCAGAGTTGAGAGCCTATTGCTAGGGAATTATGAGAACAAACCTTAAAGTAAAGACAGTGTTCTTGAGGTGCTTCTCATGGTCCTTCAATACATCCAATGTACCAGTATGATGATCCAGAATCTTACATTCCGATGATTGAGGCAGATCACACTATCTCATAGTGATCATAATACTGCAGCCTTATCAGATGAGATACCCGATCTCATCACTGGTTGTGAATCAATTTAAGTATAAGATTTGTGACACATGTCTCCTGTATGTGGATCTTATCCACACACATATGTCACATCTAATACACTTGTGGACTCCGGTTCATCTCATGAGCCATTATGTCATTTGTATTGGTTATGTGCATTTAAGTAATAAAACACCATTCATCTCATGAAAGGAAAACATAAATAGATATTGATAAATAAAGAAATTAATCAATTTATTACATCAATTTAAATGGATTAAGACCATAAAACTAACACCAAGCTGGCTGAGTTGATCCTGTGTCTGTGGGTACCAGTGTTGGATAGGCCGTAGCTTGAGGACTGCGCTGGTGGTACGCTCAGGTAATGGAAGTCTATGAGTCTGTTGGCAGGGTCCTGAAGCACGATTCCTATTCCTTGGATAGTTGCGAGCCTTGTGTCTAAAGTTTCCACACACATAGCATGCACCTGACCGCCTCCGATGCTCACTGGTCTCACAACCTCTACGATAGCGCTACTGTCTTTGTTGAAATTACAAATCAATCCATAACTGCTCATCACCTTGGACTGCCTTGTCTTCATCCTCTTCTAGATATACTTGCTTCATCTTCGTCTTCTTGGAAGCTTTCCGTTGGGCTACCTTGTTAAGAGCATCTTCAGCCCACATTGCATTTTCCACATAAGCCTCATACGTGGGGAGCTCTCTATATGTCATGTGTAACTGGATTTCGGCTCAAAGAACTTCCACGAAGCGTCTGATCTTCTTTGATTTTGGAGTGATTAGTCTTTCTGCAAATCGTGATAAGTGGATGAACTCTGCCTCACATTCTAGAGTTGTCATGTCTCCCGAAAGTAGTTGTGTAAACTCCCGAAGCTTCTGAGATCTGACATGTGTTGGGATGAACTTCCAAAGAAACTTGTAAGACCCCGCCCCGAGAGTTTCCGATTAGTGTTATTTAAGACGTGCTTTAGTTATAAGTGAGATTAGTGGATTTTGGTTAATATTGGATTAGAATAGCTTTTACATAGCTTTGGATCATTTTTAGAACATTTTGAGTTAGCGGGGCCCTTTGGGGGTTCCTTTATTGTGTTTGAGTGACTTTGGGGTTTATTTAATAATTTTGAAAATCTGTCTTTTTGCTCCGTTTGATTTATTTTATTATTCCCTACAACTTTCATATTTGCCCCGTTTCCGTTCGAGACCTTTAGACCCCACTTTGCTAATGATAGGGGTAAAACAGTCCTTTTATACAAAATCTTGACACTATTTTCAATGTCTCCCAAACTCGCGAAATATATACTTTTTGAAAACTAGAAATTTCGTTGAACATTTTTTCCATCTTCGTCGAATTCATCCAAGGCCCGGAAACCCAAGTTTTAAGGCCAACTAGCTTGTTAAGTTGTGGGACCCAATCCCATTTCCAAGAAAAGGAGAAGCCTCCTTCACTTTCCCCTTTTCTTTGCAACTTTTCATTGAGAAGAGACTTTGGCTCTAGCACTCTAGGGTTTCAACCTTGTTCTTGTTCTTCTTCCTTGTTCTTCTCAAACTCACTCCAAAGCTCGTACTAAAAGGAAAATGGAGATCACCATCCTCTCCCTCTCCTTTAAAGCTATCCATTGATACCATTTGTGAAGGAAACCACCCCATTGCAAGAATCTTTTTAAACAAGCTTTGTCTTTTTGAAGGTCTTCCATGTAAGTGATTCTCTCCATCTCCTAGATTTGTATTCATTTTGTCCTAGAGAAGCCCCACCTCCATTATTGCAAGCCCTTTCTTTCTATTTCTTGGTTTACCCATTTTAGGGTTTATAATGGGTGTATTTTGGGGATTTTTGTGTAGATTGTGATTTGGCTTGAGAGAAGTGTTGAGAGCTTGATTAGTTATCTTTGGAACCAAGGCAAGTGGATGAATGGGTTTAAGTTGAATGATTTCCTATTTTATGAAAAATGTGAATTTTTACTATTCATCTTCTTCTAATTTCCTATATTTCATAATGCTTTTTGGAAATGTGCCTATTGACAAGATTTCCTCTTAATTAGTTTTATGAGAATGTATGCATTCATTTACTAAAGCTTATTTTGCCATTATGAACTTCATAAATGGTGGTTGATCTTGCATTAAATGTGGTTGGTATTGGAAGGAGAATTACTGCTTTGATGGAGTGGTTGTTGGAGGAAATGAATGGGTGTTGAATGGAAGGGAATAGATCCATTTCATGTCAGGAAAATGAATTAAGTGGAAGTAGAATGGTTTGGAGAAAGAAATAGCATAAATCTACACCTGATGTGTATTTCCCGCAGCTGGGCGGTCAGCTGGCGGTCACCTTGGCGGTTAGCTGACTAGTGACCGACGGCTAGCCGACCCAGGTTCGGTTACAATTCCAGAATGCTCAAAATCTTGGGCGAGCACAGGCAGCTAGCCAACCTTGGATGCGGCTGACCGCCATGTGACCCCTAGGTAGCCGAAACACGTGGTCAGAAACACAGAATGCTGTATTCAACTGGGTGAGCCGTGCTTAGCCTCGCTGTCAGCCACCGGCTAACCGCCAAATCCCTCGGCGGCTAACCGCCAACTAGCCAACAGGTTACCGAATTTCACCCAGATTCCTGGGTCTTTTCTATTTTTTTCAGAAATAGTATTTCAAGGTTTGGATGGGTTGTTTTGATGACCAACTACCTTGGAAAGACCTAGGGGATGACATAAGGGGATCGACTTAGAAAGAAACCCCACTCCGGAAATGTATTGGGAATTTTGGATTTATCAATTTGTATAAGGAAACTTGAAATGTCCACTATCATTCGAGTACCATGCCAAGAGCAATAATAGACATACAAGACCTTTATACATATTGTATGAATACGGAAACCCCAATATATAGTCCGTAATTGTATAAGGACTCATAGTACTGTTTTACTCGGATTATACTTGTCATAACCCGATTTCACTCGATATCACCAGTTTTGTCTCAAACTATGGATTTATGCATTTGACATGTCTTGCCAGCCCCGTATATGCATGAAAGATAATGATGTGAAATGTGTGCCTATGAGCATCATGTCCCGCCTGCCTCAGTGTTTTACATCGATATAGTTATGTACATGTTTTGATTTCTCATGTAACCTATGAGTTGGCACCACTAAGCTTGGACGCCCTTGTCAGTCTAATCAACTTACATGGGCCTCCCCCTCGTGCGCCAACCAGTTGCAATTTGGATCCTGTCCTGCCCCGTCACCCAGTTCCGCGGCCGTGGTCTTGTCTAGCTATATGTATATGTATATATCATTGGTTCTCGTCACTTCGTGCGCTCGAGCCCAACGCACTGAATGTGCTCTCATCACATCAGTGATAGAGAGGATTTAGCTTGAGTGTGGTTGCCATCTTGCTAGTTCCATATTAATTGATATCCTGCATGTTTTATCTTACATATGCATTTTAGATAAATGATATATCTTGTTTTATGGAAATAAATTTTGGACATATTTTAATGTCTTTCCGATTTATCTTTCAATTTATCTTATTATGATATCTATTCACCCACCTGCCAGACTATTGTGTCTGATCCATTTTTGTGGTACTCAGGTCTAGTCCCCATTATTGCCTTTGAGGAGTAGCCAGAGAAGGCGGTCGGTGAACCGCAGCGCTTAGTAGAATGGCAAGCTGACAATGTCGTTTAGACATTAGGTCGAGCTAGGAGTTGCGTAACATTTTGGGGGTTTATGGAATGACATTTGATTTACTCTTTTGGTTGTACTGGCCTCTGTTGGCCATTATTTTTGGGGAATGTTAATTTAAGTGATCTTTTTGTATAAACAATTAACTTGATATTTTGGGAATGCTATTATGAACATTGCTCACTTTGACGTCATGTTACTTACACATATGTATTACCATCTTTGAAATGTGGAATGGATTACGAAATTGATTTGCGACACGCTTCCGCCCCTATGTAAATGTTTTGTGGGTGAGTGTGATATCCTCACCGCGGAAACTTGTAGGAAATTAAACGAGTGTATATTCATATATTTATTATTGTAACCACACATCAACACCGCTCGCGGGCCCGGATCCTGGTCCGAGGTCGCGACAAAACTGCTCCTTGAACATCTCCCAAGCTACTGCGTCATCCATGTCCATATAAGGAGCTCTCACCGTCATCCATCATACCTTAGCTACATCTAGTAACATATAAGTCACTAGCTGTACTCGTCGTCCGCCCGTACATGGAAGCATCCTGAAGATCCGCTCCATCTCTATAATCCATGCATCTGCCTCCATTGAGTCTCCACATCCACTAAACTCCGAAGGTTTCTTCTTATTGAACTTCTCAAATAGCTCATACTGGTCTAGCTCATGCGGTGTAACAACCGATGGAAACTACGAAGTTTGCGGCTACTGGGTCACACGCCCGAGGATTGGCTGAGTGTTGATCCGTGTCTGACTCTTTATGAACTGCTCAAAGCTATCCTCTATGGTGCCTTGACTATCCCTATCAAAACTATGCTGCAGTGACTTGATCTGTAATTAAACAATTTTAGAACAGGCAAGACACAAATGACATAGATAAACCACAGACAACCATCACATTACCGGTCTAAGTCTACCCAATCCTCACATCGAATCCTAAGGGTTGTTAAGTATTTTAGTTGCGCAAAAACCATAATGCCCTGATACCAATCTGTAACGCCTCAAAATCTGGGCGCCTCGAATATCAGGACATTACGGGAAAGTACCCAATAGACGCGGAAAATCCAAAAGATAAGCAAGTATGAATCTCATAAGAGTAAGTAAATGAGCAATGCCCTACAATTTTACTTCACTTTGGGATTACAAGATACTTTTCATAATTAAACTAACTACAATCCTAGGCCAACAGGGCCAGCTACAAGAAAAGGAAAGAAAAGAAATCTATGTGACAGACGTCTCTCAATGTGCCAACTGTATCGCTCTCCAAATCTTACGGCAATGAATCAACCGCCAAGCAAACCACCAAGAAAAGGAAGGGGGAGAAGATGCCTGAAACACCAAGGATTGGGTTGGACTCGATGAGCCAGGAAAATAAGCATATTTAGATGGCAATACATTATACTAACTGATAGGAAAGAAGGTCATACTTGATCCTAGTTGTACCTACATGATTATTATCTCGATAACAATATAGAACATCAGAGAACAACAGAAAGGGTGTGGAGTGTAGTGTATGAACCATAATCGAGGTAGTTATAAAACAGATGTTTGATACAGTAGATGGACCCGTCTTTTTCTTTCTCGCCTTCCTCCGTCCCGGGTCCGCCGGGGTGCGGCGGGGCGAAAAGAAAAAAAGAGCAAGCATCAACCTTTTTTTTTGTGCCGGTATGTCAGATTTTCTATTCTACTTGGAATTTGAAGTGGTGATCTGGAGATTCACCTTCACAAATAGAAAAAGGAAATCAACTTTTTTCTAACTTTCCATTGCACATATATTTTAAAGAAAGAGACAAGGTTTTAAAATGCCGTGAGAGGCGATTTTGTTTAATTTGCCGTGAAAGGCAGTTTTGTGCCGTAGAAGGCGATTTTGTGCCGTAAAAGGCAGTTTACAAATCTCATCAAAATGTAAAGACAAGAAATGTGATTTTTATGTCTCTTTTAAAAAAATACAATACAATAGAAAAGTAAGAAAAGGAATCTGACTTCTCAAGCGATTGTGGGGACTCGTTCAGATCGACGATCGCGAGTCATGTATGGGCTCCGCCATCGTCCTTCAGATGAGAACACTTGATGCTTTGATTCACTTGGCTTGGCTTGGACCTCAGATTTTTAGAGGATAAAGACCAAGAGAAAGTCTTATATCCAATGAAAAACCAAGTAGACGGGCTGAAAAGCCGCATCTAGGCCATGTTGGATAGAAGAAGAGAGGAGATCTTGGGGGGGTGGCCCCCCAAGGGACTTCGATCACCTTGTAGTGCTTGCAGCAGAGTTTCTTCAAGGCAAGAGAACTTCTTTTTGTGTAGAGATTTCTAGGACAATTTCTTCAGAACTCTTCAGATGATTTTTTTGGACAATTTTCAGGACCACTTCAGACAATTTTTTCTGGACCCAATTTTCAAGACCCCTTCCCTTTGAAATGACTGCCTATTTATAGGCTTTTGGTGGCCATTAGGAAGGTCTTATGGGCATTAATGATATTAATGCTCCATGATGGGAGGAGTTACAAGATTTAATTTCATAATTTTGTAACTCCTTTTTCTTGGATTTTGATTGGCTGATGGAGAGTAATGGGCATTTAAATTCCATGATGATGGGAGTTTCATGATTAATTACCATGATTAATCTCCATAATGATAGGAGTTACATGGTTAATTGTCATGATTAATTGGACTTGTAACTCCCATTTCTTGGCTTCTGATTGGGCCGTTCAAAATAATGAGTTAATGACCCTAATAAATTGCCATAAAAGGGTCATTTAACTTCATTAATTGGCTGCCGAGTCGCTTGAAGAGTCGCGGGCCACGCCGCGTCTTTTGGAATTCTTCTTGTGATGATCATCGATGGATCCGTACGTTGCTTGATGTCGGTTGACGATGAAAATTCAGACATTGGTTGCCACTAATGGTCCGGCAACATCTGTTCAGTCGATTTCTTGATCGGTTGGGCAGAAAGTGTGCTTTCTTGGTCGGCCGGTTGGCGGTTTCGGAGTGTCCGATGATGATCAAATGATTTTGATAGCGGATCCGTGATGTTGACGAAGATCGACGGATATCATGCCTCAAAAATCAGATTTTAAGAAAATCACAGGGGCCAATCATTGCGAAACGCGAAAAGAATCAGAAAAACGGACGTTTCGGCGGAAATCCGGCGACCCGGATTTCCAGGGTCGCCGGCGACCATGCACCCATGGTCGCCGGCGACCATGGGGCTGGCGACCTTGGACTTTGGTCCATTTTTCGGCCGCCTTCCGGTCGCCGTTTCTTGGTCGTTTCTCGGGCTTTTTCGCTTCTGTTTTCTCCTGTATTTTTCTTTGACATTTCTCTTCATTTATTGGCTTGATTCCTCTGAAGAAAACCCATCGAAAGGCTGTGCAAATCAGAGCACAAAGTTTCCTATTTTTTGGAAAAGCCGAAGACTCTGTAGCCGATTTTCCGCCAAGAGTTGAAACTGGGTCAAACGATGTCGGAATGACCTGAAATTTGAGGTGAAGCTTCTTGGGCATTAGATAGGACCAACCATGGGCTTTTATTTGAGTTTTGAAGCCGTTTGGGGTCCCGTCGATGCTTGACTTGATTTCACCGTGCGGAAGATGTCGAGCTTTGATGTACGGTCATCCGATGTCCGATTGACCTGAAATTTGACGGGGAGCCTATTGGAGTCATTTTGAGATGATCCATTAGCTCCGATTTGGGTGCCATGGTCCCGGGGAGTTTCGCCGCCGGTAGGCTTGATTTTGCTTCAGAGCATCAAAACCGGATCAAACGTTGTCGGAATGACCTGAAATTTGACGTGCAGCCCTTTGGAAGCATGCAGAAGCTACTCATGTGTTTTGTTTGATGAGTGGCGGCATCAGAGGTTCTCGCCGCCGGAAGGCTTGTTTTCACCGTTCGAGAGTTGATGGAGGGTCAAACGGTGTCGGTTTGACTTGAAATTCGACATGGAGCCTTTTGGAGGTATTTTGAGACCATCCATAGACTCTGATCGAAGATTTGATGTATTTGACATTGTCGCCGTCGGGAGCTCCCGCTCAGCTGTTGGAGGATTGAAGTTAGGCCAGATGGTGTCGAAATGGCCTGAGACTTCATGTGTACCCTTCTTTTGGCTACTTTGAAAGATCTTGTAGTTTTTGTCTGGTTCTGTCAAGATCTGATGCTTGAGGCAGCTTTGCCTGTTTGTAGTAGGATGCGGCTCCATATAGCTTTTGATGTTGATGAGGCAAAGTGACATTTTTGGTGTTCACAAATGCCCCCTCGAGGTACAGCGACGAATTGGATAGCCTTTGCAATCGATGTGCCTCGAAGAAAACTTTGAAGGAGAACTTCTGACTTTACCAAGAGTTTCTGAGCATTTTTCTTGATAGTGTAGCCTTTTGAGTTTC
Source organism: Persea americana (assembly GCA_029852735.1). Classification (NCBI taxonomy): domain Eukaryota; kingdom Viridiplantae; phylum Streptophyta; class Magnoliopsida; order Laurales; family Lauraceae; genus Persea; species Persea americana. Next base: position 42,196,680 of record CM056813.1, read on the forward strand.
CAAGGGAATTTTATGGCAGTGAGAGACATCACGTACCATCTCAAGGCAAAATTTTGAAAATGACATTTGGGTTGGGTTTTTGGGTTTTGGATTTTCTTTTTGACCTTGTGAACCTAAAGGCTTTGTGTTGCGCATCAGGCGGTCAAGAAGGTTTTTGGTTTTTGACCTTGTGACCTAACAAGCTGTATGTGGCAGGTTAGGGGGTCGGGTTTTGAATTCTGATTTTGGTCTTGTGACCTAACAAGCTGTATGTGGCAAGTTAGGGGACCGGGATTTGGTTTTGGTTTTGGCCTTGTGACCCAACAAGCTGTATGTGGCGAGTTAGGAGACCATGGTTTGGATTTTGGTCACTCTTTGGGACAACTTTGGGTCCGTTGGAGTGGTTTGGGTTTTTGTGGAATGTCAATTTCAAGGTTTTGGCTTAATTTGGTTCATGAGGTGGGATGGTTTGGATTTTTGGAAACTCATGAGGCTTGGATTTTTTTTGTATAGTCCAATCAACTCAAAGGAGGCATGGAACCATTTTTGTATGCTCTTGGTAGGAGGAATTTTGACTAAAAGCCACTTCTAGTGCCTAGGTGGTCAAACCTGGCTCATGTGGGCTAACCCATGGGACCTTAAGCTTTAAAGATGGCTTAGATCTCATGTGGTGTCATTTTTGTTAAGAATATCTAAGAATATTCTTACTTGGAGAGAATCTCTCAAGTTTCCTTGATTTTGGGAGAGATTTTCTCAAAGTATCTTTCTTTGGGAGAAAGTTTCTCATAATCCCTCTCTTTTTGGAGAGAATTTTTCAAAAATATCTCCTCATTGGGAAAGAATATCCCATAATTCCTTTCTTTTAGGAAGTTTACTAATTTGTAGCACTTACTTCCTTTCTTTTCTCCTCCTTTCCTCTTTTGGTTTGCTTTCTTCTATAAAAGCAAGGGGATTGGATCTCTTGTTGCTATTGCCTTCTTTTTGCAAAAGTCTTCAAGAGTGCTTCAAGATCAAGAATTCTCCTTCTTCTTCAAAGATCTTCAAGCTTTTTTCTTCTTCTTCTCCATCAATGGCTTCAAGTAAGTTTCTTTTTTTCTTAAGAAACCCCATGTAGGAATAGGAAAAGGTTTTCATTCTTTCCTTTTCTTTTCTTTTCTTTTTCTTTCTTTTCTTTTTTTTTTCACGTGCATCTCTCTCTTTTTCTTTTTTTTTTTTTTTTTTTTGCACTTCCTTTTTTTTTTCTTTCTTCTTTTTCTTTTTTTTTTTTGCACGGTTTTCTCTCTCTCTGTTTTTTTTTTTTTTTTACCGTGGCTCTTCTTTCTTTTTTTTTTTTAATTTCTCACGGTTTCTTTTTTTTTTTTTACAGTGTGCTTTTTTTTTGTCTCGTTTTTTTTTTGGAAAGAGATTTTCTCTTCTTTGTTTTTTGAATTCTGAGATGCGCATGCATGACAACTTTCCTTCTATTTATTTTTTTAGAAAATGGAATTGGAAGTATGATAGTGTACACCTGGAAATCTTTTCGCAAGTCTTGGGATTTGGAGCTCACAGCAATGTTGAGCCCTTTCTTGGTCTTGCGGGGATTTTCTGAGGAGCTTTGCAAGTTTTGGATTCTGGAGCTCGCAGCAATGTTGAGCCCTTTTCCGATCTGGCGGATATTTGAGAAGCTTTGGCTTGATCTCGCAGCAATGTTTGAGTTCGAGCCTTCTTCGAGAATTTTCCATGATTATGGGCTTGCAGCGATGTTGAGCCCATCTTCAAGCTCCTATTTCTTTCGGGGTGTTTCCCTTTTCTTCGGAATTGCCCCGGAATCATGCCAAAATTTCGCTAGATTTTTTAGCAAAATTATGTCATTTTGATGATTGATTTTCTTTCTCTCCATCCTTTGCAGGTAGTTCCTCCAGAACGAACAAGGGTAAGGAGCCGGTCACTGATGCGCCTCGCCGTTCTACCAGATCCTCTAATGCGGCCGTACAGCAGGCCTGGGAGGAGGTTCAGTATGTTGAAAGGAACTTGGAAGAGTGTGACTCGCTCAACCGAGATGAGATGAGGCAACGTTTGATTGCCCTCAAGGATGAGGAGTATTATAAGATTATGGTAAGCAACCGTCCCTGGGTCACGGACAATCAGAGCATTGTGCCCAAGCCTACCTTCTTCTTTGGCGATGCCGTCCCCGACGATTCAACATACCAAAGGAGATGTTTTCAGTTCTTTTTCACAGTTGATGGTGAGAAGAGAACTGTTTCTACCCGGTCGTCCTTCGATCGGACAATCTCGATCATGAGCCTTTCCTCCACAAGCTCGAAGAGGGAAGATCCTCCAAGCTGGGTGAAGAGGACAAATGTGATCAAGACCGGGATTTTTGTTGGCGGCCCTTCTGGTTTTGCAGAGAAGTCGCTTGCCCGTATGGACATTTTGATGCCGGCCAGCGGCTACCAAGGTTCAGACCATTCTTCGGTCGATTTGAGACCGGTGGGCCTTGGCATTTTCAAGGGCGATGGCAGCAATTGGGTGAAGCCTTTTCGACTTCGTGGCCGTTTCAGTGCGGACTCGAGCTGGGAGTCGTGGACTGATCACATCCTGCAGGTTGGCGGTGCCATTCTGAAGGAGGCCGAGATTTTTGATGCTGTTCGCGCTTTTCGGCAAACCGTGGTTTTCTCCGTTGAGGCTTTTATGGCCATGCTGGAGTCGTTCCTTCCACAAACCAACACCTTCGTTGTCACGAATGGTGAGATTGGTTTTTCTTTAAAGGAACTGAGTGCCATCACTGGGCTGCCTATCCTCGGCAATCTCTATGAGGAGTTTATGCCTATCGACAGCGTCCTTGAGGAGCAGTCTGAGGAGTTCAGGCTTTTGTACTTTCAGCTCGTCGCCTTCTATGATTTTTTGAAGGAGAAGGAGGGCTCGAAAGTCCGGTGTAGCAGTTGGAGGAGTGGTAGCTTTTTGTCTTCCAACTTTTTTGACAACGGGGAGTCTTCTGAGAGTACGACCCAGGAAGCCAGGGCTAAGAACCCGGATTCGAAGAAGATATCCGTCATGCGAGAGAATTTGAGGGTATTCTTCGCAAGCACAGACGCCATTCATTCTGACATTGTGCTAAGGAGAGATCTCGCTGTTTACCTCACTTATTGGCTGGGTGAGGCTGTTTTTGCTGGAGGAGATGGAACGCACATCAGGCCGCATTGCATTTTTCCGGCTTGTCAGATAGCGTTTGGAGAGCGGCTTGCTTTGGTGCCTGCTCTTTACTCCTATTTGTGTACCGAACTGCAGGCTGCTGCTTTCCTGGTTCGGCTTGGGCTTCCCATGAACAGGGTATTTTCAGCCCACATTTTCTATTCGTGGTATGTATACCACTGTCCCAGTTTCCACCGATTGGGTGCTGCTCAGGACGATGACCCGTTTATGATTCGGTTGGCGAGAGGGAAGCCTATTTCCGAATCTCTTTTATCTGCCCGCTTGAGGATCTGACGATTCTGGGACGTCGAGATGGGGCAGTCTTCAGTGAAGCTTTCTCCGGGTTTGAGGAAGAAGGCTTTTGATTTTGGTGTCTCCCGTGATTCGACCAGGGCAGGGTCTGGGAGACACTATTCTTTGACAAATGCCGAGAGGAGTTGGCTTTTTAACATACGTGTCGGCACGATGGTGTACTGCAAACATCTTTTCGTCGACATCCAGCCGTATGTTCCCTCGCGTTTTGCCATGTAGTTGGGCTTCTCTCAAGGCGTTGTTGGAGCGCCTTCGAGCAAGGTGAAGCGTTTTGGAGGTCTGCAGGACGGGAGAAATGCATGGGCCTATTATAGCGCGGAAGACACTACTACCCTGATTTCTTATCCTGAGTTGCCTACTTTCCGGACTGCTGGCTTCACAAAATGGTTTGTGGAGAGCTTTTCAGCGTACCGGGGGCTTTCCAAGAAAGAGCTTGATGTAAAGCAGTCTTCCGGGAAGGGCCTTGGGAAGTTAGACGGCGTTCGCCGAGAAGAAGTTCTGGCTTTCCTTTCTGGAGAAAGGCACAGAACAGGTTTTCTCGAGGAACAGGACGTCGTCAGACTAGGAGCTGCACAAGAGATACCTAGTGAGGTCTTGGAACAGCTTGCCGAGGAGGAGGCTGAGGTTGCTGCTTGGATACAAGCAGAACGAGCAAAGGCTTCCATGCAGTCTACTGGCAAGAGTAGACCGTCCAGTGAGGACTCTGGCGAGAGGCCTGATTTTGATGGTGGGGAGGGTGCTTCTAGCAGTTCGTCCCGTAGGGGCAAGAGGAGAAGGGGACACCGCCGAAGTCAGAGGCGGCACGAAAGTTCTCCTGATCTGGAAATTCCTTCCACCATTGTTGAGGAGGCATCAGGGGATGATGACGAGCCTCCAGAGAAGAGAAGTTGAGGGGAAGAGACCATTGATGATGGTATGCTTTTCCCTTTTCTCTTTCCGGTTCTTTTCTTTCATGAGAGCTTTTGTTTTGATCTACTGCTTTCTTTCTTTTGGCAGAAGATGATAGTTTGATGATGCCCGAGGTTCCGACCGATGAGGCGGTGACGGATCCTATCGTGGTATCTGAGGAAGAACCCAGAGATTCTGAAGTAGATCCAGAATCTCCTACTGGTATGATTTTTCTTTTTCTTTTTTTTTTTTTTTTTTTTTTTTACCGCCACTTGCTGACATATATATATTTTTGCCAGCTGACTTGCCAGAGGATTCCGACGACTTTGAGCTATCCATGGACACAACTTTCGATGATGTTTCGGATGAGCTCATGGAGGCAGAAAGCATTCCACCAGTCGTCGAAGAAGGTTCTTTGTAATGATAATCTTGATATTTTGATTTTTGACAAGATTATATTCATACCTTTTTTATTTTTCATTGGCAGGTTGTGAGGTGACAGAAGAAGTCCCTCTATCTTTTTCAGAACCAGAGCAAGGGGTACCTGTGACCGATCCAGGAGTAGGGGCTTCTTCCACCAATTTTGATGAGGCAGAGGCGAGTCCGCCTACTGATATTCCTTCCTCAGCGGACCCGGTTGGAAAAAGCTTCTTGATTACTCTTCCAACGGTGCCTGACACGAGTAGTCGACCAATGGAGCATGGCGAGTCTTCATCTGAGCCATTCCGTCAGTTTGCGAGGAAGGTGTTGAAGAGAGTCTTGAGCTCATGGGTCGAGACTCTTTCTTCTGGCCATTTGGAGGCTGGTTTTGGCATGGTGAAGCATGTGCAGGACATTCTTGCCAATAGCGAAGAAGTCGGTCTGGACATTACAGATGCCAAGGCTTTTGTTGATGAAGTCATCGCTCTAGGCAACAAGTGGACTGAGACCAAGAGCTTCTCGAATGATGATTTCTTCAACGAGATGTTTTTGAAGCCTTCCAGTGAGGTCAAATCTGATTTGAATGAGATCTCGTGGACTCGGAAGAAGCTCGTTCGGGAGAGGAACGTCACTGAGTTGGCTATTATTGAGCTGACACAGGACCAGCACCGCCTTGATAGGGAGGTCACTGAAGCTAGACAGCGCCTTGAGCTATTGGAAGAACAACCCGCTGCCAAGTGGACTACCACTTTGAAAGCTCGCGATAGAGAGATGGCTCTCATTCGCCAAGTTGAGGAGGTCGAAAGCAATCTCCAGAGGAAGACTCAAGAATATGAACAATGGCAGATTCTCTGGGAAGAGCTTCCTTGTGCTGAGGATGGATCGCGACGGCCTACTGCTTTTTATGGGAAGATTTTGAAGAAACGCGGCCTGGAAGCTTCGGAGGCTAAGGCCAAGTGTTTGCTTAAGGAGTTAAGCCTATGGCTGAAGACCATGTCGGACTAGCCTCCTGATTTGTAACGAACTTTTTCTTCTTTTCTTTTGGTACCTCCATGTATAAACATTTTTGGCACTTCTTTTTTTGTATCCCCTTATTTCACTTAAATTCATTTTTGATGAAAACATAAGCAAAAATTGAGTGGGAATGGTTTGTTTGAAAATCTGATCAAAAGGTTTTCATTTTGTGAAAATCTTTTCTCAAATGGTTGTTTTTAGGCATGAAAGCAAGATTTTGTGGCAAAAAGCCTGATTTTTGAGATGGCTTGCAGGCCGAATTTTGGATGGCATGAAAGCCAAAATTTTGTTTGAAATGAAAGTCGGTTTTTGGCATGAGAGCCGATTTTTGTGGCGTGAAAACCAAGTTTTTGTTTCGTGGCATGGAAGCCAAAGATTTTGTGGCATGGGAGCCGAATTTTGTTTTGTGGCATGGAAGCCGATTTTTGTTTGTTTGGCGTGAAAGCCAGATTTTGTGGCATAGAAGCCAAGTTTTTTGAAAACCAAGTTTTGTTTTGTTGGCACGGAAGCCAGATTTTTTGATTTTTGGCATGAAAGCCAGGTTTTTGTTTTGTTGGCATGGAAGCCAGATTTTGGTTTTTGGCATGAAAGCCAGGTTTTTGGCATGAAAGCCGGGTTTTGGCGTGAAAGCCGGTTTTTGGTTTTCAAAAATGCAAGTATCGACTAAGAGTCGCCTCCCTGCTGAATGGTATTGCAAGTATCGATGGAATGTCGCTTCCTTGCTCATTCGGTTGCGAGTATCAATGGAATGTCGCTTCCTCGCGGATTTGGGTGCAAGTATCGACTGAATGTCGTCTCCTTGCTTTTTTCTCAAAAATTTTGTTTTGTGGGTATCGATGGAATGTCGCCTCCCCACGATTTTTGAAATTTGAGGTTTTTTCGAACCTTTGTTTTTTGTTTTGAAATTTGGGTTGTGGATATCAACTGAAACGTTGTGTCTCCAGGAATTTTTTTTTTTTTTTTGAGATTTTACAAGTATCGACGAGGTGTCGCTTTCTTGCGATTTTGAGGTTTTGGAAGTATTGAATGGGGTTCGCATCCTTCCGATTTTTGGGTTTTGCGTGAGTATCGACTAAACGTCGCTTCCCCACGGTTTTTTGAAAAAGCCGTTTTTTGTTTAAAGACACGAGGGTCGTAAATTTTGACTAAAAACCATCTTTGGTGGTAAAAGTTAGGGTGGACTAGGGTGGAAATTCCTAAGTCCTTATTTTGTTTCAAACCATGAATTTTGGGCTCAAGGATTGAAAGTTTTGGTCAAGTTAGGGGAGAGGCTCCGAAACTTGGATTTTGGGTTTGATTTTTTTTTTAACAATGAAACATTGAAAGTAAGCATTGTTTTTGGCTTTTTAGAAACTTCAACATAGGGATGAAAACTCTAAAAGGGGTGGGTTTGACGAGCAAGTACCTAGGAATAGGCTTTGGCCATGCAGGCATCACTCTGACCCGATGTAGGAAGTCTTCAAGGGTGGTACCACTTCAAGAACTTGCCATTGATGGGCAGCATACATCTGTCACCTTCCATGTTTAGAAGAGCATATGCGCCATTGGAGAAGACTTTGTCGATGACGAAGGGTCCCTCCCATTTTGGTTCGAATTTGCCTTTGGATTTGTGGGCAAAAACCATTGGCCTTTTCACCGCAAGAACCAAGTCACCCTTTTTGTGGGCGCGTTGCCTGACCCTTTTGTCAAAAGATCCTGCCATGCGTGCTTGGTAAAGCTCAACACTTTGTAGAGCTTCGAGTCGTCTTTCATCGAGATTATCCAGTTCTTGGAGTCTCAATTTGACGTTGCTTTCTCGCGTCATTTCATTTTGTAAAGATACCCTTAAAGAAGGAATTTGTACCTCTAGGGGGACAATTGCTTCGCATCCATAGACCAAGGAGAATGGTGTGCTATGGGTTGGTCCTCGAACGGTAGTCCGGTAGGCCCATAAAGCTTCAGGCAGTTTGTCGCTCCAGTCTCTTTTGTGAGTAGAGACCATTTTCTTGAGAATTTTGCAGAGTGTCTTGTTGAAGGCTTCTGCTAGTCCATTCGCTGCTGGGTTATACGGAGTCGAAGGACAACTTTGAATTTTGTATTTGTCGCAGAACCTGTAGAATCTGTGATCCCGGAATTGTAGTCCGTTATCATGGACGAATCTTTTAGGTATGCCGAAGCGACAAATGATGTTGGTTCGTAAGAATTGAAGGACTGACGAGGTCTTCATTTCACTGAACGCAAATGCTTCTGACCACTTGGAGAAATAATCTGTAGCGGCGAAGATGAAGCGATGACCTTTACTTGACGGGGAAGAGATAGGACCTATGATGTCCATACCCTAGGCTTCGAAGGGCCATGGGATCGCTGTAGGATGTAGCCATTCTGGAGGCATGTGTACATAATCTCCATGAACTTGGCATTTTTGGCAACGTTTAGCAAATTGTATTGCGTCAGCCACCATGGTAGGCCAATAATAACCTAACCTTTTTATCTGATCGTAGAGCTTGGGACCAGCCTGATGGGCTCCACAAAGACCAGCATGAACTTCTTTTAGAGTTTCTTCCGCCTCTTGTTGTGACAAGCAGTGTAGAAGTACTCCATTAAAGGATTTTCTGTAAAGCATTTTGGAGGGAATATCCAAATGAAAGTTTGGGGCTCGTCTTTGGATACTTACCCGCTCTTTTGGATCTTCAGGTAGGATTCCGAACATAATATAATCAATGAACGGATCCCTCCAGTCGCCTATCGGAGGTTTAAGGATGGAAATCCGACCTCCGACCACTCGGTGGCATTCAGCAACTGCTTGGTGTGTGTTGAGAGGAGGGAGAATCCTTCTCTGACACACTGTAATTTGCATGTTTTCCCCTTCTTGGGTTGCCATGCATGCAGCAAGTCCAGCCAGGGCATCTGCACGGATGTTTTCACCTCTGCGGATGTGGGTGATGTGACAGATGTCAAAGTTTTGACGAAGCGATTGCGCCATGTTGTAGTAAGGCAACGGATCAGGCTTCCTGATTTCATATTCCTGATTCATCTAGTTAACGATCAGTTGAGAATCCCCAAATGCTTCCAGCATGGTGAAGCCAGATTCGAGGGCGAGTTCCAATCCTATAATCAGAGCTTGGTACTTAGCTGCATTATTTGAACATGGTTTCAGTAGCAAAAATGCGTGTGGAATCATGTATTTATCGGGGCTAACAAAGAGAATGACAATTCCCGATATCGGCTTCCCTTTTTCATTTCTCCTGGTTGCACCATCGAAGTACATGTTCCAGGAGGCATTTGGGGAGGAAGTCTCCACGCTGTAGACAGGTTCGTCTGGGAGATCATCCCTGAGTGGAGAATCTTTAGGCAGTGGATGCTCTGCGAGAAAGTCTGTTAGAGCTTGACCTTTGATTGCTTTCTGTGGTACATACCTAATATCAAATTGTGACAGAAGGATGGACCATTTTGCCAGCCGGGCATTGAGAGAACCTGCTTTTGTGACAAGGACCTTTAAGAGATTGATCCTCGATATCAGGTATATTGTGTTTGACAGCAAATAGTGATGCAGCTTTTGTACAGCGAACATCACTGCCAAGCATTCTTTTTCGACTGGAGAGTAGCGATGCTTTGCACCTACCAACATGCGACTGAGGTAGTATAGAGCAGCTTCTTTTCCTCCATCATTTTCTTGTGCAAGTAGAGTGCCCAAAGAATAGTCGAGAGCTTGTGTACAAGATGAATGGTTTTCCGGTTGTGGGAACAGCCAACACCGGAGGCTTGGTCAGGTATGACTTGATGTCTTGAAATGCAGCTTCACATTCAGCATCCCAAACAAAGTCTACACCTTTCTTCATCAGGCGAGAAAATGGACGGCATTTTCCTGATAGATTGGAAATGAACCGTCGGATGTATGCCAATCTTCCTTGAAGCCCTTTTAGTTTTCTTAGGGTTCTTGGAGATGGCATTTCTAGAATTGCCTTGACTTTGATGGTGTCAAGTTCTATTCCAGCTTTCCGAACTATGAATCCGAGGAACTTACCCGATGAGACACCGAAGAAGCATTTGAGGGGATTCATTCGCAGTTTGTGTTTGCGAAGCCGGAGGAAGACTTCTCAAAGATCTTGGAGATGGTCTTCTTTCCTTTTGCTTTTGACGGCGAGGTCATCGACATAACATTCGACCGTCTTGTGCTGCATATCTCGGAATATCTTCATCATAGCCCTTTTGTAACACCCCGTACCCTAATCCCGTATTAATACTAATTAATTGCTTGGTTAGGTAATAGTTTAGTTAGTAGGTGTGTTAGAGTCTTAGCGAGTCGGGTTTGGCGTAGGGATCGCGCGTGCGAAGTCTCGTGCGAGTCCGAGTGCGTTTGGATAGAGTAGGGGGATGGTTTGCAATTTTGGGAAGTTTTCAGGGGTTTTTATGAGATTATGAGTTTTGTGAGTTTGGGTGCATTGGATAGGCCTCGTCATTTCATGAACTTTAGTCTTCTGTCGCGTTTCGATTCGACGCGCTGAAGAGGCCCAAATAATTACATTTAGCTAACCAAGGACTTAACCCAAATTTTACATAATTAGCCCCTTATATACAAGTCATCAACCGGATGACTCATTCCTCTCTTCTTATCTTCCTTCATCTTCATCTCTTCTTTCACTCTTTGTGTCATCTCCAAACTCCTCCTTCTCTTCACTGTTGCCTTGCCAAAGAAAACAATTGGAGCTCATCTTCACTAGCCAATCCACCCATCATCTTCATCAACTCTCCAAGAACTCAACCATCCAATTTTCAAAGTTTTTCATCCACAAACCACTCCAAGGTAGGCTCTCCAAGCTACTAGACTTAGTTAATCTTCTTCCTTTGGATTAGAAATGGATTAGGGAAACTCATAGCAACCCTTTTCATTCATTTTTGTAGTGGAGTTTTGGGTTGGAAACTTTCTTCTTCCCGTTTGAGCTTTTGTGGAGTTTTCTTCAAAATTCTACTTGAAATTTCCCTAAGCTCTTCATCAAGGCAAGTTAATATATATGTTTATGATTTGATATGTTTTGTCTTTCCCTGGATTGATAATTGTTGATGTTTAGATGACCCTTTGCTCTTGAGAGTTGTTTTTAGATTGAAAACATGATAATGGATTGAAATTGCTAATGAAATGGATTAGGACACTAATGACTTGATTAGATGTCAGATGGGGTTTTTAGGGACTTGTTGCATCTACATACATGTGGGTTTTTATTGTGTTAAATCAGGTGAAGAAGTCCCCAAAAATCAAGTGGAAGCAGCCCAGGTGCACTGCCAGTTACAGAACTAATGTTCTGTAACTGCAGTGTACCCGGTCGACCAGCTGGGTACCCGTTCGACCGGGTCAACTAGGCACCAGGTCGACCGCAGGTGCACCAGGTCGACCGGGCACTCTGTGTACCCGGTTGACCGGGTAGGGACCCGGTCGACCGGGTCAACGGCAGGAATGGTTTTTTTTTATTTTTTTCCTAGGTTTGGAGGACCTTAGGGGGAAACCTTGGTTACTCTTTTTAAGACTTAGTTGACTATATGTAGACTCATTTGACTATCTGGGAGGACGTTTTGAGCTCACGTTCTTCACGTTAATCCGGTTGTATCGTAAATCAATTTCACTCAATCCTGAACAGTACGGGACAACGGGATACCTTTTCTATATCTATGCACGAAGATCATTATTCAGGTATCGCGGACCCTAACCCTTTCGTTGACTGAGTAGAATTGTACGATGCTTCAGGTTCAACAATTGACCTAGGATTGGATCGTTTATTGCCTTGAATTCTGGTTTGTACCGTCTGGTACTGTTTACATGAAACGTTCATGTTCATTAGCTTCGTTTATTTGTTTTGTTTTGGGATCACGTTTGAGAACTTAGAATGATGGATTTAGGATCCCCTTTGATGTTTCGTTCTTTCGAAGTTTGATGGGAGTGTTGAGGCTAGACGGCTTTAATTGGAAAGCTTGTTTGAGAACTACCGGTCTTGATGGTTTTGACTTTGATTTGATGATGGCAAGGTAGTTCTCTTTGATCAATGAATCTTGTTCACACAAGAAAGTCTAGCTCTTCACGATGGGTTGTTTAGGACTCTTTGTGTCAGGCACCACTCGACTGTTAACGCCCAACACAGATGGGGCACCATTCTGTGTGAGGACTTTGGATTGAACGTCTGCGCAGTACGACTTTTTATATTTTGATGGCTGTACACCATCGGATACATATTGATTGACTTTGATTACTCAGGCCTTTTGGTATCCATTTTGATTGTTTGCTTGCCGGGGTTCATCCCGTGCCACTCTACCACAACTCAAATGTTGAGTCGGGAGGGTCATGTGGAACTATCCCATGGTGTATTAGTTTATGTGGGTTGCCTCTTTGCTAGATGGTTATGTTAGTTGATTTTGATTCAAATGCTATGCACTTTCTACGATCAGGATGCTATGCATTTCATATGAGTTTGTTTCTCGTTTACTCTTATTCGTTCTACATATCTGAATGATTCATATATATATATTGCTTGCCGACCTTCGTGTCTGATGATGCTACTCTTGGTGCATAGGTACCGAGCTCTACCTAGCTGAGGAGGAGTTGACGGAGGAAGTTCAGGCGGATCAGGCATTGTATAGCCGTACTGACCCTGTACATGAGCGCCATCATGATATCTTTTTTGTAGTTTCATCTTTTGTTTCTCCATCTTTTGATTAGGCCCGAGTTTTGGATGTGGCCTATTGTTGTAAATAATACTTTGGTTTAACTGTTTCAAACTTGAACTCTAGTTAATGTATATGATCAGTCTTTGCTCTTAACTATATACTTCAAGATACCATTTGTACTCTGAAGCTTCCGCTATACGTTTTATGTATTTGAGGAAATGTTTATACCTCACAGCGATCTTCGATCCATATTGGGACATGATTAGGGCCCCGTGATTATTAATGCTGAAAATTTTTAATTGGCCCTAATCTCACGCATAAACCCCGGTTTCACGATCGGGGGCGTGACACCTTTGATATGTTGCACCAGCATTTTTCAGACCAAATGGCATGACAGTGTAGCAATACACGCCAAATGGGGTTCGAAAGGATGTATGCCTTTCATCTTCGGGATGCATCTTTATCTGGTTGTAGCCAGAGAAGCCGTCCATGAAAGTCATTCGCTCAGACCCGCAGGTGTTGTCAATCATTACCTCCGGTATGGGGAGCGGGAATTCATCTTTCGGGCATGCATTATTCAGGTCTCTATAGTCAATACAGACTCTGATTTGCCCATTTTTCTTTGTCACAGGGACGATTTTGGCCAACCATTCAGGATGTTGTTCCTCGCGGATGAAGCCAACGTTTTTGAGTTTCTGAACTTCTTGTTCAATTTTGTCCATCACATCAGGACGGAATCTTCTTTGGCCCTGTTTGACAGGCTTGATATTTTCTTGCAGGTTGAGTTTGTGAACTGCTATTTTGGGATCTAAGCCAGGCATTTCAGTGTAAGACCATGCAAAACAATCAACAAACTCACGAAGAAAAGAGACATACTCGGGTAACTCCTCATCCTTTATATTCTTGCTTATGAATACAGGACGTGGGTTATCTGGTGTTCCCAAGTCTATCTTTGGAACAGAATCTTCTATCAGAAGGTTTGAAGGTGGTTCCTCCACAACATTTTCGGAGGTTTCCAAGTCAACAAGACCTTGCTGATTTCCAAGGGCGTTTTCAGACCATGGCTCCATTTCTGTCCATAAATCTTCTTGATCGGTATTCTTCTCAAGACTTGCTATGAGATGATCCCAATCACCAGCTGAAACTGGGTCGAAGTAAGGCACTTTTTTTGGAGACGACGGCTCTTCTGAATCAGGGAACCGTGCGTCTGTGTCATCGGACAATTCCTCTTCATCATTAGAGAAATCATACCAATTTGATGAGCTTCCTGGGTCCTTGTCGGGTAACTCTTCAAAGAGATATCCAGGGAGATCGATGTTTTCATCGACATGAGATGTTAAGGCTTGGTCGGCAAAACGACTCTGCAGCCTTTGTGTCAGCTGTCTCATCGGAGTGTCAGGATCATACCCCAATCCGTATGAAGACTTGTCTATACGACGGTGGAGTTTCCAATCTTCCAGCTGACTTTTGGTCAGGGTGGGTTCCAATGGTGTGAGAATACCATGGCCACCTCCCAAACCAATTGGATTTTGAGCGTCATAGCCCATTTTCTTTATGATAGCTTGTGCCATTGGACTATACAAGGATAGTTGAGGCATACCTTCATTTTGGAAAGGCTCAAGCAAGCAGTTTGATGAAGAACCGTTCGATCTATGGAAGAAGATTGGTTTCTCTTCTGCCGACGTTTCCGGAACGACGAAGGTAGCAGACGCAGGATCTTCTATGTCAGCAGGGGTCTCCAATGGAGTGAAAGCAAGCCGAACTTGCTGAGTACCAGCTTGGCTTGACGATGTATCGTCTTCAGTCTCTGAATCCGAATCCGTGTCTTGTATGATAGACACGAAGGAGACAGCAAACTTGCCCCCTGTCTTTTGCTCTGTCTTCTTTGCTTTAGTAGTGATTACCAAAGGTTTGGAAGATTTGAAGGAGATGACGAAGGGAGACTGATTGCTCTCTTTGAGTTTGCCGGAAGGTTTGTTTTCTTCCGATGATCGCTGAGGAGCCTTGCCTTTATCTTTTTGGAGATTGCCGGCAAAGGATGTTGTTTTCTCCTCCTTTCCTTCTTTTTCATCCTTGTACATCTGAGAGTCTGCAAAATGGACTTCCTTACCTTTGAAGGGCTTTTTGTTTGCAAACACTCGATGTATCAAGCCGTCGTCGCCAACAAACTTGATGCACTGATGTAGAGTCGAAGGAACGACACCGTTCTCGTGTATCCAAGGGCGTCCAAGAAGGATGTTGTAGCATGAAGGGGTTTTTATTGCATATACGGTGACCTCAGAGATAAGATCGCCGATTTGCAACCTGAACCGGATTTTGCCAATGGGCCTTTGAGCACTCCCATCGTATCCAAAGATGGACACAGATGTGTGGCTTAGTTTACGAGGTGGGATACCCAGTTCTTCGAGTGCCGAAGTAGAGATGAGGTTGAGTGCAGAACCCGGGTCGATCTGGACTCTGTGTATCGGCATCTCTTTAATGTACCCTGTGAAGTACAACGGTCGGTTGTGCTTCGTCTCACCTAGCAGGAGGTCTTCCTTATTAAAGGCGATGGTAGCACTTGAGGCTTTTTGGACCGAGAGGCATTCAGTGCAAGGTCCTCCAGCTTCTTTCTTTTCTCCCTTTGAGGAGGTTTTTGATTTTGTGACCCTATGTCCATTTCAATTTGCAGGACTTGCGGGGCATGTTTGTCGACATCCAGATTCAACCTTTGCAGTTCTGAAATGAGACTATCACGAGTTTGCGGTGACATTCGTAATAAGTCTAGGATGTGCAGTCGTGCGGGTATGTGTTTTAAGTGCTCAATCAAGTCATACTTGAAAGCCTCCTTTAGGTCTGCATTTTCATTATCACCGCCGCTTGAGGCATTTACAGCTTGTTTTCCCGAAGGATTTACATAAGAAGAAGAAGAAGGTTGGTTATAGTTTTTGTGGTAATCCCGGCCAGAGCGGGTACCTTTCCCAACTTCAAAAGCTTCTAGAGGTGGTTCTTCTTTCGGAAGACCCCCTTCGGGCTCAAGGGGCTGATCTTCCCCATTTGCTGAAAACGCCTCTGCAGCAGCATTGCCGTCTTCAGTTATTGCGTTGCATGGAGCATTTTCCGGGAACAAGTCTTGAACAACTTCCAACAACTTTTCTTCTTTGTCCAGTATTTCATCGGTCCAGACATCTCCTATGAGGTTGGGTACCTGAGACCAATTGACTGGGTTTTCTTTGAAGACTTCATCAGTCAAAGCTTCTTCATGGTGATCAGTCGGAAGAGGCTTGAATTCTGATGTCACCGTTTCAGGAGACGATGGCTGAGAAGGTGTTATCTCAGTGGAAGTCACCCGAGAATATGTAGCTCCAGAAGATATGCTACTGGATACATTTTGAGAGTCCGTGGCCTCAGTAGATGGAGCTTCAGAGGCACTATCATCCTAAACTATCACATTACAGGCAACTTCGATAGAAGATGCCTCCATAATGGACCGTTGGGAATCAGACTCATCCTCCGATGTAAGAGGATCATCAATCCAGCAACTTTCTTCATTTTCCGGAGTCACTAGAAGAGATGCTTGTGGATTTTCCGGGACTTCCGGTTCTGGATTTTGATGAAGTTGGTTGATGCGATCCTACTCCTACTCTATGGCTAGATGCTGCAAGATCCTC
Source organism: Persea americana (assembly GCA_029852735.1). Lineage (NCBI taxonomy): Eukaryota > Viridiplantae > Streptophyta > Magnoliopsida > Laurales > Lauraceae > Persea > Persea americana. The sequence goes on from CM056813.1 coordinate 42,212,747, forward strand.
GGATATTCTTCAAGATCGGGCATAGGAGCCAAATCTTTTTCTTCATCTGCCCCTTGTGGTTTGACCTGGTTGGGATCCACTAGAACATTTGTTTGTGCTGTGTTAACAGCAATTTGGGCAGCCTCTTGGTCTTCATCATCATCAGACCAGGATCCTTGTGGCTAGAACGGGTTATACCAGATTACTGGCATAAGGTGGGATTCCGGGATCCATTCTTCGTCCGAGAGATATTCTCCGGTTTCAAGGGATTCCTCCCACTCATCGGTGTCACTGGCAGTGTCACTGGACTCGTATCCATTCATGGAGAATCCAACTACCGAGTTACAAGAGTACGATGCCTCCTGCGTAGTCTCATCTCTGAGCCGTGGTGGCATGAAATCACTGAGAGTGAATTTTCTTATCACTCTTGGAACTTTAGGGAGAGACCCCTCTGTTGCCCCCAGTGAAGCGGTAGAGGAGGTTTCTGCTTTTTCAGGAACATCTTGTTTTGTTTGAGCCTTCTCCTGCAATTTGAGCTTGCGGAGTTGTCTCTTGGCTTGCCTTCGCTGTTGAGCGGTCGGCTTTGTTTTGACGATCTCCTAATTTTCATCTTCTAGGAGATCGGGATGTACCCATATGGGTTGTCCTTCTGGTGTTGGGTAAGGCACCAGCTCTTGGGACGTTTGGGTCATTTTTATCACCTTGAAGGAAGTAGTGACATTTTCCTTTGATGATTTGGATGTTTGTCCATATGACACCATGTTAACGGAGGCAGACCCATAGTTTTTGTCAAAGGTGATGACTCCGTTTTTCCACATCTCGTTGATCTTCTCTCTCATAACGAAACATTGGTTGAGAGGATGCGACAGCATTTGGTGGTATGGACAATATCGGGGATCGTTGGTTTTGCCAACATCTCCCGGTCTTTTGGGGTCAGGCAGGGTGAGTTTGCCATTTGCCAAGAGAGCCCCAAATATTTCTTCAACATCTTCATCGAACGGGTATTTCTTTTCTACTTGTTCTTTGAAGGCATCAGAGAGTTCAGGTCTCTTACCTGCAGCTTTATTTTCAGCTTTCTTTGGTGGCTGAGGAGCTTACTTGGTTTGCACATTGAGAACTTCCTTTTTCTTTGGCTTGGAGGTTGGAATGGCGGTCTGCTCTTTCTTTGATGACTTCTGACTGTTGAGGTCTTTGATCACCGTTTTAGCCTCCATAGACGCTTCTAGGAGTTCTCCCAAGTTTTTTGATTTGTTGCCGATGATCATGGAGCGGATCCTTGCTCTCACGTTGTTTCGGCAAATGTCGACTAGCGACACTTGTGGCAGCACATCTGAGCATTTGTATGCCATTGCTTTCCACTTGTGAATGAAGTCGTATGTCGACTCATTCCCTCCCTGTTTAAGGCTGCAGAGCTGAGCCATAGTAACAGGATGATCCTCACCTTTGAAGTGGGTCAGGAAACGTGTCTCTAGCATGGTCCAATTTTGAATGGAGTCCTCTAGCATAGTGGAATACCAATCAAAGGCCATACCTTTTAGGGTACTTGCAAAGAGCCGGATCTTGAGAGCATCTTGATCCGCAATCGTTCCTGTCAGGATTTTGAAGTGGATGACATGCTGTCTGGCCGAACCTTTCCCCGTATATGTTTGGAGAAGAGGTTGTTTGAACTTTTGGGGAAACGGAACCGAGTCCATCCATAAAGGATATGGTGGCTTGATCCCATGCTCCTTCAGTGTATCCTCTTCTTTTGCTTTGGCGAGGATATTGTCCACGTCCTTTTTAGTAAGGGTGCGTGACTCATCTTCTCCACCGTTTGCCTCATCTTGTGGAGGAACTTCGTCATTGTTTGGTGGACGCTGGAGAGTGAGAAGGAGGTTTTCCATCAGAACCTCTATTCTCTGCTGTCCTTGTTCTAGCTGCTGAATGCGTAGAGCCATGTCGTCATGTGGTGGAGGTTGCTCAGAGTTTGTGACCAAGACATTCATCCTTCGTGAGTCGAAAGAGGATACTGTCTTAGTGACTGAGCTGGAGCTCATTCTTTTAGATGAAGAGCCCGAGGAATGATCACTTCGATGTCCCTGGCTTGAAGGAGTGGGAGAGTCTTCCTGATGTCTTCTCGTCCGGGAGACGCTGCGAGTCACCGGTCGTCTGACATGTATTTTTGTCGCTGACTTCTGGCATCTTTTGGTTTTGCCAACCATGTGGACAGCAGCAACTTGGTCGGGTCTTTCTTTTTCGACCCATTTTTGGGAGATTTGAAGCTCAGAATGCTAGGTTCTTTGCTTCTCTAATCTCTTTTGTCGATATGCCGCGCGGCGACGTATGCGACGAGCAATTTGAGCTTCGGTTAGCTCGGGCTGTGCTCTGGGAATGAAGGACGTGGTCCCTCGTGCGTAGCAACCGAGCTTGTCTTCCTTGAAGACTGGCATGGACAGGATTTGGACGCGGTCCTTAGCCTGTCGCAGCGAAGCTTTAAATTTTGCAAGCTCGTCCCCTGTTGAGATGAAGGGTCGAGTTGCAGGAGAGCAGGCCCTGGCAAGTTCTTGTCGAGGCCTTGTGATGCACGACTTGATCTTGGGCTTGTATGAGCAAGCCGGCTCGTGCTGAGTAGTTTTTGTTGTTCGGTGGAGGGTAGGTTTCTCTCCTTTGATGTAAGCAAGAGGATAAAACCTATTCTCCTTGAGAGGAGCCAGGTATTCTGGCTTTGCAGATGTCCGGGACCTTCTTTGTTTTGGTGAAGATCGCAGGGACCAACTCTTGGGATAGACTTGGTTTTTTGTAGGTTGAGGTCTCATGGGATTGCCACGAGCCTCAGGTTTCTTGGTGACCGCCTTTGGTGTCGGGGTAGCGACACGTTGGGGGGCGGTCTTCTGTTTCTTAGCAGGCACCGTCTCTTCTGCAGGTAGTGGGAATGGTCCCAGTGACCCGAAGACGATGGTCCGGGGAGTGGAGGTCGACCCGGTGTTTTGGGAGTCGCCGAGGGAGGTGATGCTTCGGCAGCTGACGGGGCGCTTGAAAGTGCCCTTGCTTTGCTTCTCTTGAAGCATGACTTGGTACTTGTTCTCATCGAAGGTGATGGTCAATGAAGCTGCCATTGTTAGTTTTGAAAAAACTTTTCTGAAACAAGACCACATCCATTAGTAATCACAAGAATATGGTGATCATAAATGGGCTATACTATGGTTTTGTCTTTTCAAATCGCTCAGGGGCATGGCCCGTTCTGAGCGTAATGAAGAAGGCCAAAAAGCCATAGATGGTACAATTGTTCTAAACGCAAGTATGGTCGGCTCGAAATGAGCGTTCCAGGGACCGCTAGAAGCAATTGTAAATCTTAATTCAAATTACTGAGAAGCGAAGCTCACTCGAGGTAAAATGATATAAGGTTAGAGATACAAATGTGTCGGTCGCGAATACAGTAGACCCGAAAGGGCGTACTAGCACCGCTAGGCACAAATGTTGTAAATCGCATCCTTGAAGGACACGAGATGGGATTTTTTGAAATGTCAAGATTGGATTCGCAAAAGAGGGCAAATGGTATTCCAATCCGAATACAGGTTCAAACATTTCTGCGAGCCTATATCCGAAAAAGGAAAGAACCAGGATTTCTCATATTTGAATCCAATAGTAACGAGAGTTTTTTTTTTTTTTTTGAAAAGTCAAGATTGAATTCATAAAAGAGGGCAAATGGTATTCCAATTCGAATACAGGTTCAAACATTTCTGCGAGCCTAAATCCGAAAAAGAAAGAACCAAAATTCCTCCAATTTGAACACAATAGTGACAGAAGTTTTTTTTTTTTTTTTTTTTTTGAGAGTGCACATAGGTCTTCCAATTCGGTCTTATGAAACCTTAGTGGATAGATTAGCCCCCAGGTAAAGGTAGGATTACTTAATGAACCCATTTGAAGAACCTTTACCTCGAACAGTCTAGCTGCCTCCACACTCTGGACAAGGCTTTTCTTAGATCCACTTTGGTCAAAGAACGCAATTGGTGCAACCTTAATGCTCTCTCTTTTTTTTAAAGACCTCCAATGGACTCATCAAAGAGAGGAAAATGGCCCCTCCCAATCCAAACGTTGGCTCAAACATTTCTGCGAGCCATTGCACGAAAAGGAAAAGACAAAAGTTTCTCTAATTTGAATCCAAAAGAGAGAAATTTGAAAAAAAAAAAAATTTGAACTTTTCTCTTTTTTTTTTTGAAAGATCTCCGATGGATCCGTCAAAGAGAGGGAAATGGTCCTTCCCAATCCGAACGTTGGCTCAAACATTTCTGCGAGCGCAAACAAACGAAAAGGAAAGAACCAAAGTTTCTCTAATTTGAATCCAAAAGAGAGAAATTTGAAAAGTTTTTTTTTTTGAACTTGTCGCGACCCCGAACCGGGGCCCGGGACCGCGACGGGTGGTGTGGATGGGGAAATGAACCACCCTTAATTTCCCACAGGTTTCCGCGGTGAGGATTCCACATACACTCATAGAACATTTACATTGGTGCGGAAGCGTGTAGCAAATCAAACTCTTAATCCATACTCATCAAATAAGACTGACAATGTACAAGTATACAGAGTGAGCAATGATCTCATTAGCATCCCCAAAATATAAAGTTAAAGTTTAAACAAAAGATCAAGTTAAATTTACATTCCCCCAAAAAAAATAAAGGCCAACAAGGCCAATACAACCCAAAAGTATAAATCAGAATCATTCTATAATTTCCCAAAATGTTCGCAGCTCGAAGCTAGACCGAATGTCTACATGACATCGTCAGCTTGCCACTCCACTAATCGTTGCGGTTCGTCAACCGCCCCCTCTGACTCCTCCTCAAAGGCACTAACGGGAGCTGGACCTGAGTACCACAAAAATGGGTCAGACACGACGGTCTTGCAGGTGGGTGAATAGATAATACCAAGAAAGAAATCAAGGCACATTTTAAACATAACGAAACTTATTAAAACGATAGCTGTCATAAAACAGGATGCATAGTTCATTTAAAATACAAATGCAATATAAATCATGTGGGGTATTCAAGGTACAGGAACTGACTAGATGGCAACCACACTAAAGCCAAATCCTCTCTATCACTAAGGTGATGAGAGCACATTCAGTGCGTTGGGCTCGAGCACACGAAGTGACGAGAACCAACATTACATACATATACATATACATATAGCTAGGCAAGACCACGGCCGCGGAACCGGGTAACGGGACAGAACAGGATCCAAGTTGCAACTGGCGGGAGCACAAGGGGGAGGCCCAAGTCAGTTGATCAGACTGACAAGGACGTCCAAGCTTAGTGGTGCCGACTCGTAGGTCACATGAGAAATCAAAACGTTTACAAAACTATATCAATACAAAACATACGGGTAAACGGGGCATGGTGCTCGTAGGCACACATTTCATATCATTATCGGTTCATGCATAAACGGGATTAGCAGGACATATCAAGTGTGTAAATCGGGGTTGGGATAAAACCAGTAGGATCGGGAAGTTATACCTATAACCGGAGTAAAACAATGAAATAAATCTTTATATCATTAGGGATTATATATTGGGGCATCCATATTCAAGCGACATGTATAAGGATCTTGTATGTCTATATTACCCTTAGTATGGTACTCGAATGAAAGAGGACATACTAAGTTTCCTTATGCACGTTGATGAATCTAAAGGTCCCAATACCTTTTTCAGAAATGGTGTTTCTTTCTATGTCAACCTCCTTGTGTCATCCCCTGGGTCTTTCCAAGGTGGTAGGGCATCAGAACAACCCATCCAAACCTTTAAATACCATAACTGAAAACAATGGAAAAGACTCAGGAATTCTGGGTAAAACTCGGTCACCTGTCGGTCAGATGGCGGTTAGCCGCCGAGGTGATCGGCGGTTAGCCGCTGGCTGACCGCGGGGCTGACCGCGGGGCTGACCGCGGTTCACCCTGCTAAAATGTAGCATTCTGTGTTTCTAACCGCGCATCACGGCTACCTAGCGGTCACAGGGTTTGGGGTCGGCGGTTAGCCGCGAGCTGACCGCGCGGCTGACCGCGGTTCGCCTGACAAAACACAGCATTCTGTGTTTCTAACCGCATCTGGGTCGGCTAGCCGCCGGTCACCTGTCGGCTAGCCGCCAAGGTGACCGCCCGCTGACCGCCCAGCTGCGGGAACTACCCATCAGGTGCAGATTTCATTCCTTCCCCTTGAACATTTACTCCTTTCCAACAACTACCATTCCATCAATGCATTAAATTCACATTCTAACACAAATCTCATTCAATGCAAGTATAAATACCATTTAAGAAGTCCATACTAACCAAAATAACTTTCATGAATGAATGCATACATTCTCATAAATATCTAGGAGAAAAATCATATCAATAAGTACCTTTCCAAAAGCATTATGAAACATAATAGACTAAAGGAATTGGAATAATAAAAATCCACATTTTCAACCAAACAAGAACTTATTCAAATTAAATCCATTCATCCACTTGCCTTGGTCTCCAAAGTATGCTAGTCAAGCTCTAATCCTCTATCAAGCTCAAAATCTACAATCTACACAAAAATCCCCAAAATACACTATTACGACCCTAGAATGTCAAAGTCAAGCAATATATGGAGATAGCTTCCAATAATCAAGGTGAAGCACCTCCATGGCTAGAAGAATACACAACCAAGAAATGAGGAGAAGAACTTACATGAAAAGTCCTCTAATGGCAAGAGTTTGCTCAAAAGCTAGCTTGGAATGGGAGGCTCTCTCTACGAATGGTATCAAGACGAAGCTCTCATGGAGGGGAAGAAGACTACCACCTCCATTTTGCCTTTAGCAATAGATTTGGGAGAGATGGAGGGAAGAAGAAGCAAGAAGCAATGGAAGTTGAAGAGAACCCTAGGCTGGGCTGGGATTTCTTGTTCTCAAGAAAGTTGCAAGAAGAAGGAAGAGAGGGAAAAGGACTCCTCCTTATATAGAAATCTGAATGGGTCCCACAACTTAAAAGTCCAAAATGGGCTAGAACATCACTCTACGGGCTTCGGATGGATTCGACGAAGAAGGAAGAATCGATCGTCGAAATTTCTACTTTCCAAAAAGTATATATTTTACGAGTTTCGGAGATATTGAAAATAGTGTCCAGATTTTGTGTAAAAAGACTGTTTTACCCCTATCAATGGCAAAGTAGGGTTTAGAGGTCTCGAATGGAAACGGAACAAATACAAAAGTTGTCGGGAATCATAAAATACATTCAACGGAGCAAATTACCGATTTCCAGAATTATAACTAAATCCCAAAACTAATCAAGACACAATAAAAAGGAACCCCCAAAGGGCCCCACTAGATCAAATGAGTTCCCAAAATTATTCAAAGCTATAAAAAGCTATTCTAATCCAGATTTAACCCATTTCCTCTAATCTCACTTATAGCTAAAACACGTCTTAATTAACACTAAAAGGAAACTCTCGGGGCGGGTCTTACAGAACTTTTCTCTGTTTTTTTTTGAAAGATCTCCGATGGATCCGTCAAAGAGAGGGAAATGGTCCTTCCCAATCCGAACGTTGGCTCAAGCATTTCTGCGAGCGCAAACAAACGAAAAGGAAAGAACCAAAGTTTCTCTAATTTGAATCCAAAAGAGAGAAATTTGAAAAGTTTGTTTTTTTTAACTTTTTTTTTTTTTTTTTTTTTTTCGAAAGATCTCCGATGGATCCATCAAAGAGAGGGAAATGGCCCCTCCCAATCCGAACGTTGGCTCAAACATTTCTGCGAGCGCAAACAAACGAAAAGGAAAGAACCAAAGTTTTATCCAATTTGAATCCAAAAGAGAGAAAACCCCTTTTTTTTGTTGAGAAAAGAAAGAATGGAAACAAGTTCAAAGAAAGAAGTTTCCAAAGAATCTCATCTCATGTTTTTTTTAGATACAAGATCCAACATTGGCCACCAACTAGAAGGGAGCCAAGGATTCTAAGCATCGTGTTCTCATTTGAACAGCTCCCACCGGGTATGCCAACTTGATGGACCCGTCTTTTTCTTTCTCGCCTTCCTCCGTCCCGGGTACGCTGGGGTGCGGCGGGGCGAAGAGAAAAAAAGAGCAAGCATCAACATTTTTTTTTTGTACGGGTATGCCAGATTTTCTATTCTACTTGGAATTTGAAGTGGTGATCCGGAGATTCACCTTCACAAGTAGAAAAGAAAATCAACTTTTTTCTAACTTTCCATTGCACATATATTTTGAAGAAAGAGACAAGGTTTTAAAATGCCGTGAGAGGCGATTTTGTTTAATTTGCCGTGAAAGGCAGTTTTGTGCCGTAGAAGGCGATTTTGTGTCGTAAAAGGCAGTTTACAAATCTCATCAAAATGTAAAGACAAGAAATGTGATTTTTATGTCTCTTTTAAAAAAATACAATACAATAGAAAAGTAAGAAAAGGAATCTGACTTCTCAAGCGATTGTGGGGACTCGTTCAGATCGACGGTCGCGAGTCATGTATGGGCTCCGCCATCGTCCTTCAGATGAGAACACTTGATGCTTTGATTCACTTGGCTTGGCTTGGACCTCAGATTTTTAGAGGATAAAGACCAAGAGAAAGTCTTATATCCAATGAAAAACCAAGTAGACGGGCTGAAAAGCCGCATCTAGGCCATGTTGGATAGAAGAAGAGAGGAGATCTTGGGGGGGTGGCCCCCCAAGGGACTTCGATCACCTTGTAGTGCTTGCAGCAGAGTTTCTTCAAGGCAAGAGAACTTCTTTTTGTGTAGAGATTTCTAGGACAATTTCTTCAGAACTCTTCAGATGATTTTTTTGGACAATTTTCAGGACCACTTCAGACAATTTTTTCTGGACCCAATTTTCAAGACCCCTTCCCTTTGAAATGACTGCCTATTTATAGGCTTTTGGTGGCCATTAGGAAGGTCTTATGGGCATTAATGATATTAATGCTCCATGATGGGAGGAGTTACAAGATTTAATTTCATAATTTTGTAACTCCTTTTTCTTGGATTTTGATTGGCTGATGGAGAGTAATGGGCATTTAAATTCCATGATGATGGGAGTTTCATGATTAATTACCATGATTAATCTCCATAATGATAGGAGTTACATGGTTAATTGTCATGATTATTTGGAGTGTCCGATGATGATCAAATGATTTTGATAGCGGATCCGTGATGTTGATGAAGATCGACGGATATCATGCCTCAAAAATCAGATTTTAAGAAAATCACAGGGGCCAATCATTGCGAAACGCGAAAAGAATCGGAAAAACGGACGTTTCGGCGGAAATCCGGCGACCCGGATTTCCAGGGTCGCCGGCGACCATGGGGCTGGCGACCTTGGGCCATGGTCGCCGGTGACCATGGGCCAAGGTCGCCGGCGACCATGGGCCAAGGTCGCCGGCGACCTTGGACTTTGGTCCATTTTTCGGCCGCCTTCCGGTCGCCGTTTCTTGGTCGTTTCTCGGGCTTTTTCGCTTCTATTTTCTCCTGTATTTTTCTTTGACATTTCTCTTCATTTATTGGCTTCATTCCTCTGAAGAAAACCCATCGAAAGGCTATGCAAATCAGAGCACAAAGTTTCCTATTTTTTGGAAAAGCCGAAAACTCTGTAGCCGATTTTCCGCCAAGAGTTGAAACTGGGTCAAACAATGTCAGAATGACCTAAAATTTGAGGTGAAGCTTCTTGGGCATTAGATAGGACCAACCATGGGCTTTTATTTGAGTTTTGAAGCCGTTTGGGGTCCCGTCGATGCTTGACTTGATTTCACCGTGCGGAAGATGTCGAGCTTTGATGTACGGTCATCCGATGTCCGATTGACCTGAAATTTGACGGGGAGCCTATTGGAGTCATTTTGAGATGATCCATTAGCTCCAATTTGGGTGCCATGGTCCCGGGGAGCTTCGCCGCCGGTAGGCTTGATTTTGCTTCGGAGCATCAAAACTGGGTCAAACGTTGTCGGAATGACCTAAAATTTGACGTGCAGCCCTTTGGAAGCATGCAGAAGCTACTCATGTGTTTTGTTTGATGAGTGGCGGCATCAGAGGTTCTCGCCGCCGGAAGGCTTGATTTCGTCGTTCGAGAGTTGATGGAGGGTCAAACGGTGTCGGTTTGACTTGAAATTCGACATGAAGCCTTTTGGAGGTATTTTGAGACCATCCATAGACTCTGATCGAAGATTTGATGTACTTGACATTGTCGCCATCGGGAGCTCCCGCTCAGCTGTTGGAGGATTCAAGTTAGGCCAGATGGTCTCGAAATGGCCCGAGACTTCATGTGTACCCTTCTTTTGGCTACTTTGAAAGATCTTGTAGTTTTTGTCTGGTTCTGTCAAGATCTTATGCTTGAAGCAGCTTTGCCTGTTTGCAGTAGGATGCGGCTCCATATAGCTTTTGATGTTGATGAGGCAAAGTGACATTTTTGGTGTCAACAACAGTATATCAGGTAGATAAGAGAAACCATCATCACCAATATATTATCTATATCACACGAGCACATAAGCTTCACCAGCAACAGAGATAACTTGAGGAAATAGCCTTACCATATCCGTAACTATCGTATTTAGATCCAACCCTATCAACATCGGCAATTAAAGACACTAAGCAATAGCATCCATAATACATAATAATCATTACATCTCACAATCGAAGTACAAGGGACGTGGGGGGTCAAAGTCAGCCCATCACCATCGTCCCAACAACTGTCGATGGACATCAGCCATGGGGATCATAGCCACCCATTGTTGCCGTCTCAACGAATAGTAGCGTACAATGATCCATCTCATCCACCAATATCCATAGCCACAGCCAAGTCACAACCATTGGTCTTATGTGCTATCTCAACCATCAATATCCATAGCCACGGCCAAGTCCCAATCATTGGTCTTACGTGCTATCTCAACATCAACATCCATCCACATGTACCCGGTCCGAGTGCCAGCGGTCTTAGTACCTCGAAGGTACCTACTGTACTCATCCACAACTCAATATCAATATACATGTCGGTACCAAAATCCCTTAGCAATCCAACCGTACATCCACAATCCTACAAACCACTCCATGGGGGTACTCCGAACCAGATCGCTTTATTTTCTCTAATATGAGGCGATATTAGTCAATGGTATGAGTCACGGAGTTCAGGTATAACTAATCCATCCCTGTGATTCCTATCAGTTAATAATACATACCCTTATATCCTCCACTTCTTTATACACTTAATTAACATTATCTCATTATATAGTCCATCCATTAATATTTATCTTTAAATTCCCAATATTATAGGTCAAGACTTTAAGTGCAATGTCTAGACATCTCATCCGATACAGACCGTGATCGTGCATCCGAGCTTAAGTGCGATGCCTTTATTTATAATGCCTCCCAAGGCCTACATCCAAGGTTCGGACATACCAGCCAGCCATAGTGTTCGTTCTCAACAATACAAGTACCACGCGTCTCAATACATCATAATCGATGCCTCTCTATTTAGGTCCAGGGTCCCACTTCACCTAAGACAGTGATCACGGAGTCCCATATGCTCATAAGTATCCTTGGTGCTTGATGGACCCGGCTTCTCGCCTTCCTCCGCCTCGGGTCCGTTGGGGTGCGGCGGGGCGAAAAGCGAGCATCAACATTTTTTTGTACGGGTATGCCAGATTTTCTATTCTACTTGGAATTTAAAAATGGTGATCCGAAGACCCACCTTCGCAAGTAGAAAGGAAATCAAACTTTTTTCTAACTTTCCATTGCACATATATTTTTAAGAAAATAGATAAATTTTGAGTGCTATGAAAGGCGATTTTCTTTTGTTTGCCGCGAAAGGCGATTTTCTTTTGTTTACCGTGAAAGGTGGTTTTATGCCGTAGAAGGCGATTTACAAATCTCATCAATGAAGAAAGAAAAGAGTTGTGATTTTTTGACTCTTTAAAAATACATAATACAATAGAAAAAGTAAGAAAATGGATCTAACTTCTCAAGAGATTGTGGGGACTCATTCAGATCGATGGTCGCGAGTCATGTATGGACTCCACCATTGTCCTTCAGATGAGAACACATAATGCTTTGATTCATTTAGCTTGGCTTGGACCTCAGATTTTTAGAGGATAAAGACCAAGGGAAGGTCCTATATTCAATAAAAAACCGAGTAGACAGGCTGAAGAGCCACATCTAGCCATGTTGGATAGAAGGAGAGGGGACCGTGGGGGGTGGCCCCCCAAGGGACTTTGATCACCTTGTGGTGTTTTCTTGCAGCAAAGTTTTTTCAAAGTAGCCAAGCTTCTTTGAGAAAAGATTTCTCCGATAATTTTCTAGCAATTTTTCGGGGATTTTTCAGGACAATTTTCAGGACCCTTTCTCCTTCGAATGACCGCCTTTTATAGGCTTTTGGTGGCCATTAGATGAGTTTATGGGCATTGATTACATTAATGCTCCATGATAGGAGGAGTTATAAGTGTTTAATTCTTGATTTTGTAACTCCTTTTTCTTAGCTTTTGATTGGCCGATGGAGAATGATGAGCATTTAATCGCTTTTAATCTCCATGATGAGGGGAGTTACATGGTTTAATACCATGGTTACTTAGATTTCTAACTCCTTTTTCCTTTCTTCTGATTGGGCCGTCCAAAAAAATGAGTTAATGGCCACATTAACTTGTCATAAACGGGTCAATTAACAGCATTAATTGGTCGTCAAGTTGCTTAAAGAGTCGCGGGCCGCGCCGCGTCTTTTGGAATTCTTCTTTGGTTTTGGCCTTGTGACCTATCAAACTGTATGTGGCGAGTTAGGGGACAATGGTTTAGTTTTTTGTCACTCTTTGGGACAATTTTGGGTCCATTGGAGTGGTTTGGGTTTTTGTGGAATGTCAATTTCAAGGTTTTGGCTTAATTTGGTTCATAAGGTGGGATGGTTTGGAATTTTGGTAACTCATGAGGCTTGGATTTTTTTTTTGTATGGTCCAATCGACCCAAAAGAGGCATGGAACCAGTTTTATATGCTCTTGGTAAGAGGGATTTCGAATAAAAGCCACTTTTAGTGCCTAGGTGGTCAAACCTGGCTCCTGTAGGCTAACCCATGGGACCTTAAGCTTTAAAGATGGCTTAAATCTCATGTGGTGTCATTTTTGTGAAGAATATCTAAAAATATTTCTTTTTGGTAGAGAATATCTAAAAATATCCTTACTTGGAGAGAATCTCTCAAGTTTCCTTGATTTTGGGAGAGATTTTCTCAAAGTATCTTTCTTTGGGAGAAAGTCTCTCACATTCCCTTTCTTTTTGGAGAGAATTTCTCAAAGGATCTCCTCCTTGGGAGGGAATTCTCAAGATCCCTTTCTTTTAGGAAGGTTGCTAATTTGTAGCACTTACCTTCTTGCTTCTTTCCTTCTTTCCTCTTTTGGTTTCCTCTCTTCTATAAAAGCAAGGGGAGGTTGGATCTCTTGCTCTTATTGCTCTCTTTTGCAAAAAAGTCTTCAAGAGTGCTCCAAGATCAAGAACCCATCTTCTTCAAGGATCTTTAACTTCTTCTTCTTCCTCCATGGCTTCAAGTAAGTATTCTTCTTCCTTAAGAAACTCCATGTAGAAGTAGGAAAAAAAAGTTTGTTTCTTTTCTTTCCTTCTTCTTTTCTTTTTTTTTTTTTCCTCTCTTTTTTTTTCTTTCTTCCTTCTTCACGTGTTTTCTCTTCTTTTTTCTTTTTACACGCCTTTTTTTTTCCTTTTTCTTTTTCCTTCTTTTTTTTCTCTCTTTTTTTCTTTCTTTTCTTTTTTTTTCTCACGGTTTTCTATTTTCACTACTTATTTTCTTTTCTTTTTCTTGGCTGTACGGACAGGTCCGTACGGACTGGCCGTATTGCCATGTGGTAGTGGGCCACGGCCTGTAGGCCAATTCAGAAAAAAAAAATTTTAAAGAGGTTATCTTCTTCTCTTTTTTTTTTTTCTTTCCCCCCTTTTTTATGGATTTCAAGATGCCCATGCATGACAACTTTCCTTCTACGCATTTTTTTTTTTGTAAATGGAATTGGAAGTATGATAATGCACACTTGGAAATCTTTTGCAAGTCTTGGGATTTGGAGCTTGCAGCAATGTTGAGCCCTTTCTTAGTCTTACGGGGATTTTGAGAAGCTTTGCGAGTTTTGGAGTCTGGAGCTCGCAACAATGTTGAACCCTTTTTCCAATTTTGCAGAGGTTTGAGAAGACTGGCTTGATCTCGCAGCAATGTTTGAGACCAAGCCTTCTTTGAGAATCCTCCATCGATTATGAGCTCGCAGCAATGTTGAGCTCATCTTCAAGCTTCCTATCTCTTTCAGGGTGTTTCCTTTTCCTTCGGACTTACCCCGAAATCATGTTAAAATTTCGCTAGGAATTTTTAGCAAAATTATGTCATTTTGATGATTGATTTCTTCTTTTCCATCATTTGCAGGTAGTTCCTCTAGAACGAACAAGGGTATGGGCCCTGTTACCGATGCGCCTCGTCGGTCTACTAGATCTTCCAATGCGGCCATACAGTAGGCCTGGGAGAAGGTCCAGTATGTGGAAAGGAACTTGGAAGAGTGTGGCTCGCTCAACCGAGATGAGTTGAGGCAACGTTTGATCGCCCTCAAGGATGAAGAGTTTTACAGGATTGTGGTAAGCAACCATCCTTGGGTCACGTAAGATCAAAACATTGTGCCCAAGCCTACCTTTTTCTTTGGTGATGCAGTCCCTGACGACTTAACATACCAAAGGAGATGTTTTCAGTTCTCTTACACAGCTGATTGTGATGAGAGAACTGTTTCTACCCGGTCGACCTTCGATCGCACTGTCTCGATCATGAGTCTTTCTCCCACATGCTCTAAGAGAGAAGATCCTCCAAGCTGGGTGAAAAGGACCAATGTGATCAAGACTGGGGTTTTTGTTGGCGGCGCTTCCGGTTAAGCAGAGAAGTCGCCTGTCCGTATAGACATGTTGATGCCAGCCAGCAGCTACCAAGGTTCGGATTATCCGTCGGTCGATTTGAGACCGATGGGCCTTAGCATTTTCAAGGGTGACGACAACGATTGGGTGAAGCCTTTTCGACTTTGTAGCCATTTCAGTGCTGACTCAGGCTGGGAGTCATGAACTGATCACATCCTGCAGGTTGGCGGGGCCATTCTGAAGGAGGCCGAGATCTTCAATGCAGTCCGCGCTTTTCAGCAAACCGTGGTTTTCTCCAATGAAGCCTTCATGGCCATGTTGGAGTCATTCCTTTCACAAACCAATACCTTCGTTGTCACGAATGGTAAGATTGGTTTTTCTTTAAAGGAACTGAGTGCCATCACTGGGCTGCTCATCCTCGGCAAACTCTATGAGGAGTTCGTGCCTATTGATAGCGTTCTTGAGGAGCAGTCTAAGGAGTTCAGGCTATTGTACTTTCGGCTCGTCGTCTTCTACGATTTTTTTAAGGAGAAGGAGGGCTCGAAAGTCAAGTGCAGCAGTTGGAAGAATTTTAGCTCTTTGTCTCCCAACTTCTTTAACGGCGAAGAGTCTTCTGAGGGTTTGACCCAGGAGGCCAGGGCTAAAACTCCGGGTTTGAAGATCTCCGTCATGCGAGAAAATTTGAAGGAATTCTTCGCGAGTACAAACGCCATTTATTTTGACATCCTGTTGTAACCGGGTCGAAGTAAGGCACTTCTTTTGGAGACGATGGTTTTTCTGGGTCAAAAAACCATGTGTCTGTGTCATCAAACAATTCCTCTTCATTATCAGAGAAATCGTACCAATTTGATGAGCCTTCTGGGTCTTTGGCGGGTGACTCTTCAAAGAGATATCCAGGGAGATCGATGTCTTCATCGACACGAGATGTTGAGGCCTGGTCGGCAGAACGACTTTGTAGCTTTTGTGTCAATTGTCTCATGGGAGTGTCAGATCATACCCCGACCCGTACGAAGACTTGTCTATATGACAGTGGAGTTTCCCGTCCTCCAATTGGCTTTTGGTCAGGGTGGGTTCCAATGGCGTGAGAATACTGCAACCACCTCACAAACCTATTGAATTTTGAACATCGTAGCCCATTTTCTTCATGATAGCTTGTGCCATTTGACTAGACAGGTATTGTTGGGGCATACCTTTATTTTGGAAAGGTTCAAGCAAAGAATTTGATGAAGAAGCATCTGATCTATGGAAGAAGATTGGTTTTTCTTCTGCCGATGCTGCCGGAATGATGAAGGTAGCAGACGCAGGATCTTCTACGCCAGCAGGTGTCTCCAATGGAGTGAGAGCAGGCTGAACTTGCTGAGTATTAGCTTGGCTTGACGGTGTATCGTCTTCTGGCTTTGAATCTGAATCTGTGTCTTGCATGATAGACACAAAGGAGATAGCAAACTTGCCCCCAGTCTTTTGCTTTGTCTTATTTGCTTTGGTGGTGATTACCAAAGGCTTGAAAGATTTGAAGGAGACAACGAAGGGAGATGGATCGCTCTCTTCGGATTTGCCGGAAGGTTTGTTTTCTTCCGATAATTGCTGAGGAGCCATGCCTTTATCCTTCTGAAGATTTTTGGCAAATGATGCTATTTCTCCCTCCTCCTTTTCCTTTTCGTCCTTGTACATCTGAGAGTCTGCAAAATGTACTTCTTTGCCTTTGAAGGCCTTTCTATCTGCAAACACTCGTTGTATCAAGCCGTCATCACCAACGAACTTGATGCATTGATGTAGAGTTAAAGGGACAACACCATTCTCGTGTATCCAAGGGCGTCCGAGAAGGATGTTGTAACATGAAGGGGTCTTTATTGCAAACACGGTGACTTCAGAGATAAGATCACCGATTTGCAACCTGAACCTGATTTTGCCGATAGGCCTTTGAGTGCTCCCCTCGTATCCGAAGGTGGACACAGATGTGTGGCTCAGCTTGCTAGGTGGGATACCTAGCTCTTCGAGTGCCGAAGTAGCGATGAGGTTAAGTGCAGAACCTTGGTCGATCTAAACTCTGTGTATCTGCATTTCTTTGATGTACCTTGTGAAGTACAAGGGTCGGTTGTGCTTTGTCTCACCTAGCAAGAGGTCTTCCTTATTGAAGGCGATGGTAGCACTTGCTGCTTTTTGCACCGAGAGGCATTCAATGCAAGATCCCTCAGTTTTCTTCTTTGCTCCCTTTTAAGGAGTTATTTGATTTTTTAACCCTACAGTCCATTTCAATTTGTAGGACTTTTGGAGCATGTTTGTCGACATCCGCATTCAGCCTTTGCAGTTCTGAAATGAGACTATCACGAGTTTGTGGTGACATTCGTAATAAGTCTAGGATGTGCAGTCATGCAGGTATGTGTTTAAAGTGCTCAATCAAGTCATATTTGAAAGCCTCGTTGGGGCCTGCAGTTTCATTATTGCTGCCACTTGGGGTGTTTACAACTTGTTTTCCCGAAGGATTTACATAAGAAAAAGAAGATTGGTTGTAATTTTTATGGTAATCCCGGCCAGAACGGGTACCTCTACCAACTTCAAGAGTTTCTGGAGAAGGTTCTTCATTTGGAAGATCACCCTTTGGATCAAGGGGTTGATCCTTCTCATTTGCTGAAACATTTCTGCAGCAGCATTGCCATCTTCAGTGATTGCATTGCATGGAGCATTTTCAGGGAACAAGTCCTGAACAGCATCCAGTAACTTTTTTTCTTTGTTGAGTATTTCATCGATCCAAACATCTCCTATGGGATTTGGGTATCTGAGACCAATTAACCGAGTTTTCATTGAAGAAGATTTCATCGGCCAAAGCTTCTTCATGGTGATCAATCGGAAGATACTTGAATTCCGATGTCACAGTTTCAGGAGACGAAGGCTGAGAAGATGATATCTCAGTGGAAGTCACCCAAGAAGATGTAGCTTCGATAGAAGATGCCTTTAGAATGCACTGTTGGGATTCAGACTCGTCTTCAGATGTAAGAGGATCATCAACCTAGCAACTTTCTTCATTTTTCGGAGTTACTGGAGATGATGTTTGCAGATTTTCTGGGATTTCCGGTTCTGGATTGCGACGAAGTTGATTGATACGATCCTACTCTTGTTCTATGGCAAGATGTTGCAAGATCCTCGCATATTCTTCGTCTGCCCTTTGTGGTTCAAAATTATTGGGTTCCACTGGAGCATTGGTAGGTGTTGGATTGACAACATTTCTTAAACAGCCTCTTGGTCTTCTTTATCATCATACCAAGATCCTTGTGACCGTAAGGGATAATACTAGATTACCGGTATAAGGTGAGATTCGGGAATCCATTCTTCATCGGAGAGGTATTCTCCTATTTAAAGGGATTCCTCCCACTCATCGAAGTCACTGGTGGTGTCACTGGACTCATATCCATCCATGGAGAATCCAATTACCAAGTTGCAAGAGTATGATGCCCACTGCATAGTCTCATTTCTGAGCTGTGGTGGCATGAAATCACTGAGGGTAAATTTTTTTACCACTTTTGAAGTGTTGGGAACGGACTCTTCTGTTGTCCCCAGTGAAGCGATAGAGGAGGTCTCTGCCTTTTCAATGACTTCTTATTTTGGTTGAGCTTCCTCCTGCTGTTTGAGCTTCCAGAGTTGTCTCCTGACTTGCCTTCGTTGTTGAGCAGTCGGCTTAGTTTTGACAGCCTCCCAATTTTCATCTTCAAGGAGATCGGGATGCACCCATACGGGTTGTCCATCTGGTGTTGGGTAAGGAACTAACACTTGGGACGTTTAGGTCATTTTTATCACCTTAAAGGAAGTAATGATCTTCTTCTTTGGTGATTTTGGTATTTATCCACATGACACCATATTGACGGAGGCGGACCCATAATTTTTGTCAAAGGTGATGACTCCGTTTTTCCACATCTTGTTGATCTTCTCTCTCACAACGAAACATTGATTGAGAGGATACGAGACCATCTGGTGGTATGGGCAGTACCGAGGATCGTTGGTTTTCCAACATCTCCCAGTCTTTTGGGGTCAGGCAAGGTGAGTTTCCCATTTGTCAAGAGAGCCTCAAATATTTCTTCAACATCGTCATTAAACGGGAATTTCTTCTCTACTCATTTTTTGAAGGCATCAAAGAGTTCAGGTCTCTTACCTACAGCTTTGTTTTCAGCTTTCTTTGGCGGCTGGGGAGCTGACTTAGTGTGCACATTGAGAACCTCCATTTTCTTTGGTTTTGAGGTTGCAATGGTTGTCGGCTCTTTCTTTGATGATTTATGACTGTTAAGGTCTTTGATCACCGTTTCAGCCTCCATGGAAGCTTCTAGGAGTTCTCCAGATTTTTTGATTTGTTGCCGATGATCATGGAACGGATCCTTGCTCTCATGTTGTTACGGCATATGTCAACCAGCGACGCCTCTGGCAGCACATCTAAGCATTTATACGCCATCGCCTTCCACTTGTGAATAAAGTCGTAGGTTGACTCATTCTCTCCTTGTTTTAGGCTGCAGAGTTGAGCCATAGTAACAGGACAATCCTCACCTTTGAAGTGGGTCAGGAAGCGTGTCTCTAGCATGGTCCAGTTTTGAATGGAATCCTCTGGCAGAGTGGAGTACCAATCAAAGGACGTACCTTTTAGGGTGCTTGCAAAGAGACGGATCTTGAGGGCATCTTGATCCGCAAGAGCTCCTGTCAGGATTTTGAAGTGGATAACATGCTATCTAGCTAAACATTTCCCCATATATGTTTGGAGAGTAGGTTGCTTGAATTTTGTAGGGAACGGAACCAAGTCCATCCATAAGGGATATGGTGGCTTGATTCCATACTCTTTCAGTGTATCCTCTTCTTTTGCTTTAGCGAGGATATCGTCAACGTCATTTTTGGTAAAGGCGTGTGACTCGTCTTCTCCACCATTTGCCTTATCATTTAGAGGGACTTCATTGTTTTGCGGACGTTGGAAAGTGAGAAGGAGGTTTTCCATCAGAACCTCTATTCTCTGTTGTCCTTGCTCCAGCTGCTGGATGCGTAGAGCCACGTCATCGTGTGGCGGAAGTTGCTCAGAGTTTGTGACCAGGACATTCACCCTTCGAGAGTCGAATGAGGATGTCGTCTTGATGACTGAGCTGGAGCTCATTCTTTTGGATGAAGGGCCTGAGGAATGATCACTCCGGTGTCCTTGACTTGAAGGAGCAGGAAAGTCCTCCTGATGTCTTCGTGTCCGGGAGACGCTGCGAGTCACCGGCCGTCTGAAATGAATTTTGGTTGCTGACTTATGGTGTCTTTTGGTTTTGCCAACCATATAGACAGCAGCAACTTGGTCGGGTCTTTCTTTTTCGACCCATTTTTGATAGATTTGGAGGGTAGAATGCTGGATTCTTGCTTCTCTAGTCTCTTTTGTCGATATGCCGCACGACGACGTATACGACGAGCAATTTGAGCTTCGGTTAACTCTGGCTGTGCTCTAGCAATAAAGGACGCAGTCCCTCGTGCGCAGCAGCCGAGCTTATCTTCTTTGAAGATTGGTATGGACAGGATCTCGACGCGGTCCTTTGCCTGTTGCAGTGAAGTTTTAAATTTTGCAAGTTCAGCCCCTATTGAGATGAAGGGTCGAGCTGCAGGAGAGCAGGCCCTGGCAGGTTCTTGTGGAGGCCTGGTGATGCACGATTTGATTTTGGGCTTGTAGGAGCATGCCGGTTCATGCTGAGTTGGTTTTGTTGTTTGGCGGAGGGTAGGTTTCTCCTCTTTCATGTAAGAGAGATCATAGAACCGGTTCTCCTTGAGAGGGGCCAGGTACGCTAGCTTTGTAGATGTTCGGGGACCTCCTTTGTTTTGGTGAAGGTCTCGGTGACCAAGTCTTAGGGCAGGTTTCTTGCAGGCTGAGGCTTCGTGGGGTTGCCACGGGCTTCAGGCTTTTTGGTGATTGCCCTTGGTGTCATGGCAGTGACACGTTCAGGGGTGGTCTTCTGCTTCTTGGCAGGTGCAGTTTCTTCTACGGGGAGTGGGAATGGTCCCAGTGACCCAAAGACGATAGTCCGGAGAGTGGAGGTCGACCCGATATTTTAAGAGTTACCGAGAGAGGTGATGCTTCAGCAGCTGGCAGGGCGCTTATGAGTGCGCTTGTTTTGCTTCTCTTGAAGCATGAGCTGGTACTTGTTCTCATCAAAGGTGATGGTCAATGAAGCTGCCATTGTTAGTTTGGAAAACTTCAGAAACAAGACCACATCCATTAGTAATCACAAGAATATGGTCATAAATGGAAAATACTATGATTTTGTCTTTTCAAATCACTCAAGGGGCATGGCCCGGCCCAAGCGTAATGAAGAAGGCAAAAATCTATAGAGGGTAAAATTGTTTTAAACGCAAGTATGGTTGGCTCAGAATGAGCGTTCTAGTGACTGCTAGATGCAATAGTAAACCTTAACTCAAATTACCGAGAAGCGAGGCTCACTCGAGGTAAGATGATATAAGGTTGTAATAACAAATGTGTCGATCACAAATACAGTAGACCTGAAAGGGCGTACTAGCACCGCTAGGCACAAATGTTGCAAATCGCATCCTTGGAATGGACACGAGATGGGATTTTTTTTGAAAGGCCAAGATTGGATTCACAAAAGAGAGCAAGTGGTATTCCAATTCGAATATAGGCTCAAACATTTCTGCGAACACTAGATCCGAAAGGGAAGGAACCAAAATTTCTCGAATGTGAACCTAAAACTGACGGAAAATTTTTTTTGTTTTTTAAAGGGTCAAAATCAAGTTCATCGAAGAGAGAAAATGGTATTCCAATCCGAATACAGGCTCAAACATTTTTGTGAGCACTAGATACGAAAGGGAAGGAACCAGGATTTCTCGAATCTAAACTCAAAAATGACAGAAGTTTTTTTTTTTTTTTTTTTTTTTGTTTGAAGAAAAAAAAATTTTGAAGATTTTTTTTTGTACACATAGGTTTCCAATTCGGTCTTATGAAACCTTAGGGGATAAATCAGCCCCCAGGTAAGGGTAGGATTACTACCCATTTGAAGGACCCTTACCTCAAACAGTCTAACTGCCTCCACACTCTGGACAAGGCTTTTCTTAGATCCACTTTGGTCAAAGAACGCAATTGGTGCAACCTTAGTATTTTTTTTAACCCCCCTTTTTTTCTTTTAAAAGATCACTAATGAATCCTTCAAAGAGAGGAAATGACCCCTCCCAGTCCGAAATCAGCTCAGCGATTTCCGCGAGCTATTGTCCGAAAAGGAAAGAACCAAAGCTTCTCCAATTTGAATTCAAAAGAGAGAAATCTTTTTTTTTTTCAAAATTTGAAAAAGTTTGAAATCAAATTCTTTTTTTTTTTTAAGATCCCTATTGGACTCATCAAAGAGAAAAGCTGGCCCATCCCCCGATACGAACAATAGCTACAAACATTTCTGCGAGCTATCAAGTTCGAAGAGGAAAGGATTTTTTTTTCTTTTTTTGTTTTTTTTATTTTTTATGAAAGATTACTAATGGACTCGTCAAAGAGTGAAAATGACCCCTCCTAATCCGAACGTCAGCTCAGCGATTTCCGTGAGCTATTGTTCGAAAAGGAAAGAACCAAAGTTTCTCCAATTTGAATCCAAAAGAGAGAAATCTCTTTTTTTTTTTAAATCTGAAAAGTTTGAAATCAATTTTTTTTTTTAAATCCATATTGGACTCATCAAAGAGAAAAAATGGCCCGTCCCCGGATATGAACAATAGCTACAAACATTTCTGTGAGCTATCACGTTCGAAGAGGAAAGGATCAAAGTTTCTCAAAATTGAATCCAAAAATGAGAAATCTGGAAAAAAAAATTAACGAGAAAGACTGGAAATAAACTAAAAGAAAGAAATTTCCAAAAAATCCCATCTCATGGTTTTTTTTTTTTTTTAAAAGATGCAAGATCCAACATAGGCCACCAACTAAAAAGGAGCCAAAGAATCCAAAGCATCAATTTCTCAAATGAACGTGTCCCACCGGGAGCGCCAACTTGATGGACCCGGCTCTTGCCTTCCTCCACCCCGGGTCTGCCGGGGTCCAGTAGGGCGAAAAGTGGGTATCAACATTTTTTTTGTACGGGTATGCCAGATTTTCTATTCTACTTGGAATTTAGAAATGGTGATCCGGATATCCACCTTCACAAGTAGAAAGGAAATCAAACTTTTTTCTAACTTTCTATTGCACATATATTTTTAAGAAAAGAGATAGATTTTGAATGCCGTGAGTGGCGATTTTCTTTTGTTTGCTGTGAAAGGTGGTTTTGTGCCGTACGAGGCGATTTTGTGCCGTGAAAGGCGATTTACAAATCTCATCAATAAAGAAAGACAAGAATTGTGATTTTTTGTCTCTTAAAAAAAATACAAAGTACAATAAAAAAGTAAGAAAATGAATCTAACTTCTCAGGAGATTGTGGGGACTCGTTCAGATCGACGGTCGCAAGTCATGTATGGACTCCGCCATCGTCCTTCAGATGAGAACACTTGATGCTTTGATTCTTTTGACTTGGCTTGGACCTCAGATTTTTAGAGGATAAAAACCAAGGGGAGGTCTTATATCCAATAAAAAGCCGGGTAGACGGGCTGAAAGGCCACATCTAGCCATGTTGAATAGAAGGAGAGGGGACCTTATGGGGGTGGCACCCCAAGGGACTTCGATCACCTTGTGGTGTTTCTTACAGCAGGGTTTCTTCAAAGTAGCGGAGCTTCTTTGCGTAGAGATTTCTTCAGGAATTTTCTTGTATTTTTTTCTGGACAATCTCGGATGATTTTTCGGACCTTTTCTCCATGGAATGACCACCTATTTATAGGCCTTTGGCAACCATTTAGGAGGGTTTATGGGCTTTAATTGTCATAATGCCACATGAAGGGAGGAGTTACAAGTTTTATTTCATTTATTTTGTAACTCCTTTTCCTTTGCTTCTGATTGGCCGGTGAAGAGTTAAGAGCATTTAATTGCTTTTAATCTCCATTATGGGAGGAGTTCCATGGTTTAAATGCCATGAATTATTTAACTTGTAACTCCCATTTGCTTGCTTCTGATTGGGCCGTCCAAAATAATGAGTTAATGACCGCAATAAGTTGCCATAAACGGATGACCATGCAATTTCAGACATTGATTGATACCAATGGGCCGGCAACATCTGTCCAGTCGATTTCACGATCGGTTGGGTAGAAAGTGTGCTTTCTTGATCAGCCGGTTGGCAATTTTGAAGTGTCGGATGATGATTCCATGATTTTGACGGCGGATGCGCGATGTTGACGAAGATTGACGGATATCATGCCCAAAAGATCAGATTTTGGAAAAATCACAAGGGCCAAACAACTCAAAAAGCGAAAAAGGACCGAAAAAGTTCCCTTTCGGCGAAAATCCGGCGACCCAGATTTCTAGGGTCACCGGCGACCATGCACCCATGGCCGCCGGCGACCATGGGGACTTTTCCCCTTTCGGTCGCCGTTTCTCGGCCATTTTTCGAGCTTTTTGTGTTCTTCTTTCTCCTGTATTTTTCTTGACATTTTTCTCACTTATTGACTTGATTCTCCTGAAGAAAACCTGATGAGAAGCCGTGCAAATCAGAACATAAAGTTTCCTGTTTTTTGGAAGACTTTGTAGTCGATTTCCCGTCAAGAGTCGAAACTAGGTCAAATGATGTCGGAATGACCTGAAATTTGAGGTAAAGCTTCCCGAGCAATAGATAGGACCAACCATGGGCTTTTGTTTGTGTTTTGAAGCCGTTTGGGGTCCCGTCAGTGCTAGACTTGATTCCATCGCGAGAAAGATGTCGAGCTTTGATGTATGGTCAACTGTTGTCCGATTGACCTGAAATTTGACAGGGATCCTATTAGAGTCATTTTGAGACGATCCATTAGCTTCGATTTGGATGCCATGGTCCTGGGGAGCTCCGCCGCCGGGAGGCTTGGTTTTACTTTTGAGCATCAAAGTTAGGTCAAACGTTGTCGGAATGACCTGAAATTTGACGTGCAGCTCTTTGAAAACATGTAGAAGCCACCCATGTGCTTTGTTTGATGAGTGATGGCCTCGGTGGTTCTCGCCGCCAAGAGGCTTGATTTTGCTGCTCAAGAGTCGATGGAGGGTCAAACGGTGTCGGTTTGACTTGAAATTTGACGTGGAGCCTTTGGGAGGTATTTTGAGACCATCCATAGGCTCTAATCGAAGATTTGATATCTTCGACACTTTCGCCGCCGGGAGCTCCCGCTCAGCCGCGTAGGAGTGAAGTTAGGCTAAATGGTGTTGAAATGGACCGAAACTTCATGTGTGCCCTTCTTTTAGCTATTTTGAATGATCTTGCAGTTTTTGTTTGATTCTGACAAGATCTGATGCTTAAAGCAACTTTGCCTGTTTGTAGTAGGATACGGCTCCATGTAGCTTTTGATGTTGGAGAGGCAAAGTGACATTTTTGGTGTCAACAGTGAGACTTCTAATAGTGGTAATAGTAAGAAGAGAAGGTTTCTAATTATTATGGAAGTTGGATTTCTAATTCTAATTAGTAAGTGTAGTGACTTAGAGCAATAAATAAGGGAGAGAAGGGGCTAGACGTCTAAGCCTTGGTAGTCACGCCCAAAAGTGTGCAAGAGTTGCACACGCCCATCTCCTTCTTCTTCTAGTTTCTCTTCCGATTTTCCATTGAGGTTCTAGTTGGTTTTTCTCTTGTAGATCCCACCATTCTCTTTAAAGAAAAAGATCTGAGATGGGTCATAGCGTGGAAGACAATTGGGCCTTGGAGATTCAGATTCGCTTTGAGAAAGAGATCAACTTCTCTATTAGAGCACAACCGTGCTCCCAAGGTATAATCTACTTCATTGTTTGTTGTGGATTTCGTGGTTGCTTGTTAGGTGCTGTTTCTATCTTCTATATAGAGTTTTCTACTATATATGATAATGAGAAAGAGGCCATGGATCCTGGATTGGGTTTTAAAGCCTTATGGATACTCGATCCCTGCGTTAAGCTGGTAAAAAGTTTTGTAAACCTATCCACGATTCCCACCTAGTTCCAACAATTGGTATTAGTGTTAGAAAAGAGTTTCCGCCAAGAATGCTAGATGTTGCGTATAGATCAATGCGGAAGTAGCTTTAAACGAAGATGATCAAGGACCATACCTGTGAGATCTCTCTGATTTGATCTCGGTCTTTCTGATCTAATCTCGGTCTTCCGGCAGGCCAAAAATCTCAAGATCTTCTACTGTATTCCTCTATGCTCGATTTCGCACAAGAGAGTGGGCCTCTTCTGCGAATTCTCTCTGCTCTCTAAAACGATATTTTTCTTCTTATTGACCTAGAGAGCAATAGCGCATATTTATAGGCTACAATAGGGACCTCAAGAAGTAAATAAGGATAGGCTCCTTATGGAAGCAGGAAACCCTAATTCGACCCAAATTAGAATCCTAGTTCCATAAATTACAATTCAGTCCACTAGAGAATTATAATTGCACTCCTGTCCTTATTCTCAAAATTAATAGTTCGAGCTTCATGTCATTAAATGCTTATTAATCTCCCTACATTAAGATTTCAGATATCCATCGATTAAATAATTACCGACATCTATATTTAATCGATATCTTTATAATTCCTTGAGACCTTATACGTAACTTATTTGATATGTCGGACACAAAGTCCACCTGCAGGGTTTGACATAATCAAAACTTAAAAGCTTCATCAAGGGAATATCATCAATCCCAATTATGGGACGTGGATTCCGTCAATAAACTAATATGCACCATACACGTAGTGTAGTCATCCAATTTACTGAGATTATTGACCCATAAAAGATCTCACTCCTTTGTAAATCAAAATGGCAAACACTAAATGTATGTGTCTATTATTTATGTCAGGATTAAGAGTACAAGCACTCATAATAACCATTTGGATATTAATCATCTTATATAGTCAGTATAAAGATAATAAACCCAAAAGCGGTCATGTTCAATACACACAAAGCGTACTAGCATGATGAGTCGAAATTATACCGTTTCCCTCAGCCAAGACAAGCCTGTTGAAACATCATGCTACAATTGTACCGATGGTGTGTCCAAGTCCATCTAGATTGTGAGCAAAAACTTATATTCTATAAGAACCGTCAGATAAGTCCTCCGTGTATAAGTAGAACTCTATACACCAACTTGTCTACTTTATAAAATAAAAGACACAGACATGCATAATCATAAATAATGTAACCATTTGCCCATACAAAATCTCATTTAGATGAAAAGACAAAATATACTAATTAGTCGAAGATAAATACATAAAAGTATTCTTTTATTATAAATTTCCAACAATCTCCCACTTAGACTCAAAGCCATGCTGACATGTATTTCAATCCATGCCTTCCTCATGTCTATCAAAGCTCTTTGCTAGTAAGCTCTTTGTAAAAGGATCTGTCAGGTTGTCCGCCAATGCAATCTTGGCCACAATTATGTCACCCTTCTGTACGATTTCTCGTATGAGATGATACTTACGCTGGATGTGCTTACCCTTCTTATGCATCCTGGGCTCCTTTGCATTAACAACTGCACCGGTATCATCATAATAAAGTATTATACGTGATTTTACTGAATGTACCACTCCTAGCTCCATCAAGAAATTTCTGAGCCAAACTGTCTCCTTGGCTGCTTCAGAAGCTGCCACATATTCGGCTTCCATGGTAGAGTCAGCAGTACATGATTGCTTGACACTCCTCCAACTTATAGTTCCACCTCCCAATGTAAATACAAATCCTGAGGTCGACTTTCTAGCATCATTGTCTGACTAGAAGTCCGAGTCTGTGTACCCAATGGGTATCAAACTCTTTGCCTGGTAAATCAGCATATAATTTCTAGTCCTCTTAAGGTACTTAAGTATATGCTTAACCGCAGTCCAATGTTCTCTCCCTGGATTAGACTGGTACCTGCTAACCATGCCAACGGCAAAACAAATATCAGGTCTAGGACATAGCATTGCATACATGAGGCTTCCCACCGCCGAAGCATAAGGTACTTCCTTCATATTTTCTTTCTCATTAGGTGTCTTAGGACACTGATCCTTGGATAAAGTGATTCCATGCCTGAAAGGAAGAAATCCTTTCTTGGAATCTAGCATGCTAAAACGGGCAAGAATCGCATCAATATAAACCGCTTAAGACAAGCCCAACATTCTTTGTTTCCGATCTCGCAAGAGCTTAATCCCTAGAATGTGACTAGCTTCTCCTAAGTCCTTCATATCGAACTGACTGCTCAACCATACTTTGACCAAAGACAACACCCCGACATCGTTTCCAATGAGTAGGATGTCATCTACATAAAATACTAAGAAAATCACCACATTGTCGTTACACCTCTTATACACACAAGATTCATCTGGGTTATGCTCGAAACCATAAGATTTAATGGCTTGATCAAAATGAATGTTCCAAGATCTAGATGCTTGCTTAGGTCCATAAATGGATTTCTTAAGCTTGCACAACATTTGCTCACGACCTTCAGCTATGAATCCATCTGGTTGTACCATATAGATACATTCATCAAGATTTCCATTAAGGAATGCTGTCTTGACATCAATTTGCCAAATTTCGTAATCAAAATATGCCACAATGGATAAAAGAATCCGAGTCGATTTCAGCATGGCTACTAGCGAGAAAGTCTCCTCATAATCGATACTTTCTTTCTAAGTAAACCCTTTCGCAATAAGCCTAGCTTTGAAGGTTTCAACCTTTCCATCCACCCCTATTTTCTTCTTGTAGACCCACTTACAACCGATAGGTTTTATCCCCTCTAGTGGTTCTACAAGATCCCAGACTTGATTATGGTACATAGAATCCATTTCTGATTGCATAGCTTGTTGCCATAGTTCTACATATTTGTCTTGGATTGCTTCATTATAGTTACAAGGTTCGGTATCTAGCCCATCAGGGACTCTATCGTATGACTCTCCCAAGAACATATACCTCTCGGGTGGACGAACAACCCTCCCACTACGATGAGGCACATCCTGTGTCTGTGTATGAGTACTGTCACGTTGTGCCAAAATTAATCCTGGTGTGCCAACATCGACATGCTAATCCGGCTCATCACCCATCATGTTGATGGTTTCACCTGGAATATCATTAGCTGAAGGCTCGGCAATCCTCCCACTACACGTGGTAATGGAACGCTGAGTTCTCCATCTTTTGGTGCCTCTTCCTGTGCTATTGGCGATGGAAAAGTTTGGGTAGGTCTTTCTCCTCTCAACTCCTCTAGAACAATTTTGCTTTTGGGTTTGTTATTCACGATATAGTCCTCTTCTAAGAATCGAGCATTGGTGCTAACAATGACCTTTCGATCTTGAGGGTTATAGAACAAACCACCTTTTGTTCCTTTGGGATAGCCAACGAAAATGCAAACTTCTGTTCTTGGTTCCAACTTATCTGTATTCCCTTTCAGCACATGTGCTGGACTACCCCAAATCCGAATATGCTTTAAACTGGGTTTGCGCCCAATCCATAATTCTGTGGGTGTAGTAGGTACTGACTTAGATGGAACTAAGTTTAGAATATATGCAGCCGTTTCTAGAGCATGCCCCCAGAACGAATTAAGTAAATCCGGATAACTCATCATTGACCTTACAATATCCATAAGAGTCTTATTTCTTCTTTTTGCGACACCATTTTGTTGAAGTGTACCTGGTGCAGACAGCTAGGATGTTATCCCCTCTTGTGCTAAGTAATCCCTAAATTCTCCAAAGAGGTACTCGCCACCACGGTCAGATCGTAGTGCCTTGATACTCTTACTTAAACGCTTCTCCGTTTCCACCCTATACTCCTTGAATTTCTCAAAGCATTTGGACTTAGGGCGCATTAAGTAAATGTACCCATACCTTGAATAGTCATTAATGAAAGTAATGAAATACTCAAAGCCACCTCTTGCCTGGACAGTCATGGGCCCACACAAGTCAGAGTGAACCAATTCCAACGGTTCTTTGGCCCTATAGCCTTTTGCCGAAAAAGGGCTCTTGCTCATTTTCCCTTTAAACAAGATTCAAAGACTTGAAGAGCCTCGACTACCAATGACTGTAATGGTCCATTTGCAACCAGTCTTGATATCCGGTGTAGATTAATATGACCCAGGCGTAAATGCCAAAGATACGTTTGGTTCATTTGCAATGGTTCCTTTCTCTAACATGTTAGGGTAATTGTGTTATTCAATTCAGTCAGTTGCAGTTTAGGAAAGATAGGATTAATAATATAAAGATCATCCACCAATGAACCAGAACAGATAAAATGCTTATTGTACTTAATAACCACAAATTTATTAAAATAAATGGAATAGCTGTCTTTAACCAATTTAGAAACAGAAATTAAATTCCTCCTAATGGAGGGAACATAAAGACAATCTTTTAAAATTAAAGTCCTATCTCTACTAAAACTTAGACTAACATCTCCTACTGCAACTGTTGCCACTCTCGTAGCATCACCCATAAGTAAATAAATCTCCCCATCACTTAGCTGCCTGGTTTCCTGGAACCTCTGCAAAGAATTGCAAACATGATTAGTGGCTCCCGTATCTACACACCAAGTACCGGTAGATATAACCACCAAACATGATTCAATAACTAGTGAATGAAATTTACCTTTATTATTCACTTTGTTGAGATAAGTTGGACATTGCTTTTTCCAGTGCCATGCTTCCTTGCAATGAAAACACTTGCCCTTGGGCTTTTTCACTCCTCTCTGTGGTCAGTTGCCCCCTTTAGGAGCTGCATTACGATTCTAACCCTTTTTCTGTTTCTTCTTGCCTTTCGGCTTAGAAACAGAACATTTTTCAGCAACGTGAACACTAGGTGGCTTTTTTAGAAGGCCCACAGCAGCCTGAAGTTCCTTGAGTAATTCCGCCAGGGAAAAATTCAGCTTGTTCATGCTGTAATTTAGGTGAAAATTCTCAAAGGAATCAGTCAATGATTGGAGAATGATATCGATCTAAGTCTCCCCATCAATTTCGGCTCCAAAAACTTGAAGTTCATTGAGGTGTCCCATCATTTTTAGAACATGATCCCTCACAAGGGTACCTTCAGCCATCTTAATGTTAAACAGTTCTTTCATAGCAACCTGTCTAGCTACCCAATCTTGATCACCAAACATCTCCTTGAGACTGTACATGATGTCGTAGGCAGTAGGATAAGGCTGATGTTGCTGTTGCAAAACATTTGACATGGATGTCAAAATGTAACATCGTGCCATCTCATCAGCCTTGTTCCATTTTTTGTATGCCTCGATGGCTACCGCATCGGTACATCCATCCACAGGTTTCTCTGGGCACGCCTCAGTGAGCACATATTTGTACTCTTCAGCAGTTAGCACAATATCCAAATTTCTTTTCCAGTCAATGTAATTAGGTCCAGTGAGTTTGTGTTCTTTGAAAATAACAGTAAGTGGATTGAAAGCACCCATCTTAAAACCTGAAATTTACATAATTAACAAATTATGATCGGCAAAATTAAATCTTTGGATTCAAATAAAAGGAAAATTGGCTCCCTTTGCCAATTAACAAAAGAATCCGATAGCAATCTAAAGCACCAATGCATAGTATGCCTCGATGTGAGGACAAGTACCATACTTATATTGTTCAGATAGGACATAACCTTTTAGTTCTATTGTCAAGGCAACAACCATGCCAAGTAAAACCAAACAGCTGCCATAACTTTGGTCCTATAAATAATAGAAGAGGCTCAGATGGAGAGCATACTGTTATTTATAGCTAAGTGTATACCATCATTTAAGTCAGGGTCCATTACTATGTATTCAGTCCCATCAGATGGAGAAGAGACCAATACTAATAATTACCCTAAATCATCCATATGGGAGTTTGTACTAGAGATTCCATAATTAACTCATCCGATTAGGAGGAAGACTCCAAGGTCAACACATAAATTAATTACATCTCCTACAAAACTATGATGGAGACCGTGGGAGCTAACGAAGTTCCCTCTTCCACTTAGTTATTTAACAATGAAGGTTCTTATAAAACAGTTTAATTAAGACCAGTTTAAAATCTAGTAGTAATGGGTAACCATATCTATACTACTATACCATTCCAAACATAATTAAATAGGTATAATATCATATGTAGCAAGTTATGATAATAATAGACATCCAAGCATATAAAAGGAAAGACAACCAGCATAAGGAGCCTAGCTATCATGGTCAAGTAGGATCCTTTTGTCTTCATGATTGCCACTTCTTTAAAACTTGCGCTTCACAGAGGGGGTCCGGGGGTGTCCCCCAGTGGGGATTGAGCTGTCCAGTCAGCTAGCGGAGGCCCAGGGGGCAGCACCCCCGAACCAGAAATTTTTTATCAAGTTCTTCCTTCGAAATCGAATTTCTTCCTTCATAACCTAGGCCTCTCCATGAAAAATTACATTGAATCCTAAGCCTCCTTACGAACCGAGTTCACATGCTATCTCAATATAATTACATCTCCATGAGAAATTATATTGAACCCTAAGCCTCCTGACGAACGGAGTTCACACGCTATGTCAATATAATTACATCACCATAAAACTTGTAAAATACGTAAAACAGTAACCATGAATCTGATTTGTGGGATCCATTCACATAACATACACACATGGTGACCATGATAACCAAATCAATTGCTGCAAAACAGAGGTCAAATAGTTTGCTGCAAACAAGGGTTACAGACAACAAAGGCAAACCATCTCTTTTACAGCAACCTATAATCTTACTATGTTTTCTTCAATCGATACGCAATATCAGGAATGGCTCTGATACCATTGTTAGAAAAGAGTTTCCGCCAAGAACCCTAGATGTTGCGTACAAATCAATGCGGAAATAGCTTTAAACGAAGATGATCAAGGACCATACCTGCGAGATCTCTCTGATTTGATCTCGGTCTTTCTAATCTAATCTCAGTCTTACAGCAGGCCGAAAATCTCAAGATCTTCTACTGTATTCCTCTATGCTCGATTTCGCACAAGAGAGTGGGCCTCTTCTGCGAATTCTCTCTGCTCTCTAAAACGATATTTTTTTTCTTATTGACCTAGAGAGCAATAGCGCATATTTATAGGCTACAATAGGGACCTCAAGAAGTAAATAAGGATAGGCTCCTTATGGAAGCAGGAAACCCTAATTCGACCCAAATTAGAATCCTAGTTCCATAAATTACAATTCAGTCCACTAGAGAATTATAATTGCACTCCTGTCCTTATTCTCAAAATTAATAGTCGAGCTTCATGTCATTAAATGCTTATTAATCTCCCTACATTAAGATTTCAGATATCCATCAATTAAATAATTACCGACATCTATATTTAATTGATATCTTTATAATTCCTCGAGACCTTATACGTAACTTATTTGATATGTCGGACACAAAGTCCACCTGCAGGGTTTGACATAATCAAAACTTAAAAGCTTCATCAAGGGAATATCATCAATCCCAATTATGGGACGTGGATTCCGTCAATAAACTAATATGCACCATACACGTAGTGTAGTCATCCAATTTACTGAGATTATTGACCCACAAAAGATCTCACTCCTTTGTAAATCAAAATGGCAAACACTAAATGTATGTGTCTATTATTTATGTCAGGATTAAGAGTACAAGCACTCATAATAACTATTTGGATATTAATCATCTTATATAGTCAGTATAAAGATAATAAACCCAAAAGCGGTCATGTTCAATACACACAAAGCGTACTAGCATGATGAGTCGAAACTATACCGTTTCCCGCAGCCAAGACAAGCCTGTTGAAACATCATGCTACAATCGTACCGATGGTGTGTCCAAGTCCATCTAGATTGTTGTCGCGACCCCGGACCGAGGTTTCCCCAAGTCCGGGCCCCGCGACGGTTGTTGTCCATCCAACTATGATTAACCCACAGGTTTCCGCGGTGAGGATTCCCAAAACGAACATGTAACAATCTCACACTAACAATGATTTGCGGAAGCGTGCAAGTAATCTCATCACAATTCAATGACATAAACCTAATGATTCAGAATTGCATCTGTTAAGTCATCATTAAGACAGTAATCAGAGTAGAAAATGTAAGCATAGCTTTACCCGATTCAGTTTAAGTTTCAAGATAACAAAGTGTTAAGTTACATAACCCCAAAAAGGTGAAAAAGGCCAACAAAGGCCATACATTCCCAAAATAGCAAAATGATCCCCTCTATGTGCATCGTGCTCAAGACTCCGCCCGACGTCTAGAGGACGTCGTCGGGTTGCCACTCACGGGCTGGGGGTGGCTCAAAAGCCTCCTCCGGGCGCTCCTCCGCAATATCAACGGTGCCTGCATCTAAACACCAAAACAAAGGGGTCAGACACGACGGTCTGGCAGGTGAACAGCTTAGACACAATACAAGTTAGTTAATATGAAGTTAATCATCACTTAAAACATGGCATGAGTTCTGAACAAAACATGTTTAAGGTGCAATTCAAAACTAATATGCTTTTCAATAAAATAACATGATTCACGGATCCACGTTGAGCTCATCCTTTCTCCGTCATATGTAATGACAAGAGCAAGCAAAACAAAACAAAACGAGACGAAACAAAACAGAAGTCCGAGCCACACAAGGTGGGCGGAAAACCGGCCGCGGAACCGGACAAAACAAAGATGTGTATAAATACACGACTAATCTGCAGATTGCCCTTATGTTTTAGGACCCCCTAACTAGTGGATCAGACTGAGAGGGCAATCCAAGCTCAGTGGTACTCTATAATATTCATGTATGCATAAAACTGACCAATACTTGTACAAAACTTAGCGAAAATAGGGAAAAACACTTATCAAAACAATGCCAGGCGAGACTAAACAAGAATGGCAAAAGCTATAACATCAAAGCTGGAAAAGTGTCCCCCAATATAGTCCTTGAGACAAATCAAAAGTTAAATACATGTTTGTAAATCAAAACAGGTACAGAACGTATTCTTCGTGTCAAAATTCAAGATTTCGAAACAATTATATCAAGTATATGCTAAGGCTCTTTGTTTGATTCTCGTGAAGTTGAAACCCAAATGTTGGAGTTTAAATGAATTGGTGTTTCCGAAGCTGGACAACATTTCATGTTTCAACTGCACAACATCAGGCTAAAGACCCCATAACATATTTTAGTTTTTCTCTCCCATCAAAGCCCCTTCAAAATTCTCCTTATATACACTCGGTCACCACGCGGCTACCTGGCGGCTAACCGCCAGTTGCTGGTCGGCTGACCGACCACCCGACCGACTGCTGACCGACTGATCAGGAACATACTATTTTTCCAATTTCTTGCGCAGGTCGGCTAGCCGCCTGCTGACCGCCCGCGGGCCGACCACGCCCTGTGCAGAAAATGAGCTACTGTTATTCTAACCGACACAGGGTCGGTTAGCCGTGGGTCAACAGTCGGCTAGCCGACTGCTGGCCGACTGCTAACCGCCTGTCTGCGGCAGCTTCAGCTGAATTCAGAATTTCACACCCCCTTTTCACCATTTCTTCCCTTTGGCAAATCCCTGCATATCCCTTGAGCCTCCATGCTCTCCAAGGGCAATTTCCATTCAAATTATAACAATCCATTCTCCCAATCATCTCACAACAATTCCTCCATCCTTGCATCCATTTGTAACACAATTTGGCAAGATAAAAACAACTTCAAATGAATGAAAAACCATTAATACAAACCATTAGCAAATGCACTTCCATTAAAACAAGATTTCAGACTATAACACATCCTTAAAACAATACATTGTCCAAAATAGCATCGAAAAGAAATCAAATCATGAAAGCTAAAATGATCAAATATTGCATGCATTATGAAGCTAAGTTGATCACTTGCCTTTACCAAGGTCCTAGCCCAACAAACTCAGAACAATTCCTACCAAAAGCACTCCACGAAATCTACAAGAAACCCATGAAAAGAACTTCAAAAATCCATCAAAAAAAGAAAACAATGACCCATTTCGAAGTGGGTGTTGCATGCTTGAAAAATGGGCTCCTAAGGAACTCAAAAGACTACATTGAAGAGGAGAAAGAGATCCATTACCTGAAGCTTGCTAAACAAGTAGAGGAGAAGAAAATGGAGTGGAAACACAGCTGGGATCTCCAAGAAAATGGTAGCAATGGATTCCTTGAGTTGAGAGGAAGAAGATGGTATGGTTGGTTTTTGATTTGAAGCTCTCTAGCTTAGGCATGCAAAGAGAAGAAAGGAAGGGAAGAAGAAGAATCTCAGCTGGGTTGTAGAGTTGCAGGGAGAGTTTAGAACCGTGAGTGAAAGAAAATGAGGGAGAAGAGAGACTTAATTCAAATGGGTTCTTGTGGGCCCCATTGCTCCAAAACTTGCAATGTTTAAAACACTGATTTGTGGGCCCCGGATGAAAACGACGAAGAAGACTAAAATGATCGCCGAAAAATCTACTTTCCAAAAAGTATAAATTTGGCATAGTTTTGAGATTTCGAATTTTGAGTCCAGATTTGGTGTGAAAAGACAGATTTACCCCTTTGGGCCAAAACTTGGGTTTTTGGGCCTAAAACACAAACAAGACGAACACAAAAGTTTATTAATAAAATAAAACCATTCAAAAGAGATCGAAATCACGATTAAAATCCGAAAAATGGAATTTCCTCCCAAGCTTACACGTACACTCAAGGCACCCTTAAGTGTGACCAAATAGCACAAAACGCTCTCAAAATTCCCCAAAGCTAATTCTAGACTAAATCGAACCAATTTCTAATCCCACGTACACTAAACTCACATTACCACTGAACACGCACTTAATTAACACTAATCGCGCTAATCCTGGGTCGGGGTTTGACAATTGTGAGCAAAAACTTATATTCTATAAGAACCATCAGATAAGTCCTCCGTGTATAAGTAGAACTCTATACACCAACTTGTCTACTTTATAGAATGAAAGACACACACATGCGTAATCATAAATAATGGAACCATTTGCCCATACAAAATCTCATTTAGATGAAAAGACAAAATATACTAATTAGTCGAAGACAAATACATAATAGTATGCTTTTAGTATAAACTTCCAATAATTAGAGCCATACATCATCTGTAATCATGTTAGATCAGTAAGCTTGTTCTAATCTTTGCATGAGATGCAAAGAGAATAGAGCAATGGCTATGTAAGGAACAATTTTGTTGGATTTGCTTGGTCTGATAGTAGATCCTTGTTTGGACAGTCACAAAAGGGTTTAACAATGATGGAAGAATGGTAGGAAGCCATTGGGAGACTTCAGAAGAGTTTTGAAGTCGTTTGAACACGAATTTAGAAAACCCAAAAATTCTGGTTCGTCAGTCCGGTTGACCTGGCCCCGTGCCCGCTCGATCGGGTGCCTGTAGGCCGGTCGACCAAGCCTTCTGCCCAGTCGACCGGGTACACTGACACAGCAGTGCAGTTTTTGTTTTTTTTTCCAAATCCGGGTTTTTGTTTTGGCATACTGTTTTTCCACTATTGTTTGGCGGCCTAGTTTTGTGATTTATATGGTTGCATGAGATACTAACTTGCAGGTTACCTTGTCCTCTCCATGTGGTCCACAAGTCTTTTACTTTCTTTTATATGGTTGTTAGTTTATTTGTGGCTAAGTGTAAAGGACCTCATGGTTTTCTTGGTTTCCCACAAAAGGACAAGGCATGGTGAATTTCCCTATAGCCCCTTTACTTCCATTATTAGATTACCATGTAAGTCTCATCGTCGAGGCATAGGAAGTTATGTAATTTTTTTAATTTTATAAATTATGACGATGTCCGAGACGAAGAAGGAAAGTGAAGTTGGACTCCTAATCAAAGAGTCTGAAGATTACCAAAAGGTTTTTGGAATGCCCAAAGAGTTTGAGGAATCCCAAAGTTTTGGAAAGTTTAAGAAGTCCAAAAAGTCTATTCCGCTTGGGCCATGTGGAGGAGAGGACTAGTTTCTATTTTAAGCATGGATGGTTGCTTTTATAGAATGTTTCCAAATCTGATCCAAACATAGTAGCTACTGAAAATTGGTCAAATCAAATTAATTTTTGGAAAGAGTTCTAATTAATGTTGGTAGACCCATGAGATGGAGCCATTGGTAATACTAATCTTAGAAACTGGACTTTCCTTAATATAACTTGACTTGGAACCAATCTTTGGTCATATCATGAGATGATTTGATGATAATATGGTGGGCCCATAGACCTTAAAAGGAAATCCTCAATTCTAAAATATTAAGTGAGAGCGGAGCATTTAAATTGAGAAATCCCTATATGAAAGTATTAGCCTCGTGCCATCTTGAGAATCCCCACGGAAGGCTTTTATTTGTCTAGCTACTAGATATGGATCTCCTTATGAATAGTGTTAATAAGACGGGGTGGGGGTCCACTCCCCAAGGAGGAGCTTCTCACAACGGTTGTCATGCAATGCTAATTGGTGGGTCACACTTAACTAAAATTGTGATGTAGTATCCCCAAGGATTTGCCTCATGTATTTTAGAAACCAAAGCTAATCGGAAGTCATACATTATTTGGTATGAGATACCTAGATAATAACGAATGATAGGAATCATGGATAGTTAGTCTTATTCATAATTTTGACTCACTTTGATCAGCACCAATCTAGGTGGTATTCGCACTCCCCAAGGAGGCATATCCCAAGGGATTGGAATTCCGATGTATTCTGAATTTAGTGGTTATGAGGATTACCACATAAATTTGGTAGAATACTAAACCCTAATGTCATTAATATTCTTTAATTGAATGTATGGTTATGTGCTACAGTTTGATAAGCATGAATTCATCTACCTTCAATCCACTTGCGACCATCCTTAAACAAAATAAGTTGGTGGGATCCAATTACGTGGACTGGAAAAGGAACCTTGATATCGTCCTGACTGCTTCAGGATATAAATATGTCCTTACCACTCCCTGTCCTGATGAGCTTGGGCCAAATGCATCACAGGACCTTTACACCAAATTGACCAAAGACGATGAGATGGCGAGGTGCTATATGCAGGCATCCATGTCTAGTGTTTTGCAACACCAACATCATTCCTATAAGACTGCATCTGATATTATATCAAGCTCAAAGGAGATGTTTACGAACCAGGGGAGGCCTGCCTATGAGGGTACTCATGAGCACAAAAATGGCTGAGGGAACACCAGTACAGGACCACATGCTCAAGATGATGGATTCATTGAATGAGTTAGATGTACTAGGTGCTGAGATTGATGCAGAATCTCAGATTGACATGATCCTCGAGTCACTGCCAGATTCATTCAACAATTTCAAGATCAATTATAATATGAATAAGATGAATCTGACTTTAGCTGAGCTGTCTAGCCAGCTGGTAGCGACTGAGGGCATCATGAAGAAGAAGCCAACCGCCCTAATGATAGAAAAGTCAGTCACTAGTTCTAAGCCGAAAGGCAAAGGACAGAAAGGCAAAAAGAAATCAGTCCCCAAGGGTCCTAAGGTGGAGAATGGTCCTGTTGGTGGTGTGGCCAAGGCTAAAGGAACATGATCAAAGGAAAAGTGTTTCTATTGTGGTAAGACAGGACATTGAAAGATGAATTTTCCTGATTTTCTGTCAAAGAAAAAGACCGCAGGTATGATTGAGTCACTTGTTTCTGAAGTCGGTTTAGCAACTGGTACTTTAGAATCCTAGTGTGTAGACTCCGGTGCAACTAATCACATCTGTAATTCATTGCAAGGGTTCCGAGAAACTAGGAGGCTTAGTAGTAGAGAAATCATTGTTAACCTGGGATCGGATGCAAAGGCTGAAGCGGTGTCAGTGGGAGTAGTTACCTTATGTTTTTCAGATAATAAATTGGTTTTGTCAGATACTCTATATGTACCATCTTTGGGGCGAAATTTAATCTCAGTTTCTAGTTTGGTGAATAAAAGTTATTCTATTACTTTTGATACTGAAGTTGTCATAAAGAGGAATGGTACTTTTATATGTTCTGGCAAGGTAACCAATGGGCTTTATTTGATAGCTCCCACAATGTATGAGATACATGATACCGGAATAGTTAATAGACCATCATTAAAGAGGAAGTTACCTTCATCTAATCCAACAAAACTTTGACACCTGAGGCTAGGTCATATAAACCTAAATAGGATTGACAGGCTAGTGAAAGATGGTATCTTGCCTTCATTGGTGGTAGAACCAATGCCTGTCTGCGAATCCTGTCTGGAAGGCAAAATGACCAAAAGACCATTTTCTTCTAAGGGCAAAAGGGCCAAAAATTTATTAGAATTAGTGCATATTGATGTGTGTGTACCCATAAATGTAAGAGCGAGTGAAGGATATGAGTACTTCATCACTTTCACAAATGATTACTCAAGATATGGATACATATACCTTATGCACCGCAAGTCCTAGGCTTTTGAAAAGTTCAAGGAGTTTCGAGCTGAAGCGGAAAAGCAATTAGGTAAAAGTATCAAGACTCTTCGATCAGATCGAGGAGGTGAATATCTCTCCATTGATTTTATGGGATACTGATCAGAGAATGGGATTTTGTCCCAGTTGTCTGCTCCTGGCATGCCTCAGCAGAAAGGAGTAGCGGAAAAAAGGAACCGGACTCTTTTAGATATGATCAGATCTATGATGAGTTTCTTAGGATTACCAATATCCTTTTGGGAATATGCTTTGGATACTGCAATGTACATACTAAACCTCATACCATCTAAGTCTGTACCTAAGACTTCCTGAGAGTTGTGGTCCGGGTGAAAGCCTAGTCTACAACATTTACATATTTGGGGTTGTCCGGCACACATGCTTAAGGTTAAGACGGATAAGTTGGAATCGAAGTCGGAAGTGTGCACCTTTGTAGGATATCCTAAAGGAACTAAAGGTTGGTTATTTTATAATCCCAGAGAGCAAAAAGTGCTTGTCAGCACCAATGCGGTTTTTCTGGAGGAAGATTATATGATTGACAGGAAATATTTACAAAAGGTTATCTTGACAGAAATTCAAGATCTATCAATTCCAAATCCAAATATGATCGAACTTGAAGAGAATCCGCCCATACCTGACCCAATAGTTACACCAGTGCCCCGCCGTAGTGGGATGATTGTCAGGCCCCCTGACAGGTTCTCGCTTTTTTGAGAGTCTTACGAGGCAATCAAGGAAGAACTGGAACAAGATCCCTGTAACTATGATAAAGCAATAAGTGACATAGATTCGGGACATTGGTAAGAAGCTATGAAATTTTAGATATAGTCCATGTACTCTAATCAGTTCTGGACACTTGTGGACTTGCATGCCAATATTAAACCTATTGGGTGCAAGTGGGTCTATAAAAGGAAAAGAGGACCGTACGGAAGAGTTGAGACTTTTAAGGCAAGGCTTGTTGCGAAAGGATATACTAAAAAAGAGGGCATCAGTTATGAGGAAATCTTCTCGCTGGTAGCCATGCTCAAGTCTATCCGGATACTCCTATCCATTGAAGCTCATCTCGATTAAGAGATTTAGCAAATGGATGTCAAGACGGCATTTTTCAACGGCCATCTTGAGGAAGACATCTATATGATGCAGCCAGACGGTTTTGTAGCTAAAAACCAAGAGCAAAGAGTTTGCAAGCTGCAGAAGTCCATTTATGGATTGAAGTAGGCATCCCGAAGCTGGAACATCCATTTTTACCCGGCAATCAAGTCATTTGGTTTTTGTCAAAATTCAAATGAGGCATGTGTGTATATAAAAAGTGAAGGAGACAGAATAGTTTTTCTAGTATTGTATGTCGATAACATCCTTCTCCTCAGGAGAGACATAGGAATGTTGTCAACAGTGAAAGTTTGGTTGGCCTAAACTTTTGATATGAAGGACTTGGGAGAAGGTAGCTACATCCTAGGGATCAAACTCCATCGAGACCGGCAAAATAGGATGATTGGCTTATCTAAAGCTGCGTATATAGATAAGGTGCTAGTACGGTTTACAATGCAAGACTCCAAGAAGGGCATTACACCTTTCAGGCATGGAGTGCACCTTTCCAAGGATCAGTGTCTTAAGACACCTCAGGAAAAGGAGCAGATGAGATAACTGCCATACGTTTCGGCTGTTGGCAGCCTCATGTATGCTATGCATTGTACTAGACTGGATATCTGTCATGCAATGGGCTTAGTCAGCAGATATCAGTCTAATCCAGGTCCTAACCATTGGACTGTTGTGACATGTATTCTCAAATACTTGAGAAGGACTAGAGATTACATGTTGATTTACGGCAGTGATAGCTGATTCCAGTCGGATACATGGATTCTGACTTCATGTCATATAAGGATTCCAGGAAATCAACTTCTGGTATGTGTTCATGCTTGGCGGCGGAGCTATTAGCTATAGGAGTATTAAACAAGAATGTACCGCTAATTCCACCTCGGAGGCTAAATATGTAGCGGCTTGTGAAGCAAATAAGGAAGCCGTTTGGCTCAAAAGATTCCTTTTGGAACTTGGAGTGGTACCTTTGGCACGACAGCCGCTCACAGTTTACTGTGATAGCAGTGGGGCAGTCACTCAGTCCAAAAAACCCAAGAGCCATAAAATCCAAAAGCATTTACAGAAGAAGTATCATTTAGTCAGGGAGATTGTGCAGAGAGGTGATATTGCAATCCCTAAGATAGCATCTGCAGACAATCTTGTGAATCCTTTTACTAAGCCATTGAACACCAAAGTGTTTGAGCAGCATGTAGATGGGATGTGCATGAGATGTAACCCTGACTGGCATTGAGACCAAGTGGGAGATTGTTAGATTGTGTGGTCTCAATCTAGTAGATGATGTAATAAATTGACTTATATCAATATAATCATGCTTTCCTTTCATGAGATGAATGGTTTTTTATTTACTTGTTTGCACACAACCAATACGAATGACATGATAGTTCATGAGATGAGCCGGAGCCCACAAGTATATTAGATGTAATACATGTGTGTAGATGAGATCCACATACAGGAGACATGTGTTACAAATTTTATACTTAAGTAACTTCACAACCAGTGATGAGATTGGGCCTCTCATCTGATAAGGTTGCAGCATTATGATCACTATGAGATAGTGTGATTTGTCTCGATCATCGGAGTATAAGACTCTGAATCATTGTGCTAGTAGATTGGATGTATTGAAGGATCATGAGAAGCACCTTATGAAACATTGTTTTTACTTTAAGTTCTGCTCTCATAATTCCCTAGCAATAAGCTCT
Organism: Persea americana; assembly: GCA_029852735.1. Classification (NCBI taxonomy): domain Eukaryota; kingdom Viridiplantae; phylum Streptophyta; class Magnoliopsida; order Laurales; family Lauraceae; genus Persea; species Persea americana. The sequence continues at coordinate 42,255,685 of CM056813.1, forward strand.
CAATCCTGAGACATTGATGAACTCAAGTTTTTATCTATTCATTTACTTTGAGTCACCAATGGGTGAGGCCAGCTGTAGGTCAACACCTCGGTGTCTTGTGTATGTGGTAGTAGTACTGTGGGAACATTTAATGGTCAAGATGGAATCTATCTTTATTATCCCCTTGTGCCAATTAATGGATTTATCATTAGTAAGTGCGCACTCATCTCAATTAAGAGTTAATTGGATGGTACTGATGAGATCACTGTGATTGATTGGGTCTCAAGGATAATAAGATGTGGATCTAATTTGGTGGGACAGGTTTAATTCAATTGATCCATGGATATTAATAGAGGGGCCTACTTGTGGTGATAGGGAAGTTTAGGGTCTTCTTGTAATTTATTCCTAAGACTGGAGTTCAATTGCATTTATATAGTGGAGTTATTTGCAATTAACTGTGGGCCCAAATTGCACATGAGATGTGGGGTCGCAGTGTCCCAGTTGGAGCCAGCTTTCTATGGAATCCCTAGTGGTCCCCACGCTAGCCCAATATTGGATCATTACTAATTCTACTTGAACTCAAAAGGAAAGGAATTAGAAAGTTACTATTTCTATTTGAAGTGAGACTTCTAATAGTGGTAATAGTAAGAAGAGAAGGTTGCTAATTATTATTGAAGTTGGACTTCTAATTCTAATTAGTAAGTGAAGTAACTTAGAGCTATAAATAAGGGAGAGAAGGGGCTGGACGTCTAAGCCTTGGTAGTCACGCCCAAAAGTGTACAAGAGTTGTACACGCCCATCTCCTTCTTCTAGTTTCTCTTCCAGTTTTCCATTGAGGTTCTAGTTGGTCTTTCTCTTGGAGATCCCACCATTCTCCTTGAAGAAAGAGATCTGAGACGGGTCATAGCGTTGAAGACAATTGGGCCTAGGAGATTCAGATTCACTTTGAGAAAGAGATCAACTTCTCTATTAGAGCACAACCGAGCTCCCAAGGTATAATCTTCTTCCTTGTTTGTTGTGGATTTCGTGGTTGCTTGTTAGGTGTTGTTTCTATCTTCTAGATAGAGTTTTCTACTATATATGATAATGAGAAAGAGGCCATGGATCCTGAATTGGGTTTTGAAACCTTATGGATGCTTGATCCCTGCGTTAAGTAGGTCAAAAGTTTTGTAAACCTATTCACGAGGCCCACCTAGTTCCAATAATCATATCATCCAATCATCCATCGAAATATAACAATCATGCCAAATAACCATAAAAGACAGTAATTAACAACCTAAGCATATTAATCAATTTAATTAAGGAATATAAGCATGTCTACTTGCCTAATTAGGAAGAACCTCCTCAAATAGCTTGGCTTCACTTCAAAAGTTCTAAGATCACCCCAATAGCTGAATCTACAATTTCTACACCCATTCCCAAAGAGAAAAGTGCATAGGAAAGGAAATTATAAGAAAAAGAACTATTCCACAAAGAAACTGGAAAGAGAGAATGATGATTACCTTCACTAGGAGAGGGGAGAGAGATCTAGAAGATGGGGTGAGTTCACTAGCTTGGAGATAGCTTGATCTTGATGAGAGTCTCCTCTTCTAGAAATTGGAAGCCCTAGATCTAGAGAGAGAAAGGAGAGAGAGATGGGAGGGAATGTAGTAGAATGAGAGGGAGAGATGGTATGAAACATTTGGGAAGCTTGTGATAGAGTTTCTTTTATAGGAATTGGTGGAATTTAAAATGTCTAAGGTGCCCTATCTTGCTAGTGCAAGTTTAGGATAGGTATGAGTGTATTTAGGGAATGTTTAAATGGAATGACCAAAGGGTCCTTGGTTGCTAAAAGAAATAATGGATAAGGAGTAAGGTAGTTTATGTATCCATATTTAATGACTACGGTCCCACAAATGAGCGGTTATAAATGAATGAACCTAAGGGCAATAAAGGTAGGCTATTTATAATGACTAGAGTGTTCATGTTTACTTGGTTGATAATGAAAGAGGCCAAGGTCATTTAGGGCACGTTTGTATAGCCCATTTCCGTAGAAAAGGATGCGGTTTTCTGTGGAAAACTCTTTTTTCATGTGTTTGGTGCGGCAATTTTCTGCTGAACTGCTTTTTCGCCACGTCAGTGTTTTCCTTCTTAGGTATGGAAATGGAGTTCCTATGGGGGGGGGTGTGGGTTTGGAGGGTATGGGAAATCCATTTCCACATAAAACTGACCCTCCATTTCCTCACTCCCACCCCCCCACTCCACCCAGCCACCTGTAGACACCTCATTTGCCCCCTAGGATAGCCCTAAACACTTGTCATATAGAGCGGTGCCCCCATTTCACCCATAATTAAATGGTTAATGGCATAATTCAGATAAATTAACGACGATGAAGATGCTTGTTGATAATTTTAGACTTAGTTCGACGATTTCTAGAAATTCGTGAGAGAAAAGCCAAGTCACGTTCGAGATCTCGAGCCCAACCCACCACTTACACAAGTAGTGAACCAAGACACTATTCAAACCTTTTCCAGACCACTTAAGACATGCTTAGGCCAATCCCTACAAAGACTATGATTAGTTTGCCCAAATGTCACCCGATCAGTCTGAGTTAGGAAACCGAATCCATTGATCCAGATATCCCTCACTTTTCTTGAACCCTAATCATCAGGACTTTTGAACCATTAGATTCCTCACTTCAAGAGCTTTCCGACAATATGTAGAACGTCCAAATCCGATAAGCGAGTCAAAAGTGATGAGTCTTCGAAGTTTGCCTTAGAAAAAATGACGAAACTCCATCTGGGCACCACCCATGTGGCGCCCATCCTACTAAAATCCATCTAGGCGCCCCATGCTGGGCGCCCACACAGCCCAGGGCCACCTAGGCACCCCATGGTGGGTCGCCCAGCCTCCAAATTCCACTAGTTAGCCTAAAAGTAGCCCGGGACCACTCAACGTAGGGACCAAACTCCGAAAATGAATCGACTCCACCTAGGCACCACCCATGTGGCGCCTACCCTACTAAGTTCCACATAGGCACCAACCCTGTGGCGTCCACACTTCCTAGAATCATCTAGGCACCCCATGGTGGGCATCCACCTTCAGATTTACTTGTTTGGTTCGAGATTAGACTGGGACCACTCATACATAAGGACCAAGCATCGAAGACGAACCGAACCACCTAGGCACCACCCATGCGGTGCCCAGCCTTGAAGTTCACCTAGGCACCACCCATGTGGCGCCCAGCCTTGAAATCTGTTTAGGCACCGCCCATGTGGCGCCCAACCTATTAATGCTAATGTAGGTCCCCCAACTGAAGATATATCCATTCAATCTCGACTTCAAATGGGACAAAAGTCCAAAAAAGCGAAACACAAACCATCTAGGCACCACCCTATGGGCGCCCAGACTGCGCAGGCCATGTGGGCGCCACCCCATGGGCGCCCATCCTCCCCCCAAACCCTAGTTCACCCTAAAACAACTTAAGCCGCCTAGGGATGCGTGAGACCTTCTAGAAACCCGAAGTAATGAAGCCCTAGCCCTTTTAAACTTGTCCCAAAACCTATATAATCCCTCTTAACTTCATTTACAAGAAAAGGCTACCCAAAAACCCTAAGAAAAGAGGCAAAAAGAGAGAATAAGCAAGAAGAAGAGAGGTAGCCACCATTAGAGAGAACTTCAGATCTAGAGAAGAAGAAAGGGAAATAGAGGAGAAGACTTCCATATCTTCAACTAGAACTATGGGTCTGTGTGAAAGCTTCGCTTTAGGAACTTGAGGAACGCGTCATATACAGGTATTCCTAGATCTCTCCTTTCTTTTTCTACGTTCAATTACCATTCATGCTTAGAAATATGCTTAGGACCATTTGAGCATCGTAGATCTACATTAGCTTGTGATAAAAATAGTATTAGTGCATCATCATGTTAGTAACATGTTTAGGTTCATTCTAATATAGTAGATTCGCTTTGATTTTGTAGTTCTAATTGCATAGCTAGATCAGATCTTGCATTAGCATCATCATCATCATCATTTATATTGAAAAGATCGCGAACAGCCTTTGGTAGAAAGGCTGGGCGCCACCCACTGGGCGCATGCCCTCTCCGGAACCACCTGGGCGCCACCCACTGGGCGCCTGCCCTCTCCCGAACCACCTGGGCGCCACCCCCTCGGCGCCTGCCCTTCTGAGACAGGGTCCGGGTTTTAGATCTCCGCCGGTTGCATCGTTTGCTCGTAGGTTCGATAGTTGCATCGCTAGTAGTTCGAATTAATACATTCGCATCAGTCGTTGAATATCGGAAGTTGTCTTAAAAATACTAAGATTCTTGTGCATTCGTTGTGTTCCGTTGAAAACCCTGACTGAGCAGGGTAGGCACCACAGGTGTGGCGCCCAAGTGGATTTCTCCATTTTTGTGCACAACTTCCGATCTTCCGCATTTAGTTCATTTAGAAATTGCATGATAATGATATGTTTGTTTGTTTGACATGTTCTGAACTTTGAATTACCATTTTTGTCACACTTCACATCATATCATTTGAATCGCATAACCATAGAAAATCCCAAAAAAAATCATAAAACATTAAATCCCTTCTTCTCTTTCCTTACTCTCTAGTAAATTAGAGGAGAAACCAAAAAACAAATTAAAAGATATCCAGAAAACCCAAAAATAATAATTAGATAGTCTAGATTATTGAGTTTAGCGCCTAAGTAGGATAAATCATAAGATTAATTAAAACATCATAATTAGCTAACTTAAGAAACATCAAATCATTAAGAACCCTAAAACCTTAAGACCCTAATTAATTCGGATTTAGAAGTAATTAAGAACTTTAAAAACACAAAAAACCTAAAACCCCAAAAGACATCCACCTAGGTTCCACCCCCTGGGCGCCCATCTTTCCACAGCCACCTGGGCGCCACCCCCTGGGCGCCCAGCCTATTCATTCTCTAAGATACCCCGGTTAAAGCTTAAGTTAATTAGTTAAGACCTTAAACCAATCCGAATCAACACAGTAAAACATTTTAAACCTAGAATAAGTAAACCTTAATTAACTTAACCTCTAATTAACTTGAAAACTCAAAACCCACAAAACTCCAAAACAGTCCACCTGGGCGCCACCCCCTGGGTGCCCAGCCTGCACAGCCACCTGGGCACCACCCTCTTGGTGCCCATCCTATCCCATCACTAAGGAACCCCTAATTAAAACTTCTAATTAATCACAACCCGGATTTAATCCTAATTAACAAAACAAAATACTTTTAGATCATTTAAGAAACCTGAAACCTCGATCAATTTATACTTGAACCCGCCCAAAAACCCAAAATCAACACAAAACCATAAAACAAACACCTGGGCGCCACCCCCTGGGCGCCCAGCTTGTCTATCCACTTAGGCACCACAACCTAGGTGCCTATCCTATCCCATTCCCTCGGAAACCATCACTTGATTAAACTTAATCGATTAAACCTGAATTAACACATTAAAACACTGTCAACCTAAAAGACCTGAAACCTTAATCAATTTGGACTCAAACCAACTTGAAAAAATAAAAAACGAAGAAACCACAAAATATCCACCTGGGCGCCACCCCCTAGGTGCCTATCCTGCCGGATCCACTTGGCCACCACCCTCTTGGCGCCTATCCTACCCAATCACCAGGAAACCTCACTTGAAGTTAAACCCGAATTCAATCATAATCAACACACCCTAACACCCTTGAAGTTTAAAACAATTGAAACCACGAGCCTGAATTAACTTAAAACATCAAACCAACTTGGACACACAAGACAGACACTTGGGCGCCACCTTCTCGGCGCCCATCCTGTCACATCCACCTGGACACCACCCTCTGGGTGCCCAGCCTCTCCAGTCACTAAAGCCTAATTAATTGAAACGGAATTTAATCTTAATCATCGCAATAGCACACTTTTAATTTAAAATACATCAAACCATAAACGCTCAAGCTCAAATCAACCTAAAAAATACGGAATCAACCCGAACCACAGAATAGTTCACCTAAGCACCACACCCTGGGCGCCCAGCTTCCCCATTTTCAGGAAAACTCAATTCACAATTTAGCCCAATTGATTGGCATTTAAATAAATCCCAATTGAATTCGAATAGCATCCCACCCCCAAACATACTAAGTCCTTAAATCAATTTAAACTTAAATTGACCTAAAAAATTAACAAACCGACCAAACCACAAAACAGACACCTGGGCGCCACCCCTTGGGCGCCCATCTTCCAAATCCACCCGGGCACCACACCCTGAAACTTTAATCAATTTGGACTTAGCACCCAAAGCCCTTACAAACCAACAAACAACCACCTAGGCACCACCTCTGTGGCGCCTATCCTACACTCTAACCTTGGTTCACAACTTCAATTTAAAACAAATAACTAAACACCTTACCAGTTAAATTAATTAAGATCAGAACCTAAAATAGTCTATAGATCCGAAAACCAATAACTAAGTCCCATCCGGAATACCTGAAAATCACAAGCCATCCACCTAGGCGCCACCCCCTTGGCGCCTATCCTCCCATTTGCACTAAAACACGAATTCTAGGTTTTGTTTCAAAATCCGGATCTGAATCCCTTTGACATTCGAACATCAGAGAATTAGAACAATTTGAGACATTAAAACTCACCAAGTAAGAACCCCTTTGATTCCGAAAATAGCATCAATACCATCGTCAATAGCCAAACCACCCAGGAACAGGCACTTGGGCGCCACTGTCTCGGCGCCCAAGTCACCAGAGTGACCTAGGCGCCACCCCCTGGGCGCCCAAGTCCCCTGCGAACCCCGTTTCGCCGCTTTCAACATTATTTCACCCTTTAAATTAAAACCTAAATTCCAAAACCTTAAACTACTTAAACAGAACCCCAAGATACATTTAATCCACTTCTTAATCAATCTTCAACTCAAAACAAACCAAAACAATTGAAAATCAAAATTAATAAGTTGCTTAGGCGTTGAACCATCAAACTCAGGCTATTCATACCCTAGAATTAGATCGGATTTCCCTATTAGATAGATTAAAGCATTAGGCTTCATCCCGTCACTTTTCCTAATCTGTTAGGGGACTGGGAGAGCTGATGTGGGCGGTCTAGGACCTTAGGTTAGGGTTAATCCGATGATCAGTAATAAAGCAGTAATCACATAAATCCAAGTGAAAATCTCCTAGTTAGGCCCTTCTAGCCCCATGTAAAAAAGCCATAAAAACCATAAAACCAACAAAATAAACCCAAAAAGATTTTTCATTTATTTTTTCCTCTACCTTAGGTGCCAAATATTTAATCGAACTTAATGATAAAAGGGAATAAAGAACTGATTTCTAAAATTGAATAAATGAGAATAACGAGATGAGATGAGTGATTTCGCACACACTTTTAATCAATCACGGCCCATCGGCCACCCTAAAAAAAACACTGGCCCATCGGCCATTTCCAATCAATCCTGGCCCATCGGCCACTGTCGCGACCCCGGACCGAGGTTTCCCAAAGCCCGGGCCCCGCGACGGTTGTTTCCATCCAACCATGATTAACCCACAGGTTTCCGCGGTGAGGATTCCCAAAAAACGAACATGTAACAATCTCACACGAACAATGATTTGCGGAAGCGTGCAAGTAATCTCATCACAATTTAATAACATAAACCTTATGATTCCAAATTGCATAAGTTAACTCATCATCAAGACAGTAATCAGAGGAGAAAATGTAAGCATAGCATTACCGAATTCAGTTCAAGTTTCAAGATATCAAAGTTTTAAGTTACATAACCCCCAAAAGTGTGCAAAGGCCAACAAAGGCCATACATTCCAAAATAACAAAATAATCCCATCTATGTGTATCGTACTCAAGACCCTGCCCAACGTCTAGAGGACGTCGTCGGGTTGCCACTCACGGGCTGGGGGTGGCTCAAAAGCCTCCTCCGGGCGCTCCTCCGCAATAGCAACGGCGCCTGCATCTAAACACCAAAACAAAAGGGATCAGACACGACGGTCTGGCAGGTGAACAGCTTAGACATAATACAAGACAGTTAATATGAAAGTAATCAGCACTTAAAACATGGCATGAGTTCTGAACAAAATATGTTTAAGGTGCAGTTCAAAACTAATATGCTTTTCAATAAAATAACATGATTCACGGATCCACATTGAGCTCATCCTTTCTCCGTCATACGTAATGACAAGAGCAAGCAAAACGAAACAGAACGAGACGAACAAAACAGAAGTCCGAGCCACACAAGGTGGGCGGAAAACCGGCCGCGGAACCGGACAAAACAAAGATGTGTATAAATACACGACTAATCTGCAGATTGCCCTTATGTTTAAGGACCCCCTAACTAGTGGATCAGACTGAGAGGGCAGTCCAGGCTCAGCGGAATTCTATGATATCCATGTATGCATAAAACATATCAATGCTTGTACAAAACTTAGCGAAAAATGGGTAAAAACACTTATCAAAACAATGCAAGACGAGACGAAACAAGAATAGCATAGCTATAACATCAAAGCTGGAAAAGTGTCCCCAATATAATTCTTGAAACGAATCAAAAGCTAAACATCTGCTTTTAAATCAAAACAGGTACGAGACGGTATTCTTCATGTCAAAATTCAAGATTTCGAAACAATTATATCAAGTATATGCTAAGGCTCTTTGTTTGATTTTCGTGAAGTTGAAACCCAAATGTTGGAGTTTAAAATGAATTGGTGTTCCCGAAGCTGGACAACATTTCATGTTTCCACTGTACAGCATCAAGCTAAAGATCCCATAACATATTCTAGTTTTTCTCTCCCATCAAAGCCCCTTCAAAATTCTCATTATGTACACTCGGTCACCACGCGGCTACCTGGCGGCTAACCGCCAGTTGCTGGTCGGCTGACCGACCAACCGACCGACTGCTGACCGACTGATCAGGAACATACTACTTTTCAAATTTCTTGCGCAGGTCGGCTAGCCGCCTGCTGACCGCCCGCGGGCCGACCACGCCCTGTGCAGAAATGAGTTACTGTTATTCTAACCGACACAGGGTCGGTTAGCCGTGGGTCAACAGTCGGCTAGCCGACTGCTGGCCGACTGCTAACCGCCTGTGTGCGGCAGCTTCAGTTAGATTCAGAATTCACACCCCTTTTCACCATTTCTTTCCTTTGGTTAAATCCCTGCACATCCCCTGAGCCCCCATGCTCTCCAAGGGCAATTTTCCATTCAATTTCTAACAATCCACACTTCCATTCACCTCACAACATTTTCCTCCATCCTTGCATTCATTTTTAACCCAATTTGGCAAGATAAAAGCAACTTCAAATGAATGAACACCATTAATACAACCCATTAGTAAATGCATTTAAATTAAAACAAGATTTCAGACTATAACACACCCTTGAAACAATATATTGCCCAAATTGGAATGGAAAGGAAATCAAACCATGAAAGTTAAAATAATCAAATATTGCATGCATCATGAAACTAAGTTGATCACTTGCCTTTACCAAAGTCCTAGCCCAACAATCTCAGAAACAAATCCTACCAAAAGTACTCCACGAAATCTACAAGAAAACCCATAAAAAGAACTTCAAAAATCCATCAAAAAGATAAGACAATGACCCATTTCGAAGTGGGTGTTGCATGCTTGAAAAATGGGCTCCTAAGGAACTCAAAAGACTACATTGAAGAGGAGAAAGAGATCCATTACCTGAAGCTTGCTAAACAAGAAGAGGAGAAGAAAATGGAGTGGAAACACGGCTGGGATCTCCAAGAAAATGGTAGCAATGGATTCCTTGAGTTGAGAGGAAGAAGATGGTATGGTTGGTTTTTGATTTGAAGCTCTCTAGCTTAGGCATGCAAAGAGAAGAAAGGAGGGGAAGAAGAAGAGGTCTCAGCTGAGTTGAAGAAGTTGCAGGGAGAGTGAGCTTTGAACCGTGAGTGAAAATGAGGGAGAAAGAGACTTGATTCAAATGGGTTCTTGTGGGCCCCATTGCTCAAAACTTGCAATGTTTAAAACACTGACTTGTGGACCCCGGATGAAAACGACGAAGAAGACTAAAATGATCGCCGAAAAATCTAGTTTCCAAAAAGTATAAATTTGGCATGGTTTTAAGATTTCGAAATTTGAGTCCGGATTTGGTGTGAAAAGACTGATTTACCCCTTTTGGGCCAAAACTTGGGTTTCTGGGCCTAAAACACAATCAAGTTGAACACAAAAGTTTATTAATAAAATAAAACCATTCAAAAGAGATCGAAATCATGATTAAAATCAGAAAAATGGAATTTCCTCCCAAGCTTACACGTACACTCAAGGCACCCTTAAGTGTGACCAAAAAGCACAAAACGCTCTCAAAATTCCCCAAAGTTAACTCTAGACTAAATCGGACCAATTTCTAATCCCACGTACACTAAACTCACATTACCACTGAACACGCACTTAACTAACACTAATCGCGCTAATCCTGGGTCGGGGTTTGACATCCTCCACCCCTTAGGTTATTTGGTCCTCCAAATAAAAATAAGTATACCTCTGGTAATAGTTCAGGATACTTTCTCTGGACTTGCTCTCGTAGTTCCCATGTCGCTTCTTCTGGCTCATGATTTTTCCACTGTACTTTGACCCAGTGAATTGTCCGATTTCTTAATTCTTGTTCTTTGGTGTCCACAATTCTAACCGGCTTCTCCACGTACGACGCATCTTCTCGAATTTCCAGTGGTTCATGCTGTAGAACATGTGAAGGATTTGGGACGTATTTCTTCAACATAGAGACGTGAAAAACATTGTGTACCCCTGAGAGTTCCGGCGGTAACGCAAGTCTATAGGCAACATCTCCTATCTTGCTCAAAATCTCATACGGTCCGATGTACCTTCTCGCAAGCTTGCCTTTCTGTCCAAATCTTAGAGTTCCTCTAACCGGAGATACTTTCAAAAATACCTTGTCACCTTCTTAAAACTGCAAATCTCTTCTACGAGTATCAGCATAACTCTTTTGTCTACTTCGAGCAACCTTTAACCGTTCTTGAATCAACCTGATCTTATCACTTGTTTCTCCAACTATTGTCGGTCCGTGAAAGCTACGAACACCGACTTCTTCCCAGCAAACAGGAGTTCTGCATCTCCTACCATAGAGTGCTTCGAAAGGTGCCATCCCAATACTGGAATGGTAGCTGTTGTTATATGCAAACTCACACAGTGGTAAGTACTCATCCCATTGAACCTTGAAATCTAGTACACAAGCCCGTAGCATGTCCTCTAAAGTCTGTATAGTTCGCTCTGACTGGCCATCAGTCTGAGGATGGTATGCAGTGCTGAATTGCAACTTAGTGCCCATAGATTCGAATAGGGTCTTCCAAAACCTCGAAACAAATCTGCTATCTCTGTCGGAAGTGATGGAGACGGGCTGTCCATGTCTGCTGACTATCTCAGTAACAAATAAATCTGCAAGTGGTGCCATATGCATCTTACTCCCTGTCTTCATAGGAATGAAGTGAGCAGACTTCGTAAGACGATCTACTATAACCCAGATAGCATTGTTCCCTTTCCTGGTAGTAGGCAAACCGGAGACGAAATCCATAGTGATGTGTTCCCATTTCCACTCTGGAATGTCCAATGGTTGCAACAACCCTGGAGGTTTCTGGTGTTCTGCCTTAATCTGCTGACACGTGAGGCACCGAGATACAAAAGCTGCAATCTCTCGCTTCATGTTATTCCACCAGAATCGGTTCTTCAAATTTTGGTACATTTTTGTACTACCCGGATGCATGGAGTATCTCGTGTTGTGAGCTTCAGTCATAATTTCATTCTTCAAGTCATCGAGGTTAGGCACACACAAACGGTCACGGAAGTACAACACTCCATCTACAACCCTGAAGTCTGGACGTTCGGAAATGTGTTCCACAATCTTGGCCAAGTCCGGGTCTTGCAACTGACTGTCCTTGATTTTCTGGATGAAAGTAGGTTCAGACGCTATCATACTTGCCAACATCACGCCCTGCCTCAACGGATGCACTTCTACTCCCAGTTCTTCAAATTGATACAAGACACTGACTCCTCTCAAGCTAGCAATAACCACTGATTTTCTGCTCAAAGCATCAGCTACTACATTCACCTTGCCCGGATGATACTTGATTGGGAAGTTATAGTCTTTGATGTACTCCATCCATCGTCTCTGCCTCATGTTCAACTCTTTCTGCGAAAATAGATACTGTAGACTCCGGTGATCTGAATGTACTTCAAATTTCTCTCCATATAGGTAATGTCTCCACATTTTCAAAGCAAATACAACCGCTGCTAATTCCAAATCATGAGTTGCATAATTCTTTTCATGCTCTTTCAACTGCCTTGAACCATAAGCAACTACTTTGTCATTCTGCATCAACACACAACCCAATCCTACATTTGAAGCATCTGTATAGATAACAAATCCTCCACTTCCCGACGGTAAAGTGAGAATTGGAGCTGTAGTCAATCTTTTCTTCAGCTCTTGAAAACTTTCTTCACAATGGTCTGTCCATACAAAAGGCACATTTTTCCTAGTTAACTTTGTCAATGGTGCTGCAATAGATGAAAATCCCTGGACAAACCTCCTGTAATAACCTGCTAGTCCCAAAAAGCTTCTGATTTCCGTCACACTACTTGGCCTTTTCCAACTGACAACTGCTTCGACTTTGGACTGGTCCACTGCTAAGCCTTTTCTTGAAATAACGTGGCCTAGAAAAGCCACTTGCTCTAACCAAAATTCACATTTACTTAGCTTTGCATACAGCTGGTTGTCCCTCAAAAGCTGTAGTGATGTCCTCAAGTGCTCTTCATGCTCTTCCTTACTCTTAGAATACACGAGAACGTCATCAATAAACACCACTGTAAAGTGATCCAAGTACTCCGCAAAGACTTTGTTCATGAGAGCCATAAATACCGCGGGTGCATTAGTCAACCCAAATGGCATCACCAGAAACTCATAGTGCCCGTATCTAGTTCGAAAAGCTGTTTTAGGCACGTCTGACTCTCTAACTCGCAGCTGATAATACCCAGACCTCAAATCTATCTTGGAAAAATACGCTGCTCCTTGCAATTGATCAAACAATTCATCTATTCTCGGCAACGGATACTTGTTCTTGACAGTCATGTGATTCAGTCTTCTATAGTCTATGCACATTCTCCAGCTTCCATCCTTCTTTTTCACAAACAACACTGGTGCTCCCCAAGGTGACACGCTTGGTCTAATGAAACCTTTACTCAATAGTTCTTGCAATTGGAGTTTTAGTTCACCTAATTCTGCTGGAGCCATCCTGTAAGGTGCAATAGAAATTGGAGCTGTCCCTGGAAGGAGCTCAATCGTGAACTCAACCTCCCGAATTGGTGGTAATCCTGGGATTTCTTCAGGAAAAACATCTGGAAACTCACATACAACGGGGATTTCCTCCACCCCTTGGGACCGTTTATCCTCCGTGATAAACGCTACAAAAGCTTCACAACCACTAGATACCATTCTGCTTGCCTTTAGTGCTGAAATACTCCCCACTTGGCCCTTCTTCCTGTTTCCCTGAACAATCAAATCTGTCTGTTCTCCTTTCAACTTAAAAGTAATAGTTTTACTAAAGCAATCCATGGTTGCATGATACTTTTCTAGCCAATCCATGCCTAAGATGACATCAAAATCATGCATGTCTAAAATAATAAGATCTGCTGGAAGGTTGACTTCTCCTAATAGAACTGAACAATTTGGGTAATAGATTCTACAAACGGCCTGCTTACCTACTGGTGTAGTGACAGTCAAGATATAATCAAGAATTCTAAATGGCATAGCAATCATCTTCGCAAACACAGGAGATAAAAATGAATGAGTGCTTCCAGGATCAAATAAAATTTGAGCTTCTACTCCACAGATGAAAAGTTTACCTTCCACTACATCGCCCGCAGCATCGGCATCGACACGATTAAGATTGTATGCCCGCCCTTGCTGTTGTGGTCTTTTCTGCCTCCCTTGTGCATTTCTGTTTTGCTGCTGCTGCTGAGGAGGACGAGCATTCTGATTTTGAACTTGTTGCCTGCCTTGTTGCTGCTGAGGTGGTCTTGCTTGGTTCTGGGCTGGAGCCTGTGGTGCTGCTTGCCTCTGTGGCTGGTTCCTATTAGCCTGATTTTGCACTTGTGGGCAATCTCGGATGGCATGGTCCATAGCCCCACATCTAAAACAAGCTCCCGTGGCTTTACGACATTGTGCAGTCTCATGATTTTTGCCACAATGTGCACACGCACCTTGCCTTGGAGGGTTTTGTTCTTGTCTTGGTTTCTTGTTCTGTGACCTTTGGTTCTGTTGGTGGTACTGTTGCTTTCTATCCCTGATGATCTGGTTGTTGATGTCCTCGAACTTGTATGCTCTTTTGACTGCTTCATCGAAGGTGGCTGGTGGAACTACTCCTGTAGCATCCCGCATGATGATGGGGTGCAGCCCTTCTAAGAATTTAGTGATCTTCTTCTGCTCGGTGTCTATCAATTCTCGGGCATATCTAGCAAGCCTTTCAAACTTTGTCACATACTCCAAAACTGTCATGTTACCCTGCTTGAGCTGCTGAAACTCTATAGCTTTCTGTCTCTTGACATGAGAAGGGACATACTTATCAGTAAATTGAGTCTTAAAAGTCTCCCACGTAGCCCCATCTGGCATAGTCTGATACGGTTCCTTAACCGTTTGGCACCAAGTGTCCGCTAATCCATAAAATAGAGAAGTTGTAAGGTTGACCTTCTGTATGCCTGTACAAGTGAATACATCAAAGATCTTCTCTACATTAACTAGCCAGTCATCTGCAGCCAACGGGTCTTCTTGACCTGAGAACTCCTTGGGTCCTCTCTTCCTGAACCTCTCGAACAAAATGTTAGGGTCTTGTTCTCGATTGTTGATGATGATATTCGGTCCCCCAGGTTGCCTAGGAAGGGGTTGAGGCCTAGTTTGTAAAACTTCCAAAAGCTGTCTTTGAACTTGTGCCATTTCCTCATCCTTCTTAGCTAGCTGTTCTTGGAACCTAGCTTGGTTCTCATTGGCCTCTCTTTGTAGCCTAGCTTGGACTTCATTAGCTTCCCTCTGCATTCTTGTCTGACTTTCATTAGCTTGCCTCTGTTGTTCTAACATGGCTTGCATAAGTGCCTGAAACTGAGTCATTGTAGGTGGCTGTTCATGAAGTGTTTCACTGTCATCATTATTGGTATTGCTCCCTGAAGCATTCTGATTCGGAGTTCTTTTTGGAGGCATGATGCTGTAAAACAATTGTCAGTACACATTAACAAGTTGGGGTATGGTTTCTAAGTCCACACTACTGCTCTAACGTGTTCACGGATCCTCGCCACGTCCCTAAGAGTTTCTAGTTTCTTTTAATTGCCTGAAACATGTCCCGCTCTGATACCAGTCCTGTCGCGACCCCGCACCGAGGTTTCCCAAAGCCCGGGCCCCGCGACGGTTGTTTCCATCCAACCATGATTAACCCACAGGTTTCCGCGGTGAGGATTCCCAAAAAACGAACATGTAACAATCTCACACGAACAATGATTTGCGGAAGCGTGCAAGTAATCTCATCACAATTTAATAACATAAACCTTATGATTCCAAATTGCATAAGTTAACTCATCATCAAGACAGTAATCAGAGGAGAAAATGTAAGCATAGCATTACCGAATTCAGTTCAAGTTTCAAGATATCAAAGTTTTAAGTTACATAACCCCCAAAAGTGTGCAAAGGCCAACAAAGGCCATACATTCCAAAATAACAAAATAATCCCATCTATGTGTATCGTACTCAAGACCCTGCCCAACGTCTAGAGGACGTCGTCGGGTTGCCACTCACGGGCTGGGGGTGGCTCAAAAGCCTCCTCCGGGCGCTCCTCCGCAATAGCAACGGCGCCTGCATCTAAACACCAAAACAAAAGGGATCAGACACGACGGTCTGGCAGGTGAACAGCTTAGACATAATACAAGACAGTTAATATGAAAGTAATCAGCACTTAAAACATGGCATGAGTTCTGAACAAAATATGTTTAAGGTGCAGTTCAAAACTAATATGCTTTTCAATAAAATAACATGATTCACGGATCCACATTGAGCTCATCCTTTCTCCGTCGTACGTAATGACAAGAGCAAGCAAAACGAAACAGAACGAGACGAACAAAACAGAAGTCCGAGCCACACAAGGTGGGCGGAAAACCGGCCGCGGAACCGGACAAAACAAAGATGTGTATAAATACACGACTAATCTGCAGATTGTGTAAGACCCCGCCCCGAGAGTTTCCGATTAGTGTTAATTAAGACGTGTTTTAGCCATAAGTGAGATTAGTGGAAATGGATTGAATCTGGATTAGAATAGCTTTTTATAGCTTTGGATAATTTTGGGAACTCTTTTGATCTAGTGGGACCCTTTGGGGGTTCCTTTTTTATTGTGTCTTGATTAGTTTTGGGATTTAGTTATAATTCTGGAAATCGGTAATTTGCTCCGTTGAATGTATTTTATGATTCCCGACAACTTTCGTGTTTGTTCCGTTTCCATCCGAGACCTTTAAACCCTACTTTGTCATTGATAGGGGTAAAACAGTCTTTTTACACAAAATCTGGACACTATTTTCAATGTCTCCGAAACTTGTAAAATATATACTTTTAGGAAAGTAGAAATTTCGACGATCAATTCTTCCTTCTTCGTCGAATCCGTCCGAAGCCCGTAGAACGATGTTCTAGCCCATTTTGGACTTTAAGTTGTGGGACCCATAGCCATTGTCTATATAAGGAGGAGTTCTTTTCCCTTCTCCTCTTCTTGCAATTTCTTGAGAACAAGGTATCCCAGCCCAGCCTAGGGTTTTCTTCAACCTCTTTGCTCCTTGCTCCTCCATCTCTCAACCTCTCTCAAATCTCTTGCTAAAGGCTAAGTGGATGCTACAATCTTCTTCCCCTCCATGAGAGCTTCCTATTGATATCTTCTTTTGAGAGAGAGTCCCATTCCAAGCTATCTCTTGAGCCAACTCTTGCCATTAGAGGACTCTTCATGTAAGTTCTTCTTCTCATCTCTTGATTGTGTATTCATCTAGCCTAGGAGGTGCTTCACCTTGATTATTGAAAGCTCTTTCCATCTATTTCATAGTTTTGCCATTTTTAGGGCTTGTAATGAATGTGTTTTTGGGGATTTTGTGTAGATTGTAGATTTTGAGCTTGATAGAGTGATTAGAGCTTGATTAGCATACTTGGAGACCAAGGCAAGTGGATGAATGGATTCTATTTGAATAAGTTCTTATTTTGTCAAAAATGTGGATTTTTGCTATTCATATGTCATTTGATTCATTATGTCTCTTAATGCTTTGGAAATGTGTTTAATGTCATGGTTTTCTCTTAGTTAGTATTAAGAGGATATATATATTCATGCATTCATGAAAGTTATTTTGGGTCATTATAAGCTTCTTAAATGGTATTGTACTTGCATTGAATGAAATTGGATTGGTAGGTGGAATAAATGCATTGGTGGAATGGTAGTTGGTGGAAGGGAGTAAATGTTAAATGGAAGGGATTGGACCCATTCCACATCAGAAAATGGTTGGAATGAAGGTGATATGGTTTGGGAGACAAATGACTGAAATCTGCACCTGATGTGTAGTTCCCGCAGCTGGGCGGTCAGCAGGCGGTCACCTCGGCGGCTAGCCGACAGGTGACCGGCGGCTAGCCGACCCAGATGCGGTTAGAAACACAGAATGCTGCATTTTGACAGGCGAACCGCGGTTAGCCGAGCGGTCAGCTCGCGGCTAGCCTCCAATCCAATAACCCCAGTGACCGCTAGGTAGCCGAGAGGCGCGGTTAGAAACACAGAATGCTACTTTTTAGCAGGGTGAGCCGCGGTCAGCTCCGCGGTCAGCCAGCGGCTAACCGCCGATCACCTCGGCGGCTAACCGCCAGCTGACCGACAGGTGACCGAGTTTACCCAGAATTCCTGAGTCTTTCCCATTGTTTTTAGTTTTGGGATTTAAAGGTTTGGATGGGTTGTTCTGATGCCCTACCACCTTGGAAAGACCCAGGGGATGACATAAGGAGATTTACATAGAAAGAAACACCATTTCGGAAAAGGTATTGGGACTTTTAGATTCATCAATGTGCATAAGGAAACTTAGTATGTCCTCTATCATTCGAGTACCATACTAAGGGTAATTTAGACATACAAGATCCTTATACATGTCGTTTGAATATAGATGCCCCAACACATAGTCCCTAATGATATAAGGACTCATTGCATTGTTTTATCCCGATTACATGTATAATTACCCGACCCTACTAGTTTGAATTCAAATTCTGATTCATACTCTGGATATGTCCCGCCAGCCTCGTTTATGCATGAACCGTTAATGACATGAAATGTGTGCCTACGAGCACCATGCCCCGCCTGCCCGTATGTTTTATATTGATATAGTTTTGTACATGTTTTGAGTTCTCATGTAACCTAAGAGTCGGCACCACTAAGCTTGGACATCCTTGTCAGTCTGATCAACTGACTTGGGTCTCCCCCTGTGCTCCCGCCAGTTGCAACTTGGATCCTGTACTGTCCCGTTACCCGGTCCGCGGCCGTGGTCCTGCCTAGCTATATGTATATGTATATGTATATGTTTATAATATTGGTTCTCGTCACTTCGTGTGATTGAGCCCAATGCACGCAATGTGCTCTCATCACTTTAGAGATAGAGAGGATGTAGCTTTAGTGTGGTTGCCACCTAGTCAGTTCCTGTACCTTGAATACCCCGCATGTTTTGTATTGCATCGTTACTTTAAATGAACTATGCATCCTGTTTTATGACAGTTTTCGTTATAACTATGATATGTTTTGTTTTCTTTCTTGGTTTATCTATTCACCCACCTGCCAGACCGTCGTGTCTGACCCATTTTTGTGGTACTCAGGTCCAGCTCCTGTCTTTGCCCTTGAGGAGGAGTCAGAGGAGGCGGTCGGTGAACCGCAACGTTTAGTAGAGTGGCAAACTGACGATGTCATGTAGACATTCGGTTTAGCTCGGAGCTGCGAACATTTTGGGGAATTTTGAGAATGATACTGTTTTATACTTTTGGGTTGTATTGGCCTTTGTTGGCCATTATTTTTGGGGAATGTTAATTAACTTGTTCTTTTGTTAAACTTTAACTTGATATTTTGGGAATGCAAATGAATTCATTGCTCACTCTGACATCATGCTATACTTGTTTATTAACAGTCTTATTTAATGTGATTGGAATAAGAGTTTGATTTGCTACACGCTTCCGCACCTATGTAAATGTTCTATGAGTGTATGAGGAATCCTCACCGCGGAAACCTGTGGGAAATTAAGGAAATGTATAATAATCACTATACGGGTGTGGTTCGCTATCCACAACACCACACCCCGTCGCGGTCCCGTGGACCCCCGGTCCGGGGTCGCGACAGATTGCCCTTATGTTTAAGGACCCCCTAACTAGTGGATCAGACTGAGAGGGCAGTCCAAGCTCAGCGGAATTCTATGATATCCATGTATGCATAAAACATATCAATGCTTGTACAAAACTTAGCGAAAAATGGGTAAAAACACTTATCAAAACAATGCAAGACGAGACGAAACAAGAATAGCATAGCTATAACATCAAAGCTGGAAAAGTGTCCCCAATATAATTCTTGAAACGAATCAAAAGCTAAACATCTGCTTTTAAATCAAAACAGGTACGAGACGGTATTCTTCATGTCAAAATTCAAGATTTCGAAACAATTATATCAAGTATATGCTAAGGCTCTTTGTTTGATTTTCGTGAAGTTGAAACCCAAATGTTGGAGTTTAAAATGAATTGGTGTTCCCGAAGCTGGACAACATTTCATGTTTCCACTGTACAGCATCAAGCTAAAGATCCCATAACATATTCTAGTTTTTCTCTCCCATCAAAGCCCCTTCAAAATTCTCATTATGTACACTCGGTCACCACGCGGCTACCTGGCGGCTAACCGCCAGTTGCTGGTCGGCTGACCGACTAACCGACCGACTGCTGACCGACTGATCAGGAACATACTACTTTTCAAATTTCTTGCGCAGGTCGGCTAGCCGCCTGCTGACCGCCCGCGGGCCGACCACGCCCTGTGCAGAAATGAGTTACTGTTATTCTAACCGACACAGGGTCGGTTAGCCGTGGGTCAACAGTCGGCTAGCCGACTGCTGGCCGACTGCTAACCGCCTGTGTGCGGCAGCTTCAGTTAGATTCAGAATTCACACCCCTTTTCACCATTTCTTTCCTTTGGTTAAATCCCTGCACATCCCCTGAGCCCCCATGCTCTCCAAGGGCAATTTTCCATTCAATTTCTAACAATCCACACTTCCATTCACCTCACAACATTTTCCTCCATCCTTGCATTCATTTTTAACCCAATTTGGCAAGATAAAAGCAACTTCAAATGAATGAACACCATTAATACAACCCATTAGTAAATGCATTTAAATTAAAACAAGATTTCAGACTATAACACACCCTTGAAACAATATATTGCCCAAATTGGAATGGAAAGGAAATCAAACCATGAAAGTTAAAATAATCAAATATTGCATGCATCATGAAACTAAGTTGATCACTTGCCTTTACCAAAGTCCTAGCCCAACAATCTCAGAAACAAATCCTACCAAAAGTACTCCACGAAATCTACAAGAAAACCCATAAAAAGAACTTCAAAAATCCATCAAAAAGATAAGACAATGACCCATTTCGAAGTGGGTGTTGCATGCTTGAAAAATGGGCTCCTAAGGAACTCAAAAGACTACATTGAAGAGGAGAAAGAGATCCATTACCTGAAGCTTGCTAAACAAGAAGAGGAGAAGAAAATGGAGTGGAAACACGGCTGGGATCTCCAAGAAAATGGTAGCAATGGATTCCTTGAGTTGAGAGGAAGAAGATGGTATGGTTGGTTTTTGATTTGAAGCTCTCTAGCTTAGGCATGCAAAGAGAAGAAAGGAGGGGAAGAAGAAGAGGTCTCAGCTGAGTTGAAGAAGTTGCAGGGAGAGTGAGCTTTGAACCGTGAGTGAAAATGAGGGAGAAAGAGACTTGATTCAAATGGGTTCTTGTGGGCCCCATTGCTCAAAACTTGCAATGTTTAAAACACTGACTTGTGGGCCCCGGATGAAAACGACGAAGAAGACTAAAATGATCGCCGAAAAATCTAGTTTCCAAAAAGTATAAATTTGGCATGGTTTTAAGATTTCGAAATTTGAGTCCGTATTTGGTGTGAAAAGACTGATTTACCCCTTTTGGGCCAAAACTTGGGTTTCTGGGCCTAAAACACAATCAAGTTGAACACAAAAGTTTATTAATAAAATAAAACCATTCAAAAGAGATCGAAATCACGATTAAAATCAGAAAAATGGAATTTCCTCCCAAGCTTACACGTACACTCAAGGCACCCTTAAGTGTGACCAAAAAGCACAAAACGCTCTCAAAATTCCCCAAAGTTAACTCTAGACTAAATCGGACCAATTTCTAATCCCACGTACACTAAACTCACATTACCACTGAACACGCACTTAACTAACACTAATCGCGCTAATCCTGGGTCGGGGTTTGACAGCCACCTTCAATCAATTATGGCCCATCGGCCTTTTACTTTTATCACTCGTGTATCGCACACGAAAAGCACAGAAATCACAAGTCAAAGTCTCATTTACATCATCATTTTGGTTTGAAAAATCAGCCTTTAAACCCTATTTTGCCAAGGGATCCGAAAGGGGTACCCAGGAACGGGGCCGATCCTCTTCTTAAATATTTGGCACCTCCCCCCTTTTTATTTTCTTTATTTTAGTTATTTTATTTTACTTTGATATATTATGATTATGCTATGTGAGGATTAACCCTTATTCGGACTTTAACTCATGACCCTGAATTGACCCAAATTAAAGAGACCCAAAGAGACCCAAATTAATGTGACAGGACAACCGTCGTGTGTTGCCGGCAGCACATTAGACGAGAGGAAGAACACACCTTATTATTTTTCTCCCAATATTTCTTCGGCTTTTTGTCGAAGAACGGTGTTACGGCCGTACCGTAGCTGGCGATCGTGATCCATCGATTTTGATGGTAGTCGGAATCCTCATTTTCGATGTAGAATTTAAATAGCATATATAGATGAATGGAGATTTCCCCAAACCATGCCTCTCTTGGAGAGGAAGGGGGGGTTGAAATTTACATTCGACACCACCCTCTTTCTTCTCCCTCCCCTCCCAACCCCACCCACCCCATGCACATACCGACCCATCCATCCAGTAGTTTTCATTAAAGAAATTCGCAGCTGCACCAAACAACATTAGCACCAATTCATCAAGGAAAAACTTTTTACATCAAACATGAATTTCTAACTTCCTCAGAAAACCTTTTCTGAGGTATTTAAAAACCATAGAATTTGCTAATGTGGCAATTTCATCTTTCCATGGAAGTTGCCTCTACACAAACGTGCCCTTAATGTATTTGGATTTCCAATTTGGAGGGAAAAGGTTTGGTTAGAGGGATTAGACTACCCTCATATAACTAATGGGCTAATGGGTTAGGCCATGGGTAATTGGGTCATTCTAAGGTTAATTGCACAACTCTCTAAGGAAGACCCTTCTATAATTAGGATTACAGCTAAGGCCTGTAATTATTTAATTTCTTCTAGAAAATCCAATTAAACTCCTAAATGGTACTATTAACCTCACAAGGGTCTTTATTCTATAAACTAGGCTTAGTTGGAGGGGAATTACTAACTGCTCATGCTAATCACCTATTAAATAGGATGACCTAGGCCCTTGATCAAACTAGGTCCCACTAGGTATTTTTAGGGACGGATCCTTACAAATGGTATCAATGTCTGCAGCTAAAAGCACTATACAACAATATTTACTATATCATGATAATCATTCCATCTCATATACATCCATATAAGCTCATAAGTGTGCGTCCGCAGTTGAAGTACAAGGAACGTGGAAGGTCAAAGCCACCCCATCATTGTTGTTCCATCAACCGTCGATGAACATCAACCATGGTGGTCATGGCCACCCATCGTTGTCGTACCATCGAATAGGGTTGTACACCCGTATCCATCTCGTCCATCGATATCCATATCCATATCAACTATATATCTCATCATCTGCACCTAGCTTTCACGTGTCTAGCTGTCTCAATACCCTGTAGGTACCTACTATGCTCACATGCCATCTATCATATCCATTGTATCTATCGTATCATCTTCTCATAGTGTACCCTGCAGGTACTGTCAAACCCCGACCCAGGATTAGCGCGATTAGTGTTAGTTAAGTGCGTGTTCAGTGGTAATGTGAGTTTAGTGTACGTGGGGTTAGAAATTGGTTCGATTTAGTCTAGAATTAGCTTTGGGGAATTTTGAGAGCGTTTTGTGCATTTTGGTCACACTTAAGGGTGCCTTGAGTGTACGTGTAAGCTTGGGAGGAAATTCCATTTTTCGGATTTTAATCGTGATTTCGATCTCTTTTGAATGGTTTTATTTTATTAATAAACTTTTGTGTTCGTCTTGTTTGTGTTTTAGGCCCAAAAACCCAAGTTTTGGCCCAAAGGGGTAAATCTGTCTTTTCACACCAAATCTGGACTCAAAATTCGAAATCTCAAACCTATGCCAAATTTATACTTTTTGGAAAGTAGATTTTTCGGCGATCATTTTAGTCTTCTTCGTCGTTTTCATCCGGGGCCCACAAATCAGTGTTTTAACCATTGCAAGTTTTGAGCAATGGGGCCCACAAGAACTCATTTGAACTAAATCTCCTTCTCCCTCATTTTCTTTCACTCACGGTTCTAAACTCTCCCTGCAACTTCTGAACTCAGCTGAGACTTTTCTTCTTCCCCTCCCTTCTTCTCTTTGCATGCCTAAGCTAGAGAGCTCCAAATCAAAAACCAATCTTACCATCTTCTTCCTCTCTACTCAAGGAATCCATTGCTACCATTTTCTTGGAGATTCCAGCTGTGTTTCCACTCCATTTTCTTCTCCTCTTCTTGTTTAGCAAGCTTCAGGTAATGGATCTCTTTCTCCTCTTCAATGTAGTCTTTTGAGTTCCTTAGGAACCCATTTTTCAAGCATGCAACACCCACTTCGAAATGGGTCATTGTCTTCTCTTTTTGATGGATTTTTGAAGTTCTTTTCATGGGTTTCTTGTAGATTTCGTGGAGTACTTTTGGTAGGAATTGTTTCTGAGATTGTGGGGCTAGGACCTTGGTAAAGGCAAGTGATCAACTTAGCTTCATAATGCATGCAATATTTGATCATTTTAGCTTTCATGATTTGATTTCTTTTCTATGCTATTTTGGACAATGTATTGTTTTAAGGATGTGTTATAGTCTGAAATCTTATTTTAATGGAAGTGCATTTGCTAATGGTTTGTATTAATGGTTTTTCATTCATTTGAAGTTGTTTTTATCTTGCCAAATTGTGTTACAAATGGATGCAAGGTTGGAGAAATTGTTGTGAGATGATTGGGAGAATGGATTATTAGAATTTGGATGGAAATTGCCCTTGGAGAGCATGGAGGCTCAGGGGATATGCAGGAATTTGACTAAGGAGTGAAATGGTGATAGGAGGTGTGAAATCTGAATTCAGCTGAAGCTGCCGCAGACAGGCGGTTAGCAGTCGGCCAGCAGTCGGCTAGCCGACTGTTGACCCACGGCTAACCGACCCTGTGTCGGTTAGAATAACAGTAGCTCATTTTCTGCACAGGGCGTGGTCGGCCCGCGGGCGGTCAGCAGGCGGCTAGCCGACCTGCGCAAGAAATTGGAAAAATAGTATGTTCCTGATCAGTCGGTCAGCAGTCGGTCGGGTGGTCGGTCAGCCGACCAGCAACTGGCGGTCAGCCGCCAGGTAGCCGCGTGGTGACCGAGTGTATATAAGGAGAATTTTGAAGGGGCTTTGATGGGAGAGAGAAACTAGAATATGTTATGGGGTCTTTAGCCTGATGCTGTGCAGTTGAAACATGAAATGTTGTCCAGCTTCGGAAACACCAATTCATTTAAACTCCAACATTTGGGTTTCAACTTCACGAGAATCAAACAAAGAACCTTAGCATATACTTGACATAATTGTTTCGAAATCTTGAATTTTGACACGAAGAATACGTTCTGTACCTGTTTTGATTTACAAACATGTATTTAACTTTTGATTTGTCTCAAGGACTATATTGGGGACACTTTTCCAGCTTTGATGTTATAGCTTTTGCCATTCTTGTTTAGTCTCGTCTGGCATTGTTTTGATAAGTGTTATTCCCTATTTTCGCTAAGTTTTGTACCAGTATTGGTCAGTTTTATGCATACATGAATATCATAGAGTACCACTGAGCTTGGACTGCCCTCTCAGTCTGATCCACTAGTTAGGGGGTCCTAAAACATAAGGGCAATCTGCAGATTAGTCGTGTATTTATACACATCTTGTTTTGTCCGGTTCCGCGGCCGGTTTTCCGCCCACCTTGTGTGGCTCGGACTTCTGTTTTGTTCGTCTCGTTCTGTTTTGTTTTGCTTGCTCTTGTCATTACATATGACGGAGAAAGGATGAGCTCAACGTGGATCCGTGAATCATGTTATTTTATTGAAAAGCATATTAGTTTTGAATTGCACCTTAAACATGTTTTGTTCAGAACTCATGCCATGTTTTAAGTGATGATTAACTTCATATTAACTAACTTGTATTGTGTCTAAGCTGTTCACCTGCCAGACCGTCGTGTCTGATCTCCTTTGTTTTGGTGTTTAGATGCAGGCGCCGTTGATATTGCGGAGGAGCGCCCGGAGGAGGCTTTTGAGCCACCCCCAGCCCGTGAGTGGCAACCCGACGACGTCCTCTAGACGTCGGGCGGAGTCTTGAGCACGATGCACATAGAGGGGATCATTTTGCTATTTTGGGAATGTATGGCCTTTGTTGGCCTTTTTCACCATTTTGGGGTTATGTAACTTAACACTTTGTTATCTTGAAACTTAAACTGAATCGGGTAAAGCTATGCTTACATTTTCTACTCTGATTACTGTCTTAATGATGACTTAACATATGCAATTCTGAATCATTAGGTTTATGTCATTGAATTGTGATGAGATTACTTGCACGCTTCCGCAAATCATTGTTAGTGTGAGATTGTTACATGTTCGTTTTGGGAATCCTCACCGCGGAAACCTGTGGGTTAATCATAGTTGGATGGACAACAACCGTCGCGGGGCCCGGGCTTTGGGAAACCTCGGTCCGGGGTCGCGACAGGACTGGTATCAGAGCGGGACATGTTTCAGGCAATTAAAAGAAACTAGAAACTCTTAGGGACGTGGCGAGGATCCGTGAACACGTTAGATCAGTAGTGTGGACTTAGAGACCAAACCCCAATTTGTTATTATGTACTGACAATTTGTTTTACAGCATCATGCCTCCAAAAAGAACTCCGAATCAGAATGCTTCAGGGAGCAATACCAATAATGATAACAGTGAAACACATGATGAACAGCCACCTACAATGACTCAGTTTCAGGCACTTATGCAAGCCATGTTAGAACAACAGAGGCAAGCTAATGAAAGTCAGACAAGAATGCAGAGGGAAGCTAATGAAGTCCAAGCTAGGCTACAAAGAGAGGCCAATGAGAACCAAGCTAGGTTCCAAGAACAGCTAACTAAGAAGGATGAGGAAATGGCACAAGTTCAACGACAGCTTTTGGAAGTTTTACAAACTAGGCCTCAACCCCTTCCTAGACAACCGGGGGGACCGAATATCATCATCAACAATCGAGAACAAGACCCTAACATTTTGTTCGAGAGGTTCAGGAAGAGAGGACCCAAGGAGTTCTCAGGTCAAGAAGACCCGTTGGCTGCAGATGACTGGCTAGTTAATGTAGAGAAGATCTTTGATGTATTCACTTGTACAGGCTTACAGAAGGTCAACCTCACAGCTTCTCTATTTTATGGATTAGCGGACACTTGGTGGCAAACGGTTAAGGAACCGTACCAGATTATGCCAGATGGGGTTACATGGGAAACTTTTAAAATTCAATTCACTGATAAGTATGTCCCTTCTCATGTCAAGAGGCAGAAAGCTATAGAGTTTCAGCAGCTCAAGCAGGGTAACATGACAGTTTTGGAGTATGTGACGAAGTTTGAAAGGCTTGCTAGATATGCTCGAGAGTTGATAGACACCGAGCAGAAGAAGATTACTAAATTCTTAGAAGGGCTGAACCCCATCATCATGAGGGATGCTACAGGAGTAGTTCCACCAGCCACCTTCGATGAAGCAGTCAAAAGAGCATACAAGTTTGAGGACATCAACAATCAGATCATCAGGGATAGAAAGCAACAGTACCACCAACAGAATCAAAGGTCACAGAACAAGAAGCCAAGACAAGAACAAAACCCTCCAAGGCAAGGTGCGTGTGCACATTGTGGCAAAAATCATGAGACTGCACAATGTCGAAAAGCCACGGGAGCTTGTTTTAGATGTGGGGCTTTGGATCATACCATTCGAGATTGCCCACAAGTGCAAAATCAGGCTAATAGGAACCAGCCACAGAGGCAAGCAGCACCACAGGCTCCAGCCCAGAACCAAGCAAGACCACCTCAGCAGCAACAAGGCAGGCAACAAGTTCAAAATCAGAATGCTCGTCCACCTCAGCAGCAGCAGCAGAACAGAAATGCACAAGGGAGGCAGAATAGACCACAGCAGCAAGGCCGAGCATACAATCTTAATCGTGTCGATGCCGATGCTGCGGGCGATGTAGTTGAAGGTAAACTTTTCATCTGTGGAGTAGAAGCTCAAATTTTATTTGATCCTGGAAGCACTCATTCATTTTTATCTCCTGTGTTTGCGAAGCTGATTGCTATGCCATCTAGAATTCTTGATTATATTTTGACTGTCACTACACCAGTAGGTAAACAGGCCGTTTGTAGAAATTATTACCCAAATTGTTCAGTTCTATTAGGAGAAGTCAACCTTCCAGCAGATCTTATTATTTTAGACATGCATGATTTTGATGTCATCTTAGGCATGGATTGGTTAGAGAAGTATCATGCAACCATGGATTGCTTTAGTAAAACTATTACTTTTAAGTTGAAAGGAGAACAGGCAGATTTGATTGTTCAGGGAAACAGGAAGAAAGGCCAAGTGGGGATTATTTCAGCACTAAAGGCAAGCAGAATGGTGTCTTGTGGTTGTGAAGCTTTTATAGCGTTTATCACGGAGGATAAACGGTTCCAAGGGGTGGAGGAAATCCCCGTTATATGTGAGTTTCCAGATGTTTTTCTGGAAGAAATCCCAGGTTTACCACCAATTCGAGAGGTTGAGTTCACGATTGAACTCCTTCCAGGGACAGCTCCAATTTCTGTTGCACCTTACAGGATGGCTTCAGCAGAATTAGGTGAACTAAAACTCCAATTGCAAGAACTATTGAGCAAAGGTTTCATTAGACCAAGCGTTTCACCTTGGGGAGCACCAGTGTTGTTTGTGAAAAAGAAGGATGGAAGCTGGAGAATGTGCATAGACTACAGAAGATTGAATCACATGACTGTCAAGAACAAGTATCCGTTGCCGAGAATAGATGAATTGTTTGACCAATTGCAAGGAGCAGCGTATTTTTCCAAGATAGATTTGAGGTCTGGGTATTATCAGCTGCGAGTTAGAGAGTCAGACGTGCCTAAAACAGCTTTTCGAACTAGATACTGGCACTATGAGTTTCTGGTGATGCCATTTGGGTTGACTAATGCACCCGCGGTATTTATGGCTCTCATGAACAAAGTCTTTGCGGAGTACTTGGATCACTTTACAGTGGTGTTTATTGATGACGTTCTCGTGTATTCTAAGAGTAAGGAAGAGCATGAAGAGCACTTGAGGACATCATTACAGCTTTTGAAGGACAACCAGCTCTATGCAAAGCTAAGTAAATGTGAATTTTGGTTAGAGCAAGTGGCTTTTCTAGGCCACGTTATTTCAAGAAAAGGCTTAGCAGTGGACCAGTCCAAAGTCGAAGCAGTTGTCAGTTGGAAAAGGCCAAGTAGTGTGACGGAAATCAGAAGCTTTTTGGGACTAGCAGGTTATTACAGGAGGTTTGTCCAGGGATTTTCATCTATTGCAGCACCATTGACAAAGTTGACTAGGAAAAGTGTGCCTTTTGTATGGACAGACCATTGTGAAGAAAGTTTTCAAGAGCTGAAGAAAAGATTGACTACAGCTCCAATTCTCACTTTACCGTCGGGAAGTGGAGGATTTGTTATCCATACAGATGCTTCAAATGTAGGATTGGGTTGTGTGTTGATGCAGAATGACAAAGTAGTTGCTTATGGTTCAAGGCAGTTGAAAGAGCATGAAAAGAATTATGCAACTCATGATTTGGAATTAGCAGCGGTTGTATTTGCTTTGAAAATGTGGAGACATTACCTATATGGAGAGAAATTTGAAGTACATTCAGATCACCGGAGTCTACAGTATCTATTTTCGCAGAAAGAGTTGAACATGAGGCAGAGACGATGGATGGAGTACATCAAAGACTATGACTTCCCAATCAAGTATCATCCGGGCAAGGTGAATGTAGTAGCTGATGCATTGAGCAGAAAATCAGTGGTTATGGCTAGCTTGAGGGGAGTCAGTGTCTTGTATCAGTTTGAAGAACTGGGAGTAGAAGTACATCCGTTGAGGCAGGGCGTGATGTTGGCAAGTATGATAGCGTCTGAACCTAATTTCATCCAGAAAATCAAAGACAGTCAATTGCAAGACCCGGATTTGGCCAAGATTGTGGGACACATTTCAGAACGTCCAGACTTCAGAGTTGTAGATGGAGTGTTGTACTTCCGTGACCGTTTGTGTGTGCCTAACCTCGAGGACTTGAAGAATGAAATTATGACTGAAGCTCATAACACGAGATACTCTATGCATCCTGGGAGTACAAAAATGTACCAAAATTTGAAGAACCGATTCTGGTGGAATAACATGAAGCGAGAGATTGCAGCTTTTGTATCTAGGTGCCTCACGTGTCAGCAGATTAAGGCAGAACACCAGAAGCCTCCAGGGTTGTTGCAACCATTGGACATTCCGGAATGGAAATGGGAACACATCACTATGGATTTCGTCTCCGGTTTGCCTACTACCAAGAAAGGGAACAATGCTATCTGGGTTATAGTAGATCGTCTTACGAAGTCTGCTCACTTCATTCCTATGAAGACAGGGAGTAAGATGCATATGGCACCACTTGCAGATTTATTTGTTACTAAGATAGTCAGCAGACATGGACAACCCGTCTCCATCACTTCCGACAGAGATAGCAGATTTGTTTCGAGGTTTTGGAAGACCCTATTCGAATCTATGGGCACTAAGTTGCAATTCAGCACTGCATACCATCCTCAGACTGATGGCCAGTCAGAGCGAACTATACAGACTTTAGAGGACATGCTACGGGCTTGTGTGCTAGATTTCAAGGTTCAATGGGATGAGTATTTACCACTGTGTGAGTTTGCATATAACAACAGCTACCATTCCAGTATCGGGATGGCACCTTTCGAAGCACTCTATGGTAGGAGATGCAGAACTCCTGTTTGCTGGGAAGAAGTCGGTGTTCGTAGCTTTCACGGACCGACAATAGTTGGAGAAACAAGTGATAAGATCAAGTTGATTCAAGAACGGTTAAAGGTTGCTCGAAGTAGACAAAAGAGTTATGCTGATACTCGTAGAAGAGATTTACAGTTTAAAGAAGGTGACAAGGTATTTTTGAAAGTATCTCCGACTCGAGGAACTCTGAGATTTGGACAGAAAGGCAAGCTCGCGAGAAGGTACATCGGACCGTATGAGATTTTGAGCAAGATAGGAGATGTTGCCTATAGACTTGCGTTACCGCCGGAACTCTCCGGGGTACACAATGTTTTTCACGTCTCTATGTTGAAGAAATACGTCCCAAATCCTTCACATGTTCTACAGCATGAACCACTGGAAATTCGAGAAGATGCATCGTACGTGGAGAAGCCGGTTAGAATTGTGGACACCAAAGAACAAGAATTAAGAAATCGGACAATTCACTGGGTCAAAGTACAGTGGGAAAATCATGAGCCAGAAGAAGCGACATGGGAACTACGAGAGCAAGTCCAGAGAAAGTATCCTGAACTATTACCAGAGGTATATTTATTTTTATTTGGAGGACCAAATAACCTAAGGGGTGGAGGATGTCAAACCCCGACCCAGGATTAGCGCGATTAGTGTTAGTTAAGTGCGTGTTCAGTGGTAATGTGAGTTTAGTGTACGTGGGGTTAGAAATTGGTTCGATTTAGTCTAGAATTAGCTTTGGGGAATTTTGAGAGCGTTTTGTGCATTTTGGTCACACTTAAGGGTGCCTTGAGTGTACGTGTAAGCTTGGGAGGAAATTCCATTTTTCGGATTTTAATCGTGATTTCGATCTCTTTTGAATGGTTTTATTTTATTAATAAACTTTTGTGTTCGTCTTGTTTGTGTTTTAGGCCCAAAAACCCAAGTTTTGGCCCAAAGGGGTAAATCTGTCTTTTCACACCAAATCTGGACTCAAAATTCGAAATCTCAAACCTATGCCAAATTTATACTTTTTGGAAAGTAGATTTTTCGGCGATCATTTTAGTCTTCTTCGTCGTTTTCATCCGGGGCCCACAAATCAGTGTTTTAACCATTGCAAGTTTTGAGCAATGGGGCCCACAAGAACTCATTTGAACTAAATCTCCTTCTCCCTCATTTTCTTTCACTCACGGTTCTAAACTCTCCCTGCAACTTCTGAACTCAGCTGAGACTTTTCTTCTTCCCCTCCCTTCTTCTCTTTGCATGCCTAAGCTAGAGAGCTCCAAATCAAAAACCAATCTTACCATCTTCTTCCTCTCTACTCAAGGAATCCATTGCTACCATTTTCTTGGAGATTCCAGCTGTGTTTCCACTCCATTTTCTTCTCCTCTTCTTGTTTAGCAAGCTTCAGGTAATGGATCTCTTTCTCCTCTTCAATGTAGTCTTTTGAGTTCCTTAGGAACCCATTTTTCAAGCATGCAACACCCACTTCGAAATGGGTCATTGTCTTCTCTTTTTGATGGATTTTTGAAGTTCTTTTCATGGGTTTCTTGTAGATTTCGTGGAGTACTTTTGGTAGGAATTGTTTCTGAGATTGTGGGGCTAGGACCTTGGTAAAGGCAAGTGATCAACTTAGCTTCATAATGCATGCAATATTTGATCATTTTAGCTTTCATGATTTGATTTCTTTTCTATGCTATTTTGGACAATGTATTGTTTTAAGGATGTGTTATAGTCTGAAATCTTATTTTAATGGAAGTGCATTTGCTAATGGTTTGTATTAATGGTTTTTCATTCATTTGAAGTTGTTTTTATCTTGCCAAATTGTGTTACAAATGGATGCAAGGTTGGAGAAATTGTTGTGAGATGATTGGGAGAATGGATTATTAGAATTTGGATGGAAATTGCCCTTGGAGAGCATGGAGGCTCAGGGGATATGCAGGAATTTGACTAAGGAGTGAAATGGTGATAGGAGGTGTGAAATCTGAATTCAGCTGAAGCTGCCGCAGACAGGCGGTTAGCAGTCGGCCAGCAGTCGGCTAGCCGACTGTTGACCCACGGCTAACCGACCCTGTGTCGGTTAGAATAACAGTAGCTCATTTTCTGCACAGGGCGTGGTCGGCCCGCGGGCGGTCAGCAGGCGGCTAGCCGACCTGCGCAAGAAATTGGAAAAATAGTATGTTCCTGATCAGTCGGTCAGCAGTCGGTCGGGTGGTCGGTCAGCCGACCAGCAACTGGCGGTCAGCCGCCAGGTAGCCGCGTGGTGACCGAGTGTATATAAGGAGAATTTTGAAGGGGCTTTGATGGGAGAGAAAAACTAGAATATGTTATGGGGTCTTTAGCCTGATGCTGTGCAGTTGAAACATGAAATGTTGTCCAGCTTCGGAAACACCAATTCATTTAAACTCCAACATTTGGGTTTCAACTTCACGAGAATCAAACAAAGAACCTTAGCATATACTTGACATAATTGTTTCGAAATCTTGAATTTTGACACGAAGAATACGTTCTGTACCTGTTTTGATTTACAAACATGTATTTAACTTTTGATTTGTCTCAAGGACTATATTGGGGACACTTTTCCAGCTTTGATGTTATAGCTTTTGCCATTCTTGTTTAGTCTCGTCTGGCATTGTTTTGATAAGTGTTATTCCCTAGTTTCGCTAAGTTTTGTACCAGTATTGGTCAGTTTTATGCATACATGAATATCATAGAGTACCACTGAGCTTGGACTGCCCTCTCAGTCTGATCCACTAGTTAGGGGGTCCTAAAACATAAGGGCAATCTGCAGATTAGTCGTGTATTTATACACATCTTGTTTTGTCCGGTTCCGCGGCCGGTTTTCCGCCCACCTTGTGTGGCTCGGACTTCTGTTTTGTTCGTCTCGTTCTGTTTTGTTTTGCTTGCTCTTGTCATTACATATGACGGAGAAAGGATGAGCTCAACGTGGATCCGTGAATCATGTTATTTTATTGAAAAGCATATTAGTTTTGAATTGCACCTTAAACATGTTTTGTTCAGAACTCATGCCATGTTTTAAGTGATGATTAACTTCATATTAACTAACTTGTATTGTGTCTAAGCTGTTCACCTGCCAGACCGTCGTGTCTGATCTCCTTTGTTTTGGTGTTTAGATGCAGGCGCCGTTGATATTGCGGAGGAGCGCCCGGAGGAGGCTTTTGAGCCACCCCCAGCCCGTGAGTGGCAACCCGACGACGTCCTCTAGACGTCGGGCGGAGTCTTGAGCACGATGCACATAGAGGGGATCATTTTGCTATTTTGGGAATGTATGGCCTTTGTTGGCCTTTTTCACCATTTTGGGGTTATGTAACTTAACACTTTGTTATCTTGAAACTTAAACTGAATCGGGTAAAGCTATGCTTACATTTTCTACTCTGATTACTGTCTTAATGATGACTTAACATATGCAATTCTGAATCATTAGGTTTATGTCATTGAATTGTGATGAGATTACTTGCACGCTTCCGCAAATCATTGTTAGTGTGAGATTGTTACATGTTCGTTTTGGGAATCCTCACCGCGGAAACCTGTGGGTTAATCATAGTTGGATGGACAACAACCGTCGCGGGGCCCGGGCTTTGGGAAACCTCGGTCCGGGGTCGCGACAGGTACCTTCGGTACTCACATACCATCATCGTATATCATCCCTATCATACCAGGTGAGGGTATTCCAAACTGGATCACCATACTATCTCCATGTGGGAAGATGTTAGTCAAGGGTATGATTCACAGAGTTTAGGTACCGCTATTCCTCCATCATGGCTCTCAACAGTTAATGATGCGTACTCTCCTATACTCCACTTCTTTATACACTTAATTAATATTATCTCGTCAATTAGTCCGTTCATTAATATCTATTGTTATGCTCCATATTATCAAAACTCCATGTGCCATGCACTGACTTCCTACCCAATACGGACTGTGTTTGTGAATTAAAACCTAAGTGCAATGCCCTGATTCATATTTCTCTCAGAGGTCTTACATTCTCAGTTCGGACCTACCAACCAGCCTTAGTGTCCATCCATGACAATATAGGCACCGTATGCCTCAATCTGCCAAGATCATTGTCCTTTTCTTCAAGTCTAGGGTCCCACTTCGCCCAAGATAGTAACCAAAGGAGTCCTAGATGTTTTATTAAATATCCTTGGTGCTTCGGCAGGTGTTTGACAACCGAGGACCACCGTTGGTACTGAATTGGGTTCCATTTTACTACTTAAGACCCTATTTAGGTGGCAACACGGGTCAAGGTTAAGCCCGGCCCTTGAATCATGTCTATAGTATCCCAAACAATCAAAATGGAAGGTCAACGGGCCCATGCATGATCGAATCATTAGAGAACTAAAAATCTAGAAAGTTGTTGTTTGCAGTGTGCCAGGTCAACCTGGGGGGTACTCTGGTCGACCTAGTGCACTATGGGACAATTTCTCATAAACTTGACAGACATGGGATCTATAGTATGGCCGGTCGACCAGATACACTAAGCTGTTAAAAAATCTAACAGTCATGTTCTCAGTTATAGGGAAGTTCGTGATGTCCTCGGTCGACCTGGTCCTGGGCCGGTCGACGGGTACACACAGATTCTTGAATTTCAAGTTATGTCCTCTTTCATTATTCCATCTAATCTCCATCAATTCCCACCAATTTTCATCCCATATCAACCTCCATCAATCATTGGTATCCAATCTCTATTCGACTCTTTATTCCATCACAAATGAGCCATTGATCTTCCAAATGAGAGAATCCCATCCATCAATGACCAAAGTCAAATAGATTGGGCTTAAAATAAGAAAATCCGTATACCATAGCATCCATTCAATCATCCATTTACAGATTTCTAACCAAGTAAGCATACAAGACATTAATTATCAATCTAAGCATGTTTAACCAAGCAAATCAAGGGATCGAAGCATGTATACTTACCTAATTGGGACAAAAGCTCCCCAAATAGCTAAGCTCCTCTCTAACCTTCTAGGATCCTTCCAATTGGCCAGATCTCTACTTCCTACACCCATTTCCTAAAGAATAAGTGTAATAGAAAAGGAAATTCTAAAGGAATAGGTAGATTTACATAGAATTGGAGAGAGGGTGAGAGGATGAAGACTACCTTGAATTGGAGAGGGGAGAGAGATCTAGAAGATAAGAGAGATGCCTTAACTTGGAGATGGCTAGATCTTGATGAAGTCCTTGCCTTCTTTGAAGATGGAATACCTAGATCTAGGAATTTTGGAGGGAAAGTGGAATGGAAGAGAAGGAAGAGGAGAAAAATGAAATGAGAGAGGGAGAGAAGTGAATTTAGTTGGATGGGGGATGGGTTTCATACATATATATATATATAGAGAGAGAGAGAGAGAGAGAGTTTGGTTTATGGAGAATTATCCAAAGTGCCCTCCTTTAGTAATTGGGTTTATGGATAAGGATGAGGGTAGTTTAGGTACTTAGGTTCATTGACTAAAGTGCCCTTGTTTTGGTTGGTTTTCTAGGGAAGGAACCTAAGGGTATTTGAGGCATTTGGGCTTCTAATTTGGAGGGAAATGGTTTTGGGTCAATTTTCCTAACTGTCCTCTTGTAATTGCTTCGTTAATGGATAAGGCCATAGGCAAATTGACCACTCTAGGTTTGTTGCACAATTCTCTAAGGGAAGAGTCATCCTATAATTTAGGATTACAACTAGGGGCTTCTAACTAACTTCTAGGGAGTTCAACTAGACCCCTAATGGTTCCACAAATCTCAAGAAGGTCCTAATTCTATAAACTAGGTCTAATCAACGGGCAGTTACTAAACTACCCTTGCTAATCACCTATCAAATAGGACAATCTAGGGTTGACTTAGTCAAATTGGGTCCCGCTAGGGTATTTCTAGAGGTGGGGCATCACACAAACTCAAATTGAAATTTTCTAGCAGTATTGTCTTTATTGTAGATCTTTTTCAAGGAATCCCACATTCCCTTCGTAGTTTTATAAGGCCTCAAATTTTAGAATAAATTGAGGGCCGATAGAACCCAATATCCATGTCATTATTTTTGCATCATCAATTTCCCACTCATCAATCTTTTTGTATCAGAAGAATCTTCTAGGATAACAGGTTTTGGTATGGTAGCATCAATATGACCCCAGAGATTTTTTTCCTTTTAAAAATATTTTTAGTTGAAACTCTCAAGAAAAATATTTTCTCCCTTTAAATTTAATAGAGAGAATTTTGATTTTTTCTGCCATTGAGTATTAGACACCAGAAAAATTCTACCAGACAATTAAATCAAAATGGTTGACCTCAGTGTTGATCTAATCCCTAGTGCATATAAGAAAGATGTCTCCTTGAGAAGTGTCAAAAGTCGAGTCATGTCCACTTGACCTACTAATATAAACTATCACCAACAACAGAAGCCTATAGATACTTATGAGTGGAGATGAGGAGATGAGATGATTGACACTCGTTTCTGCATGGGGGAACTTGATGACACTGAGAATCACATTCTCCAACTCTGGCAATCACCTCGTTGAATTGATGTGCTTGACTTGAAGATGACTGCCCAGAGATAGGTTTCGAAGGCACTGGCAAAGAAAAACATGTCGAGAGATACAAGTAACGAGATTACTTGGGTGTCTTTAGAATCGGATACGGAGGCGAAGATGATCTCTAATTAGGCCGCACTAATGGGAACGGTATACAAGATGTTCCTAGAACAATCCACCAGAAGGGTTGACTACAAGAATCTACCCTAACAAGGATGGATGAATGACTAGACTTCTCAATAAATCAATTGATGCTAAAATCTACAAATGATAGATCAATCCAATGATAAATCTTGACAGATAGATTGTCTGTATCACCGAACCCAAAGATGGTTAGCGAGATGACCCAAGGTAAAAATATTTGAACCCTAAGGTTGTAGCAGCTCTGATACCATATCAAATAAGAAGTAACAATAAGATTGAGATGAGAAAGATGATTGGAATTGGGAAAAAGATTGGATGCTAATCTCATCCATTTGATCTGTGTTCTCTTATATTACTATACTTTCTATCTTTACAGTTGATGCCAACCATTAAATCCCTTTAATTGGGGTTATTCCCCTAATTGGAATATTTACCAAGATTACAATATTATCTCCACAGATATGATACAGTCACGATATACATCTGTAAGATTTGACTAAGTCAAGTGAGCCAACACACTGTACACTAATACGTTGTAGTGCAGTTGAGCTAGGCTTCTATCATCCCACTTATCCTAAACATATGTACAACTTAATAAGACCATTTATAGTCTTAAGCTAGTTTTTCGGGCATGGTTTGACAGACATGGTCTCCTTTTCTTATTAGATTCATTTTTAGTAAAGCAGAGTCTTTGTTTGTTCTACATTGCTCTTCATGTGCTATCCTTTTACTTCTTTATGTTGATGACATTATTGTCATAAGTAATAGTGCTTTTCTTTTATCTCATCTTATTGCCGAAATTACTTTTGAATTTGCAATGAAAAATCTTGGGGCCTTTGCATTGTTTCTTTGGTATTGTAGTCGTTCCCATTTCTAGAGGTTTGTTTCTTTCCCATATATTTCGAATGTCATTTGATTTGTATGTAAAGGCTAATATGCTGGACCGTAACACTATTGGTATCCTTTGGCTCAAAAGCATGACTTTTATTCTTATTTTGATATTTTTGTTGATATATCTATGTATCAAATTACCATGTGGGAATTAAAGGGAGTTGCCCTGGATCGCCCAGGCCTCACATATTCGAGGTGGTCCAGGGTCTGGCTAAGTAATTAAAGTCTAAATTAGGCTTGGGCAGGGATTGGGATTGGGCTTGGGTGTGTAAAATAAGGTCAGCCTAGATATGCTTCAACTCGTCGTGTCTTTTTGCAAGTGGGAGATGTAAAACACTTTCACACCTATTCCATAATTTGTGGGTCCCAAGTGGACCCTACTAAATAGCTTGTACCGTAAGACGATAAAGTACGCTTGTACAAGAGCATCACTCATATATATAGATATAGATATAGATATAGATATAGATATATATATATATATATATATATGCACACACACACACACACAAAATGCCCCCTTTAAAAAGGGATGTTTTTGCCCCTATTTAAGAGCCAATGAAATACAAGCACTCACGTTGAAACCGTTCCATTCCACCGACTTTTATTTACTTACCTTTATTATAGGAAAGTGTAGGAGAGAAAATAAAAGATTTTAGGAGAGAAAATAAGAGATTTGAATTTGAGAGAGTCTATACCTTTCTCGGCCTTCTGGCTAAGATCAAGAATTTGAGAGAGTCTCTTTTTAGGTGCTCACGTGGATATCATATATGTCATTCACTTGCCCTTTTAGACCTTCTTTATTTTGAATGGTGGGGCACACATTTGGATTTAGCAAAACCCTGCTCATTAACTCTCTAAGACTTTAGACTCACCCACCCCCATGTATTGGTATTATTAATAATTTTACACCAATGTGACCATGTCTTTGATTGAATTCAATCATAAAAGTTAGAGGGCCCCGCTGATGGATTTCTAACTCCATGAATTAGCATTAATTAACTTGATACTAATCAAACACTACCGACGTCATTGATTCAATCACAATAATAATAGGGCCACTTAAGGAGCATCATGGATTTCTTGCCCATCATCACATTATGAAATTCCAAGTTTTATTTGTGATTAATCTGATGGTGGGATCAACCCCTATTAGATTTAAATTTGGTGAAATCAAAGATGATGCTATTTACTTTGACTGTTTTGGATTTTTTTTCATAGTAGGATCCACTTATCATCACAAAGTTCTAGTTAACTCCAAAGAACCACAACGTGTTTTGTCTCAGATCTTTTTTTGAAGCTTCTTGATTTGATAAGGAGAGAAATTAGCAGTTAAAGGAGGAGAAAAAGTAGGTAATTGTTAACTTCATTT
Source organism: Persea americana (assembly GCA_029852735.1). Lineage (NCBI taxonomy): Eukaryota > Viridiplantae > Streptophyta > Magnoliopsida > Laurales > Lauraceae > Persea > Persea americana. Next base: position 42,295,090 of record CM056813.1, read on the forward strand.
CCTAAGTGCACGGGAATAACTCTTATTGGCCGTATGGAATGCTTTTCATAACTCTCCTCTCCTCTTGAACAGCTGAAATGTTATGAATTCAAAATGAAAAGATGCTACAACGTGGATGTATTTTATTGGACAGAAAAAGAAGGCGTTCTTTCAACTAAAATGCCCTGGGAGTTTTCTAGCACATCCTATATATCTACTACCCTTGTAAAAGGGAAGAAAAAGTTTCTTGCTTTTGTCTACACACCTTGGCCCACACTTAGTATATATTATATATTATATGCTATCTATATCTATATCTATCTCTATACCCTTATATAAAACAAAGAAAGATGACATATTTTTTCACTACACCTTTGTCGTAGGCCACATACTTCATCATTATCTTTCGTTTAGAATATCTATATCTATACCCTTTATATATTTTTTATTATATATCTGTCTATACCCTTATTATAAAAGAGAAGAAGTTGTCAAAAAAATTCTCTCCACACCCATGGCCCACTCCTTATTATATTATAAATTATAATATATCTCTTATTTTCTTATTTTCTTATCTTATATTTCTTATTATAAATCTATACCCTTATTATAAAAGAGAAGAAGTTGTCAAAAAAAAAAAAAATCTCTCCACACCCATGGCCCACTCCTTATTATATTATAAATTATAATATATCTCTTATTTTCATGTGCAATGTCTAGACAAATTTATGAAAAAAATTACAAGTGACATTGCTATTTATTGTATACAAATGAGTACATCCACATTACTAGATTCAAATACGTGATAAGTATAATGTCTGATGTAGTGTCATCCATTGTATGTATTTGGTATTATAAATGGGTGGTCCTTGGTTGATGTCTTTACAGCCTTGGGTTTTTTAATGCAATTGGTTCCAAAATAGATGTTAGAAGATAGAATCTATGATTAGCAATGGCAGTGACTCTGGTTGAGAGTTTATGTTGTATGGAGCATAGAGGTTGTACAAGTTTAGCCTAAATGGATACATTTATTAATCAGTTGAAAATGTCTTAATTTGAAAGGAAGAAGGGTCAGCCGAAACTCTTAATCAACACGTTGATTTTGGATTGAGTTGGTGTGTGATGTTGTTATTAACAAGATCCCTTCGATGAAGATTCCTACGAAAGTAGGAAATTGTGCATGGGGGATCCTGTTTGAATCTAATGCATATAATGGATCGAGTGATGCTAACATATTTTCGAGTGATGCTAACATATTTTCTAGTTCATTACCTATTCTGCAACATGAGAAGTGTATGGCTTTCTTTTCAAATGCTTCCTTTTAGCCATTACTTCATTTTCTTGTCAATTTATATAAGAGTGACATGCTAACTCATTCTTAACATGGTGCAGTGAATTTCAATGATTCACGATTTTGTATAGTTCTGGTTTGGAAGTTGTTTTGTAAGATGGAGAAATTGGTACAGTTTTGATAGTTTTATCCTTCTTAAAATAAATCACTTTAATTATAATAATAGCTTTGATTTGAGTGTATGTAGCATTTGTTTTTTAATTAGATTTCTTAGCATTAATGAAATCTTCGACTACTTGCTCTTTTACTGAATTACGTCTGACTAAATTACTATGGATTATGAATTGTATTATAGGGTGATAATAGATAATCCTATGCAGGTTTTGCTAACACCAACAAATCTAGCCATTGTCATGAAATATGCTGCTGGTCTCTCTCTCCTCTTAATCATAAGTTCTATTAGAGAATCTTTGGTAATTCTCACGTTATCTTTTTAAGTTTGATGGATGATCTTGCATGACAGTGAGTTCTTAGTGATGATATGATTTTGATTTTTATATATTCATCAGATTCACCAAATAAGTTTTACCATCGATAATGATTAAACAAAATGTATTCATCAGATTCACCAAATAAGTTTTACCACAGATAATGATTAAACAAAGTTGATAACAATGTGTATCTAAGCTATCATAGAGGTTTTTTCTTTTTCCAAAACTTAAACTCTATCATCATTGAAATAAAACAATAATCATACATATATTTTGCTACAAATTTAGCCTTATTTCTATACAATAACAAACATAGCCTAATCTTCTGGGTGAGTACAATACCATGGTCATTGATCTTCTTGGTGAGTACAATGCCATGATCATTTGTATACAAATTTTGTTTCTGTGGAGGCTGAGTACAATGCCATGGTCATTGATTTTCTAGGTCCAAGGTTAGAAGATTTGTTTAACTACTGCAATAGGAAGATTACCGTGAAAACAATGTTGTTACTCATAGACTTTCTTTTTTCCCATATAAGAGCACTATTTATAAAGAAACACTCGTGGTATAGATTAATGTCTACTTATTGGATTTTTATTAGCTCAATGATTTTGGTAGTCTTTTAATATGTTAGATCAACGGAGTTGAATAAGATGGTTGTCATGGGATTTGTGTGTATTGCATGTGTTGAATCCATATTTGTATACGAATCTGACATTTTATTTTGCTTATTTTTCCTGTTTTAGTTTATGTTAGTTAAATTCTTATGCTTTAGACCAAGCCCTCTTCAATCGTCACCCTCCAAACCCCTCAAGAGTGGGATAAGACCAATAAGCATTATTCGCGGTTCTCATTGAACCATTTTGTTCACTAATTTCCAAATTTTTATTCTTTTTTTTTTTTTTTTTTTTTTTTGTCTTTTGTAAAATCAATTGTGAGATATGGTGCTATTAAAGAATCATTTCAAAGGAAAAATATTTCAAATTTTATCACTCAGAAAGTTTTTTAGTCTTTCTTGGCACTATTTTGTCCACCCGGGTTAATAAACTAAGCCAAGGTGGGAAAAGCAAAAGATTTTAGCTATGCACTATTTACTCCATTATGTGGTTTATGGTGTACATACTGCCTTCTAACTCTGAAAACTTAAATGCCATGTGCTTTTTCAATAATAAACCTTGAACTAAGACGGGATGAAAATAAAAAAGAAAACGAATAGTGTATTTTATAATGGATCAAAAGAAAAGGAATTAAGTATATTTTACTTACTACCTTTCGGTGTTCAATACTTACAATTTTGTGGGCACTTTAAATGCTTCACCATCAGCTTAAAAATCAATTTAAAAGTCGCGAAAAAAGGTATTAGCTAGCTTGCTACTTTTGTTATTTTTGCTGGTGGTCAATTGATGGTTGTATTATAATTCAAATACCAAATTGACTACACAAGAGAGAATTAACCTTCTCTCCTTTTTTTTTTTTTACCTGAAACAATGTTAATTGTGCAAATAGTTTCTATTTATTTATTTATTTTTATTTTTATTCTTTGGTGGAACTAAAAGATACTTAAGTGGTATTTGTATTTGAAATTTGAGAGTTAAGAACATCAAAGGACTCCGGTAGGTTTCCAGAAGATAATAGATTATTTTCTTTGTACGAATGTAACCCTTTGTTACTATTTTTTAAATATTAACCTTTTAATCTTTTGTACGCTAACCTTAAATATTTGTAATTTGATGTTCCTTCAGTTGTATATTATTGATTATGGCCTTTGAAAAAGGTATAGAGACCTCCAAAACTCATAAGCACATCCCATATATATAGGTATTTCGTTTGCATTATTGCTTTATGTTTAGTTTTTTCTTTTTCTTTTTTAGAAAAAAGTAGCAACTGACAAAATATCATAAATAAGAAAGTGAAATGTACAAACTTAAATTCATTTTATGTCCTCCCTGTTTTTTTCTCTCTTATAATGAAAGTTACCATTAAAAGAAATTTAAATATTCTTTTCCCTTTTGCTTCATGTGTTTGTATTTTATTTTGTTAGAATAATTGAGTTTTCAATCTGACATAATAGTTGTATTGATCTTGATTTATACCCCTGTTGGAAGAATAATCATAATGTGATAACTGCTACTAAATATTGGTTCTCTTCTGATATTAGTGATTGCTAAAGATAATTCTATTAATGCAATTTGGTGGTAGGTCTTATAGATTGCTATCGTAAAATTGTTGTTGTTCTGTACAGTTTTTAGTTTCTTAATATACAACTTTTGTGAGTTTTTATTATAAAAGGGCATTTCATGGGCATGAATATATTGATTTATTATTGCTCTTACTCATGAGGTTTAAATTGAAAAACTTTGATCATTTTCTAACACATTTATTTCTTTCATCATTGCAAGCTGCTTCTTCTTCTTGTTTTTCTTCTTCTTTTCATATATTTCAATGAAGCATCATGCATTTCCTTAAAGAGAAAACGAGAATCTTATAGAAATTGCTTGTTATGCTAGCGTTACTACTAACTTCATAGTCAGTGAATGAAGTAATCGTTTTAAGTGTAAACAACTAAAATAAGTATTTGATGCTAAGCTACAATAAATTCAGTTTGTCTTTGTTCATTTCGAATTTTTCTTACTTTGATTAGCACTCTCATCCTCTATACAGAATAGAGCAGAAGAGTTGATCTATAATACTTGGGTTACATTCTTATGTATTTCTTAAGAGGAAGGTCAAATTCTTTTGGGAGATTTGTATTTGTAGTTTTTTGTTTTTTAGTATTTTTTCCCTATGGATATCTATATTTGTGAGCTTCCATTTAACTGAACTTCTATGATTACTTTGTATATTATCCTTTTCTTACAGGGTCTAAAATATAGCACTTTGTATCAAGCAAAAGAAGATGCTGACTCTTAGAGAGGCATTGCCTCTTTTACCTGATAGTGGTCCGTCTTATAATATAAAACAAAGCACATGTTAAATACTAGTATTGATCAATAGGCGCCTTGCAAATTTTACCCCTCTGAGTTCATATCATAGTTCCACCATTGTTGATCCCTGTCCTTGAGGACAAGCCGGATTAATTACTTCATTATTCTTGACGGTCAGTGTGAGATGTTATTCTTCTTTGTAAGTTAAGACTAAAACTACCATTTCAGTTTTGTTATTCTGATGTCCTTAGGTAGGCCATAATTAATTTTTTTCCTTAATAGAATCTGATTTTGTAGTGAACATATAATGTTCATGGTAATCGGTTAGAAAAGTAAGCTCATATGGTTCTTAGTTTTTATTTTTATTTTTTATAAAGCTGCATGTTATCAATTTGACTATGCTTTCGACTAAACTCCAACTTTAAAAGGTCAAGTCTGCAAGGAAACTGATAAGTCAACTTGACAGGTTAAAAAAAGAAAATTTAAATTTCTTTGTATACATTCATGATAAAATATCTAGAAATATGTGATTTATATCCTCAAACAGTTATATAAATTCTATATCGATTGTCTTTTAAGATCTCATTTTTCTCACTACATCATTGTTTTATTGTTTTCAAATGTATAGGAAAAAAGTGGTGTCAGCTGTATTTGGACTTTACATGGACCTTGCAATTTACAATCACTCATTTTCTGTTGAAATTTTATTTTTAAATGTATTGAAGCTTCAACTGAATTTTTTAAGAACTTTATTTTTTTAAGATTTTCCTAGGGAAACTGTATGTTTGGTGCACAAATAAGGCTCCACTAATGTGTGTGTATATATATATATATGGGAAATATTCGTGTGCATGAGACAACATAGTAGGATTGACTTTATAACACATCCGAACCATCTACACACATGGGAACCCCTTTAAGTACACTAGACCGAGTGAATTTTCACCTATCCAAATGGATTGGACCGTTGGATTGATGGTCAAATTTTTTCCTTTAATATAAAGTCATTAAATTTCTGAGCACAGATGAAGGGGTTAGAGACATGTGACCGTTGGATCAAGGGTCAAATTTTTTCCTTTAATATTAAGTCATTAAATTTGTGAGCCACAGATGAAGGGGTTAGAGGCATGGGATTGACCCCAAATTTGATATACGTAATCTCATCCAAGGTGTCTCTTCCCATCCCCCATAAGTCCCATGATTACTGGGTCTCTAGGTGGGCCCCATTAAGTCTGTCCCTCACTATATGGTGAGGGAATGATGCACAGGCATATCTCCATATATATATATATATATATAAATGTATATATATATATATATGGGAAATGCTTATAGTGTAAACAATTGCATCTTCTTTAATACTTCTAATATATAAAGAATTTGTTCATCGCTCATTTAGGCTATAGGCTACTTGAAGGATCTCAATGATCTCAACTCTTTCATAATTTTTATCTCACCTTCCACCCAGGTATCAATTCAAAATGAGCCTTCGGGCGCATCGACTTCATTTGACATTTTTTATGGTTTATTTATGTAGGTGAGGATAGTAGGAACCTTGTAAATAAGTCAAATTTCTAGTTATTTTGGGGCACGCCTATCTTGTAAATTTTATAGACATCTTCTGATTTTTTAAAAAGGTAAATTCACAGCAACCGCTAAGAGAGTATAAAGCCATCTCTAAAGTTTGTTATTGACCACCTGCAGCATATTGTGCTCAACACATACACTGTTATGTGCATGACCCCAGCTTACATGGAGCGTACAATCTGAGTGTGGGTTGAAGAAGTCTGCTTGTTACTTGTTAGGACTTGTTGGAGAAATGGGTGTACTTGGGTTATGGGTAGTATAAATCTGTTGCTACCATGTAGAAATGAATGGGTTGGTTCATACGAGTATTCAGGATTGTTGCTGTTTTTTTGGAGTTAGTGGAAGTGGTCAGTCGTAAGCTGCTACCTATTTAGAATGCATCGAGTCCAATAAATGATATGAAAAAAAAATTATCCAAAGCGTGTCTTTTGGAGGTTGGGTTTCCCTCAGAGTATACCCATTTGTCCTTTATTTTTCCACTTAAAGATCAGAGCCATGTTCCCCAAATTTCATCAAAATAGGCCAACGAGGTAAGAAGGAAAAGGCCGAGGCCCGCTCCATTCATATTGACACTACTAATCTTAACACGCACGAACACACATATACGCACATAAAAGTAAGGCATAGAAAACTTTCCAAGTAACTATATTTTTTAGATTGAACCTCAAGAAAACTCCTTGAGTTTCAGATTGGAGCCTTCATTTTCCACCTCATTTGACCATATGGACAGTTCCACATGACATTTTTCACGTTGAGTGCCGTGAAATTCAGGGTGTCCAGGTTTGTTATGGCACCCTGCCTAATTAACGTCCAGATGTGGACGTGCAATTTCATGAACCACGGTTGAGTAGGTGCTGTTGAAGATTTTTCTGCCAGCATATTGAAGATCCTTTCTCAATACTTGTCATACTGCATCGAGATACTGAGCTTGATGCCTGCTCTTTCTAACACATCAATGTTTATGCGAATAATTAACATCTTGTTTAGGTTGATAACTTCCTTTGTTATGGTAAATACATCATTCATTATGAGAATCTACACATATACTGATGGCAATGATATTATGATTTAATGTATGATGAATGGTAGATAATAGATGTATACGCCACTCATTGGTAGTAATATTCGCATAAACATGAATGGTAGATAATAGATGTATACGCCATTCATTGGCGTATATTACTGTACTATGAAATCTTATTAATTTCTTATATTTTGACTTCTTTTCTAGTGTGTTTTTACAACAATATCGCTTGGAACGAAAAATTATGTTTGTGATAGTTCTAGGTATCATTACATAAGATGCTTATTATTAATTATATGATCATCAATTAAGCAGATTATAGGTTGCGATTTCTTAACTTGCAACCTTCAATATAGTCAGCTACCTCTGTTTCACTTGTTAAATAGAGACCTTTGCCTCATGCTTAGGATGTTGACTATTTTCCTAATCCAAAGAAATTTTATAATTGACCCTAACACATACTTCATGGGGCTAATTAAAAGTTGAGGCATCCATCTCGGAATCTAGTAGAAGGATTTCATCATGTTTCATTTGAAAGAGAGATATTGCTGAAAGAATGGCAACTTGTCAGTCCCTTCCGATAACTTTGTCCTCAACCTTTTTAAATGAAAGATGTTTGTAGGATTATGGTTTTAGAGATTTTCTCTTAGATGTTAGAATACTTTTCAACAAGTAATTTACTCAGTAGTTAACATCTGATGGTTTTTCTACAAAAATCAATTATTTTGCCTTTAAGGTCATCCAATCAATATGCTCATTGGTGGGGTTTCTTTAAGCTTTTTTTTTTTTTTTTTTTTTTTTCTGAGTACTCTAGCAAAGGGGGCTGGAACCAAAAGAGAGCCCGCATACACACGGAAAAGCAGACCACTTAAGTGAGAAGGAAACCTGCACACATTGAAAGAAAGCCTACACAAATGGAAAATGATCCTTCACAAATGGGAAGAGTGGATGTACCCCGGGTTCAAACCCCGGACAGCCAGGTAAAAACTGACGTTCCTTACCACTTGGGTAAAGAGCCGTTCTTATGCTTTAAGCATCTTAGAAGCTGCAGGGTCATCAACAACTGTAAGGATTCAGATTGTGTGGATTGTTTATATTTCTCGACCAGTTTTATCAAACAATTGTTAAGCAGCCTAATTTTGTTCATATTCATTGACTAGCTTAGTTACCATCAATTAAAGGATTAATTTTCTTGCAAATTCATCATCATACTGCCACCGTCCTTATAGGTCCAAATCATCATTTGAGAATTCGATAGTTGATATTGTGGGGCTTGTGTTGGTATGTAGGCTTGTCTTGAGCTAGCAGATATTTGATTTTCCCCACATGTAATAGGGTTTGATCTACCTCTTACACATGCTTAAGTTCTTCCCATTTAGTACATTACCTTTTGCAGAGATGGAAAGGACTGTTCAAAAAGTTATTGTTTCCCTAGTTTCAAGATTAGTCGAAATAGAAGCTCTTTGTGAATGATGGAATGACCCGGATGATCACCCATCCATCCCTACTCCAAGGGACTCTTTGTTTCGTATAATTAAATTCTAAGGGATTTTAAGATTTTATATATCTATAAGTGGTTTAAAATGAAGAATCAATGGTGAATATTTGAAAATGACCATCAAATAGCCTCGTATTTAATGAGAATTGAATTAAAGGGAAATTGAGAAAGAAATACCTAAGAAGCACTCTTGTAATTCCTATTCTAGCAAAATCAAGGTCCATCTTCTTTGCTACTTTATATCCTTCTTCCTTCACTTCGTATCCTTCAATCCTTACCTCATTATTAATGTTTTGGTTGAGTTCATTTGTCAATGAATTCCTATGAATTCTATACAAACAACCACCGCCAGAATCTCTTCTTTAATCAGCACTAATAAAATGCCAACTTTAAGTAGTATTAGAAAGAAACTTCATGCACAAGCTCTCCTGCAGGTACACAACTGAATTTCACCGGGTCCTACAGAACGAACCACATCCATGTGCAGTGCATTCGACAAAATCACCTACTAAATATTTCCATTTTTATTCTCCTAAAAAGAGCAGTAAATAAGAACATCTTCTACAGATATGTCAAATGCGACATGGCACTGAAAATGGTGTAAAAAAAAGGGTGAGGACTCTCCACCCGAATGTCATATCTGATGTGGTATTTGGCATTAGACATTTGGCTGCCATGTTTGGCAGATAAAATGGCAACATGCCGTTTATTATTTCTAAATATTTTATGATGTGGGTCCCACAAGAATAAAAAAGACTTTTGAAAGAAATGAAGAAGCCAACAGAGGTAAAAGATAAAAATATACAGTGCAGTTCTTATTTTGACAAATGCCAAATTTCAAAGTTCTAAATTATCATATAAGCCTTCGAATGGAACCTTACATCTCGAAAATAACACATCGGCTCGAGATTCTCTAAACCCATCTTTTTGTAAGCTAATTCGTCCAATTTATCATAGCAAATCGTGTAGCAGGATCTCCTGGCACGCCCCTATGATTCTCTGCTGCGGGAATCGCGGCTCGTGAACCTCCGATCACGTCATCAACAGTGCTTCATGTTCAGGCTTTGCAATTTGAGCCATAATGTCATGACTAAAGTCCCTGAACTGCTACCAGCAAGCCAATTCCGTAAATCAATTCCTGTGACCTAATTAAATCTAAATTATCTAAAATAAATTTTTTTTATCATGCCTATTGTCCAATCGTGTAGGCCATACTGCATCAGAAATCTTGCCCGCTCAAAATTACTGTTTCCAAGTGTATTAGTTTATAGGGAGTCATTCATGTGCATCCATTCCTCACAATAGGGTGAAAAAACTTTTCATTTTTGCACATGAATATTCATTTTATGCATATAATCATTTATGACTTTTCATCTTTTGCATATGAAAATTTTTTTTTATTAAAGTGTTACTCGCCCTACGATGAGGGATGGATGCACATGAATATTCTCTATATATATCTTTTTTACGATGTTAGATTTGGAGCTTCAGTCATGATTACTTTGAAAAAGAGCAAGACTGAATTCCAGTAAAGCTGGTTTTGGAGCCACAATTAGATTCAATCACGATTACTTTGAAAAAGGCCAAGACTGAATTCCAGTAAAATTCAGCGGAACAATGACTTTGGGCAAGGAGATCGGCCCCACAAATGAATTTAGAGAAAAGTTATCTGATAAAGTGAGTAGAAAAAGAGGCTGAAGGGGCCAGAGATTTTTCAAGGGGACAGCTGAGCGAAAGGCACTATCATATTCATGAGTTGGTTGGGGCCCAGTGATTGCATGCGGCCTACCGAAAGTGGGAGAGTCTATCTATCTATCCTAGTATCTGCTTTGATGACTTTACTTGGCTCTTCCATGTTGTTTTTGTTAATATTTATATGGGCTTTTACTATGTAGGTGTCAGCTGGCCTACCAAGTCAGAGCTTTCGATTAGACTTTTTGTTTCATGACTCGATGGTGCTTGGAGTTGCCCCTGCCCTGACATTTGTGCCTGTTGTTGTCTTCCCTGTGCGTCTTTTTCCGCTTTTTTTTTTTTTTTTTTCTTTTTTTCAGCCAATGGGGTTGGACCTTTACCAGCAGAGAACCACCAATTGCAGGAGTGGACCCCACCACAGCAGGGGGAGGACACCTGTGTGCAGGCCCACATAACGCGTACCTACTCTCCACAAAGAAAAGAATCTTAAAAAAAAAAAAGAAAATCTAAATATCGATCCTCAAATAGTTGGGTGTAAAATCACAATCAATTGGGCAACACTAGGAGTATCATTGAAATCAAATTTTTTTTTTTTAAGTTAAAAGTTTGTATTTACAAAGAGAAATTAAAAAGAACAAAAGAATGAGAGAGAGCTACGAGATCGCTTATCTACTCTCGACAAAGAATAGAAAAGGAAATTAGCTAACCACCAAAATCCAACCCCGCTGTGAGACCACCCACAAGCCTACCTACTAAAAGAAAAAAAAAAACTCAATCCAAACTCAATCCGATGTGCAACCGTACAAGGAGGCAAAGGGAGAGGGCAAAATACAAGAAAGACCATAAAAACACAGCAACAATGTGAGTGAAATGGGTAGAACTTATTAAAATCCAACTTGTCGTAAATAAACGTACTCTTTTTAAAAAAAATGAATATTCTCTTTTTTTTAACAGATAAATAAACCCCCTCATAATAAATGGGGTATTCCCAAATTTTACCTCAATAATAGTTGATCCAACCACTAATTTAGAACTTCTAGATCTCTTTCTTTCTTGGGTATAATCTCCCCAAAACAATCTCTCTAAATAGATACCCTCTCTCTTTTCCTTGGATGTTTGGACGTGGGATAGTATTGTGGCTCTTTTAATGAGTTGTTTTTCATATCTCTTCAGTTAAGAAAACCCATTTTTAATTTGGACTTTTTTCTGGTGGAAGGAAAACTCCCTAAAAGAGAAGAGGAAACAATAAACAACAAGAAAAGAATCGTCCAAACAGGAACCAATTCAGAAAAGCCACTCAAAATTGATAGCTCTGAGAAAAACAGATTTAGATAAGCAAAGAGCCACCTCGTTAAGCTTCGTAGGAATATAGCTAAAATTAAGACCCACAAAAACTCAAGTAAGTCTCAACAGTATCCAAAACAATAGAGTTATGACCAGTCCAAATTCCCATTAATTGCTTTGATTACTTCACTCTTGTTAGACAAAGCGTGAACTCTGGAGAATTCCTTATCTTTGGCTTCTATCAGTCATGAAAAAGATCACTCTTGCTTTTACATCTCTTGGACATAAGTACAACTTTTTTCCTTTACAGGGCTCGAAACAATAGAGTTATGCCCGGTCCAAATTACCATTAAAAGAGGCTCAAGCGAGAGTGGTTTTAGTCGAGTAAGAAATGGCAAGGAGAACTGATTTTGACATGGCTCATATTTTGATGGACCCTAAAAAAAGTGGTGTAAGATTTGAAGGGAGATCATGACTAGTCCATAAATCCCATCGTTTTAGACATTAGAGCCTTGGGTTTTTTATTTTGCTTTGTAGACTTTGATTATATTCCTAAGATCCTAAATGGGCAGGCACATATGCTTTCTAAAGTTTGCTACTCTGATAGACGGGATACAAGTTGGAAAAGGACTTTTGTTATCTTATCTAGGAACTAATTTGGTGTTGTTCTTTGTTCTTGTCCTCTTTCCTTTGTTTCTTTCTCTTCCCTTTTAATGAATATATGCTTATTTACAAACAACAACAACAACAACAACAACAACAAAAAAAAAAAAAAAAAAAAACACTTTTTATCCTTGGCAAGCTCTTGCACCAAGATGGGATTCATTGTTCAGTTAGCATAGGCACCCACGGTCAACTGTCTAAGTCCAAAGTTGGGCCTCACAGTTGAGCAACCTGTCAATAATGATATTTCAACATGAAGACTCATAGATTGATCCTTGGGCATGTGTATGAAACCAGTTCTAACGCCACTCGGCCATGAGTGTGTTGGCTATAATTTTAGCATTTTTACTCATGAGTACATGATTATAATTAGAAAAAATCAAATTAAATAATTTTCTAGATCATAATATGGAGTTGACATTTATAAAAGATCTCTCGCCAGTTGTTTAGAGCTCGAGTCCTTATAAAACTTTAATAAAATTACAAACATTGATGGAACCTTTGTCATGTAATTAGTATAAAAAAATAAAATTTAAGCACCACTATTTATAGGAGGCCACATAAAGTTTCTTACTTGTGAATTAAATTAGATCAAATTTACTCTAGATCTTGAATTTAGATGTTATTAATTTAAAATTTGATAATAAATGAAACGAGCTGTGTTGATTATGAATTTCAAACTTTGAGAGGATTAGGATTCTAGGCTTAATAATGGGCAAGAAGAAGGAAAATTACAGCATAATGCATATCTCATTGGTGATTTGATGAATTGTCTTTTTTATAAAAGTAAAAAACCAAAATCCCCTTATGTGCTTTAAAAGTTCTACTCTTTATTAAGAGGGGGAAAAGATAGTTGAGAGGCAAACAAGAGGGAAAAAAAGTTGAGGAGGGGCAAAAGGATAGGATCAAAATCTATCTTTGAATATCTTTTCTCCTATTTCATAGAGAAGGAACAAGTTGAGAGGGGTCAATTACCCCCTCTCAACCCTATGTGGCTCCATCCCTACAGATAAGTTGTCTCAGAGGTTGCATACCACTCACCCGTCTAGGGAGGGGGGAAAGCATGTAGTTAAAATAAAATACAACCAGCAAAGTTTGAAATCATGTGTTTTACAGGTTTTCTGAACTTGTCTAATAAAAGAATTTAGATCACCACATTGCAATTCGTGGTTTCTGGTTCATGGGACAAATTGATTTGCAATATGGATATTTGAAACTCTTAACCTAGATCTAAAAATATGGAGCGACATGTTGCAATCACAAAAAATGCCTGCTTTCCTCATAGATGGCCTTCCTAGGTCAAGGGTATTTTGGTCATTGTACCAGGACTTTCTTGCCGGGACATTGTACTAGGTCAAGATGCGAATCATTGCTCTTTTGCCTTAGACGTATATATTCAAATATTTGAGTTTCACATAAAATAGAAAAACAGTAATAACTGGATCCTCATAGATCTACTGATTCTCGTAAAAAACCACTATCCATGCATTGCTAAACACGAAACACATATCCATATGGTTTATACATTGTGACTTGAGCACAGACACAAGCCAAATATTTAAGGTATGAACAAGATAAATAATGAAAACAAACCTCATTATAAGAAATAAAGAAAACGCTGACAACAGATCCACTGTAGATTGATAAATGTACTCCAAATATATCAGACTTTGGTTTCTACGGCCTTCTTGCTCACATCCAATCCATTCCTCTTAATAGTTCCTCTTGTAGGTTCGTCATACTAACAGTCATAGTTGTAGATGAAGTGCAAGCTCTTTTCCTTCAAAAGTAGTATATTGCATGTCCAACAATTGCTCCACCCTTACATCAAGAAATAAAACAAGCTTATTGTAAATGCACCATTAATTGAAACACCAAGAAATTCTCTTCTTTCCGTGGTTTGTGTCTAAAAGAAAAATTGGCACTTCGGGCTCCTGTGGGTGAATTACATAAAACTTTTATCTCCACTCACAAGCTATGATGCACGGATACTTCAAAATGGGCAACGTATTGTGTCGTATCGTATCCGATACTTCACTTTTTATGTGTAAAATCTGTGTCATTGCCGTGTCTACGGCGTGTCCTTGCCATATCCATGCCGTATCTGTACATCATAGCTCACAAGAATAAGATTTTTCAACATATGGTTCTAAAGGGATTTATCGTATGAATGTCTTAGAAGTCGACTCCAGAGCCATTTGGAGGTTTGGACAATATAAGAGAAGTGCCATTGATACATGTGGAAGGCAACATATAAATGCTTCAGCAGTCTGTTTTGATTTTGATATCCATGGGAATATAAACAAAACATTTGCATTGGGATCATTCTAATAAAATACAGACAAAAGTTTTGTCTGAACCATCCTAGTTTATTGAGTCCTATCTTATATTCAGAATAGATGGTTTGAGAATGAGAACGAGAGCTACCTGTCCTTGCAAATAGATGGATGCACAATCTCACAATTAATCACAATTCACAGGCCAAACACAATATCTACCATAGATTCAGGCTTAAGTGGACCTAGCATAAAATCTGTACATGTTTTCCGAACACCTATTTTATTAAGACTATGAATTAGTAATGGCAAACACAGAATCATCAAAAAGTCTAAGGGACGTATAAAGTGGACTACACACCGATCATACACCAAACAAAGACAGCTCTGACTATAAAAATTTTTATAGTCCAAGAACTGGTAAGCTTAACAGATGGTATCAAAGGACATGGTACAAATTTTAATAAGACTAATATATTGTCTGATCTAGGAGTTAGCAAGCCTTCATATGGTAAACAGTTTTTTACATGGATGCTTTTGGAGCCCACCATAGTTAGGCTTCTACAAATAGCACATTTAAATTTCCGTTCTTCTACAAATAACATTGGAAATAGAAACAACAATGCCGAGCCAAGCCTCAGATCTTGAACAAGAAGAAGGCCTTGCTTCCATAAAGGATTTCTGGCAATACTCAACACCTAACATGGATAAATAAATAAATTTCATCAAAGGGCCTGCATTTTGGATAAAGCCCAATATTCTCTAATTGATTGCTGTGTATAAAGTTGAACTTCAAAAAATAGTAGGTAGAGTTCAAAAATAAACATATCTGTCATGGCATTCATTATTCACATAAAATTCTATACAAATTGCAGGTAGAAGTCAATAACATAAACGTAAGGAACAAGAATTCAATTAGGAACCTAACTACAAATCAGATAAAATGCTAGAATCAACATATGCTTAGTTTTTTATTATATGCTTATTTCAAACCCCACAAAAGTTAGAAGACTCCCAAATTTTTTGAGTAAATGCTTCATCACCTCTTTGTATATAAATGGCATCATTTCACCAACTGGCATCTCCCAAACTTCTTTGTAGCGTGACTCCTCTTTTATTTTATTTTAATTTTTTTTCAGCTGGGTGGAATTTCTGTTCAGACACCAAAATTGAGCTTTTCCCACACATTTTAGCGTGACTCCTTTATTTTGTAAATCATGCTTACCATCTCCTTCTAGTCAATTGCATAAAATAAAAGGTGAACAAAAAGAGTTGACAAAAGAATGTTGGTTATGGATCACCCAGACCATCCAAGACCATACTCAATTACAGAACAAAGGAAAATGAAAAATCAATAGTATCAATCCCTCTAGCGTGAAATGACTCCCATCTAAATCCATCTGCTTTGTCCATATAAAAAGATGATCATGATGGTGGTGGTGGCAAGCAAAGATCGCATGGCTCCCAAAGCCTATGTAGAGGGCAAGGGATTTTGGCATCAAGCTTGCCCATGACTACCAATTCCCGCTCTAAAGCAAGAGGTTGACAGCGATGTTGCCGGGAAGATGAGAAGGAAGGGCAGCAGCAAGACAATTTTTTAGGTCACACTCATCCTCTGCACCTCCATCCAATGCTCGATCCATTCTCAGAACCACCGGGGAAGAGACGAAAAAAAAGGGGCGGGGGGAGAGGAAGGGGAAGGGAGCATATCTGATGAGGTGAGAAAGAAGAGGAGTGGACTCATTTTCGATTGAGGAACAATAGGTTTTCCTCCAAAGGAAATTGCCCTCTATAGCACGACCAACACTTCAATGGAAATTAATTTCCTACGGTGGCAGCTGATAAGTGCTTAATTGTTTACAATCTAAGCCCTATTATGTGATTTATCTTATGCTAGTCAGTTGTTTTATTTGATATTACATAGTTTTCTTAATTTTTTATGTAAAGGTAAAAAGGAGCAAAAAGAGAGGAATTAATGAAGAGAATGATGGGCGTGAATCCCAAAGCAGGGCCATGGTGGGTCCCATCCAAGTTGTTTCAGATTTCAAAGATTACTTTATAATTCTTTGGGAACTTAAAATTCAAATTCGAAGAAAGAATTGGAGAACAAGGAAGCATAATCAAGAAAGGAAAGTGAAACAAAGAAGAAAAAGAAGAGAATTCCAAGTGTGTAACACGCCCAAGGGGGCCCACAGCCATTTCAAAAGTGGAATTTCAGAATTTAGCAAGTCCTATCCAAGTAAAAGTGGAGCCCAAGAATGGAGAAGAAAAAGGAGAAAAAATAAGGAAAGTTTAAAGGAAGAATTCAAGCCAAGTTAGAAGTCTAAGAAGGGGGTCCCACAATCAATATCCATGCACCATATGGGCCCACTTTTATTCTCAAGTTTCATATTTAATTCCTTGCAATTCAAATTCAGATTGGTGGGCCACATGTGAAGAAATTTTTAAAAGATACAAGTGGGACCAGATTTAGAAAGTTTTTCTAAACAAGAAAGAAGACTCCTAATTCAATCTAATTAGGAAACAGAATTATAAAAAAAGTTGGAGATCTATTTCTACGAGGGAACTACTTGCTAAAAGGGGCTGTTGCAACAATTATATAAAGAAACAAAGGGGCTGGACGACGAAGATATTCAGCCCTATCATCTCAGCCACGTTCAGAATAATTCCAGCCACTAATTCAGCACCCTATCATCACAAAAACCAGACATCATCATCTCATAAACCCTAGCAGCCATACAGCCATCCTTGGAGCATTTTGGAGAGCTTTTGGAAGAGGGAAAAGGGGAAAAAGCTGCCGGCAAAATTCTTCTTCTTCTTATTTATTCAGAATTCTTCTTATGGCTCTATTTTTTAGTTTATTTTTCATTAAAGACATGAGTAGCTAATTTTTAGGGCTAGGGTGTAGTTGAAACCCTAGCCTAGTTCTATGTAGTCTCTTTTGGCATCTTTGAATTCAGATTTCATTTTTATTAGTTGAGATTCTAAACCATGTTTTTAATTGATGAGTTGTGTATATGCCATGCCAACCATGCGATGTTCAATTAATTTTAAGAGTAGCAAACTTAATTTTGATTGATCTTGATGATTAAGCGTCTAGGGTTTAGAACCATGAATAATCTAAGTATATGTCGTGATCTATGATGCCCATATACGGCATGGATACTGTTAGGATACGAAATAGACATGGCGAGGACACGGATTTCACACATAAAAAGTGAAGTATCAGATATGATACGACACGATACGTTGTCCATTTCGAAGTATCCGTGCATCATAGGCCATGCTTAGACTCATGCATTTATCATTCCCATTGTTTTTATGCATTATGTGTGTTTTGACTAGGACATATGCCATGCTTAGTTTTTATAACATAATGAGTAATGCATGTAGTATGCCACTCATGAATTGGGTTTAGATTACTATTCCCCTAAACCCAATTCATGAGTGGCATACTACATGAATTGTTCATTATGATGCAAAAACTAAGCATGGCATAAATCCTAGTCAAAACACACATAATGCATAAAAACAATGGAAATGATAAATGCATGAGTCTAAGCATAGCATATACTTAGATTATTCATGGTTCTAAACCCTAAATGCTTAACATCAAGATCAATCAAAATTAAGTTAGCTACTCTTAAAATTAATTGAACATCACATGGTTGGCATGGCATATACACAACTCATCAATTAAAAACATGGTTTAGAATCTCAACAAATAAAACTGAAATCTGAATTAAAGTATACCAAAAGAGACTACATAGAACTACGCTAGGGTTTCAACTATACCCTAGCCCTAAAAAGTTTAGCTACTCATGTCTGGAATTAAAAACAAAATAGAAAATATAACTATAAGAAAAACTCTGAATATTGAAGAAGAAGAAGAATCTGCCAGCAGCTTTTTCCCCTTGTCCTCGCTACAAAAGCTCTTCAAGATGCTCCAAAGAACGCTCCAAAGGTGGCTGTACTGGAAATAGGGTTTATGGGATGATGATGGCTGGTTTTTATGCTAGCTTGTGGTTGGATGATGGCTGAATTAGTGGCTGGAATTATTCTGGACGTGGCTGAGATGATATGGCTGAATCCACCCCCCTGTATTCTTTATATAATTGTTGCAACAGCCCCTTTTAGCAATTAGTTCCCTTGTATGATTAAATCTCCACCTTACCTCACAATTATGTTTCCTTATTAGAATAGGAGTCTTCTTTCTTAATGAACAAGACTTTCTAAATCTGAACCTACTTGTATTTTATAAAAAGTTCCTCACATGTGGCCCACAAATCTGAGTTTTATTTGCAAGGGATTAAATCTGAACTTTAGACATAAACATGGGCCCATATGGTGCGTGTACAATGATTGTGGGACCCCCTTCTTAGACTTCTAACTTGGCTTGGACTCTTGCTCTAACTTTCTGTATTTTTCTCCTTTTTCTTCTCCATTCTTGGGCTCCACTTTAACTTGAATAGGACTTTCTAAATTCTGAAATTCCACTTTTGCAATGGCTGTGGGCCCCCCTTGGGCGTGTAACTCTAGATTGGGTTTCTTCTTTCTTTCATTTTTCTTCTTTAATTAGAATTGTAAGTTGTCCAAAGAATTAGAAAGTAGTCTTGAAATCTAAAATAGCATGGATGGGACCCACCATGGCCCTACCTGATGATTCACGCCCATCATTCTCTTCATTAACTCCTCTCTTGTTGCTCCTTTTTACCTTAACATAAAAATTAACAAAACTATGTAAAATCAAATAAAATATAACTATGACTAGCATAAGATAAATCAAATATTATGGCTTAGATTGTAAACAATTAAGCACTTATCAGTATTATGTCCTACACCACTATGTAGTAAATTACACTAAATCAGTGTGAATATGTAACTATAAATTCTTCAATCACCGATTAAGTTGATGACACCAAACCAGTGTAGCCATGTAGTTTTACATCCTCATAACATTTTCAAAATAATGGTAGTCACCACGAAGTGAATAACACTAAATTGGTAAAATCATGGAATTATATATTCCTACACCACTGTGAAACAAATCAAGCTAAATCGGTGTGAATGCCGAGCTATATATTCCTGAATCACCGATTAAGTCGACGGCGACAAGTTGGTATAAACCATGAAATTATGCATTCTTACATCACCAAGAAGCGCACTGCCTAAATCGGTATAACCTTGAAATTTTACATTTCTACACTACTGAAGCGTATAGTCAAAATGGTAAGATTGTGGGGATTCTGCATCCCTGAATTCGCCATGACAAACAAAAAATGACAGTGTGAACCACAAGGCAATATGTGAAAGTAACATACCAGCATATTAGTGGGAAAAAAAAAAAGAGAAAGAAGAGACAAAAGGGGGAGATATGGGGTTGCTTCAAAGAGATTGCAGGTACAGGAGCCAAGAGAAGAAAGCAAAAGAAGATGGAAAGCAAAAGAAGATGACAACTCGATAAGAGAAACAGCTGTAGCAGAAATATCTCCTTTCCCCAAAATCCCACCTTTAGAGGCACTAATTTGTGGTGGTAGCAAGCAAGAAAGGCTATACCACTGCGATGGCATTACCTCTGACAATACAAGTATCAGGCCCAAGTTGGGGAAAAGCATAGTGCTTTCAAAAAAAAGAAAGGAAAGAATAAAGAGATCTATTCAATGAAAGGCAAGCCTCCATCAAAACAACAACCTGCCAAGCCCCATTTAGAGCAAGGTCCCTTTCCTGAAAGTCCCACCTCCACAAAAACAGGCACCTTGAAGAGCTAATGTCTTTACAAAAGCAGAGAATACCCTCGTGAAAGCAGCCACCCTGGAAAACTAACATTCTCCCGAAGGCAGCCACTTTTGAGAACTATTAAAGATGGGGAAAGGCTAATGGGTCACGGTGATAAGATGACTCATGAGCCTCCTGCTCAATGATAGAATTCATAAGCTACAACAGCAACAAACAGTCTTACTCTATCAGGAGCATGACAAGCTCAGTACAAGACAAGAAACCAAAAGAGATGATCAAACCTATTAAGTCGCAGCGGTACCAAAAAAAAAAAAAAAGGCAAAATCCTCTTCAAAGAAGTCTTATAAAGGAGGATCAAGTCCATTTGCACAAAATAAATAGAATCTATCTTAAGGAACCTTGTGAAGGAGGGACCAGGCATTCTCGATACAAGCCCTAACCTCAAACTCCATGTAAGTCAGATACTTGGCCCTTTGCTCCTCACAAAATGGCACATCTGTGGACAGCTGTTGCATATCAGAATCAAGAGAGTGCATCAAGCAGTGGAGATCCTCCACGCTGGTGGATGCCATCTGAAAAGATTGTTGCTGCTCCTCTAGTTTTCTAGCCAAAACACCTGCCTCGCTTTCTAAGGCCTCGCGGCATGTGCGCAAGTACTCCAACTGAGCCAAGTGTTCTTCCTCCATTCTTTCAGTGGCTTCAAGGTCAGCTTTCTTGGAAGGCATTCTACCTTGGCAACCGCAGGGCAATAGGCCCAGTCCTAAAAGGCAACATCTCAGCTTATTGCCATGGAAGCAGCCCTCACGAAGGCAACACTCACAAAGGATGATTGGGCATAAATAGGACAAGACCGGGAGATCACATAAGGGGCCTCTAGAGCCCACTTGCGTATGGAGGCCTAGGAACAGCCCGATGAAAGGAGGCATCCACCACCTTCGCAGAGGAGGCTTCCCACTTGAAACTCGCAAAGGCAGCCCTCATGGAAGCATCTCCCATGGAGAAGGCTCTTATTCACGAAGGAACCGATCAGCATTACTTGTTGGTCACGAAAGACCCCTTCCAACTGGAAATTTTTGTGCAACCAAAGCAGGGACTACATTGAAAAGTCTATGAATAGCACCAATCCCCTAGAGAGGAGGGGCAGAGAGAGAGAGGACTAAAAAGGGGTTGAGCATTTCTGGAGAGGTGAGGATGGAGACTCCATCGGAGCTCCCTTTGCTGCCTCTGTGAGTGTGAGGTGCCCAAACCAAGTCTTAGCAATAGCGAAGAGATGTCAACAAGCATCCATTGGAGAGCAAGGTAGAGTCTCCAACGGAGCACCCTTCGCTTGCCCAAAGGGTGTCTTGGTGAGAGCCAGCGATAGCGCTAGGGAGTTATCATGGAGTTCAACGAGCTCTGTTTGATCCAACTCCCCGGCCTTAGTCTCTAGCTTCCTAGTTCTCTTTGTAAAAGGGGCACCAGTGATTAGCACCTAATTGACCAGGAGCTTGGCGTTAGCCCGGAATCCCCAGTTCTTTTTACAGTATCAATGTATATGTATTGTTTCAACTAATCATACATAAAAAACTAATAATAATAATAATAAATAAATAAAAAAAAATTTCAAGTAGGGAGACCTCTCCTGGTCATGGATGTAGGCATTGCCAAACCATGTAAGTCTCATTGTCCATTTTATAGTTTCATTTCACAGTTTACAGTAGTTGTTAATTCCAGTACTTTACTTTCCAAGGAATTTAACATAGTAACATTTTCATTTATGCATATACAAAATCCTCTCTGTCGAAGAAAAATAAAGGCATAAAAGATGAGCGTTTTCAGAGGAAGATGATGCACCAAAGAACCATTTTTTAAATCGGGGACAAAATGGCTTCTATTTTCAACCAAAAATGGTTGCACAAATGAGTCCTAAGATTTTTTTAGAAAGGTTTCATTCCTCTGAAGTCATCATTGAAGGGGATCTTAGGAATGCAACCAACTGGGCTAAAAAGAACATGGATTATCCTAAGAGATTAACTTTTAGCCCTAGGGAGATTGAGGAGCTAGTATCACCAATGTGGACAGTGTTTTGGCATATTTTTAGAGCCTTTTAAAAAAGAAAAAAAATAAATAAAATAAGTTTAGAGGGGAGCATAGTTTTTAACATTAACACATTTAAAAGATTTTTTTTTTTTTTTTTTGGTTTCTAAACTTTTGATTCCTGTGTTTCTTGAAGCATATATTAAGGATGGTACATTGCTCTTCTTTTCTTAGGCTCTGCCTCGGCTTCATGAAGGCCTAACCTTAACTCCTATTTAGCATTTTAGTTCATTAAATTAACTCTTATTAAGGATTGATCATCAATCGAGTATTGTTTAGCCGTTTCAACACCATATTGATATTGTCTGTAGGCCCTATTATCTGTATTGATGAGTATAAGAATTTGTTTTTGGTACTATGATAATACTATAATGCTTGCACTTCAAAGCTCTAACTCAAAAAGGAAAAAAACAAAGAATAATGATATTTTATACATGTTAAAACTAGCTAGTCAGTCTCCTACCATATCATATCAGTCCTCTCAAAAACTTTTCTAGGTTGTGGAGAATGGTGTTTTAAATTTTCTCCTAACTCAAATATGTAACGCCCACATGGATTTGACTTATGCACATGTGAGATGTGCGGGCCATGCCAGTTAGTTCGGCTTGACATGCACAGGCATAAGCGTGGTCTACGGCCAAAGAAAGAAATGACTTTCATAAATGGACATGAATTTATAAATGAAGATAAAGATTTTAAGGAGGAACTCACAAAACCACACAAACTCAAACAAAGAAGACATTGTTAAAATAATTAAAAAAATTAAATCTAAGACAGTAACATCAAAATCTATCCATTTCCAGGTTGGGGCCCATAGGAGGGATGTTTTTTAAGGGGCAAAAAAATATGGTTTATCTTTTGCTTGTACCGATCGGTTGGGGAAAGAAAATATTACCAGATGGAAGCTAATTGATGTAGGCCAGACTATTGGGCCCCGATTGAAAGTATATTCCAGAAGGCCCAAAGCCCGACAATGACAAAATCTTCCACGGCAATTCTGGTTTTAGATAATTTTCTAAATTTAGTAGATTTCTTAATTGATATGATTTAAACAATGATTTGGTAGTTTCTAATTTCCCTAGTTCATTAGAATTAGAGAGTTTCTTATTTAGTAGGGATTGATTGCTAAATTCCTACTTAGACTTTATTATATAAGGATGTAATCCCTTCTCTTGGGATATATAGAAAGTTAATGAAAATTTGAGTTCTCTCAAACGTGTCAAACGTGTTCTCTCTCTGTCTGCGGTGTGAGACTAGGACATCTTACCCTAAGCCAGCCTGTTGGCTACCTCCGTTGTTCCCTGCGCTGCTCCAATTGGTCAAGATATCCGGCTTCCCTTCGTTCCAGCTCCTCGAGAAGAAATTGAAAATGTCTATGATGACCAGATAGTGTCAACGAAGACTGGCGGGTATCACAAGTTTTTGGTCAAGTAGAAAGGTAAAACATTCTCTGAAGCTACATGGATCACCGCCACTGATTTTCAGCGACTCAGTCCGGATTTGTACGAGAAGTACCAAGCTGATAATTGGCCGGTGTCAAGTTTCTCCTAGCCGGGGAGAGCTGATGCAGGCCAGACTACTGGCCCCCTATTGAAAGTATATTCCAGAAGGCCCAAAGCCCGACAATGACAAAATCTTCCACGGCAGTTCTGGTTTTAGATAATTTTCTAAATTTAGTAGATTTCTTAATTGATATGATTTAAACAATGATTTGGTAGTTTCTAATTTCCCTAGTTCATTAGAATTAGAGAGTTTCTTATTTAGTAGGGATTGATTGCTAAATTCCTGCTTAGACTTTATTATATAAGGATGTAATCCCTTCTCTTGGGATATACAGAAAGTTAATGAAAATTTGAGTTCTCTCAAAAGTGTCAAACGTGTTCTCTCTCTGTCTATCGTGTGAGACCAGGACATCTTACCCTAAGCCTTCTAGCTTGGAGAATAGCCCGTTGGCTACCTCCATTGTTCCCTGCGCTGCTCCACTAATAAAGTGCCATGTTGAGCGAACTTGTTAGCAATTGTTTAACAACTTCAGTTTCTTTACCAAGTCGATCATATTTTGAATGTCACAAACAAAATCTATCATCACCACTCAAACAGAACTTTTATACTTTGCTAGTTAAAAAGCAACACAAGCACAAAATGAGTGCAGCATATTGAGATCATATTATTTTTTTGTTTTTATAACAATGGAGATGAGAATGTTGACATGGATGTGTGGTAAAACTAAAAAAGGCTGAATTAGAAATGAGCGCATTCAGAAGTATTTAGGGTTAGAATCAATACGTGGTAAATTAAGATGGGCTCATTTGAGATGATTTGGATATGTCCAATGCAAGCCAACTACTGTGCCGATGAAGGATAAGTCTTTGTATGCAAGTTGATGGAACAATAACGAAAAGGATAGGCTGAAGAGGACATGGATGAAAGTAGTAAGGTTCGATCTGAAAATGTGCAAACTTACCTAAGGATTTTGCCCATGATAAGACTGAAATGGAGAAACAGAATTCATGTAGCCAACCCCAACATAGTTGGGACAAGGCTTTGATGAAAACTACTCACCAATACTGAATTAGTTAATTTCCTTCTTTATTTTCAGTCACAGAGTTGAGTTGACCTGATAAGATTTCCAACAGAAGTTGTGAATTTTTCACTTCTTCTTCTACCATAATATGTCTGCCGACATGGCACCATTTGAATTTCTAGCACATAGTCTGGATCAAGTCAGAGACTAGCTTGATTTGGAATCAATTTTGTGGTACAGGCCCATCAATCATCATAGGACTATGTTCCAACCAAGCCTACACATACTTAACATCAAATGGAAACACTTCGCTAATTGGCTAAGCCTTGGGGCTCACGAGCAGCTGGATCAAGGTCAGATCAACACTATGCTAATTGGCTAAGCCAGATCCTCAATCTGAGTGAGGAACAGAAGCAGCTGGATCAGGGCCAGCTAAATATCAGGCCAAATCAACACCTAGTTAATTGGCTAAGGCCTATCCTCACTTTGAGTGAGGACTACAAGCAGATGGATCAGGGCTGGCTGAAGATCAGGCCAGATCAACACTTTGCTAACTGGCTAAGCGTGAGACTCACTTTGACACCGACAAGTAGCTGGAACAGGGCTGGCTGAAGATCAGGCCAGATCAACACTTTGCTAACTGGCTAAGCGTGAGACTCACTTTGACACCGACAAGTAGCTGGATCAGGGCTGAATAAATCCAGGCCGGATCACTAATAAATCTGGACGTGAACAAGCTAAGCTCACCCAACTGTCCCCCGTGCAGCCTAAGCCTTAAACCGATACTAGGAGAAAGATCCAGATCATGTCCGATGTATTTGGACTTTGGAGGCACCGAATATTACAAATATTAACACCCTCTGTTATGACAAAGTATTTTATTTATATGTCAGTCACTCATGTCAATTGAAAAAATAAAAAATCCATATACTCCTACTTTGCAAAACAAAAGGATGCCACATTTTCAGGAACAGCAGGACAGTTGACAGTTTGAACATCCCTGGCCCCTCCAATGTCAATCTTAAGGCCGTTACACTCATTCCTCCTCCACTTAGCAATGATCTAAGCTTGACAATAACTAGGCTGTGTGTGCGATACCCATATCAGTTTATCTAATGGCTAGGAATTTGACAACTATGAAGCCCATAAACCAGTATTCATGGTTACCATTTTTCACATAGGTAATGCTTCCAGGTGGCCCCCACAGACTAGACGAATGGTTCGGAAAATCTTATAATAACTCTTGAAAAATTTAAGAAAACGTAAGAAGGGAAAACAAGTGTTGGCGGGAAAGCAAGTGTTTGTCTTCAAAGATTTAACAATGCGACCAATAGAATGTGTTTCTCTAGGCATCATAACCAAAACATGGAAAAGGAAAGAAAGAAAGTTCAGTTAATACATACACCAAACATGGTATAGTCTAATACAACAAAATCTCAATATTTTAACATTTTGAGGATAAAATAATGAATATATAAAATATTACAATATAGGTACCAATTATAACTCATCTGTTTGTCAAGGTTTTCACAAATGGAGATATAAAATATTACAAAGTTTATATCTCAATGAAAAGAGAAAGATCCTCACAAACTCTGTAAAATGGAGGCAAATTGTTTTATAGTCCATAAGGACCACTCCCCACCTATATTATCAATAGATTAGATTCAAGGAGTTGTATTTTACATGCAGAAGCATCTAACACTCAAACCTTTCCAAACTCAATTGCATACCGCCACACGTGCAAATGCGGCACATGTGTACCATATCCATTCGATCTACTCATCAGGTTGGACTCACATGAATAGTAAATGGTTGTGCGTGTGTGTGTGTTGAACTCATAGGATTGGGGAATCCATAAAGAGTTGTAGATAGACCACCTCTAGGATTGACAAATGGTGAAAATAACAAGTTCACTGTTTTTAATTGTTCAATCCACCATTTTCTTCTTCCCTTGTCAATCATAATTGCGTGGCGAGACGTTAAGATATGCATATGGGACTGGTTTGCTTGAACAAGTTGGTGTTAAGATTGAAAATTGAGCACATGTGAGTTGGCTGTGGGTGAAGCGTGAATGGAAAAGCAAAACTTGAAAATAGAGGGTTGTTAGCCCTAAGAATTTGTGAATACCTTCTTAAGGGAAATATATATATATATATATATATACCAGATTTCTTGCGTTACAGGTTGTTCACACCATTCCAAGGAATTCTGACAATGAAGGGAACAGGGAAAAGAAACAAAGCATATGTTGTTCGAAAGTGAATAGGAACACAATCAAGAATAAAGGTACATATTCAAAATATAATAGCACCTGAGAGCATTTTCCATAGTGCCCAGCACACGGGTTTTTCAGCTGAGAAGATGATGAATCCATTGCTCCACAATAGAAGGAGAGCCATACCAGGGCCTTAGTGTATCATCTGAACCAACTGGAGAATGATAGACTCCATCAAGGGTAATGTTCAGTGCCCCCTCCAAATGAGCTGACATTTCAGGAACAACCCCATCACCCCACACATCTGCCTGCCCACAGACCTGAAAGAGATGAACTGATAAGAATACTAAACAAATTCTAGAACAGAGTAGGCTATTTATGAATTGAAGCTGTGCTAAAAATGCAAAGGCTGACATCATTGACATTGATGCTAGTTAAAGAAGAGGCATTTGGTAATGAACCAATAAGGTCATGATTCAATCTATGAACCTGTTTGTATCCCTGACCGACGAAGCGGGCGCGTAAGGTTGTAGAGCGTGCTGGGGACTCGCTGTTTATGACCGCTGTCTGAGATAAATTCTGATCATTATGATTTGGAATCAGAGTTTCAAAGGCTATGTTGGGGTTATCAAAGAATCGAGCTCCTTGAATATACCTGTAGAAATGGAAAGGTAAGCAAGAATTAACTTTTACATGGTAGAGGTATGCATCACGCATGAAAACAATCACCAAACAAATGGATCACATAACAATTTCAACACTTCGCTTGACTGGTTGATACTCATTTGTTGTTATAATTCATCAAACTTGAGAATGGTTTTCTTCTTCATGTGCACACCATAGGACTTGGCTTCCAACCACCATAAATTGAGAGACTTTTGAATGACAAAACATCAAAGATCGTTAGAAGGCCCTTCTAAAGATGATAGGGCCCCAATCACCATAAATTGAGTGACTGTTAAAGTACAGAACATCAAAAATTGTTAGAAGGCCCTCCTAAAGATGATGCAAAGGCATGAGAAGCACTTCTTCTACTGAGTACTACTTAGAGAAGGCCCTTTTGAAGATGATGAAAAGGCATAAGAAGCACTTCTTCTTATGAGTACTGCCATTATTATTATTATTTGATTTTCGTGGCCATATTACCATGTCTAACTGGAGTCCGGAATACCTTCTCATCTTTTTTCTGCCTATGGACAATTCCTTCGATTACTCCTTAAGTTGACAGTGGTTGTTACTAAAGATGATACTTCCACAATCAAGAGACTGAAGTCCTTGCAGCATTTTCTTGAAGTAGGGGTTGCCCAACTCCTCGTGGTTGTCTTCCCATGCACGCCCCTTATCCTTGCATTGGCTTGTTTGTCAAATAACAAAGTTGCCAATGCTCATCTGGAGCCACGTCTTCATTTACAAATTGCAGTGGAGTTCATCTTGTTTAAAGCCTTTGGATTCTCATCTCAAGTTGGCGGGAGGCTTTAGAAGTTTAAGTCTTTTGGATTCTAAAAACTCCCACCAACTAGAGAGATGGCAGGAGGCTTTAGAATCCAAAGGCTTTTAAATTAAGTCATACAAAGACAGAATATATGGAGTGCAACTTCAGTGGGCATATACAAAGAGCTGAAACTAATGTGAAAATTGAAACCTAGGAGATGCCACATAGAGATTCTTTGAAGATCTCAAGATGATGGAAATCAAACCAGATCTTAGTGTGAAAGATCTACTGTGAAAACAGAAACTACTGTGAAAGATCTACACTTAGGTAAGGGATGTACAAAAACCAGCCTGATTGGCCATCATATGCGGCACACTATTAAGTCTCAAGATGATGGAAATCAAACCAGATCTTAGAGTTCATGTGCCTGGCTTTGTCATAATCAATTCCAGCAGGAGAAAAGAGTGATAGTTGTGAATTGAATTACCTTCCTGCAATACATACATATTTAAACTGAGGTGTATAAACAGCTCTTGAACAGTTTTTTTCAACATAATCCAAGAGACCTCTTGTTTGATCAATAACACCCGACAGGCCCTTAGGAGGTGGCCTGAAAAAAGAAAACATGTTAAAACAATTCATAATTGAACAACACTCAGGTTACATGAGGATAGAAAGAATCATTTTGTAGGGATTATGTTGCAGATTCAGCTTAGAGTCATTTGTCAAATGTCATGTATTCAAATATTAAAATTAATTTCGAATTTAAAGTTTAGTTGTAAAACCAGAACACGGGAAATTGAAGTTTAGATGTATTCATTTCCTATCTTCCCTTAATTTTATTTCCATAAAAGGAAGGGTCATTTGATGCTCATTTTTTTATATTCACCTTCTTCGATCTTCATTTTTAACCACTTAGGGCATGAATTCCTATGTATTCTATGAATAGAAAGAGGCCCTAAATATTACTGCCTGACAAGGAAACACACTTCTGCAATATATATACACTATTGCACTACTGATATTCTAATGTCCTATAACAAACGCTTTGTTATATAACCAGTTTTAAGTCTGGAAAACAAGCGTAAAGGGGCAGTAAATGTCCAAAATAGAGTGGTGAACATCTATAGGATGGGAAACATTGGATTAGGAATTCTAAAGCCTATGGATCCAAGAAGTTTAAATATAGTGATCTGTGCCAGACTGTTAATGAAAATTCTAGTTCACAGTCCTAAATTTTGTGGCATGACATTAAACTCATACATGTGAGGAGATCCAAGAGTCAATAACAAAGAAATACGAGAGAGCCCAAATTCTTCCATGTAGACTCGTGCTAGCCATCCTCCAGCAGAATGTCCAATTAATGATAAACCCCCGCCTACAATGCAATAATTTTGTTGTGAGTTAGAAACCCATGTACGCTAAGCACAGTCTGAATGGTGGATGGATGCAAACAAGAAAGTCAGGTGAATAAATATGGAGCAGAACCAAATCTCAAGGAGAAAAGAAAGAATGAATTACATACTGTTCAGTTATTCAAATAAAAGATATGAATGGCATACAGTTCAGTTATTCAAATTTCAAATAAAGGTAACCTCCACCACGTAATTCTTTTCATAACACATTTTCTTTCCATTCTTTCTTTCTTCTTTTTCAATGGACAGCATTATAAACAACATTCTTGAAAAAAGAAAAAAGAAAGTAAAAAGCTTGATGGAGGGAAAGAAAGCTTTCGCCAATTTCGGGTCAAAGTGGGTGACAGTTTCTCATCTTATCATTTATTTGCCTAAGAATAGGAAATGGATTGGTGACTTGATGCATATACAAGTACATTGGTTTCTTCTAAGTGCTGCTTCACAAGAGAAAGAAATCAGAAGAGAAGATTTATAATTCATCATGCTTATTAATACAGATAACAGTGTATAATGGACAAAGGAGTAAGATTCAGTGAGCCTGAAATTGAAAGAGCTGAAGCTAGGCATGTCTAAACTCTAAAGCTTAATATTTCAAATGAATTGAAATAATCAACCTTGGAATGAGCATGTTTATTATGACCAAAAAATTAAATGCAGATGAATTGGAGTGTTGGAGAAAAGCAAAGATTAAGGGGTGTTCATGGCCTTCTTTCATAACATAGGAGATGGATTAGATACTCACCATTATTCAATTGTTCTATTTTCCATGTAATTTTTTAAATAAACAGGTAGAAATTTTACAATTTACACACTTCGTTTATCAGAGAGAATTCAATAAAACTCAGCTGTTTCATGGTGAGAAGAGTTCCAAGAAAATCAAACAGTGGCAAGATTTCAGTGCCTAATACTGATTTTCCAGTGAGTTAGAAATTGAACATGATTCAAGACGAAAGCAAACCTTCTGAGAGTTGTTTTGCCTCTGAAACGGCCCGGTCGACCCTTTCCAGATACCTGGTAGCAACAGAGTTAGATGTGAATATCAGAAACAATGCAGTGAAAACTGCTGTTGTGCAAAGTTGGGATCGAACAAGTGGAGAAAGAGACAAAAGAATACCAATCAAGGACGGGCCTAGGACGGAGGGTTCCTCTCCAGTAATTGGCATCGAGCAAGCCAGCAGCGTTCCTGAGCCAGTCAGGCCGAGAAACTTTGGCAACCACGCAAGGAATGCCATAATCTTCAGTCAAGGAAGAGGCCAGTCTCTGATAGTCACCCGAGTTGTTTCCCAAGCCCTGCCAAATCAATCAATCCCAGTACTCATTAGTAGCAGAGAAAGCAAAAAAAACATGCGCATTTGATCACCAAAGTCACCATCATTGGCTCTAATACCATAATAATAAATTTCTTAACTAATATAGTAACCAATTCTACAAAATCTAAAGACAGCAGAAATAACTTTTCCAACAAACCCAAACTCTCTTCCTCTTCTTTCTTTTCCTCCTTATACTCACTCATTCAGACAAAGACAAGACAGCAAGGAGGATCATGGAAAAGAAATAGAACCCAACTGGTAGAATAACGGCAGGGCGGCATTTGACAGTTGTTGGTGGTGGTTTTGGTCGCGTGGAGTTGGTGGTGGTGGTGGCATTGGAGGCAGAGAAAAAGAGGCCGCTGGAAGGGATGGGTTGCAAGATGGGGGACCACACCCACATACCTCTTCCTTCCATGTTAGTTCTTTTCCCTCCCTCTCTCACTCAGCTGCTCATCCTCTAAACTATCTTCTCTTTTTATTTTTCCCTTGCTCTCGTAGGTCGTGGTCTTCCTCTGCACCTCTCATTGCATGATAAGGGGATGGGTTTGATGATAGATTCATGTGGTAAGGCGGCGCAGATCCAAAAGGCAAATCCGCAAGAGAATTGAATTGATGGGTCATCATTGATGGATGGTCTTATGCCTAAATATGATCACAGTTCAAAAGTACAATCTCCAAGGGCAGGGTAGCTCAGTTTGCCTGCGACCATGATTTGCTTTGAGAGATTGAAAGTAAGAGACTTTTCTACTGCACTAGATGGGGTTGTCCGTTCCGGGTCCTAAAACCTGAACTGTTCAGAAAAATATAGATCCAGATTTCTACCCATAACCTTTTTCTTGGCGCGCCGAACAAGAACTAGAAGAATATATGGGACAAGTCCGGATTCAAATTCAGCTCTAGATGGAGAATGATAATAAAAAATTATGATTTTTAAGAGAGTTCTTCGAAAATTTAGATAATATGTCGGGTCTTGGTCCACGGGTTTGAACCAAGGTGGAACCAGACCAGACCCATTTACTTATCAATGCCTAAACAAGGACACAGACTCGGTTTTTAACAGGCCGGAACCTCCGAGTAATCGGAGAATCGATGACCCATTTATATCCCTAACGTTAGAGCCACAAGGGATTTACTTGGCTCCCCTTGGACTCAAAGGGATTAGTCCAACCCAAAGGATTAGAAAACCCTCTATTATATATATATATATATATATATATATATGGAGATGCTCCTATGAGAGATATCTCTCACCTTATATGATAGATAAGGGTGGGGGCCCTCACATTTAAGTTGTTGGTATTGGATATGGATATGAGGGCCCCTGTCCTATCTCTCATAGTGAGGTAATAAATGCTCTAATGGGAGTATTTCTTTTATATATATATATATATATAAATGTATATATCCAAGGTGGGCATGATAAATTAGGAGGTGCTAATTTGATGGAATAGCCCGAGCCCGAAACAAGCATGGCCCACATTGGGCTGGCTTGGCTTATGTTTTCAGGACCGTGGGCAGAAAGAGGGCCTGAATTTCTATGCCAATTGTTAAATGACTGGGCCTTGGAATTTGTATACTGAGAGAATCAGCCTGACCCAAGGCAACATATTTAGCACATAGGAACATATATATTTTGGAAATGCGCTGGGTTGGGTTCTAAGTTCCTGGCCTATGGGTGAGATCAAAGCTTGTATATTAGGCTCAGATAAGAAAATGAGCTGGTCTTAGACAAGCTTTAGCTGGCCTTACCTGGTCATGATCGCCCCTGGATAAATTGCCACTGGTATGCTTTGTCATGAATTGGGGCCCACTTGGAATTGTAATCCGATATCTCATAGGGGAGTCCGGATCCTCTATTTCGAGGAAACAGTAAGATACTTTTTCACCCAATCCAAATTTGCCAAACTGGGCAAAATCTCTTCCTTGATTTTTTTTCATTCCAAAGAAGCAATTGAGATGGTGCATTAGTTGACAAGAGGTTTTACACCATTGGCAGATTTGGATTGGGTGAAACAGTGTCTCCCTGTTTCGTATAAGGTGATTTTTTTTTTCTTACAAATGGAATTGATTAAGCATAAACAACAGAAAAGAAAGAGATTATGTTCTTACAAGGATCATAGCCTACAGCAAAACAAATAGTATTACCCTCAAAAGGCACACATCTATTATCTCTAATCATCCTACACAGTCTTTCAAAGCAGTTCCTCTGATATTAATAATGTGTTGCTCGTTTGTTTTTTGCGACCTACAAAGTCCATGTGAGCAAACTTCCTGCAAGTAAGATTCTCAAATCTGAATAGGAAAGGAAATAAAAAATAAGATCTCCCCCAATGGTGCTAATTTGGCCAATTAGTTTGCCACTAAGTTTATTGTTCTTTAACACAAGATAGCTTTTTGTAAGGTCTCCGACCTTAATAGGGTGCTTAGTTTTCTAATATTGGTGATTAGCCTAATTAATTGTGATTCTAGCTAATTAGGCGGGTTTAGTGGCTAAGTGAGTTTCTTTTATCATTAGATAGTGGTTTGCGAAGTTTAGTTTGATTCCGAGTGCGATTAGTCTTAATAGGGAAGGTTGTGATTAGTAGGAAAAATTAAGTATTTTTCCGAAAATCCCGTTTTAGCCAAATTTGGGCTCGTTGAAAAGATCTCGCCGCGTTCGTCATTTTCCGTTCTTAACTTGTCACAATTCGATGCCCCAAAGTCCCTCAAATCATCACTTTTCCCTCATTTCACTATAGAATGGCATTTTGGACTTCTCCCCCTCCATCCCTCATTTTAAACTTAGCCCAGCCATACCCTTCATTCCTATTCACCTTCATTTCAGAACTACAGCGGCTGGAACTCTTTCTTCTTCACTCCATCACACTCTCTTCTTGCATGTGCTACCTTAGGGAGAGATTTCAAGAATCCAAGCTCTTCAATCTCTTCCTCTCTTCTTCCTCTACATCCTGATCAAGAAATTGTAAGTTTTTCCCAACTCTTTTCTCTCAAATTTCTCTTTTCATGGCTGTAAATGTCTTGTATGTTGATGGATTTCTCTTTCTTTCCTTCCTTCGTGTTCTTTGGGTGTAGGAGAAGGCTTTAGAAGAGTTGATTTGGTTAGGGTGTGAGTGGAGAGCTCCTCCTTCATCTATCTTCTCATTTCTCTCTCTCTAATTTCACTCTATTTGGTGAAGGCAAGTAGATTAGCTTTATCTATTGCTCATGCATGTATATTTATCTTCACTCTTGACAATGTAATTGTTTAGTAACCCATAATGCCAAGCTTGTCTATGTTTATTTGGATTTCACATGCTAGATTAGGTATTTAATGGGATTGGACTCTAATTAAATGGTTGAGTTTGTTGATGGGAGGAACGGAATGGATGTGGAGAGAGCAAGAGGCTCTTTTTCTTGCAGGGATGGTCTTAGAGGAGAGGGGATTTGATTCCCCAAGGTTTGGACTAAAAAATGAGTCATTTTCTGCAATTTTGGGACTTGGCTCGAGCCAACCTTCAATTCACTCGAGCCAAGGAGCTTCTGGGAAGTTGGGCTCGAGTAGACCTCCATTCATTCAAGCCAAAGGGGTTTTGTGACCAGTTCGCTCGAGCGAACTTTTGTTGGCTCGAGCGAACTGCTTCATACTCAGGATGACCATCTTCCGAAGGCCATAACTTTTGACCTGTTCGTCAGAATTTGGGGTTCTACATATCGTCGGAAAGCTCTCGAGACATAGAATCCAATGGTATACTTATCTTAATGATAAGAGATTGGGAAAGGAAGTGGGTATTAGATCAATGCACCAAGCCCTTATCTCTTTTGGAAAGGAATTCTTAACCTAGTTGGGCCCCTAGGTTGACACCCTATGACCCTACCCTTACCTGACCAACTTGGGGAAAATGAAGCGGAGCACGATTGGCTTGGTGTGCTTCGTTGGTTGTCCGGGACTTCCGTGTATGGTTGTAATTTGGCCGAATGCATACGGAACTTAGTCAATTGGTGCCCAATAGCTTCTATACACCAAGGGCTCACCACACTATGGCATCGTTGACTCCTTCTCCGTAAGCACTCCGTTGGGAATATGTGCGGTACATGATGGACAACCCTTGACTTAGGATTGCCTTGTTCTTCACTCTTGACTCGTGAATCTTGTATTCGTAGCTTGACATACTGTCCAGCCCCCGGACCAAGGCCCTGATAATCAAGTCCTTAATCCGGGGCTGCGGCGCGGTGAGCCAGAAAATTTCGCCTGCACGCGCTAATTGTTTTTCCACAGGATTCTGTGGTGAGGATTCCTGACGATCCATCACAACCTAGCGAATAATTTCACAATAAAAACAATGTGTGGAAGCATGTATTAAAACAAAATCCAATGAATCATAATAATAGATAAGCAAGCTTTTCATTAAAAGGAGAAATACATTCATAGCATAACCCAGAGTTAGTTTAAGTTGTGAGGATCAAAGAAAAGTGTATTAAAGTTATACATCCCAACAAGAGCCAACAAAGGCTTAAACGAAGTTCCCAAAATGAGAGTCACTCCCAAAAGATGTTATTGAAGCTCAAATCCCAACACGATGTCTAAATGACATCGTTAGGTTGCTACTCGCGCTCCAACGGCGGCTCTACTGCCTCATTCGCATGCTTTGCCTCAATGGCTGCGGGTTTGATATCTGACACCAAACAAGAAAGCATCAGACACGACGGTCTGGCAGGTGGATAAAACAGATAAGACATACAATGTTTATCAATGTCATATTTAAAACCATAAAGTGTATTTAAAACAAAACATATATGCAGATGAGTCAAATTAAACAATTTCTATACAAAAGGAGAAATTTATGTTAAAACATTTCAAACTGACTAGTAAACAATAAAAATATTGGAAACCCACATTTAGCTATATTCTCTTATTAACAAAGTAACAAGAGCACACAAACAGAAACCGCTGCCATACAAAATGGTCGGAACAGAACCGTTACCATACAAAATGGCCGGAGCAAAATCGTTGCCATACGACCGGAACAAACAAATAACCGTTGCCATGGCCGGAGCAAGCAAACAGAGGGTCCAAACTGCAGTCGGCAAAGTATTTGAAGATCCTAAGCCAAGTGATCAATCCGATAAAGTAACCCAAGCTTAGTGGTGCCAATTCAAATCCAAAACGATACAATCAAACCATCGAAATACATTTTAATTGATAAAAAGAACTACTCTTATCAAAACTACGAACGAACAATACGGACAAATCAAACGATTAGTCTTATCGATTATTTTCAAATGTGGTGAACCACTCAAATCCATTTCAAAACGATTTATAAGAAATTATATAAATATGCTAACTCGGAATGATGTGGTATGAGGTGGTTGATTGGCATACCTAGGGTTGTCTCATTATACACTTAGTGTCCCTACATCGATTTTAGAACAAGGAGTTTGGTGCCACTGAAGATCTTTGATGTTTGAGACATAAAGTGTATATCGAGGCTTGGATAATTCCCCGGTAATTTTTAAATATCGAACAAACTTCCTAATCACCAAAATTTCCTTAATACCGGTGTTTGGAATTTAAATTCCCGTCATCTCACGTCAAGAAGTCCTTAGAGGGGAAAGTCTGCACCTCAAACTATTGAAACAGAGTGCAGGAAAAAGTCTCAAGTCAGAGCTCAGGTACGTTCGAGTGGAGGTGGGTTAGCTCGAGCGGAGCCTCACAGAAGCGGGCTCGCTCAAGTGAACCACGAGTTCGACTGAGCGAGCTAGGTTCTGTCTTGTTCCTCACAGCAGCATTCAGGTCTACTCGAGCGAGGCCATGTCCGCTCGAGCGGACTGCCCACTGCCTGGGCGGTCCAGTGCAGAATTTTTGCTTCTTCTTTAAACATTTCCTCCTTTCTTTTATATGTCCACCATTCCTTCTACACTTTCTGAACTCCCATTGGCAACCAACCACACACATTCAACCACAACCGTGAAAATCTCATTCTAAAGTCCATCACAAAGCAAAATTTCAAAACTGAGTGTAATACAAAAATGCAAGGAATTTAAAAAGTCATTCTTCAACATTGCAAAACAACATACAATTATAATTTCATATGCTATAAGAGTCATAAATCCCTATACGAAATTATAAGAGAACTGATCCAAAATCCTTGATAAACACAGCCCTTCAAAACAAGAAAACAATCTTCTAACATAACAAACTTATAAAAAAAAAGAAAACCATTTCATTGCATGCATTACCAATCCAATTTATTCACTTGCCTTAAGGCTAAAAAGGATTCTAAAACACTCCAACACTCTTCCACACAGCCCAACTTCAATCCTACACCAAAAATCCCATGAAAATCACCTCAAAATCCACAAAATTTTGAAAACAATGGAGTTCCATAAGGGAGTCCATGCATGTATGAAAAGAAACTCTAATTAGTTCAACAAAACCAAGATTTGGGAAAAAGACAGCCATTGCTAACCTTGAGAAGCTCTAAACAAGAAGAAGAGCTTGAAGAAGAAGGAAAACCAAGCTGGAATCTCAACAAAAGAGTATCAATGGAAAGCTATAGATGAGGAGAAGAGAATGGTATGGTTTGTTCTCCAATATGGGCTAGTTTGCTATGACATGCAGAAGAAGAAAGTTGAGGAGAAGAGAGGAGTTTTTCTTGGTTCAGTTGTAGGAACGAAATGGAGAAGAAGGAGGAGTGAATCAACGTGGCTTGGGTTTTATAAGAGGTTAGTTGTGGGACCCATTGGCCCCAATACTTCAAGGGCTTAAACTCCTATCTATGGGTCCCAGATGAAGTCAACGAAGAAGAGAAAAATGATTTTCGATAAATCTAGTTTTAAAAAAGTATATTTTCCTCATGATTTTCAAATTTTGAAATTTATGCACAGATTGGGTGTGAAAAGACGATTTGCCTTTTTTCTCGAAAAATGTGATTTCTGGGGTTCGGATTCAAACGGAACAAACATGAAAGTTGTTGGAATCAAAATAACAATTCCAAAAAGATTAAAATTAATATTTTTCGAAATCAAAGTCAAATCCCCACACAAAACGCGTCACACGGGGTACCCTAGACCCGGTCAAACCAGACTCAACACGCTCAAAATTCTCCAAAGCTATTCAAAATTCTAGTCTAGCTAAAAATCCAAGCTAATCATCCTCTAATCCCACTTAGAAACTAATCACGGTTAAAATAATAATTAAATATACATAAACCTGGGTCGGGGCCTGACATGTACCTTGTACACTCCATTCTTGAATACTTATATAATTTGTAACTTACTTGTAGAATTAGGATTTGACCAGACTTAAAGTGTATCCTTCAGTATATTTATCTTGTATTAATGAACACATGTGGATAGACTTGGAAAAGGACTACTCATGGAACTTGGGGGGGGCTTGACTTGTATCTTGGCTTGGTTTGGAGTAGCCTTCAACTTGTTATCTTATACTTGGAAACCTATCCAAGTGTATTTGTCTCGTAACTTGTGTCGTATACAAACCATCATCATTATCTGGCATTCATAACCAGCTACAGACTGATGATTATAGAGTGGGCTGGATACAGGAGACTAGGGTGGACAGTCGACTTTGGACGGCGTCCATGGCGTGAATAACTGGGAGCGGGCTTGAACCGTGCTGCTATTCTTAGGACCGGGAGCTAGGATCCCCCTAGAGCCGGACTTTGGGTATTTGTAGTCGGCTCGGATGTCACTTATACCCCTGTGAGATCGCTAGGACATTGATGGAGTCTCCTCTTGCTTGGCATTGCATTTCATGGATGATTATTCTTTTTTATCTTGTTAGGATTTACATTGTTACTTGACTCTCGTGTTACTCATGTTTTACGCCTAGCTTGTACCTTGTTATCTTATAATCATGTACCTGTCTTTCTTCTCATTTGAAACATGTTATGAATCATGTATATTGCTTATCTTCTTGCCAACATATTGTTGATGCTTCATTCCATGGTGTGCAGAGGACACCTACTACTATTATGCTAACGCGGACGCTGAGGCAATCCAAGAGGATCCTCAACCGGGGGAGGAGGACGAGGTACAAGAGTGAGGTGCCAATGACGTAGTTTAGCATCATCACTCCAAGCGCTAGTGCGCGTTACACAGGGATATCTATTATCGTGCCACCTCAATTCATCGTTTGGTTTAGATCTTTTGGACTTGTTTATCTTAGCACTGTATATCTTTTGTACCAGGACCTATGTTTTTTGGGATGGTCCTGATGCTTATAAACTTTATATGTTTTATCTTTTGAAACTTGAATACATATAATGGTATGAAATCCATACTTACTTTGATATTCCTACAGGTTTAATGTTGTGTTTACCGGACAAGTCCTGTTGATTATTTGTTCATGAGGCTCAACTACACAATCCTCACAGCGGACTTCGGTCCTTGGGCATTAAGGGCAAAATTTTTTAATTAGCCATAAATTTCACACCCCATATCCGGTTTAATCACTAATAGGGTTTGGGGCTGTGACAGCTTTCCACGAGCATATTCTTTCCAAGTTATATTATTCAAAATTCTCCAACCATCGATCAAGTGCCATGAGACTATACCACTAGTATCAAGCGTGTTCTAGATTAAATATGAATCTCCTTCAATCAAAATATTACTAAGATTTAAATCAACACAAATCTGACTCCTCAAATGATCTCCTTGATTTCTGCCTACGATACATTTTGACCCTTTACTGCAGCATAAAAAGCAAACTACATGTTTCCAGAGTAGTTTTCCTAGCAACTCTCCCAATCCTTGCCAATTGATTTTCATGGTGGTTTTGTTCTTTGCTACCCCCACCACTCTCAATAAAAAAATTAAAAAAAAAGAACTGTGGCGAGTACGTAAAATATCTTCTTCTTCTTTTTTTTTATAACGGAGGGTGTTCCAGCCCTTTGGACCGGACTAATCCCTTCCAGCCCGGGGGAGCCGGGGAGCCGTGTAAATCCCCTACAAGGCCCAAGTGTGGTTGCACAGTTTCGAACCCTCAACCTTCGGCAGCAAACCGCGGTTGTAGGCCAATTGAGCTAATATATTAAGGAAAATTGCAAAGCACTAAAGATGGGGAAATTTCCAAAAAATTATAGAAGTTTTGGCTTATTTTCAAATTAAAAAAAAAAAAACCTACATGAAGATTTAAATATTTCAAAAAAGTGTAAAAGTTTTCCACAATTCTTTCAATCAAGTCCTCTCCATAAAAAATTATAAAATGAAAAAAATACCCTTTCCTTATAATGGTTTTTTATCTTTTATTAATATTCTTCCGCCCCAAAAGCAATCATTTTGATTTGATGAAGGGGGACCACTAGTTCATTTGCGTTGGACCTCATCATTTTTCTTAAATGACTTATTAAAGGAAAGATTTGAAAATGATAGAAGGGTACTTTTGTCATGTTTTAAACTTTTGTCCCAGTGAGTACTTGATTGAAAGAAATACGAAGAATTTTTATCCTCTTTTAAAATATCCAAATTTTCATGTACTTTTTCTAAAATGAGGCAAAAGGCTTAAACGTTTTTGAGACTTTCCATAAAGATATAATAGGAGTTAGGCTACCTTAGTTGTAAAGACCTAATATCCTCTGGGGCCTGTTTTTCTGCATTAAAATACATAGGGATTTTTTTAAGGGGTTAGAAATGAAGTCCAAAGGGTAGGCATTCATTTCCTATGTTTTTTCCATTCTACTTTTATAAAAATAAAAAATAAGGTTATTGGATGCTCGTTCTTGGAAACTCACCTTTGATACTTACTTTTAACTGATTCAAAAAAAGTCCTATGAATTGAATTCTTATGTATTTTATTACAAACAAATATGCCCCTAGCATTCAAACCGTAAGAAATCATGTGGCCCTCATGCCACGGGTCCCACGTCAGATCAAGCAGGGCTAATGCCAACAGAGAATACAATCCCACTTAATGTAAGACTTGATCTGGTCCACTAATAAGACTCCCAATATGATTAGTAGATGTGTGTTTCTTAGCGAAGAAGTCTCTAGAAGGTGTGACTCTTTGGGATTTGTCTATATAAGATAAGGGAACCCTATGGTTGATTATTATTCCATCTCGGTTGAGTCAATTCCATCACCAATGAACATCAGATTCTTCATGAACCTCGTAATCTCAACATTCTCACATGGATAACAAATCTCTTAGTGCTTGATCCTCAGCTTAACAGAGGCGGCCATCACCTCAGAGATGGTCTTATAATTCCCCGAACCATCTTTCGCCACCACAATATCAGCGGCCACAGTCGAAGACTGAAGAAGCTTACGATCGGTTGCCATTACCCATGTAGGGAATGATTTGTTGGAGAGCAACCGTCGGCCACCGCCAGACATAGTCGACAGAGTAGCAACCACCTCCACAGAGGCTGCCTTATTGATAGTGAGCGAGTTG
Source organism: Persea americana (assembly GCA_029852735.1). Taxonomy (NCBI): domain Eukaryota; kingdom Viridiplantae; phylum Streptophyta; class Magnoliopsida; order Laurales; family Lauraceae; genus Persea; species Persea americana. Next base: position 42,336,898 of record CM056813.1, read on the forward strand.
CCATGCAACTCAGAAAAGTTGCCCCACATAGAAGGCAAGGATGTGAGATGGGAGGAAGAATTGAGCTCCGTGAACCCATTTTGGCATGTAAGTTAGCCACTGTTGCACTTAACCACGTCTAAGCGTCTTCAAAGCTTTCTGGATTGGTCGAGCTAACCGAGCGATTGAGTTTGCTGATGGTGTCGTCGAAGAGCTCAACACAATCAGCCCAAGCCGCCTAGGCTCGCTCATCGAATGAGCCAGGGTCCATGGTCGACATGATCCTATGGGCCAGTTCGGCTTGGTCCATGGTGGTCTGGATGGCTAAATGGAAAAGCCCAAATTGGATGTCCCCAAGAGAGGGTAGAGTGCTCGTGGAGGTGATCTAGAATTGCAAATTTCAGGGTGTGGGTTTTGGTTGCATGATGGTGTTATATCACCATGCACCACCGTCGCAAGTAGGAGGTGGCATGTGAATGTGGAGGAGAAAAAGGAAACGAATTTGGCCATATTAGTGACCCAAATATTTGGTGTTTTATCAATGATGATTGAAATGGAGTTATATATTGTTAGGAAAATTGTGTGGCCCGACTACCATGGGACCCACGCAAGAGCGAGCTCGGCAGTGTGCCGCAGATGAACTACCAACAAATCTTGATCTAGTTGAATCAGATAAGAATCAAACTCTTGCCTGGGCTCGAGCCAGAGCTTCCCAATCGCTAGAACGCACATAGATCTCCGATCGCGTGTTGGAGCCTCAGCATCCAAAACCATCAAAGCCTGGCATAGCGCATTATGACGGTTTGGATCGCAAAGTTACAATTTAGATCGAAGTGGATCTAAGCCTCTCGTTGAACCCTGACCTCCGTTTCTCTGCAACCCAACGTTCACGAAGAAGACCACTTCATCTTCTATTATGCACGCAAACGAATATAGAGTTTCTTTGCACACTTGCCTTTTATAGTCAACAAAAGCCTCTTTCTTCCTAGGGATTCGTGCTTGCCTCAAAGGTGAAGGAATCAAGAAAGGCCACAATCTCCTTTTCTAGTGCAAGACAGCAACACGTGCTGATTTTCTGCCCTCGGGAGGCGTGCCAGAAAGGAGAGAAAAACCACCTCTCTTCATTGCAAGTTGGGTCAGATCAAGACCCGACCCGACCCAGCTTCAGTCCGGTCCATCTACCAGCAAGTGCTGGTACAAGCAGTGACACCAACGCAATGCGGGCTGAACGCAAGTGTTAACACTAGCGCGGCGCAGGCTGAAAGCAAGTGTGACGTCAGCAACTACGCAGAGATTGTACGGCTGATTGAGGCGGGGTGATTTTTAACTATCAAACTTCGGTTTGGTCCTGCAGAGTCCTTGCAAGCAGATCTATGCAATAGCAGCAAGAGGAAGATGATCCAACGGTTCAGGAAAAATGGTGATTTCACTCCTTTAACTGTCAGTGGTATCTGAACTTCTTTTTTAATTCAATAATTATGCCTTCCAAATCAGCATTGCATGATCTTGTTAATGCTAATATTTTTAACGGCAAGAACTTAGCCATGTGGAAGCGTTGGATGGACGTATTGTTGCACTTTGACGGATTAACATATGTGATTGAATTCGATCCGATCTCCAAATCCGCTACTGATGCCCCTAAGGAAGATCATGATTTGTATGAATAATGGGTATTTGATAACAAATCGGCGAGGCATCTTCTGGTCAGATCATATCTAACGATTTGGTAAAGCAGTTTGAGCACTTTTATACTGCTAAAAAAATCTATGACTATGCTACAGACAAATATGATGAAACCTCCAAATCTCACTTGATGGAGGCATTCAGTGTATATGTACAAGATGCAAAATGGTTCATCTATAAGGGATCACATTGATCAAATGGCGGTCTGATATAGTAACCTCGCAGCCTTAGGAAAGGAAATGGACGAGAAATTTCAAATCATGTACTTGCTGATGAGTCTTCCACCTTTATGGGAGAACGTGTCTCTGACCCTTAGGGCCTGTTTGGATGCATAAGAAAACACAAGAAAATAATATTTTATACAATTTAATCTTTTATTTTCTATAAAACAAAATCTTGCGCGTTTGGTAACTCAAGAAAAATTTAAAGAAAAGATTCTTTTCTTTTAAAAAGCTCAATATTTTCTCCTACAGCTTCCCTTATAAAAAACTTTATGCAAGATAAGAATCTTTCAAAATGACGATTACAAAGTGGTAGAGTAAAGTAAAGACTTTAGTTCACCAAATTCATCATGACGTGTTTGTTTACATATATGGTAAAGTAAAGTAAAAGTAAATGTCACAACAAGAGGCGGAAGAAACTCTAAAAGAAGTTCATGCTGGTCTTTGTGGAGCCCATCAGGCTGGTCCTAAGCTCTACGATCAGATAAAAAGGTTAGGTTACTATTGGCCTACCATGGTAGCTGACGCAATGCAATTTGCTAAACGTCGCCAACAATGCCAAGTTCATGGAGATTATGTACACATGCCTCCAGAATGGCTACATCCTACAACGAACTCATGGCCCTTCGAAGCCTGGGGTATGGACATCATAGTGTTGGAAATAGGTGGGCCTCTAGGATCAGTTTCAAAAACTTTTGACCAACTTGATGCAGTGATCATCTATCAAGAAGGCTACAAAACCCAATCCAGGATCCATGGCCTCTTTCTCATGATCATGTACAGTAGAAAACTCTATCTAAAAGATAGAAATAACAACATACAAGCAACCACAAAATCTACAATATACAAGGAAGTAGATCATACCTATGGAGCTCGGTTGTGCTCTAAGGGAGGAGTTGATTTCTTTCTTTGATGATGAAACACTTTCACAAGCCAAATCATAATCTCCAAGACCCAATCGTCTTCCACGCTATGACCCGTATCAGATTCTCTTTTCTCAAGAAGATGGGTGGGATCTCCAAGAGAAAGCTCTTAAGGAAACTAGAAGAGAAGTAGAAGAGGGAAAAGGAGAAGATGCATGTGCAACTCTTGCACAATAAGGCCCTTGGGCGTGAATCCCTAGGGGAATATGCATATAGGACGTCCAGCCCTAGCTCCTCTTATTTATAGCTTTCAAGCCACCTCCTCTTTCTAATTGAAATAGAAGTCTCGCTTCTCTAGCAATTAGTAACTCTTTTTTCTAATTAAAATAGAAGTCTCACTTCCATTAATAATTAGTAACTTACTATTACCACTATTAGAAGTCCCACTTCAAATAGAAATAGTAACTCTCTATTTCCTTTTAGAGTTCTACTATAATTAGTATCTTTCCAATAACTTGGGCTAGCGTGGGGACCACTAGGGATTCCTTAGAAAGCTGGCTCCAACTGGGACACCGCGACCCCACATCTCATGTGCAATCCGGGCCCACAGTTAATTACAAATAACTCCACTATATAAATACAATTGAACTCCAGTCTTATGAATAAATTACATGAAGACCCTAAACTTCCCAATGTCCACAAGTAGGCTCCTCCATCAATATCCATGGATCAATTGGACCTGTCTTCCAAACTTAGATCCATATCTTATTATCTTTGTGCCCCAATTAATTATAATGATCATTTGGTACCGATCCAATTAACTCTTAATTGGAATGGGTGCGCACTTACCAATGATAAATCCATTAATTTGCACAAGGGGATATTAAAGATAGATTCCATCTTGACCATCGAATGTTCCCACATCTCTACTACCACGTACCCAAATCACCGAGGTGTTGACCTACAATTGGCCTCACTCATTGATGACTCAAAGCGTATGAATAGATGGAAACTTGAGTTCATTAGTGTCTCAGGATTGAGAGCCTATTGCTAGGGAATTATGAGAACAGACCTCAAAGTAAAGACAGTGTTCATAAGGTGCTTCTCATAGTCCTTCAATACATCCAATGTATCAGCACTATGATCCAGAATCTTACATTCTGATGATCGAGACAAATCATACTATCTCATAGCAATCAAAGTACTGTAACCTTGTCAGATGAGATGTCCAATCTCATCACTGGTTGTGGAGATATTCAAGTATAAGATTTGATATACATGTCTCCCGTATGTAGATCTCATCCATACACATGTATTGCATCTAGTATACTTATGGACTCCGGTTCATCTCATGAACCATCATGTCATTCGTATTGGTTATGTGCATTTAAGTAATAAACACCATTCATCTCATGAAATGATAACATGAATATATTGATAAATAAAGAAATTAATCAATTTATTACATCAATCTTAATGGATTGAAACCATAAAACTAACACATAGGTCCTATCTCTCCCCCGTCAAGCAAAGGTCATCGCTTCATCTTCGCCGTTACGAATTATTTCTCCAAGTGGTCAGAAGCATTTGCGTTCAGTGAAATGAAGACCTCATCAGTCCTTCAATTCTTGTGAACCAACATCATTTGTCACTTCGGCATACCTAAAAGACTCGTCTATGATAACGGACTACAATTCCAGGATCACAGATTCTACAGGTTTTGCGACAAATACAAAATCCAAAGTTTTCCTTCGACTCCGTATAACCCGGCAGCGAATGGACTAGCAGAAGCCTTCAACAAGACACTCTGCAAAATTCTCAAGAAAATGGTCTCTAGTCACAAAAGAGACTGGAACGACAAACTGCCTGAAGCTTTATGGGCCTACCGGACTACCGTTCGAGGACCAACCCATAGCACGCCATTCTCCTTGGTCTATGGATGTGAAGCAGTTGTCCCTCTAAAGGTACAAATTCCTTCTTTAAGGGTATCTCTACAAAATGAAATGACGCAAGAAAGCAATGTCAAATTGAGATTCTAAGAGCTGGATAATCTCGATGAAAGATGGCTCGAAGCTCTACAAAGTGTTGAGCTTTACCAAGCATGCATGGCAGGATCTTTCGACAAGAAGGTCAGGCAATGCGCCCACAAAAAGGGTGACTTGGTTCTTGCGGTGAAAAGGCTAATGGTTTTTGCTTACAAATCCAAAGGCAAATTCGAACTCATCATCGACAAAGTCTTCTCTAACGGCGCATACGCTCTTTTAAACATGGAGGGTGACAGATGTATGCTGCTCATCAATGGCAAGTTCTTGAAGTAATACTACCCTTGAAAACTTCCTACATCGGGTCAGAGCGATGCCTGCATGGCCAAAGTCGATTTCTAGGTACTTGCCCGTCAAACCCACTCCTTTTGGAGTTTTCCTCTTTATGTTGAAGTTCCTAAAAAAAAAAAAAAAAACCTCAAAACAATGCTTACTTTCAATGTTTCATTGTTTAAAAATAAAAAAAAAACAACAACCCAAAATCCAAGTTTAGGAGCCTCTTCCCTAACTTGACCAAAACTTTCGATCCTTGAACCTAAAATTCATGGATTTGAAACAAAAATCAGGACTCAGGGATTTCCACCCTAGTCCACCTCGACTTTTACCACCAAAAATGATTTTGAGTCAAAATTTACGACCTTCGTGTCTTTAAACAAAAAATGGTTTTTCAGAAAATCGTGAGGAAGTGACGTTTAGTCGATACTCACACAAAGCCAAAAAATCGGAAGGATGCGAACCACATTCGATACTTCTAAAACCTCAAATCGCAAAGAAGCGACACCTCGTCAATACTTGCAAAATTTCAAAAAAAAAATCGTGGAGACATAACGTTTCAGTTGATATCCACAACCCAAGTTTCAAAACAAAAACAAAGGTTCGAAAAACACCTCAAAATTCAGAAATCGTGGGGAGGTGACATTCCATCGATACTCACAAATTTTTTTTTTTTTAAAAAGCAGGGAAGCGACATTCAGTCGATACTTGCACCAAAATCAGCAAGGAGGCGACATTCCATCGATACTTGCAATACCATTCAGCAGGGAGGCGACTCTTAGTCGATACTTGCATTTTTGAAAACCAAAAACCTGGCTTTCACGCCAAAACCCGGCTTTCATGCCAAAAACCTCGCTTTCATGCCAAAAAAATAAAAAAAATTAAAAAATCTGGCTTCCATGCCGACAAAACAAAACTTGGTTTTCAAAAAATTGGTTTCCATGCCACAAAATCTGGCTTTCACGCCAAACAAACAAAAAAAAAATCGGTTTTCATGCCACAAAATTTTGTTCGTGAAATTTGGCTCCCATGTCACGAACAAAATTTTGGCTCCCATGCCACAAAATTCGGCTTTCACGCCATTCAAAATTCGGCTTTCAAGCCATCAAATAACCAGGCTTTTCGCCACAAAATTTGGCTTTCATGGCCAAAATAACCATTTGACAAAAGATTTTCATAAAATGACAACCTTTTGATCAAATTTTCAAACAAACATTCCCATCCAACTTTTACTTATTTTCATAAAAAAAAAAAAGAATTTAAGTGAAACGAGGGAATACAAAAAAGAAGGTGCCAAAATATGTTTATACATGGAGGTACCAGAAGAAAAGAAGAAAAGTTTGTTACAAAATTAGGAGATTAGTCCGACATGGTTTTCAGCTAAAGACTTAACTTCTCAAGCAAACTCTTGGCCTTAGCCTCCAAAGCTTCCAGGCCGCGTTTCTTCAGGATTTTCCCATAGAATGCTGTAGGCCGTCGCGATCCATCTTCAGCATGAGGAAGCTCTTCCCAGAGAATTTGCCATTGTTCATATTCCTGACTCTTCCTCCGGAGACTGCTTTCAACCTCCTCAACTTGGCAAATGAGAGTCCTATCTCTATCGCAAGCTTTCAAAGTAGCAGCCCACTTGGTAGCGGCTTATTCTTTCAATAACTCAAGGCGCTGTCTGGCCTCAGTGATCTCCCTGTCGAGACGGTGTTGGTCCTGTGTCAACTCAATAATAGCCAACTCGGTAATGTTCCTCTCCCGAACGAGCTGCTTCCGAGTCCGCGAAATCTCATCTAGTTCAGATTTGACCTCGCTAGAAGGCTTAAAAAACATCTCGTTGAAGAAGTCACCATTTGGAAAGCTCTTGGTCTCATTCCTCTTGTTGCCTAGAGCGATGACTTCATCAACAAAAGCCTTGGCATTCGTAATGTCCAGACCGACCTCTTCGCTATTAGCAAGAATGTCTTGCACATGCTTAATCATGCCGAAGCCAGCTTCCAAATGGCCAGAAGAAAGAGTCTCGACCCATGAGCTCAAGACTCTCTTCAACACCTTCCTCGCAAACTGACGGGATGGCTCAGACGAAGACTCGCCATGCTCCGTTGGTCGACTGCCCATGTCATGCACCGTTGGAAGAGTAATAAAAAACTCTTTCCAATTGGAGCCGCCAAAGAAGGAATATCAACATGCGGACTCGCCTCTGCCTCATCAAAACTGGTAGAAGAAGCCCGTACTCCTGGATCAGCCGTGGGCACCCCCTGCTCTGGCTCTGAGAAGGATAGGGGAACTTCTCCTGTCTCTTCACAACCTGCCAATGAAAGATGAAAAAGGTATGAATATGATCTTGTCAAAAATCAAATATCAAAACTATTATTACATACCTTCTTCGACGGCAGGCGGAATGCTTTCTGCCTCCATGAGCTCGTCCGAAGTGTCGTTAAAAGTTTCATCCATGGATGGCTCGAAGTCGTCAGAATCCTCTGGCAAGTCAGCTGGCAAGAAACAAAAAAATATATGTCAGCAAGTGGCGGTAAGGAAAAACAAAAAGAAAAAAGAAATCATACTAGGTGGAGATTCTGGGTCTACTTCAGAGTCTCTGAGTTCTTCCTCAGATGCCATGATTGGATGCGTCACCGCCTCATCGGCCGGAACCTCAGGCATCATCAAATCATCATCTTCTGCCAAAAGAAAGGAAGCAGTAGTTCAAAACAGAAGCCTCATAACAGAAAGAAGCGGAAAAAGTGAGAAGGAGGGTCATACCATCACTACTGATCTTTTCTCCTCGGCTCCTTTTCTCTGGAGGCTCATCATCATCCCCAGATGCTTCTTCAGCAATGGTGGAAGGGACTTCCAGATCAGGAGAGTTTTCGTGCCGTCTCTTACTTCGGCGCTGTCCTCTTCTCCTCTTGCTCCTATGGGACGAATTGCTAGAAGTACCCGCCTCACCCTCAAAATCTGGCATCTCGCCAAAGTCGTCACCGGATGGTCTGCTCTTGCCAGTAGACTCCACGAAAGCCTTTGCTCGCTCTGCTTGTATCGAAGCAGCGACCTCAGCCTCCTCCTCTACGAGCTGTTCCAAGACCTCACCAGGTATCTCTTGTGCAGCTCCCGATCTGATGACGTCCTGGTCCTTGAGAAAGCCTATTTTGTTCTTTTCACCTGAAAGGAAAGCCATAACTTCTTCTCGACGGACGCCATCTGACTTCCCAAGACCCTTCCCGGAGGACTGCTTTACATCGAGCTCCTTCTTGGAAAGCCCCCGATACACTGAAAAGCTCTCCACGAACCACTTCGTGAAGCCAGCAGTCCGGAAGTTGGGCAACTCAGGATAAGAGCTCATGGCAATAGTGTCTTCCGCACTATAAAAGGCCCATGCATTTCCCCCGTCCTGCAGACCTCCAAAACGCTTCACCTTACTCGAAGGCGCTCCAACAACGCCTTGGGAGAAGCCCAACTACAAGGTAAAACGCGAAGGAACATACGATTGGATGTCGACGAAAAGATGTCTACGGTACACCATCGTGCCGATACGTATGTTGAAAAGCCACACTTTCTCCGCGTTTGTCAAAGAATAGTGTCTCCCCGACCCTGCCCTGGTCGAATCACGGGAGACACCAAAATCAAAAGCCTTCTTCCGCAAGCTCGGAAAAAGCTTCACTGAAGACTGCCCCATCTCGACGTCCTAGAAGCGTCGGATCCTCAAACGGGCAGATAAAAGAGATTCGAAAACAGGCTTCTCTCTAGCCAACCGAATCATAAAAGGGTCATCGTCCTGTGCAATGCCCAATCGGTGGAAACCAGGACAGTGGTACACATACCACGAATAAAGGATATGGGCTGAAAATACCTTGTTCATGGGAAGCCCAAGCCGAACCAGGAAAGCAACAACCTGCAGTTCGGTGCATAAATAGGAGTAAAGAAAAGGCACCAAAGCAAGCCGCTCTCTAAATTCCATCTGACAAGCCGGAAAAATGCAGTGCGGCCTGATGTGCGTTCCATCTCCTCCAGCAAAAACAGCCTCACCCAGCCAATGAGTGAGGTAAACAGCGAGATCTCTCCACAGTGCAATGTCATAAAGCATGGCGTCTGTGTCTGCAAAGAATTCCTTCAAATTTTGTCGCATGGCTGAGATCTTCTTCGAATCCGAGTTCTTAGCCTTGGCTTCCTGGGTTGTACTCTCAGAAGACTCCCTGCTGTCAAAGAAGTTGGAAAACAAAGAGCTACCACTCTTCCAACTGCTACACCGAACTTTCATGCCCTCCTTCTCCTTCAAAAAATCGTAGAAGGCGACGAGCTGAAAGTACAAAAGCTTGAACTCCTCAAACTACTTCTCAAGGATGCTATCGATAGGCATGAACTCCTCATAGAGATGGGCGAGGATAGGCAGCCCACTGATGGCACTCAGTTCCTTTAAAGAAAAACCAATCTCACCGTTTGTGACAACGAAGGTGTTGGTTTGTGGAAGGAATGACTCCAGCATGGCCATGAAGGCCTCATCAGAGAAAACCACGGTTTGCTAAAAAGCGCGAACCGCGTCAAAAATCTTGGCCTCCTTCAGAATGGCACCGCCGACCTGCAGGATGTGATCAGTCCACGACTCCTAGCTCGAGTCAGCACTGAAACGGAGCGAAGTCGAAAAGGCTTCATCCAATTGCTGCCATCGCCTTTGAAAATACCAAGGCCCACGGGTCTCAAATCGACCGAAGGATGATCTGAACCTTGGTAGCCGTTGGCCAGCATCAAAATGTCCATGCGGGCAGGCGACCTCTCTGCAAAACCAGAAGGGCCGCCAACGAAAACTCCGGTCTTAATCACACTAGTCCTCTTCACCTAGCTTGGAGGATCTTCCCTCTTTGAGCATGTGGAGGAAAGACTCATGATCGAGATAGTCTGATCGAAAGTCAACCGGGTAGAGACAGTTCTCTTCTCACCATCAACTGTGTAAGAAAATTGAAAACATCTCCTTTGGTATGTTGAATCGTCGGGGACTGCATCACCAAAGAAGAAGGTAGGCCTGGGCACAATGCTCTGATCGTCCGTGACCCAAGGACGGTTGCTTTCCATAATTCTATAAAACTCCTCATCCTTAAGGGTGATCAAACGTTGCCTCATTTCATTCCGGTTGAGCGAGTCACACTTTTGCAAGTTCCTTTCAACATACTGGACCTCCTCCTAGGCCTGTTATACGGCCACATTAGAAGATCTGGTAGAACGGCGAGGCGCATCAGTGACAGGCTCCTTACCCTTGTTCGTTCTGAAGGAACTACCTGCAAAGGACGGAAAAAGAGAAAATCGATCATCAAAATGACAGAATTTTGATAAAAAAAAATTCTAGCAAAATCTTGGCTTGGTTCCGGGGCAATTCTGAAGAAAAGGGAAACACCTCGAAAGAAATAGGGAGCTTGAAGATGAGCTCAACAATGCTGCGAGCTCATAATCAATGGAAAATTCTCAAAGAAGGCTTGAACTCAAACACTGCTGCGAGATCAAACCAAATCTTCTCAAATATCCGTAAGATTGGAAAAGGGCTCAACATTGCTGCGAGCTCCAGAATCCAAAACTTGCAAAGCTTCTCAGAAAATCCCCGCAAGACCAAGAAAGGGCTCAACATTACTGCGAGCTCCAAATCCCAAGAATTGCAAAAGATTTCCAGGTGTGCACTATCATACTTCCAATTCCATTTTCTAAAAAAAAATGCATAAAAGGAAAGTTGTCATGCATGCGCATCTCGAAATCTGGGAAAGAAACAAAAAAAAGAGAGAGAAGAAAAGAATCTCTTTAAAAAAAAAAAACAGAAGGAAAAAAGAGGGCAGGCCACGTGGCCGTATGGCCATGACTGTACGGTCTTGTCCGTACGGTCACCAAAAAAAAAAAAATAGAAAAGAAAAAAAGAAAAAAAAAAACACAGTAAAAAAAAAAAGAAGAGAAACCGTGAAAGAAAAAAGAAAAAGAGAAAGACAAGAAAAAAAAAAGAAAGAAAAAGAAAAGAAAAGGAAAGAAAGAAAACCTTTTTCTATTTCTACATGGGGTTTCTTAAGAATAAAAAGAAACTTACTTGAAGTCGTTGATGGAGAAGAAGAAGAAAGAGCTTGAAAATCTTTGAAAAAGAAGGAGAGTTCTTGATCTTGGAGCACTCTTGAAGATTTTTGCAAAAAGAGAGCAATAGCAACAAGAGATCCAACCTCCTTGCTTTTATAAGAGAGAGCAAACCAAATGAGGAAAGGAGGAGAAAAGAAAGAAGGTAAGTGCTACAAATTAGAAAACTTCCTAAAAGAAAGGGATCATGGGATATTCTTTCCCAAGGAGGAAATCTTTTGAGAAATTCCCTCCAAAAAGAGAGGGATTATGAGAAATTTTCTCCCAAAGAAAGATACTTTGAGAAAATTTCTCCCAAAATCAAGGAAACTTGAGAAATTCTCTCCAAGTAAGAATATTTTTAGATATTCTCTACTAAAAAGAGATATCTTTAGATATTCTTTACAAAAATGACACCACATGAGATCTAAGCCATCTTTAAAGCTTAAGGTCCCATAGGCTAGCCCACATGAGCCAGGTTTGACCACCTAGGCACTAAAAGTGGCTTTTACTCAAAATCCCTCTTACCAAGAGCATACAAAAATGGTTCCATGCTTCTTTTGAGTCGATTGGACCAAACAAAGAAAAATCCAAGCCTCATGAGTTTCAAAGAAATCCAAACCATCCCACCTCATGAACCAAATTAAGCCAAAACCTTGAAATTGACATTCCACAAAAACCCAAACCACTTCAATGGACCCAAAATTGTCCTAAAGAGTGACCAAAAACCAAACCATGGTCCCCTAACTTGCCACATACAGCTTGTTGGGTCAGAAGGCCAGAACCAAAAAGCAAATCCCGGTCCCCTAACTTGCCACACACAGTTGTTAGGTTACAAGACCAAAATCAAAATTCAAAACTTGACCCCCTAACCTGCCACATACAGCTTGTTAGGTCACAAGGTCAAAAACCAAAAACCTTCTTGACCGCCTGATGCAACACACAAAGCCTTTAGGTCCACAAGGTCGAAAAGAAAAAATCCAAAACCCAAAAACCCAATCCAAATGCCATTTTCAAAATTTTTCCTTGAGATGGTACGTGATCTCTTTCACTGCCATAAAATTCCCTTGGAAACTCAAAAGGCTACTCTTTAAAAAAAAAATGCTCAGAGACTCTTGGCCAAGTCAGAAGTTCTCCTTCAAAGTTTTCTTCGAGGCACATCAACTGCAAAAGCTGTGCAATTCATCGCTGTACCTCGAGGGGGCATTTGTTGACACCAAAAATGTCACTTTGCCTCCTCAACATCAAAAGCTATATGAAGCCGCATCTTACTACAAACAGGCAAAGCCGCTTCAAGCATCAGATCTTGTCAGAATCAAACAAAAACTGGAAGTCCTTCAAAATAGCCAAAAGAAGGGTACACATGAAGTTTCTGGCCATTTCAACACCGTTTGACCTAACTTCAATCCTCCAACGGCTGAGCAGGAGCTCTTGGCGGCGACAGTGTTGAAAACATTAAATCTCTGATCAGCCTATGAATGGTATCAAAATACCTTCAAAAGGCTCCCTGTCGAATTTTAAGTCAAACCGAGACCGTTTGACCCTCCATCAACTCTCGAACGACGAAATCAAGCCTCTCGGCGGTGAGAACCACCGATGCCGCCACTCATCAAACAAAATACATGGGTAACTTCTACATGCTTCCAAAGGGCTGCACATCAAATTTCAGGTCATTCCGACAACGTTAGACCCGGTTTTGACGCTCGGAAGCAAAATCAAGCCTACCGGCGAAGGAGCTCCCCCGGGACCATGGCACCCAAATTGGAGCTAATGGATCATCTCAAAATGGCTCCAATAGGCTCCCTGTCAAGATTTAGGTCAACCGGACATCGGTTGACTGTACATCAAAGCTTGACATCTTCCGCACGGTGAAATCAAGTCTGCCATCGACGGGACTCCAAACAGCTTCAAAACTCAAATAAAAGCCCATGGTTGGTCCTATCTAATGCTTAAGAAGCTTCACCTCAAATTTCAGGTCATTCCGACATCGTTTGACCTAGTTTCAACTCTTGGTGGAAAATCGGCTACAAAGTCTTCGGCTTTTTCCAAAAATGGGAAACTTTGTGCTCTGATTTGCACGGCTTCTCAACAGGTTTTCTTCAGAGGAATCAAGCCAATAAATGAGGAGAAGTGCCAAGAAAAATATAAGAGAAAAAAAGAAGCAAAAAGGCCCGAAAAACGGCCGAGAAACGACGACCAAACGGCAACCGAAATGGGACCAAAGGCCCATGGTCGCCGGCGACCACGGAAGTCCGGGTCGCTGGATTTCCTTCAAAACACTATTTTTTCGATTCTTTTTTGCATTTCGCAATGATTGGCCCTTGTGATTTTCTCAAATTCTGATTTTAAAGGCATGATATCCGTCGACCTTCGTCAACATCACGGATCCGCCGTCGAAATCATTCAATCATCATTGGACACTTTGAAATCGCCAACCGGCCGACCAAGAAAGCACACTTTCTGCCCGACCGATCGTGAAATCGACTGGATAGATGTTGCCGGCCCATTGGTGTCTACCAATGTCTGGAATTGCATCGTCATCTGACATCAAACAATATGCGGATTCATCGATGATCATCGCCAGAAGAATTCCAAAAGACGCGGCGCTGCCCGCAACGCTTCAAGCGACTTGGCGACCAATTAATGCTGTTAATTGACCCGTTTATGACAAGTTAATGCGGTCATTAACTCATTATTTTGGACGGCCCAATCAGAAGCAAGCAAATGGGAGTTATAAATCCAATTAATCAAGGCAGTTAACCATGTAACTCCTATCATTATGGAGTTTAATTATGGTAATTAATCATGAAACCCCCATCATCATGGAGATTAAATGCCCATTATTCTCCATCGGCCAATCAGAATCCAAGAAAAAGGAGTTACAAAATTATGAAATTAATACTTGTAACTCCTCCCATCATGGAGCATTAATATCATTAATACTCATAAACCTTCCTAATGGCTACGAAAAGCCTATAAATAGGGGGTCATTCCAAAGGGAAAGGGTCCGTAAAAATTGTCTGAAGTGGTCCGAAAAAATCATTTGAAGAGTTCTGAAGAATTGTCCTAAAAATCTTTGCACAAAGAAGCTCTCTTGCCCTGAAGAAACTCTGCTGCAAACACTACAAGGTGATTGAAGTCCCATGGGGGGCCACCCCCCAAGGTTTCCCGTCTTCTTCTATCCAACATGGTCTAGATGTGGCTTTTCAGCCCGTCTACTCGGTTCTTTTATTGGATATAGGACCTTCCTTTGGTCTTTATCCTCTAAAAATATGAGGTCCAAGCCAAGCCAAGTGCATCAAAAGCATCAAGTGTTCTCATCTGAAGGACGACGGCGGAGCCCATACATGACTCGCGACCGACGATCTGAACGAGTCCCCACAATCTCCTGAGAAGTCAGATCCCTCTTTCTTTCTTTTCTATTGTATTTTGTATTTTTTAAAGAGGCAAAAAAATTCACAATTCTTGTCTTTCATCATTGATGAGATTTGTAAATCGCCTTCTACGGCACAAAACCGCCTTTCACGGCAAACTAAACAAAATCGCCTTTCACGGCATTCTAAATCTGTCTCTTTTCTTAAAATATATGTGCAATGGAAAGTTAGAAAAAAAGTTTAATTTCCTTTTTACTTGTGAAGTTGAATCTCCGGATCACCATTTCAAATTCCAAATAGAATAGAAAATCTGGCATACTCGTACAAAATGTTGATGCTCGCTTTTTTTTCGCCCTCCCGCACCACGGCGGACCCGGGGCGGAGGAAGGCAAGAAAAGATGGGTCCATCAAACATGAGCCGGCTTGCTCCTATAAGCCCAAAATCAGATCATGCATCACAAGGCCTCTGCAAGAACCTGCCAAGGCCTGCTCTCCTGCAACTCGACCCTTCGTCTCAATAGGGGCCGAGCTTGCAAAATTTAAAGCTTTGCTGCGACAGGCAAAGGACTGTGTCCAAATCCTGTCCATGCCAGTCTTCAAGGAAGACAAGCTCGGCTGCTGCGCACGAGGGACCACGTCCTTCATTGCCAGAGCACATCGCGAGCTACTGAAGCTCAAATTGCTCGTCGTATACGTCGCCGCGTGGCATATCGACAAATGAGATTAGACAAGTAAAGAACCCAGCATTCTAAGCTTCAGATCTCTAAAAGGTGGGTCGAAAAAGAAAGACCGACCAAGTGTCTACCGTCCATATAGTTGGCAAAACCAAAAGACGCCAGAAGTCAACAACTAAAATACATGTCAGACGGCCGGTAACTCGCGGCGTCTCCCGGACACGAAGACATCAGGAAGATTCTCCCACTCCTTCAAGTCAAGGACATCGGAGTGATCAATCCTCGGTCTCTTCATCTAGAAGAATGAGCTCCAGCTCAGTCACTAAGACAATATCCTCATTCGATTCTCGAAGGGTGAATTTCTTTGTCACAAATTCTGAGCAACCTCCACCACATGATGACATGACTATACGCATCCAACAGCTATAACAAGGACAACAGAGAATAGAAGTTTTGATGGAAAACCTCCTTCTCACTTTCCAACATCCACCAAACAATGAAGTCCCTCCAAATGATGAGGCAAACGGTGGAGAAGATGAGTCACGTGCCCTTACCAAAAAGGACGTTGACGATATCATCGCTAAAGCAAAAGAAGAGAATACACTGAAGGATAATGGAATCAAGCCACCATATCCCTTATGGATGGACTCGGTTCCGTTCCCTGCAAAGTTTAAACAACCTAGTCTCCAAACATATAAGGGGAAGGGTTCAGCTAGACAGCACATCATCCACTTCAAGATCCTGACGGGAGCTATTGCGGATCAAGATGCCCTTAAGATCCGTCTCTTTGCAAGCACCCTAAAAGGTACAACCTTTGATTGGTATTCCACTTTGCCAGAGGATTCCATTCAAAACTGGACCATGCTAGAGACACGCTTCCTGACCCACTTCAAAGGTGAGGATCATCCTGTTACTATGGCTCAGCTCTGCAGCCTAAAACAGGGAGAGAGTGAGTCAACATACGACTTCATTCACAAGTGGAAGGCGATGGCATACAAATGCTTAGACGTATTGCCACAAGCATCGCTGGTCGACATTTGCCGTAACAACATGAGAGCAAGGATCCGCTCCATGATCATCGGCAACAAATCAAAGAATCCGGGAGAACTCCTAAAAGCATCTATGGAGGCTGAAATGGTGATTAAAGACCTCAATAGTCAGAAGTCATCAAAGAAAGAGCTGACCGCCATTCCAACCTCCAAGCCAAAGAAAAATGAGGTTCTCAATATGCAAACCAAGTCAGCTCGTCAGCCACCAAAGAAAGGTAAAAAGAAAATTGCAGGTAAGAGGCCTGAACTCTCTGATGCCTTCAAAGAACGAGTAGAGAAGAAATACCCGTTCGATGAAGATGTTGAAGAAATCTTTGGGGCTCTCTTAGCAAATGACAAACTTACTTTGCCAGACCCCAAAAGATTGGGAGATGTTGGCAAAACCAACGATCCCCGATATTGTCCATACCACCAAATGGTCTCGCATCCTCTCAATCAATGTTTCGTTGTGAGAGAGAAGATCAATGAGATGTGGAAAAACGGAGTCATCACCTTTGACAAAAACTACGGGTCTGCTTCCGTTAACATGGTGTCTTTTGGACAAACATCAAAGTCACCAAAGGAGAAGGTCACTACTTCCTTCAAGGTGATAAAGATGACTCAAAAGTCCCAAGAGCTGGTGCCTTACCCAACACCAGATGGACAGCCCATATGGGTGCATCTCAATCTCCTAGTAGATGAAAATTGGGAGATCGTTAAAACAAAGCCGACTGCTCAACAGCGTAGGCAAACTAAGAGACAACTCCACAAGCTCGAACAGTAGGAGAAGGCTTAACCTAAGCAAGAAGTCCCTGAAAAGGCAGAAACCTCCTCTACCGCTTCACCGGGGGCAGCAGAGGAGTCCCTTCCCAAGAGTGGTAAGAAAATTCACCCTCGATGATTTCATGCCACCACGGCTCGGAAATGAGACTACGCAGGGGGCATCATACTCTTGCAACTCGGTAGTTGGATTCTCCATGGATGGATACAAGTCTAGTGACACTGCCAGTGATATCGACGAGTGGGAGGAATCCCTTGAAACAGGAGAGTACCTCTTAGATGAAGAATGGATTCCTGAATCTCAGCTTATGCCAGTAATCTAGTATAATCCCTTACAGCCACAAGGATCCTGGTCTGATGATGAAGAAGACCAAGAGGCTGTTCAAGAAAATGTTTTCAATCCAGCACTTGCCGATGCCCCAGTGGAACCCACTAATGTTGAACCAAAAAGGGCAAACGAAGAAGAAGATTTGGCTCCTATGCCCGATCTTGAAGAATATGCAATGATCTTGCAGCGACTGGCCATTGAGCAAGAGCAGGATCGCATCAATCAACTTCGTCACAATCCAGATCCGGAGGTCCTGGAAAACCTACTACAATCTTCTCTAGTAACCCCGAAAAATGAAGAAAGTTGCTAGATCGATGATCCTCTCACATCTGAAGACGAGTCTAAATCCCAGTAATGCATTATAGAAGCATCTTCTATCGGAGTTGCTTGCAATACGATAGCTCAGGATGATAGTGCCTCTAAAGCTCCATCTGCCGAAGCTGCAAACTCTCAGACTATGTCTGGTAGCATATCTTCTGGAGCCACATCTTCTCGGGCGCCTTCCACCGAGATAACATCTTCTCAGCCTTCGTCTCCTGAAACTGTGACATCAGAATTCAAGTCTCTTCCGATTGATCACCATGAAGAAGCTCTGGCTGATGAAGTCTTCAAAGAAAACCTGGTCAATTGATCTCAGATACCCAACCTTATAAGAGATGTCTGGACTGATGAAATACTCGACAAAGGAGAGAAGTTACTGGATGCTATTCAAGATTTGTTCTCGGAAAATGCTCCATGCAATGTAATAGCTGAAAACGGCAATGCTGCTGCAGAAACATTTTCAGCAAATGAGAAGGAGCAACCCCTTGATCCCCAAGAAGGTCTTCCAAAAGAACAACCATCTTTAGAAGCTTTTGAAGTTGGGAAAGGTATCTGCTCCGGCCGGAATTACCACAAAAACTACAACCAACCTTCTTCTTCTTCTTATGTAAATCCTTTGGGAAAACAAGCTGTAAACGCCCCAAGTGGCAACAATAATGAAAATGCAAGACCCAAGGAGACTTTCAAGTATGACTTGGTTGAGCACTTCAAACACATACCTGCACGACTGCACATCCTAGACTTATTACGAATGTCACCACAAACTCGTGATAATCTCATTTCAGAACAGCAAAGGCTGAATGCGGATGTCGACAAACATGCCCCACAAGTCCTACAAATTGAAATGGACTATAGGGTCAAAAAATCAAAAACCTCCTCAAAGGAAGAAAAGAAGAAAACTGAGGGACCTTGCATTGAATGCCTCTCGGTCTAAAAAGCCTCAAGTGCTACTATCGCCTTCAATAAGGAAGACCTCATGCTGGGCGAGACAAAGCATAATTGACTCCTATATTTCACAGGGTACATTAAAGAGATGCTGATACACAGAGTTCAAATTGACCCAGGTTCTGCACTTAACCTCATCTCTACTACGTCATTCGAAGAGCTGGGTATTCCACCTAGCAAGTTGAGTCACACATCTATATGTATCTTTGGATACGATGGGAGTGCTCAAAGGCCTATAGGCAAAATCAGGTTCAAATTACAAATCGGTGATCTTATCTCTGAGGTCACCGTGTATGCAATAAACCCTTCATGCTACAACATCCTTCTTGGATGCCCTTGGATACACGAGAATGGTGTCGTCCCTTCAACTCTACATCAGTGCATTAAGTTTGTTGGCGACGACGGTTTGATACATCGAGTGTTTGCAGACAAAAAGCCCTTCAAAGGCAAAGAAGTTCATTTTGCAGACTCTCAGATATACAAGGACGAAAAAGAAGAAAAGGAGGAGAAAATAGCATCCTTTACCGGAAATCTCTAGAAAGGTAAAGGCAAAGCTCCTCAGCAATCACCGGAAGAAAACAAACATTCTGGCAAGTCCGAAGAGAGCAATCAATCTCCCCTCGTTGTCTCCCTCAAACCTTCAGAACCTTTGGTAATCACAACCAAAGCGAAGAAGACAAAACAAAAGTCTGGGGGCAAGTTTGTCGTTTCCTTCGTGTCTATCATGCATGGCACGGATTCAGATTCTGAGACAGATTCAGAGCCAGAAGACGACACATCGTTAAGCCAAGCTGATACTCAACAAGTTCAGCCCGCCCTCACTCCATTAGAGACACCTGCCAGCATAGAAGATCTGTCTGCTTTTTTCGTTGTTTCGGCAGCATCGGCAGAAGAGAAACTAATCTTCTTCCATAGATCGGACGCTTCTTCATCAAATTCTTTGCTTGAACCTTTCCAAAATAAAGGTATGCCTCAACTATCCCTGTATAGTCCAATGGCACAAGCTATCATGAAGAAAATGGGCTATGACGCTCAAAATCCAATTGGTTTAGCAGGTGGCCGTGGTATTCTCATGCCATTGGAACCCACCCTGACCAAAAGGCAGATGGACGATTGGAAACTCCACCATCGCATAGACAAATCTTCATACGGGTTGGGGCATGATCCTGACACTCCTATGAGACAGTTGACACAAAGGCTGCAAAGTCGTTTTACCGACCAGGCCTCAACATCTTGTGTTGATGAAGACATCGATCTCCCTAGATATCTCTTTGAAGAGTTACCCAACAAGGATCCAGGAAGCTCATCAAATTGGTACGATTTCTCTGATGATGAAGAGGAATTGTCCGATGACACAGACACACGGTTTTCTGACCCAAAAGAACCATTGTCTCCAAAAGAAGTGCCTTACTTCGACCCAGTTTCAGCAGGTGATTGGGGTCATCTCATAGCAAGTCTTGAGAATTGCACCGATCAAGAAGATTTACGGATAGAAGCAGAGCCTTGGTCTGAAAATGCCCTTGGAAATCCAGAAGGTCTTGTTGAGTTGGAAGCCTCCAAAAATATTGTAAAGGAATCACCTTCAAACCTTCCAACAGAAGATTTTGTTCAAAAGATAGACTTGGGAATACCAAATAACCCACGTCTTGTATTCATAAGTAAGAATATAAAGGGTGATGAGTTACCCGAGTATATCGCTTTTCTTCATGAGTTTGTTGATTGTTTTACATGGTCTTACGCTGAAATGCCTGGTTTAGACCCCAAAATAGCAGTCCACAAACTCAACCTGCAAGAAGATATCAAGCCTGTCAAACAATCAAAGAAGATTCCGTCCTAACGTGATGGATAAAATTGAACAAGAAGTTCAGAAACTCAAAAACGTTGGCTTCATCCGCGAGGAACAGCATCCTGAATGGTTGGCCAACATCGTCCCCGTGACAAAGAAAAATGGGCAAATCAGGGTCTGTATTGACTATGGAGACCTGAATAATGCATGCCCCAAAGATGAATTCCCGCTCCCCATACCGGAGGTAATGATTGACAACACCTGCGGATTTGAGCGAACGACATTCATGGATGGCTTCTCTGGTTACAATTAGATAAAGATGCATCCCGAAGATGAGAGGCACACATCATTTCGGATCCCATTTGGCGTGTATTGCTACACTATCATGCCATTTGGTCTGAAAAATGCCGGTGTAACATATCAAAGGGCCATGATGAAAATATTCTAAGATATGCAACACAAGACGGTCGAATGTTACGTTGATGACCTCGCCGTCAAAAGCCAAAGAAAAGAAGATCATCTCAAAGATCTTCAAGAAGTCTTCCTCCGACTTCACAAACACAAATTGTGAATGAATCCACTCAAATGCTTCTTCAGTGTTTCATTGGGTAAGTTCCTTGGATTAATAGTTCGGAAAGCTGGAATAGAACGTGACCCTATCAAAGTCAAGGCAATTTTAGAAATGCCATCTCCAAGAACCCTAAGAGAACTAAAAGGGCTTCAAGGAAGATTGGCATACATCCGACGGTTTATTTCCAACCTATTAGGAAAATGCCGTCCATTCTCTCGTCTAATGAAGAAAGGTGTGAATTTTGTTTGGGATGCTGAATGTGAAGCCGCATTTCAAGACATCAAGTCGTACCTGACCAAACCTCCAGTGTTGGCTGCCCCCACAACTGGAAAACCATTCATCTTGTACACAATAGCTCTCGACTATTCTTTGGGCGCTCTACTTGCACAAGAAAATGATGGAGGAAAAGAAGCTGCTCTATACTTCCTCAGTCGTATGTTGGTTGGTGCAGAGCATCGCTACTCTCCAATCGAAAAAGAATGCCTTGCAATGATGTTCGTTGTACAAAAGCTACATCACTACCTACTGTCCAACACAGTATACCTGATTTCGAGGATCAATCTCTTAAAGGTCCTTGTCACAATAGCAGGTTCACTCAATGCTCGGTTGGCAAAATGGTCCATCCTTCTGTCACAATTTGATATTAGGTATGTACCACAGAAAGTAATCAAAGGTCAAGCTCTAGCAGACTTTCTCGCAGAGCATCCACTGCCTAAGGATCATCCTCTCAGGGATGATCTCCTAGACGAACCTGTCTACAATGTGGAAACTTCCTCGCCAAATGCCTCCTGGAATATGTACTTCGATGGTGCAACCAGGACAAATGAAAGAAGAAAGTTGATATCGGGAATTGACATTCTCTTTGTTAGCCCCGACAAATACATGATTTCACACTTATTCTCGCTACTGGAACCATGTTCAAACAATGCAGCTGAGTACCAAGCCCTGATCATAGGATTGGAACTCGCCCTTGAATCCGGCATCACCATACTGGAAGCTTTTAGGGATTCTCAACTGATTCTCAATCAGATGAATTAGAAATATGAAATCAGGAAGCCTGATCTGTTGCCTTACTACAACAAGGCACAATCGCTTCGTCAAAAGTTTGACATCTATCGCATCACCCATATCTGTAGAGGTGAAAACATTTATGCAGATGCCTTGGCCGGACTCACTGCATCTATAGCAATCCAAGAAGGGGAAAACATGCAAATTACAGTGTGCCAAAGAAGAATCCTCCCTCCTATCAACACACACTAAGCAGTTGCTGAATGTCACCGAGTGGTCGGAAGTTGGATTTCCATCCTTAAACCCCCGATCGACGACTGGAGGGATCCGTTCATCAATTATATTATGTTCGGAATCCTACCTGAAGATCTAAAAGAGCGGGTAAGTATCCAAAGACGAGCCCCAATTTTCATTTGGATATTCCCTCCAAAATGCTTTGTAGAAAATCCTTTAACGGAGTACTCTACGCTGCTAGTCACAACAGGATGCTGAAGAAACTCTAAAAGGATTTCATTCTGGTCTTTGTGGAGCCCATCAGGCTGATCCTAAGCTCTAGATCAGATAAAAAGGTTAGGTTATTATTTACCTACCATGGTAGCTGACACAATGCAATTTGCTAAGCACTGCCGACAATGCCAAGTTCACGGAGACTATATCCATATGCCTCCGGAATGGCTACACCCTATAGCGATCTCATGGACCTTTGAAGCATGGGGTATGGACATCATAGGTCCTATCTCTCCCTCATCAAGCAAAGGTCATCGCTTTATCTTCGCCGCGATGGATTATTTCTCCAAGTGGTCAGAAGCATTTGCGTTCAGTGAAATGAAGACCTCATCAGTCATTCAATTCTTACGCATCAACATCATCTGTCGCTTCGGCATACCTAAAAGATTCGTCCCTGATAACGGACCACAATTCCGGGATCACAGATTCTACAGGTCCTGCGACAAATACAAAATCCAAAGTTGTCCTTCGACTTCGTATAACCTGGCAGCAAATGGACTAGCAGAAGCCTTCAACAAGACACTCTGTAAAATTCTCAAGAAAATGGTCTCTAGTCACAAAAGAGACTGGAGCGACAAACTGCCTGAAGCTTTATGGGCCTATCGGACTACCATTCTAGGACCAACCCATAGCACACCATTCTCCTTGGTCTATGGATGTGAAGCAGTTGTTCCTCTAGAGGTACAAATTCCTTCCTTAAGGGTATCTCTACAAAATGAAATGATGCAAGAAAGCAATGTCAAATTGAGACTCCAAGCACGTATGGCAGGATCTTTCGATAAAAAGGTCAGGCAATGCGCCCACAAAAAGGGTGACTTGGTTCTTGCGTTAAAAAGGCCAATGGTTTTTGCCCACAAATCCAAAGGCAAATTCGAACCAAAATGGGAGGGACCCTTCGTCATAAACAATGTCTTCTCCAATGGCGCATATGCTCTTCTAAACATGGAAGGTGACAGATGTATGCTACCCATCAATGGCAAGTTCTTGAAGCGATACTACCCTTGAAGACTTCCTACATTGGGTCAGAGTATTGCCTGCATGGCGAAAGGCTATCCCTAGGTACTTGCTCGTCAAACCCACCCCTTTTAGAGTTTTCGTCCTTACATTGAAATTTCTAAAAGCTCAAAACAATGCTTACTTTCAATGTTTCATTGTTAAAAAAAAAAAAAAAAAAAAAACCAAAAATCCAAGTTTAGGAATCTCCTCCCCAACTTTACCAAAATTTTCGATCCTTGAATCCAAAAAATTCATGGTTTGAAACAAGAAATAGGACTCAGGGATTTCCACCATAGTCCACCTCGACTTTTACCACCAAAAAAGGTTTTGAGTCAAAATTTAAGACCCTCGTGTCTTTAAACAAAAATGGTTTAAAAAAAAAAAACCGCGGGAAGCGATGCTTAGTCAATACTCGCAAAACCCAAAAATCGAAAGGATACGAACCCCATTCGATACTTCAAAAACCTCAAAATCGCAAGGAAGCGACACCTCGTCAGTACTTGCAAAATTTCAAAAATCGTGGAGACGCAACGTTTCAGTTGATATCCATAACCCAAATTTCAAAAATCGTGGAGACACAACGTTTTAGTTGATATCCACAACCCAAATTTCAAAACAAAAACAAAGGTTTGAAAAAACCTCAAATTTCAAAAATCGTGGGGAGGCGACATTCCATCGATACCCACAAAACAAAATTTTTGAAAAAGTTGGAAAACGACATTCAGTCGATACTTGCACCAAAACCCGCGAGGAGGCGACATTCCATCGATACTCGCAACCGAATGAGCAAGGAAGTGACATTCCATCGATACTTGCAATACCATTCAGCAGGGAGGCGACTTTTAGTCGATACATGGATTTTTGAAAACAAAAAACTCGGCTTCTATGCAAAAAACTGACTTTCACGCCAAAAATAAAAAAACCGGCTTTCACGCCAAAACTCGGCTTTCAAGCCAAAAGCCTGGCTTTCATGCCAAAAAATCAGAAGAAAAAAAACTCTGGCTTCCATGCCAATAAAACAAAACTTAGTTTTCAAAAAACTTGGCTTTCATGCCACAAAATCTGGCTTTCACGCCAAACAAACAAAAAAAAAAAACTGCTTTCATGCCACAAAATCCGTCTCCCATGCCACAAAACATAATTTTGGCTCCTATGACACCAAAACTCGGCTTCCTTGCCACAAACAAAACTTGGCTTTCACTACACAAATGCCAAAAATCGGCTTCCATGCGACAAACAAAACTTCGGCTCCCATGCCACAAAATTTTGGCTCCTATGCCACCAAAATTCGGCTTTCATACCATTCAAAATTCGGCTTTCAAGCCATCAAATAACCAGGCTTTTTTGCCACAACATCAGGCTTTTCGCCACCAAATCTGGCCTTCATGCCCAAAACAACCCTTTGACAAAGATTTTTGCAAAATGACAACCTTTTGATCAAATTCTCAAACAAACATTCTCATGCGACTTTTGCTTATTTTCATCAAAAAAAGAATTTAAGTAAAAGGTACATAGAGTACAAAAAATGTTTATACATGGAGGTACCAAAGAAAAAAAAAGTTTGTTACAAATCAGGAGATTAGTCCGACATGGTCTTCAGCCAAAGGCTTAACTCCTCAAGCAGACTCTTGGCCTTAGCCTCCAAAGCTTCCAGGCCACGTTTCTTTAGAATTTTCCCATAAAATGCGGCAGGCTGTCGCGATCCATCTTCAGCACGAGGAAGCTCTTCCCAGAGAATTTGCCATTGTTCATATTCCTGAGTCTTCCTCCAGAGATTGCTTTCAGCCTGCTCAACTTGGCAAATGAGAGTCCTCTCTCTATCGTGAGCTTTCAAAATAGCAGTCCACTTGGCAGCGGCTTGTTCTTCCAACAGCTCAAGGCGCTGTCTAGCCTCAATGACCTCCCTATCGAGACGATGTTGGTCCTGTGTCAGCTCAATAATAGCCAGCTCATTGACGTTCCTCTCCCGAACGAACTGCTTCCGAGTCTGCGAGATCTCATCCAGTTCAGATTTGACCTCGCCAGAAGGCTTCAAAAACATCTCGTTGAAGAAGTCGCCATTTGGAAAGCTCTTGGTCTCAGTCCATTTGTTTCCTAGAGCGATGACTTCATCAACAAAAGCCTTGGCACTTGCAATGTCCAGATTGACCTTTTCGCTATCAGCAAGAATGTCCTGCACATGCTTAATCATGTCAAAGCCATCTTCCAAATGGCCAGAAGAGAGAGTCTCGACCCATGAGCTCAAGAATCTCTTCAACACCTTCCTCGCAGTTTGACGGGATGGCTCAGATGAAGATTCGCCATGCTCCGTTGGTCAACTGCCCATGTCATGCACCATCGGGAGACTAATCAAAAAGCTCGTTCCAATCGGAGCCACTGGAGAAGGAATATCAGCATGCGGACTCGCCTCTGCCTCATCAAAACTAGTAGAAGAAGCCCCTACTCCTGGATTAGCCGTGAGCCCCCCCTGCTTTGACTCCGAGAAGGATACAGGAACTTCTCCTGTCGCCTCACAACCTGCCAATGAAAGATGAAAAAGGTATGAATATGATCTTGTCAAAAATCAAATATCAAGACTATTACTATATACCTTCTTCGACGACCGGCGGAATGCTTTCTACCTCCATGAACTCATCCGAAGCATCGTCAAAAGTTGCGTCCATGGATGGCTCAAAATCGTCAGAATCCTCTGGAAAGTCAGCCGGCAAGAAAACAAAAAATATGTCAACAAGTGGCGGTAAAGAAAAACAAAAAGAAAAAAAAGGGGGGCAAAGAAAATCATACCGTGAGAAGATTCTGGAACTACTTTAGAGTCCCTTGGCTCTTCCTCAAATGCCACAACCGGATCTGTCACCGCCTCATCGGCCGGAACCTCAGGCATCACCAAATCATCATCTTCTGCCAAAAGAAAGCAAGCAGTGGATCAAAACAAAATCCTCATAAAAAGAAAGAAGCGGAAAAAGAGAGAAGGACGGTCATGCCATCACTACTGATCTTTTCTTTTCGGCTCCTCTTCTCTATAGGCTCATCGTCATCCCCTGACGCCTCATCAGCAATGGTGAGAGGGATTTCTAGATCAGGAGAGTCTTCATGACGTCTTTTATTACGGCGCTGCCCTCTCCTCCTCTTACTTCTATGGGTCGGTCTGTCTGAAAAGCCCGCCTCGTCTTCAAAGTCAGGCCTCTCACTTGACTCCTCACTGGATGGTCTGCTCTTGCGAATAGACTCCATGGAAGCCTTTGCCCACTCTGCTTGTATCCAAGCATCGACCTCAGCCTCCTCCTCTGTGAGCTGTTCCAAGACCTCACCAGGTATCTCTTGTGCAGCTCCCGATCTGATGACGTCCTGATCATCGAGAAAGCCTATTTTGTGCTTTTCTCCAGAAAGGAAAGCCAGAACTTCCTCTCGGCGGACGCCATCTGATTTCCCAAGACCCTTCCTAGAAGACTATTTTACATCGAGCTCCTTCTTGGAAAGCCCCCGGTGCGCTGAAAAGCTCTCCACAAACCATTTCGTGAAGCCAGCAGTCCGGAAGGTGGGTAACTCAGGATAGGAAATCATGGCGGTAGCGTCTTCCGCACTATAAAAGGCCCATGCATTCTTCCCGTGCTGCAAACCTCCAAAGAGCTTCACCTTGCTTGAAGGCGCTCCAACAACACCTTGGGAAAAGCCCAACTGCAGTGCAAAGCGCGAGGGGACATATGGTTGGATGTCGACGAAAAGATGTCTACGGTACACCATCGTACCAACACATATGTTAAAAAGCCAATTCCTCTATGCATTTGTCAAAGAATAGTGTCTCCCCGACCAAGCCCTGGTGGAATCTCTGGAGACACCAAAATCAAAAGCCTTCTTCCGTAAGCCCGGAGAAAGCTTCACTAAAGATTGCCCCATCTCGACGTCCCTGAATTGTCAGATCCTCAAACGGGCGGATAAAAGAGATTCGGAAATAGGCTTCCTTCTGGCCAACCGAATCATAAACGGGTCATCATCCTGTGCAGCACCCAATCGGTGGAAACCAGGACAGTGGTATACATACCACGAATAAAAGATATGGGCTGAAAATACCCTATTCATGGGAAGCCCAAGCCGAACTAGGAAAGCAGCAGCCTGCAGTTCGGTGCACAAATAGGAGTAAAGAGCAAGTAACAAAGCAAGCCGCTCTCCAAATGCCAACTGACAACCCGGAAAAATACAGTGCGGCTTGATATGCATTCCATCTCCTCCGGCAAAAACAACCTCACCCAACGAATAAGTGAGGTAAACAGCGAGATCTCTCCGCAGCGCAATGTCATAATGAATGGCGTCTGTGTTTGCGAAGAATTCCTTCGGATTTTCTCGTATGGCGGAGATCTTCTTCTAACCTGGGTTCTTAGCCCTGGCTTCCTGGTTCGTACTCTCATAAGACTTCCCGCTGTCAAAGAAGTTGGAAAACAAAGAGCTACCACTCTTCCAACTGCTGCACCGAACTTTCAAGCCCTCATTCTCCTTCAAGAAATCATAGAAGGCGACGAGCTGAAAGTACAAAAGCCTGAACTCCTCAAACTGCTCCTCAAGGACACTGTCAATAGGCATAAACTCCTCATAGAGTTTGCTGAGGATAGGCAGCCCGGTGATGGTGCTCAGTTCCTTCAAAGAAAAACCAATCTCATCATTTGTAATAATGAAGGTCTTGATTTGTGGGAGGAACGACTCCAGGATGGCCATGAAGGCTTCATCGGAGAAAACCACGGTTTGCCGAAAAGCGCGAACTACGTCAAAGAACTCGGCCTCCTTCAGAATGGCACCGTCGACCTGCAGGATGTGATCTGTCCACGACTTCTAGTTCGAGTCAGTGCTGAAACGGCCACGAAGTCGAAAAGGCTTTACCTAATTGCCGCCATCGCCCTTGAAAATACCAAGGCCCACCGGTCTCAAATCGACTGAAGGATGATCTGAACCTTGGTAGCCGCTGGCCGGCATCAAAATGTCCATACGGGCAGGCGACTTCTCTGCATAACCAGAAGGGCCGCCAACAAAAACCCCGGTCTTGATCACATTAGTCCTCTTCACTCAGCTTGGAGGATCTTCCCTCTTTGAGCATGTGGAGGAAAGACTCATGATCGAGATAGTGCGATCGAAAGTTGACTGGGTGGAAACAGTTCTCTCCTGACAACCAGCTGTGTATGAGAACTGAAAACATCTCCTTTGGTATGTTGAATCGTCAAGGACTGCATCACCAAAGAAGAAGGTAGGCTTGGGCACAATGCTCTGATCGTCCGTGACCCAAGGACGACTGCTTACCATAATCCTATAAAACTGCTCATTCTTGAGGGCGATCAAACGTTGCCTCATCTCATCTCGGTTGAGCGAGTCACACTCTTCCAAGTTCCTTTCAACATACTGGACCTTCTCCCAGGCCTACTGCACGGCCACATTAGAAGATCTGGTAGAACGGCGAGGCACATTGGTAACAGGCTCCTTACCCTTGTTCGTTTTGGAGGAACTACCTGCAAAGGAGAGAAAATCAATCATCAAAATGACGGAGTTTTGCTAAAAAAATTCTAGCGAAATTCTGGCATGGCTCCGGGGCAATTCCGAAGAAAAAGGAAATACCCCGAAAAAGATGGGAAGCTTGAAGATGAGCTCAATATTGCTGCGAGTTCATAATCAATAGAGAATTCTCAAAGAAGGCTCGGACTCAAACATTGTTGCGAGATCAAGCCAGTCTTCTCAAATCTCCGCAAAATTGGAAAATGGCTCAACATTGCTGCGAGCTTCAGACTCCAAAACTTCCAAAAGCTCCTCAAAAATCCCCGCAAGACAAAGAAAGGGCTCAACATTGTTGCGAGCTCCAAATCCCAAGACTTGCAAAAGATTTTTAAGTGTGCACTATCATACTTCCAATTCCATTTACAAAAAAAATTGCGTAGAAGGAAAGTTGTCATGCACGGGCATCTCGAAATCCAGGAAAGAAAGAAAAAAAAGAAAAGAAGAAGACAATCTCTTTCAAAAAAAAAAAAAAAATTGCCCACAGGCCGTGGCCCACTGCCATGTGGCAGTACGGACCTGTCTGTACAGCCAAGAAAAGAAAATAAAAAGGAAAAAAAAAAAGAAAGAAAAAAAAAGGGTATAAAAAAGGGGAAACCATGAAAGAAAAAAAAAAGAGAGAAAGAAAAAAGAGAAAGAAAAAGAAAAAGGGAGAAAGAAAAAAAAAAGAAAGAAAGAAAGAAAAAAAGAAGAAAGAAAAAACATGTGAAAAAAAAAGAAGAGAACACGCGGAAAAGGAAGAAAAAAAAAAAAGAAGAAAAAAAAAAGAAAAAAGAAAAGAAAAGAAAGAAATTTTCTTTTTCTCTTACTTCTACATGGAGTTTCTTAAGGAAGAAGGAAACTTACTTGAAGCCATTGATGGAGAAGAAGAAGAAAAAGCTTGAAGATTCTTGAAGAAGAAAAAAAGTTCTTGATCTTGGAGCACTCTTGAAGACTTTTGCAAAAAGAGAGCAATAGCAATAAGAGATCTAACCTCCTTGCTTTTATAAGAGAGAGCAAACCAAAAGAGGAAAGAAGGAAAGAAGTAAGAACGTAAGGGCTACAAATTAGCAACCTTCCTAAAAGAAAGGGATCTTGAGATATTCCTTCCCAAGGAGGAGATCCTTTGAGAAACTCTCTCCAAAAAGAGAGGGAATGTGAGAAACTTTCTCCCAAAGAAAGATACTTTGAGAAAATATCTCCCAAAATCAAGGAAACTTGAGAGATTCTCTCCAAGTAGGAATATTTTTAGATATTCTCTACTAAAAAGAGATATCTTTAGATATTCTTTACAAAAATGACACCACATGAGATCTAAGCCATCTTTAAAGCTTAAGGTCCCATGGGCTAGCCCACATGAGCCAGGTTTGACCACCTAGGCACTAAAAGTGGCTTTTACTCAAAATCTCTCTTACCAAGAGCATACAAAAATGGTTCCATGCTTCTTTTGAGTTGATTGGACCAAACAAAGAAAAATCCAAGCCTCAAGAGTTTCAAAGAAATCCAAACCATCCCACCTCATGAACCAAATTAAGCCAAAACCTTGAAATTGACATTCCACAAAAACCCAAACCACTTCAATGGACCCAAAATTGTCCTAAAGAGTGACCAAAAACCAAACCATGGTCCCCTAACTTGCCACATAAAGCTTGTTGGGTCACAAGACCAAAACCAAAAACCAAAACCCAGTCCCCTAACTTGCCACATACAGCTTGTTAGATCACAAGACCAAAATAAAAATCCAAAACCCGACCCCCTAACCGGCCACATACAGCTTGTTAGGTCACAAGGTCAAAAACCAAAACCCTTCTTGACCGCCTAAGACACCACATAAAGCCTTTAGGTTCACAAGGTCAAAAAGAAAAATCCAAAAACCTAAAAACCAAATCCAAATGTCATTTTCAAAATTTTGCCTTTAGATGGTACGTGATCTCTCTCATTGCCATAAAATCCCCTTGGAAACTCAAAAGGCTACTCTATCAAAAGGAAAATGCTCAGAGACTCTTGGTCAAGTCTAGAAGCTCCTTTAACGTTTTCTTCAAGGCACATCGACTCCAAAAGCTATGCAATTCGTCGCTGTACCTCAAGGGGGCATCTGTTGAAACCAAAAATGTCACTTTGCCTCTTCAACATCAAAAGCTACATGGAGCCGCATCCTACAACAAACAGGCAGAGCCGCTTCAAGCATCAGATCTTGTCAGAATCAAACAAAAACTGTAAGATCCTTCAAAATAGCCAAAAGAAGGGTACACATGAAGTTTCGGGCCATTTCCACACCATTTAGCCTAACTTCAATCCTCCAACGGCTGAGCAGGAGCTCCCGGCGGCGACATTGTCGAAGATAAAAAATCTTCGATCAGAGCCTATGGATGATCTCAAAATACCTCCAAAAAGCTCCACATCAAATTTCAAGTCAAACAGACACCGTTTGACCCGCCATTAACTCTCGAACGGCGAAATCAAGCCTCCCGACGGCGAGAACCACCGATGCTACCACTCATCAAACAAAGCACATGGGTAGCTTCTACATGCTTCCAAAGGGCTACACATCAAATTTCAGTTCATTCTGACAACGTTTGACCTAACTTTGACGCTCGGAAACAAAATCAAGCCTACCGGCAGCGGAGCTCCCCGAAACCATGGCATCCAAATCGGAGCTAATGGATTGTCTCAAAATGACTCCAATAGGCCCCCTGTTAAATTTCAGGTCAATCGGACATCGGTTGACCGTACATCAAAGCTCGACATCTTCCGCGCGGTGAAACCAAGTCTAGCATCGACGAGACCCCAAACGGTTTCAAAACTCAAATAAAAGCCCATGGTTGGTCCTATCTATTGCTCAGGAAGTTTTGCCTCAAATTTCAGGTCATTCCGATGTCGTTTGACATAATTTCAACTCTTAGCGAAAAATCGGCTACAAAGTCTTCGGCTTTTCCAAAAATAGGAAACTTTGTGCTCTGATTTGCACAGCTTCTCGATGGGTTTTCTTCAAGGGAATCAAGCCAATAAATGAGGAGAAATGTCAAGAAAAATACAGAGGAAAAAAGAAGTGAAAAAACCCGAAAAACGGCGACCGAAAGGGGACCAAACCCCATGGTTGCGGACGGCGACCATGGCCTAGGGTCGCCGGCGACCTTGGCCCATGGTTGCCGGTGGTGACCCAGCCCCATGGTTGCCAGCAACCATGGGTGTATGGTTGCCGGCGACCCTGGAAATTCGGGTCGCCGGATTTCCTCCAAAAGGGCCATTTTTCCGATCCTTTTTACGTTTCGCGATGTTTGGCCCCTATGATTTTCTCAAATTCTGATTTTTGGAGCATGAAACCCGTCGATCTTCGTCAACCTCATGGATCCACCGCCGAAATCATTGGATCATCATCAGGACACTCCGAAATCACCAACCGGCCGACCAAGAAAGCACACTTTCTGCCCGACTGATCGTGAAAGCAACTGAATAGATGTTGCTGGCCCATTGGTACCAGTCAATGTCTGAAATTTCATGGTCATCTGATGTCGATCAACATGAAAATCCATTGATGATCATCGCCAGAAGAATTCCAAAAGGCGTAGCGTGGCCCGCGACTCTTCAAGCGACTTGACGACCAATTAATAAAGTTAAATGACCTTTTTATGGCAAGTTAATACGGTCATTAACTCATTATTTTGGATGGCCCAATCAAAAGCAAGCAAATGAGAGTTACAAGTCTAATTAATCATGGCAATTAACCATGTAACTCCTATCATTATGGAGTTTAATCATGGTAATTAATCATGAAACCCCCATCATCATGGAGATTAAATGCCCATTATTCTCCATCGGCCAATCAGATTCAAAGAAAAAGGAGTTACAAAATTATGAAATTAATCTTGTAACTCCTACCATTATGGAGCATCAATGACATTAATGCTCATAAACCCTCCTAATGGCTACCAAAAGCCTATAAATAGGCGGTCATTCCAAGGAGAAAGGGCCCTGGAAAATTGTCCTGAAAAATCTCTGCACAAAGAAGCTCTCCTACTTTGAAGAAACTCTGCTGCAAATACTACAAGGTGATTGAAGTCCCTTGGGGGGCCACCCCCCCAAGGTTCTCTGTCCTTCTATTCAACATGTCTAGATGTGGCTTTTTAGCCCATCTACCCGGTTTTTTTATTGGATATCGGACCCTCCCTTGGTTTTTGTCTTCTAAAAATCTGAGGTCCAATCCAAGCCAAGTGAATTAAAGCATCACGTGTTCTCATCTGAAGGACGACGGCGGAGCCCATACATGACTCGCGACTGTCGATATGAATGAGTCCCCTCAATTTCCTGAGAAGTCAGATTCCTCTTTCTTACTTTTCTACTGTATTTTGTATTTTCTTAAAGAGACAAAAATTCACAATTCTTGTCTTTCGTTATTGATGAGATTTGTAAAATCGCCTTTCATGGCAAAAATCGCCTTCTACGGCACAAAATCACCTTTTACGGCACTAAAAAATCTTGTCTCTTTCTTTAAAATATATATGCAATGGAAAGTTGGAAAAAAAGTTTGATTTCCTTTGTACTTGTGAAGGTGAATCTTCGGATCACCATTTTTAAATTCCAAGTAGAATAGAAAATCTGGCATACCCGTACAAAAAATGTTGATGCTCGCACCCTTCTTTTTCTCAACCCCCCCCCCCCCCCCGGGGCGGAGGGAGGAGACGGAGCCGGGTCCATCAGTCCAAACAAAGGTTAATCCTCACATAGCATAATTGTAGTATATCCAAGTAAGATAAAATAACTAAAATAGAGAAAATAAAAGGGGGGAGGTGCCAAATATTTAAGAAGAGGATCGGCCTCGTTCCCGGGTACCCCCTTCTGATCCCTTGGCAAAATAGGGTTTAAAGGCTGATTCTTCAAACCAAAATGATGATGCAAATGAGACTTTGACTTGTGATTTCTGTGTGTTTTGTGTGCGATACACGAGTGATAAAAGTGAAAGGCCGATGGGCCGTAATTGATTGAAGGTGGCCGATGGGCCAGGATTGATTGGAGATGGCCGATGGGCCAGTGTTCGTTTTAGGATGGCCGATGGGCAGTGATTGATTAAAAGTGTGTGCGAAATCACTCATCTCATCTTGTTATTCTCATTTATTCAATTTTAAAAATCAGTTCTTTATTCCCTTTTATCATTAAGTTCAATTAAATATTTGGCACCTGAGGTGGAGGAAGAAATAAAGGAAAAATCTTTTTAGGTTTATTTTGTTGGTTTTATAGTTTTTATGGCTTTTTTCTTTTTGATATTGGGCTAGAAGGGCCTAACTAGAGGATTTTACTTGGATTTACGTGATTAATGCTTTATTATTGATCATCGGATTAACCCTAACCTAAGGTCTTAGACCGCCCACATCAGCTCTCCTAATCCCCTACAGGAAGAGTGGTGGGGCAGAGCCTAACGCTCTAAGTTACCTAATCAGATAATCCGATCTAATCCTAGGGTGTGGGCAACCTAAGCTTGATGGTTTCGGCGCCTAAGCAACTTGTTGGGTGTGACTTTAAATGGTTCGGTTTATTTTAAGTTATGAGTTGATTAGGAGTGATTTAGGGATGGATTAGGGGTGTCTTAGAGTTCCGATTAGTGTGTTTTTAAATACTTTAGGGTTCTGGAATTTAGGGTTTGAATTTAAAAGGTGAAATGATGTCGAAATTGGCTGAACTGGATTGACGGAGGACTTGGGTGCACACCCAGTGGCACCTAGGTCACTCTGGTGACTTGGGCGCACCTACAGTGGCGCTCGAGTGTCTGGCTTTGTGTGGCTGGGCTAGTGATGACGGTATTTAGATGTACAGGTAGGCAGCAAGTGCAACTCACCGCTTCCATGTTCACCGGCCTAGCGGATATATGGTGGAAAACAGTCAAGGCTGAGTATAGGACTATAGCAGACGCAGAGGCTTGGGCAAGTTTCAAGAGACAATTCAGTGACAAGTTTGTACCGACGCATGTGAAGAGGCAAAAAGCCATTGAATTTCAGCAGCTCGTGCAAGGTAGCACGACCGTCCAAGAGTACCTCACGAAATTCGAGAGACTGTCTCGATATGCCCCAGAACTAATCGACACTGTGGAGAAAAAGATAGCGAAGTCCCTTGAAGGACTTAACCCGATCATTGAGAGGGATGCCACGGGTGTCATACCACCTGCCACTTTTGAAGAGGCTGTGAGAAGGGCCTATAAATTCGAGAACCTGAACAACAAGATCCTTAAGATCCAAGGAAGGACTCAGACTCATCAACAAAACAACCAACAGAGGAACCATCAGAACAAGCGACTGAGGCAAGAACAAAACATGCAGAATGCTCTAGTTTACGTTCATTGTGGTAAAAACCATGAGAGTGCTCAATGCCGTACGATTACGGGAGCATGTTTTAGATGTGGCTCCATGGCACACCAGCTCAAGGACTGCCCAAGGCAGGTTGGACAAGGTAACAACAGACAGAATCAGCAACAACAAGGAACACAACGCCAGGCACCACCCCAGAACGCATTAGCTGTACAGAACCAGCCCAGGCCACTCCAGCAGCAGGCTCCGCAGCAACAATACAGACCTCCACAACAGCAGCAAGCTCGTCAGCAATGACAGAATCAGAATCAGTGTCCTCCTCAGCAGCATAGGAATGCACAACAAGGAAGGCAGCAACAAGCTCAGAACATGTCTCAGCAGCGAGAACAAGTGTATGCAATTAACCAAGCTGATGCAGAGGCAGCAGATAACGTGGTGGAAGGTACACTCCTAGTTTGTGGATTTGAAGCTAAGATTTTGTTTGACCCTGGCTCTACGCACTCTTTCTTGTCTCCAAAATTTTCTAAGTTGATTGTTATGCCTGCTAGAGAACTTGAGTATGTGTTGACAGTGTCCACCCCCGTAGGCAAACAAGTTGTGTGTAGGAAGTATTACCCTAGATGTGCTATTAAGATAGGAGATGTGGTGTTACCGGCGAATCTCATTTTGTTGGAGATGTACGACTTTGATGTCATCCTAGGGATGGATTGGTTAGCGGGATACCATGCTACTATGGATTGTTTCCATAAGACACTCACTTTTAAATTGGAGGAGACACCTGCGGGAGTGCTATTTCAAGGAGAAAGGAGGAATTCTTGTCCAAGGCTTATTTCAGCGTTGAAGGATGATAGACTTGTGAGAAGTGGATGTGAAGGCTATTTAGCGTTTATCACGGAGGATAAACGGTCCCAAGGGGTGGAGGAGGTCCCAATTGTTGGTGAATTTCCAGATATTTTTCCCGAAGAGATCCCAGGATTGCCACCTGTAAGAGAAATTGACTTCACCATCGAGTTATTACCGGGGACCGCTCCGATATCTATTGCACCATACAGAATGGCTCCAGCTGAATTAGGAGAGTTGAAGATTCAGTTGCAAGAATTGTTGGATAAAGGTTTTATTAGACCGAGCGTCTCACCTTGAGGAGCTCCAGTTTTATTCGTCAAGAAGAAAGACGGTTTCATGAGAATGTGTGTTGACTATCGGAAATTGAACCAAGCTACTATCAAGAACAAGTATCCGTTGCCAAGGATAGATGAACTGTTTGACCAATTGCAAGGTGCTGCTTACTTTTTGAAGATCTATCTAAGATCTGGTTACCATCAGCTGAGAGTTAGAGATTTAGATGTATCGAAGACGGCGTTCCGGACAAGATATGGACACTATGAGTTTCTAGTGATGCCATTTGGACTGACGAATGCACCGGCAGTATTCATGGCTTTGATGAACAAAATATTCGTTGAGTACTTAGATCAATTTACAGTGGTGTTTATTGATGACATTTTGGTGTACTCTAAGTCTAGAGAAGAACATGAAGAGCATTTGAGGATAGCATTGCAACTTCTAAGAGACAACCAATTGTATGCGAAGCTCACCAAGTGCGAATTTTGGCTTGAAGAAGTCGCATTTTTAGGTCATATCATTTCCAAAGAAGGATTATCAGTGGACCCAGCCAAGATAGATGCAGTTGTGAAGTGGGAAAGGCCGAAGAATGCGTCAGAAATCAGAAGTTTTCTTGGATTGGCGGGTTACTATCGAAGATTTGTGTAGGGATTTTCGTCGATCGCAGCCTCATTGACGAAGTTGACCAAGAAGAATGCACCTTATGTGTGGACAGACCAATGTGAGGCCAGCTTCCAAGAGTTGAAAAAGAGATTAACTTCAGCACCCGTCCTCACTTTACCATCCGGGAGCGGCGGTTACACCATTTTTACAGATGCTTCGAATACAGGACTCGGTTGTGTATTGATGCAAGATGGAAAAGTCGTTGCTTATGGATCCCGTCAGTTGAAGGACCACGAGAAGAACTATGCAACGCATGATCTTGAACTAGCAACGGTCGTTTTTGCACTAAAGATGTGGAGACATTACCTCTACGGAGAGAAATTCGAAGTCCACTTCGATCACCGCAGCCTACAGTATTTGTTCTCTCAGAAGGAGTGGAATATGAGACAAAGAAGATGGATGGGATATATTAAAGATTATGATTTTCCGATCAAGTATCACCCGGGAAAGGCAAATGTAATAGCCGATGCCTTGAGTAGGAAGTCAGCAAGTGTGGCAAGCCTAAGAGTTACTTGCTTCTTTCAACAATTTGAGGAGTTGGGGGTAGATTTTCAGCTCCTAAGCGAGGGAGTGATGTTAGCCAACATGTCCGTGTCTGAACCCTCGTTCATTCGGAAGATCAAGGATGACAAATTGCAAGATCCAGATTTGGCCAAGATTTCAGAACATATAGCAGAACGTCTTGATTTTCGTATTGTGGATGGAATCTTATACTATCGTGATCGTCTATGTGTGCCCAATATTGAAGATTTGAAGAATGACATTATGACAGAGGCGCACAGTACAAAGTACTCTATGCATCCGGGTAGCACGAAGATGTATCAGAACTTGAAGGACAGATTTTGGTGGAACAACATGAAGAGGGAAATAGCAGCTTTCATTTCCCGATGTATGACGTGTCAGTTGGTGAAGGCAGAGCATCAGAGACCTCCAAGGTTGTTGCAACCATTAGAGATCTCAGAATGGAAGTGGGAACATATCACCATGGATTTCATCTCGGGATTGCCAAGGACCAGAAAAGGGAATAACACCATATGGGTCATTGTGGACCGTCTTACCAAATCAGCTCATTTTATCCCTATGAAGACCGGAGAGAAAATGCATATGTTACCTCTCGCGGAGTTGTTTGTCAACGAGATTGTTAGCCGTCATGGGCAGCCAGTCTCCATTACTTCAGACAGAGATAGCAGATTCGTCTCGAGATTCTGGAAGACTTTGCATGAGTCTATGGGAACGAAGCTTCAGTTCAGTACAGCGTATCACCCTCAAACAGATGGTCAGTCAGAGAGAACAATTCAGACCCTTGAGGATATGCTTCGAGCGTGTGTACTAGATTTCAAGACTCAATGGGATGAGACCCTACCGCTTTCCGAGTTCGCCTACAACAACAGTTATCATTCGAGCATTGGGATGGCGCCTTTTGAGGCATTGTATGGTAGGAGGTGTAGAACTCCAGTCTGTTGGGAAGAGGTAGGTGTTCGCAGTTCCCATGGACCGACTATAGTGAGTGAGACCAGTGACAAAGTCAAGTTGATCCAAGAACGTTTGAAGGTAGCCCGGAGTAGACAGAAGAGTTACGCAGACTCTCACCGAAGAGATTTGCATTTCAAATAAGGAGATAAGGTATTCTTAAAGGTGTCCCCTACTAGAGGAACTTTGAGATTCGGGCAGAAAGGCAAATTATCTCGGAGATACATTGGACCCTATGATATCGTGAGCAAGATTGGTGACGTGGCTTACAGATTGGCCTTACCACCTGAGCTTTCCGGCGTACACAATGTGTTTCATGTGTCTATGTTGAAGAAGTACGTCCCCGATCCATCGCATGTACTCCGTCATGAACCGTTGGAGATCAGAGAAGATGCCACCTATGCCGAGAAGCCTATTCAGATCATCGATACGAAAGAACAAGAACTGAGGACAAGGACTATTCAATGGGTGAAAGTGCTTTGGGAGAATCATGGACCGGAAGAGGCAACGTGGGAATTACGGGATCAAGTTCAGAAGAAGTATCCGCATCTACTACCCGAGGTTAGTTATTTTATTTCATTTGGTGGACCAAATGCCCTAAGGGGTGGAGGATGTAAAACCCCGCCCCGAGAGTTTCCTTTTAGTGTTAATTAAGTCGTGCTTTAGCTATAAGTGAGATTAGTGGAAATGGGTTAAATTAGGATTTAGAATAACTTGTTATAGCTTTGAATTATTTAGGGAACTCTTTTGATTTAGTGGGGCCCTTTGGGGGTTCCTTGTATTGTGTTTTGATTAGTTTTGGGATTTATTTAATAATTCAGGAAATCAGTAATTTGCTTCGTTTAATGTATTTTATGATTCCCGACAACTTTTGTATTTGCTCCGTTCACGTTCGAGACCTCTAAACTCTACTTTGCTAATGATAGGGGTAAAACAGTCTTTTTACACAAAATCTGGACACTATTTTCAATATTTCCGAAACTAGTAAAATATATACTTTTTGGAAAGTAGAAATTTCGACGACCGATTCTTCCTTCTTCGTCGAATCCGTCCGAAGCCCGTAGAGCGATGTTTTAGCCCAATTTGGACTTTTAAGTTATGGGACCCATTGCCATTGTCTATATAAGGAGGAGCCCTTTTTCCTCTTCCTCTTCTTGCAACTTTCTTTGAGGAAAATGAATTCCAGCCCAGCCCTAGGGTTTTCTTCAAACTACCTTGCTTCTTGCTTCTCCATCTCTCAATCTCTCTCAAATCTATTTCTAAAGGTAAAATGGAGGTGGTAATCTTCTTCCCCTCCATGAGAGCTTCATCTTGATACCGTTTTTAGAG
This sequence comes from Persea americana, assembly GCA_029852735.1. Lineage (NCBI taxonomy): Eukaryota > Viridiplantae > Streptophyta > Magnoliopsida > Laurales > Lauraceae > Persea > Persea americana. Next base: position 42,376,725 of record CM056813.1, read on the forward strand.
AGAGCCTTCCATTCCAAGCTACATTTTGAGCAAGCTCTTGCCATTAGAGGACTTTCCATGTAAGCTCTTCTTCTCATCTCTTGGTTGTGTGTTCTTCTAGTCCTTGAGATGCTCCATCTTGGTTATTGGAAGTTATCCCGTTTTATTTCATAGCTTTGTTATTTTAGGTCTTGATATGTATGCTATTTTGGGGATTTTTGTGTAGATTGTGGGATTTGAGCTTGGGAGAAGTGATTAGAGCTTATTAGCTTATTTGGAGACCTAGGCAAGTGAATGAATGGATTTGATTTGAATGAGTTCTTGATTTATTGAAAATGTGGATTTTACTATTCATCTTCCTCTAGTTTCCTATATTTCATAATGCCTTTGGAATGTAATTATTGATAAGATTTCCTTTCAATTAACTTTATGAGAATGTATGCATTCTTTTACTAAAGCTTGTTTTGCCATTAAGGATTTTTATAAATGAGATTTGTACTTGCATTGAATGGGGATTTGTATTGGAAGGAGAATTAATGCCTTGATGGAAGGATGGTTGGAGGATAGGATTGATGATTGAATAGAAGGGAATAGACCCATTTCATGTTAGGAAATGGATGAAGTTGAGGTGAAAGGGTTTGGGAAAGAAAGAGCTGAAATCTGCACCTGATGTGTAGTTCCCGCAGCTGGGCGGTCAGTTGGCGGTCACCTTGGCGGCTAGCCGACAGGTGACCAGCGGCTAGCCGACCCAGATTCGGTTACAAACACAGAATGCTGTGTTTTGACAGGTGAACCGCGGTCAGCCCCGCGGTCAGCTCGCGGCTAACCGCCACCCAAAAACCCTGTGATCGCCAGGTAGCCGAAATGCGCGGTCAGAAACACAGAATGCTATATTTTAGCAGGGTGAACCGCGGTTAGCCCCGCGGTCAGCCAGCGGCTAACCGCCGAACACCTCGGTGGCTAACCGCCAGCTAACCGACAGGTGACCGAACTTCACCCAGAATTCCTGAGTCTTTTCTATTGTTTTCAGATATGGTATTTAAAGGTTTGGATGGGTTGTTCTGATGCCCTGCCACCTTGGAAAAACCCAGGGGATGACATAAGGAGATTAACTTAGAAAGAAACTCCATTTCGGAAAAGTATTGGGAATTTTAGATTCATCAACTTGTATAAGGAAACTTGATATGTCCTCTATCATTCGAGTACCATACTAAGGGCAATAATAGACATACAAGATCTTTATACATGTTGTCTGAATACGGAAGCCCCAATATATAGTCCACAACTGTATAAGAATTTATTTCATGGTTTTAACTCTGATTTATGCACCTGACATGTCCTGCCAGCCCCGTCTATGCATGAAAAGATAATGATATGAAATGTGTGCCTACGAGCACCATGCCCCGCCTGCCCGAGTGTTTTACACCGATATAGTTTTGTACATGTTTTGATTTCTCATGTAACCTATGAGTCAGTACCACTAAGCTTGGACATCCTTGTCAGTCTGATCAACTGACTTGGGCCTCCCCCTCCTGTCCTGTCCCGTTACCCGGTTCCGCGGCCGTGGTCTTGCCTAGCTGTATGTATATGTATATAATGTTGGTTCTCGTCACTTCGAGTGCTCGAGCCCAACGCACTGAATGTGCTCTCATCACCTTAGTGATAGAGAGGATTTAGCTTTAGTGTGGTTGCCATCTAGTCAGTTCCTGTACCTTGAATATCCTACATGATTTATATTGCATCTGTTCTTTAAATGAGTCATGCATCTTGTTTTAAGACAGTTATTGTTTTAATAAGATTTCGTTATGTTAAGATGTGCTTTGATTTCTTTCTTGGTATTATCTATTCATCCACCTGCCAGACCGTCGTGTCTGACCCAATTTTGTGGTACTCAGGTCCAGCCCCTGTTATTGCCTTCGAGGAGGAGCCAGAGGAGGCGGTCGGCGAACCGCAACGATTAGTGGAGTGGCAAGTTGACAATGTCATTTAGACATTTGGTTTAGCTTTGAGCTACGTAACATTTTGGGGGAGTTTATAGAATGATACTTGAGTTATACTTTTGGTTGTACTGGCCTTTGTTGGCCATTATTTTTGGGGAATGTTAATTTAACTTGATCTTCTGTTTAAACTTTAACTTCATATTTTGGGAATGCTAATGAGATCATTGCTCACTCTGATATCATGTCATACTTATGTATTATTAGTCTTATATGATGATGATGGATAAAGAGTTTGAATTGCTACACGCTTCCGCACCAATGTAAATGTTCTATGAGTGTGTGTGGAATCCTCACCGCGGAAACCTGTTGGAGATTAAATGTGTATATTCATATAATCATTCATCCACCACTATCGCGGGTCCGGATCCCGGTCCGGGGTCGCGACAGGTTTAAGTTGATAAAAATTTTAATTCCAAGGCTATTATTGGTTCTGTAAAGTTTTGGAATGTTGGTTCTAGTAAGTTTCGTGTTTTATAGGTTGATTTGAGGTTGAACTTTTATGGTTTGACGTTCTTTAAATTATATGTGATTTACTGTGTTGTGTTGATTAGGATTAAGTTAGATTTCAATTAATTAGGTTTCTTAATGATTATGGGAGGATGGGCACCAAGAGAGTGGTGCCCAAGTGGATGTTTTTGTGGTTTGAGTTGGTTCGATGTTTAAGGTTAATTCGGGCTTCTGATTCCAGTTGTTTTAGATCGTAAGGGTGTTTTGGTGTGCTGATCTGGGACAAGATTTGAGATTAATAAGGATTCGGTGGTCCTGGGGCTAAAATGTGACTTGGGCGCACCTGTGGTGGCGCCTAAGTCCTCCTGGTGTACAGGTGGCACCCAAGTGCTTGATTCATGGGTTTTGTTTGTCTTCGTGAATCGTTCACTTGGATTTGGATTTTTAGGTGATCTATGTTAATAAATTCCAAATCTGGAACTGGTTTGAGTCTCTAAACCTTAAGGGTGGTAATGATTTGGGTTGGGAAGCCGAAACGCAACCGAATTGTGTCTCGGGGTTAGATCAAGGAGTTGGGCGCGCCTAGGTGTGTGCTGTGACTTGGGCGCACCTGTGGTGGCGCCCAAGTGTCTGTCTACTAGTGTAGCTCTTAGTTCGATGGTTTCTAGGGTATTTCTGAATTGACTTCGGGTATTTGACTCTGGTTTCGATTGGGAGAGGCTTTTATTTTCGGAATGTGATTGGTTTATCATTTTAATTAGGTGTTGATTAAGGTTTAAATTAAGAGTTGGTAATCAAGGCTTGATTAAAGTTTGGTTAAGGTTTAAATTTGGGGTTGTTAATTAGACTTCGTTGATTAAGGTCTTAATAGATTAGAGCTTATTGATTAGGTTTATTAATCAGGATTTTAATTGGGACTTGTTGATTAGGGTTTTGATTAATTAGGGGTTTTATTTTATTTAATTTTTGATTGCTTAGGATTTATTAAATTAGGATTTTATTAATTAGGGATTATTGATTAAGTTTTACTAAGTGGCGTTTTGATTAATTGGAGTTTTATTAGGGATTGTTAATCAGGCTTTAAGGGTTTGATTAATTAAAGTTTAATAAATTAAGTCTATGGATTTTAATTGGATGTTTTCACTTAGGCGTTTTGACTTAAGTGTTTTAGATTGGAGTTGATTAAGTTAATTAGTTTACTTAGGCACGAGTGAAATAACCTAGGATCACCTACTGTACATCTATTCTATTTTTGTTGGATTTTCTATTTCTTTTTGTTTTTTTTTGTTCTCTTCTCTAATTACTAAAGAGTAAGATGAGAAGAGAAGAGTTTTATGATTTTGTGATTTTTCTGGTGTTTTATGCAAAAGTAATGCAACCTAGGCTAAAGTGTGGTGATTCAGCAATTCAGAGTTCGGAAGTTCAGCAATAATTCATTTTCATCAAAGAGATTCAATAGCAAGCTAAATAAAAAGCAAAATATGAAAAACGCGACCGGAAGATGAACTGAGGACTTGGGCGCGCACACAGTGGCGCCCAAGTGTCTCCCTGTGAATTGGGATGCACTTGTAACTTTTGACAATACTTCGACGCAATTTCTAACACTTTATGACTAAATGTGTGGTCCTAATGTTAACTACTAATGTCAGAACCTTCGGATCTAAGAGTGATGACACAAGGATCCAAATTCAAGGGGTGAATCCCCTTGGCAGAGACTTGGGCGCAACCACAGTGGCGCCCAAGTGCACTGTCTGTTTTTCTCTTCTTTTCCTTCCCTTTTAGTAATATATTTGCTTATCTTTTCAATTCTTTTCACGATTTAGAATATAAATTTACAGATCCGAGGGCTCTGATATCAACTTATACGAAGAAAGATCCATATATGAGAAATAAAATGCAAGCAATACGAAAAACGGGGTCAAAACCCAACTCCTGGGACTTGGGCGCACACACAGTGGCGTCCAAGTGCTTTTCTGCACTTTTTCTCTTCTTTTCCTCTTTAGTAATATTTTTATGTATTCTTATGATGCCTTTTGTGCGATTTAGAATGTGCAGTTATAGATCCGAGGGCCCTGATATCAACTTACATGGAGAAGAAACCTGAATTTGGGAAACAAAATGCACATATGACGAAAAAGGGGGTCGAAACCCAACTCTTGGGACTTGGGCACAACTATATATGCGCCTAAGTGCTTTTTTGCACCTTTCTCTTTCAAGTTTGGATTTTTCTCAATGAGGATGATATGGATGCAAGATCTATCTTAATCACGAGTTCGGAATCATGAAAATGATGCAGATCTATTACTTATGATTGATCCTAGGCATGTTCCTAATGATGGATGATTGCTGAAAATCAGATCTACTGCGAAACTACTATTATTAATGCAGATCTACCATGTATGAATGATCCTAAACATATTTCTAAGCATGTATAGCAATGGAATGCAATAAAAGAAGAGAGATCTAGGAATACCGGTATAGTGAAGTGTTTGTTAAGTTCCTAGAATGAAGCTTTCGCGAAGTCCCATAGCTCTAGTTGAAGACATAAAAGCCTCCTCCTCTATTTCCTCTCCTTCTTCTCTAGATCCAAAGTTCTCTCTCTAATGGTGGCTACCTTTCTTCTTCTTCTTTATTCTCTCTTTTCTCTCCTTTCTTAGGGTTTTGGGTAGCCTCCTTGTAAATGAAGTTAAGAGATTCTTAAATAAGGGTTTAGGGCGTGCAAGAGGGATTAGGGCTGCTGTTTGCATGAATTTCTAGAAGGTTTTTGCACTACAAGGCGGATCTAGGGCTTCTAAGGACTTAGGTGCACCTGTGGTGGCGCCCAAGTGGGTCCCACGAGTTGGGCGCACACATGGTGGCACCTATGTCTAGTTTCGAAGCTTAATGGGTCCGAGGTTCGGTTTCAGATTGTTTTTGGGTCTAAATTGAGTCGGAACTGCGAAGAGTAGAGTACGACATACCTAAGTATACACCAAATTGCATTCTTAACATGACTGGGGACCTGGGCGCACCTGTGTGTGCGCCCAAGTGAAGCTTGGGACATGGGCGCACCTATGGTAGCGCCCATGTTTGTTTTGAGTGGGGGCCGCTAGGGCAATCTTTTGAGCGCCATCTCTTTTGATCCGATGGTCGGATTTGGACGTTCTATATATCGTCGGAAAGATCTCGGCACTTAGAATTCATTGGTCCATGTACTCTAATGATCAGAGGTTAGGAAAAGTGAGGGATATTTGGATCAATGATTTTAGTCTCCAACCTATGCCAACCACATCGTACTTAGGCAAGCTAAGTGTAGTCTCTATAGGATCAACCCAAGTGAATCCTAAGCGATCCCAAAAAGGTTTGAATAGTGATGCGGTCTGCTCCTTGTGTGAGTAGTGGGTTTGACTTGGAGTCTCAATGTGATTTGGCCTTTTCTCTCACGAACTTCTAGAGATCGTTGAGCTAAGTCTAGAATTATCAACAAGCATCTTCATTGTCGTTAATTAATCTAAATTATGTTATTAATCATTCAATTATGGGTGAAATGGGGGCACTGTTATATATGGTAGGTATTTAAGGCTATCATGGGGGCCAAATGAGGTGTCTACTACACTTACCAGAATCACGTAGGCACCACCTCATGGGCGCCTACCTCCAAATTTACTTGTTCGACTTGATAATAGTCTGGGACCACTCATACATAGGGACTAAGCACCGAAGACGAACCGAACCACCTAGGCACCACCCATGTGGTGCCCAGCCTTGAAATTCACCTAGGCACCACACATGTGGCACCCAGCCTTGAAATCCACCTAGGCACTAGCCCTTTGGCACCCAGTCAGTTAAAGGCTAGTGTAGGTCCCCCCAGCTGAAGATCTATCCGTTCAACCACAACTCCAAACGGGACCAAGTTCCAAAGCCAAGCCCGACCCATCAAGGCGCCACCTAGTGGGCGCCCACATTTCACAGGACCATCTAGGCGCCACCCTGTGGGCGCCACCCTATGGGCGCCCATCCTCTCTCGAACCCTAGTTCGCCCTAATGCATGAGACCTTCTAGAAGCACGAAATAATGAAGCCCTAGCCCTTCTATACTCGTCCCAAACCTCTATATAATCTCTCTTAACCCCATTTACAAAAAAAGCTACCCTAATAAAAAGAGAAAAAGAGAGAATAAGCAAGAAGAAGAAAGGTAGCCACCATTGAGAGAGAAGTTCAGATCTTGAGAAGAAGAAGAGGAAATAGAGGAGGAGGCCTCCATGTCTTCAACTGGAGTTATGGGTCTTCGTGAAAGCTTCGTTCTAGTAATTTGAGAAACGTGTCATATACCGCCATTCCTAGATCTCTCCTTTCTTTTACTACATTCCATTACCATTCATGCTTAGAAATATGCTTAGGATCACTTATGCATTGTAGATCTATTTTGCTTGTGCTAAAATACTGAGTTTAGCATCTCATCATATTAGGAACATGTTTAGGTTCATTCTAATATAGTAGATTTGCTTTGATTTCGTAGTTCTAATTGCATAGCTAGGTTAGATCTCGCATTAGCATTATCATCATCATCACTTATATCAAAGAGGTCGCGAAAAGCCCTTGGCAAAAAGGCCGGACGGCACCCACAGGGAGCCTACCCTCTCCGGGATAGGCTGGGCGCCTACCCTTCTGAGACAGGGTCCAGGTTCTAGATCTCCGCCCGTTGCATCGTTTACTCTTAGGTTCATTAGTTGCATCATTAGTAGTTCGAGTTAAGACATTCGCATCAGTCACTGAATATCGGAAATTGTGTTGAAAATACTAAGACTCTTGTGCATTAATTGTGATCCATTGAAAACCCTGACTGAGCAGGGTAGGCACCACAAGCGTGGCGCCCAAGTGGATTTCTCCACCTTCGTGCACAACTTCCGATCTTCCGCATTTAGTTCACTTAGAAACTACATGATAATGATATGTTTGGATGTTTGATCTGTTTTGAACTTTGAATTATCATTTTTGTCACGCTTCACATCATATCATTTGAATTGCACAACCCTAGAAAAACCCAAAAAAATCATAAAACATAAAATCATTTCTTCTCTTTCCATACTCTCTAGTAAATTATCTTTCCTTACTCTCTAGTAAATTAGAGGAGAAACCAAAAACAAATTAAAAGATATCCAGAAAATCCAAAAAGAATAGTTAGATAGTCTAGGTTATTGAATTTAGCGCCTAAGTAGGACGAATCCTAAGACTAATAAAAATACCATAATCAATTAACTCAACAACCGTCAAATCATTAACCGCACTTTTAATCCCTTTAAGACCCTAATTAATTCGGATCTAAAAGTAATCAAGAACTTTAAGAAACACAAAAAACCTAAAACCCCAAAACACAGCCACCTGGGCGCCATCCTTCCAAGGCCACCTGGGCACCACCCCCTGGGTGCCCAGCCTGTTCATTCCCTAAGACACCCCGGTTAAAGCTTAAGCTAATTAGTTAAGACCTTAGACCAATCCAAATTAACAGATTAAAACATTTTAAACCTGAAATAACTGAAACCTCAATCAATTTAGACTTGAATCAACCTAAAAATACAAAACCAACAAAACTCCAAAACAGTCCACTTGGGCGCCACCCCCTGGGTGCCCAGCCTGCCAGGTCCACCTAGGCACCACCCTCTTGGCGCCCATCTTACCCCATTACTAAGGAACCCCTAATTAAAACTTCTAATTAATCACAACCCGAATTTAATCATAATGAACATAATAAAACACTTTTAGATTTAAAAAACCTGAAACCCTAATCAATTCGACTCGAATTAACCTAAAGATTACTGAACCAACTTGAACCACAAAGCAGACATCTGGGCGCCCAGCTGGTCTATCCACTTAGGCACCCCCCCCACCCCCCCCCCCCCCCCCCCCCCCCCCCCCCGCGGGTGCTTATCCTGTTCCATTCCCTTGAAGACCATCACTTAAAATTGAACTCAACTTAATTTAATCAATTGGGACCTTAATCCAAACCTGAATTAACACATTTAAACATTGTTAATCTAAAAGACCTGAAACCTTAATCAATTTGGACTCAAACCAACTTCAAAAATACAAAATGAATAAACCACAAAATATCCACCTGGGCGCCACCCCCTGGGTGCCTATCCTGCCGCATCCTTCTGGGCACCACCCTCTGAGCGCCTATCCTACCCAATCACTAGGAAACGCCACTTGAAATTAAACCCAAATTCAATCATAATCAACACACCGGAACACCCTTGAAATTTAAAACAATTGAAACCATAAGCCCGAATTAACCTAAAACATCGAACCAACTCAAATCGCAAAAAACAGTCATCTAGGCGCCACCCCCTGGGTGCCCATCCTACCCCATCCACCTGGGCACCAACCTCTTGGCACCCAGTCTCTTTTATCACTGAAACTTAATTACTTGAACCTAATTTAAGCCGAATCAACACAACGCAGTAAAACACCTTTAATTTAAAATACATCAAACCATAAGAGTTCAACCTCAAATCAACCTAAAAACATAAGACCGACCCGAACCACAAAACAGTTCACCTGGGAGCCACCCCTTAGGCGCCCACCTTCCAAATCCTGGGCACCACACCCTGGGCGCCTAGCCTACCCGTTTTCATAAAAACCCCAACGAACAACTTAACATAATTAATTAACATTCAAACCAACCCCAATCAACATATTAAAACACTTGAAACTTTAATCGATTCGGACTTAGCACCCAAAGTCCTTACGAACCAATGAATAACCACTTAGGCACCACCCCTGTGGCGCCTAGCCTACACTCTAACCCTGATTCACCACTTCAACTAAAAACGAATAACTAAACATCTTACCACTTAAATTAATCAAGATTAGAATCTAGAATAATCCCTGGACCCAAAAACCAATAACTAAGTCCTATCCGGAATACCTAAAAATCAAAAGCCATCCACCGGGCGCCACCCCCTTGGCGCCTATCCTTTCAGTTGCACTAAAACGCGAATTCTCGATTTTGTTTCAAAATCCGGATTTGAATCACTTTGACATTTGAACATCAGAGACTTGAACCAGTTTGAAGTATTAAAATTCACCAATCAAAGCCCTTTGGAAACCGAAATATAAGCGAATTATCCCAAATCACAAAAAGCATAAACTGTCAGGATAGGCACCACCCCCTGGGCGCCTACCTTACCTTTAAACACTGAATCATGACTTTCAATTACATTTCGAGTTTCGATTTAAAATTGACTTCGACAGAACATCCCAGAAACTTGAAACATTTCCCTAGACCAAAACATAGTCCTCAAAACCCGTGAAACTCCGAAAATAACATCGATACCATCGTCACTAGTCAAACAACCCTGAAACAGCCACTTGGGCGCCACTGCCTGGGCACCCAAGCCACCAGAGTGACCTAGGCGCCATCCCCCGGGCGCCCATGTCCTTTGCGAACCTCGTTTCGCTGATTTCGACATTACTTCACTCTTTAAATTAAAAAAATCCTAAATTCCAAAACCTTAAACAACTTAAACACGACCCTAAAATACCTTTAATCCCTTCTTAATCAACTTTCGACTTAAAACAAGCCAATAGAATCAACTAAAGTCTCAACCAACTGCTTAGGCACAAGAACTATCAGACTTAGGCTATTTATACCCTAGGTATAGATCGGATTGCCTGGTTAGGTAGCTTAGAGCATTAGGCTTCGTCCCGTCACTTTTCCTGTTCTGTTAGAGGATTGGGAGAGCTGATGTGGGCGGTCTAGGACCTTAGGTTAGGGTCAATCCGATGATCAGTAGTAAAGCACTAATTACGAAAATCCAAGTAAAATCCCTTCGTTAGACCCTTTTAGCCCCATATAAAAAAGCCATAAAAACTATAAAACCAACAAAATAAACCTAAAAAGATTTTCCTTTTGTTTCTTCCTCCACCTCAGGTGCCAGATATTTAATAGAACTTAATGATAAAAGGGAATAAAGAACTGATTTCTAAAATTGAATAAATGAGAATAACGAGATGAGATCAGTGATTTCGCACACACTTTTAAACAACCACGGCCCATTGGCCACCCTAAAACAACATCGGCCCATTGGCCACCTCCAATCAATTACAGCCCATCGACCTTTCACTTTTATCACTCGTATAACACACACGAAAAACACAGAAATCACAAAGTCAAAGTCTCATTTGCATCATCATTTTGGTTTGAAAAATCAGCCTTTAAACCCTATTTTGCCAAGGGATTTGAAGTGGGTACCTAGGAACGGGGCTGATCCTCTTCTTAAATATTTGGCACCTCCCCACTTTTATTTTCTTTATTTTAGTTATTTTATCTAACTTGGATATACTATGATTATGCTATGTGAGGATTAACTCTTATTCGAACTTTAACTCATGACCCTGAATTAACCCAATTAAAGAGACCCAAAGAGACCCAAATCAACGTGACAGGACAACCGTCGTGTGTTGCCGGCAGCACATTAGACGAGAGGAAGAACCCACCTTATTATTTTTCTCCCCATATTTCTTCGACTTTCGTCGAAGAATGGTGTTACGGCCGTACCGTAGCTGGCGATCGTGATCCGTCGATTTTAAGGGTAGTCGGAATCCTCACTTTCAATGTAAAATTTAAATAGCATATATAGATAAATGGAGATTTCTCGAGCCATGTCTTTCTTTCTTGTGGGGGAGGGGTCGAAATTCACATCCGACATTTGGTTCTTTCCTTTTCAGACAATAGCTCGCGGAAATTGTTTGTAGATAACGTTTGGATCGGGAATGGCCATTCGCTCTCTTTGATGGGTCCGTTAGAGATCTTTCATTTTTCTTTTCAGTTTTCTCTCTTTTGGATTCAAATTTGAGAAACTTTGGTTCTTTCCTTTTCGAACAATAGCTCGCGGAAATCATTTGTAGCTAATGTTTGGATTGGGAGGGACCATTCGCTCTCTTTGATGGGTCCATTAGTGATCTTCAAAAAAAGAGGGGGCGGCGAAAGACACTAAGGTTGTACCGATTGCGTTCTTTGACCAAAGTTAATCTAAAAAAAGCCTTATCTAGAGTGTGGAGACAGCTAGACCGTTCTAAGCAAGAGTCCTCCAAACGGGTTCATTAAGTAATCATACCCTTACCTAGGGGCTGATCTATCAACTGAGGTTTCATAAGACCGAATCGGGAGACCTCGGTGTATTCCCTAACCTCTAAAAAAAAATCTTCAAAAAAAATCTCCAAAAAAAAAATCTTAAAAAAAAAAAACTTCCGTCACTTTTGAGTTCAGATTTGAGAAATCTTGGTTTCTTCCCTTTTGGACCATAGCTCACGGAAATCATTTGTAGCTTGCATTTGGATTGGAACACCACTTGCTCTCTTTAATGAATTCGATCTTGACATTTCAAAAAAAAAAAAAACAAACTTCCGTCATTTTTGGGATAAAATATGAGAAATCTTGGTTCCTTCCCTTTCGAACAATAGCTCGCGGAAATCGTTTGTAGCTTGCGTTCAGATTGAAATACCATTTGCTCTCTTTCATGAATCCAATCTTGGCCTTTCAAAAAATCCGATCTCATGTCCATTCTAAGGATGCAATTTACAACATCTGTGCCTAGCGGTGTTAGTATGCCATTTTAGGTCTACTGTATTCGCGATCGACACATTTGTACCTCCAACCTTATATCATCTTACCTCGAGTGAGCCCTGCTTCTCGGTAATTTGAATTAAGGTTTACAGTTGCTTCTAGCAGTCACCGAAACGATCAGTCTGAGCCTACCAAACTTGCGTTTAGAACAATTGTACCTTCTATGACTTTTTGCCTTCTTCTCTTCGATTGGGCCACGCCATGTCCCCTTGAGTGATTTGAAAAGACAAAACCATAGTTTTGTTTCCATTTATGATCATATTCTTGTGATTACTAATGGATGTTGTTTTATTTAAGAAGTTTTCCCAAACTAATAATATCAGCTTTATTGACCATCACCTTTGATGAGAACAAGTACCAGCTCATGCTTCAAGAGAAGCAAAATAAACGCACTCACAAGCTCTCGGCCAGCTGCCGAAGTGTCATCTCCCTCGGCAACTCTCAGAACACTGGGTCGACCTCTACTCCCCGGACCATTGTCTTCGGGTCGTTGGGACCATTCCCACTCTTCGAAGAAGAAACTGCACCTGCCAAGAAGCAGAAAACCGCCCCTGAACATGTCACTCGCCTTGACACCAAAGGCGGCCATCACGAAGCCTGAAGCTCGCGACAATCCCATAAAGCCTCAACCTGCAAGAAACCAGATCTACCCTAAGACTTGGTCCCCAAAACCTTCACCAAAGCAAAGAAGGTTCCAAGCATCCACAAAGCCAGCATACCTGGCTCTTCTCAAGGAGAACTGGTTCTATCCTCTCGCCTATATGAAAGAGGAGAGACCTACCCTCCGCCAAACAAATAAGTCAACCCAGCACGAACGGCTTGCTCCTACAAGCCCAACATCAGATCGTGCATTACAAGGCCTCTACATGAACCTGCCAAGGCCTACGCTTCTGCGGTCTGACCCTTCATTTCAACAGAGACCGAGCTCGTAAAATTCAAAGCCTCACCGCGACAGGCAAAGGACCGTGTCCTCGTACACATGAAGTTTCGGGACATTTCAATATCATTTGGCCTAACTTCGCCCTTCCAGCAGCTGAGCAGGAGCTCTCGGCGACAGTGAAGCCAGAGACCCTAACACACAAAACAGAGTGCACAGTTGGCCTCAAAATGCCACTAAGGGGCTCTACATCAAATTTTAGGCCATTTCGACATGGTTTAGTCCGAAAAGGAAACAGCCGCAACAAAGTCAGCTCTCTCGGTGGTGACAATGTCGAAGACATCAAATCTTCGATTAGAGCCTATGCGTGGCCTCCGAATACCTCCAAAAGGCTCCATGTCAAGTTTCAAGTCAAACCGACAACGTTTGACCCTTCATCAACCATCGAGCAGCAAAATCAAGCATCTCAGCGGCGAGAATCACTAATGCCATCACTCATCAAACAAAGCACATGGGTGGCATCAACATGCATCCAAAGGCCTACTCATCAAGTTTCATGTCATTTTGACAACATTTGACAAGACTTTGACGCTCGAAAGCAAAATCAGGTCTCCCGGCGACGGAGCTCCCCGGGACCATGACATTCAAATCAGAGCTCAAGGATCATCTTAAAATGAATCCAATAGGCTCCCTGTCAAATTTTAGGTCAATCGGACATCGGTTGACCGTACATCAATTCGCGACATCTTCCCCGCGACGAAATCAAGTTTACTCGCAACGAGACCCCATACGGCTTCAAAACTCAAACAAAAGCCCATGGTTGGTCCTATCTATTGCTCAGGAGGCTTCACCTCAAATTTCAGGTCATTACAACATCGTTTGACCCAGTTTTGGCTTCTGACAGCAAATCGGCAACAAAATTTTTGGTTTTTTCGGAAAATAGGAAACTTTGTTCTCTGATTTGCACGGCTTCTCGTCAAGTTTTCTTCAGAGAAATTGGGCCAAATACATGAGGAAAAATGTCTAGAAAAATACCAAAGAAAAAAGAATTAGGGAAACCCGAAAAACGACGGAAAAACGGCGATAAAAAGGGATAAAAATCCCCATGGTCGCCATCCGGGTCACCGGATTTCGCCCCAAAACCCATTTTTTCGGGTCCTTTTCACGTTTCGAGATGATTGGCCCATGCGGTTTTCCAAAAATCTGATTTTTCGGGCATGAAATCCGTAGATCTTCATCAACATCACGGATCCATTGTCGAAATCATTGGATCATCATTGGACGCTTCAAAATCACCAATCGGCCGACTAAGAAAGCACACTTTCTGTCCGATCGATCAAGAAATCGACAGGACAGATATTGTCGGCCCACTAGTATCAATCAATATCCGAAGTTTCATTGCGATCCAACATCAAACAACATTTGGATCCATTGGCGATCATCGCAAGAAGAATTTCAAAAGACATGGCGCGACCCGCAACTCTTCGAGCGCTCTAGCGACCACTTAATGCCGTTAAATGACCCGTTTTGTGACAAGTTAATGCGGTCATTAACTCATTATTTTGGACTGCGCAATTAGAAACAAGGAAAAATGAGTTACAATTCGAAGCAATCATGGCATTAAATCATGTAACTCCTCTCATCATGGAGTTTAAAGGCGATTAAATGCCCATCATTCTCTATCGGCTAATCAAAAGCTAAGAAAAAGGAGTTACAAATCATGAATTAAAAACATATAACTCCTCCCATCATGGAGCATTAATGCAATGAATGCTCATAAACCCTCCTAATGGCTACCAAAAGTCTATAAAAAAGGGCTCATTCCAAGAAGAAAAGGTCCGAAATCGATCGATCAAAAATCCAGAAAAATCTAGAGCTTTTACAATAGTTGCTGCAACAATCCCTCCTCCGTCGAAGAGACTCTGCAAAAAACACCACAAGATGACCGAAGTCCCTTGGGGGACCACCCCCCAAGGTCCTATCCTTCTATCCACATGGCCTAGACATGGCTTTTCAGCCTGTCTACTCAGCTTTTTATTGAATATAGGACCTCCCCTTGGTCTTTATCTTCTGAAAATCTGAAGTCCGAGCCAAACCAAGCGAATCAAAGCATCATATGTTCTCATCTGAAGGATGATGGAGAAGTCTATACATGACTTGTGACCGTCATTCTGAACGAGTTCTCACAATCTCTTGAGAAGTTAGAATTCATTTTCTTGTTTTTCATTGTATTTTGTATTTTTCTAAAGAGACAAAAAAAATCACAATTCTTGTCTTTCATTATTGATGATATTTGTAAATCGCCTTTTATGGAAAAATTGTCTTTCATGGCAAAAATCATCTTTTACGGAAAAATCGCTTTCACGGCAAAAATCGCCTTTTACGGAAAAAGCATCACCTTCCACGGCAAAACAAAATGAAATCGCCTCTCATGACATTCAAAAATCTTGTCTCTTTTATTAAATATATGTGTAATGAAAAAAATAGAAAAAAGTTGATTTCCTTTTACTGTAGACACCTCATTTGGCCCCTATGATAGCCTTAAATACCTATCATATATAGCGATGCCCCCATTTCACCCATAATTGAATGACTAATGACATAATTCAGATTAATTAACGACGATGAAGATGCTTGTTGCTAATTTTAGACTTAGTTCGACGATCTCTAGAAGTTCGTGAGAGAAAAAGCCGAATCGCATTAAGAACTTGAGCCCAATGCACCACTCACACAAGGAGTGAACCATGACACCACTCAAACCCTTTCTGGACCACTTAAGACATGCTTAGGCCAATCCCTCTAAAGACCATATTTGGTTTGCCAAAATGTCACCCGATTAGCCTAAGTTAGGAAATCGAATCCATTGGTCCAAAGACCCCCCTTGTTTTTCAGCCCCTTGTAGACACCTCATTTGGCCCCTATGATACCCTTAAATACCTATCATATATAGCGATGCCTCCATTTCACCCATAATTGAATCATTAATGACATAATTCAGATTAATTAACGACGATGAAGATGCTTGTTGCTAATTTTAGACTTAGTTCGACGATTTCTAGAAATTCGCGAGAGAAAAGCCAAGTCGCGTCAAGACCTTGAGTCCAATTCACTACTCGCACAAGGAGTGAACCATGACACTACTCAAACCCTTTCCGGATCACTTAAGATATGCTTAGGCCAATCCCTCTAAAGACCATACTTAGTTTGCCAAAATATCACCCGATTAGCCTAAGTTAGGAAATCGAATTCATTGGTCCAGAGATCCCCCATATTTTTCAGCCCCTATTTGTCAAGACATTTAGACCATTGAATTCCTCATTTCAAGAGCTTTCCGGCGGTATGTAGAACGTCCAAATCCGATAAGCGAGTCAAAAGTTATGAGCTTCCGAAGTTTGTCCTAAGAAGAGATCACCTAGGCACCACCCATGTGGCGCCCACCCTATGGAAAACCATCTAGGCGCCCCATGGTGGGCGCCCACACAGCCCAGGACCACCTAGGCGCCCCATGGTGGGCGCCCAGCCTCCAAATTCCATTAGTTGGCCTAAAGTTAGTCCGGGACCACTCAACGTAGGGGCCGAACTCCGAAAATAAATCGACTCCACCTAGGCACCACCCATGTGGCGCCTACCCTCCTAAGTTCCACATAGGCACCAGCCCCGTGGTGCCCACATTGTCCAAGACTGCATAGGCACCACCCCTTTGGCGCCCACCTCCAAATTCCACTAATTGGCTTGAGATTAGACCGGGACCACTCATACGTAGAGACCAAGCTCCGAAGATGAACTGAACCACTTAGGCATCACCCTGTGGGCGCCCACTCTCTCCAGGATCACTTGGGCGCCACCCTGTGGGCGCCCAGACTGTGCAGATGACCTGGGCGCCACCCTGTGGGCGCCCAGACTGTGCAGGACATGTGGGCGCCACCCCATGGGCTCCCATCCTCCCTCCAAAGCCTAGTTCACCCTAAAACAACTTAAGCCGCCTAGGGATGCGTGAGACCGTCTAGAAACCCGAAATAATGAAGCCCTAGCCTTTCTAAACTTGTCCCAAACCTATATAATCCCTCTTAACTTCATTTACAAAGGAGGCTACCCAAAAACCCTAAGAAAAGAGGCAAAAGGAGAGAATAGAAAAAGAAGAAGAAAGGTAGCCACCATTAGAGAAGAACTTCGGATCTAGAGTAGAGGAAGGAGAAAGAGAGGAGGAGGCTTCCATATCTTCAACTGGAGCTATGGATATTTGCGCAAGCTTCGTTTTAGGAACTTGAGGAACGCGTCATATACCGGTATTCCTAGATCTCTCCTTTCTTTTTCTATATTCCATTACCATTCATTCTTAGAAATATGCTTAGGACCATTTGAGCATCGTAGATCTACATTAGCTTGTGATAAAAATAGTATTAGTGCATCATCATGTTAGTAACATGTTTAGGTTCATTCTAATATAGTAGATTCGTTTTGATTTTGTAGTTCTAATTGCATAGTTAGATCAGATCTCGCATTAGCATCATCATCATCATCATTTATATTGAAAAGATCGCGAACAACCATCGGCAGAAAGGCCGGGCGCCACCCACTGGGCGCCTGCCCTCTCCGGAACCACTTTGGCGCCACCCACTGGGCGCCTGCCCTCTCTCGGACCACCTGGGCGCCACCCCCTGGGCGCCTACCCTTCTGAGACAGGGTCCGGGTTCTAGATCTCCGCCCGTTGCATTGTTTGCTCGTAGGTTCGTTAGTTGCATCTTTAGTAGTTTGAATTAATACATTCGCATCAGTCGCTGAATATCGGAAGTTGTCTTAAAAATACTAAGATTGTTTTACATTCGTTGTATTCCGTTGAAAACCCTGACTGAGCAGGGTAGGCACCACAGGTGTGGCGCCCAAGTGGATTTCTCCACTTTTGTGCACAACTTCTGATCTTCCGCATTTAGTTCATTTACAAACTGCATGATAATGATATGTTAGGTTGTTTGACATGTTCTGAACTTCGAATTACCATTTTTGTCACACTTCACATCATATCATTTGAACCACACATCCATAGAAAATCCCAAAAAAAAATCATAAAACATAAAACCCCTTCTTCTCTTTCCTTACTCTCTAGTAAATTAGAGAAGAAACCAAAAACAAATTAAAAGATATCCAAAAACCCAAAAAGAACAGTTAGATAGTCTAAGTTATTGAATTTAGTGCCTAAGTAGGACAAATCCTAAGATTAATTAAAACAACATAATTAGTAAACTTAAGAAACATCAAATCATTAAGAACCCTAAAGCCTTAAGACCCTAATTAATTCGGATTTAGAAGTAATTAAGAACTTTAAAAAACACAAAAAACCAAAACCCCAAAAAACAGCCACCTGGGCGCCACCCCCTGGGCGCCCATCCTTCCACAGCCACCTGGGCGCCACCCTCTGGGCGCCCAGCCTACTCATTCCCTAAGACACCCCGGTTAAAGCTTAAGTTAATTAGTTAAGATCTTAAACTAATCCGAATCAACACAGTAAAACATTTTAAACCTAGAATAAGTAAACCTTAATCAACTTAATCTCTAATTAACTCAAAAACTCCAAACCAACAAAAT
Organism: Persea americana; assembly: GCA_029852735.1. NCBI lineage: Eukaryota > Viridiplantae > Streptophyta > Magnoliopsida > Laurales > Lauraceae > Persea > Persea americana. The sequence goes on from CM056813.1 coordinate 42,395,217, forward strand.
TCCAAAAAGTCGACCTGGGCGCCACCCCCTGGGTGCCCAGCCTGCACTGCCACCTGGGCACCACCCTCCTGGCGCCCATCCTATTCCATCTCTAAAGAACCCCTAATTAAAATTTCTAATTAATCACAACCCAAATTTAATCCTAGTTAACATAACAAAACACTTTTAAATTTAAGAAACCTAAAACCTCAATCAACTTAGACTTGAACCAACCTAAAAACGCAAAAGCAACCCGAAACCACAAAACAAACACCTGGGCGCCACCCCCTGGGCGCCCAGCCTGCCTTTACACTTGGGCACCACCCTCCTGGCGCCTATCTTATCCCATTCCCTTAGAAACCACCACTTAATTAAACTTAAGTGATTAAACCCGAATTACCACCTCAAAACACTATTAACCTAAAAGACTCGAAACCTTAATCAATTTGGACTCAAACCAACTTAGAAAATACAAAACGAATAAACCACAAAAACATCCACTTGGGCGCCACCCCCTTGGTGCCTATCCTTCCGCATCCACTTGGGCGCCACCCTTTTGGTGCCTATCCTTCCGCATCCACTTGGGCGCCACCCCCTTGGTGCCTATCCTTCCGCATCCACTTGGGCACCACCCTCCTGGCGCCCATCCTACCAAATCACTAGGAAACCCCACTTGAAATTAAATTCGAATTCAATCACGATCAACACACCGGAACACCTTCGAAATCTAAAACAATCGAAGCCATAAGCCCGAATAGATTTAAAACATCGAACCAACTCGAACGCACAAGGCAGACACTTGGGCGGCACCCCCTGGGCGCCCATCCTGTCACCTCCACCTGGGCACCACTCTCTGGGCGCCCAGCCTCTCCCGTCACTAAAGCCAAATTAATTGAAACGGAATTTAATCTTAATCATCGCAACAAAACATTTTTAATTTAAAATACATCAAACCGTAAAAGCTCAACCGCAAATCAACCTAAAAAATACGGAACCGACCCGAACCATAGAATAGTTCACCTGGGCGCCACACTCTTGGCGCCCATCTGTCAAATCCACCTGGGCACCACACTCTGGGCGCCCAGCTTCCCCGTTTTCAGAAAAACTCAATTCACAACTTAGCCCAATTAATTGACGTTTAAATAAATCCCAATCGAATACGAATAGCATTCCACATCCAAACACACTAAGTCCTTTAATCAATTTAAACTTAAATTGACCTAAGAATCACCAAATCGACCGAACCTCAACACAGTCACCTGGGCGCCACCCCTTGGGCACCCATCCTGCCAAATTCACCTGGGCGCCACACCCTGGGCGCCCAGCCTACCTGTTTTCATAACGAACCTCTAGCGAACAACTTAATACAATTAATTAGCATTCGAACTAATCCAAATCAACATATTAAAACACTTTTAACTTAAAACACTTGAAACTTTTAATCGATTTGGACTTAGCACCCAAAGCCCTTACGAACCAACAAACAACCACCTAGGCACCACCCCTGTGGCGCCTATCCTACACTCTAACCTTGGTTCACAACTTCAATTTAAAACGAATAACTAAACACCTTACCACTTAAATTAATTAAGACCAGAACCTAAAATAGTCTCTAGATCCGAAAACCAATATCGAATCCCATCCTGAATACCTGAAAATCTCAAGCCATCCACCTGGCCGCCACCCCCTTGGCGCCCATCCTCTCATTTGCACTAAAACGCGAATTCTAAATTTTGTTTCAAAATCCGGATCCGAATCCCTTTGACATTCGAACATCAGAGAATTAGAACAATTTGAAACATTAAAATTCACCAAGTAAGAACCCCTTGGATTCCGAAAATAACATTGATACCATCGTCGCTAGCCAAACCACCCAGAAACAGCCACTTAGGCGCCACTGTCTGGGCGCCCAAGTCACCAGAATATCCTAGGCGCCACCCCCCTGGCGCCCAAGTCTTCTGCCAACCCCGTTTCACGGATTTCGACATCATTTCACGTTTTAAATTAAAACCATAAATTCCAGAACCTTAAACAACTTAAACAGAACCCCAAAATACATTTAATCCACCTCTTAATCAATCTTCAACTCAAAACAAACTGAACCAATTAAAAATCACAATTAATAAGTTGCTTAGGCGCTGAACTATCAAACTCAGGCTATTCATACCCTAGGATTAGATCGGATTTCCCCGTTAGGTAGCTTAGCGCATTAGGTTTCGTCCCATCACTTTTCCTGTTCCGTTAGGGGACTGGGAGAGCTGATGTGGGCGGTCTAAGACCTTAGGTTAGGGTTAATCCGATGATCTGTAGTAAAGAACTAATCTTGTAAATCCAAGTAAAATCCCCTAGTTAGGCCCTTCTAGTCCCATATTAAAAAGCCATAAAAACTATAAAACCAACAAAATAAACCCAAAAAGATTTTTCTTTTATTTCTTCCTCCACCTCAGGTGCCAGATATTTAATCGAACTTAATGATAAAAGGGAATAAAGAACTGGTTTCTAAAATTGAATAAATGAGAATAACGAGATGAGATGATTGATTTCGCACACATTTTTAATCAATCATGGCCCATCGGCCACCCTAAAATAAACATTGGCCTATTGACACCAAAAATGTCACTTTGCCTCATCAACATCAAAAGCTATATGGAGCCGCATCCTACTACAAACAGGCAAAGCTGCTTCAAGCATCAGATCTTGACAGAACCAAACAAAAACTACAAGATCTTTCAAAAAGCCAAAAGAAGGGTACACATGAAGTCCCGAGCCATTTCGACACCATCTGGCCTAACTTCAATCCTCCAACAGCTGAGCGGGAGCTCCCGACGGCGACAATGTCAAATACATCAAATCTTCGATCAGAGTCTATGGATGGTCTCAAAATACCTCCAAAAGGCTCCATGTCGAATTTCAAGTCAAACCGACAACGTTTGACCCGGTTTTGATGCTCCGAAGCAAAATCAAGCCTACCGGCGGCGAAGCTCCCCGGGACCATGGCACCCAAATCAGAGCTAATGGATCATCTCAAAATGACTCCAATAGGCTCCCCGTCAAATTTCAGGTCAATCGGACATCGGATGACCGTACATCAAAGCTCGACATCTTCCGCACGGTGAAATCAAGTCAAGCATCGACGGGACCCCAAACGGCTTCAAAACTCAAATAAAAGCCCATGGTTGGTCCTATCTAATGCCCAAGAAGCTTCACCTCAAATTTCAGGTCATTCCGACATCGTTTGACCCAGTTTCAACTCTTGGCGGAAAATCGGCTACAGAGTCTTCGACTTTTCCAAAAAATAGGAAACTTCGTGCTCTGATTTGCACAGCCTTTCGACGGGTTTTCTTCAGAGGAATCAAGCCAACAAATGAAGAGAAATGTCAAAGAAAAATACAGGAGAAAACAGAAGCGAAAAAGCCCGAGAAACGACAAAGAAACGGCGACCGGAAGGCGACCGAAAAATGGACCAAAGTCCAAGGTCGCCGGCGACCTTGGCCCATGGTCGCCGGCGACCATGGCCCAAGGTCGCCAGCCCCATGGTCGCCGGCGACCCTGGAAATCTGGGTCGCCGGATTTCTGCCGAAATGTCCGTTTTTCCGATTCTTTTCGCGTTTCGCAATGATTGGCCCCTGTGATTTTCTTAAAATCTGATTTTTGAGGCATGATATCCGTCGATCTTCGTCAACATCACGGATCCGCTATCAAAATCATTTGATCATCATCGGACACTCCGAAACCGCCAACCGGCCGACCAAGAAAGCACACTTTCTGCCCGACCGATCAAGAAATCGACTGGACAGATGTTGCCGGACCATTAGTGGCAACCAATGTCTGAATTTTCATCGTCATCCGACATCAAGCAATGTACGGATCCATCGATGATCATCGCAAGAAGAATTCCAAAAGACGCGGCGCGGCCTGCGACTCTTCAAGCAACTCGGCAGCCAATTAATGAAGTTAAATGACCCTTTTATGGAAATTTATTAGGGCCATTAACTCATTATTTTGAACGGCCCAATCAGAAGCTAAGAAATGAGAGTTACAAGTCCAATTAATCATGACAATTAACCATGTAACTCCTATCATTATGGAGATTAATCATGGTAATTAATCATGAAACTCCCATCAACATGGAGATTAAAAGCCCATTACTCTCCATCGGCCAATCAAAATCCAAGAAAAAGGAGTTACAAAATTATAAAATTAAATCTTGTAACTCCTCCCATCATGGAGCATTAATATCATTAATGCCCATAAGACCTTCCTAATGGCCACCAAAAGCCTATAAATAGGCGGTCATTCCAAAGGGAAGGGGTCTTGAAAATTGGGTCCAGAAAAATTGTCTGAAAACTATCCTGAAGAATTCTCTGCAAAAAAGAAGCTCTCTCACTTTGAAGAAACTCTGCTGCAAACACTACAAGGTGATCGAAGTCCCTTGGGGGGCCACCACCCCCAAGATCTCCTCTCTTCTTCTATCCAACATAGCCTAGATGCGGCTTTTCAGCCCGTCTACTTGATTTTTTATTGGATATAAGACCTTCTCTTGGTCTTTATCCTCTAAAAATCTGAGGTCCAAGCCAAGCCAAGTGAATCAAAGCATCAAGTGTTCTCATCTGAAGGACGATGGCGGAGCCCATACATGACTCGCGACCGTCGATCTGAACGAGTCCCCACAATCGCTTGAGAAGTCAGATTCCTTTTCTTACTTTTCTATTGTATTGTATTTTTTAAAAGAGACATAAAAATCACATTTCTTGTCTTTACATTTTGATGAGATTTGTAAACTGCCTTTTACGGCACAAAATCGCCTTCTATGGCACAAAACTGCCTTTCACGGCAAATTAAACAAAATCGCCTCTCACGGCATTTTAAAACCTTGTCTCTTTCTTTAAAATATATGTGCAATGGAAAGTTAGAAAAAAGTTGATTTCCTTTTCTACTTGTGAAGGTGAATCTCCGGATCACCACTTCAAATTTCAAGTAGAATAGAAAATCTGGCATACCCGTACAAAAAAAAATGTTAATGCTTGCTCTTTTTTTCTCTTCGCCTCGCCGCACCCCGGCGGACCCGGGACTGAGGAAGGCGAGAAAGAAAAAGACGGGTCCATCATGGCCCATCGGCCATTTTCAATCAATCCTGGCCCATCGGCCACCTTCAATCAATTACGGCCCATCAGCCTTTTTACTTTTATCACTCGTGTATCGCACACGAAAAACACAGAAATTACAAGTCAAAGTCTCATTTGCATCATCATTTTGGTTTGAAAAATCAGCCTTTAAACCCTATTTTGCCAAGGGATCAGAAGGGGGACCCGGGAACGGGGCCGATCCTCTTCTTAAATATTTGGCACCTCCCCCCTTTTATTTTCTTTATTTTAGTTATTTTGTCTTACTTGGATATACTACGATTATGCTATGTGAGGATTAACCTTTATTCGGACTTTAACTCATGACCCTGAATTGACCCAAAATTAAAGAGACCCAAAGAGACCAAAATTAATGTGACAGGACAACCGTCGTGTGTTGCCGGCAGCACATTAGACGAGAGGAAGAACCCACCTTTTTATTTTTCTCCCCATATTTCTTCGACTTTTGTCGAAGAATGGTGTTACGGCCGTACCGTAGCTGGCAATCGTGATTCATCGATTTTGAGGGTAGTCGGAATCCTCATTTTCGATGTAAAATTTAAATAGCATATATAGGTGAATGGAGATTTCCCCAAACCATGCCTCTCTTGGAGAGAAAAAAGGGGGGGGGTCAAAATTCACATCCGACAGCCTGCCGATCGTGATGGGACCTCTTATGTTTTCCTATCACCTATTTGGGTCTTCCTAGAGTAATATTCTAAGACACGAACATCCCATCAATGATCTATTGTCCGTGTCCCATTTAATTTAGGGTTGTTATGAGTAGTCTGAAAATTAAACCAAAGGTCCGAATGCACCGTCCACTAAGCTTTCCCCCATTACACCATAAGAAACAAACCTTCACCAATAAAACTACATAACGAGTGCTCTTCTCTTCCTCTCCTTCTCTCTCTTCTCATCTAAACATTTCTTCACAAATGGAGGGTCAGACGTTCGGAATGTCCGACTTTCAATCCCTCTCACCCCCACTATTGATCCGCACCACTGGCGGGTCACACCAAACCACGCAAAGTGTAGAACCCTTTAGGGTATTAGATGGATCCTTAGCAGCTTCAAGCCATGACCCACAACAGATAAGACGGTCACTCTTCGAAGGAGGCCCATTACCAGCCAATACCATAACAATGGGAAGGAATCATTCCAATACATCCACCCCATCTCCTTCATCGAGAGAGAATCATTTCTCCTCGCATGCAGGGGTGACTTACACAGATCTAGTCAGTCCCACCGGCCAAGTTATAAGATATAGGGTCCACGATAAAGTTTCATCAACAGACTACCCTCTTCGCGCAAGTGATCCTGTTGTCTCGCAGGTTATACCCTATTCTTCCATGATCAGCCAAACCGAGCCAATCACGTCCTCTATCCCGCAGTATGGGATGCCTACTGACGCACCTATCATAACCCCGGTTAGGGCCATCGCACCTTCCCAGACTCTTGCGATAAATGAAAACCCATATCACCAGATGAGTCATAGTCCAATGAACATGGGTCGATTGGCGACATCCAAAATCTCGCACCAAAACCCTTCGACACATTTAGGAGCGCTAGATGCCTACTGGCAACACGAGATGGCTCGGTCCCAATTCCAATCAATGATTCCTCCACCAACGGATCAAGTTCGTTACAATCCTGTGACGGTTGGCGCTGGTATGTCATATCCCCAACCAGCTCAATACGAAAGGGGGCCTCTCACTTATCAAAATCAAACAGTCCCGATCTATCAAATGCCCAATGCGAACCAGAACCTCCCAATCCAGAACGTGCAAGTTACTAACCCCACGAGCATTGGAAATCCTTATCAAACACACCAAGCGAATGAGTCGTGCTATCAGCAAGCATATCAACCACCCACTTTAAGCCCAATAGTTGACTCATATAGGGGACAACCAATTACTCATGGGGGAATTCAGTTGAACCAAAGCTATCAGCCTATCTCGCAACCGTATTTCCAAGGCCAATGCCAAGAACAGGCCTACGCCCCTACTTCGCTAGAACCACAAAGAGAATGTCAACCACAGACAATTCAATATCTAGATCCTCTAGCATTCAAGGAGTTGCAGAAAAATGTGGAGGAACTCAAGAACGAAATTAAAAAGAAATCCTCGAGCTCAACGGGCAAGAAACTAGGATTCTACGACTTTACCAAAAAGGAGGAAAAAGAGAGGTCACCTTTCCCTATTAGAGCCCCTAAGTTCGTACCTTACGATGGGACTACTGACCCTCAGCACCACCTAGTCTCGTTTTGCAACAAGTGTCGTGCCATCGTAGACAATGACTCCATGCTCATAAATTATTTTCAGGAATCGTTAACTGGAGATGCATTGACTTGGTATACATCCGTGCCTTCCCATGAAATCAATACCTTCGAGGATGTGGTAGAGAAATTTCTAGCACGATACCCGCATCTAACTAAAAACAAACCCTTATGGCATGACTTAGCTAATCTCAAACAGAAGAACAATGAAGACTATGAGGAATTTGTAGTGAGATGGCAAAACCAATTCGCACGGTCAAATTGCAACATGCAAGAGGAAGAACAAGTAAGAATGGCCATATCGAACATGAAGGATCCCATGAGAGCCCTGATGACAATTGGGGAGGTCGTTAGTTGGAGTGGCCTGTACCATAGGTTATCTAGGATGAAGCAAAATCTAGATGAAGGGGTATTGAACACCATCATTGACCATAAGAAGAACACGCGTAGGGTAGGCACAACCACCCAACCAGAGATCCGCACGACCCCTGAAGTTAGCTTGAATCAGGAAGAGGTCTACCGACCGTATCAGGAGCGTACCAGCGTTAGCTTTAACCAACACCAAAACTCAGGGCAAAATGGCAATCCCAACTTCCAAGGTGGTAACCCGAATTATCAGAGGATTAATCAAAACTATCAGCGGAACAATCAGAACTACCGAAACCCTCCGAGAAATAATCAAAGTAATGACCAACCACCAAGAAACCAAGGGCCTCCAGTGAATCAAAACCAGAATCCTAATCCCAAACAGCCGGTCTCGAACCCGATAGCCCCGCCGCAAAACTAGAACGCGAATCCTCAACCCAACTATAGTACTGTCCCCTTCAATTACAATAGAGACAACAATGGCAACCAGAATAATCCGAACAATGGAAATAGAAGAAGATTCGGACCTAAAAGGGCAAACTACCCGTCCCTTCCTCAACCATGGACTGCTGTCTTCTGGTCTCTCTTAAATCAGAATGCCCTCCAACTTCCGCCAGAACGACTGCAGGCATGGTCCGAACACCTAGACAAGACTAAGTTTTGCGCCTACCATAGGATGCCAGGTCATGACCTCACCCAATGCTACACGGTTAGAGATTTGATCTATGATCTCAATGATGAAGGTAGAATTGATTGGAGTAACATTAGGCCAATAGGAGGGAATGATCCACGGAATGCCCCTCCCAATCAAAATCCAACCACAAATCCCGCACAAAATATTCCCAACATGCAGATTTATACAAACCCTTTACCTCAGCATGGAGCATCAACCTCTAAACAGGGCTCACAGACCCAATTAATAAACATTGCCGTAATAGAGCACCAACACATTGATGCCCCGGCTCAAGGGAGTGTAAACCATAGCCAACCGTGTCATGGTGATTTCTTTGAAGAAGAGGATTATCGAAAATACATCATGCCATGGGATGGGAAGACTAAATTCAAAATCTTCAATTCAGGGATGGATACGATCGTTGACTCCCCTGACCTTTACAAGGTAAATTTTGATGAGCCAAACGACCAAGAATCGCCGATCATCATGAATTCCCAACCAGATCCTTACCCGGACACAAATGCGTCTTAGGCCCACTTACGATCTGGACGGATCCGTCCTCCCCGACTACCCCCTCACCCTGTTTCTCAAAACTTAGATTCGCAAAATCCCAATATTCAGGTTGAGGAGATAGTTGATGAAAGAGCTTATAGTTCGATAGAAATAGGGGTAGAATATGACCTTTTAGGGCACCTCACAAAGATCCCAGCTAAAGTATCTGTCCTTGATCTGATTAAAACCTCCCCCAAACATCAACAACAATTACTTGAGGCTATTACACGCTTACAAGTCCCGGTAGGCATAACTCCATAAGAATTGAGAACGTCTATTTCAGCCTTGGCCCCGGGAGCTTCGTTCCCTGCCATTACTTTTACTGAGGAAGAATTAAAGGAAATACCACCTAAGGCGAGAACCTCTCCCTTACATCTAATAGTCAAGATAGCAGGGAAGGAAATGTCAGGAGCTTTGGTTGACACTGGTGCATCACTGAATATTTGTCCGTTGAAAACTTACAAAGCCTTAGGGCTCACAACAAAGGACTTAACTCCAGCCCCTATGGTTGTAACTGGTTACGACGGGAATAAGAAAACGGTTTGTGAAAAAATTATGTTATTAGTCCAAGCGGGCCCAATTTCAATGCTAGAAGAATTTTACGTTATGGATATCCCTGCCACTTTTAACTTGATCTTAGGACGCCGATGGTTGAACCACATGAATGCCATTATGTCAAGCCGACACCAATGCGTCAAATTCCCCCACTTGGGTAAGATCATGAAATTGATGGGAGACCCGCCTGTCATTGAACCGGAAGAACTTCAAATACTCCCGACCCTACAACCTGCTCCCATTACACCAGAGGTCAAGATTCATGGGTACAAGGTCGATCCTCTCATCTCTTTGATGGATATGGACCCCGTGCAAAATATGTTTTCCGAATTATCCTCCCCGCAAAATCCGATGTTTGACAACGAAGGTCAAGCTCGAGGATGGACTCTAATGAAGAAGATGGGGTATCAACCCGGATTTGGGCTAGGAAAGAATGGAGAAGGCATTACCGACCCTTACATACCGGACCCTAGGGCTAGAGCAGAAGGATTAGGGTACGACACACACAATGACATAAGGTATAAACAAGAGGACTGGACCTTAAATGAACATTTCATGAAGCATGACAAAACCTTGGACCCCAACACACCTCCATTCGGAAGGGGATGCTACAATTTGGATCCAAATGATAAAGGCAAGACCTTTTAGTAGAAGATTGGGAAGATTCGACTTCATCTGAAAGTGAGACTCACGAGGAAATCTTCGGCACTTGGAAAGAGCTCCATTCACCAAAAGGAATGAACAATATAGACCACACTATCGATCCGAGATTCCAGACCCTATCTTGTAACATGCTGAATGCGGGTGAATTAACTCATCTACCAAAAAAAAAACGCCGATCGCCGAAGTCCGAGAAAGTTGCGAGACGTGGGAAATCGAAAACCCTACTAGCGAAGAAGTGGTATATTGGCCCGTTGCCTGGCGCCATTGGCGAGAAGACTCCTCTCGAGAGAACCATGAAATTTGGGAAACTGATGACCTCAATGATCACGAAATGGTATACCGCCCCACCGCTTGGCCACGCCAGCGGGGAGGATCCTCCTCAGTAGATAGCCCATCTTCAACCTCACCTGTACCATATCATTCCAAAAATCTCAAAAAATTAGAAAACCCCAAAAATAAAAAAAAATAGAAAACCCCAAAAACCCAAAAAAATTAGAAAATAGAAAACCCAAAAACATAGGAACCGTAGGAGTAGAAGACTGTGATCATCATCTAAATATGGGCAACCGAAGGCGATGGAAGATACCCATAGTGGAGCAGTCTCGACTAGAAGAAATTATGACAAACATCGAGAAGTTAGGCTGCGAATCTCCGCCTGTCATTCTAAAACCCGAACCTTCCGTGCAACATGTGAACATCAATGATGGAATGGGTGTTTACGAATTAGTAGACACTGAAGAAGGGGATGATGAAGTTTCAGATGAATCTAGGAGAGTAATTAAGAAGTTTGACAAAGAAACACAAGCGGCTGCCGAAAAGACAAAAGAGATAAATCTGGGAACGGACGAAAGACCCAAGCAGATCCAAATCAGTGCATGCCTAGAACCTGACGAAGAGAACGAGATCCTTGAAGTCCTAAGAGAATATCAAGACGTGTTCGCATCGGATTATAATGACATGCCCGAACTCGCACCCGACCTAGTGGAACACAAGATCCCATTGGAGGAAAATGCTAGACCGGTTAAACAGAAATTGAGAAGAATGCTCCCTGATGTTGCACTGAAAGTGAAAGAGGAGGTTGACAAACTCCACCAGGCGAAGTTCATCAGGGTTGTGTCGTTTCCTCAATGGGTTGCCAATATAGTCCCAGTGAAGAAGAAAGATGGACACGTCCGAGTCTGTATTGATTTCCGAAATTTGAACAAGGCATTTCCCAAAGACGATTTCCCTTTACCTCACATCGACGTGCTTATTGATAATACCGCAGGGCACGCTATGCTATCATTCATGGATGGTTACTCAGGGTACAACCAAATCAGACTATCACCAGAGGATCAGGAGAAAACCTCGTTCACCACGCCCTGGGGGACTTACTGTTACATTGTTATGCCATTCGGCTTGAAGAATGCTGGTGCTACCTATCAGAGGGCCATGATGGCAATATTTCACGATATGATACACGACTGCGTGGAGGTTTACGTAGATGATATTCTGATCAAATCTAGAACACGTGAAACACATGTCACACCTCTCAGGAGAGTTCTTCAGCGATCCATGGACACCCAACTAAAGATGAATCCGAAGAAATGTGTTTTCGGAGTATCCTCTGGAAAACTCCTAGGCTTTATGGTAAGTAATCGAGGAATCGAAGTCGATCCTTCTAAGGTAAAGGCCATTCTTGAAATGCCACCCTCGAAGAACCTTAAAGAGTTAAGAGGCCTAATAGGGCGACTACAATTCATCAGAAGATTCATTTCGCAGCATTCACAAAGATGTGAGCCGTTTTATAAATTGTTAAAAGGAGGCGTGGAATATCATTGGGATGACGACTGCCAAAAGGCATTTGAAGATCTAAATAAATATCTATTGAGTCCTCCTGTCCTGAAGCCCCCTGCTAAACATAGGCCCCTCATTTTGTATGTGTCAGCGACAGAGTCTGCAATAGGCATGGTCCTGGGTCAACATGATGAGACTGGGAGGAAAGAGAACGCGGTTTATTACCTGAGTAAATCTCTCCTACCCTACGAAAGGAAATACTCCCCAATGGAGAGAACTTGCTTAGCCGTAGTTTGGGCCGCCCAGAAATTGAGACACTACTTTCTAGCTCACCAGGTCAAACTCTTAGCCAGAATGGACCCCTTAAAATACATCTTCGAGAAACCCGTTACTTCGGGAAGAGTCGCGCGATGGCAAATGCTCCTAGCAGAGTTTGACATAACCTATGTTACCCAGAAGTCTATAAAGGGACAAGCAATTGCTGACCATCTGGCACACCTCCCTCTGCCACGGTATGAACCAGTTAGAACTGATTTCCCCGACGAAAGTATCTTATTTGCAGATGTTGAAGAAGCAAAGGATGATGATTTATGGACCATGTACTTTGATGGAGCTTTGAATCAGTATGGAAAAGGAGTTGGTGTAGTGTTATTATCCCCGGAAGGAGTTGCCATCCCAATGGCCTATAAAATCGGATTTCCAGCAACCAATAATACGATGGAGTACGAAGCCTTATTAGCAGGGTTGAGAGAAGCCCAGGCCCTAGGTGTTGATAAGCTAAGAGTCTTTGGTGATTCTAAGGTTGTTATTTCCCAAATAGCTGGAGAATGGAAGGTTAGCGCCCTTAAGCTTGCGCACTACCACGAGAAAGCCAAAGAGCTGATGTCTAAATTCAAGAAGATTTCATTTCTCTACATCCCCCGCGCCTTGAACCGATTGGCTGACTCATTAGCGATTTTAGCCTCAATCCTAGAAATGCCTGATGATAAGGATTCCAAAGAATTTCTGATTAGAAGGCTATATTCTCCGTCCGTCAAACAAATAGACCTGACCAAGGGGAACCCCGCCGAAGTCCTGCTGAAAGTCTCGAAAAATAGGAGTAAGAAAGCTAAGGCCGAAGAGTCCGATCAGGATGAAGATTCTAAACCTAAAGAAGGGATTTTAGCTCGCATACAACATGATGGTGACCTGGAAGATGACCACCCATGGTACTATGATATTTGGAATTACCTGCATGATGGCTACATCCCCGACTACGCCACCCGATCGGATAAAAGAGCATTAAGAGAGATGGTTCAGAGATATGTCATAGTCGCAGGGCTACTGTACTGTAGATCATTTAGTGGAGTTCTCTTACGATGCATGACCATAGAAGAAGGGCAAGAGATAGTTAAAGAGGCACACTCAGGAGAGTGCGGAGGACATGTCAATGGCCAGATGTTAGCTAAGAAGATCATCCGTTTAGGTTACTATTGGTCGTCCCTAGAATCAGATTCAGTCAATCATGTCAAAAGATGCAAAGAATGTTAGCTGCATGCTGACCTAATTCATGCCCCCGCATCATCCCTTCACCACCGCTCCATGGCCTTTCTTGACCTGGGCTTTTGATATCATAGGGCCCCTGACCTCTACTGTAGAGAACACACAAAATAAGGCATTCATATTAACAGCAACAGAATATTATACTAAATGGGCAGAAGCAGAAGCATATGTTAATATTAAGGCAACCTCCGTAGTCAAATTCATTAAAAAGAATATAATAGCTAGGTTTGGCATCCCTAAAGCATTCATAACAGACAATGGTCCGCAATTCATATCCCAACAAATGAACGAGTTGTGCACAAAATATAACATAGAACTGCATCATTCAACCCCATACTATCCCCAAGCAAATGGTCAAGCCGAAGCAACCAACAAGACTCTACTAAAGATCATCAAGAAGACTGTGCAAACCACCAAAGGTAGTGATTGGCCAGACCGTTTGGTCGAAGCGTTGTACGCGTATCGGACTTCAATAAGAACTCCCACAGGAGAAACCCCATACTCTTTGACTTACGGAATGGAAGCAGTCCTTCCCCTTGAAGTCCTTCACCCATCGCTGCGCATCCAGTTAGATGAAGACATGACAGAGGACCAGAGGAGAGAAGCATTGCTACTTCAGCTAGACCTACTTGACGAAAGGAGAATGAAAGGAGCAGAGCACGCACAGGTATACCGGAAGCGGATTGCCAGAGCCTACGACAAACATGTCAAAGAAAGAAAATTCAAAGTTGGCGATTTTGTGCTGAAACGCATCGCTCCTTCTCAGCTTCCGCATCCCCGAGGTAAGTTACGACCCAATTGGGAAGGCCCTTATGTAATTAAAGAAGTATATCCTGGAAATGCATACAGACTAGTAAATGCAGAGGGGGAAGATCTGTCCGATCCATGGAATGCTATGTACCTGAAAAGGTATACAGCATGACCCTTCCTCACTTCTTGTAGAATATGAACCTCCTTGCCCTTTTGCGTAGTTGTAGAAATCTCATAGGAGGACCGAAGAAATGCACTCTGATCAAATTTGGAACTCGGACACACACTTACACTTAAAAATACACAAATAGGTGAGTCTGCCCGGCACAAATTCGGCATGGCTAAAACCATTCGATGTGAAGGTTTGAAGGTGAGTTTGCCCATGTCATGAAAGCTTTTCGACCATTTGCAAAAAAAAAAAAAAAAAAAAAAAAAAAAAAGTTAAACAATATATATATATTCGTAACTAGTTTGGGTTCGTGGCCTTTTAACCCGAGCCAGTAAGCCCGTAGGGGTATTTGCATACCTAGTGCCCTAAAGCCGTCCGGCTTGGGAGTCATTGGCCTAATGCTCGTTACATGGGTTAATTTCTAATTAATCACAACCCAAATTTAATCCTAGTTAACATAACAAAACACTTTTAAATTTAAGAAACCTAAAACCTCAATCAACTTAGACTTGAACCAACTTAAAAACGCAAAAGCAACCCGAAACCACAAAACAGACACCTGGGTGCCACCCCCTGGGCGCCCAGCCTGCCTTTACACTTGGGCACTATTCTCCTGG
This sequence comes from Persea americana, assembly GCA_029852735.1. Lineage (NCBI taxonomy): Eukaryota > Viridiplantae > Streptophyta > Magnoliopsida > Laurales > Lauraceae > Persea > Persea americana. The sequence goes on from CM056813.1 coordinate 42,410,260, forward strand.
CGCCTATCTTATCCCATTCCCTTAGAAACCACCACTTAATTAAACTTAATTGATTAAACCCGAATTAACACCTTAAAACACTATTAACCTAAAAGACTCGAAACCTTAATCAATTTGGACTCAAACCAATTTAGAAAGTACAAAACGAATAAACCACAAAACATCCACTTGGGCGCCACCCCCTTGGTGCCTATCCTTCCGCATCTACTTGGGCGCCACCCCCTTGGTGCCTATCCTTCCGCATCTACTTGGGCGCCACCCCCTTGGCGCCTATCCTTCCGCATCCACTTGGGCACCACCCTCCTGGCGCCCATCCTACCCAATCACTAGGAAACCCTACTTGAAATTAAATTCAAAGTCAATCACGATCAACACACCGGAACACCCTTGAAATCTAAAACAATCGGAGCCATAAACCCGAATAGACTTAAAACATCGAACCAACTCGGACGCACAAGGCAGACACTTGGGCGCCACCCTCTGGGCGCCCATCCTGTCACCTCCACCTGGGCACCACTCTCTGGGCGCCCAACCTCTCCCGTCACTAAAGCCAAATTAATTGAAACGAAATTTAATCTTAATCATCGCAACAAAACATTTTTAATTTAAAATACATCAAACCATAAAGCTCAACCGCAAATCAACCTAAAAAATACTGAACCGACCCGAACCACAGAATAATTCACCTGGGCGCCACACCCTTGGCGCCCATCTGTCAAATCCACCTGGGCACCACACCCTGGGCGCCCAGCTTCCTTGTTTTCGGAAAAACTCAATTCACAACTTAGCCCAATTAATTGACGTTTAAATAAATCCCAATTGAATACGAATAGAATCCCACATCCAAACACACTAAGTCCTTTAATCAATTTAAACTTAAATCGACCTAAAAGACAGCAAACCGACCCGAAGCACAAAACAATTCATCTGGGCGCCCACCCTCTAAATCCACCTAGGCGCCACACCCTGGGCGCCCAGCCTACCTGTTTTCATAAAGAACCCCAACCGATAACTTAACATAATTAATTAACATTCAAGCCAATCCGAATCAACATATTAAAACACTTTTAACTTAAAACGTTTGAAACTTTAATCGATTCGGGCTTAGCCCCCAAAGCCTTTACGAACAAACAAACAGCCACCTAGGCACAACCCCTGTGGCGCCTAGCCTACACTATAACCTTGGTTCACAACTTCAATTTAAAACGAGTAATTAAACATCTTATAACTTAAATTAATTGAAACCAGAACCTAAAACAACCCCTGGACCCAAAGACCAATATCAAATCCCATCCGGAACACCTGAAAATCTCAAGCCATCCACCTAGGCGCCACCCCCTTGGCGCCCATCCTCTCATTTGCACTAAAACGCGAACTCTTGGTTTCGTCTCAAAATCTGGATCCGAATCCCTTTGACATTTGAACACCGGAGAATTAAAATAATTTGAAACATTAAAACTCACCAAGTAAGAACCCTTGGATTTCGAAAACAATATCGATACCATCGTCACTAGCCAAACCACCCAGAAGCAGCCACTTGGGCGCCACTGCCTGGGCGCCCAAGTCACCAGAGTAACCTAGGCGCCACCCCCCGGCACCCAAGTCCTCTGTTAACCCTGTTTCACTGATTTCGACATCGTTTCACGTTTTAAATTAAACTATAAATTCCAGAACCTTAAACAACTTAAACAGAACCCCAAAATACATTTAATCCACCTCTTAATCAATCTTCAACTCAAAACAAACCGAACCAATTAAAAATCACAATTAATAAGTTGCTTATGCGTTGAGCCATCAAACTCAGGCTATTCATACCCTAGGATTAGATCGGATTTCCCCATTAGGTAGCTTAGCGCATTAGGCTTCGCCCCATCACTTTTCCTGTTCCGTTAGGGGACTGGGAGAGTTGATGTGGGCGGTCTAGGACCTTAGGTTAGGGTTAATCCGATGATCAGTAATAAAGCACTAATCATGTAAGTCCAAGTAAAAGTCCCTTAGTTAGGCCCTTCTAGCCCCCATATTGAAAAGCCATAAAAACTATAAAACCAACAAAATAAACCCAAAAGGATTTTCCTTTTATTTCTTCCTCCACCTCAGGTGCCAGATATTTAATTGAACTTAATGATAAAAGGGAATAAAGAACTGATTTCTAAAATTGAATAAATGAGAATAACGAGATGAGATGAGTGATTTTGCACACACTTTTAATGAAATCACGGCCCATCGGCCATCCTAAAACAAACACTGGCCCATCGGCCATTTCCAATCAATCCTGGCCCATCGGCCACCTTTAATTAATTACGGCCCATCGGCCTTTTACTTTTATCACTCGTGTATCGCACACGAAAAACACTGAAATTACAAGTCAAAGTCTCATTTGCATCATCATTTTGGTTGAAAAAAATCAGCCTTTAAACCCTATTTTGCCAAGGGATCAGAAGGGGGTACCCGGGAACGGGGCCGATCCTCTTCTTAAATATTTGGCACCTCCCCCTCTTTTAGTTTATTTTCTTTATTTTAGTTATTTTATTCTACTTGGATATGTTTTGATTATGCTATGTGAGGATTAACCTTTATTTGGACTTTAACTCAAGACCCTGAATTGAACCAAATTAAAAAGACCCAAAGAGACGCAGATTAATGTGACAGGACAACCATCGTGTGTTGCCGGCAGCACATTAGACGAGAGGAAGAACCCACCTTATTATTTTTCTCCCCATATTTCTTCGACTTTTGTTGAAGAACGGTGTTACGGTCGTACCGTAGCTGGCGATCGTGATCCATCGATTTTGAGGGTAGTTGGAATCCTCATTTTCGATGTAAAATTTAAATAGCATATATAGATGAATGGAGATTTCCCCAAACCATGCCTCTCTTGGAGAGGAAAAGGGGGGGTCGAAATTCACATCCGACAATGACATTCAAAAATCTTGTCTCTTTTATTAAATATATGTGTAATGAAAAAAATAGAAAAAAGTTGATTTCCTTTTCTACTTGTGAAGGTGGATCTCTGGACCACCACTTTTAAATTCCAAGTAGAGTAGAAAATCTAGCATACCCGTACACAAAAATGTTGATGCTCGCTTTCCTCCGCTGACCCCCGGTAGCCCCGGGGCGGAAGGAGAGAGAAGCCGGGTCCATCAGTTCAATACCTTTCTTCCCGACTTGATCAGTCGAAGCAGGTTTCTTGCCTTTCTTTTTTAAACTTTTCTTACCCTTGGGATATTATTTCTTGTTCAAAGGGGTGTTTGAGATGAAATCTGTGGCATGCTTTGAGGCCACTACGAAAACTACATGGCTGCGGAATTTCATTTCAGGGCTTCAGATCATGGATTCTATTTCTAAGCGGCTGGAAATTTATTGTGATAATACCTCAGCTGTTCGCTTCTCTGACAACGACAGGAGTTCTAGCGCTGCTAGACATTTTCAGATAAAATATCTTGCCATTAAAGAGAAAGTTCAAGATCATCTAGTGTCTATAGAGCAAATCAGTACAAACCTACATAGGCTTATAATGATCATGTTAGAGAAATGAGCCTCATTGTATTACCTTAATGTATTTGGTTGAAATGGATAATGCTAATTTATTAGACACCTCTTTCATTAATCTATTTTCATTAATGATGATTCTACTTTCTTGCTTAATTTTTCTACACATTTAGTTAATTATTGAAAAGGACGATTAATTTAATTTGGACCAACAAATAGGAATTTTATATTTATCATATTGTTTTTCCTCAATTTAAGACTTGATTAAATGGAATTATTATTGTTGTGGTACATGGGAGGGATTATGTCGCATTATTGATGTTTGACCGCCATGATCTACATTAATGGTTTCATTTAGTTATTGTATACAAGACTTAGTATAAACAAGAGTGACTAGGCTATTTTTTCTTTCAAATGAGTGGCCACTCGTTGGGATTTTAAAATCTGTTGAATCCAAGTTGAGTCATTTTATAAAAAAAAAATTTCAAAACTAAAATAAAAATAAAAGGTGGATTGCATATTAGTGGTTATCATGACCAAGTGGGAGATCCCATATGTGTGGTCATTCGGACCAAGTGGAAGATTGTTAGACATAAGTGGTCCCTATAATCACATGTCTAATAGTTGAAGGGCCCCACTCTAAGTTAACTCATAAGCTTTCCCCTTTAGTTTTGATTTAATTAAAATTTTCTTGGATTCAGTTTGGAAAGCCCAATCAATCAAGATTCTTGGTTGACTAATCATTAAGGAAACTAAGGAAACTTATTATTAATTGATTTCTTTGATGGGAAGAAATCTATCTTGGATTTTATTATAAAAAGGGTTTTCCGGTCCTCTCTCTTAACTCACATTATTTACAAAGTACCCATTAACACTCACGCATCTTGGAGTTAGTGACAAGTGAGATAGGAGAAAACCCAAAGGCTATTGATCTTGCAGTGGGAAATACTTTAGATCAATCTTTACTGCTCATCATTAAGATCATGGCTCAAGGTTCGCTTTTATTATTTTAGATTTTACATTGTTAATGCAAAGATTAAGATTCTTAGTTTTGATTTGTATTGCAAACCATATTAGATCTTACAGTTTTATGTATATTGGGCATTAACGTGAGGACAACAACCCCTTAGCAGAAGAAAAACATGTAATTCCTTTACAAGTTAACTACCACTACCCATCCTTCTACTTACATAGTACAAGAGAGCAGAGTTGATAGAAGAGCTCTGGTTTGTGGGATTCATAAATATAAAATTAAGCTTGCAGGGAATGTGATGCAATGCATCACCAGATATGAAAGTACGTGGCAATGGTGAGAAGGCAGTTCTCAACTGTCTTTATATAATTTGAACCTTGGATGTGCCACCTTTTTAGCATGTGCAAACTTCCTTTCACGTGTGAGTTTCAATTCTCGTATACGTGAGCTTCCTTTCGCATATTTAGACTCTCTCATGGGACCCGCCCCCTTCGCTGGGGTGCCAAATAATATATACGGCAATGGCACGGTTTATGATTCTAAAGGGATTCATGATCCAGATGGGTATCAGAGAATGTCAATATAAAATTGATCTGGAGATCCAGGCTCCTCGACGTGAAGTAATGTCAAGTTGCATAAAGAAGATTCCATTTACCGGATCTTGAACCAACCGTGGGTTTTTTTTTTTTAATAACTCTAGAGCCCATATGGTCTGACAACAAAGTTAGAAAAATAAATAAATAAAGTTAATCTTATAATTCGATTTTTTCAGAGTTGCAGAAATGACCAAGATGTATGTACGTACACATGTTAAATGAAACAACCAAAACGCTTTCTTCTAGTCGTTAGAAACAATATCGAGATGTATAGTTTGGACCAGGATAAGTCTTGGCAAACAACCTTCGATCATGGATATGCCTTTTTATGTTTCATGATATGAGGAGGTAAATGCCCTTCAATAATTTTATCGTTAACTTATGAAACTGATTGTGTTTAAGCTATAGGTAGTTCTCTAAAACACCCCACTTTAAAATGTCCCTTCTTTGCTCCCCTTTCTTTTTTTTTTTAATTATTATTATTATTATTATATTTTAAGGGTTAAGATGATCTTCTGGAGTCCAAATCTTGCACAAAAGTGTGTCTCATATAGATCTTTCCATCAAATGGACTTCGCTGATCATCATGTATCTCAGTAGGACTAATTAGAAGGGCGTTTTCTCCTAGGAAAAAAACCTAGCGCTGAACCTTTGGATCGAGGGTTGAATAATTTTTTGAATATGAAGCCGTTAAAATTGTGGGCCACGGATGAAAGGATTAGGAGCATGAGTTTGAGGTCAAACTTGATACTTGGGTTGGTGGTCTCACGTAGATCTTTCCATCCCCCCTGGTCCTATCCCAAAACAGGCCCAACAATTGGGCCCCACAAATCTTTTTTCATATAAAATGTGAGAACTAATTCTTAGTTGAATATTACCGATATATATATATCGAGAGAGAGATAAAACTTTAGAAAAACCAAGGACAAGTATATGGAAAACAAGTCCCTTGGTTCTTACCAAACACCATACAGGATTCATAAAACATTCATCAAGGAACTGTAGAACTCGCTTGAAAGTCTCGCCCGGATGGTTTCTCGTGGATGTAGACCAACGGTAGTGATAAGATATATAAGTAGGGACGGCAGTTGGGTTAGGCTGGGTAAAGATGGGTCAGGTTGACATGAGTGTCTATATGTTCATCGGAACTCCATATCCGATCCATAAAAATGGAATGGGTGACCCAAGCCGCATCTGATGTGAGGTCAACTCATTTAAACTGACCCAACCTGTAGAGGATTGGCCCAAGTCCAATCAGTTCAAGTATTAAGGCTATATTTGAGTACAGTTGTAGAACAACATAAATAAATAAATAAATAAATAAATACCCAATACAAGCTTTGCTCATTGCAAGTTAGCAGCTAGATAGCTAAACAATAAGGATTAAGACACAAATCATTTTCCCCTTCCTTTTTCCAGAAAACTCTAATTTTTCTTGTACCTTCTCTATATTAAGAGAAATGACAAAACTGTCCAAATTCTGGCCTCGCCTTACGTGTGCTCCTTATGATCATTGTACTTGCATGAAATTGAGTTCTCAGGGATTTAAAGAAACCAACTTTAACATGAATTCTTTATTGTTAAAATATGATTGAACCAGTCTATTAATATCGATCTCAAGTTCTAAAAAATCAAAGGAACACATTATGCTATGAAATATAGCACCTATTTGTTCACATGAAATTGAAATATTCCAACAAGTTCAAACAAGCTCATTTTACCATGAATTTCCTTATCTTGAAAGTTTATAACATATTTGTTTGAATGAATATAATTCTTAGAATAGAAAATCAAAGGAATCCACTTTACTGTGAATAACGTATCTTGAAAATAATTTAATATTTTTTTCTTTTATATAATTGAATTCCTAGAACATGCTGTCGTCTTGTCATTTAAATAACATTGAAACAAAATAAAAAAAAGTTATTGACCATTTCTTTGATTTCAAAATTGATCAGGTCAATCATGAATTTAGCGTATATTTTAATATGGGATACTAACAACTCAATTTAAAATTTATTAAAGATCTTGGAAACTACCAAACAACAATAATACTTTAATAATGTAATATTATAAGATTTTATTCTGCTAGTATTTAAATCTAGAAATATTCTGTTCCGTAGATATCCAAACGGGTCATGAGATCCAAAAGAATATAAGAAAATACTTGTTAGATTACTGCTCCTCAATTATACAACAATGCTATATATTCTCATCCAAACTTACTTACACGAATGCATTTTCAGCCCACAAATGCATCAACACAATTTTGAATGTTTTCATTGACCAAAATTTCAAACCAAGAATGCATTTTTTTTTTCATACCCTAGCCTAAAATATGGGCATGTTAGTCCTAAAATATTGTTGTTGCACCTATAGAGAAATAGTCAAACGTCTAACTGGGAGGGGGTAAAGCCATCTATAGAAATAAACTACAAGGGAAAACCTCCAAAAACAAAACATCATTGATGCAGGTAGGATGTGAAATTGTAAACTGCGGGCCTCATGATAACAACATAAAATCATAAGTTAGTACCCTATTCCCACTACAACAATTTGCTATACAGGGTATATGGGTTAGGCGGGGACCCTGACCCCTAATTCCTGGGATTAGTGCTAATTAAGAGTGTGATTAGTTCACTAAGTGGGTTTTGAGGCTAAATGTCCATTTTTGGAGATGATAATAGATTTTAACTAGCTTTTGGAAGTCGGAGAGCCTTTGGACCTAGTTTGATATCTTAGGAGACCCTCCTTCGTATTTTTCAGGAAAGCTTGGGGGGTTATTCATTATTGTTGAGAAATTGTGATCTTTGGTTCATTTCGTCGGGGTCACTGTTTTGACCAAAAAGTTGACTTTTTCTATGGACCCCGGAAGTATGTCAAGATTGGCCATGTTGGAAGGATACTTTTATGCGGGACACTTTTCATGTTTTATGTTTCTTGATCCAAGGTCCGGAAAGCCCTCCAATTCCCATTGTAAGTTCTACTTAAGTGTGGACCCCTCCTCCACTTATCATATATATATATATATATATATATGCCCTCATCTCTCTTCTCCCTCATTCCCTTCTCTCTCTTCTGAAACTTCCTAGCCACTGTAGCAGCAGCTCCATCTCCTCTTCTCCTCCATTTCTCTTGCTCAAATGGAGCCGCCAAGCCGCCAATCCGACAAGGGAACTCGGCAACTTCTTCCTCTTCATCTCTTCTCTCGTTTGACATCATTTTTGTGGGAATCCAAGATGGGTTGCCCCTTTACCCGTTCTCCTTTCGATTTTCGGGCTACCTACAGGCAAGGGATCACTTTCCTTCTTCCATGTTTTGATTCTACACCCTTGGGGCATTCCAAATCTGAACATGCAAGCCTAGCCTTGAATCCTTTCCTAGTTTTCCATTTCGTAGGTATTTTGGGTTCATTTTTGGGGATTTTTTATTTAGGGAGTCCCATCCCATTTGAGGAGTTTGAGAAGTGTTTTTGGAAGCTCTTGGACCTAAGGCAAGTGTTTAATTTGACTAATGTTACATGCATGCTTAGTCAATGGAAATTGTTAATGTTTAAAAATGTTTTCCCTTCATTTGATTCATGTATGTTTAATCTCGTTTAATGGGGGTGGATTACTGTCAAACACATGTTTTTTGATGGCCAAAGACTTCCTTACATTTTGTAAGTGCCAAAAATGACACCCACGTAATTAGAGGAAGTAGAACTTGATTACAGGAAAGACTGAACGCCGAAGACCTAAAAGGGAAGGAGAGAAACTGGGGTCAGAGGCCTTGGTTGCCGTCAGCCGAAGGCACTCCGATGCCTGAGTTAGTTCTGCAACCAAGCAAAGGATGAGTGGAGAAGAGAAGTGAATATGGGAGAATGAGTTTGTGCGTGTATGCATTGCGTACCTCTATGGGGCTGACTCCCATGTGTATTTGTAGATGGAATTCTCCTTGGTGAGTGGAGGTAGGTGGGGTAAGGTCCCATCAGGCCTTACCCTGACACCCAGTGATAGGTGAAAAAGGAACATCCCATCAAAAGCTTCCATCCCCTTTTTGGACTGCTGACGTGATGGGGTGATAGAGTCAACTTCTTATCTCCATCACGCGCCACCCTATCTGTCAGAGCATGCCCGTACTTCTTATAGGAGTGCGATGGCCCACTTCCGGCCTTCAGTACCGTTACCGAGATCAGGAGTGGTCTTGCCGAGCTGACAGTCTTGCTGAGCTGCGGAGCTGACACTCTTTGCAGAGCTGCTGAGCTGTGGTTACCTAAATCAAGGCGAACTAGCTGGTACTGTTACCGAGGTTTAGTTTAATCTCGGTATTATGGTATTTTCCCACACAATTGCCCCCTAGCTTTTGATCTCTTAGAGTTCTCGAATTCTTCAAGGTCGGAAGCTAAGTGGTCCTACCAAGCTGATACTGTTATCGAGCTGAGTATGGTTGCCGAGTTGATACTGTTACTGAGCCGAATGCAATTGTCGTGCTGGTACCGTTACCGAAGCACAAAGTCGAAGTACCGTGATGGTGGAACCTTCCTGAGTAATAAGTTCGGAGTGGAAGCTCTTCCTTACCTTGGTCACTGTGGCTGACGTCTGACCCTTATCGAGATGTAACTCTTCGTCTACTCGAGGCATTTAATAGCTTACGGGAAGTTTGCCTTTGGCGCCACGCGTCGTAATCTCGGCGACCGCCCAATCGTTTCGAAGAGGCGTGAGGGTTGCTTGAGGCGACGCCTTTGTACGGCCGTCTTGAAAATCAAAACGACACATTTATCCCTTATAAATGGGGGTTTATAGATACTGGCTAGAAAACCCACAGGCCATAGCGGACTTTAGGGTTAAATATAAGATCCCGGACAATGTCGAGGTCAGGCTAGATAACCCTGAGGACCCCTTCGACGTCCTCACCTTCCGCAACGGCTGGATGCTGTTCTGACTAGTTACCATGATAGAAGGTGGGGTTCGGTTCCCCCTTCATCCACTTTTGAGGGACTGCCTCAGAGAGTGGAACCTCTGCCCCTGCCAACTGATACCAAACGGCTTCAAAATAATCATGGGGGTGGTAGAGCTGAATAGAATCTTAGGGATCAACCTTGGTGTTTTGGACATCGAAGATGTGTATGACATATGCAAGTCCGGAGACGAGGACGTCTACTACCTCCGGGTGAGGGCAAGACGGTCTGGCTTCGTTACTGCCTTGGAGGACTCCAACCGGTACACGGGAGACGATTGAGTGTTCGTCTTGGGCGAATGGGAGTTCGGCGAGGCGTTAAGATTAGTCCGGATCCCTCGTCGCCTTAGGACCCCTCCAAGTAAAGACTGAGATCTTTCGGTTTTCTTTTTCTTTTTTGCCTTTATATTTGCCGGACTGATCTTTCTGTTTGCTGTGTAGGTTTCGGTCAAAGAAGACTGACGGCCAAGAAAATCGGCTGGGTGAGAAACGATGTATGGCTCCAGCAAGTGAAGAACTACCAAGGTCATAACACTCGAGCCGCTTGGTCATAGCTGGGGTACGAGCCAAGGTACCGTTCTTTCAACAAGAGGAAGGTGACCGGGATAGATTCCCTACTTTTTGAAGAAGGAATGAGCGCGGAGCAGGTGACTGTCGCAATCCTTACCGGGCATCTAATCGAGTTCGGCAACAGGGCTTCAGCGTCTCACTCGGACTCAAGGCCTGCCGAGACCACCGCACTTGCAGCTGGGACCTCTTCACGGCCGAGGAGACGAGTCGCGGTATCCGTTAGCTCAGAAGAAGGGGAGGAAGAAATGCTGCGCCGACGTCGCCCGTGCGTCGTGGTGGAGGACCTGGACGCCCTAGCTTTTAGGGACCAAGCCCCAGATGTCCCCCAACATGCCGGCGATGCTCCACCTTCGCCTCCTCCTGCTGCTGCTGAGACCACCTCTGCCCCCACTTCTCCGGCCACCACCATCATCAGTGACTCGCCCGCCGAGATTTCTCCGAGTGCAAGAGACCGGGAGCGTCCTGCCGAGGTCTTGGAAGAGGGGGCCGGCCAAAGAAGAGGCTCAGAATCGAGCCTCGTCCAGTTCTCCTGCCCCGCCGTCACCCATTGAGGCGGCGCTCCAGTCCCCTCTGCCAGACACATGGAGGCCAGACCTTGAGGCTCTGCCTAGGAGGCCACTGAACGTGACGGACTGTGCATCCAGTAGTCCGTTGGTGGTCGCTACTTTGGGGCGAGCATGCGCCTTGCCTCAGGACATGGAGAGGTGGGGGAAGATGGACAACGAGATGCTGCTGCTTTTAACAATGCGGTCGGCCATCTCGGTAAGTTCTTGATAAAATCCCATAAGTTTTTGACTTCGACATTTATCTTCTGACGTGCGTTTTCTTCCGCAGGTGGTACAAAAATGCCAAGTCGGCATGGGGAGGCTGGCGGAGGCTGAGACCAAGGCTGCCAAATGGGAGGCAGAGAAGGAGGGTCCAGAGGGCTTTGGATGCCAGGGAGGAGCAGTTGACGGAGGAGGCGCGCAAGAATGCCGATTTGGCCTCTAACCTTGAGAAGGCGCTGGCCGAGGTCGAAAAGTTGGAGGAGGACATGTACTATCAAAGAAGGGCGGCGGTCGACCTGGTCAACGAGAGGAATCAAGAGAGGACCAAGTTTGAAGCTACGCTGGAGGAGAAGTAGGCCGAACTCGAGTCTACTCTGGCGAAGCAGAAGGCCGATCTTGAAGAGCAATTCGAGGCCGAGTTCAACGCCATCGTCGTCGAGGGGATCCGGGAAGTGACTGCGAAATACAAAGCGCAGTTGCAGAGGATCCGCGAGCGAGCCTGGGAGCTTGGATGGAAAGCCACCTTGAAGGAGGTTGGGGTTCCTGAGGATGATCCTGTTAGTTTTATGGTCTCAATCCATTAAGATTGATGTAATAAATTTATTAATTTCTTTATTTATCAATATATTCATGCTTTCCTTTCATAAGATGAATGATGTTTTATTACTTGTTTGCACATAACTAAATACGAATGACATGATGGTTCATGAGATGAACCGGAGTCCATAAGTATACTAGATGCAATACATGTGTATGGATGAGATCCACATACGGGAGACATGTATAGTAAATCTTATACTTGAATATCTTCACAGCTAGTGATGAGATTGGACATCTCATCTGACAAGGTTGCAATACTTTGATTACTATGAGATAGTGTGATTTGTCTTGATCATCAAAATGTAAGATTCTGGATCATAGTGCTGGTACATTGGATGTATTGAAGGACCATGAGAAGCACCTTATAAACACTGTCTTTACTTTAAGGTCTGCTTTCATAATTCCCTAGCAATAGGCTCTCAATCCTAAGACATTAATGAACTCAAGTTTCTATCTATTCATTTGCTTTGAGTCACCAATGAGTGAGGCAATTGTAGGTCAACACCTCGGTGATTTGGGTACGTGGTAGTAGAGCTGTGGGAACATTCGATGGTCAAGATGGAATCTATCTTTAATATCCCTTGTGCCAATTAATGGATTTATCATTGGTAAGTGCGCACCCATTCCGATTAAGAGTTAATTGGATCGGTACCAAATGATCATTATAATTAATTGGGGCTCAAGGATAATAAGATGCGGATCTAAGTTTGGAAGACAGGTCCAATTGATCCATGGATATTGATGGAGGGGCCTACTTGTGGACATTGGGAAGTTTAGGGTCTTCATGTAATTTATTCCTAAGACTGGAGTTCAATTGCATTTATTTAGTGGAGTTATTTGCAATTAACTGCGGGCCCGGATTGCACATGAAATGTGGGGTCGCGAGTCCTAGTTGGAGCCAGCTTTCTATAGATTCCCTAGTGGTCCCCACGCTAGCCCAATATTAGATCATTACTAATTTTATTTGAACTCAAAAGGGAAAGTTACTATTTCTATTTGAAGTAAGACTTCTAATAGAGGCAATAGTAGGAATAGAGAATTGTTAATTATTATAGAAGTTGGACTTCTAATAATACACAAAGAAGAGGTTGCTTAAACTATATATAAGAGGAGCATGGGTTGGACGTTTTTTGATTCTATTCCATCTTAGGATTCACGCCCAATACCCATTGTGCAAGAGTTGCACACTACTTCTCCTCTCTTCTCTCTTCTAGTTCTCTTCTAGTTTCCTTAAGAGCTTTCTCTTGGAGATCCCACCCATCTTCTTGAGAAAAGAGAATCTGATATGGGTCATAGCATGGAAGGCCAAGAGGTCTTGGAGATTCTGATTTGGTTTGTGAAAGTGTTTCATCATCAAAGAAAGAAATCAACTCCTCCCTTAGAGCACAACCGAGCTCCATAGGTATGATCTACTTCCTTGTATGTTGTGGATTTCATGGTTGCTTGTTAGGTGCTGTTTCTATCTTCTAGATAGAGTTTTCTACTGTACATGGTCATGAGAAAGAGGACATGGATCCTGAATTGGGTTTTGTAGCCTTCTGGATAGATGATCGCAGCATCAAGCTGGTCAAAAGTTTTTGAAACCTATCCTAGAGGCCCACCTATTTCCAACAGATCCTGCTTTGAGGAACCCTCCCAAGTTTCAGAGCTCGGGCTCTGCCCCCTCTTCCAGTGCTGCTGCGTCCTCTGAGGGTTCTCCAGCGGTGGATGTTATGCCTGAAGCTGTCGCCCCGCAAGTCGACCCCGAAGCTCGCTCGGCCGGCCCTGAAGCTTTCTGGGAAGCCGCAGCTGCTCAAATGGAGATCGACTGTAATGCTGAAGCTGCAGCCCCTTGAATTCCGCTTTTTGTATTTTCTCCTTTGTATCTCTTTTTTTATTGTAATGAAATTTCAATTTAATAAAACATCATTTTTCCCATGTTCTAGCTCAAATACCATTTCTCCCATCTTTGAAAACTGGCTGTCTGTTTTTGCTTAAGTAGTTGGTCTCGGTTCTCTAACCGAACTCCTTGCTTACTTAAAATAGGACTTTAGCTTAAGTAACTGAGCTCGGTTCAGCAACCGGAACCCCAGGAACCTGCAACCATAACCATTGGGAGAATGAGTCGGGTTAGACCTTTGATTTGACATAAGAAATTCACCTTGGTTCTCCAACCCAAGGTGTTCTTGGATGCCGAGGTCAATGCCTTGAACATTTAAGGTCCTTTCCCTTTATGGTGGTAAAGTACTTAGTTCTGTAATCCAGAGTTCTTTCGAGTGGCGGCATTGTTGCCGAGCTGTAGCTGGTGCTGTCACCGAGCTGAAGATGGCTGGTACTATTACCAAGCCAGATATAGCTGGCACTATTGCCGAGCTGTAGTTGGTGCTGTCACCGAGCTGAAGATGGCTGGTGCTGTCACCGAGCCGGATATAGCTAGCACCATTGCCGAGCTGTAGCTGGTGCTGTCACAGAGCTGAAGATGGCTGGTACTGTTACCGAGCCGTAAATAGCTGGCACTATTGCCGAGATGTAGCTGGTGCTGTCACCGAGCTGAAGATGGCTGGTACTGTTACTGAGCCGGATATAGCTGACACTATTGCCAGCTGTAGCTGGTGCTGTCACCAAGCTGAATAACTTGAAGTATTTCTCAAGAATGAGAGAGACGGATCCTTTCCAAAAGAATATTTTTTCATTGATATCCAAACTTTGAATACATTTTTAGAAATAGTACATCTTGAGGTGCATCGCATTCCATGGCTGTGGTAACTCTTTACCCTCCATGTCCTCGAGGCTGTACGCGAATCGCCTTGTAGCTGAGAACACTTTGAATGGTCCGTGCCAGTTAGGTGCCAGCTTGCCTTCGTTCAGATTTTTGTCTCCGGGGAGCGTTTTCTTTAAGACCAATTTTCCAACCGAGAACCCCCTTTCTTTGACCTTCCGATTGTACCCCATGGCCAACTGTTGCTGATAGGCAGTTAGATGGATACTTGCTTCTTCTCTTCGTTCCTCGATGAGGTCCAGCTCTCGGGCCATGTTTACATAGTTCAATCCTTGATCGCAGAGCTCGGGTCTCAAGGTCGGGAGGCCGACCTCAAGAGGGATGACTGCTTTCATGCCGTAGGCCAAGGAGATTGGTGTAGCCGAGGTGGAGCGTCTTGGAGTTGTTCTGTACGACCATAGAACACTTGGGAGCTCTTCCGCCCATCTTCCTTTAGCTCGGTCGAGTCTCTTCTTGAGCCCATCAAGGACCACCTTGTTCGAGATTTCAGCCTGGCCGTTGCTTTGTGGGTATGCCGAGGTGGAGTAGACATTTCCGATGTTAAGCTCCTGGCAGAAGTTTCTGAAGAAGTTGGAATCGAACTGAGTCCCATTGTCCGAGATTAGAGTTCGTGGGATCCCAAATCTTGTAATGATGTTCTTTCACACAAAGTTCTTCGTGTCCTGCTCGGTGATGAAGGACAGAGGTTCGGCTTCGATCCACTTGGTGAAATATTTAGCCACCTCTTACTCCCTGGAGTTTAATGGGCGGTCCTACAATATCCAAGCCCCACTGAGGGAAGGGCCACAGACTGGAGAGTGGGCTCGGATCCTGCACTGGCTGGTGGAGGGAGTGTGAGAACTTCTGGCACTTCTCGCATTTTCTGGCATACAGCTGGGCGTCCTTTTGCATGTAGGGCCACCAATAGCCTTGGCTGATAGCTCAGTATGTCAGTGACTGGCCTC
Source organism: Persea americana (assembly GCA_029852735.1). NCBI lineage: Eukaryota > Viridiplantae > Streptophyta > Magnoliopsida > Laurales > Lauraceae > Persea > Persea americana. Next base: position 42,425,895 of record CM056813.1, read on the forward strand.
CAATGTGATTGCCGCATATTCCCTTGTGAATTTCATAAAGAAAGTCTTTGACCTTGTTCGGGTGGACGCACAATAGGTAAGGTCCGGTGTATGACTTCCTGTAAAGCCTGCCATCCGAGGATAACCAAAACCGGGCTACTTTCAGCCTGATCTTGTGAGCTTCATTCTTTTCTTCAGGCAGCTGGTAGTCTCTTAGGTAGGCAGTGATTGGGTCCATCCAGCTTGGACCGAGATCAATGCACATGAGCTGCTGAGGTGGCTGGAGCTCTTTGCTTGGCTTTTCCAGTGTTTCTACTTCGACAGTTCTTCTGTTCCCGACCTCAACAGCCGAGGCGAGGCTGGCGAGGGCATCAACATGATAATTAGACTCTCTGCCGATTTGTTGGACTTCAGCTCTCTGAAATTGAGAGAGGAGTTCTTTCGCATGAGCCAGGTAGGCCGCCATCCTGTCGTCGCGAGCTTGGTAGCCTCCGCTAAGCTGGCTCGTCACCAGCTGGGAGTTGCTGAAGACCACCAGTTGCCGAGCCTTCAGGATCTTGGCGCTGTTTAGTCCGGCGATGAGTGCTTCGTACTCAGCTTTGTTATTGGATGCCTTGAAGCCAAGTGTCAGGGCTTGTTAGATGACAAGGCCCTCCGGAGATTGGAGGACTATGCCAGCGCCAGCCCTTTTGGATGTTGAGGATCCGTCGACGAAGACCTTCCAAGCCGAGTCAAGGAACTGTTTCCAGGACCGCTCTTGCTCAATCTCAGTGACTTCTTCCTTATCCTTATTGCCCCCCGTTCGGTGTCTAGCAGTATCGGTGCCAAAGTCACAATGAAATCTGCCAAAACCTGGGCTTTGATGGTCGTTCTGGGTTGATACTTGATATCATATTATCCCAGTTCGACAGCCCACCTTGAGATTCTGCCATAGAAGCCCGCCTTTCTGAAGAGCGCCTTGAGTGGATGTTCTGTAAGAACCACTATAGTGTACGTATGGAAGTAGTGGAAGAGTTTGCGAGAAGCACTGACGAGTGCTAATGCAAGTTTCTCCAGCTGTAAGTACCTGGTCTGGGCATCGATGAGGATCTTGCTCGTGTAGTAAATAGGCCTTTGTTGCTCGTTTTCTTCTCTAATGAGTACCGAGCTCACTTCATGATCCGAGGCTGCCAGGTACAAGTACAACACTTTGCCTTACGTTGGAGTTGACAGCAAGGGTGGTGAAGATAGGTAATGTTTGAGCGCATGTAGAGCTCGGTCGCAGTCTGGTGTCCACTGGAACTTCGAGCTTTTCCGCAAAAGCTGAAAGAAGGGTGTTGAGCGCATGCAGAGCTCGGTTGGAGTCTGGTGTCCACTGGAACTTCGAGCTTTTCCGCAAAAGCTGAAAGAAGGGTCCGCACTTGTCGGAAGCTTGGCTGATGAGGCGGTTGAGTGCGGCAGCCATGCCAGTTAGTCTCTGAACTTGCTTCGCTGAGGTTGGACTCTGTACTTCTTGGGTCACTGAGATCTGGTCTGGATTTGCTTCAATCCCTCTTCTTGTGACCAGGCTTCCGAGGAATTTGCCGGAGCCGACGCCGAAGGCACATTTGGACGCATTCAGCTTCAGTTGGAACTGCCAGAGGATGTCAAATGTTTGACTTAGGTCTGCCAAGTGGTCTTGTGACCTTTTAGACTTGACAACCATGTCGTCAATGTAAACCTCCACCGTTTTGCTGAGCTTGGCGTGGAACATCTTGGTGACTAGCTACTGGTACGTCGATCCCACGTTCTTCAGCCCTAAGGGCGTGACTTTGTAGCGGTAAATGCCTCGGGGTGTGATGATGGCGGTTTTCTCCTGGTCAGGCCCGGACATCGAGATTTGATGGTAACCTCGGTAAGCATCGAGGAAACTTATCCGGTCGTGCCCGGCAGTGGCGTCAATCATCTGGTCGATCTTTGGAAGGGGGAAGCTGTCCTTGGGGCAAGCTTTGTTGAGGTTGGTGAAGTCCACGCTGACCCTCCAATTCCCATTCTTCTTCTTGACCACCACTATGTTGGCCAACCATTCCGGGTAATGGACTTCCTTGATCGCCTGGGCTTCTAGCAACTTCTGGACCTCCTCGATCATGGCCTCAGTTTGCGGGATCCCTGCTCTACGAGCCTTTTGGATCACAAGTTTGTGTTTGGGTCCACTTTTAACATGTGGCACATGACCTCGGGACTGAAGCCAAGCATCTCATAGGGAGTCCACGCAAAGACCTCATTGTTCTGCAATATGAGGTTCAGCAACTCGGTCTTCTCAGGCTCGGGAAGCTGACTCCCCAACAGAAAAAATCTGTCAGGGTCGTTATGGACGATCCTGATTTCTGTGAGATCTTCGATACTCTTCTGTGCTGGGGCCCGACTGACATCCTCGAGCTCGGCCTCTCTGTCCAGCTCGGCCATGTGAACTTGTGATGACTTGGCTTTACCAGGTAGCACGGCCATCAGGCACTGTTTGGCCATATGTTGGTCGCCTCTGACCGTAATCACCTCTATTCGGCCATTCTCGCTTTCCAGTGGAAACTTGAGCTTCTAGTGGCGGGTGGAGGGCACGGCTTCCATACTGTGCAACCAAGTCCTCCCCATTATTACATTGTATGGGGATGGCACATCGACCACCAGGAAGTCGGCCTGCATGGAGGCGCCTCCGACTTGGACTCTGAGGGAGATTCTGCCCTTAGGGTACACGGGCTTTGAGCTGAAACCCACTATAGGGGTGCGGGCTGCCTGGAGATCCTCGTCCTTGAGACCCATCTTCTTGAAGCAATCATAGTAGAGGATCTCCGGCGAGCTCCCGGGATCCACTATGACTCTCTGAACCAGGAAGTTCTTAAACTTCAAGGTGAGAAGCAGAGGATCGTTGTGGGGGTGCAGGACACCATCCAGGTCCTTATCGGAGAACTAGATTTTGGGCCTCTTAGTCCAAGCTTTCTTTGCAACAGGCTCCAGCTCGGCAGTCATCACCTGCTTCTGGTGGAAGGCCCTCCTAGCCTCGTCACAGGCTTGATTGCTCCCCTTCGGAGGAGGGGCAAGGTGGATGACGTTGATGATGCCCTCCGGCTCGTCGCTGTCCTGATCATTGTCTCGACGCCGAGCTCGGTTGTTGTCTTCGCCATCCTCCTTGATGTAGTCCCTTAAGTGCCCATCCTTGACGAGCTTTTCGAGGTGAGCCTTAAAGGCCTTACAGTCCTTAGTTTGATGCCCATTCTGCTTGTGGTAGGCACAGAACTTGTTCTGATCTTGGGTGGATGGGTCACTTTCATTGGCTGCGGCCACTTGAAGAAGGGCCGAGACTTGATCTTGCTGAGGAGCTTGTAGATCGGCTCCTTGAAGATCATGTTTACAGCTTTGTAGGAGGTGGTTTGTAGCTTGAACTTCTTGCCACCCCCCCGAGGTCGAAACCGAGGCTGCTGCCGAGGTTGACGGGGCCGTGTGTCGGTCCGACTCCTCCCTCCTAGAGGATCTCTTGTCCTTCTTAGATGGCTTGTATTCTGGGGAGAGGCCGAAGTTCTCCCGGACTCGAGCCTTGTCTTCCTCTGTTTTGATGAACTGGTTCGCCTGGGCCATCAATGCTTTCATCGTGACCACGGGGACCGCACCAGATCCTTTCGCAGCTTGATACTCGGCAGCAAAGCTAGTTGAAAGGACTTGACAGCCACCTCGTTCGAAGCATCTTTGATCTGACCGTAGATCGTCCAGAATCTCTTAGCAAACTGGGTGACATTCTCCGTCTGCTGCATTCTCAGAGCCATGAGGTCTGCGTCCGTTTTGGGGATGACCCTATGAGCCTGGAACTTCTCCAGGAAGGAGTTCTGGAGCTACCGCCAGCTTGAGATCGAGCCCTTGGGAAGCGCGCAGAACCACCTTTGGGGGAGGTCTCCTAAACTGGAGGAGAAGGCTCGACAGTTCAGGCAATCCTCGTCATCCCATATCGACATCCTCTCGGTGAAGTGTCGGAGATGCACTGCAGGGTCCGAGGTTCCATTATAGAGGACGAACCTTGGGACGTTGAACTTTCCTAGAAGAGAAAAATTTCTGACCTCCTGAGAGAAAGGAGACGTGCCGAGATCCTCTGCTTCGAAGGTGTTGAACGGATCTCGGGTGATGCCAGCGATCTCCATAATTTTTCGAATTGTCTGCTTGATCTGATGGTCGAGCCACTCCTTCAAGTCGCCATCGTCCTCTAGCTTCTAGTACAGCTTCTTGGATCCTTCGTTCAGATGGCTGCTACTCGACCCCTCATCATAAACTCGGTCACGCCTTTTGTTATTTAGGACTTGCCTTAGATCCCGCTCGGCCGAAAGAGGAGCCTGGCTGCGTTTGGGAGGTGGACTAAAAGCCTTCCTTTTCTCTCGGAGCTACTGTTGGAGTCGACGGATGAGCTCGTCCTTCCCTTGGATAACAAGGTTCTGGGCCCTGACAACCTCCAGGAGCGGGTCATCGTCGCCGTCGGGATTGGTTTGATGATGGGATTGCGACTTGGCCAGTGTTGACGCCTCACCATGCTTGGTGGCTGATTTCTTACCTCGCTTGGTGTGTTCCTTGCTCTAGTGGGGTTGTTCTGATGGTGGAACGTTTCAACGGGGAGGTCCTGTCATCCCCCTCGATGACGAGCTTGATTGGGTCACCGCAAATTCTTCGACGCTTGCAGCATCAGACCTCCCCCCGGACCTCGTCTGGCGGGGAACCGGTGGTGGTTGTAGTTTCTTTGACGACGCAGGTGGTCGGGAGGGATCCCTGGATGATCCTTCACCGTTTCTGGTCTTTGGAGGCATGGCGTTTGTAGATCTTTGTTCAGTCGTTTCCCAAAGACCGCGCCAACTGTAAGTGCCAAAAACGACACCCACTTAATTAGGAGGAAGTAGAACTTGATTACGGGAAAGATTGAACGCTGGAGTCCTTAAAGGGAAGGAGAGAAACTGGGGTCAGAGGCCTTGGTTGCCGTCAGCCGAAGGCACTCCGATGCCCGAGTTAGTTCTGCAACTAAGCAAAGGATGAGTGGAGAAGAGAAGTGAATATGGGAGAATGAGTTTGTGAGTGTATGCGTTGCGTACCTTCATGGGGCTGACTCCCATGTGTATTTGTAGATGGAATTCTCCTTGGTGAGTGGAGGTAGGTGGGGTAAGGTCCCATCAGGCCTTACCTTGACACCCAGTGGTAGGTGAAAGGGAACATCCCATCGAGAGCATCCATCCCCTTTTTGGACAGTTGACGTGATGGGGTGATAGAGTCAACTTCTTATCTCTATCATGTGCCACCCTATCTGTCAGAGCTTGCGCGTACTTCTCATAGGAGTGTGATGGCCCACTTCCGGCCTTCAGTACCTTTACCGATACCAGGAGTGGTCTTGCCGAGCTGCCGAGCTGACACTCTTTGCCGAGTTGCCGAGCTATGGTTACCGAGATCAAGGCGAACTAGTTAGTACTGTTACCGAGGTTTAGCTTAATCTCGGTATTATGCTATTTTCCCACTCACATTTTATTATTATTCCTGTTTAGGCAGAATTTTAATCACATGTATTAGCGTTTCAAATGATGAATTGATCATTTCAATGGTCTGATTTTTAGGTGGATTAGCCCCCTTAATCCCCCCTTAGTCCCCTGATTTTTCCCTAATCTCCCAGCCCAAATGACCCTGAAAACCCCCCCTGTCCCGGTGGTAGCAAACACAGCATAGCTGTGCACCGCGGCTAGCTGTGGACTACTATGCATGGCCTATGGCTAGTGCACAGCCAGCGGCCAGCACTTTGGTGTTGTGTACGACTGACTGGTCCAGCCATGGGACCTGCGGTAGATTGTGGGCCCCTTTCGGGACCCGTTTGGACCACTTGTGACCTGGTTTTTTTACCCCCCTGACCCATATAAATCTCAAAAAAAAATTTTAAAACAAAAACTCAGATCTTGAGCCTTGTTTTGACTCATTTGATCGCTATAAAAATTTATATTTTTGTGAATGCAGTGAAACATAATTTTAGCCCTTTTTAAAACCCAAGTTAAATGTATTCCAATTTGGTTCGTTTGTATGGACCATGAACCAAGGGTGGGACTTGTTTTGGTCTTGTTTGACCCAGAATGATCCCCAACCAATTATAGATTTTTAAGGACTTAATCTAAGAGGTTTTCAAACCCCTTTAAACCTGAATTTTTGTGCATTGAATGCACGGGTCTTCGGTGTGAACCATGAACTATATAGGGGAGCTAGTTTTGGAACCGATGAACTAAGCATGACCCAAATGTATTGTTTGACTCCAGGAATATTTGTTGAGTGTTGTACTCACGGCGGTGGATTGTCCGGAAGCATGTAGGTGTGCGATGGATTTGGGGATGCACATGATTAGAGTTTTGAGTGGTTGACCACATTACTACAGCACTAAGGTATAAATGACCGGTCACCAAACTCCAAGCATGTGCAAGGCCAAATCTTACTACCCTGACATGTCAATGGCAGTCCGAATCCTAGGGTATCACTCGTAATGGCTTCTTGATTGTTATACTGATTTAATTTATCTAAATTTCAAGTATAAGTCATTCTTGTACACAGTGTGCATTAACCTTTCTCGTGGGATTCCTTTGTACACTTTCCGCACCCGACCTTCGCCTTGCGCACATGACTTGCCACGTGCACATGGGGTTTTTGTCACGACCCGGGCCCGAGATTAGGATTACTCCAGACAAACCCTAAGTCACGATCTCCATACTTACTCCCATAAACTCTGAATTAACTGAAGACAAGGGATATCATACATTCATATATGTCGCATTTACATATTTGTGGAAAACATATATACATTTACAAAACAATTGAAACAATACAAGTTCTTTACATAAAAGTAAAGTCCATATACACATTTGCTTTATCTAACTATGTCAACCACTGCATATAAAGTACAATGCAGGTGACGACTATTTACATCTCAAAATGAATAACAAAAGTATTTCCAAACAATCAAAATCTATTCATTGTTCCCGCGCACTCTGATTTATGTCCATTTTATCAATCCTCCTGGAGAAACCTGATTGGCCTCCTCCGCAGGCGGCGCGGCCTCTGGATTACCGGCACAAGCAACTTGGCCTGTAATGTCATCAATAACAATGTGAACACGATGGTTCAACAATGTATACGTAAGTCTATGATAGTACATGCTAATAACATGTCAACCAAGTTTACAATCAATAATTCTAGACAATTCAAATCAATAACATTTACAAGAGTTTGCAATTATATTCACATTCATTCATTTAGTTCTTCCTAAACGAACCATTCAGTATCAATGTCCTCATTGGCACAGGGCGAAAGGGCGCATCATTCATGACCCATGCCTTATGGAAGGATCTATCAATTATTTCAGTGGTTGCACTTTATTAAGTGACTTATCAAATGTGTGGGATTTACCAGTGTCTTGATCAGAGATCACTGGCATCACCATGGAGCTCCGAGGTACTCCATTCCATCTACTGCAGTAAGATTGTTCATTACTCATTCATTTCATTTCATTAATTCCTTTCATTTCATTAATTCGATTCATTTTAGCTCAATAACAAGCTTACGAAATACTATGTAGTGCCAGACTCGAGGATCAATTAAAGGACTAAACCCTATCCAATTTCCTAAACCAACATTCAGGTGAAACGTTAGTTATCTAATACATGTGTTATTCTCAATGATATCACTTTTAAGTGAAATGTACATTAGCATAACCTTAGCTAACACCAATGAAGGTTTAGGTAAAAAAAAAACCATCAATACAAGACTCAAACATTGGGCTTCCATTTAAAAAAAAATCAGACTTCAATCTGTATTTTTCCACAAGTTCGGTCACCTTGACGGTCACCTGTCGGTTAATCGAACTCTGGATTTTGGCTAACCGAACACTGTCGGTCAGCTTTCTAGAAGCTCAGTTTTTCTGATACAATTTTGTTGACACCAAAAATGTCACTTTGCTTCTTCATACATTCTTAACACCAAAAGCCACATGGAGCTGCATCCTACCACAAACATGCGAATGCCACTTTAAGCATCAGATTTTGTCAGAATCAAATGAAAACTGTAAGATCCCTCAAAACAGCCAAAAAAGTGGTACATATGAAGTTTCGGGCCACATTTTAACATCCTTTGGCCTAACTTCACTCCTTTAATAGCTAAGCAGGAGCTCCCGGCGGCGGTGAAGCTAGAGACCCGGACACACAAAACAAAGCACACAGGTGGCCTCAAAATGCCACTAAAAGGCTCTACATCAAGTTTCAGGCCATTCCAACATCGTTTGGCCCAAAAAGGAAACAACCACAGCAGAGTCAACCCTCCCGGCGGCAACAGTGACGAAGACATCAAATCTTCGATCAAGGCCTACGGATGGTCTCTAAATACCTCCAAAAGGCTCCATGCCAATTTTCAAGTCACACCGACATCGTTTGACCCTCCATCGACCCTCGAGCAACAAAATCAAGCCTCTCGGCGGCGAGAACCACCGAGGCCATCACTCATCAAACTAAGCACATGGGTGACTTCTACATGCTTCCAAAGGGCTACACGTCAAATTTCAGGTTATTCCAACAACGTTTGACACGGCTTTGACACTCGGAAACAAAATCAAGCCTCCCGGCAGCGGAGATCCCCGGGACCATGACATCGAAATCAGAGCTAATAGATCATCTCAAAATGACTCCAATAGGCTCCCTATCGAATTTCAGGTCAATCGGACATCGGTTGACCGTATATCAAAGCTCGACATTTTCCTTGCGGTGAAATCAAGTCTAGGAGTGACGGGACCCCAAATGGCTTCAAAATTCAAACAAAAGCCCATGGTTGGTCCTATCTATTGCTCAAAGAGCTTCACGTCAAATTTCAGGTCATTCTGACATCGTTTGACCTAGTTTTGACTCTTGGTGGAAAATCGGCTACGACGTGTTCGGCCTTTCAGAAAATGGGAAAACTTTGTGCTCTGATTTGCACGGCTTCTCGTCAGGTTTTCTTTAGAGGAATCAAGCCAATAAATGAGGAGAAATGTCAAGAAAAATACAGGCAAAAAAAGAAGCAAAAAGGCCCGAAAAACGGCCGAGAAACGGTGATTGAAAGTAGAGAAAACCCCATGGTCGCTGGCGACCATGGGCCAAGGTCGCCGGCGGCCCTGGAAACCCGGGTCGCCGGATTTCCGCCGGAAGGGCCATTTTTTTGCCCTTTTTCGCGTTTCGAGGATTCCGGTGCCTGTGATTCTTTGAAAATCTGAATTTTTGGTGACTAAAATCAACTGATCTTCATCGACATTTTAGATCTACCATCAAGAGCATGTGATCATCATTGCACGCTTCAAAATCGCCAGCCGGCTCACCAAGAAAGCCGACTTTCTGCCTGACTGATCGAAAAATCGACTGGTTAGATGTCGCCGGCCCATTGATATTAATCACTATCTGAAGTTTCATCGTCATCCAACATCAAATAACGTGTGGATCCATCGGCGATCATCGCAAGAAGAATTCCAAGAGGCGACGTGCGGCCCGTGACTCTTTAAGCGCCCTGGCAACCAATTAATGAAGTTAAATGACCCTTTTATGGCAAGTTAATACGGTCATTAACTCATTATTCTGGACGGCCCAATCAAATTCAAGGAAAAAGGAGTTACAAGTCCAAGTAATCATGGCAATTAACCATGTAACTCCTATCATTATTGAGTTTAATCATGGTAATTAATCATGAAACTCCTATCATCATGGAGATTAAAAGTGATTAAATGCCCATTATTCTTCATAGGCCAATCATCATCATGGAGGATCAATGCCATCAATGCCTATAAACCCACCCATGGCTATCAAAAGCCTATAAAAAGGGGGTCATTCTAAGAAAAAGGGACCACTACACTACCGCAACCCCAGCCGGAAGAGTCCAGAAGAAATCCTTACTCAAAGAAGCTCTCCTACTTTGAAGAAACTCTGCTGCAAGAGGCAACACAAGGTGATTGAAGTCCCTTGCCCACCCCCCCCCCCCCCCCCCCCAAGGTCCATTCTCCTACTATTCAACACGGCCAGATGTGGCTCTTCAGCCTGTCTATTCGGCTTTTTATTGGATATAGGACATCCTCTCGGTCCTTATCCTCTAAAAATATGAGGTCCAAGCCAAGGTAAGTGAATTAAAGCATCTTGTGTTCTCATCTGAAGGACGATGGCGGAGCCCATACATGACTCGCGACCGTCGATCTGAACGAGTCCCTACAATTTCCTGAGAAGTCAGATTCATTTTCTTACTTTTCTATTGTATTTTGTATTTTTTTAAAGAGACAAAAAAAATCATAATTCTTGTCTCCTTTCATGGCAAAATCGCCTTCTACTGCACAAAACCGCCTTTCACGGCAAACAAATGAAAATCGCCTTTCACGGCATTTAAAAATCTTGTCTCTTTCTTTAAAATATATGTGTAATGGAAAGTTAGAAAAAAAAGTTGATTTCCTTTTCTACTTGTGAAGGTGAATTTTCGGATCACCATTTCAAATTCTAAGTAGAGGAGAAAATCTGGCATACCCGTACAAACAAATGTTGATGCTCGCTTTCTTCTTTTTTCTCACCCCCCCCCCCCCAACCCCGAGGCAGAGGGAGAGACGGAGCTGGGTCCATCAAGTTGGCATACGCGGTGGGACTCGTTCATTTGAGAACACGATGCTTAGAGTCGTTGGCTCTTTTCTAGTTGGTGGCCTATGTTGGGTCTTGCATCTTAAAAAAAAAAAAAAGAAAAACATGAGATGGGATTCTTTGGAAATTTTTGTCTTTGAGTTTATTTCCATTCTTTCTCTTCTCAAACGAAAGAAAAAAGTTTTTTTTTTTACCGTTGGGTTCAGATTTGAGAAATTCTCGTTTCTTCCCTTTCGGATTTAGTGCTCGCAGAAATGTTTGAGCCTTTGTTCGGATTGGAATACCATTTCCTCTCTTTTGTGAATCCAATTTTGACTTAAAATTTTTTTTTTCCAGATTTCTCCCTTTTGGATTCAAATTGGAGAAACTTTGGTTCTTTCCTTTTTGTACAATGGCTCGCAGAAATCGCTGAGCCAATGTTCGGATTGGGAGGGGCCATTTCCTCTCTTTGATAGGTCCATTAGTGATCTTTCAAAAAATCTAAAAAAAAAAAATTCCAGATTTCTCTCTTTTGGATTCAAATTGGAGAAACTTTGGTTCTTTCCTTTCCATACAATGGCTCGCGGAAATCGCTAAGCCAACATTTGGATTGGAAGGGGCCATTTCCTCTCTTAGATTGGTCCATTAGTGATCTTTCAAAAAAAAAAAAAACACATTAAGGTTGCACCAATTGCATTCTTTGACCAAAGTGAATCTAAAAAAAGACTTGTCCAGAGTGTGGAGGCAGCTAGTCTGTTAGAGGCAAGGGTCATTCAAACGGGTTCAATAAGTAATCCTACCTTTACCTAGGAGCTGATCTATCTACTAAGGTTTCATAAGACCGAATTGGAAGACCTATGTGTACTCTTAAAAAAAATCTCTTTAAAAAAAAATCTCTCTTAAAAAAAAAAACAAAAAACTTCCATCATTATTGGATTCAAATATGAGAAATCATGGTTCTTTCCTCTTTCGGATTTAGTGCTCGCAGAAATGTTTGAGCTTGTATTCCGATTGGAATACCATTTGCTCTCTTTTGTGAACTCGATCTTGGCCTTTCAAAAAAAAAAAATCCCATCTCGTGTCCTTCCCAAGGATGCGATTTGCAACATTTGTGCCTAGCGGTGCTAGTACGCCCTTTCGCGTCTACTTTATTCGCGACCGACACATTTGTATCTCTAACCTTATATCATCTTACCTCGAGTGAGCCTCGTTTCTCGGTAATTTGAATTAAGGTTTACAATTAATTGTGTTTAGCAGTCATTGGAACGCTTATTCTTAGCCTACCATACTTGCGTTTAGAACAATTGTACCCTCTATGGCCTTTTGCCTTCTTCATTTTGCTTAGGCTGGGCCATGTCCCTTCGAGCGATTTGAAAAGACAAAACCATAGTATTTTCCATTTATGATCACTATATTCTTGTGATTACTACTGGATGTTGTCTTGTTTCAGAAGTTTTTCCAAACTAACAATGGTAGCTTCATTAACCATCACCTTCGATGAGAACAAGTACCAACTCATGCTTCAAGAGAAGCAAAACAAGCACACTTGCAAGCGCCCTGCCAGTTGCCGTAACGTCGTCTCCCTTGGCAACTCACAAAACACTGGGTAGACCTCTACTCCCCAGACTATCATCTTCGGGTCACTAGGACCATTCCCACTCCCCGTAGGAGAATCTGCATCTGCCAAAAGGCAGAAAACTGCCCCGGAACGGGTCACTGCCCCGACACCAAAGGCGGTCATCAAGAAACCTGAGGCCCGTGGTGTCGCGACCCCGAACCGGGGGCCCGGGACCGCGACGGGGTGTGGTGTTGTGGATAGCGAACCACACCCGTATAGTGATTATTGTACATTTCTTTAATTTCCCACAGGTTTCCGCGGTGAGGATTCCTCATACAATCATAGAACATTTATATTGGTGCGGAAGCGTGTAGCAAATCAACTCTTATTCCAATCACATCAAATAAGACTGTTAATAAACAAGTATAGCATGATGTCAGAGTGAGCAATGATCTCATTGGCATTTCCCAAAATATGAAGTTAGAGTTTAAACAAAAGATCAAGTTAAATTTACATTCCCCACAAATAAAGGCCAACAAAGGCCAATACAACCCAAAAGTATAAAACAATATCATTCTCAAAATTCCCCAAAATGTTCGCAGCTCCGAGCTAAACCGAATGTCTACATGACATCGTCAGCTTGCCACTCTACTAAACGTTGCGGTTCACCGACCGCCTCCTCTGACTCCTCCTCAAGGGCAAAGACGGGAGCTGGACCTGAGTACCACAAAAATGGGTCAGACACGACGGTCTGGCAGGTGGGTGAATAGATAAACCAAGACGGAAATCAAACATATCATAGTTATAACGAAAACTGTCATAAAACAGGGTGCATAGTTCATTTGAAATACAAATGCAATATAAAGCATGCGGGGTATTCAAGGTACAGGAACTGACTAGATGGCAACCACACTAAAGCCAAATCCTCTCTATCACTAGAGTGACGAGAGCACATTGCGTGCATTGGGCTCAATCACACGAAGTGACGAGAACCAATATTATAAACAGATACATATACATATACATATAGCTAGGCAGGACCACGGCCGCGAACCGGGTAACGGGACAGTACGGGATCCAAGTTGCAACTGGCGGGAGCACAGGGGGAGACCCAAGTCAGTTGATCAGACTGACAAGGATGTCCAAGCTTAGTGGTGCCGACTCTTAGGTTACATGATAAATCCAAACATATACAAAAACTATATCAATATAAAACATGCGGGCAGGCGGGGCATGGTGCTCGAAGGCACCCACATTCAAATCATTCTCGGTTCATGTTTACACGGGCTGGCAGGACATATCGGGTGTACAAATCGGAATTTGAAAGAAAACCAGTAGATTCGGGTTATTATACAAATAAACTGAATAAAACAAAGCAATAAATCCTATATCATTAGGGACTATGTATTGGGATATCCACATTCAAACAACATGTATAAGGGTCTTGTATGTCTAAATTTACCCTTAGTATGGTACTCGAATGATAGAGGACATACTAAGTTTCCTTATGCACATTGATGAATCTAAAAGTCCCAATACCTTTTCCGAAATGGTGTTTCTTTCTATGTAAATCTCCTTATGTCATCCCCTGGGTCTTTCCAAGGTGGTAGGGCATCAGAACAACCCATCCAAACCTTTAAATATCATAACTGAACACAATGGAAAGAACTCAGGAATTCTGGGTAAAATTCGGTCACCTGTCGGTTAGCTGGCGGTTAGCCGTCGAGGTGATCGGCGGTTAGCCGCTGGCTGACCGCGGAGCTGACCGTGGTTCACCCTGCTAAAATGTAGCATTCTGTGTTTCTAACCGCGCCTCTCGGCTACCTAGCGGTCACTGGGGTTTTGGACTGGCGGTTAGCCGTAAGGTGACCGCTCGGCTAACCGCGGTTCGCCTGTCAAAATGCAGCATTCTGTGTTTCTAACCGCATCTGGGTCGGCTAGCCGCCGGTCACCTGTCGGCTAGCCGCCGAGGTGACCGCCTGCTGACCGCCCAGCTGCGGGAACTACACATCAGGTGCAGATTTCAGTCATTTGTCTCCCAAACCATATCACCTTCATTCCAACCATTTTCTGATGTGGAATGGGTCCAATCCCTTCCATTTAACATTTACTCCCTTCCACCAACTACCATTCCACCAATGCATTTATTTCACCTACCAATCCAAATCTCATTTAATGCAAATACAAGTCTCATTTAAGAAGTCATACCAACCCAAAATAAACTTTCATGAATGCATGCATATATTCTCCTAGAACTAACTAAGAGAAAACCATAACAATAAATACATTTCCAAAAGCATTATAACATAATGAATCAATTGAAATAGGAATAGTAAAAATTCACATTTTCAACAAAATAGGAACTTATTCAAATCAAAACCCATTCATCCACTTGCCTTGGTCTCCAAATATGCTAGTCAATCACTAATCCTTCAATCAAGCTCAAAATCTACAATCTACACAAAATCCCCAAAAACACATTCATTACAAGCCCAAAAAAAAAGGCAAAACTATGAAATAGATGGAAAGAGCTTTCAATAATCAAGGTGAAGCACCTCCTAGGCTAGATGAATACACAATCAAGAGATGAGAAGAAGAACTTACATGAAGAGTCCTCTAATGGCAAGAGTTGGCTCAAGAGATAGCTTGGAATGGGACTCTCTCTCAAAAGAAGATATCAATAGGAAGCTCTCAAGGAGGGGAAGAAGATTGTAGCATCCACTTAGCCTTTAGCAAGAGATTTGAGAGAGGTTGAGAGATGGGGAAGCAAGAAGCAAGAAGACTCTAGGGCTGGGCTGGGATTCCTCTTTTTCTCAAGAAGTTGCAAGAAGAGGAAGAAGAAGAGGGCTTCTCCTTATATAGCTAAGGCAATGGGTCCCACAACTTAAAGGTCCAAAATGGGCTAACACATCAATCTACGGGCTTCGGACGGATTCGACGAAGAAGGAAGAATTGATCGTCGAAATTTCTACTTTCCAAAAAGTATATATTTTACTAGTTTCGGAGACATCGAAAATTGTGTCCAGATTTTGTGTAAAAAGACTGTTTTACCCCTATCAATGACAAAGTAGGGTTTAAAGGTCTCGGATGGAAACGGAGCAAATACGAAAGTTGTCGGGAATCATAAAATACATTCAACGGAGCAATTACCGATTTCCAGAATTATAACTAAGTCCCAAAACTAATCAAGACACAATAAAAAGGAACCCCCAAAGGGTCCCACTAGATCAAAAGAGTTCCCAAAATTATCCAAAGCTATAAAAAGCTATTCTAATCCAGATTCAACCCATTTCCACTAATCTCACTTATGGCTAAAACACGTCTTAATTAACACTAATCGGAAACTCTCGGGGCGGGGTCTTACATCCTCCACCCCTTAGGGCATTTGGTCCACCAAATGAAATAAAATAACTAACCTCGGGTAGTAGATGCGGATACTTCTTCTGAACTTGATCCCGTAATTCCCACGTTGCCTCTTCAGGTCCGTGATTTTCCCAAAGCACTTTCACCCATTGTATAGTCCTTGTCCTCAGTTCTTGTTCTTTCGTATCGATGATCTGAATAGGCTTCTCGACATAGGTGGCATCTTCTCTGATCTCTAAGGGTTCATGACGTAGAACATGTGATGGATCGGGGACGTACTTTTTCAACATAGACACATGGAACACATTGTGTACGCCGGAAAGTTCAGGTGGTAAGGCTAATCTGTAAGCCACGTCACCAATCTTGCTCACAATATCATAGGGTCCAATGTATCTCCGAGATAATTTGCCTCTCTGACCGAATCTCAAAGTTCCTCTAGTAGGTGACACCTTCAAGAAAACCTTATCTCCTTCCTTAAAATGTAAGTCTCTTCGATGAGAGTCCGCATAACTCTTCTGTCTACTCCGGGCTACTTTCAAACGTTCTTGGATCAACTTGACTTTGACACTGGTTTCACTCACCATAGTCGGTCCATGAAAACTGCGAATACCTACTTCTTCCCAACAAACTGGAGTTCTACACCTCCTACCATACAATGCCTCAAAAGGCGCCATCCCGATGCTCGAATGATAACTGTTGTTGTAGGCGAATTCGCAAAGTGGTAGAGTCTCATCCCATTGAGTCTTGAAATCTAGTACACACGCTCGAAGCATATCTTCAAGGGTCTGAATTGTTCTCTCCGACTGACCATCTGTTTGTGGGTGATACGCTGTGCTGAACTGAAGCTTTGTTCCCATAGACTCATGCAAAGTCTTCCAGAATCTCGAGACGAATCTGCTATCTCTATCTGAAGTAATGGAGACTGGCTGTCCATGACGGCTGACAATCTCGTTGACAAACAACTCTGCGAGAGGTAACATATGCATCTTCTCTCCGGTCTTCATAGGAATAAAATGAGCTGATTTGGTAAGACGGTCCACAATGACCCATATGGAGTTGTTTCCTTTTCTGGTCCTTGGCAATCCTGAGATGAAATCCATGGTGATATGTTCCCACTTCCATTCTGGGATCTCTAATGGCTGCAATAACCCTGGAGGTCTCTGATGTTCTGCTTTCACCAATTGGCACGTCATACATCGAGAAACGAAAGCTGCTATTTCCCTCTTCATGTTGTTCCACCAAAATCTGCCCTTCAAGTTCTGATACATCTTCGTGCTACCCGGATGCATAGAGTACTTCGTACTGTGCGCCTCTGTCATAATATCGTTCTTCAAATCTTCAATGTTGGGCACGCATAGACGATCACGATAGAATAAGACTCCATCCACAATACGAAAGTCAGGACGTTCTGCTATATGCTCTGCAATCTTGGTCAACTCTGGATCTTGCAATTGGTCTTCCTTGATCTTCCGAATGAACGAGGGTTCAGACACTGACATGTTAGCTAACATCACTCCCTCGCTTAGGGGCTGAAAAACTACCCCCAACTCTTCAAATTGCTGAAAGAAGCACGTAACTCTTAGGCTTGCCACACTGGCTGACTTCCTACTCAAGGCATCGGCTACTACATTTGCCTTTCCCGGATGGTACTTGATCGGAAAATCATAATCTTTGATATATTCCATCCATCTTCTTTGTCTCATATTCAATTCCTTCTGAGAGAACAAATACTGTAGGCTGCGGTGATCGGAGTGGACTTCGAATTTCTCTCCGTATAGGTAATGTCTCCACATCTTCAACGCAAAAACGACTGCTGCTAACTCCAGGTCATGCGTTGCATAGTTCTTCTCGTGGTCCTTCAACTGACGTGATCCATACGCAATGACTTTTCTATCTTGCATCAACACACAACCGAGTCCAATATTCGAAGCATCTGTAAAAATGGTGTAACTGCCGCTCCCGGATGGTAAAGTGAGGACGGGTGCTGATGTTAATCTCTTTTTCAGCTCTTGGAAGCTGGCCTCGCATTGGTCTGTCCACACATAAGGTGCATTCTTCTTGGTCAACTTTGTCAATGACGCTGCGATCGACGAAAATCCTTGCACAAATCTTCGATAGTAACCCGCCAATCCAAGAAAACTTCTGATTTCTGACGCGTTCTTCGGTCTTTCCCACTTCACAACTGCCTCTATCTTGGTTGGGTCCACTGATAATCCTTCTTTGGAAATGATATGACCTAAAAATGCAACTTCTTCAAGCCAAAAATCGCACTTAGTGAGCTTCGCATACAATTGATTGTCTCTTAGGAGTTGCAATGCTATCCTCAAATGCTCTTCATGCTCTTCTCTAGACTTAGAGTACACCAAAATGTCATCGATAAACACCACTGTGAATTGGTCTAAGTACTCAGCGAATATTTTGTTCATCAAAGCCATGAATACTGCTGGTGCATTCGTCAGTCCAAATGGCATCACTAGAAACTCATAGTGTCCATATCTCGTCCGGAACGCCGTCTTCGATACATCTGAATCTCTAACTCTCAGCTGATGGTAACCGGATCTTAGATCGATCTTCGAAAAGTAAGCAGCACCTTGCAATTGGTCAAACAATTCATCTATCCTTGGCAATGGATACTTGTTCTTGATGGTAGCTTGGTTCAATTTCCGATAGTCAATACACATTCTCATGGAACCGTCTTTCTTCTTGACGAATAAAACTGGAGCTCCCCAAGGTGAGACGCTCGGTCTAATAAAACCTTTATCCAACAATTCTTGCAACTGAATCTTCAACTCTCCTAATTCAGCTGGAGCCATTCTGTATGGTGTGATAGATATCGGAGCGGTCCCTGGTAACAATTCAATGGTGAAGTCAATCTCCCTAACAGGTGGTAAACCTGGGATTTCTTCTGGAAAAACGTCTGGGAATTCGCAAACAATTGGGATCTCCTCCACCCCTTGGGACCGTTTATCCTCCGTGATAAACGCTAAATAGCATTCACATCCACTTCTCACTAGTCTATCAGCCTTCAATGCTGAGACGAATCTTGGACAAGAATTCCTCTTCTCCCCATGGAACAATACGCCTGCCGGGGTCTCCTCTAATTTGAACGTGAGGGTCTTGTGGAAACAGTCCATCGTAGCATGGTACCCTGCTAACCAATCCATTCCTAAAATGACGTCAAAGTCAAACATCTCCAACAAAATGAGATTCGCCGGTAACACCACATCTCCTATCTTAACAGCACATCTAGGATAGTATTTCCTACACACAACTTGTTTGCCTACTGGGGTGGACACCGTCAATACATACTCAAGTTCTCTAGCTGGCATATCAATCAACTTAGAAAATTTTGGAGACAAGAAGGAGTGCGTAGAGCCAGGGTCAAACAAAACTTTAGCTTCAAATCCACAAACTAGGAGTGTACCTTCCACCACGTTATCTGCCGCCTCTGCATCAGCTTGGTTAATTGCATACACTTGTCCTCGCTGCTGAGGCCTGTTCTGAGCTTGTTGCTGCCTTCCTTGTTGTGCATTCCTATTCTGCTGAGGAGGACGCTGATTCTGATTCTGTCCTTGATGACGAGCTTGATGCTGCTGTTGTGGTCTATATTGTTGCTGTGGAGCCTGTTGCTGGAGTGGCCTGGGCTGGTTCTGTACGGCTAATGCATTCTGAGGTGGTGCCTGGCGCTGTGTTCCTTGTTGTTGCTGATTCTGCCTGTTGTTACCTTGTCCAACTGGTCTTGGGCAGTCCTTGAGCTGGTGTGTCATGGATCCACATCTGAAACATGCTCCCGTAATGGTACGGCATTGAGCACTCTCGTGGTTCTTACCACAGTGAACGCAAACTAGAGCATTCTGCACGTTTTGTTCATGCCTCGGTCGCTTGTTCTGAGGGTTCCTTGGTGGGTGATTCTGTTGGTGAGCTGGTGCCTTTCCTTGGATCTTGAGGATCTTGTTGTTCAGGTTCTCGAATTTGTAGGCCCTTCTCACAGCCTCTTCAAAAGTGACAGGTGGTACAACACCCGTGGCATCCCTCTCAATGATCGGGTTGAGTCCTTCGAGGAATCGCGTTATCTTCTTCTCCACAGTGTCAATTAACTCGGGGGCATATCGAGACAACCTCTCAAACTTCGTGAGGTACTCTTGCACGGTCGCGTTACCTTGTACGAGCTGCTGGAATTCAATTGCTTTTTGCCTCTTGACATGTGTCGGTACATACTTGTCACCGAATTGCCTCTTGAAACTTGCCCAAGCGTCTGCATCTGCTATGGTCCTATACTCAGCCTTGATTGTCTTCCACCATATGTCCGCTAGGCCCGTGAACAACGAAGCGGTGAGTTGCACTTGCTGTCTACCGGTACATCTGAATATCTCGAAGATGTTCTCTGTCTGCTCCAGCCAGTCATCTGCAGCTAGTGGGTCCTCATGCCCCGTGAACTCCTTGGGACCCCTCTTCCTAAACTTTTCGTACAGCGCATTGGGATCATGTTCCCTATTGTTGATGACAATCTGAGTGCCTGGAGGTTGCGCTGGTGCCGGTTCAGGTCTCCTTTCTAACACTTCTAACAGTTGCCTTTGCATCGTGGCCATCTCCCTAGCATGCTCTTCATCCTTCCTGGCCATTTGGTCTTGCAGTCTGGCTTGATTTTCATTGGCTTGACGTTGCTGGTCAAGCATAGCTTGCATCATCTGTTGGAATTGATTCTGCATGTTTGGATCCGGAATACCGTTTCCTAGTGGCCCGGTGTGCTCACTATTGCTTGCGGTGGGATTGTCGGTTACGGGTCTTTTTCGAGGTGGCATATCACTGTAAAACAAATTGTTAGCACATAAAATCATACAAGGGTCACACATTGCTCACACGAGTCTAACTAACGAAAAGTCTAACAAGAAGTCTAACGGATCCTCGCCACGTCCTTAGGATTTCTAGTTTCTTTTAATTGCCTGAAACACGTCTCGCTCTGATACCAGCCTGTCGCGACCCCGAACCGGGGGCCCGGGACCGCGACGGGGTGTGGTGTTGTGGATAGCGAACCACACCCGTATAGTGATTATTGTACATTTCTTTAATTTCCCACAGGTTTCCGCGGTGAGGATTCCTCATACAATCATAGAACATTTATATTGGTGCGGAAGCGTGTAGCAAATCAACTCTTATTCCAATCACATCAAATAAGACTGTTAATAAACAAGTATAGCATGATGTCAGAGTGAGCAATGATCTCATTGGCATTTCCCAAAATATGAAGTTAGAGTTTAAACAAAAGATCAAGTTAAATTTACATTCCCCACAAATAAAGGCCAACAAAGGCCAATACAACCCAAAAGTATAAAACAATATCATTCTCAAAATTCCCCAAAATGTTCGCAGCTCCGAGCTAAACCGAATGTCTACATGACATCGTCAGCTTGCCACTCTACTAAACGTTGCGGTTCACCGACCGCCTCCTCTGACTCCTCCTCAAGGGCAAAGACGGGAGCTGGACCTGAGTACCACAAAAATGGGTCAGACACGACGGTCTGGCAGGTGGGTGAATAGATAAACCAAGACGGAAATCAAACATATCATAGTTATAACGAAAACTGTCATAAAACAGGGTGCATAGTTCATTTGAAATACAAATGCAATATAAAGCATGCGGGGTATTCAAGGTACAGGAACTGACTAGATGGCAACCACACTAAAGCCAAATCCTCTCTATCACTAGAGTGACGAGAGCACATTGCGTGCATTGGGCTCAATCACACGAAGTGACGAGAACCAATATTATAAACAGATACATATACATATACATATAGCTAGGCAGGACCACGGCCGCGAACCGGGTAACGGGACAGTACGGGATCCAAGTTGCAACTGGCGGGAGCACAGGGGGAGACCCAAGTCAGTTGATCAGACTGACAAGGATGTCCAAGCTTAGTGGTGCCGACTCTTAGGTTACATGATAAATCCAAACATATACAAAAACTATATCAATATAAAACATGCGGGCAGGCGGGGCATGGTGCTCGAAGGCACCCACATTCAAATCATTCTCGGTTCATGTTTACACGGGCTGGCAGGACATATCGGGTGTACAAATCGGAATTTGAAAGAAAACCAGTAGATTCGGGTTATTATACAAATAAACTGAATAAAACAAAGCAATAAATCCTATATCATTAGGGACTATGTATTGGGATATCCACATTCAAACAACATGTATAAGGGTCTTGTATGTCTAAATTTACCCTTAGTATGGTACTCGAATGATAGAGGACATACTAAGTTTCCTTATGCACATTGATGAATCTAAAAGTCCCAATACCTTTTCCGAAATGGTGTTTCTTTCTATGTAAATCTCCTTATGTCATCCCCTGGGTCTTTCCAAGGTGGTAGGGCATCAGAACAACCCATCCAAACCTTTAAATATCATAACTGAACACAATGGAAAGAACTCAGGAATTCTGGGTAAAATTCGGTCACCTGTCGGTTAGCTGGCGGTTAGCCGTCGAGGTGATCGGCGGTTAGCCGCTGGCTGACCGCGGAGCTGACCGTGGTTCACCCTGCTAAAATGTAGCATTCTGTGTTTCTAACCGCGCCTCTCGGCTACCTAGCGGTCACTGGGGTTTTGGACTGGCGGTTAGCCGTAAGGTGACCGCTCGGCTAACCGCGGTTCGCCTGTCAAAATGCAGCATTCTGTGTTTCTAACCGCATCTGGGTCGGCTAGCCGCCGGTCACCTGTCGGCTAGCCGCCGAGGTGACCGCCTGCTGACCGCCCAGCTGCGGGAACTACACATCAGGTGCAGATTTCAGTCATTTGTCTCCCAAACCATATCACCTTCATTCCAACCATTTTCTGATGTGGAATGGGTCCAATCCCTTCCATTTAACATTTACTCCCTTCCACCAACTACCATTCCATCAATGCATTTATTTCACCTACCAATCCAAATCTCATTTAATGCAAATACAAGTCTCATTTAAGAAGTCATACCAACCCAAAATAAACTTTCATGAATGCATGCATATATTCTCCTAGAACTAACTAAGAGAAAACCATAACAATAAATACATTTCCAAAAGCATTATAACATAATGAATCAATTGAAATAGGAATAGTAAAAATTCACATTTTCAACAAAATAGGAACTTATTCAAATCAAAACCCATTCATCCACTTGCCTTGGTCTCCAAATATGCTAGTCAATCACTAATCCTTCAATCAAGCTCAAAATCTACAATCTACACAAAATCCCCAAAAACACATTCATTACAAGCCCAAAAAAAAAGGCAAAACTATGAAATAGATGGAAAGAGCTTTCAATAATCAAGGTGAAGCACCTCCTAGGCTAGATGAATACACAATCAAGAGATGAGAAGAAGAACTTACATGAAGAGTCCTCTAATGGCAAGAGTTGGCTCAAGAGATAGCTTGGAATGGGACTCTCTCTCAAAAGAAGATATCAATAGGAAGCTCTCAAGGAGGGGAAGAAGATTGTAGCATCCACTTAGCCTTTAGCAAGAGATTTGAGAGAGGTTGAGAGATGGGGAAGCAAGAAGCAAGAAGACTCTAGGGCTGGGCTGGGATTCCTCTTTTTCTCAAGAAGTTGCAAGAAGAGGAAGAAGAAGAGGGCTTCTCCTTATATAGCTAAGGCAATGGGTCCCACAACTTAAAGGTCCAAAATGGGCTAACACATCAATCTACGGGCTTCGGACGGATTCGACGAAGAAGGAAGAATTGATCGTCGAAATTTCTACTTTCCAAAAAGTATATATTTTACTAGTTTCGGAGACATCGAAAATTGTGTCCAGATTTTGTGTAAAAAGACTGTTTTACCCCTATCAATGACAAAGTAGGGTTTAAAGGTCTCGGATGGAAACGGAGCAAATACGAAAGTTGTCGGGAATCATAAAATACATTCAACGGAGCAATTACCGATTTCCAGAATTATAACTAAGTCCCAAAACTAATCAAGACACAATAAAAAGGAACCCCCAAAGGGTCCCACTAGATCAAAAGAGTTCCCAAAATTATCCAAAGCTATAAAAAGCTATTCTAATCCAGATTCAACCCATTTCCACTAATCTCACTTATGGCTAAAACACGTCTTAATTAACACTAATCGGAAACTCTCGGGGCGGGGTCTTACACGTGGCAATCCCGCGAAGCCTCAACCTGCAAGAAACCAGGTTTGCCCCAGGACTTGGTCCCCGAGACCTTCACCAAAACAGAGAAGGTCACCTGCACCTACAAAGCCAGCGTACTTGGCCCCTCTCAAGGAGAACCGGTTCTATCCTCTCGCCTACATGAAAGAGGAGAAACCTACCCTCCGCCAAACTACAAAACCAACTCAACACGAGCCGGCTTGCTCATATAAGCCCAAAATCAAGTCATGCGTCACAAGGCCTCTGCAAGAACCTGCCAAGGCCTGCACTTCTGCAGTTCGACCCTTCGTCTCAATAGGGGCCGAACTTACAAAATTCAAAGCCTCACTGCGACAAGCCAAGGACCGCATCCAGATCCTGTCCATGCCAAGCTTCAAGGAAGACAAGCTCCGCTGCTGCGCTCGAGGGACCACATCCTTCATTGCCAGAGCATAGCCTGAGCTAACTAAAGCTCAAATTGCCCGTCGTATACGTCGCCGCACTACATATCGACAAAAGAGACTAGAGAAGCAAAGAACCGAGTATTCTGAGCTTCAAGTCTCTAAAAGATGGGTCGAAAAAGAAAGACCCAACCAATTTGCTGCTGTCCATATGGTTGGCAAAACCAAAAGATGCCAAAAGTCAGCAACTAAAATACATGTCAGACGGCCAGTGACTCACAGCGTCTCCCGGACACGAAGACATCAGGAATATTCTCCCACTTCTTCAAGTCAAGGACATCGAAGTGATCAATCCTCGGGCTCTTCATCTAGACGAATGAGCTCCAGCTCAGTCACTAAGACAATATCCTCTTTCGACTCACGAAGAGTAAATGTCCTAGTTACAAACTCTGAGCAACCTCCACCGGATGATAACATGACTACACGCATCCAGCAGCTGGAACAAGGACAACAGAGAATAGAAGCTCTGATGGAAAACCTTCTTCTCACTCTCCAACGTCCACTAAATAATGAAGTTCCTCCACACGATGAGGCAAACGGTGGAGAAGATAAGTCACATGCCCTTACTAAAAAGGACGTTGACAACATCCTCGCCAAAGCAAAAGAAGAGGATACACTGAAGGAGCATGGAATCAAGCCACCATATCCCTTATGGATGGACTCGGTTCCGTTCCCTGCAAAGTTCAAACAACCTACTCTCCAAACATATATGGGGGAAGGTTTAGCTAGACAGCATGTCACCCATTTCAAGATCCTGACGGGAGCTATTACGGATCAAGATGCCCTCAAGATCCATCTCTTTGCAAGCACCCTGAAAGGTACAACCTTTGATTGGTACTCCACTCTGCCAGAGGATTCCATTCAAAACTGGACCATGCTAGAGACACGCTTCCTAACCCACTTCAAAGGTGAGGATCATCCTGTTACTATGGCTCAGCTCTGCAGCCTAAAACAGGGAGAGAATGAGTCAACATACGACTTCATTCACAAGTGGAAGGTGATGGCATACAAATGCTCAGACGTACTGCCACAAGCGTCGCTGATCGACATCTACCGTAACAAAATGAGAGCAAGGATCCGCTCCATGATCATTGGCAACAAATCAAAGAATCTGGGAGAACTCCTAAAAGCATCTATGGAGGCTGAAACGGTGATCAAAGACCTCAACAGTTAGAAGTCATCAAAGAAAGAGCCGACCGCCATTCCGACCTCCAAGCCAAAGAAAAAGGAGGTTCTCAATGTGTAAACCAAGCCAGCTCCTCAGCCACCAAAGAAAGCTGAAAACAAAACTGCAGGTAAGAGGCCTGAACTCTCTGATGCCTTCAAAGAACGAGTAGAGATGAAATACCCGTTCGATGAAGATGTTGAAGAAATCTCTGGGGCTCTCTTAGCAAATGGTAAACTTACTTTTTCCAGACCCCAAAAGACCGGGAGATGTTGGCAAAACCAACGATCCCCAATATTGTCCATACCACCAAATGGCCTCGCATCCTCTCAATCAATGTTTCGTTGTGAGAGAGAAGATCAACGAGATGTGGAAAGAAGGAGTCATCACCTTTGAAAAAAACTACAGGTCTGCCTCCGTTAATATGGTGTCATATGGACAAACATCAAAGTCACCAAAGGAGAAGATCATTACTTCCTTCAAGGCGATAAAGATGACTCAAACGTCCCAAGAGCTGGTGCGTTACCCAACACCAGATGGACAACCCATATGGGTGCATCCCGATCTCCTAGAAGATGAAAATTGGGAGATCGTCAAAACATAGCCGACTGCTTAACAGCGAAGGCAAGCCAAGAGACAACTCCGCAAGCTCAAACAGTAAGAGAAGGCTCAACCCAAGCACGAAGTCCCTAAAAAGGCAGAAACCTCCTCCACCGCTTCACTAGGGGCAATAGAAGAGTCCTTTCCCATGACTTCAAGAGTGGTAAGAAAATTCACCCTCGGTGATTTCATGCCACCACGGCTCGGAAATGAGACTACGCAGGGGGCATCATAGTCTTGCAACTCGGTAGTTGGATTCTCCATGGATGGATACGAGTCTAGTGACACTGCCAGTGATATCGACGAGTGGGAGGAATCCCTTGAAGAATGGATCCCAGAATCTCACCTTATGCCAGTAATCTGGTATAACCCCTTCCAGTCACAAGGATCCTGGTCTGATGATGATGAAGACCAAGAGGCTGTTCAACAAAGTGTTGTTGACCCAACGTAAGCGACTGCTCTAGTGGAACCCAACGATGTTGAACCACAAGGAGCAGATGAAGAAGAAGATTTAGTTCCTATGCACGATCTCAAAGAATATGCGAGGATCTTGCAGCGTCTTGCCATAGAGCAAGAGCAGGATCGCATCAATCAGCTTCATCAAAATCTAGAACCAGAAGTCCTGGACAATCTACAATCATCTCCTCCAGCAACACCGGAAAATGAAGAAGATTGCTGGGTTGATGATCCTCTTACATCGGAGGATGAGTCTGATTCTCAACAGTCCATTATGGAGGCATCTTCTATCGAAGTTGCTTGTAATGTGATAGTTCAGGATGATAGTGCCTCTGAAGCTTCATCTGCTGAGGCCGCAGACTCTCAAAATTCATCTGGTAGCATATCTTTTGGAGCTACATCTTCTCATGTGACTTCCACTAAGATAGTACCTTCTCAGGCTTCATCTCCTAAAACGGTGACTTTGGAATTCAAGCCTCTTCCAACTGGTCACCATGAAGAAGCTCTGGCCGATGAAGTCTTCTTCAATGAAAACCCGGTCAACTGGTCTTAGATACCCGACCTCATAGGTGATGTCTGGACCAATGAAATACTCAACAAAAAAGAAAAGTTATTGGAAGATGTTCAGGACTTGTTCCTAGAAAATGTTCCATGCAACGCAATTACTGAGGACGGCAATGCTGACGCAGAAACATTGTCAAATGAGAAGGATCAACCCCTTGATCCCGAAGAAGGTCTTCCAAAAGAAGAACCATCTCTAGAAGCTTTTGAAGTTGGGAAAGGTACTCGCTCTGGCCTGGATTACCACAAAAACTACAACCAACCTTCTTCTTCTTCTTATGTAAATCCTTCGGGAAAGCGAGTTGTAAATGCCCCAAGCAGCAATGATAATGAAAATGCAGGCCCCAAGGAGGCTTTCAAGTATGACTTGATTGAGCACTTCAAACACATGCCTGCACGACTGCACATTCTAGAGTTATTACGAATGTCACCACAAACTCGTGATAGTCTCATTTCATAACTACAAAAGCTGAATGCGAAAGTCAACAAACATGCCCCACAAGTCCTACAAATTGAAATGGACTATAGGGTCAAAAAATCAAACACTTCCTCAAAAGGAGAAAAGAAGAAAACTGTGGGATCTTGCATTCAATGCCTCTCGGTCCAAAAGGCAGCAAGTGCGACCATCACCTTTAATAAGGAAGACCTCCTGCTGGGTGAGACAAAGCACAATCAACCCCTGTACTTCATAGGGTACATCAAAGAGATGCCAATACACAGTTCAGATTGACCCAGGTTCTGCACTCAACCTCATCTCTACTACGGCACTCGAAGAGCTGGGTATTCCACCTAGCAAGTTGAGTCACACATCTGTATCTATCTTTGGATATGATAGGAGTGCTCAAAGGCCTATTGGCAAAATTAGATTCAGATTGCAAATCAGTGATCTTATCTCTGAGGTCACCGTGAATGCAATAAAAACCCCTTCATGCTACATCATCCTTCTCGGACACCCTTGGATAGACGAGAATGGTGTCGTCCCTTCAACTCTACATCAGTGCATCAAGTTTGTTGGCGACGACGGCTTGATACATCGAGTGTTTGCAGACAAAAAGCCCTTCAAAGGTAAAGAAGTTCATTTTGCAGACTCTCAAATGTACAAGGACGAAAAAGAAGAAAAGGAGGAGAAAATAGCATCCTTTGCCGAAAATCTCCAGAAAGATAAAGGCAAAGCTCCTCAGCAATCACCGGAAGAAAACAAACCTTTCGGCAAGTCCGAAGAGAGCAATCAATCTCCCTTCGTTGTCTCCCTCAAACCTTCAAAACCTTTGGTAATCACAACCAAAGCGAAGAAGACAAAACAAAAGGCCGGGGGCAAGTTTGCTATCTCCTTCGTGTCTATCATGCATGATACGGATTCAGATACAAAGCCAAAAGACGACACATCATTAAGCCAGGCCGATACTCAGCAAGTTTAGCCCATTCTTACTCTATTGGAGACTCCTACTGGCATAAAAGATCCTGTGTCTGCTTTTTTCATTGTTTCGGCAGCCTCGGTAGAAGAAAAACCAATTTCTTCCATATATCGAAAGCTTCGTCATCAAATTCCTCACTTGAACCTTTCCAAAATGAAGGTATGCCTCAACTATCCCTGTATAGTCCAATGGCACAAGATATCATGAAGAAAATGGGATATGACGCTCAAAATCCAATTGGTTTGGGAGGTGGCCGTGGTATTCTCACACCATTGGAACCCACCCTGACCAAAAGCCAACTGGAGGATTGGAGACTCCACCGTCAGATATATAAGTCTTCACATGAGTTGGGGTATGATCCTGACACTCCCCTGAGACAGTTGACACAAAGGCTGCAAAGTCGTTTTGCGGATCAAGCCTCAACGTCTCGTATCCATGAAGACATCGAGCTCCCTGGATATCTCTTTAAAGAATCACCCGTCGAGGATCCAGGAAGCTCATCCAATTGGTATGACTTCTCTGATGATGAAGAGGAATTGTCCGACGACACAGACACACGGTTCCCTGATTCAGAAGAGCCATCGTCTCGAAAAGAAGTACCTTACTTCGACCCAGTTTCAGCAGGTGATTGGGATCATCTCATAGCAAGTCTTGAGGAGAGAACTGATTAAGAAGATTCATGGACGGAAGCAGAACCTTGGTCTGAAAATGCCCTTGGAAATCCAGAAGGTCTAGTTGGGTTGGAAGCCTCCGAAGATATTGTGGAGGAACCACCCTTAAACCTTCCAGCGGAAGATTCTGTTCAAAAGATAGAGTTGGGAACACCTGATAACCCACGTCCTGTATTCATAAATAAGAATATAAAGGATGATGAGTTACCCGAGTATATCGTTTTTCTTTATGAGTTTGTTGATTGTTTTGTATGGTCTTACGCTGAAATGCCTAGTTTATACCCCAAAATAGCAGTCCACAAACTCAATCTGCAAAAAGATATCAAGCCTGTCAAACAAGGCCAAAGAAGATTCCGTCCTTACGTGATGGATAAAATTGAACAAGAAGTTTAGAAACTCAAAAGCGTTCGCTTCATCCGCGAGGAACAACATCCTGAATGGTTGGCCAACATTATCCCCGTGACAAAGAAAAATGGGCAAATCAGGGTCTATGTTGACTACAGAGACCTGAACGGTGCATGCCCCAAAGATGAATTCCCGCTCCCCATACTGAAGGTAATGATCGACAACACCTGCGGATTTGAACGAATTGCATTCATGGATGGCTTCTCTGGTTACAATCAGATAAAGATGCATCTTGAAGATGAAAAATATACATCATTTCGGACTCCATTTGGCGTGTATTGCTACACTGTTATGCCATTTGGTCTGAAAAATGCCGGTGCAACATATCAGAGGGCTATGATGAAGACATTTCAAGATATACAGCATAAGACGGTCGAATATTATGTTGATGACCTTGCCGTTAAGAGCCAAAGAAAAGAAGACCATCTCAAAGATCTTCAAGAAGTCTTCCTCCG
The DNA here is from genome assembly GCA_029852735.1 of Persea americana. NCBI lineage: Eukaryota > Viridiplantae > Streptophyta > Magnoliopsida > Laurales > Lauraceae > Persea > Persea americana. The sequence goes on from CM056813.1 coordinate 42,455,727, forward strand.
ACTTCGCAAACACAAACTGCGGATGAATCCCCTCAAATGCTTCTTTGGTGTTTCATCGAGTAAGTTCCTCGGATTTATAGTTCGGAAAGCCGGAATAAAACTTAACCCCACCAAAGTCAAGGCTATCCTAGAAATGCCATCTCCAAGAACTTTAAGAGAACTCAAAGGGCTTCAAGGGAGGTTAGCGTACATCTGACGGTTCATTTCCAATCTATCAGGAAAATGCCATCCATTTTCTCGCCTAATAAAGAAAGGTGTAGACTTTGTTTGGGATGCTGAATGTGAAGCTACATTTCAAGACATCAAGTCATACCTGACCAAACCTCCGGTGTTGGCTGCCCCCACAACTGGAAAACCATTCGTCTTGTACACAAGAGCTCTCGACTATTCTTTGGGCGCTCTACTCGCACAAGAAAATGATGGAGGAAAAAAGGGTGCTCTATATTACCTCAGCTGCATGTTGGTTGGTGCAGAGCATCGCTACTTTCTAGTCGAAAAAGAATGCCTTGCAGTAATGTTCGCTGTATAAAAGCTACGTCACTACCTACTGTCCAACACAGTATACCTGATTTCGAGGATCAATCTCTTAAAGGTCCTCGTAGCAAAAGCAGTTTCCATCATTGCTCGACTGGCAAAATGGTCCATCCTTCTGTCACAATGTGATATTAGGTATGTACCATAAAAAGCAATCAAAGGCCAAGCTCTGGTAGACATTCTCGCAGAGCATCCACTGCCTAAGGATTCTCCACTCAGGGATGATCTCCCAGACGAGCCTGCCTACAGCGTGGAGACCTCCTTATCAAATGCCTCCTAGGACATGTACTTCGATGGTGCAACCAGGACAAATGTAAAAGGAAAGCTAATATCGGGAATTGGCATTCTCTTTGTTAGTCCTAACAAGTACATGATTCCACATGCATTCTCGCTACTGGAACCATGTTCAAACAATGCAGCTGAGTGCCAAGCCCTGATCGTAAGATTGGACCTCGCCCTCGAATCCGGTATCACCATGCTGGAAGCCTTTGAGGACTCCCAATTGATCGTCAACCAGATGAATCAGAAATATGAAATCAGGAAGCCTGATCTGTTGCCCTACTACAACAAGGCACAATCACTTATGTCTGTAACATCACCCACATCCGCAAAGGTGAAAACATCCGTGCAGATGCCCTGGCTGGACTTGCTGCATCTATGGCGATCCAAGAAGGGGAAGACGTGCAAATTGCAATGTGTCAGAAAAAGATCCTCCCTCCTCTCAACAAACACCAAGCAGTCGTTGAATGCCACCAAGTGGTTGGAAGTCAGATTTCCATCCTTAGACCTCCGAGCGGCGACTGGACGGATCTGTTCATTGATTACATTATGTTCGAAATCCTGCCAGAAGATCCAAAAGAGCGGGTAAGTATCCAAAGACGAGCCCCAAACTTTCATTTGGATATTCCCTCCAAAATGCTTTATAGAAAATCCTACAACGGAGTACTTCTACGCTGCTTGTCACAACAAGCTGCGGAAGAAACTCTAAAAGAAGTTCATGCTGGTCTTTGTGGAGCCCATCATGCTGGTCCTAAGCTCTACGATCAGATAAAAAAGGTTAGGTTACTATTGGCCTACCATGGTAGCTGACGCGATGCAATTTGCTAAACGTTGCCAACAATGCCAAGTTCATGGAGATTATGGCCACATGCCTCCAGAATGGCTACATCCTACAGCGATCTCATGGCCCTTCGAAGCCTTGGGTATGGACATCATAGGTCCTATCTCTCCCCCATCAAGCAAAGGTCATCGCTTCATCTTCGCCGCTACAGATTATATCTCCAAGTGGTCAGAAGCATTCTCGCTCAACGAAATGAAGACCTCATCAGTCCTTCAATTCTTGCGAACCAACATCATTTGTCGCTTCGGCGTACCTAAAAGATTCTTCCATGATAACGAACCAAAAATTCTGAGATCATAGATTCTACAGGTTCTGTGACAAATACAAAATCCAAAGTTGTCCTTCGACTTCGTATAACCCGGCAGCGAATGGACTAGCAGAAGCCTTCAACAAGATAATCTGCAAAATCCTCAAGAAAATGGTCTCTAGTCACAAAAGAGACTGGGGCGACAAACTACATGAAGCTTTGTGGGCCTATCGAACCACCGTTCGAGGACCAACCCATAGCACACCATTCTCCTTGGTCTATGGATGTGAAGCTGTTGTGCCATTGGAAGTACAAATTTCTTCATTGAGGGTATCTCTACAAAATGACATGACGTAAGAAAGCAACGTCAAATTGAGATTCCAAAAACTGGATAATCTCGATGAAAGACGGCTCGCAGCTCTACAAAGCATTGAGCTTTACCAAGCACGCATGGTAGGATCTTTCAACAAGAAGGTCAAGCAACGCACCCACGAAAAGGGTGACTTGGTTCTTGCAGTGAAAAGGCCAATGGTTTTTACCCACAAATCCAATGGCAAATTCGAACCAAAATGGGAGGGACCCTTCGTCATCGACGAAGTCTTCTCCAATGGCGCATATGCTCTTCTAAACATGGAGGGTGACAGATGTATGCTGCAATCAATGACAAGTTCTTGTAGCGGTACAACCCTTGAAGACTTCTTACATTGGGTCAGAGCGATTCTTGTATGGCCAAAGCCTATTCCTAGGTACTTGCTCGTCAAACCCACCCCTTTTAGAGTTTTTGTCCTTACGTTGAAATTTCTAAAAACTCAAAAAATGATGTTTACTTTCATAGTTTCATTGTTCAAAAAAAAAAAAAAAAAGGAAAAGAAAAAATCCAAGTTTAGGAGCTTCTTCCCTAACTTGACCAAAACTTTTGATCCTTGAACCCAAAATTCATGGTTTGAAACAAAGATTAGGACTCAGGAATTTCCACCCTAGTCCACCCCGATTTTTACCACCAAAAATGGCTTTGAGTCAAAATTTATGACCCTCATGTCTTTAAACAAAAATGGTTTTTCAAAAAACCGTGGGAAGCTACGCTTAGTCAATACTCGTAAAACCCAAATATCAGAAGGATGCGAACCCCATTCGATACTTCCAAAACCTCAAAATCGCAAGGAAGCGACACCTCATCAATACTTGCAAAATTTCAAAAATCGTGGAGACGTAACATTCCGGTTGATATCCATAACCCAAATTTCCAAAATCGTGGAGACACAACATTTCAGTTGATATCCACAACCCAAATTTCAAAACAAAAACAAAGGTTCGAAAAAACCTCAAATTTCAAACATCGTGGGGAGGTGACATTCCATCGATACCCACAAAACAAAATTTTTGAAAAAAAGCAGGGAAGCGACATTCAGTCGATACTTGCACCAAAACCTGCGAGGAGGCAGCATTCCATCGATATTCACAACCGAATGAGCAAGGAAGCAACATTCCATCGATACTTGCAATACCATTCAGCAGGGAGGGGACTCTTAGTCGATACTTGCATTTTGAAAACGAAAAACCTGGTTTTCACGCCAAAAATAAAAAAACCCGGCTTTCACGCCAAAACTCAGCTTTCATGCCAAGAACCTGGCTTTCACACCAAAAAATAAAAAATTTGGCTTCCATGCCACAAAACAAAACTTGGTTTTCAAAAAAAAAAATCCAGCTTTCATGCCAAAATTTCGGCTTCCATGCCACAAAAACTCGGCTTCCATACCACAAACAAAACCGGCCTTCATGCCACAAAATTCGGCTTTCACGCCACAAAAAACCTGGCTTTCATGCCAAAAACAAAATTTTAGCTCTCATGCCACAAAACCAAACTTGGCTTCCATGCCACAAATAAAAAAAAAAAAAAAACGACTCCTATAACACCAAAATTCAGCTTTCATTTCATCTCAAAAATCAGGCTTTTTGCCGCGAAATCAGGCTTTTCGCCACAAAATCTGGCCTTCATGCCCAAAACAACCCTTTGACAAAAGATTTTCGCAAAATGACAACCTTTTGATCAAATTCTCAAACAAACATTCTCATGCGACTTTTGCTTATTTTCATCAAAAGAGAATTTAAGTAAAAGGTATATAAAGTACCAAAAATGTTTATACATGGAGGTACCAAAAGAAAAGAAGAAAAAGTTTGCTACAAATCAGGAGATTAGTCTGACATGGTCTTCAGCCAAAGACTTAACTCCTGAAGCAGACACTTGGCCTTAGCCTCCAAAGCTTCCACGCCACGTTTCTTCAGAATTTTCCCATAAAATGCGGCAGGTTGTCGCGATCCATCTTTAGCACAAGGAAGCTCTTCCTAGAGAATTTGCCATTGTTCATATTCCTGAGTCTTCCTTTGGAGATTGCTTTCCGCCTCCTCAACTTGGCGAAAGAGAGTCCCCTCTCTAGCCCGAGTGTCACGACCCCAAAACTGGACTCCTGCAGCGGTCCGACCTCGGGGACGCGAATTGGAAAGGAAGTGATAAAATAATGTTTCTCCCCAGGATCTGCGTGTGTGAGGAAGCAAAATTTCCAAACACATCAAGAACATTTCGTGGAAACTTACATATCGTTGCGACCCGGAGCCCGTGGCCATCGGATTCCGTGTCATACTCAACCTGTTAGCATAAAGCTGTCATAGCAACTCATACTCAGACTGGAACAAAACATAATATCAAAATATACAGAGCTGACAGTAATAGGTTAATCATTACCCTAGCATATTCCAATTATAATTTAACAAGTGCATTAATTACAATCCCAAGAAAGAGGGCTAATAGAAGCCTTACAAAATAAGAAGCTAAGAACAAGTACTACCCAAGTGTGTAACGTATCTCTGGAGCCAATCACGACGTCTACATGACATCAGTGACAAACGAACTTGCAAAATTCGTGGCTTTACAGCCATCTGCTCACGCACTAGCTCAAGATGGGAACCTGCTACCTAAGGCACCAAAGATAGTATATTAGACACGACGGTCTGGCAGGTGATCAATTTAGGTATGAGCATAAACAAACTTTAGTTTAGAAGAAGCCATGTTTAAAACAATTTTACTAAATTTAAAACAGATTTACAGAGTTTAAAACAATGTATGAACAATATACTTGCCAAACAAAGGAAAGTCCATGAACAATATATGAAACGAGATTAGCATGAATAGTAAATCCATTTTTCAATACCAAAGCACATTTGAAAGTCCCAGAAAAATCATGTCACGCTTGCAAGATGAGAACAATGAAATCCATGTACAAGATAGAAACCATTGTGATAAAACCGACTGAGCGGATGGCAACCACATGAAGGTATATTCTCTGTCACACGAGGTAACGAGAGCACTCACGATAATAATTCTCCGTCACACAAGGTGAAGGGAGCACACATAATCATGACCCAGTATAACTAGGCATCACTCACGAGTCCCACTGCGGAATGGGCTAAATAAACACGCACGATATTCCAAACTGCAGTTGGCACAAAATATTTAAGGACCCAAGGCGGTTGATCAGACCGGCAAGGTCGTTCAAGCAAAACTTGGAAACATCATTTTTAATACGATTCCCAAAAATGGGGTTTTTAAATAAAACCTTGGAAATATCATTTTTAAGACGACTTGAGAATCGACGCAAAACTTTACACATTCAAATTATTGTAAATCAATGCCCTTTCAAGTCAAAACCTTTACAAATCCACATTATTGCAAACCAATGCCTTTCACATCAACCCTAAGGTTTTCAAATCAAACTTTTCAAGCATATGCTAAGGCCCATCATTTGATCCCTGTGTAATTGAAACCCAAATGTTAGAATTACAAGCGGATTGATGCCCCTGAAGCTAAACAACATTTCGGATTTCAATTGCACAATGTCAAACTAAAAGCCCTTAATCATATTCTGGTTTTTATTCCCAAAGAAATCCCTCAAAATCAGGTCAAATTTGAAGTTCGGTCACCTGTCGTTTGGTTGTCGGCTAGTCGGCCATGGTCAGGTCGGTTAGCCGAGTGCTGACCGAGAGCTAACCGCCCCATCAGGACAGGGAAACAACATTCTGGAATTGGGACCGACGTGGTTCAGTCAGCTGTCGGCTGACTGACACCCCAAGTTCTGGAAAATGCAGCATTTTGAAAATGGAACCGAGATGGTTCAGTCACCTGTCGGTTGGCCTGTCGGCTAGCCGACCACTGACCGACAGCTGACCGACTAGCTACGGGAATGCATTTCTAAAGCTGTTTTTAGTCTTTTCTTTCCTCCATCACTTCTCCTTATAACCCCTCCTTTCCTGCACGAAAATGAGCCTACATGCTCCTCCAAATTTCATCAACCACTCATTCACATCAATATCTAAAATTCATCAACCAATGCCTCATATAATTTCAAAATTCACTTCTAACAATCATTCATAAATGTCAATTTTTACAAAATACAATCTCATATCTGAATTCAATAAAATGAATCACAAAGTATGAGCATTAGAACATATGTCTAGTAAGCTAAACTCCAAAACAAAACAAGATTTAGTAATGAAGATTGAAATCAAGAAATCAAGTTAGAAACCCATAAAATATTGCATGCATGAACAATAAACCTTAATTAATCACTTGCCTTTGCCTCTAGCACTTCAAGGTTACCCAAAAATCTCACCAATTGGACATAAGCACACCTATTAAACAAAAACCCCCAAAACATACTAAAAAATGGCTCAAAATTAGAAAACTAACAAAGACATGGAATTTGATCATTCATGTTGGAATTCGTGGCTCATTTATGACCTAGATCAACATGTTGAAAAATGGGAGCAAGAGGCTTACTCTAAGGTAGCCCTACAACAACTCTAATGGTTGTTGGAGAGATCATTGGCGACGAAACGACAAGAAAATGGCGCCAAGAGGAAGCTCTCAATGCATGGAGTTGAGCGGTGGTGATCAATCCTCAATTTGGTAGAGTTTGTTGGGGATTTGGGAGAGAAAATGAGCAAAGAGGAGAGGAGAAGGAGTTCAGCTGGGAGCTCTGCAACAGGCCTCGTTTGGGAAAGGAAAATGGAGAATAAAAGAAGAGATGGGCTTATATAAGGTGATGGTGGTGGGGCCCACAACTTAAAATTCTTCATGGGCTTGGAACTGGTCTTTCTGGCTCTCGGATGGACTCGACGAAGAAGAAAAAAATGATCCTCATAAAATCTAGTTTTCAAAAAGTATACTTTTGACATGGTTCTGAAATTTCAAAATTTGGGCTCAGATTTTAAATGTAAAAAGACTATTTTGCCCCTCGGGATGAAAAATTGATTTTCTGAGTTTCAAATAGGTCAGTCTAAACACAAAAGTTGTTGGGGCTAATTTGACCTATCAAAAGAAAACACAATTGGAATTTTTCAAAAATTGAGAACAATCCCCCACGCTGACACGTACAGCCCAAGGCATCCCTGGGCTGTCAGACTGGGTCCAACCGCTCTAAAAAATTTTCCAAAGCTATAGAAAACCATTCTAAACCACAAACTAACTCGATTACACTCAAATCTCACTTAGAGAACTAACCCTCAGCTAAAAACACACTAATCACGAAAATTAGGGGTCGGGGTCTTACACCGAGCTTCCACAATAGCCATCCACTTGGTAGCGGCTTGTTCTTTCAATAGCTCAAGGCGCTGTTTGGCCTTAATGACCTCCCTGTCAAGACGGTGTGGGTCCTGTGTCAGCTCAATAATAGCCAGCTCGGTGACGTTCCTCTCCCGAACGAACTGCTTTCGAGTCCGCAAAATCTCATCCACTTCATATTTGACTTCGCTGGAAGGCTTTACAAACGTCTCATTAAAGAAGTTACCATTTGGGAAGCTCTTGGTCTCAGTCCACTTGTTGCCCAAAGCTATCACTTCATCAACAAAAGCCTTGGCATTTGTAATGTCCAGACCGACATATTCGCTATCAGCAAGAATGTCCTACACATGCTTAATCATGCCGAAGCTAGCTTCCAAATGGCCAGAAGAGAGAGTCTCGACCCATGAGCTCAAGACTCTCTTCAACACTTTCTTCGCAAACTGAAGGGATGGCCCAGATGAAGATTCTCCATGCTCCGTTGGTCGACTGCCCATGTCATGCACCGTCGGAAGAGTAATCAAGAAGCTCTTTCCAATCGGAGCCGCTGGAGAAGGATTATCAGCAAGCGGACTCTCCTTTGCCTCATCAAAACTGGTGGAAGAAGTCCCTACTCCTGGATCAACCGTGGGCACCCCCTGCTCTGGCCCTAAGAAGGATAGAGGAACTTCTCCTGTCGCTTCACAACCTGCCCATGAAAGATGAAAAAGGTATGAATATGATCTTGTCAAAAATCAATATCAAGACTATTACTATATACCTTCTTCGATCACCGGCGGAATGCTTTCTGCCTCCATGAACTCATCCGAAGCATCGTCAAAAGTTACATCCATGGATGGTTCAAAGTCGTCAGAATCTTGTGGCAAGTCAGATGGCAAGGAAACCAAAAATGTGTCAGCGAGTGGCAGCAAAGAAAAACAAAAAGGCAAAAAAGGCAAAGAAATCATACCAGGTGAAGATTCTGGATCTACTCCAGAGTCCCTTGGTTCTTCCTCAAATGCCACAACTGGATCCGTCACCGCCTCATCGGCCTGAACATCAGGCATCACCAAATCATCATCTTCTGCCAAAAGAAAGAAAGTAGTGGATCAAAACAAAATCCTCATAAAAAGAAAGAAGCAGAAAAAGAGAGAAAGAGGATCATACCATCACTACTGATTTTTTCTTCTCGGCTCCTCTTCTCCAGAGGCTCATCGTTATCCCCTGATGCCTCCTCGGCAATGGTGAGAGGGATTTCCAAATCAGGAGAGTCTTCATGACGTCTCTTATTACAGCGCTGCCCTCTCCTCTTCTTGCTTCTATGGGTCGGTGTGTTTGAAGAACCTGCCCCGCCTTTAGAGTCAGGCCTCTCACTTGACTCCTAATTGGATGATCTACTCTTGCAAGTAGACTCCATGGAAGCTTTCATTCGTTCTCCTTGCATCCAAGCGTCGACCTCAGCCTCCTCCTCTGCGAGCTGTTCTAAGACCTCACCAGGTATCTCTTGTACCGCTCCTGATCTGATGACGTCCTGATCATCGAGAAAGCCTATTTTGTGCTTTTCTCCAGAAAGGAAAGCGAGAACTTCCTCTAGGCGGACGCCATCTGATTTCCCAAGACCCTTCCCAGAAGACTGCTTTACATCAAGCTCCTTCTTGGAAAGCCCCCAGTACACTAAAAAGCTCTCCACAAACCATTTTGTGAAGCCGGCAGTCCGGAAAATGGGTAACTCAGGATAGGACATCATGGCGGTAGTGTCTTCCGCGCTATAAAAGGCCCATGTATTCCTCCCATCCTGCAAACCTCTAAAGCGCTTCACCTTACTTGAAGTCATTCCAACAACACCTTGGGAAAAGCCCAACTGCAGTGCAAAGCGCGAGGGGACATACGGTTGGATGTCGATGAAAAGATGTCTACGGTACACCATCGTACCAATATGTATGTTAAAAATCCAACTCCTCTCTGCATTTGTCAAATAATAGTGTCTCCTTGACCCAGCCCTGGTGGAATCTCAGGAGACACCAAAATCAAAAACCTTCTTTCATAAGCTCGGAGAAAGCTTCACTGAAGATTGCCTCATCTCAACGTCCTTGAATCGTCGGATCCTCAAATGGGCTGATAAAAAAGATTCGAAAACAGGCTTCCCTCTGGCCAACCGAATCATAAACGGGTCATCATCCTGTGCAGCACCCAATCGGTGGAAACTAGGACAATAGTATACATACCATGAATAGAAAATATGGGCTGAAAATACCCTGTTCATAGGGAGCCCAAGCCGAACCAGAAAGGCAGCAGCCTGCAGTTCGGTACACAGATAGGAGTAAAGAGCATGTACCAAAGCAAGCCGCTCTCCAAATGCCATCTGACATGCCAGAAAAATGTAGTGCGGCCTGATGTGCGTTCCATCTCATCCAGCAAAAACAGCCTCACCCAGCCAATAAGTGAGGTAAACAGCAAGATCTCTCCACAGCGCAATGTCAGAATAAATGGCGTCTGTTTTTGTGAAGAATTCCTTCAAATTTTCTCGCATGGCGGAGATCTTCTTCAAACCCGGGTTTTTAGCCCTGGCATCCTGGGTTATACTATCAGAAAACTCCCCGCTGTCAAAGAAGTTGGAAGACAAAAGGCTACCACTCTTCCAACTGCTGCACCGAACTTTCAAGCCCTCTTTCTCTTTCAAGAAATCATAGAAGGCGACGAGCTAAAAGTACAAAAGCCTGAACTTCTCAGACTGCTCCTCAAGAACACTGTCAATAGGCATAAACTCCTCATAGAGTTTGCCGAGGATAGACAGCCCGGTGATGACACTCAGTTCCTTCAAAGAAAAACTAATCTCACCATTCGTAACAATGAAGGTGTTGGTTTGTGGAAGGAACGACTCCAGCATGGCCATGAAGGCTTCATCGGAGAAAACCACGGTTTGCCAAAAAGCGCGAACCGCATCAAAGATCTCAGCCTCCTTCAGAATGGCCCCGCCAACCTGCAGGATATGATCAATCCATGACTCCCAGCTCGAGTTGGCACTGAAACAGCCATGAAGTCGAAAATACTTCACCCAATTGCTGCCATCGCCCTTGAAAATACCAAGGCCCACCAGTCTCAAATCGACCGAAGGATGATCTGAACCTTGGTAGCCGCTGGCCGGCATCAAAATGTCCATACGGGCAGGCGACTTCTTTGCATAACTAGAAGGGCCGCCAACAAAAACTCCGGTCTTGATCACATTAGTCCTCTTCACCCAGCTTGGAGGATCTTCCCTCTTTGATCATGTGGGAGAAAGGCTCATGATCGACATAGTGCGATCGAAGGTCGATCGGGTAGAAGCAGTTCTCTCCTCACCATCAGCTGTGTAAGAGAACTGAAAACATCTCCTTTGGTATGTTGAATCGTCAGGGACTGCATCACCAAAGAAGAAGGTAGGCTTAGGCACAATGCTCTGATCGTCCGTGACCCAAGGACGACTGCTTACCATAATCTTGTAAAATTCCTCATCCTCGAGAGCGATCAACTGCTGTCTCGCCTCATCTCAGTTGAGAGAATCACACTCTTCCAAGTTCTTCTCAATATATTGGACCTTCTCCCAGGCCTACTGTACGGCCACATTAGAAGCTCTGGTAGAACGGCGAGGCACATCGATGACAGGCTCCTTACTCTTGTTCGTTCTGGAGGAACTACCAGCAAATGATGGAAAAGAAAAAATCAATCACCAAAATGACAGAATTTTGCTAAAAAAATTCTAACGAAATTTTGGCATGGTTCCGGGGTAATTCTGAAGAAAATGGAAACACCCAGAAAGAAATGGGGAGCTTGAAGATGAGATCAACATCGCTGCGAGCTCATAATCAATGGAGAATTCCCAAAGAAGGCTCGAACTCAAAAATTGCTGCTAGATCAAGCCAAATCTTCTCAAATCTCCGCAAGATTGGAAAAAGAGCTCAACATTGCTGCGAGCTCCAGACTCCAAAACTCGCAATGTTCCTCAAAACCTCACAAGACTAGGAAATGGCTCAACATTGCTGTGAGCTACAAATCCCAAGACTTGCAAAAGGTTTCCAGGTGTGCATCATTATCATCCTTCCACATCAATTTACCAAAAAATCATCATCATGCATTAGATGTTAGGAAAACCATGACCAAAGTTTGACCAATTCCAACCCAACTTGGTCAAAACCAACCAAACTTTGTCTAAGCCAAAATTCATGTTGGCTTGACCCAGAAATCCTAGCCTTTTGTTTGATACCAAAAAAAAAAAAAAAAAAAAAAAAAAAAAAAGAGGACAAAAAAATGCATGAACATCTTGGATTGCATAAACCTCATTAGCATAGTGAAAAAATATATATTTGGGCTGGCCCACAGGCCGTGGCCCACTGCCACATGGCAGTACGGCCAGATCTGTACAGACATACACACACAAAAAAAAAAAAAAAAAAACGTGTGCAAAACAAAAAAAAATAAAGAAAAAACACGGTTAAAAAGAAAAGGAAAAAAAACCCGTGAGAAGCAAAAAAAAAAAAAAAAAAAAAAAAAAAAAAAAAAAAAGGAAGAAGAGAAAAGAAAAGAAAAACATGGGGAAAGAAAGAAAAAAAAAAGAGGAGAAAAGAAAGAAAAAAAACGTGAGAAGCAAAAAAAAAAAAAAAAAAGGGAAGAGAAAAGAAAAGAAAAACATGGGGTTTCTTGTTGAGGGAGAAAACTTACTTGAAGCCATTGATGGAGAAGAAGACAAAAAAGCTTGAAAATCCTTGAAGAAGAAGAAAAGTTCTTGATCTTGGAGCACTCTTGAAGAATTTTGCAAAAAAAAAGCAATAGCAACAAGAGATCCAACCTCCTTGCTTTTATAGAAGAGAACAAACCAAAAGAGGAAACAAGGAGAAAAGAAAGGAGGTAAGCGCTAAAAATTAACAACCTTTCCAAAAGAAAAGGAAATTTGAGATATTCTCTCCTAAAAGAAAGATACTTCGAAAAAATCTCTCCCAAAAACAAGGAAACTTAAGATATTCTCTCCAAGTAAGGATATTTTTAGATATTCTCTACCCAAAGGAGATATTTTTAGATATTCTTCACAAAAAATGACATCACATGAGATCTAAGCCATCTCCAAAGCTTAAGGTCCCATGGGTTAGCCCATATGAACCAGGTTTGACCACCTAGGCACTAAAAGTGGCTTTTAGCCAAAAAAAAATCCTCTTACCAAGAGTATACAAAAAATGGTTCCATGCCTCTTTTCAGTTGATTGGACCATACAAAATTCTCTCAAGCCTCATGAGTTTCCAAAAATCCAAACCATCCCACCTCAGGAACCAAATTGAGCAAAAACCTTGAAATTGACATTTCACAAAAAATCCCAAACCACTCCAATGGACCCAAAATTGTCCCAAAGAGTGACAAAAAAAAAAAAAAAAAAAAAAAAAAAAAAAAACAAATTATGGTCCCCTAACTCGCCACATACAGCTTGTTAGGTCATAAGGCCAAAACCAAAAACCAAAATCTCGACCCCCTAACTTGCCACATACAGCTTGTTAGGTCACAAGGTCAAAAACCAAAAAACCCTTCTTGACCGCCTAATGCACCACATAAAGCATTTAGGTTCACAAGGTTACAAAGAAAAATCCAAAAACCAAAATCCAAATCCTTCATGTCATTTTCAAAACTTTGCCTTGAGACGGTACATGATCCCTCTCACTATCATAAATTCCCCCGGAAACTCAAAAAGGTTGCCTCACCAAAAGAAAAATGCTCAAAGACTCTTGGTCAAGTCAAGAAGCTCCCTTACAAAGTTCTCTTCGAGGCACATCGATGGCAAAAACAACTCGTCGCTGTACCTCGAGGGGGCATCTGTTGACACAAAAAATGTCACTTTGCCTCTTCATACATTCTCAACACCAAAAGCCACATAGAGCTGCATCCTACCACAAACAGGCGAATGCCGCTTCAAGCATCAAATCTTGTCAGAATCAAACGAAAACTGCAAGATCCCTCAAAACAGCCAAAAAAAAGGTACACATGAAGTTTCGGGCCATTTCAACATCATTTGGCCTAACTTCACTCCTCCAACGGCTAAATAGGAGCTCTAGGCGGCGGTGAAGCCAGAGACCCTGACACACAAAACAAAGCACACAGGTGGCCCCAAAATGCCACTAAAAGGCTCTACATCAAGTGTCAGGCCATTCCAACATCGTTTGGCACAAAAAGGAAACAGCTGCAGCAGAGTTAGCCCTCCCTGCAACAACAGTAACGAAGACATCAAATCTTCAATCAGAGCCTATGGATGGTCTCAAAATACCTCCAAAAGGCTCCTTGTCAATTTTCAAGTCAAACCGACACCGTTTGACCCTCCATCGACCCTCGAGCAACAAAATCAAGCCTCTCGGCGGCGAGAACCACCAAGGCCATCACTCATCAAACTAAGCACATGGGTGACTTCTACATGCTTCCAAAGGGCTACACGTCAAATTTTAGGTCATTCCGACAATGTTTGACCCGGCTTTGACGCTCGGAAACAAAATCAAGCCCCCTGGCGGCGGAGCTCCCCGGGACCATGACATCGAAATCGGAGCTAATGGATCATCCCAAAATGACTCCAATAGGCTTCCTGTCAAATTTCAGGTCAACCGGACATCGGTTGACTGTATATCAAAGCTCGACATTTTCCTCGCGGCGAAATCAAGTCTAGGAGCGACGGGACCCCAAAAGGCTTCAAAACTCAAACAAAAGCCCATGGTTGGTCCTATCTATTGCTCAAAGACCTTCACGTCAAATTTCGGGTCATTCCGACATCGTTTGACCTAGTTTTGACTATTGGTGGAAAATCGGCTCGACGTCTTCGGCCTTTCAGAAAATGGGAAAACTTTGTGCTCCTATTTGCACGGCTTCTCGTCTGGTTTTCTTCAGAACAATCAAGCCTATAAATGAGGAGAAATGTCAAGAAAATTCAGGAAAAAAAAGAAGCAAAAAAGCCCTAAAAACGGCCAAGAAACAGTGACCGAAAAGGGAGAAAACCCCATGGTCGCCGGCGGCGATCATGGCCTAGGGTCGCCGGCGACCTTGGCCCATGGTCGCCGGCGACCCTGGAAACCCAGGTCGCCGGATTTCCGCTCAAAGGGCCATTTTTTCGCCCTTTTTCACGTTTCGAGGATTCCGGTGCCTTTGATTTTCTGAAAATCTAATTTTTTGGTGACTAAAATCAACTGATTTTCACCGACATTTCAAATTTACCATTAAGAGCATGTGATCATCATCGCACGCTTCAAAATCGCCAACCGGCCCACAAAGAAAGCACACTTTCTGCCCGATCGTTTGAAAAATCGACTGAACAGATGTCGCCGGCCCATTGATATTAATCAATATCTGAAGTTTCATCGCCATCCAACATCAAATAACGTGTGGATCCATCGGCGATCATCGCAAGAAGAATTTCAAGAGGCGACGTGCGGCCCATGACTCTTCAAGCGCCCTGGCAACCAATTAATGAAGTTAAATGACCCTTTTATGGCAAGTTAATGCGGCCATTAACTCATTATTTTGGACGGCCCAAGCAGATTCAAGGAAAAAGGAGTTACAAGTCCAAGTAATTATGACAATTAACCATGTAACTCCTATCATTATGGAGTTTAATCATGGTAACTAATCATGAAACTCCCATCATCATGGAGATTAAAGGCGATTAAATGCCCATTATTCTCCATCGGCCAATCATATCCAAAGAAAAAGGAGTTACAAAAATTATGAAATTAATCTTGTAACTCCTCCCATCATGGAGCATCAATGTCATCAACGCCCATAAACCCACCCATGGCTATCAAAAGCCTATAAAAAGGGGGTCATTCCAAGAAGAAGGGACCACTACACTACCGCAACCCCAGCCGAAAGATTCCAGAAGAAATCCTTGCTCAAAGAAGCTCTTCTACTTTGAAGAAACTCTGCGGCAAGAGACAACACAAGGTGATTGAAGTCCCTTGGGGGGCCACCCCACCCCCAAGGTCCATTCTCTTACTATTCAATGCGGCCAGATATGGCTCTTCAGCCCGTCTACTTGGCTTTTTATCTGATACAGGACATCCTTTCGGTCCTTATCCTCTAAAAATCTGAGGTACAAGCCAAGCTAAGTGAATTAAAGCAATGTGTTCTCATCTGAAGGACGATGGCGAAGCCCATACATGACTCACGATCGTCGATCTGAACGAGTCCACACAATTTCCTGAGAAGTCAGATTCCTTTTCTTACTTTTCTATTGTATTTTGTATTTTTTTAAAAAGACAAAAAAATCACAATTCTTGTCTTTTATTATTGGTGAGATTTGTAAATCGCTTTTCATGGCAAAAATAGCCTTTCATGGCAAAATCGCTTTTTACAGCATAAAACCGCCTTTCACGGCAAACAAATGAAAATCGTCTTTCACGGCATTCAAAAATCTTGTCTCTTTCTTTAAAATATATGTGCAATGGAAAGTTAGAAAAAAAGAGTTGATTTCCTTTTCTACTTGTGAAGGTGAATCTCCGGATCACCATTTCAAATTCCAAGTAGAGGAGAAAATCTGGCATACCCGCACAAAAAATGTTGATACTCGCTTTCTTCTTTATTCTCAACCCCCCCCCCTCCCGGGGGCGGAGGGAGAGATGGAGCCGGGTCCATCAAATTTCTGACACTCTTCAAGGGAATTCGGTCACCTTGTCAGTCGACCGAGCCTAGTTCGGTTAGCCTTCAGTTCGCAATCCAGAGAGCTCCAGACACCCTAGACGAGCTCGTTCGCCAGTTCGGTCAACCCAGATGAGCTCGGTCACCAGTTCAGTCAATCCAGACGGGCTCGGTCGCTAGTTATGTCAACCCAGATGAGCTCGGTCGTCAGCTTGGTCACCGAAATGCGAGTTCGGTTGACCGAACCCAATTCGGTCAGCTTTCCAGAAGCTGGATTTTCATACGCAATTCAGTCCAGAAAGAGTAGGTCAGCCTGTCGGTTGACCGAACTGTTCCCAGAAGTTCAGAGATTTCTGAACTGAAAATTTTCGGATTTGAGTCCTTTGAGCTCAAACTAATTCAATAACATCTTAAATCATAAGAGGTGAGTATACTTGCCTTGTTTTGGAGATTATTTAGCAAAAATCACTCTTTGATAACTTGACTTTAGATGAAATCTCTTCAATCCAAGCCTAATCCAACCTAATAACCAAAGCCAAAATCACAATAGAACTCCTATGAGTTCTTTGGACTAGGAAACACTCAAAACCACTGAATAGAATTTGAAAGTTCTGTAATCAACCAAAACACTTACTTGTAGTCCTAGTTCAAGGAAGGTTGAGCTTCCTTTCAAGCTTTAGCTTCAAGAAAATGGAAAGAGAGCTAGAGGAAGAAGATGAAGTGGATGAATTCTTCAAACCATACCCAAAGCTCCAAATCTTGACACTCAATAGAGAGAAAAATGGAAGAAAGAAGAAGAAGAGAAAGGAGTCTAGAATGGCTGTGCTGGGAATGGATGAATGAACTCAAAGGAATTCATCATCATCCTTGTCAAGCCAATTTTGCATTCAAGCCCTCTTTACTTATATCATTTACATTTGGAGTCAAATGAAAGGTCATTTGATGCAATTTACGTTGAACAGAATCGCGCATAGCACGGAAGTTAACGTACTCCTCGAGATACACGCGCGGGTATTAAGAGTTTCCGTATTCGACAAAATACGCGAAAATTCATATCTACGAAAAAGTCCTCGTATCACTTGGTTTAAGCCTAAAGTCAATTCAAGTAGTCTATTGTCATTTACTATTCTTTCATTAAGCTCAAATTAATCATTTGAGACAATTTCAATTTAATTTGTTCATCAACCACTATTAGTCAAATTAAATATGCTTAATTAGCATTAATCTCAATTAGTTAGAGTTAATCTTGATTAACTCAGGATGCAGGGTTACAGTTTTAGCGAGCATTTGTTGCCTTACTTGCCCCTACACTTACGGTCCATGACACGGTGATTTGGGGTTGTGTGGCACGCATTCCTTTGCTCTACTGCTTGCCCATTACTCGGATCCGCCTTGCCTTTCTTTTACCCATTTGAGTTAAGTTATTCCCTTCCGGAATGCTGCCTTTAGAAATTCATGATCATGCCAAGTTTTGCTATTTTTGCATCATATTTCTCCCCAGTTTGCGATATTATGTCAATTTTACTCCGCGTATGTCTTGTATGCTATTTCCAGGTCCTTCGAGGGGTACTATTTAAGCATATACATCTCAAGTATGAACTTCCTTGTCCGTGTACCTCCCCTTAACCCGTGACTATTCCAAGTACACCGAGTATGTCTGATTTGTGACTCGAGTTGGCACCACTATGTTTGGGCACCCTCTTCGATCTGATCAACAGGTTTGGGGTCCGTAAAATTAATTGTAACTAGCTAAAGTTTGGGATTTATTTTCCGCTGAGATGCTCGATACGAGATGTTCTCCGGTGCGTGCCATGGCCACTCCACGTATGTATGTATGTGTGCGCCAGCTATAAAGCCTCCTTGTGAGGTTTGGCTTACTATAATTATAAGCATGTTCCATGTATGTTTGCTCTCGTCTACCATATGTATTGGCGAGAAGATAGCTTTGTGTGGTTGCCACTTTGCCAAGTACGTATGATATTATTCCTGTTGCGTGTAAGTTGAGCTATTGTTTCCACCCCATTACCGGTGTTCATTCTACGTTGTGTAAGTTGCGCTATTGTTTCCACCCTATTACCAGTGTTCCTTTTAGGCCAAGTAAGTTTATAGAATTTAGTTATGCGTATGTGATAGTGGTACTGTCATTAATGCTTCCACATTATGTCACCTTGATCGTATACTCATGCATAATTATGCCTAGTTGTACCACTTTCTTGAAACCATGCTAGTCTATAAATGCTCTTTATTCTGTTTCTGCGCACAAACATGGTATTATTTTTCATTTTAAACACCTACCAGGTCATCGTGCCTGACCCTTGCTAACCTTGGTGCTGGAGGTTTTACCCTGTCTTGTGGGTATTCTTGTGGAGGCTGCTTGGAGTCACATTTTTAGGTAGGTCGTGCGGATGGTGCCATCTAGACATTCAGTTCGACATGAGTGACCATAATAGTTGGGGGTATCTCATATTTAGTTTTTTTCTGTCGTGCTGGCCTTTGTTGGCCCTTTTTTCTTTTATGGGTTATAATTAATACACTTTTTATATTGTAACTTTAACATGTGGGCAATGTATATCCTAGTTTCTGTTTCGCTCTGTATTGTACAATTTATGATTTTACAACCCTAACCTACTTGACCCGCTTAAATATGGAGTTAGGTGTAGATGACCCATGAGAGAGCCACGTATATTGCACATCAGTCAGCTACGATTCAGGTTTTGCCGCAAAGGTAAGTGCCAATTCACTCTTAGAATTGCATAATCTGAAGACAAATTAAACTTCTTTTATATAGATCCTATGCCAAATTCTTTGCATCATACCATGAATAGGTTTCCTTCTAGTTTCACTTTTAGATTAGGTTAAACACAAACTTGGTCTAATGTTTGCAAGGGCATTAGTTGCATTGCATTAGCAACCACTAGTCTTGACATCTTCTACCTAAAAAAAAAAGTACTGACATCAGTAAGGAATAGAGGTCCTCCATGCCTGGGTCATTAGCTACGTTCATTATCTGAGTATTTTGGGAGGGTAAGATGACGTTGGATTCTTAGAATGATCGACTTGATATCATGTTATTTAAGAAGCGACATCCATGTAGTGACTTCGAAATATCTTCCCACTTGCCTATCCATGGTATGATTCTCCATACAAGTATAGCTCACAAAAGCCTAGAAGAAACATTTAGTTTTTCTCTTTGAAAAATAGGCTTTTTGACATAGCGCCTCCTGTAGTTTTACACGTTTTTCAATTTAGACCATAAACTATTCGATTTTCACTTTACCCCTTACATCAATCGATTTTGTATTAAGTTGGCCCCTCCATCTAGTAGCCGTTCAAATTTGAAACGGGGAGTCAAATGCCATTCAAATAAATAATGGGCGACTAGACGATGACGTCCCAATATATAACCGGACAATATATTATCTTAAGATTGTCCTCTCCTCTTATTAGGGAGTTTGTCATACGTCTTAGTTTGGGAGGGTCAAACGACGAAAGGAACGACCAGCGAAGACGGAGTTGTAGGAAGGCGACAAAGATTAAAGACGACATTAGGGGAAGTAGTTGATCACCATGGAATTCGTATGTCACTGTGGTAAGGTGGCCGACAAGAAGACATCTTGGACTGATCTCAATCCAAGGCGAAGATTTGTTGCATGTGAAGATCGAGTATGTGGTTTCTTTCGATGGGTCGATCCAGTGATGTGTCGTTCACGGTAGATTATTCCTGGACTGTTGCGAAAGGTGAGAGGGCTTGAGAATCAACTCAAGAGGAATAGAGCACGGGAAAGGAATTTGTGAGTTTCTTTGTTTTTTTCATGGGTATTCATCGCTACAATATTTCTTGGGAGAAATGTATGTGATTGAGTTGTGAAAGGGCTATGTGGAGCATAATCTGATTTTGGGTGGGTGTGGTGGGATCTGTTATAATGGGTAAATATGTAGTGGATCTGGTGGGATCTGTTTCAAAGGGTAAATATGTAGTGGATCTGATGGTATCTGTAACAATGGGTAATTTTGGGTGGGTGTGAAAGCCCATTTTGTTGTCCCACTATTTTTTATGATTTATGTACATGAAAGCAGATTTCCATGTTTTTTCTTGTCTGTTTTTTGAATTTTATTTCAAATTTTAGTGTTTCAAATTTTCATTCCTTACCATTGGAATGTGACCAGGTGGACAATGGTGGAATGACCTATATTATCTAATTTCAACGAAATGTCCAAATCTGAACAATTGTGGTCCTTAATGTAAAAACATTCACTACAAACAACCTGTAACACAGAATATACAATGTAGTTGTCAAGAAAAATATCAAAATGCTTTCATCCATGTTATAGAAACACTACAACCCCTACGACATTAACGTTTGTCTCCAAAAAAATCATCAGAACCAGGTATGGCTTTCACAGGCCTCCCCCTTACTTAACGTACAAACGGTGGTCTGCTTTTTACATTAAAAAATTCCCAACAAAAACAACACAAAAACCACATTCTTAATTTCCACTGTGATTTTTTATCCTTCTCAGCTCCACTTTGCTTAGTCATGCTCCCCTTGGCTGTTAAACTTGACTTGCAACATTTGAAAGTCCAGAATCGAAGCCTAGAGGAGGGGTGAATAGGGTGACTTCAAAAACCTAGACCAATTCTTTTTAAAACCTAAGTCAATTATGCTTTGAAGATTTATCATCTTGTTTAAAAGAGATTTCTACAAATAAGAAAAGAAACCAACTAATCATTCAAGATAGACATTTAAAAAGAAACATTGACCATAAGCACATCATCCATACAAATAAACATCAATCACCATAACAAGCAAATTTATAGTGGTTTGACCAAGCAAGCCTACATCCACTCCCGGTTTCCCCACCGGTATTTCCACTATCAACTTAAGGTTTAGGCTAACCTCCAACCTTACAACTACATATGCTTTTACACAAGTCTAAGCAATAACCTTTTATAATCTCATATGCTTTTCAAAAGGCTAAGCATTAACCTTTACAACATAAGTTTTTATCTCAATAAACTATGCCTAAACAAGCATATGATGAGATGCAAGTGAATACATATTGATACCTCTTAACATAAGCTCATAATGAAATTTCAAATTTTATCTAAGACATATGCATGATGAATGCAAAGATTTATATGAGATACATATGCCTTAAAGACTTATTCTATCTCTTTTGAAATTCAATGCTCATAAATGATGCGAATGTGAGATAGAAGTGATTCACACATTTTTTATTTTTTTTTGAAATGATGACAAACTTGTTTTGAAGTACTAAGATGAAACTAGTAAGTTTGTTTTAAAGAACATTAAATGCCTAACATGTGAAATACTATTCAAATGATAAAGTTTAAATGATAAACATATTTTAACGTCAAAGCATGTTTAAACAATCAACACTTGAATACTTTGGACACTTTAATCATGCCATTTGAAGAAGTCAAAGATTTAAAGACAATCATGAATAAAATAAGTTAAGATGAGCAAATCCATTGAAGAATCAAAGTTTTGAAATGATTGATTTGCATTGCCCTCCTAGCTTCCTTCTAGCCCAGCATGGATGTCCCACCTTCCTTGGCCCTCTAAAGTCTCAAAAGGGTTGGCACAAATCTCAAGGAATGGTTCATTTTATAGGAAAAATTTTCTCCAACGGATCTATTGTCGGTTAACCGACACATGGAGTTTGGTTAACCGAACCCAACAGTCATATTCAAACGGTCATATATTTTTAAATTTGCGGATTGAAATATGCCTGTTGGCTCACCGAACAGAAGTTCGGTCAACCAACAGCTGACCAACATGAGACCGACAGCTGACCGAATTTTCCTGATAAAACAATTTTTTACATTCTGGAATCCCGACAGCTGACCGAACTTTGTTCGGCTGACTGAACTTTCCCTGATATAAAAACTTGAAAAAAATGATTTTGGAGAGGGAAATTTCTGCTTGGAGAACTAGGCTTGACTTGAGAGTGACAAGTTTGAAGAAATGAGTTTTTTTAAACTGTAATTCAAAACATGTTTGAGCATGTCTTTACGAATTCTTTTGATGCTATGATTAAAAACTAATAATGCATGAAGATTCCAAAATTCTAAGAAGTTTGAGTGCATGAGAGTTCAAGCTAAAATGAATGCATCAAATCAAATTGCAAACTAATGAAAACTCTAACAATCTCCCCCTTTGCAATTTGATGGCAACTCTTGAAGCTTGACCATCTATCTATCTTCAATGATACTTGGGCATCTTCTTCTTTGGATCTTAAGGAGCATTGGATATAAGGGAGCATTTGGATTTTTCTTGCGGGGAGCAATTTTGAAAATTCTAAAGCCTTTCTCCCCCTCTACATATGCACGACTCCAAAAAAAGTATACCAATAAAGCTCCCCTCCTCCTTTGATTGATAGAAGAACATAGCTCTTCTCCCCTTTAATCAAAGCCAACTTCTCTATTTTTCTCCCCTTTTGACATCTAATTGCAAAGTATTATGCCCTTAAAACAATAAAACACACACCTTGTCAGTAGCACCTGTTTATCATAAAAAGATGAAAATGAAATGTAAAAATAGGTTATTTAACCAAGGAATTAGAATTCAGGGCATGGGCCAATGCCCAATTGATGTCGCAATGTGATAAAACGGTCATTTCCAAGGGGTTTAGTAAAGAAATCAGCCAGTTGAGCATCAATGAGAACAAAAAGTAGCTCAATGGTGCCTTGATCAGCATGATCATGCAGAAAATGATAACGAATGTCGATGTGCTTGGTGCGTGAGTGTTGAATAGGATTTTTAGAAATGCTAATGGCATTTGAATTATCACACATGATAAGCATATATTATTGTGGAACATTATAATCTAAGAGAGTTTATTTCATCTACAACAATTGAGCACAACCACTTCCTTCGGCTATGTATTCAGCTTCTACAGTAGATAAAGATACTGAATTCTATTTTTTACTTTGTCAAGACACTAAACAATTTCCTATGAAATAGCAACAAGCACTTGTCCTCTTTCTATCATCTATGGATCCTGCTCAATTAGCATCACTGTAGCCAATCAATTGCAATATAGAGTCATGAGGATACCAAATACCATAGTGAGAAGTCCCGTGAACATGTTTGATTATACGTTTGATAGCCTTAAGATGAGATTCACGAGGATCGGCTTGGTACCTAGAACATATTCCAGCACTAAAAGAGAGATCCGGTCTGCTAGCAGTAAAGTAAAGGATGCTTCATATCATACTTCTATAAAGTTTTTGGTCAACCTTCTTACCTTGAGGGTCACTAGATAGTTTTGAAGTAGATCCCATGGGATTACAACTAGCTTTAGAGTCTCTTAGACCAAACTTCTTGACAATTTCTAG
Organism: Persea americana; assembly: GCA_029852735.1. Taxonomy (NCBI): domain Eukaryota; kingdom Viridiplantae; phylum Streptophyta; class Magnoliopsida; order Laurales; family Lauraceae; genus Persea; species Persea americana. The sequence continues at coordinate 42,479,212 of CM056813.1, forward strand.
AGAAAATTTGGACTGATTTAGGAAAATACTCTTGTCAGTTTGATTAACCTGAAGTCCAAGAAAGAATTGTAGGAGACCGACCAAACTCATCTTAAACGTGGAACTCATTAACTACGAAAATCTTTGAGCAAATGTTTCTGAAGTAGATTCAAAAGCTATATCATCAACGTAAATCTAAGCTACTAGGATATCTTGATCAATCTTTTTGATAAAAAGGGTCTTATCTACTTTTCCACATTCAAACTCATTTTCAATCAAGTGACTTGTAAGCTTTTCATACCAAGCCCTTGGCACTTGTTTTAAACCATAAAGTGCATTTTTAAGTTTATAAACATATTCAGGATAATGAGGATCTTCAAATCTTTCTGGTTGTGTAACATACACATCTTCTTCAATTTCACCATTCAAGAAGGCACTTTTAACGCCCATTTGAAACAATTTGATCCCCATACTACTCGCATATGCCAATAATATTCATATGGACTCCAAACGTGGTACCGAGGCAAAGGTTTCTTCAAAATCAATTCTTTCTATTTGAGCATATCCTTTGACTACAAGTCTTGCCTTGTTCCTTACAACATTTCCAGATTCATCTGATTTGTTCTTGTAAATCCATTTTGTGACAATTGGATTTTTCTCGTTGGGTGGAGGAACAAGATCCCAAACATCATTCCTTTTGAATTGATTCAACTCTTCTTACATTGCCTCTATCCATTCAGATTTAGTTTTGCCCCTAAAAAGTTTTTGGGCTCTATTTGAGAGACAAATGAATAATGAGCACATAAATTTTGAACTTATGTTCGTGTCATGACCCCACTTTTGATGTCTCCAACGACATTATCCAAGGTGTGATTTTTCAGCATTTTGGATGGTATAATGGATGTAGATTGAATAGCCTCTTCATTTTCTTTAGGCATAGATTGTTCACTAACGATTTCAGCTTCATCATCATCTTGCAAATGATGGACCCGTCTTTTTCTTCTTGCCTTCCTCTGTCCCGGGTCCGCCGGGGTGCGGCGGGGCGAAGAGAAAAAAAGAGCAAGCATAAACATTTTTGTACCGATATGCCAGATTTTCTATTCTACTTGGAATTTGAAATGGTGATCCGGAGATTCACCTTCACAAGTAGAAAGGAAATCAAACTTTTTTTCTAACTTTCCATTGCATGTATATTTAAAGAAAGAGACAAGATTTTAGAATGCAGTGAGAGCGATTTTGTTTAGTTTGCCGTGAAAGGCGGTTTTGTGCCGTAGAAGGCGATTCTGCCATGGAAGGCGATTTACAAATCTTATCAATAGTGAAAGACAAGAATTGTGATTTTTTTGTCTCTTTAAAAAATACAAAATACAATAGAAAAGAAAGAAAGAGGGATCTGACTTCTCAGCAGATTGTGGGGACTCGTTCAAATCGACGGTCGCGAATCATGTATGGACTCCGCCGTCATCCTTCAGATGAGAACACTTGATGCCTTAGTTCACTTGGCTTGGCTTGGACCTCGGATTTTTAGAGGACAAAGACCAAGGGAAGGTCCTATATCCAATAAAAAAATCAAGTAGACGGGCTGAAAAGCCGCATCTAGGCCATGTTGGATAGAAGAAGAGGGGAAACCTTGGGGGGGTGGCCCCCCAAGGGACTTCGATCACCTTGTAGTGTTTGCAGCAGAGTTTCTTCAAAGCAGGAGAGCTTCTTTGTGCAGAGAATTCTTCAGGATAATTTTCAAGACGATTTTTCAGGACCACCTCGGATGATTTTTTCAGGACCCTTTCCCTTTGGAAATGACCGCCTATTTATAGGCTTTTAGTGGCCATTAGGAAGGTTTGTGGGCATTAATGGCATTAATGCTCCATGATGGGAGGAGTTACAAGATTTAGTTTCATAATTTTGTGACTCCTTTTTCTTGGATTTTGATTGGCCGATGGAGAATAATGGGCATTTAATCTCCATGATGATGGGAGTTTCATGATTAATTACCATGATTAATCTCCATAATGATAGGAGTTACATGGTTAATTGTCATGGTTAATTGGACTTGTAACTCCTATTTGCTTGCTTCGGATTGGACCGTTCAAAATAATGAGTTAATGACCCTAATAAGTTGTCATAAAAAGGTCATTTAACTTCATTAGTTGGTCGCCGAGTCGCTTGAAAAGTCGCGGGCTGCGCCGTGTGTTTTGGAATTCTTCTTGCTATGATCATCGATGGATCCGCATGTTATTTGATGTCGGATGATGATGCAAATTCAGACATTGGTTGATACCAATGGCCGGCAACATCTGTCTAGTCGATTTCAAGATCGGTCGGGCAGAAAGTGTGCTTTCTTGATCGGCTGGTTGGTAGTTTTGGAGTGTCTAATGATGATCAAATGATTTCGATGGCGGATCCGTGGTGTTGACGAAGATCGACGGATATCATGCCTCAAAAATCAAAATTTGAGAAAATCACAGGGGCCAAACATTGCGAAACGCGAAAAATACCAAAAAAAGTGGGTTTCAGGGCGAACTTTGGCGGCCCGGATCCCTATGGTCGCCGGTGACCATGCACCCATGGTCACAGGCGACCATGGGGCCGGCCATCTTGGGCCATGGTCGCCAGCAACCATGGGCCAAGGTCGCCGGCGACCATGGGATTTTTTTCCATTTTTTGGTTGCCGTCCGTTCGCCGTTTCTTGGCAGTTTCTCGGGCTTTTTCACTTCTGTTTTCTCCTGTATTTTTCTTTCACATTTCTCCTCATTTATTGGCTTGATTCCACTGAAAAAAAATCTTCGAGAAGTCCTGCAAATCAGGGCACAAAGTTTCCTATTTTTGGAAAAGCCGAAGACTTTGTAGCCGATTTTCCGCCAAGAGTTGAAACTAGGTCAAACGATGTCGGAATGACCTGAAATTTGAGGTGAAGCTTCTTAAGCATTAGATAGGACCAACCATGGGCTTTTATTTGAGTTTTGAAGCCATTTGGGTTCTCGTCGATGCTAGACTTGATTTCACCGTGCGGAAGATGTCGAGCTTCGATGTGCGGTCATCCGATGTCCGATTGACCTGAAATTTGACAGGGAGCCTATTGGAGTCATTTTGAGACGATCCATTAGCTACGATTTGGATGCCATGGTCCCGGGGAGCTTGGCCACCGGTAGGCTTAATTTTGCTTCGAAGCGTCAAAGCTAGGTCAAACGTTATCGGAATGACCTAAAATTTGACGTGCGGCCCTTTGGAAGCATGTAGAAGCTACTCATGTGCTTTGTTTGATGAGTGGTGGCATCGGAGGTTCTCGCCGCCAAGAAGCTTGATTTCGTCGTTCGAGAGTTGATGGAGGGTCAAACGGTGTCGGTTCAACTTGAAACTCGACGTGGAGCCTTTTGGAGGTATTTTGAGACCACCCATAGGCTCTGATTAAAGATTTGATGTCTTCAACACTGTCGCTGCCAGGAGCTCCTGCTCAGCCGTTGGAGGATTGAAGTTAGGCAAGATGGTGTCGAAATAGCCCGAAACTTCATGTGTACCCTTCTTTTGGCTATTTTGAAGGATCTTGCAGTTTTTGTTTGATTCTGACAAGATCTGGCACTTGAAGCAGCTTTGCCTGTTTGTAGTAGGATGCGGCTCCATGTAGCTTTTGATGTTGAGGAGGCTAAGTGACATTTTTGGTGTCAACAAATGCCCCCTCAAGGTACAGTGACGAATCACGTAGCTTTTGCAGTCAATGTGCCTCAAAGAAAACTTTGAAGGAGAACTTCCGACTTGGCCAAGAGTCTCTGAGCATTTTTTTTTCTTGATAGAGTAGCCTTTTGAGTTTCCAAAGGAATTTTATGGCAGTGAGAGAGATCACGTACCATCTCAAGGCAAAATTTTGAAAATGACATTTGGATTGGGTTTTTGGGTTTTGGATTTTCTTTTTGAGCTTGTGAACCTAAAGGCTTTGTGTGGCGCATCAGGCGGCCAAGAAGGTTTTTGGTTTTTGACCTTGTGACCTAACAAGCTCTATGTGGCAGGTTAGGGGGTCGGGTTTTGAATTTTGATTTTGGTCCTGTAACCTAACAAGCTGTATGAGGCAAGTTAGGGGACCGGGATTTGCTTTTTGGTCACTCTTTGGGACAAATTTTGGGTCCATTGGAGTGGTTTGGGTTTTTGTGGAATGTCAATTTCAAGGTTTTGGCTTAATTTGGTTCATGAGGTGGGATGGTTTGGATTTTTGGAAACTCATGAGGCTTGAAAAAAAAATTTTGTATGGTCCAATCAACTCAAAGGAGGCATGGAACGATTTTTGTATGCTCCTGGTAAGAGGGATTTTGACTAAAAGCCACTTTTAGTGCCTAGGTGGTCAAACCTGGCTCATGTGGGCTAGCCCATGGGACCCTAAGCTTTAAAGATGGCTTAGATCTCATGTGGTGTCATTTTTGTGAAGAATATCTAAAAATATCTCTTTTTGGTAGAGAATATCTAAAAATATTCTTACTTGGAGAGAATCTCTCAAGTTTCCTTGATTTTGGGAGAGATTTCCTCAAAATATCTTTCTTTGGGAGAAAGTTTCTCATAATCCCTCTCTTTTTGGAGGGAATTTCTCAAAAGATCTCCTCATTGGGAAAGAATATCCCATGATCCCTTTCTTTTAGGAAGTTTGCTAATTTTTAGCACTTACCTCCTTTCTTTTCTCCTTCTTTCCTCTTTTGGTTTGCTTTTTTCTATATAAGCAAGGGGAGGTTGGATCTCTTGCTCCTATTGCCTTCTTTTTGCAAAAGTCTTCAAGAGTGCTCAAAGATCAAGAATTCTTCTTCTTCTTCAAGGATCTTCAAGCTTTTTCTTCTTCTTCTCCATCAATGGCTTCAAATAAGTTTTTTCTTCTTAAGAAACCCCATGTAGAAATAGAAAAAGGTTTTCATTCTTTTCTTTTCCCCTTTTTTTTCATCTTTTTATTTCACGTGTTTTCCTTTTTTTTTTCACACGTTTTTCCTTTCCTCTTTTTTTTTTCTTTCTTTCTTTCTTTCTTTCTCTTTTCTTTTTCTTCTTTTTCTTTCACGATTTTCTCTCTCTTTTTTTTTTACCGTGTTTTGTTCTTTCTTTTTTTCTTTCTCTCTTTTTTGTTTTCCTCTTTTTTTTTTTTGTGACCGTACGGACAAGACCGTACAGTCATGGCCATACGGCCACGTGGACTTCTCTTTTTTTTTCTTTTTTTTTTTTTTTTGAAAGAGACTATTTTCTTCTTTTTTTTTTCTTTCTCGGATTTTGAGACACGCAAGCATGACAACTTTCCTTTTATGCATTTTTTTTTTAAGAAAATGGAATTGGAAGTATGATAGTGCACACCTGGAAATCTTTTGCAAGTCTTGGGATTTGGAGCTCGCAACAATGTTGAGCCCTTTCTTGGTCTTGCGGGGATTTTCTAAGGAGCTTTGCAAGTTTTGGATTCTGGAGCTCGCAGTAATGTTGAGCCCCTTTTCCATTCTTGTGGATATTTGAGAAGATTTAGTTTGATCTCGCAGCAATGTTTGAGTTCAAGCCTTCTTCGAGAATTTTCCATTGACTTATGAGCTTGCAGCGATGTTGAGCCCATCTTCAAGCTCCTATTTCTTTCGGGGTGTTTTCCTTTGCTTCGAAATTGCCCCGGAACCATGCCAAAATTTCGCTAGAATTTTTTTTTATAGCAAAACTCTGTCATTTTGATTATTGATTTTCTCTTTTTCCATCCTTTGCAGGTAGTTCCTCCAGAATGAACAAAGGTAAGGAGCCGGTCACTGATGCGCCTCGCCGTTCTACCAAATCCTCTAATGTGGCCGTACAGCAGGCCTGAGAAGAGGTTCAGTATGTCGAAAGGAACTTGGAAGAGTGAGACTCGCTCAACCGAGATGAGATGAGGCAACGTTTGATGGCCCTCAAGGATGAGGAGTATTATAAGATTATGGTAAGCAGCTGTCCTTGGGTCACGAACGATCAGAGCATTGTGCCCAAGCCTACCTTCTTCTTTGGTGATGTCGTCCCTGACGATTCAACATACCAAAGGAGATGTTTTCAGTTCTCTTTCACAGTTGGTGGTGAGAAGAGAATTGTTTCTACCCGGTCGACCTTCGATCGGATTATCTCGATCATGAGTCTTTCCTCCACATGCTCAAAGAGGGAAGATCCTCCAAGCTGGGTGAAGAGGACAAATGTGATCAAGACCGGGGTTTTTGTTGGCGGCCCTTCTGGTTTTGCAGAGAAGTCACCTGCCCGCATGGACATTTTGATTCCAGCCAGTGGCTACCAAGGTTCAGACCATCCTTCAGTCAATTTGAGACCAGTGGGCCTTGGCATTTTCAAGGGCGATGGCAACAATTGGGTGAAGCCTTTTCGACTTCACGGCCGTTTCAGTGCTGACTCGAGCTGGGAGTCGTGGACTGATCACATCCTGCAGGTTGGCGGTGCCATTCCGAAGGAGGCCAAGATTTTTGACGCGGTTCGCACTTTTTGGCAAACCGTGGTTTTCTCCGATGAGGCCTTCATGGCCGTGCTGGAGTCGTTCCTTCCACAAACCAACACCTTCGTTGTCACGAATGGTGAGATTGGTTTTTCTTTAAAGGAACTGAGCGCCATCACTGGGCTGCCTATCCTCGGCAATCTCTATGAGGAGTTCATGCCTATTGACAGCGTCCTTGAGGAGCAGTCTGAGGAGTTCAGGCTTTGGTACTTTCAGCTCGTCGCCTTCTACAATTTTTTGAAGGAGAAGGAGGGCTCGAAAGTCCGGTGTAGTAGTTGGAGGAGTGGTAGTTTTTTGTCTTCCAACTTCTTTGACAGCGGGGAGTCTTCTGAGAGTGCGACCCAGGAAGCCAGGGCTAAGAACGCAGATTTGAAGAAGATCTCTGCCATGCGAGAGAATTTGAAGGAATTCTTCGCAGACACAGACGCCATTCATTCTGACATTGCGCTGCGGAGAGATCTCGCTGTTTACCTCACTTATTGGCTGGGTGAGGCTGTTTTTACTGGTGGTGATGGCACGCACATCAGGCCGCACTGTATTTTTTCGGCTTTTCAGATGGCTTTTGGAGAGCGACTTGCTTTGGTGCCTGCTCTTTACTCCTATTTATGCACCGAACTGCAGGCTGCTGCTTTCCTGGTTCAGCTTAGGCTTCCCATGAATAGGGTATTTTCAGCCCACATTTTCTATTCGTGGTATGTATACCACTGTCCCAGTTTCCACCAATTGGGTGTTGCACAGGACAATGACCCGTTTATGATTCGGTTGGCTAGAGGGAAGCCTGTTTCCGAATCTCTTTTATCTGACCGTTTGAGGATCCGTCGATTCTGGGACGTCGAGATGGGGCAGTTTTCAGCGAAGCTTTCTCCGGGTTTGCGGAAGAAGGCTTTTGATTTTGGTGTCTCCCGTGATTCGACCAGGGCAAGGTCGGGGAGACACTATTCTTTGACAAATGCGGAGAGGAGTTGTCTTTTTAACATACGTGTCGGCACGATGGTGTATCGTAGACATCTTTTCGTCGACATCCAGCCGTATGTTCCCTCGCGTTTTGCCATGCAGTTGGGCTTCTCCCAAGGCGTTGTTGGAGCGCCTTCGAGCAAGGTGAAGCGTTTTGGAGGTCTGCAGGACGGGAGAAATGCATGGACGTTTTATAGTACGGAAGACACTACCGCCATGATTCCTTATCCTGAGTTGCCCACTTGCTAAACTACTGGCTTCACGAAATGGTTCGTGGAGAGCCTTTCAGTGTACCGGGGGCTTTCCAAGAAAGAGCTCGATGTAAAGCAATCTTCTGGGAATGGCCTTGGGAAGTCAGATGGCATCCGCCGGGAGGAAGTTCTGGCTTTCCTTTCTGGAGAAAAGCACAGAACATGTTTTCTCGAGGACCAGGACGTCATCAGATCGGGAGCTGCGCAAGAGATACTTGGCGAGGTCTTGGAACAGCTCGCAGAGGAGGAGGCTGAGGTTGCTGATTAGATTCAAGTAGAGCGAGCAAAGGCTTCCATGGAGTCCACCGGCAAGAGCAGACCATCCAGTGAGGACTCTGGCGAGAGGCATGATTTCGATGGTGGGGCGGGTACTTCCAGCAATTCGTCCCGTAGAAGCAAGAGGAGAAGAGGACAGCGCCGAAGTCAGAGACGGCACGAAAACTCTCCTGATCTAGAAATTCCTTCCACCATTTTTGAGGATGCATCAGGGGATGATGATGAGCCTCCAGAAAAGAGGAGCCAAGAGGAAGAGACCATTGATGATGGTACGCTTTTCCCTTTTCTCTATTCATTTCTTTTCTTTCATGAGAGCTTTTGTTTTGATCTACTGCTTTCTTTCTTTTGGCAGAAGATGATGGTTTGATGATGCCTGAGGTTCCGGCCGATAAGGCGATGACGGATCCGATGGTGGCATCTGAGGAAGAACCCAGAGATTCTGAAGTAGATCCAGAATCTCCACCTGGTATGACTTCTTTTTTCTTTTTGTTTTTCTTTGCCGCCACTTGCTGACATATATTTTTTTGTTTCTTGCTAGCTGACTTACCAGAAGATTCCAACGACTTCGAGCCATCCATGGATGCAACTTTTGATGATGCTTCGGATGAGCTCATGGAAGCAGAAAGCATTCCGCCAGTCGTCGAAGAAGGTACTTTATAGTGATAACCTTGATTTTTTTTTTATTTTTGACAAGATCATATTCATACCTTTTTCATCTTTCATTGGCAGGTTGTGAGGTGACAGGAGAAGTTCCTCTATCCTTCTCAGAGCCAGAACAGAGGGTGCCCGCAGTTGATCCAAGAGTAGGGGCTTCTTCTACTAGTTTCGATGAGGTAGAGGAGAGTCCGCCTACTGATATTTCTTCCCCAGTGGCTCCGATTGGAAAGAGCTTCTTGATTACTCTTCCAACGGTGCCTGACATGGGCAGTCGACCAACGGAGCATGGCGAGTCTTCATCTGAGCCATCTCGTCAGTTTGCGAGGAAGGTGTTGAAGAGAGTCTTGAGCTCATGGGTCGAGACTCTTTCTTCTGGCCATTTGGAGGCTGGTTTCGGCATGGTTAAGCATGTGCAGGACATTCTTGCCGATAGTGAAGAAGTCGGTCTGGACATTACAGATGCCAAGGCTTTTGTTGATGAAGTCATCACTCTAGGCAACAAGTGGAATGAGACCAAGAGCTTTCCAAATGATGACTTCTTCAACGAGATGTTTTTGAAGCCTTCCAGTGAGGTCAAATCTGAATTGAATGAGATCTCGCGGACTCGGAAGCAGCTCGTTCAGGAGAGGAACGTCACCGACTTAGCTATTATTGAGCTGACACAGGACCAGCAACGTCTTGATTGGGAGGTCACTGAGGCCTGACAGCGCCTTGAGCTATTGGAAGAACAGGCCGCTGCCAAGTGGGCTGCTACTTTGAAAGCTTACGATAGAGAGAGGACTCTCTTTCTCCAAGTTGAGGAGGTCGAAAGCAATCTCCGGAGGAAGACTCAGGAATATGAACAATGCCAGATTCTCTGGGAAGAGCTTCCTCGTGTTGAAGATGGGTCACGACGGCATATTGCTTTTTATGGGAAAATCTTGAAGAAACGTGGCCTAGAAGCTTTGGAGGCTAATGCGAAGAGTTTACTTGAGGAGTTAAGCCTTTGGCTGAAGACCATGTCGGACTAGTCTCCTGACTTTGTAGCAAACTTTTCCCCTTTTGTTCTGGCACCTTCATGTATAAACATTTTCCGGCACCTTTTTTTTTTTTTTGTATCCCCTTATTTCACTTAAATTCACTTTTGATGAAAACATAAGCAAAAATCGAATGGGAATGGTTTATTTGAAAATTTGATCAAAAGGTTATCATTTTGTGAAAATCTTTTGTCAAATGGTTGTTTTAGGCATGAAAGCCAGATTTTGTGGAGAAAAGCCTGGTTTTTTGATGGCTTGAAAGTCGAATTTTGGATGGCGTGAAAGCCGAATTTTGGTGGCATAGGAGCCAAAAATTTTGTTTGTGGCATGGAAGCCGATTTTTGGCATGAGAGCCGATTTTTGTGGCGTGAAAGCCAAAATCTTGGTTTTGTGGCATGAGAGCCAATTTTTGTTTGTGGCATGGGAGCCTAGTCTTGTGGCATAGAAGCCGATTTTTTATTGTTTGGCGTGAAAGCCAGATTTTGTGGCATAGAAGCCGAGTTTTTTTAAAACCAAGCTTTGTTTTGTTAGCATGGAAGCCAGATTTTTTATTTTTGGCATGAAAGCCAGGTTTTTGTTTTGTTGGCGTGGAAGCCAGATTTTTGGTTTTTGGCATGAAAGCCAAGTTTTTGGCATAAAAGCTGGGTTTTTTTGTTCTCAAAGTGCAAGTATCGACTAAGAGTCACCTCCCTGCTGAATGGTATTGCAAGTATCGATGGAATGTCGCTTCCTTGCTCATTCGGTTGCGAGTATCGTTGGAATGTCGCCTCCTCGCGGATTTGGGTGCAAGTATCGACTGAATGTCGCTTCCTTGCTTTTTTCTAAAAAATTTGGTTTTGTGGGTATCGATGGAATGTCGCCTCCCCACGATTTTTGAAACTTAAGGTTTTTTCGAACCTTTGGTTTTTTTTTGAAATTTGGGTTGTGGATATCAACGGGAACATTGCGTCTCCACGATTTTTGAAATCTTGCAAGTATTGACGAGGTGTCACTTCCTTGCGATTTAAGGTTTTGGAAGTATCGAATGGGGTTCGCATCCTTCCGAATTTTGGGTTTTGTGTGAGCATCGACTAAACGTAGCTTCTCCACTCTTTTTTTTTTTTTTTTGAAAACCCCTTTTTTTGTTTAAAGACACGAGGGTCATAAATTTTGACTCAAAACCATTTTTTGTGGTAAAAGTCAGGGTGGACTAGGGTGGAAATTCCTGAGTCCTAATTTTTGTTTCACACCATGAATTCTGGGTTCAAGGATCGAAAGTTTTGGTCAAGTTAGGGAAGAGGCTCCTAAACTTGGATTTTGGGTTTGATTTTATTTTTTTTTTTTTTTTTTTTTGAACAATGAAACATTGAAAGTAAACATTGTTTTGGGTTTTTAGAAATTTCAGCCTAGAGATGAAAACTCTAGTAAGGGTGGGTTTGATGAGCAAGTACCTAGCAATAGGCTTTGGCCATGTAGGCATCGCTCTGACCCATTGTAAAAAGTCTTCAAGGGTAGTACCACTTCAAGAACTTGCCATTGATGGGCAGCATACATCTATCACCCTCTATGTTTAGAAGAGCATATGCGCCCTTGGAGAAGACTTTGTCGATGACGAAGGGTCCCTCCCATTTTGGTTCAAGTTTGCCTTTGAATTTGTGGGCAAAAACCATTGGCCTTTTCACCGCAAGAACCAAGTCACCTTTTTTGTGGGCGCGTTACCTAACCTTCTTGTCAAAAGATCCTGCCATGCGTGCTTGGTAAAGCTCAACACTTTGTAGACCTTCGAGCCGTCTTTCATCGAGATTATCCAGTTCTTGGAGTCTCAATTTGACGTTGCTTTCTTGCGTCATTTCATTTTGTAGAGATACCCTTAAGGAAGGAATTTGTACCTCTAGGGGAACAACTGCTTCACATCCATAGACCAAGGAGAATGGTGCGCTATGGGTTGGTCCTCGAACAGTAGTCCGGTAGGCCCATAAAGCTTTAGGCAGTTTGTCGCTCCAGTCTCTTTTGTAACTAGAGACCATTTTCTTGAGGATTTTGCAGCGTGTCTTGCTGAAGGCTTCTACTAGTCCATTCACTGCCGGGTTATACGGAGTCAAAGGACAACTTCGGATTTTGTATTTGTCGCAAAACCTGTAGAATCTGTGATCCCGGAATTGTGGTCTGTTATCATGGACGAATCTTTTAGGTATGCCGAAGCGACAAATGATGTTGGTTAGCAAGAATTGAAGAATTGATGAGGTCTTCATTTCGCTGAACGTAAATGCTTCTGACCACTTAGAGAAATAATCTGCAGCGGTGAAGATGAAGCGATGACCTTTGCTTGAAGGGGGAGAGATAGGACCTATGATGTCCATATCCCAGGCTTCGAAGGGCCATGAGATTGCTGTAGGATGTAGCCATTCCGGAGGCATGTGTACATAATCTCCATGACTTGGCATTGTTGGCAACGTTTAGCAAATTGTATCGCGTCAGCTACCATGGTAGGCCAATAGTAACCTAACATTTTTGTCTAATCATAGAGCTTAGGACTAGCCTGATGGTCTCCACAAAGACCAGCATGAACTTCTTTTAGAGTTTCTTCCGCCTCTTGTTGTGATAAGCAGCGTAGAAGTACTCCGTTGAAGGATTTTTTGTAAAGCATTTTGGAGGGAATATCCAAATGAAAATTTGGGGCTCGTCTTTGAATGCTTACCCGCTCTGTTGGATCTTCAGGTAGGATTCCGAACATATTGTAATCGATGAACGTATCCTTCCAGTCGCCAATTGGAGGTTTAAGGATGGAAATCCGACTTCCAACCACTCGGTGGCATTCATCGACTGCTTGGTGTGTGTTAAGAGGAGGGAGAATCCTTCTTTGACACACTGTAATTTTAATGTTTTCCCCTTCTTGGATTGCCATAGATGCAGCAAGTCCAGCCAGGGCATCTGCACGGATGTTTTCACCTCTGCGGATGTGGGTGATATGACAGATGTCAAACCTTTGACGAAGCTATTGTGCCTTGTTGCAGTAAGGCAACAGATCGGGCTTCCTGATTTCATATTTCTGATTCATCTGGTTGACGATCAGTTGGGAGTCCTCAAATGCTTTCAGCATGGTGATACCGGATTCGAGGGCGAGTTCCAATCCTACGATCAGGGCTTCGTACTCAGTTGCATTGTTTAAACATGGTTCCAGTAGCGAAAATGCTTGTGGAATCATGTATTTGTCGGGGCTAACAAAGAGAATGCCAATTCCAGATATCGGCTTTCCTTTTTCATTTGTCCTGGTTGCACCATCGAAGTACATATTTCAGGAGGCATTTGATAAGGAGGTCTCCATGCTGTAAACAAGCTTGTCTGGGAGATCATCCCTAAGCGGAGAATCCTTAGGCAGCGGATGCTTTGCAAGAAAATCTGCCAGAGCTTGGCCTTTGATTGCTTTCCGATGAGACACCGAAGAAGCATTTGAGGGGATTCATTCGCAGTTTGTGTTTGTGAAGCTGGAGGAAGACTTCTCGAAGATCTTTGAGATGGTCTTCTTTTCTTTTGCTTTTGACGGCAAGGTCATCAACATAACATTCGACCGTCTTGTGTTGCATATCTTGGAATATCTTCATCATAGCCCTCTGATATGTTGCACCGGCATTTTTCAGACAAAATGGCATGACAGTGTAGCAATACACGCCAAATGGAGTCAGAAAGGATGTATGCCTTTCATCTTCAGGATGCATTTTTTTCTGGTTGTAGCCAGAGAAGCCGTCCATGAAAGTCATTCGCTCAAACCCGCATGTGTTGTCAATCATTACCTCCGGTATGGGGAGCGAGAATTCATCTTTGGGGCATGCATTATTCAAGTCTCTATAGTCAATACAGACTCTGATTTGCCCATTTTTCTTTGTCACGGGGACGATGTTGGCCAATCATTCCGGATGCTGTTCCTCGCGGATGAAGCCAACATTTTTGAGTTTCTGAACTTCTTGTTCAATTTTGTCCATCATATTAGGACGGAATCTTCTTTGGCCTTGTTTGATAGGCTTGATATTTGCTTGCAGGTTGAGTTTGTGAACTGCTATTTTGGGATCTAAGCTAGGCATTTCAGCGTAAGACCATGCAAAACAATCAACAAACTCATGAAGAAAAGAGACATACTTCAGTAACTCATCATCCTTTATATTCTTACTTATGAATACAAGACGCGAGTTATTAGGTGTTCCCAAGTCTATCTTTTGAACAGAATCTTCCGTTGGAAGATTTGAAGGTGCTTCCTCCACAATATTTTCGGAGGCTTCCAACTCAACAAGGTCTTCTGGATTTCCACGGGCATTTTCAGACCATGGATTCACTTCTGTCCACAAATCTTCTCGATCGGTACTCTTCTCAAGACTTGCTATGAGATGATTCCAATCACCTACTGAAACTGGGTCGACGTAAGGCACTTCTTTTGGAGACGATGGCTCCTCTGAATCAGAGAACCGTGTGTCTGTATCATCGGACAATTCCTCTTCATCGTCAGAGAAATCGTACCAATTTGATGAGCTTCCTAGGTCCTTGTCGGGTAACTCTTCAAAGAGATATCCAGGGAGATCGATGTCTTCATCGACACGAGATGTTGAGGCCTGGTCGGCAAGACGACTTTGCAGCCTTTGTGTCAGCTGTCTCATCAGAGTGTTAGGATCATACCCCAATCCATATGAAGACTTGTCTATACGACGGTGGAGTTTCCAATCTTCCAGCTGACTTTTGGTCAGGGTGGGTTCCAATGGTATAAGAATACCATGGCCACCTCCCAAACTAATTGGATTTTGAGCGTCATAGCCCATTTTCTTCATGATAGCTTGTGCCATTGGACTATACAAGGATAGTTGAGGCGTACCTTCATTTTGGAAAGGTTCAAGCAAGGAATTTGATGAAGAAGCGTCCGACCTATGGAAGAAGATTGGTTTCTCTTCTACCGATATTGTCGGAACGATGAAGCTAGCAGACGCGGGATCTTCCACGTCGGCAGGAGTCTCCAATGGAGTGAGAGCAGGCCGAACTTGCTAAACATTAGCATGGCTTGACGATGTATCGTCTTCAGTCTCTAAATCCGAATCCGTGACTTGTATGATAGACACGAAGGAGACAGCAAACTTGCTCCCAGTCTTTTGCTTTGTCTTTTTTGCTTTAGTAGTGATTACCAAAGGTTTGGAAGATTTAAAGGAGACAACGAAGGGAGACGGATTGCTCTCTTTGGATTTGCCGGAAGATTTGTTTTCTTCCGATGATTGCTGAGGAGCCTTGTCTTTATCTTTTTGGAGATTGTAGGCGAAGGATGCTATTTTCTCCTCTTTTTCCTCTTTTTCATCCTTGTACATCTGAGAGTCTGGAAAATAGACTTCTTTGCCTTTGAAGGGCTTTTTGTCTGCAAACACTCGATGTATCAAGCCATCGTCGCCAACAAACTTGATGCATTGATGTAGAGTTGAAGGGACGACACCGTTCTCGTGTATCCAAGGGCGTCCGAGAAGGATGTTGTAGCATGAAGGGATTTTTATTGCATACACAGTGATCTCAGAAATAAGATCACCGATTTCCAACCTGAACCTGATTTTGCCAATAGGCCTTTGAGCACTCCCATCGTATCCAAAGATGGACACAGATGTGTGGCTCAGTTTGCTAGGTGGGATACCCAGCTCTTCGAGTGCCATAGTAGAGATGAGGTTGAGTGCAGACCCCGGGTTGATTTGGACTTTGTGTATCGGCATCTCTTTGATGTACCCTGTGAAGTACAAGGGTCAGTTGTGCTTTGTCTCGCCTAGCAGGAGGTCTTCCTTATTAAAGGCGATGGTAGCACTTGCAGCGTTTTGGACCGAGAGGCATTCAGTGCAAGGTCATCCAGCTTCTTTCTTTTCTCCCCTTGGGGAGGTTTTTGACTTTTTAACCCTATAGTCCATTTCAATTTGTAGGACTTGTGGGGCATGTTTGTCAACATCCAAATTCAGCCTTTCCAGTTCTGAGATGAGACTATCACGAGTTTGTGGTGACATTCGTAATAAGTCTAGGATGTGCAGTCGTGCAGGTATGTGTTTGAGGTGCTCGATCAAGTCATACTTGAAAGCCTCCTTTGGGCCTGCATTTTCATTATCACCGCCGCTTGGAGCATTTACAGCTTGTTTTCCCGAAGGATTTACATACGAAGAAGAAGAAGGTTAGTTGTAGTTTTTGTGGTAATCCCGGCCAGAGCGGGTACCTTTCCCAACTTCAAAAGCTGCTAGAGGTGGGTCTTCTTTCGGAAGACCCCCTTCGGGCTCAAGGGGCTGATCCTCCCTATTTGCTGAAAATGCTTCTGTAGTAGCATTGCCGTCATCAGTTATTGCGTTGCATGGAGCATTTTCCGGGAACAAGTCCTGAACAGCTTCCAACAACTTTGCTTCTTTGTCCAGTATTTCATCGGTCCAGACATCTCCTATGAGGTTGGGTACCTGGGACCAATTGACTGGGTTTTCTTTGAAGACTTCATCAGCTAGAGCTTCTTCATGGTGATCAGTCGGAAGAGGCTTGAATTCTGATGTCACCGTTTCAGGAGACGACGACTGAGAAGATGCTATCTCAGTGGAAGTCACCCGAGAATATGTAGCTCCAGAAGATATGCTGCCGGATGCATTTTGAGAGTTCGTGGCCTCAGCAGATGGAGCTTCAGAGGCACTATCATCTTGAACTATCACATTGCAGGCAACTTCGATAGAAGATGCCCCCACAATGGACTGTTGGGAATCAGACTCATCCTCCGATGTAAGAGGATCATCAATCCAGCGACTTTCTTCATTTTTCGAAGTCACTAGAGGAGATGCTTGTAGATTCTCCGAGACTTCCCGTTCTGGATTTTGATGAAGCTGATTAATGCGATCCTGCTCTTGCTCTATGGCCGAACACTGTAAGATCCTTGCATATTCTTCAAGATCGGGCATAGGGCCAAATCTTCTTCTTCATCTGCCCCTTGTGGTTCGACCTGGTTGGGATCCACTAGAGCATTTGTTTATGCTAGGTTGACAGCACTTTCTTGAACAGCCTCTTGGTCTTCATCATCATCAGACCAGGATCCTTGTGGCTGGAAGGGGTTATACCAGATCACCGGCATAACGTGAGATTTTGGGATCCATTCTTCATCGGAGAGATATTCTTCGGTTTCAATGGATTCCTCCTAATCATCTGTATCACTGGCAGTGTCACTGGACTCGTATCCATTCATGGAGAATCCAACTACCGAGTTACAAGAGTATGATGCCCCATGCATAGTCTCATCTCTGAGCCGTGGTGGCATGAAATCACTGAGGGTGAATTTTCTTACCACTCTTGAAGCTTTGGGGAGAGACTCCTCTGTTGCTCCCAGTGAAGCCGTAGAGGAGGTTTCTGCTTTTTCAGGGACCTCTTGTTTTGTTTGATCCTTCTCCTGCTGTTTGAGCTTGCGGAGTTGTCTCTTGGCTTGCCTTCGCTGTTAAGCGGTCGGCTTTATTTTGACGATCTCCCAATTTTCATCTTCTAGGAGATCGGAATGTACCCATATGGGGTGTCCATCTGGTGTTAGGTAAGGCACCAACTCTTGGGACGTCTGGGTCATTTTTATCACCTTGAAGGAAATAGTGACTTTTTCCTTTGGTGATTTGGATGTTTGTCCATATGACACCATGTTAACGGAGGCAGACCCATAGTTTTTGTCAAAGGTAATGACTCCGTTTTTCCACATCTTGTTGATCTTCTCTCTCACAACGAAACATTGGTTGAGAGGATGCGAGACCATTTTGTGGTATGGACAATATCGGGGATCATTGGCTTTGCCAACATCTCCCGGTCTTTTGGGGTCAGGCAAGGTGAGTTTCCCATTTGCCAAGAGAGCCCAAATATTTCTTCAACATCTTCATCGAACGGGTATTTCTTCTCTACTCGTTCTTTGAAGGCATCAGAGAGTTCAGGTCTCTTACCTGCAGTTTGTTTTCAGCTTTCTTTGGCGTCTCAGGGGCTGACTTGGTTTGCACATTGAGAACCTCCTTTTTATTTGGCTTGGAGGTCGGAATGGAGGTCGGCTCTCTCTTTGATGACTTCTGACTGTTGAGGTCTTTGATCACCGTTTCAGCCTCGATAGACGCTTCTAGGAGTTCTCCCAAATTCTTTGATTTGTTGTCGATGATCATGGAGCGGATCCATGCTCTCATGTTGTTTCGGCAGATGTCGATCAGCGACACTTGTGGCAGCACATCTGAGCATTTGTATGCCATTGCTTTCCACTTGTGAATGAAGTCGTATGTTGACTCATTCTCTCCCTGTTTAAGGCTGCAGAGCTGAGCCATAGTAACAGGATGATCCTCACCTTTGAAGTGGGTCAGGAAACGTGTCTCTAGCATGGTCCAGTTTTGAATGGAATCCTCTGGCAGAGTGGAGTACCAATCAAAGGCCGTACCTTTTAGGGTACTTACAAAGAGACGGATCTTGAGAGCATCTTGATCCGCAATAGTTCCCGTCAAGATCTTGAAGTGGATGACATGTTGTCTGGCTGAACCTTTCCCCGTATATGTTTGGAGGAGAGGTTATTTGAACTTTGGGGGGAACGGGACCGAGTCCATCCATAAAGGATATGGTGGCTTGATTCCATGCTCCTTCAGTGTATCCTCTTCTTTTGCTTTGGCGAGGATATTGTCAACGTCCTTTTTAGTAAGGGCGCATGACTCATCTTCTCCACCGTTTGCCTCATCTTGTGGAGGAACTTCATCATTGTTTGGTGGACGTTGGAGAGTGAGAAGGAGGTTTTCCATCAGGACCTCTATTTTCTGCTGTCCTTGCTCTAGCTGCTGAATGCGTAGAGCCATGCTATCGTCCGATGGAGGTTGCTCAGAGTTTGTGACTATGACATTCACTCTTCGTGAGTCGAAAGAGGATACTGTCTTAGTGACTGGGCTGGAGCTCATTCTTCTAGATGAAGAGCCCGAGGAATGATCACTCCGATGTCCTTGGCTTGAAGGAGTGGGAGAGTCTTCCTGATGCCTTCTCGTCCGGGAGATGTTGCGAGTCATCGGTCGTCTGACATGTTGCTGATTTTTGCCGTCTTTTGGTTTTGCCAACCATGTGGACAGCAGCAACTTGGTCGGGTCTTTCTTTTTCGACCCATTTTTGGAAGATTTGAAGCTCAGAATGCTGGGTTCTTTGCTTCTCTAATCTCTTTTGTCGATATGCCGCGCGGCGACGTATACGACGAGCAATTTGAGCCTCGGTTAGCTCGGGCTGTGCTCTGGCAATGAAGGACGTGGTCCCTCGTGCGCAGCAACCGAGCTTGTCTTCCTTGAAGACTGGCATGGACAGGATCTGGACGCGGTCCTTACCCTATCGCAGCGAAGCTTTACATTTTGCAAGCTCGGCCCCTATTGAGATAAAGGGTCGAGTTGCAGGAGAGCAGGCCCTGACAGGTTCTTGTCGAGGCCTTGTGATGCACAATTTGATTTTGGGCTTGTATGAACAAGCCGGCTTGTGCTGAGTTGTTTTTGTAGTTCGGTGGAGGGTAGGTTTCTCCCCTTTGATGTAAGCGAGACGATAGAACCGGTTCTCCTTGAGAGGAGCCAGGTATGCTGGCTTTGCAAATGTCTGGGATCTTCTTTGTTTTGGTGAAGATCGCGGGGACCAAGTCTTGGGGCAGACCTGGTTTTTTGCTGGTTGAGGCCTGGCGGGATTGCCACCAGCCTCAGGCTTCTTGGTGACCGCCTTTGGTGTCGGGGCAGCGACACGTTGAGGGGCAGTCTTCTGCTTCTTAGCAGGTGCCGTCTCTTCTACGGGTAGTGGGAATGGTCCCAGTGACCCGAAGACGATGGTCCGAGGAGTGGAGGCCCAATGTTTTGGGAGTTGTCGAGGGAGGTGATGCTTCAGCAGCTGGTGGGACACTTGTAAGGGCGCTTGCTTTGCTTCTCTTGAAGCATCACTTAGTACTTGTTCTCATCGAAGGTGATGGTCAACAAAGCTGCCATTGTTAGTTTTGGAAAACTTCTGAAACAAGACCATATCCATTAGTAATCACAAGAATATGGTGATCATAAATGGAAAACACTATGGTTTTGTCTTTTCAAATCGCTCAGCAGGCATGGCCTATTCTGAGCGTAATGAAGAAGGCAAAAAGCCATAGAGGGTACAATTGTTCTGAACGCAAGTATGGTTGGCTCGAAATGAGCGTTCCAGTGACTGCTAGAAGCAATTGTAAACCTTAATTCAAGTTACCGAGAAGCGAAGCTCACTCGAGGTAAAATGATATAAGGTTGGAGATACAAATGTGTCAGTCGCGAATACAGTAGACCCGAAAGGGCGTACTAGCACTGCTAGGCACAAATGTTGTAAATCGCATCCTTGAAAAGGACACGAGATGAGATTTTTTTTGAAAGGTCAAGATTGAATTCGCAAAAGAGAGCAAATGGTATTCCAATCCGAACGAAGGTTCAGCGATTTCCGCGAGCCCTAAGTCCGAAGAGGAAGGAACCAGGATTTCTCAAATTTGAATCCAATAATGACGGAAGTTTTTTTTTTTTGAAAAGTCAAGATTGAATTCATAAAAGAGAGCAAATGGTATTCCAATCCGAATACACAAACATTTCTGCGAGCACTAAATCCGAAAAGGAAGGAACCAAAATTTCTCCAATTTGAACACAATAGTGACAAAATATTTTTTTTGTTTTTTTGTTTTTTTTTTTTGAAGAGATTTAAAAAAAAAGTACACATAGGTCTTCCAATTCCGTCTTATGAATCCTTATTGGATAGATCGGCCCCCAGGTAAGGGTAGGATTACTTAATGAACCCGTTTGAATGACCCTTACCTCAAACAGTCTAGCTGCCTCCACACTCTGGACAAGGCTTTTCTTAGATCCACTTTGGTCAAAGAACGCAATTGGTGCAACCTTAATGTGTGTCGTTTTTTTTTTTTTTTTTTTTTTTTTTTTTTTTTTTTTTTGTGAAGTCTCCAATGGACCCATCAAAGAAAGGAAAATGGCCCCTCTGAATCCGAACGTTGGCTCAAACATTTTTGCGAGCCATTGTACGAAAAGGAAAGAACCAAAGCTTTTCCAATTTGAATCCAAAAGAAAGAAATTTGAAAACTTTGTTTTAATTTTTTTTCTTTTTTTTTTTTTTAAAGATCACCAATGGACCCATCAAAGAGAAGGAAATGGTCCCTCCCAATCCGAACGTTGGCTCAAACATTTCTGTGAGCCATTGTACGAAAAGGAAAGAATCAAACTTTCTCCAATTTGAATCCAAAAGAGAGAAATTTGAAAACTTTTTTTTTTATTTTAAATTTTTTTTTTTTGAAAGATCACCAATGGACCCATCAAAGAGAAGGAAATGGTCCCTTCCAATCCGAACGTTGGCTCAAACATTTCTGCGAGCCATTGTACGAAAAGGAAAGAATCAAAGTTTCTCTAGTTTGAATCCAAAAGAAAGAAATTTGAAAAATTTTTAATAATTTTTTTTTTTTGAAAGATCTCCAATGGACCCATCAAAGAGAAGAAAATGGTCCCTCCTAATCCGAACGTTGGCTCAAACATTTCTGCGAGCCATTGTACGAAAAGGAAAGAACCAAAGTTTCTTCAATTCGAGTACAAAAGAAATAAATTTGAAAACTTTTTTTTTTTGTTTGAGAAAAGAAAGAATGAAAACAAGTTCAAAGAAAGAAGTTTCCAAAGAATCCCATCTCATGTTTTTTTTTAGATACAAGATCCATCATAGGTCACCAACTAGAAAGGAGCCAAGGATTCTAAGCATTGTGCTCTCAAATGAAAGAGTCCCACCGGGTATGCCAACTTGATGGACCCGTCTTTTTCTTCTTGCCTTCCTTCGTCCCGGGTCCGCTGGGGTGCGGCGGGGCTAAGAGAAAAAAAGAGCAAGCATCAACATTTTTGTACGGGTATGCCAGATTTTCTATTATACTTGGAATTTAAAATGGTGATCTGGAGATAAACCTTCACAAGTAGAAAGGAAATCAAACTTTTTTTCTAACTTTCCATTGCATGTATATTTAAAGAAAAAGACAAGATTTTAGAATGCCATGAGAGGCGATTTTGTGCCGTAGAAGGCGATTCTGCCATGGAAGGCGATTTACAAATCTTATCAATAGTGAAAGACAAGAATTGTAATTTTTTTGTCTCTTTAAAAAATACAAAATACAATAGAAAAGAAAGAAAGAGGGATCTGACTTCTCAGCAGATTGTGGGGACTCGTTCAGATCGACGGTCGCGAATCATGTATGGACTCCGCCGTCATCCTTCAGATGAGAACACTTGATGCTTTAGTTCACTTGGCTTGGCTTGAACTACGGATTTTTAGAGGACAAAGACCAAGGGAAGGTCCTATATCCAATAAAAAACCAAGTAGATGGGCTGAAAAGTCGAATCTAAGCCATGTTGGATAGAATAAGAGGGGAAACCTTGGGGGGGTGGCCCCCCAAGGGACTTTGATCACCTTGTAGTATTTGCAGCAGAGTTTCTTCAGGGCAGGAGAGCTTCTTTGTGCAGAGAATTCTTTAGGATAATTTTCAAGACGATTTTTCAGGACCACTTCGGATGATTTTTTCAGGACCCTTTCCCTTTGGAATGACCGCCTATTTATAGGCTTTTGGTGGCCATTAGGAAGGTTTATGGGCATTAATGGCATTAATGCTCCATGATGGGAGGAGTTACAAGATTTAATTTCATAATTTTGTAACTCCTTTTTCTTGGATTTTGATTGGCCGATGGAGAATAATGGGCATTTAATCTCCATGATGATGAGAGTTTCATGATTAATTACCATGATTAATCTCCACAATGATAGGAGTTACATGGTTAATTGTCATGATTAATTGGATTTGTAACTCCCATTTGCTTGCTTCCGATTGGGCCGTTCAAAATAATGAGTTAATGACTCTAATAAGTTATCATAAAAGGTCATTTAACTTCATTAATTGGTCGCCGAGTCGCTTGAAGAGTCGTGGCCCGCGCCGCGTCTTTTGGAATTCTTCTTGCAATGATCATCAATGGATTCACATGTTATTTGATGTCGGATGGCGATGCAAATTCAGAAATTGGTTGATACCAATGGGCCGGCAACATCTATCCAGTCGATTTCACGATCGGTCGGGCAGGGCCGACAACATCTATCCAGTCGATTTCACGATCGGTTGGGCAGAAAGTGTGCTTTCTTGATCGATCGGTTGGCAGTTTTGGAGTGTCTGATGATGATCAAATGATTTCGATGGCGGATCCATGATGTTGACGAAGATCGACGGATATCATGCCTCAAAAATCAGAATTTGAGAAAATCACAGGGGCCAAACGTCGCGAAATGCGAAAAATACCCAAAAAAGTGGGTTTCCGGGCGAACTTTGTCGGCCCGGATCCCTATGGTCGCCGGCGACCATGCACCCATGGTCGCCGGCGACCATGGGGCCGGCGACCTTCGGCCATGGTCGCCGGGATTTTTTCCCATTTTTCGGTCTCCGTCCGGTCGCCGTTTCTTGGCCGTTTCTCGAGCTTTTTCGCTTTTTTTTTCTCCTGTATTTTTCTTTGACATTTTTCCTCATTTATTGGCTTGATTCTATTGAAGAAAACCCATCGAGAAGTAGTGCAAATCAGGGCACAAAGTTTCCTATTTTTGGAAAAGCCGAAGACTTTGTAGCCGATTTTCCGCCAAGAGTTGAAACTAGGTCAAACGATGTCGGAATGACTTGAAATTTGAGGTGAAGCTTCTTGAGCATTAGATAGGACCAACCATGGGCTTTTATTTAAGTTTTGAAGCCGTTTGGGGTCCCGTCGATGGTAGACTTGATTTCACCGTGCGGAAGATGTCGAGCTTCGATGTGCGGTCATCCGATGTCCGATTGACTTGAAATTTGATAGGGAGCCTATTGGAGTCATTTTGAGACGATCCATTAACTTTGATTTGGATACCATGGTCCCGGGGAACTTCGCTTAATTTTGCTTCGGAGCGTCAAAGCCAGGTCAAACGTTGTCAGAATGACCTGAAATTTGACGTGCAGCCCTTTGGAAGCATGTAGAAGCTACTCATGTGGTTTTTTTGATGAGCGGTGGCATCAGAGGTTCTCGCTGCCGAGAGGATTGATTTCGCCGTTCGAGAGTTGATGGAGGGTCAAACGGTGTCGGTTCGACTTGAAATTTGACGTGGAGCCTTTTAGAGGTATTTTGAGACCATCCATAGGCTCTAATCGAAGATTTGATGTCTTCGACACTGTCGCCGCCGGGAGCTCCTGCTCAGCCGTTGGAGGACTGAAGTTAGGCCAGATGGTGTCGAAATGGCCCGAAACTTCATGTCTACCCTTCTTTTGGCTATTTTGAAGGATCTTGCAGTTTTTGTTTGATTCTGACAAGATCTGGCACTTGAAGCAGCTTTGCCTGTTTGTAGTAGGATGCGGCTCCATGTAGCTTTTGATGTTGAGGAGGCTAAGTGACATTTTTGTTGTCAACAGCAAAGATCTTCTAATTTGATTACTTTCATCAATAACAACATGAGCTGATTCCATTATAGTCAAGGTTCTATGATTGAATACTCTACATGCCTTGCTTCTATCAGAGTATCCTAAGAAAATTCCTTCATCTGACTTACGCTCAAATTTTTCCAACTACTCTCTATCTCTCATAATGTAACATTTACTTCCAAATACTTTCAAATACCCCAAATTTGGTTTTCTATCAAAATAAAGTTCATAAGGGGTTGTGTTGGTATTCTTTGTCAAATAAACTATGTTTATCAGATAGCAAGCAGTATTGATAGCTTCAGCCCATAGATTGCGAGAGGTGCTTCTCATTAAGCATGGTTCTAGACATTTCTTGGATCACTCTATTTCTCCTTTCTGCTACTCCATTTTGTTGAGTTGTTTTAGGAGAAAAAATTGGTGAGTTATGCCATGGCTATCACAAAACTTTGCAAAGTTTTCATTTTCAAACTCTCCTCCATGATCACTTCTAATCTTTCGAATTTTGCAATCTTTTTCGACCTTTATCTTGTTGCAAATTATTATGATATTGTCTACAGCGTCTGATTTAGCATGAAGAAAAGTGATCCATTCAAAACGAGAATAATCGTCTACTATCACTAATATAAATTTTTTTCCTCCGATACTTTGAACAGGTGAAGGCCCAATCAAGTCCATTTGGATTAATTCAAGAGGACGAGAAGACGATATATCCTTTAATCCCTTAAAGCTTTTCTTGATTTGTTTCCTTAATTGACATGCCTTACAAAGTTCAGATTTTTTATCACTCAACTTGGGAATCCCTTTCACAATTTCATTTTTCGACAAGATTTTCATCAATTTGAAGTTTATGTGTCCCATCCTTTGGTGCCATAAGTAATTGTCTTCATCTTTTGTAATCAGGCACCTAGACTCATTTTCACCACATTCTTCAATGATATATAAATATTCTTTTTTTTTTTCCTAGAGCCAGTGAGAATGATTTGATTAGATTTATCATTGATCACATTGTATGACTGACTGTCAAAAACTATTTTGTTTCCTTTGTCACACAATTGGCTTATGATTAGAAGATTATGTTTTAATCCTTCCACAAGAAATACATCACTTAAGTTTGACATTTGATCTCATTTCACACATCCTTCGCCAATGATTTGAGCCTTACTATTGTCTTCGAATCAAACATTTCCTCCATCATAATCCTCAATAGAGCTGAATCTAGATTGGTCTCCCGTCATATGTTTTGAGCAACCGCTATCTAGGAACCAAGTAGGATTTTCCTTAGCTTTCAAGGTGGTTTGAACTAAAAGACTTTTAACAGTTTTTTCCTTTGTAGTCCAACTAGATAAAAGAGATTTAGGGGGAATGATCTTAGGGACAAACTTAAAAGAACTCTAGAGGGATTTTTTAGAGACAATCTGATTTTGTATGAGTAATTTGCAACTAAATGCCTACTACGATTGCAAAAATGACAAGTCCATCTAGGAGTAAAGTTTTTTTTAGTCATAGGTTTGTGAAGAGTTCTAGTAATCTTTTGAAAGTTATTCTTGTTGTTACTAGAGGAACAATCAAAACCTACTCTACTTTTGTCACCATAAATTTTATGCATGCCCAACATTTGAAAAAACTTATCATTTCCAAGTGTGAATTTATCAACAACAAATTTTCCTTTCATGAGCTTCATTTGAAGAGAGTTAGTCTCAAGTTGACTAGATTCTAGTTTGGATTGTAACTCATGAACCACCTCTTTGGCACGTGCTAGATTTTCATTCAAGGTAGTCAACTTATGTTCTAAGTTTCTTCTCTCATCAATTTTTAATTTCAGCTTATCTTTCAAATTATTGTTATCAATTACAAGCCTTTTGGATTCTTCTTTTAAGATTTTGTTTTTCTTAATCATGTTTTCCCAATTTTCATATAGCTCATTATAGGCTTGTTGAATTTCATTCATTTAATTTTCATCCTTTGTTTCTTCTTTCCCTATTGTGTCATCTATTAATGTATTATGCTCATTACTTTCTTCAATAGATGTAAATAGGAGTCAATTAGAATTATTTTCATCTTCATCATTTTGGGATTCATTGTTGTTACTACCTTCATCTTCCTCATCCCAAGTTATATTCAGCACTTTCATGCCTTTTCTATCTCCTTTTTCAGATTCTTTGGGGGTGGAACATTTTGAGCAATGTGTCCAAATCCCTTGCAATTGAAACATTGCACATCCTTTTTACCAAAAGATCCTTTTGAATTTCTTTGGAATCTTGGACTCCTGGTTTCTTCAGAATTTCTACTATTCTTGTTGTTCCTAAGAAATTTCTTAAATTTCTTTGCAAACAAGGCATTGTCATCATCACTCTCAACATCACTTTCATTTTCCTTCAATTGAGAGGAAAAAGGCTACTCCTTTCTTCTTACTAGGAACTTCTAAATCCAATTCATAGGTAAGGAGATTTCCTCTTAGCTCTTCAATTTTAATTTTGTCAACATCTTTGCTTTCAGCAATGGCTACTATTTTGGATTTGAACCTTTTTGGAAGAGATCTTAAGATTTTCCTAACAGCCTTGGATTCATCCATCTTCTCTCGTAAACCTATGAAAAAGTTGATAATCTCCATAAATTTTGAGTAGAACTCATCAAAGGCCTCTTCCTCAAGCATTTTGATATCTTCAAACTTAGAAGTTAACATTTGGATTTTTGCTATTTTCACTTGATCTGTTCCTTCATGTGTGGTCTCTAAGGTATCCCAAACTTCCTTAGCCGTATTGCAATTAACTACCGTATTGAATTCTTCTTGAGATAGGGCACAATATAAAGAGTTCTTTGCCTTAGCATTCAAGTTTGCCCTATCTTTTTCTCCTTGAGTCCACTCTTTCTTGGGCTTGAGTTTTATGGATAAGACATATCCTTCCGAATCTTGTTTTGTGATAGTAGGTGGATGATAACCTTTTTCTATGGTATTCCACATATCAAGACTTTGGGATTCCAAGAATACTTGCATTCTAAACTTCTAATAACGATAATGTGTTCCATTAAACAATAGAGGTCTATTGGTGGCATTGCCTTCTCCCAAATGAGTTTGCATAATGGCAACTAACGAAAACACTCTCTAGGATTCTAACTCAATGTTTATTAGACCTAAAACTAGAGTACTTAAGCTCTGATACCAATTGAAAGTCCAGAATTGAATCCTAGAGGGGGGTGAATAGGGTGAGTTCAAAAACTTGGACCAATTCTTTTTTAAAACCTAAGTCAATTATGCTTTGAAGATTTATCATCTTGTTTAAAAGAGATTTCTACAAACAAGAAAAGAAACCAACTAATCATTCAAGATAGACATTTAAAAAGAAATATTGATCATAAGCACATCATCCACATAAATAAACATCAATCACCATAACAAACAAATTTATAGTGGTTCGGCCAAACAAGCCTACATCCACTTCCGGTTTCCCTACCCATATTTTCACTATCAACTTAAGGTTTAGGCTAACCTCCAACCTTACAACTACATATGCTTTTACACAAGGCTAAGTAATAACCTTTTACAATCTCATATGCTTTTCAAAAGGCTGAGCATTAACCTTTACAACATAAGTTTTTATCTCAATAAACTATCCTAAACAAGCATATGATGAGATGCAAGTGAATACATATTGATGCCTCTTAACATAGGCTGATAATGAAATTTAAAATTCTATCTAAGACATATGCATGATAAATGCAAAGATTTAAATGAGATACATATGCTTAAAGACTCCTTCTATCTCTTTTGAAATTCAATGCTCATAAATGATGCAAATGTGAGATAGAAGTGATTCACACATGTTTTTTTTTTTTTTTTTTTTTTTGAAATGATGACCAACTTGTTTTGAAATACTAAGATGAAACTAGCAAGTTTGTTTTAAAGAACACTAAATGCCTAATATGTGAAATACTATTCAAATGATGAAGTTTAAATGATAAGCATGTTTTAAAGTCAAAGCATGTTTAAACAATTAACATTTGAATACTTTGAACACTTTAATCATGCTATTTGAAGAAGTCAAAGATTTAAAGACAAGCATGAATAAAATAAGTTAAGAAGAGCAAACCCATTGAAGAATCAAATGTTTTTGAAATGATTGATCTGCCCTCCTAGCTTCCCTCTAGCCCAACATGGATGTTCCACCTTTCTTGGCCCTCTAAAGTCTCAAAAGTGTTGGCATAAATCCTAAGGAAGGGTTCATTTTATAAGAAAAATTTTCTCCAATGTATCTATTGTCGTTTAACTGACACATGGAGTTCGGTTAACTGAACCCAACGGTCATATTCCAATGGTCATATATTTTTAAATTTGCGGACCGAAATATGCCTGTCGATTCACCGAACAAAAGTTCGGTCGACCGACAACTAACCGAACTTTCCTGATAAAACAGTTTTCTATATTCTAGAATCGAAACCGACAGCTAACCGAACTTTCCCTGATATAAAAACTTGACAAAAATGATTTTGGAGAGGGAAATTTCAGCTTGGAGAACTAGGCTTGACTAGAGAGTAACAAGTTTGAAGAAATGAGTTTTTTTTAAATGCAATTCAAAACATGTTTGAGCATGCCTTTACAAATTCTTTTGATGCTATGATTAAAAATTAATAATGCATGAAGATTCCAAAATTCTAAGAAGTATGAGTGCATGAGAGTTCAAGCTAATTAAAATGAATGCATCCAATCAAATTGCAAACTAATGAAAACCCTAACAACATTCACTGTTGTTGATGCAAAAGAAGATGAGTAAACTCCCATTGAACTTGTAGTGGGAGATGGACCTCTGAGTACTAGATTAGCTGCCCTTCGAGCTGAACTTGTACTACTGGAACAAAATCCTATTGAACTTGAAGTAGTTGTAGGTGAAAGTCTAACTACTGGAATGTGAGAAGGTGGACATGGAGCCCTCGGAGCTGGACCTACTGGAATGTGAGCAGGTGGACGTGGAGCCCGCGGTAATGGACCTGATGGAATCTGACCAGGTGGACGTGGAGCCCTCGGTATTGGACCTACTGGAATCTGATCAGGTGGACGTGGAGCCCTGGGTATTGGACCTACTGGAATCTGAGCAGGTGGTGGTGGTCCTAGACTTACTGTAGATCTTCCAATTCCACTGCCAGAGCTGGATTAAATTGGAGGTCTAAACTGGGATGGTGTAACCTGTTCATGACAGAATATATGGATATGAAAATTAAACGATGAACAAAGACAAATGGGCTAACAATTACAATGAACAATGACAGAAGATTTGAGGAATCTAATTTAAATACTGACAGCGATTTTTGACCTATGACTTGTAGCTGTCATTTTTTGAGAAGTAGTATTCTGGCTTGTAGTCTTCACACTACCTTGTGAAGTGTCATGCCCTTTGCCATGTGATCCACATTTCCTTTTGTTGCGCCCCTCATTCCCGCATTTGTTTCATTTGATAGTGGTTTGTTTCCTTTTCATCTCGGACCCTTTGGGAGCTTCATCTGGTTCCCTCTTGGATTTCTTTGGTCTCCCAGGGAGTCTAGTAACTTCA
This sequence comes from Persea americana, assembly GCA_029852735.1. Lineage (NCBI taxonomy): Eukaryota > Viridiplantae > Streptophyta > Magnoliopsida > Laurales > Lauraceae > Persea > Persea americana. The sequence continues at coordinate 42,508,785 of CM056813.1, forward strand.
GGAGGTAGTAAAGGTCCATTTCCCGTCTTTGGCCAGTCATCCTTCCTATGCATTGGCTCTAACAAATACTTGTAACACCTCAAGAAAGTATCTTTACTATAGGCCTCATGCACGTAATCCTCTAGACTGTATCCAAAGTGGTTGATCCCTGTAATTGCACGTTTGCATGGAATTTGTCACGTCCCCCGAACCCGATTAGAGAGTAAATCGGATCCGGGGAGTGAAATCTAGAGCTAATTAAAAATTTTTCCCTTTAAGCCCAAGGATTATAAGTTTGCTATGAGGATATTACATTTCAGACCACAAGAATATAATACTTTGCGGAAATCATACAATTTAAGGCATATATGGATATCAACAATGAATAATAATCTTCATTAAGGATTTAAAGTTGCAAGGAAACAATTAAAACTATTCAAGAAGTTAAATTAATTATAATGGTCATCCCAATAACTAAGGCCATTAAATAAAATGAAGTCAATGAATGAAAGGTCTAACAGCGAATAAACAATAAGAGAATGATAAAAGTCTAGTGAAGTTCCAATGAGTCTCTCTCTCGTGCCAGAAGTGATGACGCTACTCTATGTCATCGACACACCACTCTCGCTCCTCCTCAGCTGGTTGAGGATCTCCTCACCTGCCTGGTCGTCATATTAGTCACCTGGGGTGTCTGCACACCAAGGAATAAAGTCAACGACATGTTGAGCAATAGATAAGCAATATATAATTGAACATGACATGCATCCAATATAAAAGTAATGACAGGATATAATCAGGTGAATACAATGAACAATACTAGGCATAAAGCATGAATAAATATCATCAGAAGCAATAATAGGAATCCTAGCAAAACTAACAATCACCAATATCCATGCAAATGCAATGCAAGTATCAAGAAGGAGACTCGGAGGATGTCCAAGCCATCTCCTGGGGTACGAATAAAAACCCAATCCGAGCTACTGATACCAAAGTCCGGCTCTAGGGGGATCCTAGCTCCCGGTCCTGGGAATATTAGTACGGTCCAAGCCCGCTCCCAACTATTCAACGCCATGGACGCCGTCTAAAGTCGACTGCCCACCCCGATGTCCGAGTAACCGGCCCATCAATAAATCCCCAAACTACAGTTGGCCATGACATGCAAATGATAATAAAGTGGTGCTGACACGAGGGAAAAACCAAGACAAGCAAGTCTGGCAAGTTCAATATACAAGACATGCTCATATGAATTATCTCATTCAAACAATACAAGACAAGTCAAACATACGATAATCCCTTATATGCTAGTCAGTCTTGTTTATCAATACATGACACACGGTTCCTACAAGACACTCTAAGTCAGGTCCATATCCTAGTTCTACAAGAATTTATATTTCATAATTAATTAGATGTATTATGCCAAGAGAATGTACAAGGAGCAATAATGACGGATTCGATTCATAAGTCAAGGAGGAATTACAAACCGAACCTAGGCAAGTGGTGTCATCCCTGTATCATGCATGTTCTATCGAAGTACATGTGGAATTGAATCAACGATGTTTCTAAGGAAATCCGTTGGTGTACAATCATGTCAAACATCCATTGATTCAGGTCCATAATCATTCGGTTACCCCATGTTTAATACACGAATACCTAGACAACTTATCGAATCACACCAAGCCACATGCTATAATTTTTAATCTCAAAATGGTCATGTGAGAGTAAGTTCATGGTTTGCAACATCTAAGGTCCAAACCTAGGTTATCAGTTTCGTCTCCAAATAAACAGACGAATTGATCATTTCGGTTAACATTCGGTTAACCGAACTCCACTATTCGGTTAACCAAACCTTGAGTTCGGTTGACCGAACACAAACATAAAGTTAAACCTGCTCTCTGGAATTGGAACCAAGGCTTGAGTTAAGTTGACCGAACCTTGACCGAACTTCAGACGGCTCATCCAACGCGTAATTAAAAATTCCGGATCATTCCGCTTCAACTCGGTTAGTTGTCGGTTCACCTTCGGTTAACGGAACTCCAGTGTTTGGTTCACCGAACCTTAGCCAAACCCTATCAGAGGCTAAAAATAGCTCTCTAGATTTGGAACCGAACCTGAGTTCGATTGACCGACTCCTGACCAAACTAAGGTGTTCTAAACAGAAGAAGCTCTATTTCAGGTCATTTCTGAAACTCTTCCATACCAATTGATTTTCTCCATTTCTAAGCCTTTCCAAACGCTAACACCTACATAAGAAGGAGCCTCCATGCTCACCCAACAATTCATCCCCATCATTTTATGTCCATTTCAGTAAGTTAGAAACATCTAGGGCTACCAATTTAACAAGTATTCCAACCCAATTCCCAAAACCTAATCTAGCATGCTAATCCCCAAATCATTAACAGAAACATGCTTGGAATTAGGAAAATCTAATAAGAAAGCATAGCCAATCAATAGGAAATAAACATACATGCTTAATTATAAAATGTGAATCTACTTACCTAAACCAAGAAAAAGATAAAATTGGGGAAAATTCGAGGAGAAGCCTTCTACCACAAAACCCACCAATCTAACCCGCTCAAAAGCAATCTAGAACACCAAGAAAAAGAAAGGAAGGAAAAAGATTAAGAACAACCCTAAATCTAAACTGAATGGAAATGATTGGAACAATGAGGGTAAGGAGAAGCTTACCAAACTTGTATCAATGGAGAGAGGAGATTGAGAGGATAAAGATGTGCGGTTCAGATCTTCGGGATGATCTCTTTCGGAGGGAGTTCTGGAGCTTTGAGAAAATGAGGAAGATGAATAGGCTGCTGGAGCTCCTTCATTGCAGAGATTAGCAATGAAATTAGGGCTAATCTCTGTTTAAAAAGAAAGGAGGGAAAAAGACTAATTTGCCCTTAAGTGGGTCCGGTGAAGGAATGGACCACTTGAAGGTTTTCTGATCGTCTGATCGCGACGAGCCAAGAGACAAAAACGATCAACGCGACGAGACCTTTCCAACGAACCCAAAATCATGACGATAGGAATTTCCGGAAAAACACTCAATTTTCCCTAAATTGCAAACTATGCCTCTACTATGATCAAATGAACTCAGAATCACATGAAACTTCGTTGACTCTATTTGTCATGTCCCCGAACCCGTATCCCTGCAACGATCTGACCTCGGGGATGTGAATTGAGAAGTAAGTGATAAATATATTTCTCCTCAGGATCCGCGTGTGTGAGGAAAACAAAATTTTCAAATACATTAAGAACATTTCGCGGAAGCTTGCGTGGCGTTGCGACTCGAAGCCCGTGGCCATCGGGTTCCGTGTCGCACTCAACCCATCAGCATAAAGCTGTCATAGCATAATTATACTTAGACTGGAATAAAACATGATATCAAAATATACAGAGCTGACAGTAACAGGCTTATCATTACTCAAGCATATTCAAGTTATAATTTAACAAGTGCATTAATTACAATCCCAAGAGAGAAGGCTAACAAAAGCCTTATAAAATAACAAGCTACGAACAAATACTACCCAGTTGAGTAACGTATCTCCGAAGCCAAGCCGACATCTATATGACATCACTGACAGAACAACCTGCAAAACTCGTGGCTCTACAGCCATCTGCCCACGTGCTAGCTCAAGACGAAAACCTGCTACCTAAAGCACCAAACAAACAAGGTCAGACACGACGGTCTGGCAGGTGATCAATTTAGGCATGAGTATAAATCCATTATAGTTTAAAGGAACAATGTTAAAACCATATACAGAATTTAAAACAGGTTAAAAACTTAAAACAATGCTTGAACGATATATTTGTCAAGAAAACAAAAGTCCATGAACGATATGCGAGACAAATCTAGCATGAGTACTTATGGTCTAGTGCTTAAAACCATTTAATGAATTTGAAACAGTACATGAACAAAAGGCAAGACAAAGCTAGCATGTTTATAAGAAAACATCATGATTCGTAAATCCACATTGAGCTCATCCTTTCTCCATCATACATGATAATCAGAGTAAGCAGAACAGAACAGAATATAACAGAACAGAACAGAACAAAATCCCATGCTACACTAGGTAGGTGGGGTTCGGCCGCGGAACCGAAAACAGAACAGGGGTGTATATAAAAATATACAACTAATCCGCAGATAGTCTAGAGTTTAAGGACCCCCAAATAGTGGATCAGACTGAAAGGGCAGTCCAAGCTCAGTGGTATTCAACTGAATTTATAAATGCACAAAACGAAAATATATTTATGAGACAAATCACGCAAAAAGGGGAAACTACTTGTCAAGACAAGACAAGACAAGATATCCTCCGCCATGTGAGCTAGGCGGAGCAAGCAACCTGAACATTTCCGAGGTGGCTAGTGGAGACTTGCTGTTTGAAGCCCGTGGTTGACAAGCTACGCCCCATGGTTAAGGGTGCCGCCCAGACCAAGTACTCACATTTCCCTCATCGACCACACGAGGTGGACGGTGCACGCAGGACAAGACAAGATAGCATAAGCTATTAACATGTACAAGAGCAAAAGTAGTCCCCATGAGTTTCCTTAATCAGAATCTTTCAAGAAGCAATATTCTGAATCCTTTAAAACATGGTACAAAAATCCAGTTATGTCAAGAAAACAGCTACTCGACAAGCGAGGACACGTATACACGTAAATAATCAAGTAAAAGCATGATGGGTGGTCCGCCCACATGTTTATTGGTTGCAAAATACGAGAAGTCATAAGACTAGGTGGCTTTTGTAGTAAAACAAGTAGTTTTAGACAAAGACAGGCAAAACAGGTAAAACTTGTCAAATTAGAGCCAATCCAAGAAAATTAGGTATTTTCAAGTCAAAACAAGTGCAAAACGATACCCGAGACAAAACTGATACTTATAAATCATAACAAGTTCAAAACGATATTCTTTGTTGTCAAAACTAATTTTTTCAAAACAACTCTCAAGTATAAGCTAAGATCCTTCATTCGATTCTTGTGTAATTGAAACCCAAATGTTGGAATTAAAAGCGGATTGGTGCCCCTGAAGGTAAACAACATTTCAGATTTCCAAGTGCACAATATCAAGACGAAAGCCCCTCAACATATTCTAGTTTTTCGTTGATCAAAATATCCACTTTATTTGCCAGCCTTTGATCATTCAGAATAGTATACCATTGGATTCTTCGCTTTGAGAGCTTTCCAACGGTATATAGAACTCCAAATTTCGATGAACGGTTCAAAAGTTATGGCTTTCGGAAGATGGTCCTCCCGAGCCCGGAGCAGTTAGCTTGAGCGAAGAAAAGTTGGCTCAAGCGAACTGAAGGTTGGCTCGAGCCAAGTGCCCCAGAATTACATAAAATGACCCATTTTGAGTCCTACCCTTGAGGAATCAAATCCCAAACCTTGGGGAATCAAATCCCCTCTCCTCCAAGACCATCCCTACAAGAAAAAGAGCCCATGCTCTCTCCACATCCATTCCATTCCTCCCATCAACAAACCCAACCACTCAAAACAAGTAAATTACAACTAAAAACAGAAATCAAACTTGGCTAAATGCGAGATTGTGAACCATACTAAAACTCATGCATGAAAGCATAAAAATGCATTTCAATTAATCCCAAGCATGTTAATATAACACAAGAGAAAACTAGGAATGGAAAACAATTATGAATGGAAAACAATCATTTAAATCAAGAGAACATCCATACTCAACATGCATTAGGGAAAGCTAAAAAGATCACTTGCCTCAACCAAAAGCTAACCCAAATGCAAATCAAAGGCTCCTCCAAGGTCCTCTCCTATAGCTGAACCGAATTCTACAAAGAACCCAAGAAAAAGGACCTCAAAAATCCACAAATTTGACAACCAAAACCCCCATTTCGAAAATGGGTTTGCATGTTTGGAAAACAAGATCATTGGGCCTCAAAAGACTCCATAGAAAAGATGGAAAAGAGGCCTCACCTAAAGCTACCCAAACAGGATGGAAACAGCTGGATGGAGGTGGAAAAGTTGTAGGATTTCTGCACAAGAAGTACCCAGCTGAAGCTTAAAGGAAGAGGAAGAAGGTGGTGCTTTCATATTTTCATTTAGAAGTCCATAAATGAGGCATGCAAAAAGGGGAAAAGTTGAGAGGAAGGAGATGGTCTTCTCCTTGAGTTTTTCTGACTTTCAGAAGCTGAGAGTGGAGTTTGAAAATGGAAAACGTGAGTGAGGGAGAGGGTGATATGAGATGAGTGAGATGTGGGTCCCAATGGGTCTAATTCTTCAAATGGTTAAAACAACAACTTATGAGCCCCGGATGAAATCAACGAAGAAGAAGAAAATGATCCTTGAAAAAACTAATTTCCAAAAAGTATACTTTTGACATATTTTTGAGATTTCGAAAATTGGGTCCAGGTGTAAAAAGGCATTTTTACCATTTTGGGCCAAAACATGGGTTTCTGAGCTTCGAATGGGATCGGTGAAAACACAAAAGTTGTTAGGGTTAATTTGACCTATCAAAAGAAATCAAAATTGAAAATTTTCAAAATAAAAAACAATCCCCCACGTTGACACGTACAGCCCAAGGCATCCCCGGGCTATCAGACCGGGTCCAACCGCTCTCAAAATTCCCCAAAGCTATTGAAAACCATTTTAAACCACAAACTAACTCGATTACACTCAAATCCCACTTAGAGAACTAACCCACAGCTAAAAACACACTAATCACAAAAATTAGGGGTCGGGGTCTTACACTATTCTAACACTAAAAGAAACTCGCTCATGATTTAAACCCACCTAAATATCTAACAAAACAACTAATTATAATAATAACAAATAAACAGGTCAACGGGCTTACTATTGGGCCCAATTGACCCAGTAAGGTCGCAGACCTTACAGAATCCCTGTGATGTCCCACAGTCGACAGCTGCATGTTCTATCGGTAACATTCACTACAAACTATTCGAAATGCATTCCCACAACTTCGAATTTGTCTTTGCCATTCCAGTGAGGAATGAATGATGCAGATTCAGCCTTCAGTTTCTCTAACTTGTTCTAAATATTTGGACAAAGAATGCCTGTGAATGTTACTACGATCTTTCCTTGTTCAACTAACCTATTCATCAACATCAGCCTAATCTTCTCAAGCATTGTAATTATAGACTTTCCCCGTGCTTCTAAGATTGACCTATTAAAAGCCTCACATAAGTTATTGACTGGTAGATCACACTTTGGGAAAGGACTAAAGTGTGATTTGGACCAGTTGACAGGTGGTCTTTTACATAACCAAGTATAGGCTTTTTCATCAGCTTCCTTAATCTCTGTCATTGCATTATCAAAATCCACAACCCTAGAAGCCCTTGCAGCTTTCCAGAATAATTCTCTCAGTCTTAAGCCTCTATGTTCCAACTTGAAATTATTAAGCATGTGTCGAACACAAAACCTGTGTTCTGAATTTGGTAATAGATCTTCTATTGCTTCCCTCAATCCCTACTTAATATAACAACAAAAAATATGGTAATGAATTATATTCGGTATACATATGAAATTAAGGTACAAAGTATTAGTGGGAGAGAAGAACAATGCAAAAGATATACCTTCTGCTTGTCAGATATGATTGTCCAACCGTATGAGCTTGCCATACACAGGTCTTGCTTCAACTTTTTTACAAACCATCTCCAAGTTTTGGCTCTCTCTGCTTCTACTACAGTATAGGCAACTGGATACATTTGATTGTTTCCATCTCTACCAACAGCTGTAAGTAGTATACCAGATCTTGGTCCTATCAAGTGACATCCATCCAACCCAATCACAGGCCTACAATATTCACTAAAACCTTTCTCAAAAGCTTCAAAGCAGACGTAGATCCTTTTGAACCTGAATAAACCCGAACCATCTCCAATAGTTGCTGTCTTCATCACCACAGCACTACTAGGATTAGTTCGTTTCATCTCTTGACAGTAGTCCTGTCGCGACCCAGGACTGGGTTAGAGCACCCACTCCAGGCTCGCGGGGTTTAAGTGATGATAGTATAATAGTTACAATGATACACACATTTAATTTCCCACAGGGTTCCGCGGTAAGGATTCTCACACATGTACACAAGTCATTCACTTTCAAGATTGCGGAAGCGTGTAGCAAGTTAAATTGGTAACTCATCCCATATTACAAGACTGATAAACACATAGATGACATGACGTCAGAGTGAGTAATATTTAATATGGCATTCCCAAAATATCATGTTAAATGTTTATACAAAAGACCAGTTAATTAAACATTTTCCCAAAAATAGAGGCAAACAAAGACCAATACATCCCAAAAGAATCTATCAAAATGTGTCAATCTAAAACTCCCAAAATGTACGCATCTCAAAGCTCGACCCAATGTCTAGATGACATTGTCCGCTTGCCATTCGATTACACGTTGCGGCTCACCGACCGCCTTATCTGGCCCCTCCTCAAGGACAACGGGATCTGAGCCTGAGTACCACAAAAATGGGTCAAACACGACGGTTTGGTAGGTGGGTGACTAGATATAACCAAAGATAATACAAAAGAGTGTTTTAGAAAACAATTGAAATATATCAAAGTATTAATTTCCATAAAAACAAGATATATCATTTATATAAAACATAAGCGCAAGGTAAAACATATAGCGTATCAATGAGTAGGGGACTAGCAAGATGGCAACCACACTAGAGCTAAATCCACCATCACTAGAGTGATGAGAGCACATTCGGTGCGTTGGTTTCGGACATAAGAAGTGACGAGAACCAACATTATATACATATACATATAGCTAGACGAGTGTTAGTTTTATGATCTCAATCCATTAAGATTGATGTAATAAATTAAATAATTTCTTTATTCATCAATATATTCATATTTTCCTTTCATGAGATGAATGATGTTTTATTACTTAAATGCACATAACCAATACAAATGACATACTAGCTCATGAGATGAACCAAAGTCCGCAAGTGTATTAGCTGTAACACTTGTGTGTGGATGAGATCCACATACAGGAGACATGTGTCGCAAATCTTATACTTAAATTGATTCACAACCAGTGATGAGATTGGGCATCTCATCTGACAAGGTTGCGGTATTTTGATCACTATGAGATAGTATGATCTGTCTCAATCATCGGAATGTAAGATCATTATATTGGTACATTGGATGTATTGAAGGACCATGAGAAGCACCTCAAGAACATTGTCTTTACTTTAAGGTTTGCTCTCATAATTCCCTAGCAATGGGCTCTCAACCCTAAGACATTGATGAACTCAAGTTTCTATCTATTTATTTGCTTTGAGTCACCAATGAGTGAGGCCAACTGTAGGTCAACACCTCGATGTCTTGGGTACGTGGTAGTAGGACTATGAGAACATTTAATGGTCAAGATGGAATCTATCTTATCCCCTTGTGTCAATTAATGGATTTATCATTGGTAAGTATACACCCATCTCAATTAAGAATTAATTGGATGATACTAATGATTACTAAGATTAATTGGGTCTCAAGGATAATAAGATATGAATGTAAATTGGTGGGACAGTTTATCCAATTGATTTATGGATATTGATGGAGGGGCCTACTTGTAGTGATAGAGAAGTTTAGGGTCTTCATGTAATTTATTCCTAAGACTGAAGTTCAATTGCATTTATTTAGTGGAGTTATTTGCAATTAATTGCGGGCCCGGATTGCACATGAGATGTGGAGTTACAGTGTCCCAATTGGAGCCAACTTTCTATGGAATCCCTAGTGGTCCCCACGCTAGCCCAAGATTAGATCTTTACTAATTCTATTTGAACTTAAAAAGGAAAGCTACTATTTCTATTTGAAGTAAGACTTCTAATAGTGGTAATAGTGGGAATAGAGAGTTACTAATTATTATGGGAGTAGGACTTCTAGTGAAAAACAAAGAGAGAAGTTGCAAAAACTATAAATAGGAGAGGAGAGGTGGCTTTGGACGTCCACTACTCTATCCCTTGGAGTTCATGCCCACCTCCCCTTGTTTGCAAGAGTTCCACTCCCTCCTCTTCCTCTCTCTCTCTCTCTTCTAGTTCCCTTCTAGTTTCCTTAAAGATTCTAGTTAGTCTTTCTCTTGGAGATTCCACCATCTCTCTTGAGAAAAGAGATCTGAAGCGGGACATAGCGTGGAAGACAATTGGGCATTGGAGATTCTGATTTGCTTTGTGAAAGAGCTCTTCATCAAAGGGTTTAATCAAATTCTCCATTAGAGCACAACCAAGCTCCATAGGTATTATCTACTCCTTCTATGTTGTAGAATTTCGTGGTTGCTTGTTATGTGTTGTTTCTATCTTCTTGATAGGTTTATTTACTGACCATGATGGCTGACATTGAGCACATGCATCCTGGATTGGGGTTTGTTGCCTTTTGGATAGATGATCACTACTTCTAGTTGGTCAAAAGTTTTTGAAACCTATCCTACAGGCCCACCCACTTCCACTAACAAGACCACGGCCGTGGAATCGGGTAATGGGACACGACAGGATTCAAACTGCAGCTGGCGGGAGCACGAGGGGGAGGCCCAAGTCAGTTGATCAGACTGACAAGGACGTCCAAGCTTAGTGGTGCCAACTCATAGGTCACATGCAAATCAAAACATACATATATCTATAATGGCGTAAAACACCCAAGCAGGCGGGACATGGTGCACATAGGCACATATTTCACATCAGAATCTTTTCATGCATGTACAGGGCTGGTAAAACATATCAAATGCCTAAATCAGTAGTTTAAGGCAAAACTGGCAATTTCACTTGGAAACGTGCTAGAACAAGTATAATCCGGATAAAACAAACACAATGAATCTTGGTATAATTACTGATCATATATTGAGGCTTTAGGATTTTAACCAATATGCATAAGGGTCTTGTATGTCGGGTTTTGCCCTAGGCGTGGTACTCTGAAAGGTAGAAGACATTCCAATATCCGCATACAAATTGACAAGTCCAAAATCCTCAATGCATTTCCGAAATATGATTTCTTTCTCAATCAATCTCCTTATATCATCTCCTAGGTCTTCCTAAGGCATTAGGGCTTCAAATCAACACAATCAAACGTTAAAACACAATATCTGAAAACAATGGGGAAGGCCCACGAATTCAGCACAGTTCGCTCGAGCGGACTGGGAGTTCGCTGGAGCGAATGGCTTTCTGGGAGGGTGTCCGCTCGAGCGAACTGGTCTGAGTCAGGTGGGCTCGAGCGAAGGGGAAGTTTGGCTTGAGCAATCAAGTCACTAGGAGGGGTTCGCTCTAGCGTACAATGGGTCGCTCAAGTGACCAGGCTTTTGGGAGGGTTGGCTCGAGCCACTCAGTTTCTATAAGGGGTTCGCTCGAGCGAATGTGGGTTCGCTAAAGCGACCTGCTTCAAAAACTGCCCGTTTTAGCAGTTCGGGCCTCATCTCCTCTTCACTCATCAACACATTTGAAGCCACCATTTAACACAATATTTATGACACTTCAACCTACTCAAACCACAATCATTTCCTCCAACAACCACTCCATCAATTCATCAATTCACATTCATTTCACAATAAATTTCCACCTCATTCACTACATGGACCACCACCATTAATGGAAATCCAAGAGTGACAAAAAAAACTTTTAGCAAAAGAAATACACACATTCTCAAGAGGCTAATTAAGAGAAGAAAACCATCAATATGCACATTTCAAGAAAATCATTATAAGCAATAGACATCTAGAAGAAGATGAATAGTAAAATCCATAATTTCTCACTAAAACTTGAAATCATTAAAACACTCCATTCATCCACTTGCCTTGGTTCCAAAGATGACTAATCAAGCTCTTAAACACTTCTCCAAGCTCAATCAACGATCTGTAGAAAAATCCCCAAAAATGAAACCATTACAAACCCTAAAATGTCAAAATCAAGAAATAGGATGAGCGAGCTTTCAATAATGGAGGTGAAGCTCCTCTAGAACTAAAAGAACAATAATCTAGAAGATTAGGATGAGAGCTTACTTGGAAGGTTCTCAAATGGGGAAAGCTTGATCAACAAGAACCCTAGAATAGTTGGTTTCCTCTACAAATTGCATCAAAGGGAAGCTTTCAAGAAGAGGAAGAAAGTGGTGATCTCCATTTCTCTTTTAGCAATGGCATGGTGATGGATTGAAGATGAAGAACAAGAAGGAAAGGGAAGAAACCCTAGGTAGCTGGAACTCTTCTCTTCTTCAATGAAAAGTAGCAAGAAGAAGGCAAAGTAGCAAAAAGGGTTCACTATATATACAGAGTGGGGATGGGTCCCACAACTTGACACACTTGATGGACTTAGAACATGGGTTTCCGGGCCTGGGATGAGTTAGACGAAAAAGGAAGAAATGTTTGTCGAAATTTCTAGTTTTTGAAAAGTAGACATTTCTTGGGTTTCGGAGACATGGAAAATTGTGTCCAGATTTTGTGTAAAAAGACTGTTTTGCCCCTAACATTAGCAAAGTAAGGTTTCGGGGTCTCGAAAGGGAACAGAGTAAACACGAAAGTTGTAGAGAATAAAAAAATCAATTAAATGGAGTCAAAACATGAATTTTCAGAAATCGAATCAAATCCTCAGTCACACAAAAACACAACAAAGGAACCCCCAAAAGGTCCCACTAATGAAACAAGGTTCCCAAAATACTCCAAAGCTAAATAAAAGGTATTCTAATCCAGACTTAACTAAAAATCCACTAATCTCACTTATGACTAAAACACAACTTAATTAATGCTAATCACGGTCACTCGGGTCGGGGTCTTACAAGTCCCACAGCATGGCATACTATTCATCATCACTTCCTTCAATCATTTAGGCAGACTTCTTCATAGCCCTGTATGTAGCTTGCTTATTAACTTTAACAGTGGTCTCCTGCTAGATTTTCTCGAGTAATGACTGTGCAGGCCATGTGGGATTAGTTTTAATCCTATGCTTGTAATTCTCTACAATCCATGCACTATTTAGCTTACTGACTTTCCAAACGCTATTGCAATAGTGTTTTTTCCTTAGGGTCTTAATCTGCATGGATGACTCACCTTGAATTTTTTAAGCAAATAATAACCAGTCACATTTTGGATCTTTACAGGCAGCTCGAATTCTAAACTTCTCATTCACAATGTATTTGTAATACCTTCCATTTTTTATTGAGTAATTTCTCAAAGCATTCCTCACCACTTCTGCTGTGCTGAAAATCATACCAAGACTAAATTTTGGATCATCTATATCAGTAACTGGATTGAATATTATATATTTTAACGTTTTTATCCTACTTAGAGTTTCAGTTTTTCCTTCTTCACAATCTGATCAGCTACTAAGACTCCTTAGGTCATCAGAATCATTACCTTCCTCAATATTATCCTTTGATGTTGACTCACTCTGACCTTCCCCTGTCCCCTGCTCATCCTCATTCCTTATCCCAGTAAACTCAACTTCAGGATCAACCGCTGCCTCATATAAGCCATCGTCATCCTCAACACTGGAATCATTTGACAATTGATAACCACCATCTGTCCCATTCTTCGAATCAGTCCATTCATCCAATGAGTACAACTCACTACTGTCAGAATTGACACAATATCCATCCATCACATCAACTTCACATTCCACATCAACTTCATGTTCAGAAGTAGAACTCACTACATTTGATTGAACGTGGCTCTGTATATTCACATCCACACTATTTTCTTTTACATAAAGATCAGTTACTCTGCTGGAATCAACAAATAGGCCCATCTCTAGAGCATCAACATTTGAAATTATTTTCTTCCATCCATGATCGTCCAACTTACACTGGAAGGATATAACTTCGTCCTTTCCTATACCAAGTTGCTCTGCCATTGCAAATAGTTCTAAGGCTGACATCTTATCTGAGTGGCAAAAATCAAAATGATCCACCTTTCCACCATGATGCATTCGAATGGTACAATACCCATCCCCTTCGTCTACAATATAAATGGATATAATTCTTAAATTTACAAATGAAAAAATTCTATGCAAAAATAGACATGCTACTTACTGTAAGGAAGAGAATCCAAACCAACCATATCCTTGTAGGTTGATTCTCTATGTTCCCAGTCCATTTCTTCGATTTCCCTCTTCCACAAACCAATGGTTTTCTTTGGTTTCCCTCTTAAAAAAAGAAGGGCGTTTCTTCAATTTCCCTCCTCCAAAAACCAGGGTGTTTCTTCAATTTTATGACAGCAGGGCCTTGCTTTCGCTGTACTCCTTCATCCCCTTCTTCTTCGTCGCCCTCTTTCTTCGATAGTTGTCCTTCTTCGATCTCAGTCCCTCTTCATTCGCCCTGCTTCTTTGCTACGATCCTTCTTCCTCGCCTTTTTTCTTCGTCGCTGTCCTTTTTCGTTCATCGCCTCTCTTCCTTTGTTCGCCCTCATTCGTTCGCCTCAATCGAGTTTAACATATGAAAATCCCTAAACAAATGGACACTCTCAAGCTAATGACATAAGGGACGTCAACGTCTGGTCACCTGTTATTTATTTGAATGGCGTTTGACTCCCTGTTTCTGATTTGAGCGGCTACTAGATGGAGTGGCCAACTTAATACAAAATCGATTGATGTAGGGGATAAGTTGACAAATCGAGTAGTTTAGGGTCTAAATTGAAAAACGTGTAAAAATGCAGGGGGCATTATGTCAAAAAGCCTTTAGATTAGGTTAAACACAAACTTGGTCTAATGTTTGCAAGGACATTAGTCGCATTGCATTAGCAAGCCACTAGTCTTGACATCTTTTACCTAAAAAAAAAGAGTCCTGACATCAGTAAGGAATGGAGGTCCTCCATGCCTGGGTCATTAGCTACGTTCATTAGCTTAGTATTTTGGGAGGGTAAGATGAGGTTAGATTCTTAGAATGATCGACTTGATGTCATGTTATTTAAGAAGCAGCATCCATGTAGAGACTCCGAAATATCGTCTCACTTGCCTATCCATGATATGATTCTCCATACAAGTATAGCTCACAAAAGCCTAGAAGAAACATTTAGTTTCTCTCTTTGAAAAATATGCTTTTCTATTAAAGCAGTGTCTTCTTCTTACATTAACATGCAGATTTGCAATTCGCACAAGGATTGTTTAATTGGGAGAATTTGAAGAACTCAAGTTGGGAAAATTTTGAATTATATTTCTTCCACATGGTGTCTTCCAAATTTTGTCCAGAATTCCATGAATACTGTCGTAGCCGATAGAAATTAATATGTTACAGAATTTTACTGTATAGGCCACAGGCCCATTTGTTTGCATGGAATTGAATTCCTAGGAATTGTAACCAATACAATGGCTAAGATTGAAGAAACAAACTTGAAGATTCACAAACAACCTTTTAATAATCTCTATTACCATAATAGATCAAATCCCTAGAAAACAAAGGGTCAAATATATATTGCCATCTTATATCCTTTCCACCTCACCTCTTCATTATTCTGTAATTTAACCATGAGTTCTTAGGAATTCGTTAGGAGGGCCCGTTCCTTTGCAGGAATCCGAGTTCCAAGATTCTATTCTCTAGTTGGATTCACAAATTCTTAAAACTTGAAAGCTAAATTTTGAGATATTTTATAAACATAAAGTGACAATCCAGAAATAGAGAATTCCAAATTCTAGGGTAACAACAACTTATATTTCTGACGACATATTGAACTCCAATCAGGAATTCCTCCAAACAAATGCCCACGTAGAGACTTCCACACTATTTTAAGTTTTAAAGAAATATTAAATGCATTGCATAGATTCATTGTACTTTTTAATGAAGTCTTGAGAAGAGAATAATTGAGATTCAAATGCTCAAAGTAACCTTACCTCAATTACAAACTATCATAACAATTGTATCCCTATTATCTCTAATACCCTCCCGTAATTGCATGGCCTCTTCGGGCCTGTTTGGATGTATAGTAAATTAAAGTATGGTGAGGTGAAGCGTCAAATTAATAGAGAATAAAATATAAGGTGTTATGATGGTGTTTTGTTTTTATATTAAGGTGTTATGATGGTGTTTTGTTTTTAGTTGTTTGCTATGAAATCTTTTTGACTTTTTGTATAGAAAAGTGGAGCTTTTTTGTCTTTAAGTGGAGAAAGGAGGTTGCTTTTTTTTTTTAAATTCGGAGGGAATTTTGAAATTGTGTACTTTTGATAAAACCCCTTGTCATTTCTTATCTGGATACACTTTACTTTAACTAGTTAATTGCCAAACACGCCTCAGAAAAGCCTTTTGATCTCTTAAAATAAACCACTGGATATAAAAGAACCAATTATCACATCTTGCTGGTGACCATTGGCTATTTGTGGATCTATCATTGTTGCAATTTGCTCTTTTTGAAGTTGTCGTGCTGGTGATGCACTAGATCAAATCTAGGAAAGGCTTCTGATCTAACAATTTGATGAAGATGAGAAGATTGTAAGGTTTGGATAATTGGATGGATAATAAAGGACGAATTTCCTCTCTTGCGCACGGTTCACATGGTAACCATGTGCCAGGACCATCAATGAGGTGGGACCCACCTAGAATTTTGCCCACAATGCTGCCCAGCGCAAAGTTCTGATGTAAACCATGTGCAAGAGAATATTTTTCTAATGAAAGATGCTTGATTTTGTTCAGAATGTAAAAAAGAGATGAAGAGATTGTCGCAGAAGCATAAATAACAAGACCATGACCAGTTGATCCTAAGACCACTTCCGCACCATGACCCTAATACCATATTAAGTTTAAAAGAAATGAATGTATTGCATAAACTCACCGTGATCTTTTACTACAAGTCTCTTCAATTTATACAAGAGAAAATAATAAGTGGGAAGAAGATAATTCCAATTTAAAATTTCAAACTAACTTTAGCTCTAACAAACTATTCTAGTAATTAGCTATCGAATCTCTCTAACAGTTGGCACTTTGAATTCTTTCCAACGAATGAAAAGAAATCTCATAATAATTGAGAGAAGAACTCCTCCTTCCTGTAAAATTCCAACAAAAGGAAATTCCCAAAATAAATGCTTAGAAGCAATCATCCCCCCCGTCCAGTACCTTCATCACTCCTCATTAAGCCTCATTGAATAATTGATACCCAAAAAATAACGAAAGGCATAGTGGCCTGAAAAGAGATGAGAGAAAGTTCCCACAGGACAAACTTTATCCCCTTTATCCTTTGTGTCGAGGATTTCATTGAGAAAACAAATGTCCAAACTTTTTGGTGTGCGTCTGTACAAATATATATTCATTCCAAGTCCCGACAGTAGAGGAATATATAATCCTATGTTGGTTGTTCTTAATTTGTTGGACCTTATTCCACTTTCATGTGGATTGGTTTCTTTTATTATTAAGTGTCATTGTTACATTAGATCCTTTTGAGGATCAGTGGTTATTGGCATTATTATTATTATTTTATTTGGCTCCATTTCATAATGTTTGAATGGCATGTTGGTTTCAATTATTAAGCTATATTAGTATATAAAAAGTTACAATCAGTACTTGAAAACCTAAAAAGCTTAGTGATGTGAGTTAATTAAATTGTCACTAAGCTATATAATAAACGTCTGGCGAAGTACGGAAAAGCCCACCAAATGAATGATGTGAGCTTCACTTTTGCCTGTAAAAATTAAGTATGATCGTATTGTAATTTCTATACATTGGAGCGTTATGGTTTTGGATTTGGGTTATGACACTTGGATCGAACAGGCCGAAACCATGCCCTTTTGGAGGCCAAAACAAGCGGCAAAGATAGAGAAAAACTTGGCACAAGTGGCGGTTCAACTTGTACATAAAACGGTGGTGTCAAGAAGTAAAGCTATTATGGGACACCACTTGCCCTTTTACTTCTTCCTTGGCCTTTTGTGTTTTTTTTTTTTTTTTTTTTTTTTAACTGCAAAAAAGTATGATAGACTTCCTCTAATGATATATCGGTTCCCTTCACATCGCATGTAAACCATATGCAATAAGGGCCTGGCCTGTTTGGGAACTTCATTAGTAGAGTGGAGTGAAGTAAAGTGTGTATTTTTCTAGACAAAGAATCATATTAAATGTATATATTTTTAAAATTTTCTTCTCCTTTTTAAAAAAAAAAGGTAAAAAAGCAACATACTTTCTCCACTAAGAGACAAAAAATACACCCATTTTTTTTTACAAAAAGTAAAAAAAAATTCTTTATCAAACAACTAAAGACAAAATATCATTATAACTGATTTATATATATATATATTTTTTTATTTTAGCCTTGACATCACTTCATTCTACATGTAAAGTTCTCAAACAGGGGTTTTCAAGGTAAGCAATCAAAATAATTGGGTGTGAGCAAACCCTCCAGCAAGAAGAATCACAAAACACACCTCGAAAAAAATTAAAATCTTCATTCCTATTACAGCATCTTTATCAAGTCTTTTGTTCACAACAACGATTCCTTTTCTCCCATTAGACCGTGTAAACGAGGACTAGCATAGCTTTGATCTATCAGTTTCCAAATAGACTTTGGCTTTGGTAGGATCAACATTAACCCCTCCCCATTTCTCCTTTTTATTAAGAATCTCATTAAAGTAATCCATGGCGTGCGACCCTTGAATCAAGCTATCCCCAGTAGTCTCAAGTGGTGTCCAAAAACTTTCCTTCTCTAAAGCAAGAGGACCTTGAAAGTTCTTTTTTCCAACCCCCATAGATTTTCCACGGTTGCGGAAGATTCTGCTCATTTTTATGCTTTTTGACAAGGAAAGACAGTCGTACCAAATATAGAATTTACTATAGAGCGAAAAAGCGTCTCTGCAGTACTCACTTTTTTCTTTTTTTCTTTTGAAGAAAATTGGCTGTACAAATGTGCCACGTTTGTATACATTATACAAAAAACTGGTTCCGTGGAAACTTTTCTCTTCTGCGGAAAAGAGATTTTCTAACACCCTCATGAAAATTTATTTTCCGAGGAATCATACAAAAATTTAGCTCATTTTTGCGCTTTCTCAAGAGGAAAAAATGACCACAAACAAACATTAATTTTATAGTAGCGTAAAAAATCATTTTCCCAATCCTCACTTTTTCAGCAAAAAATCGGCTACATTACTTCACTAGTGAAATAGGGTGAATGGTCATTTCAAGAGATAATAAAACAAAAGAGGTCAAATAAAAAAATAGGATATTTCAAAATACACCTCCTACTTTTTACCAAAAAAGTCAAAAAAGTTACTTTTCCATGCCACTAAAAATGGCCTAACCATCTTCTTTTTTAAAAAAAGTCAAAAGGTCACATTATCATTTCACTAAATGACAAAGCTATCACTTTTTTATTTGACTTCTCTTCTTTTTTAATTTCTTATTTTGACCATTCATTTCACTTCATTTTAATAGTAAAGTGGGAATTTGGAAAGGAGAAGGATAAGTTAAGGGCACATTTGTGTACCCATTTTCTTTAAAAAAAAAAAACATGTTTTTAAGTGGAAAATTCATTTTTGTGATGTTTGGTGCAGAAATTTTCTGTGAAAAAAAAAATCCTCGAGGGCCCTCTTTATCCTTGGTAGAGAGGATTTTCACAATTGTGTTTCCTACGGGAAGATTGGACTTCCGCGGAAAATCTAGCCCCTCTCTAAGGGCACGTTTGTATAAAGGCAACTTTCATGGAAAGATGAAATTGCCACATCAACAAATGCTATAGTTTTTAAATACCTCGAAAAAGATTTTCTTAGGAAGCTAAAAATCCATGTTTGGTGCAAAAAGGTATTCTTCAATGAATTGGTGCTAATGTTGTTTGGTGCGACTACGGTTTCTTATTGAAAACTACTGTTTAGTGCTGCAGTTTTATTAAAAAAAAGTAAGAAATATGGAATTCGACCCATCTTGATAGTCAAAGACCTTAAGGCCAATTATGTGTGACATTTCTTAACCCAACCTACCTATCGAATATGATAATTCAAGGTTCATACGTTGAACCTTTATCTGTGTGTGTGTGATGACATTTCTGAGTAATAAATTGGTTAGGTTTGGATTGAGTCCATTTTTATCATTCACAATGCCCAACACTCATCCATTTATGTAGGACGCTTATACCCACTGAATATGTCGTCGACACCATCACAAAAATAATACCCAACTAATCCAATAATGGTGAGGTGTGGAGAGGAGGGTAGTGGTTTCGTAACAGAAGGGTGGGTGGGTGAGTGGGTGGGGTTGGGAGGGGAAGGGGAAGAAAGAGGGTGGCTAGGTGGCGTGGGGGTGGGAGTGAGGAAATGTGGGGGTCGGTTTTATGTGGAAATGGACTTCTCATACCCCACATAGGAAGTCTATTTCCAGGCCTAGGAAGGAAAAGGCTAATGTGGGGAAAAAGCAGTTTTGTGAAAAACCGCCGCACCAAAAACATGATAAAGAAGTTTTTCGTAGAAAAACACCTCCTTTTTCTAAAATGGGCTACACAAACGTGCCCTTCGCCACGTCAATTTTTTCCTTCCAAACGCCTGGAAATAGTCTTCCTATTGTTTTTTTTTTTGGGGGGGGGGGGGGGGGGGGGGGGGGTGGGTTGGACCCAGTAGTTTTCATTAAGAAATCCGTACCGAACAACATTAGCACAAATTCATCGAGATCAAACTTTTTGCATCAAACATGAGTTTCTAACTTCGTCAGAAAACCTTTTCTGATATATTTAAAAACTATAGAATTTGCTAATGTGGCAATTTTATCTTTCTATTACACAAATGTGCCCTAATAGAAAAGGCCTCGAGGAAATTATCGTGTGCACTTCCAAAAGAAGAGAAAGAGGGCTTCGAAACCTTTCTGCTCTGATTCGAAGGAAGAAAACCACAATCCTCCTCTCTATAAGATCTCAATCTCTCTCCGTGTCTCTTGCCCCTCCATTGTTTTCACTGCAAGTGACAACATGGGGTTCTCTCTCATCCATCATCTCTCACTACTCGATTTCTTCTTCAAAACCTATCATCACTCAAATTGATATCTTCTATTTTGACCCCCAAATTCACATATCCACACTCATTCACGTTCTCTAGCCTCAAACTCATGCAAGTTGTCACCAAGATTAGCTGTTTCAATTTCTAAGTAGCTCATTCTCAAAATCCAAAAAAAAAACGTACTCTCTAAAATCATTTAGGGTATGTACTCTCTTTCCGCGGAAATAGGAAATTACCACCTCAGAAAATCCCATGGAAATAAATCCCATCGAGAAAGAGTTCCGCGGAAGTATTGAAATTCATGTTTGGTGCAATATGTTTTCCTCGATGAATTGATGCTAACGTTGTTTGGTGCCGCTACGGTTTCCTCAATGATAACCATTTTTCATTGTTTGGTGCAATAGTTTTCCATGAAAAAATTATTTTTTTATAACTTAAAAAAAAAAGGATGGAGACAATTCTTTTTATTAGCTGCCAATGTACCCAACCTAGTCCACACCAGAACCATTCAGAAAGACAGTCAAGGGTCCCAAGTAAAGATGGGAAGAGGATGACTAGTACTAGTGATGAGGAGATATTTTGATGAAACCAAATGATCTAATATGAGAGAGAGGAGGAAAATCCAGCATTGGAGATGCGGGTTCATGGGAGATTGGGTCGTTTAGTGACCAACATGAACTCTACAAGCTTGGATAGCCATAATTAGGTATGTGAATATAGTAATTAAAAAAATATGTGTCAGATTTCTTAATAAGATCTACAGTAAAGAGATTATCCAACAACCTTTTAAACAAGAGTCCTAATTCAAAGATTTATGGAATAGCATGGAATTGTAGAGGCTCTACAATTTTGTGAAATTATACGATATCCGGTAAATATTGGCCAGGGTTCTTACTTTTGTCAGAAACAAGACCAATGAAAAAGAAACTCAAATGTTGGTCAAGAAAATCAAATTTGATAATTTTATTGTGGCGTCACTAGTTGGTATGAATATAATGAGAGGTATGGCTTTTTATTTTTTTATTTTTTAATGCTAAAGTCATGTAATTTACAAAGTATTGTCCAAAAGCAATTTTTTTATGGATGGATGGTATGTTTCGTATATACTCGATTATGTGGACGTACAGAAACTCCCTGCAAATGACTCTAGTGGGCGGCTATGGATTTGAAACCAAAAGTAGACTGACTTTACCTCGCCTTCATTAAAAGCTTGATGAGACAACACATGTTCGAGGCTCAGCGAACATAGAGGATATCTATGTAGGTATTATTGATTTCTTTAAACATTGATCACTTCTGAAGAAATTAAAAACAACTTTCATAGTGCTAATTCCAGAAGGAAATAATGCTCTACACTTGACAAGTGCCGGCCAATCTCTCTAACAAATGAATTATATATATAAGGTCATTAGTTGCATTCCTTTGCACAAGTTGAAGCCAATTATTGTAAAAACTATCGGGCCTATGCAATCTGCTTTTATCCCTGGGAGAAGCATTGCTGATAACATTCTCTTAGCTCAAGATCTGATTCATAATTTCCACATTAACCAAGGTAGCTCAAGAATGAGTATCAAGATTGATCTTGCAAAATCATATAATAGTGTCAGGTGGGATATCATGTAGTTAGCTCTTCAATGTCTTCATTTTCCTATGCATATCATTAAGTTGATTATGGCCTATGTTGTTGATGCCCAATTATCGATGCTAGTGAATGGTAACTCTGAGGGTTATTTCAAAGCTACAACAGGATTACGACAGGGATGCCCCTTATTTCCTTTTATGTTTGCCATTGTCATGGAATTTTTCTCTATTATGATGACAAAGTATACTTTAGCAGAATTGATTCCTTCTCCTTTTCAGAAGAAAGATCTTGTTATCTCCCACCTCATGTTTGCTGATGACCTAATTGTGTTCAGTAGGGTTAATACTTATGCAGGAGCTAATCTGAAATATTTTTTAGACCACTTCAAGGTATTCATAGGTCTAGGGATAAATTGGGCAAAAAGTTCTATTTTCTTCACAAATTTTCATGAAGAGGACCAACAAGCTATCGCAGGTATCTTGAACATTCGAAAATCTAATCTTCCAGTCCGATACTTGGGTATTCCTCTATCCCCAAAGAAGTTGAAGTTCATGGATTGTCAACCATTGCTTACAAAAGTTCAGTAACGCTTAAGTGGATGGAAATCAAAAGTGTTATCTTATGCAAGAAGAGTTGAATTGATAAAATCTACTCTATCTTCATTTCACCTTTTTTGGGCAGCAGTGTTTATGCTTCCTCAATGGGTTCTTCATGCTTTGGATAGACAGGTGCGTGATTTTTTCTAGAACTGTTGGGCCTCAAATTATATTCCTCGTATTGGTTGGGATTCAATATGCCTTCCAGTAAAGCTAGGTACGCTGAGTATAAAATCTTTCTCAGCAACTTCAAAGGCTACCATATTAAGACAAGTGTGGAACATTATTCTTAACAAACCCACTTGTTGGAATCTATGGGTAAATGCAAAATATCTTTGAGGGAGATCATTATGGGATGTCCCTAGTCCAAAGGTAGCAACTTGGGGGTGGAAGGGTATTCTGGCTCTTCACATGTTGGCTTTACCTAATATCAAGTTTTTGATTGGGAATGGGCATAAAACAAAATTCTGAAATGATCCATGGCTCAGGGATGGGCGGTTGAGGGAGTGTTATGGGGAACGTGCAGTTTATGGTATGGGGATGGGGTCTGATATTTATGTGAGCCGGTTTATAGCTGATGCAGATTGAAGCTTTCCTAGGCCAACGTAAAATGCTCTAATGGATATTTTTCACAAAATTCCTGTAGAGATCAGGCCTTCAACGGAATATGAAGATGAAATAGTCTGGACTTTAGAAGAATATTGATGCTTTACTCTAAAATCTGCATATCAATTAGTGAACAATCTGTCAAACCAAGAACTGCAATGGAGTTCAATGATTTGGTTCCAAGGGTGTATTGAAAAGCACTCAATGTGTATTTGGATGTATCTAAGGGGTAGACTGAAAACAAATGATTTCCTCTTATAAAGAAATGTTCCCTGCGATTCTTGTTGTGTGATTTGTGACTATACTTGGGAGACGGCATCACACTTAATGATTCAATGCCCCTTTTCGTAATTTGTGTGGCAGCTTCTCCTTCGTAAGATAAATCTAGAACCCATGGATTGTGATTCATCTACTGCTTTGGTGGAATCAATAACTCTTCGGATTGATCACTAAGGCCTACAAACTCTGGGTAAGATCAATTTTTTATGCATTCATTTGGCATATATGGCGTGAAAGGAACTATCGCATATTTAGAGCACAATCGACATCAGCTATAAATGCAGTGCACACCATTATCAATACAATCAGAAGTCCAATCTTATATCTTGGCATAAATTTACCAAATGATATTTCTAGTATTGGCACACCCCACCAACCGATCATCATTCTTATGATGTTCTTGCGGTTAGTCTGAGTTGGAGGATATCCATTTATTTGACTAGGAACATGATAATTGGAATTCTTTAGAGTGATATTTATCAACCACTGTATGCAACCATTGAGGATTCTCTTGATTATTATCTGGGCGTTTTGCATGTGATACAGATTATCCCTAATCTCGTCACACATATTTGTATTGAAGCGGATTTTGATCTTACCTAAGCATTGAGATAACCATCAAAATCTCCATGGACAGCTAGATTTCAAGTGAGGAAAATAGTTTCCAACATAAACAGATTTGAGAATATCCATTTCTCCATTATGCAGCCTCATACAATTCAATTCAGCAAAAAGGTTTCCAAATACCGAATGGGTCTTAGTCGACTTGATGCCAATAAAATGGAGGTCCTCTACCATTCACACTGATTTGTAACTTGTTGCCCAGGCTGTGGGCATAAACTATTGATATTTCTATCCCTTTGTTCCTAAAGGGGTATGCCCCTTTGAAATCCTATGTATCTGACTTGGATGATAAGGTTTCAATCATGTAATCTATTAATATTTGAAAATGAGGAACTCCACATATTCTTCAAAAAAATTAAAAAAAATATCCTCTTGAGACCCGAATCCAAAAGCGTGACAACAATTAGCGGTCGCATATATGATGAATGAAGCAAAACTTCCCCAATTTATGCTAGACAAGTTGTTGGATATCTTGAATGTTCAACCTTTTTCGAAACAAATATAATGTTCTAGGAAGTACTCTCTTCTTCATCGGCACTGCCGAGAATTTCATAAACAATGGCTCTTGGAACTGGATCATCTATCCATTTGCACAATCCGCTTCATCCATAGTTCACAAAGTGCTTTTTTTTTTTTTTTTCTTTTTTTTTTTTTTTAACTTTGGTTGTTTCTAATGAATTCTTCTTTTCTACCCAAAAATAAGGCATTTTTCTTAACTGCTCTAGGAGACCGAGTCCAAGGGAAAGCCACTAAACTTCGACCTCTCTTTCAAATGTTTTTTTTTTTTTCTTGTACGAACTCTTTCAAAAGCTTCATTGGTCCTATACCTTTATCACTATCAACCCACCCTCAAACTATAAAAAAAAATAAAAAAAATAAAAAAAAAAACACTACAAGCCATTGTTATTTTGTAGGAAATCATGTGGCTCTTATGCCATGGGTCCCGCGTTAGATCAAGAAAGACTTAAGTCAATAAAGAATAGAATCCCACTTAGAGTAAGACATGATCTCTCTCCACAAATAAGACTCTTAATAGGATCAATAGATAAAGGTTTCTTGGTGAAGAAGTCTCCAGTAAATGTGACTCTATGGGACTTGTCTATTTAAGGATAAGAAAGCCCCATGGCTGCAATCTCTTCATTCCTATAAGTAAGACAAGAGGCAAAAATATTGGCAGAGCTTCCCAATCGCCGGAATGCGTAAAGATCTACGGCTGCGTGTCGGAGTCTCTCTCCATCTAGATTTATCACATTCATAATAAATAAGGTGTAAATAAAGGAAAACATACACACCCAAGAGTTAGTGAAATGGCATAAGGCATGGATTTGCTTCTCACGTGTTGTGTTCAAAACTGCCTCAATTTGGTTTGGCTTGCATTTGTGTGATTTTAGCAGCGCCACCCGAGGATTAGTCTTATTGGATAAAACACCTCAAGGATACCCATGTCACAAAAAAGAAAAAGAAAAAGAAAAATATAATAGGCGAGAAGTGAAATGACATCCCGTGGAGAACTAGAAGGGATTGAGCACACTTTTTTAGGATTTGATTTACTCAGGTAGTGTCTCGGCTATCAATTCCCACGAAAAAGGGAGACTGATTTAACGACATTCATAAGTCTTCTTTTTTTTTTTGTGATTTATAAGAAAAAACTTCTTCTTACTTTTCCAATTTTGGCTCTTTTGATGGCAATGGTGTTGGCATGTGGGCCTATGGGCACCCACACTTGATGGCCACAAAAGAGCCTTAAAAGCTTGTTGATTATGTTGACCGAGTAGTTCTCCATATCTCTCATATTTGTTGATGAACGTTGCAACGAGTTTGAGGGAGCATTTCCCCGAGAAGCCTGCATTCTATCATTGGGATTTTTGTGATAAAAGGTATCCCTCTGGTATCTAGAGGATACAACAGAGAAATCAAGTAGTCAAGAAAGATATCAATGAACTAATAAAACTAAGCTTCTCGGTGATCCCCAACCCCACGACATCTTCCCTAATTCTGCCGACCATTCCTCTTACTGGTATTAGAGCAAAACAATAAAAGTAGACCACGACATATCTCCAATAGAATAATCTTTCACACGTATTTTTTTCTTCACTCTTCCTCCTATTATTTTCCTGTTGATCTCGGCATCAGATCTCAGCATTCAAGATCGGCATCCAGACCTCTACATCCAGATCTCAAGATTCAGAACGGCATCCAAACCTTTGCATCCAGATCTTGGCATTCAGGTCAGCATCCAAACCTCTGCATCTACAGGAAGAAGGAATGAAAGTTCCTTTTTTGAAAGTGCCAAGAGGAGGAGATGCACGAATCCCTAGTGGCACCTGCTACAACCTCGCTCGAGTTACAAGCTCACGCTACTAAGGTCAGCGACTTGGTTTGAAGATTTTAAAGAAACCCAACCTGGAGAAAAGAAAATATATATGGGAAATAACACCTATTCAAATGTGTTGGGTGTAGGATCTTGCATACTAGATGTTGGATCTTTGGATTTTGTATTGACTTATGTGTATTATGTGCCAAACATGAGAAGAAACATTATCTCGGTCCCCTTTCTTGTTCTTAAAGGTTTTGATGTAAGTTTCCGATCTAAGAAAATAACTATTGGAAAACATGCTTGCATTCTTGCTTCAGGTTATTTGGTTGAGGATCAAAATTTATTTATGTTAAATGTAATCATTATATATATTAAAGTAGTAGGGAGGTGTGCTCTCATTCATAATGTGACCTCAACCAATCATAAAATTACCGCAAGTGCATGGGTGTCTAAAAAAAACAACTGCAAGTATAGGTCGAACCCACAGAGAACGATTCAAGAAGAAAACTTGCATTTTAAGAGAGATGATGTCACAAGTGACTAAAATGCAGAAAACTAACTTAAGTAATGAGATAATGAGATTACAAAAATAATGAAATTGATCAAGTGTTGACACCAAAAATGTCACTTTGCCTCATCATATACTTTCAACATCAAAGAAGCTACATGAAGCAACATGAGGCCACAACGTGCAATGCTACTTCAAGCATCAGATCTTATTGGAACCATCTAAAAACTTCAAGATCCTTCAAAACAGACTTGAGAAGTGTGCATAGAAAGTTTTGGGCCATTTCAACATTATTTAGCCTAACTTTACTCTTCCAACGGTCAAACAGGAGCTCCTGGCAATGGCAAAGTTGGGGACCTTGTTTCACAAAACGGAGCATACAGTTGGTCTCGAAATTTTGGGTCAATCCAACAACATTTGACCCAACATCAACCCTTAAGTAACGAAACCAGGCCTCCCTGTGGCGGAGACCGCCGAAGCCATCACTCATCAAACAAAGCACATAGATAGTCACAGCTAAAGATTCTTAACAAAATTCCTAAATTAAACAAAATATAAGCTACTCTAAATTCCAAAACCCTAAACTGCTGCAATTTGAATGAACAACGCAACCTAAAACTTCTAATGCAGCCCTATGTTAATTA
The DNA here is from genome assembly GCA_029852735.1 of Persea americana. Lineage (NCBI taxonomy): Eukaryota > Viridiplantae > Streptophyta > Magnoliopsida > Laurales > Lauraceae > Persea > Persea americana. The sequence continues at coordinate 42,536,765 of CM056813.1, forward strand.
GGAAATATGTTGTCAAGTACTAAAGAAAATTCTAAGTGTTGGGAAACTGTTGCATTGCCCCAAGTTTACAAATTTATACAACCCACTTAGATTGATTAAAACCTAAAAACGGTGGCTGCATCTCAATCTCCTATAATGCAAGGATCAAACAAAAAAAAAATGCAATAGACTTAGAAATGAAAAAGTTATGCTATTGTAAAGTTAGCTACTCGACAAGTTACGCTGCTGATTGCAAAATCTATATCACTAACTGGCCATGTTTACAACATTAAGAATCTGACTTCTCGAAAGTATTTTTTGCTGAAATCTTGTGGGTTAAAATTCCATATATCAAAGTTCAATGCAAAAAAATCTCAAGTCGAAAGGAGTCTGTTTGACTGGTTTTCAAGTAGTGAACTTTTTGGCAAAAACTAGGCCAAATCTATCTAAAAATTAGTGTTGAAACTTGTCTTTAGTGTTACCACTTGCAATTAGTCCGAGTTTTTTTTTTAATTAGCAATCAAAACTTGATAAATCAATAACCATAAACATTAAAAATCACAAAAACTAACCCTAATGCATGATTTGAATGCAACCAACCACAAAAATATGCAATGAAGAGAACGAATAATGCTAAAACTATCTAAAAATTCCTAATTAGAAGATTTTTTTTTTCTTGAATTGGCTCCAGGAAAACGGCGCCAAAAACTTGATGTGACCTCAATCAATCATAAAGTAACCACAAGTGCATGGGTGTCTACGAATAGACAGTTGCAAGCAGGGGTCGAACCCACAGAGAGCGTTTCAAGAAGAAAAATTACTAATTAAGAGAGATGATGTTACAAGCAATTAAAAATGTAGAAAAATAACTTAAGTAATGAGATCAAAGATAACGAAATTGATTAAGATGTAGGAATCCATTAAGTATTCCAAAAAAACTTTCTTATTAAAAACACTTGTTTGATCAGTTTTTCTACTTCAGATCTAGATCCAATCAAGGCACCCAAATCTAAATGATAAAACTTTAAAAACCAAATTACACAAAAGAGATTTTTGTTTCTACAAAGTTCGTCAAATATCCAAGACCTCCTTCCCTTCACAAAATTACTAAAGTTGCCTTCAAAGAGAATAAAAATCATATGCATGACCATCAAAGAGAATAAAAATCACAAGCATGATCTATAAAAAATAAGCATGGATAATAAAAAGCTTACTCTAGCATTAAGTAATACAATATGGAAGGTACCAACTGGTACAAACACAAGCCTACTAAAGCATTAGATTAGCACATCAATAACTTAATTAAACAAGCATTAACAAGAAGAAAGGGTTAGGAATACTTAACTTCTTCCTTTGCCTAAATCACAAATCTAACTAGCCATGCACAAAAGAAAACCGATTTGTTCATTGATAGCATGACTTTAGTACAAAGCTTCTGCTCCTTCCTAGATCTACATATTCCTTGGACAAGGCCCAAAGCTACCATTTTACAAAAAATAATAAAGTGGAAACCTAGAAGTAGAGGAGCCGTAGATCTAGACAGGGGGAGAGAAAAAGGGGAGAGAGGAAAGAGGGGAGTGGACGTCCTAGCTAAGAGAGAGCATGGTTTGGACGTCCCCCGAGGCTCTATTTATAGTCTTTTTCCCTCTCTTTGGCTTGGAACTCTTCCCAAATTGGAACTCTATCTTCGCTTCACTTGTAAGCAAAGTAATTCCCTTTTGAAATTCAAACTGATCTTCTTGCCAATCTTGATCTCTTTTTGTTTTGCAGGTCTTCCAGTAATGGGCTCTGATACCATTCTATCACGACCCCAAAATGGGGGTAGGATTAAGGGGTCGTGATTATGGGGATTACTGTAGCATAATCTTTATTTCCTTCCCCATGATCCGCATGAGTGAGAATTACAAGATCCATTACCATCATGGAATGTTTAGCAGAGGCTTGTATTGTGATGCACTCCAAAGTCCAAAGCTCATCAGATTCCGTGTTGCATCACTAATGCCTTACTAGCTAAATATTGTTGTACAATAGGTCAGCAGACTGGTACGATACAAACAGGGGATAAGGGAGCTAGACAAGTAAACATGATATTACGTACATTCCCATAATTCAAGCAAAAAGTTACAAAGATGTATTAATTACATTTCACAAAATAAAAGCCAATGGAGAAATTTAAAGCTAGATTAGTTGCTAAAGGCTCTTCCCATAAAGAAGGAATAGATTATGTTGATACATATTCTCCTATAACAAAATTTATTTCCATTAGACTTATATTGGCCATAGTTGCTCATTTTAGTTTAGAAATATACCAAATCGATGTTAAAACAACTTTTTTGAATAGTGAATTAAAGGACCATTTATATGCAACAACCAAAAGGATTCATAATTGAAGGACAAGAAGATAAAGTGTATAAATTAAAAATATCCATATACGGTTTAAAGCAATCTTCTCGTTAATGGTATATAACTTTTTGTAATGCTATTCTAGTATTTGGATATGTAGTTAATAAATTAGACCATTGTGTATATATCATGAAAAGTGGGAGTAATTTTGCCATTTTATCACTTTATGTTGATGATATACTCTTAGCCGGTAATGACTTAGATATGATACAAAAAACAAAGTCTTGGTTAAACTCTAAGTTTGAGATGAGAGACGTGGGAGGCATCCTATGTTTTAGGAATTAAAATAATAAGAGATAGAAAACTCAAGAAAATATGATTAAGCAAGAGAGGTATCTTGATACTGTTCTTAAAAGATTTAGAATGGAAAATTCTAAAACTATTTCTACCCTAGTTGAAAAGGGATTAAAATTATCTAAAAATGATTGTCCAACTAATGATAAAGAAAAATTAAATATCCCTTATGCCCCAGTTGTTGGTAGCATCATGTATGGTATGTATGTAACAGACCAGATATTAGCTTTGTTGTAGGCCTGGTTAGTGATACCAGTGTAATCCTGGTACCAAACACTGGCACTCAGTGAAAAGAATATTCAGGTATTTAAATGGCATAAAACACTTAAAATTATGTTTTCAGGCTAATAATCTTGAAGTTGTAGGATATTTAGATACAGATTTTGCTAGGCACATGAACGATTATATGTCCACCTTAGGACATGTTTTCCTTTTTGGAGGTGTTGCCATCTCTTGGTCAAGTAAGAAACAAACTGGTGTTGCCCGATATACTCAAGATGTAGAATATGTAGCATGTAATATTGCCTTGACTTTTGGTGTTTTGATTAAACGCTTCATACATGATTCGGATCTCAATATAGTCAAGGGACCGATCCAAATGTATTGTGATAATGAATTAGCAATTAGACTCATAAAGAGTGAGGCAGATAGCCCTAAGGGTAGACACATTGATGTTCACTATCACTATATTCAAGATGCGGTTGAAAAAGGAGAAGTAACAGTATAATTACTTACTCTCAGCCGATATGGTAGCTAATCCTTTAACGGTGTGAAATTATTTTCAAAGCATGTAAGCTTAATGAGACTTAGAGATACTTGAGTCAATAAACTCTTCATGCAATTCTTTTTAGTCATGAATGTAAATCCGCAATAAGCATGAAAACATCATAACATGAATGAGGATCATGGGTGTCAAATCCGCGAAAAGCGTGAAACTACCTCATGATAGGGATGAAGATAATGGGTGTCGAATCCGCCAAAGTCATGAAAAAGACCTCATGAATAATGATGAAGACTCCTGAGTAATGAAAGTGATGTCAGCAATAGGTAATAAAATCGCATGATGATGAAACACTCATTATAAAAGTTTTGAAGTTTCTCCAGTAAAGTTCGATATATATATATATATATAAACATAATAGTTGGATCAATATTAATCCACGAAAGCTTGGGAGTTTTTTCAACCCATTGTTTTTTGTTTAAAAATAATAATAATGAATTGATGAAAACCACACAATATAATCACGACTTTTTTTGGCCAAGTGGGAGAAGTTGGCATGTCGGCATGTGGCCCACACTTGATGGCCACAAAAGATCCTTAAGAGCTTGTTGATTATGTTGACCGAGTATCTCCATATCTCTCTTATTTGTTGATGAATGTTGTAACGAATCTGAGGGAATGTTTCCCAGATAAGCCTGTGTTCTATCATTGGGATTTTTGTGATAAAAGGTATCCATATGGTTTATGGAGGATACAAGAGAGAAACCAAGTAGTCAAAAAAGATATCAACGAACAAATAAAACTGAGCTTCTCAGTGATCCCCAGCCTCGTGGCATCTTCCCTGATTCCACTCCCCATTCCTCTTCAAATGGATTGTTCGGGATTTCTAATAAATTTATTTGTCCTTTGGATGAGACTCAAGCTCTTACACCCATACACTCTGGGGGGGCCTTTGTGCAAGGATGAGATCAGCGGAATCATGACGGTTTTCATCACATGGAAGAAGATGATTGTTTGGTGCAACAACGTACGGCAATGAAAATGCCTAAAAATTTGTGCCTTTTCAATGCAAGCGAGGAGACGAGTTTCTCACCCAGGATGGTAGGAGTCACGGTGCTGTTTCCGCCTCCGCGGAACCTACACAAATAGGTCCTAGAAGTCTCTAACTAGTTCGGCAAAAGCAGAAGACAATTTCTAAGAATTTAATACTATGCAAGAAAGCAGATTTTGTAAGGTTTATTTAAGTGTTAGCTAATTTGTTGGGTAATGGACAAAATCGGGAACTCAATGTATAATGTATTTTATAGACGAACTGCCCAGATTGAAGATTGAAGAAGAAATATCAAGAAAACAAATGTTGCTCTGGGCGTCGAGTGGATGCTCCACCCTTAGTCGAGCGAACTCAAAAAGAATGTCAAGCACTCAAGTGGACCCATCCTGCGCTCGACCCGGCTACGCGAAGAGCAAGCTTACCGGAGATAGAACCTCATCCGCTAGAGCGGACCCATCTTGCACTCAAGCAGACTATGCGCGAGATTAGAATTTTGATCCGGAAACACTTCCTAATTTCTCTCAGAATACTTATTTAAGTCATACTTGCTCTACAAGTATCGAGGCACAAATCAAAACTTATATAGAGCATTCCTCTCTCAATTCTAAGGTACCTCTCTCACATCCAAAACCTAGAGATCAAATTGAGAGATCTTTTCTTCTCCAAAGCTTCATCAAGTTGTTGTGCTGAAGGTCAGAGTCTTTAGAGTTCTTCTTGCTACTCTTTTGAAGTAGATTCATCTTGAAGAGGCATTCAGGGTGGTTGGCTCAAGCACGGTGAAGGTGTACGGCAACGATTCAGCAATATTAAAGTAGTCCTTAGGTTGATTTGCAACTGTAAAAGGGTTGTGAGCTTTCTTGTAACTTTCGATTTATTAGTACTTGGTTTGTCCGTTGGCTTAGAAAATAAGGCCCAAGGTTTTTTCTCAGGTAGGGTTTTCCACGTATAAACATTGTGTCTCTTTCTCTTTGTGGTTATTGTTTTTAATTGGAATTAGGGTTAATCAGTGGTTTAATCACTTTTTTGGATATTCAATAGAGATATTGTTTATTGAGACCTAAGCCTGTGTCAATGCTCAATTTTTCAATTGGTATCAGAGCGGGTTGTACTAATTTATTGTGTGATCTATAAATCGGTGTTCTCTAATGGATTTCAATAGAGAATGAACGTCTATTACCAAGTCCCCACTTTTAAACGGATCCAATTATGCTTATTGTAAAGTAAGGATGATTGTCTTCGTCGGGGCTATTGATGATCACGTTTGGGACATTGTTCAAGATGTATATACTGATCCCATCATTGTTGTAGATTGGCAGACTAAACTGAAACCCAAAGCCCAATGGACCAATGTTGAAAAGACCAGGTCTAATTACAATAATAAGGCCATTAATACAATTATACAGTGGATTTAGCCCAGCAGAATTTTATAGCATTTCTACGTGCCCCAATGCCAAGGTAGCATAAGATTGCTAAGGGTTGTTCATGAGGGAACTGACACTGCCAAGCAAACCAAATTAAAAAACTTGACAACCGTTTTTGAGACGATTCGGATGAAAGATTCTGAAACTTTTGATGAGTTCAATTCTAAACTGAGTAAAATTGTAAACTCAAGTTTTAATTTGGGAGAACCTATACCTCAACCTAAAATTGTTAATAAAATATTGAGGTCTTTCCCAGAAAAATTTCATCCAAAGGTAGTTGCCATTGAGGAGTACAAGGTGCAAATTCACTATGTGTAGAAGAACTGGTTTTGAAATCTAATAGAGGAACTGTTTATTGGAACCTCAGCCGGTGTCAAGGCTTGTTCTTTTCAGATTTCATAGAATGAAACTACATGCAGCAGCTAGCAGGCACTAATAAATCATAGGAATCTCGTAGGGGTTTAGGCCACTGTAACTTTCCTATGACTGTTAGAATTCAATGCTTACTTTTCAAAACAGTTATTCTCAATAATGGAGAATTAGATGCCAGGAAAGGCTGTCATTTTCCATCAGATAAAAAGCCATGAGACCCGAGGTAAAGGAAGGGAAAGGTTACTTTTGTTGATTACCTTTTCTTTCTTCTCTTTACCTGCGATTCTACGAATTCATATTCACTCCACCTTTGAAACAGTCCATACAGTCAAATTCCGCGGAAAGAATCGCGGATTGATCGAGTCAAAGTAACATGTTTCCAGTTGGAATAATTAGTATTTGGGTTCGCAATTGGTAGCATGACATTTGATCCAAAAATCTAACAGGATACGCTCATTTATATGCTTTGGATTTGTTGGATTTAGATTTCAATGAGCTTGACGAATTAATTCAGTTGAGTCCACGCTATAACTTTTAGGACTTAGCTTAGAGAATTTTACGGGAACACCTAATGAATTGAACCTCAAACAATTTGCAGCTGGAGGGCGTTATTAGGGAACTAGGTACCAATTGGATGGAGAGTGGACAAAATTATGTTGACCTTTTGAAACCATATTTTTTATAGGGCATTATTTGTTTGGATTATAATTCATAAGAAATATAAAATTTTCAAAATGGCCTCCTGCTCCAGTGGTAATGGGCGTCGCTTTTCACCTAGCTGTCCAGGATTAGAACCCTGGGCATCCCACCTTCCCTCATCCAAGGGCACCCTTACCTCACCCTAGGTGATCCTTTCCTCACCGACCTGGGCAGCCACCTTCCTTCATCCGAGGCTCCCCTTACCTCACCCAATGTCTTCTTCTCTCGCTGGAGGCTCTTCCACAAGCATGGGTTCAGTGGATCCCTGGCCCGTAGCTGCATTAACGGTTTTTTTTTTTTTTTGTTTTTTGTATATATGCTTATCCAATCAGCAATATATTCTTTATAAATAAGGTCCGAATATAAGATTAATTTGACATATTATATTCCGTAGTGGTGGTAACCTAGAAGGCAACTTTTTTTGAAAATACATCTATGAACTCATTTGAGGAAGGGTGTCAAAAAATTGGGGACATTTCCATCACCTTCAATGGCTTCAGTCCCCTTTCTATCACAACTAATTAAATTTCTCCACTATCAATTGTACCTCTTCCAAAACTTTATGCGAATACTCGCTGAAGACTATCTTTTGATTCTTTTCCCTCTAAGATCCCAACACCACGGTATCATTATCGTTCCAAAATATACATTTCTTCTTTTAGCCTTGGTGCTAAGAACTTTGATCTTCCTGATAATGCGTGACACAAGTTGACAGTAGCTATGTCACACCATAAATTCTCTTTGTATTTTGTCCCATGATAAAAAAGGACACAAGATATGGTTTTACCACAATAGCGATATGGAGTGAATAATTTGAGTGGAGATAGAAGCTTGCTGATTGACCTCCTATTAGACAATATATATTCACACCTCTTGGCATTTATGAGATGTGAAAAACCTTGTCTTTTATTGTGGACCTAATGAAAAAAATCAAGGGGCCATTTTTTATGAAATTCTTTGTGGCATTTTATTGAGAGCTATTTATGAAGTGTACCAAGATATTGATTCAAATTGGAAATTTAATTTGACTAAAATTAGAAAATTTAATCATATATAATGAAAGAACGGCTCTTTACCCAAGTAGTAAGGAGCGTCAATTCTTACCTGGTTGTCCGAGGTTCGAAACCCGGATACGTCACCTGTTCCCGTTTATGCGGGCTCTTTTTCCACTTATGTGGGTTTCTTCGCGCTTGTGTGGGCCTCCTTCTTACTTGAGTGAGCTACCTTCCCGTGTGTATGTGGGCTCTCTCTTGGGTCCCAGCCCCCTTGGCTGGGGTACAAAAAAAAAAAACCACACATAATGAGAATTATTTAAATTTTCAGACTACTAATTTAAGACTCAAACTAACCCTAAATCTCTAACCAATTATTCCTAATATAACGCATTAATAAACTCATGCTTCATCCGTCCAACCTTCTCTAAACTGTTCACTAATATTTCCTCACAGTTGTATGGTGTTTTCAAGAAAATATTGTGCGATTGGCTACCATGAAAATAACCCTTTGATCTTAATTCATCATGTCTTGCCAAAGTTCCATTGTGATTTGATGGTGGTCACCATCTATATGAAGTTGTCCATGCAACATCAATTCATTTTGTTTTGTTGGTTGAATAGACATATATTCCAGAGCTTTGCTAACTTGGATGTTTCAAGCACGTTTTTGAGAAACTAATCATTCGTCCAATTACACATGTAGGATTTCTTTTTTTTATTTTCTTCCCTAATTCATCATTGATAATGTTTGGATGGGCATCCTTATTGAGGTAATATAGAAGGCCTACACCTTCAATCAACAAAAAAGATCTATGTCCTCCATAATAGATAAAATTGTTGAGTTCAACTTTTGAAAAAGACGAGGAGCTTGAATTTTGGGGTAATTGTAAAGAAAACCTTTTCAGCCTATTGGATTGTTCTGATGATCCTTCCAACACTGACCTTTAGACCGGTACTTCTTCTTACTCCTTTTTCTCGGTGTTCTTGAAAGTTTTGGGTTCAATCTCTAGATTGGTTGACTTGTCAACCCAATTCTGTGCAAGCTAAATAAAATATGCAGTGGAAATAAATGACAAAGGGCAAAAGCACACACCACAAGGACACCTGATATAATGTGGAAAACCCTACCCGGGTGAAAAATAGTGGATCCGAACTGAATAAAAAATCAAGCACTATGAATCTCGCAATTACAAAGCACTCACAGATTCCTCCCCAGATATCTCATACCTAAAGACCAGGGTTACCTCTTCTGTAGCTTTATGCCTCAACGACTTCACACCATTGATTGCAACAGATTTAATCCGGCGCTTGACTCTTCAAATCTTCTACGAAAGAAGATAATCTTCTGCTTGGAAATTAGAAGAAATTGCTCTCTTGATGATCTCTTCAGCACAAGTCTTCAATCAAAAACTCTAGAGAAGCATTCTCTCAATTAGAACTTCCAACTCAGAATAATGAGAGATACGTGTCACTACAATAGCCCATTAGTCCTTTAAATAAGCTTTAGGACGTCCTTAATGTTGCCTAATATGATTAGGACTAAAAAAAGCAGCTTGGGCACAATTAGAATTAGAACTTCTAATTTTCGTAGGACTCAGCCATGTCATCCGCTCAAGCAAATGGAAGTGTGCTCGAGCAAGCAAGGTTCTATCTCGGCATCTGGCAGCTTTCTAACTACATCCGCTCTAACGGAATCATGGGCACTCGAGCGGACTCCATTCTGGATGATCCGGAAATTCAACACTTTTATTGCTTCCTAGCTTTCTTCCTCTAATTCTTTCAGGTTTCTTTTTCTTCCTTCAGCATACTTCTAATTCTGTATGATTTCTCACTTCTAATATTGCCAGACTTTCTTCTTTGAGTCCTTCCGGTCTTCTATCTTTAGAGTAGAAGCGCAATCCTTTTATAAAAATAAAAATTACAACTCAATGGACTCGGAGTTTTGTCCAACCCATGAATTAGCCAACACTAAAAAACCTAACAAGTCTGTAACATCTAATTATGCGTCAATGAGATAGGTGATGAGATTGCAAATTAGATCTACTAATTATTAATCTAAACCGCTCAAAATGAAAGATGTCCGCTTGTATGAAATGGTTGCCAAGTTTTACTCTAAGAGAAGGTGCCCCACTATACGATTGAGCATACATTATAACTTCAAACATGCTATACGTTATCATTCAAATGCTCGATCTTATGGTGAGACTAAATGCAATTTGAACAAAATTTGCTCAACACGAAAGTATATATTTTCAATGGTTTAGATTTCCATTATTTAGGACACTCGTTAGGACTAGAGGTGAAAACTGGGCGGCCCAGCCATGCTGGCCGTGAAATTTGACATGCCATGTTGTGCTATACCTGGGCCGATTAGGGCTCAGCCCAGCACAGCATCCACGCTAGCCGTTAGTGGTGTTCATGGGCTGGGCAAAGGCATATCAAGTCCCAGCTTGTTAGAAACACCGGCGTAGGCCCTACCCAAGCCCGACACAGGCCGTAAATGTTAGGCCCGAGCCCACCCATTTAATCAATTGGGCCGGGCTGAATCGGGTTTTTCATCACTTTTGTGGGCATTGGAGCACTAATTAAATTAAGTTACATGCATCTCTTACGCAAGACGAGCCGGGCCGAGGTAAGATTTTTCCATCACTTAATCCAAGCCCAGCCCAATTATTAAATGGGCCCTAATTACATATCCAAGCCCAACCCAAAGCGGGCTAGACCTAGATCAGACTCGGGCTGGCTCAGCCCATGAGCACCCCTCCGGGCTGTGCCACCCACAGGCCGGCCCACATGCCTCTTCTAATTTTCTTAATTTTTTTTTTATATGAGTTGAAAGAGACTTTATCGACTTTGAGGTGTTCTAAACTTGAGATAAAGTTGAAACTATTAAAATAAATGCACAAACATTAATTGTAATTTACAAATGAATGATAAATCTTTAATTTTTTTAAGTTTTATATTTTATTTATATAAAAAAAACCTAAAATTCTTATATATATATATATATATATGGGCCGTGTCTTGCTTGGGCAAGGTGCCTGGATAGGGCCGTGTCATGTCGTTCACAATCTAGGGCTCCCTAGCCCAGTACGGCCCATCTTTCAGTTGTGCGATGCCGGGTCAGGCCAGTCAAAAGGTCAACATGTTGGGCACGGTCCATGCATGGTTTTTTTTCCATGCTAAGCAAAAATCATGCCTGGGTGGCCCAGCCGGCCCAGTTTTAACCTCTAGTAAGGACCAACTTCGGAGCTTATCTCATGAGTGAGAGAATAGGGTTTGAACTTATTGTTCTTTGGCTTGTTTGTTTGTAAACTGGACTAAAATAAAATAAAATTAAGTGTCAAATCAAAAAGGAAAAAAGTGAAAAAAGTTGAGAGTGAAAGCACCTTTGTTTGTTATTTTGTGCATTTTAAGATTATCGTTTTTTGTTCTTTTGTGGTTTTTAAAAGCAGCTTTTTTGCCATTTTCTGCAGCTCAAAGGGTTTTTTTTTTTTTTTTTTTTTTGTCATTTATGGTTTTACAGCCAATTCCATACTTTCCTTTTTTCTTGATTTGACACTCTACTTTATTTTTTTTTACTCTACTGTTCAAACAAACAGGCATAGGCGTCTAGCCAAGTAAGACAAGCAACATTTTAGACTAGGACAAAACAAGACCGAGAAGAACCTAGCCAAAGATTAAAATGCAAGTCGTTAGGCTTGTGTTCGTTAATTTGGTGTGTTGGGGAATTCATGATATGATTTGATGGCTTGTCTCCTTTGTTATAACATATGTATCTTGGGTGGATGCCCACTTAAGATGAGTTAGGATTAGAATTAGGGTTCTCCTCTTGTGAGATTACTTTGCCTATAAATAGACCTCTCCACCTTGTATTACAATACAATTAATGAGATAGTGAAAAGCTCTCCTTTCTCCCTCTAATCTTTTTTTTCTCTTAGTCTCTCTATTTCACAACACGTTATCAACACGACTTACATCTTCTTCCGCGATTTGTGTGTAACCCATCCACCTCTTGCGTTTTGCGTGTAGCCCATCTGCCTCTTGCATGAGTTGAGAAGAAACAAAACCCATTGGCGTCGTTTTGTGTGCATGGAAAAGAAATAAAACCTATCCGCCTGTTGCATGAGTTGAAAATTGAAAAAAAAAAAAAAAACATCTCGGTCTGTGTGTATAATCAAAGGACCCTTTGGTTTTGGTTTTCTGCCATGTTTGTTTTGTGTTGTTTTGTTTCAAACATCTATCTCACAGTTTCATCTTTCAAGGCGTTTTTTTTTTCTTTTCTATTCTCTTAATTGTTTTCGTTTGGCGTGCATCTTCACCAATCATATTCCATTTGTCAAAGACTAAGAAAGTCTCAAGATAACAAGCACAGTTCCCTCAATTTCACGTGCGTTCAGCCTCGGGATGTGTGCAAAAGAAATCAATTTTTTTTATTAGTTCCGACCATAACTTCTTTATCCGACCTCCGACAAATAGTTTGGTTCTACGGATTAGCGGTGACAAGCATTACTTAATAGACGCAACAGATCAGCATATCAATGGTCAAAAACTTTTCTGGACTGCAATCACGGTAAGTGGTATCTGACCATTAGTTAAATTCAATTTATTAGAACACGTGAAACCAATTTTTTTTATACCTGTTTACAGTAATCATAGTTTTTGTTTACTGTTAATTCTCTTGCATACTTTATTTTTAAATTTTATCAATACTATGAATGGGTCACAAAAATAGAACCAGAAGTTCTAAATCTGGACCTGAAGTTCACTGATCCCTGGACCTGAAGTTCTAGAAGTTGGAATACAGATATGAACCTGCAGATTCATATCCATAAAATTATAAAGCCATGAAATTAGACCTGAAGTTCTGATAGAACCAGAAGTTCTGATAAATTATTAGAACCAGAAGTTCTACTTCAAACCTGAAGATCTGACAGAACCTGCAGTTCTAATGAACTTGAAGTTCTACATCAAGCTTGAAGTCCTGGCAGAACCAGCAATTCTGATTTTTCAAAGTTGAGAACCTGATGTTCTAAACTTTTCATTGGCTAATTTTTTTTATGATTAATTTTTTTTAGTTTAATTCTGATGTTAAACTTTCATTTTTTTTATCTACATACAGTTAACTTCATATATATTTTCTTATTACAATTGTTGCATGATGTCAAATTTGGCTAAGCTTGACTTTAAAGCACTTAACATAAATGGGGACAATTATTTATCTGGGCAATTGGATGCTAAAATCCACTTGCAATCCAAGAAATTAGGAGGGACCATAAAGGAAGGTAATAAGATGTCCCCAGAGGAAAAGGCGTTAGCCCTCATCTTCTTGCGTCATCACATACATGACGATCTCAAAAACGAATACCTTACTGAGGAAGACCCAACAGGACTATGGAAATCCCTGAAGGATAGGTATGATCACCAAAAGATGGTCATCCTACCAGCTGCCCAGAATGAATGATTAAACCTGAGGTTACAAGATTATAAAACTGTATTTGAATACAACTCCGCCCTCTTTAATATTGTTTCCAGATTAAGATTATGTGGTGAAAAGGTTTCAGAGGAGCAGATGTTGGAGAAAACGTTATCAACTTTTCATGCATCGAATGTGCTCCTGCGGTAGCAGTATCGAGAGCGACATTTCTCCAAATATTAAGAACTTATCTCATGTCTCCTAGTCGCTGAACAGAATTCCACAGTATTACTGAAAAATCATAACTCCAGACCAACTGGATCTTCGGCAGTTCCTGAAGCAAATGTCAGCCTTAGCTCAAACAAGGGCAGAGGTAGGGGTAATGGAAGACATAAATCCTCCAGTAGAGGTGGCCGAAATCACTCCTCCAGGAGAGGTGGTTTTAAAGGTCCCCCACCAAAATTCAAAAATCACCAGAAGTGGTCTGCCCCTCAGCACAAGAACAACCAAAATCCACCGGCTAACCCTTCCCACCGTCCTGATGACACGTGCCACAGATGTAGAAGAAGTGCGCATTGGTCATGCACTTGCTGTGTACCAAAGGAAGTGGTGGAACAATACAAAGCAAACAAGGCCTCTGTTCATTCAGCAGAGACAGAGACAAATGATCTGGAAGGCTGGAATTGGGATATAATGACATCAGAGAGGCCTCCTATTGACATTACAAACTTAGAGACTCGTGACTTCTTTAAGGATGAGGACAACCAACATCTGGATGATAGGGCATTTAACAATCTTTTGGGGGCACCCCCTGGCATGGTCTAGAAGACCTATGATTCTTTGGACATTACTTAATTTTTTTTTTCTTTAGTTCATTTGAGATGCATGTTTCTTAGATTTTTTTCCATTTTGACTGAAAACTTTATTAATGTCCTACTTTATGGTGAATGTTTTAATTATTTCAATTTTTCATCTTATGGTTACATAGTTATGTTGTTTTATTATTTTTGTTCAAGGTATGGATCATGGAACTGGAGACAGTCTATGTTTGGTAGATAGTGCCACTACACACACCATTCTGAAAAATTAGAAATTTTTTCTCAAAATTAATGTTCATTCCACGAAAGGTATCCACCATAGCTGGACCTGTGCAGATAATTGAAGGCTCCGGAAGAGCCCATATGATGTTACCTAATAGTACCCATCTGTTCATTAAAGATGCTATATTCTCAAGAAGTTCCCGGAGAAACTTGATTAGTTTCAAAGACATCAGAATGAATGGGTACCACATCGAGACTGTAAGTGAAGGTAACAATGATTACTTATGCATCATTTCTAGTATTGGAAGCCAGAAGCACATATGCTAGAAAAACTAAGTGCACTCTCCTCAGGGTTAATTATACGACAATCTCCAATGTTGAATCACATTCGGTTACGAGCAAAACCACAATGTCAAGCCCGAAGCTTAAACTAAGCCCGAAGCTTAGTGATCCTAAGACTTTACAGCTTTGGCATGATAGGTTAGGTCACCCTGGTGCTACTATGTTGAGAAAAATCGTAGATGACTCATTTGGGCATTCCTTAGATAACCATCAATTGACCATCCCTAGTGGGTTTTTATGTACCCCATGTTCACAAGGAAAATTGATCACCCGGCCTTCTTTTACTAAGGTTGTATATGAATCCCCATCTTTTCTATAGAGGATACAATGTGACATTTGCGGACCCGTTAATCCCCCTAGTGGACCCTTTAAGTATTTTATGGTTTTGATCGATGCCTTCACCTGTTGGTCGGATGTTTGCCTACTCTCAACTAGGAACGTAGCATTTGCCCGCCTATTAACTCAAATAATTAAAATGAGAGCTCACTTCCCCCGATTATCCCATTAAGTCTATAATACTTGATAATGCAGGCAAATTTACATCACAAGTTTTTTATGATTTTTGTTCATCTCTAGGAATTGTAGTTGAACATCTTGTCCCCCATGTCCACACCCAGAATGGCTTAGCTGAATCCATAATTAAGCGCATCCAACTTATTTCTAGGACTCTGCTGATGCAGTCCAAATTACCAGTTAATGCTTGGGGACATGCTATATTACATGCAGCAATGCTAATTTGACTTCGACCAACGGCCTATCATCAATATTCTCCGGCCCAACTTATATCAGGACATCAACCCAATATTTTTCACTTGCGCAAGTTTGGTCGTGCAGTTCAAGTCCCAATACCACCTCCTAAGCGTACTAAGATGGGACCACAATATAGATTGGGAATCTATGTCGGTTATGACTCTCCTTCGATTATTCGATATCTAGAACCAATGACAGGAGATGTTTTCACTGCTCATTTTCCCGATTGTCAATTCGATGAGATAATATTCCCGCCGTCAGGGGGAGATAAGATAGTTCCTGCAGAACGTATTGTTCCTATAGAACAACCTGTTCCTGAAGAACGGTGCGAATTAACATGGAATACCTCCACTTTGTCTCATCTAGATCCACGAACTTCACAATGTGAGAATGAAGTATGGAGAATTGTGCACTTGCAAGAAATTGCAAACAAATTACCCGATGCATTTAACGATGCAGCAAAGGTGACAAAGTCACATGTGCCAGTTATGAATGCACCTGCCAGAACTAATGTCCCTGTAGGACAAAGTATATCAGCAAAAGAATCTACAATACGCCAGAAGCGTGGCAGACCTATAGGTTCAAAGGACTCAGCTCCGCGGAAAAGGAGAAATGAGCAATCATCATCATGTCCTCCCGAAGAGGCACATAACCCTCTTGAAGAGGTTCCTCCCGAAAAGGTACGTAACACTCCTGAAGAGGTTATGGTAAAATCCGCTCTCTCTAGAATAATGGAAGTCCCTGATGAGACTTTGAAAGCCCCTGAAGAGGCTCCGGTATCGGATAACGAAGAGATCTCTATACTTTATAATTATTCAAGAGAGAGATGGAATAGAAATGAGATTATCATCGATGACTCATTTTCATATGAAGTAGCTACACAAATCTCCAAGGAAAATGATGATGATGATTGGGACACAGAACCACGCTCTATAAATGAATGTTGACAAAGAAAGGATTGGCCAAAATGGGAAAGTTCCATCAAAGAAGAGTTAGAGTCTCTCAACAAACGTGGTGTGTTCAGACCTATAGTACAAACCCCAAAAGATGTTAACCCTGTAGGTTACAAGTGGGTGTTTGTAAGAAAATGAAATAAAAGAAATGAAATTATCAGATATAAGGCACGATTAGTGGCACAAGGTTTCCTGCAGAAACCTGGGGTTGATTATGAGGAAACTTACTCCCCTGTTATGGATATAACAACATTTAGATATTTAATAAGTGTAGTAGTTTCTGAAAATTTAGAAATGAGACTCATGGATGTTGTAACTGCTTACTTATATGGGGACTTGGACACGGAAATTCACATGAAAATCCCGGAAGGATCTCCTTTGCCTGAAGCAAAGCCAAGGAGTACGTACTCAATCCAATTAAGGCGATCATTGTACGACCTAAAGCAATCCAGAAGAATGTGGTACAATCGTCTTAGTGAATACTTGTCTAAAATGGGGTATGAAAACAATCCCATTTGCCCGTGTCTATTTATAAAGAAATTCCTGAAGCGATTTGCAATATTAGCAGTTTATGTGGATGATATAAATTTGATAGGAACTCCAGAAGAGCTCGAAGAGACTACTGACTATTTAAAGAAAGAATTTGAAATGAAAGACCTTGGAAAACTGAAATTCTGTCTCGGATTGCAAATCGAGAGAAATTCTAATGGAATGTTGGTCCATCAATCTAATTATACCGAGAAAGTCTTAAAACGATTTGGTATGGACAAAGCACATCCATTAAGCACCCCCCATGGTCATCTAGTCTCTTGATATAAAGAAAGATCCATACCATCCCATCGAGGAAAATGAAAAGGTATTGGGTCCCGAGGTACCATATTTAAGTGCTATTGG
The DNA here is from genome assembly GCA_029852735.1 of Persea americana. NCBI lineage: Eukaryota > Viridiplantae > Streptophyta > Magnoliopsida > Laurales > Lauraceae > Persea > Persea americana. Next base: position 42,554,095 of record CM056813.1, read on the forward strand.
AGCCCTGATATACTTGGCACAATGTACTAGATCGGACATTGCATTTTCTGTAAATCTACTTGCCAGGTATAGCTCCGCACCAACCCAAAGGCATTAGATTGGTATTAAGCACATCCTACGATATTTGCGTGGAACAACTGATTTAGGAATATTTTATTCTTATGATCGTAAATATTCCAGTTTTATAGGATATGCATATTTAGGTATCTTTCTGATCCTCATAAGGGTCGATCGCAGACAGGTTATGTGTTTCTTAATGGTAATGCCGCCATTTCTTGGCATTCCACTAAACAGACTTTGGTAGCTACTTCCTCGAACCATGCTGAGATCTTGGCCCTTTATGAAGCCAGTAGGGAATGTGTATGCCTAAGATCTTTGATTCAGCATGTTCGTAATTCTTGTCAATTACCATCTATTGGAGGTATCCCAAATATTATCTATGAAGATAATGAAGCATGTATAAGACAGATTCGAGAATGTTTCATTAAAGGAGACAAGACTAAGCATATAGCACCAAAGTTCTTCTTCAGTCATGAACTTCAGAAGAACAATGAAATTGAAGTCAAGCAAGTTCGTTCAAGTAACAACCTGGTTGACCTGTTTACCAAATCTTTGCCAAAATTAGTATTCTAGAAGCTTATATATGAGATTGGCATGCGTAGAGTTCATCATCAAACAATGTGAATGGTTGTTATTATCAGGGGGAGTGATTTGTGAGGGGGCATCCTGAAGTATGCTACCCTGGACATTTGTGCACTGTACTCTTTTTCCTTTTCTAGGCTTTATCCCACTGGGTTTTCCTAGTCAAGGTTTTAACGAGGCAGCATTATGCACATCCAACACTAGTTCAAAAATCTTGAAGAATGTTGTACTCTTTTTTCCTTCGCTTTGGTTTTTTCCCATTGGGTTTTTCCTTAGCAAGGTTTTTAATGAGACAACTGTCTTTGAATGGTGGTCATCTAAGGGGGAGTGTTATAACATATGTATCTTGGGTGGATGCCCACTTGAGATGAGTTAGGGTTAGAATTAGGGTTCCCCTCTTGTGGGATTACTTTGCCTATAAATAGGCCTCTCCACCTTATATTACAATACAATTAATGAGATAGTGAAAAGCTCTCCCTTCTCCCTCTAATCTTTTTTCTCTCTTAGTCTCTCTATTTCACAACATCCTTGCGTTTTTCCAAATGTCATGTTTCTTTATAAGAATCTCTAAATTTCAGCCACCTAAAATGGTCTAAAGTGACCTTTGAAATCTCTAAAATTACAGTCCTCCCCTTTTTTGGAATTCCTAGATACTCAGGTAAAAAGGAGGATTTAGGTTCTGAATCTCCATAAAGAAACACTAGTAACAAAAGCCCGTGCTACGCAAGGGCCCAAAAAGAAAAATATATTATTAAAATTTAAACTTTTTTGAAGATATTTTAAGAGAAACAAATATAAAAAAGAGAAACAAACCAAATTCTTTAAGAAAAAAAAATCCTATTTATCTATCATCATTGATATTTATTCTATGCATCAAAACTCTAAATAAAAGAAAATTTTGGAATAAACTAAAACAGATTACAAACCAAATTCAAAATTATAAACTTCCACTCATTTTTATTTTCCATGTGGTTTTTAGAAAGAAAAAAATGAAATATGCTATAACTTAAATATAAGATTTTAGGTAAATTTTAAGGTGGAGGGAGCATTCTCGTGAGTTCCAGAGAAGAGTTTCTCTAAGGCACATCATGGGTGGGCCAAGGTTTCAAAGAAACAAACGGATAAAAGTCTCATTGGAAGATTCCGAATTGCACTATGAATGGCTCCGACAGAATTTATGATGTTATCAAAATCAATGGTCCAAACTCTGTACGGGAAGAGATAAAATAGAATGTGTGATACTAATTCCAATATTTTAGGAGATAGGATTTTAATCTAGTAAATTGAGTTGTGACACTTTAGATTGGCCCGGGCCAAACAATAAAAATCTACCTAATTTTATTAGTTTCTTTAAAACATTATTTATAAAGAAATAAAGCAAAATGAATAACATATATTATTTAGCAAAAAGACTAAAATAATTTATTTATAACGTCTATATTGAAATGCTATTGTCTTCTAACTTTGAAACTGCGATGAAAGAATTATATGAAAGAGAAGAATGATGATGATAATTGAAACTTTCTACTATAACACACACACACACACACAAAGAAAAAAAAAATCACCACTACATGATAGATGGGGGACATTCATATGCATCCTCCCTCACTATATGGTGAGGGGCAACCTTAATGGTGCCCCACTAATCATTGGACTTGGGCGATGGAAAGAGACATCTTGGACGGGCCCATATATCAAGTTTGGGGTCAATCCAATGCCTCTAACCCATTCATCAGTGGCCCGCAAATTTAAGGAGTTTATATTAAAAGAAGATTTTCCCTCAATCCAACGGTCCAATCCATTTGGATAGGTGAGAACTCAATGGATCCAATATAATACAGGGGCCCCCCATGTGTGTAGATGGTTCGGATGTATCATGATGAGTCGTTAAAAATGCAGCATTTCATGGTTATTTTCAGACCTTTTAAGGACTTATTAATTTAAAAAGAGACTCATTTAGAGTGGAATCATGTTTTTATGCATTCTAGGTCCATTGTAGTGCATTCATGCATAATTTGCTAAAAAATCATAGTTTTTATATAAAAACATGAAACCTGCCATTTTTAGAATCCTATTTTTGGAAAGTCTTGGCAAGATTATTTTTCTCATAATATGAATATTTTTTTCATTTGTTAGTTCAAGAGAGATCATGCATAATGATTTGCATTTTCACTATCATTTCATGATAGATGGGCACGCTATCATGCATTTGTAACTTTTGATATAAATTATTATTTTAAATGAGAATTCGTTTTTGGGTTGTAGGAAATTGATGAGATGGGCCCCATCTACAAGATAATGAGAGGCAAAGAAATCTTTTTAGAGGAGAAGAAAGAATTTTCAAGAAATTGCATAACTGAGAACATGGGGCCCCCAAATACATGCACATGTGTTGCCCTCACATGTGGGATGTCCAAGACCAAGAGGGCCCACCTTCTCTGCATGTTTTGGATAATTTCAAGAAAATCTCAAGTGAATTTTGTGAAATAGCACGTCAATGAAGATTTTTTCAAGAGAAGTGTCACTTCCCGAGCCCGAGATTATGCTCATCTCAATGCGTGACGTACGCCTGCATGGAAATTCAAACCAACTTATGCACAATTGAGTTCCACAAACGAGTTTTCCCACAGGATATCACGTGTGAGATTTAAAATTTCCATAAACCTGTATAGTTCAACCATAGATATTCATCCATATCCTTAAATCTATCACATAAGACATGATATAAGAGCATAAACTAATCCATGAGCATAGTTATGGGTTCAAGTTTCAAAGATAAAGAAAGTAAGAAAGTATAGCGGAAGCAAAATATTAATGTAAGGTTACAATGTTAATAAAACATGTAAATCAAATCTAAGCATCCCAAGCCACGGTAATGGGAAATGGTGGCGCCAATCCATTCAATGCATAGATGTTTAAAAGACATCTTCTAAGGCCCACTCTGCTAGTTGGTGAGGAGTCTCCTCTCCCACCTCCATGATCTCCAGGGTAATGACGTCAAGGGCCTCACCTATAACGCCAATCTAGCAGCATTAGACTAAGCTAAGAAAACTAGACAAGTATAATATATAACATGCATATCAGTAGAAATGAAAATATAGATCATATGAGGTCAAAAAGGTAATCTAGGCATAAATAGTGCATGAATAAGTATGATACATAAGGAATCAAGATTGACAAGTACATAAACATACATAAAAAGGTGGCACAACCACATGAGCTATATTCTTCCACATAAGCATGTATGCATGAAATCACATGAGAGTATGAGCATGAGCATAGCATAGCATAACATAACATAACATGTGGTACCAGTAAGAGGCATAGGGTCCAAAAACTCCTTCGTGGACTTGTGGTACAAGTCAACCCCCATAACCCCATCTGCAGAGGTCCAAGAAAATAACTAAACCCACACCCAGTAGAATACGATTGTAGTAGGGTCGAAGCTAAGTGATGCCGACTCAAGGAATAGAGTGTAAAGTGCATATCATGGGTGACATAAATGTGAGCATGAGCATGTACAAGATATAAACAACAATCGGAATATGATCATGATTTTAAGTGTGTAACATGATATATTCTATACACATATACGAATACACAGTGCATGAAGAAACATATGACGTAATACAACAAGGTACATAAGCTAAATAAATAAACACAAGAAGCATGTACATAGCATACGAGAGTACTAGAAATGAAAATGAAATGCATGGAAAAGGATCATATTTGGAATCAAGGATAAATATTAAGCAAATCCTAAGGTTTTGGAAGTACAAGTGGGCCTCACCGTCTAACTATGTGTAGTCCTAAGGCTTCCAACGTCATTCGGCTACACAAGAACCATTGGCGTTACATAATTTGGGATGCCAAATACCTTAGAATAACACCATTGGTTCGGAGTAAAAGAATTCCAAGAAAACAAGTATCTGTGTGTATGGTAGCTCACACCACACCCACCAAGATAACAAATCCATTGGGCATGAATTAGAGTTCAAGGGTCCCAAATCTAAAGTCCAAGACTAGGTCCAAAACCATCTAAGAAACCCGGTCAGTTCGGTCACTTCTCAGTTAGTTGTCGGTTAACAAAGGAGTGACATGTCAGTTAACCGATACCTGACCGAGTGTTAGTCTTCTGTAAAATAGGCTTCTAGATACATAAACCTACAAAAATTCGGTGCATTATTGGTCACCTGTCGGTTAACCGAACTCCAGCTAGGTTAATTAAACTATGACTTTTTGTACTTTTTCGTCCTGTTGTTATCCTGACCAAACTCAGGGTCAATTAGCCGACACTTGACCAACATACTACGGGATTTGCATGGGAAAATCCTGATTTGGAAATTTTTCACTTCCAAACACTTTCCCATCTTTCCAATGCTTAAACCTGCACTGTAGGACCATTCTAAGCTAACCAAAATATCCATACAACATACTTTAATCACAACTCAAACCTGTAATCAATTATTATCAAATCCATTATAAATCTAGGGTTAAATGAAAGCAAATCAACAAATGAGCTGTAACATTGTGCAATCTAGCATGAAACCTGTGAAGTCAATTTTTGTTCAAACCAGAGATGGATAGGTCGGCTTGACTTGTCACAATTGTGTCAATCTTTCTTCTTATCTCCGTCAGGATTTTCTGGATCAGCTGTTTCACGATTGAACACTGTGAAAACTCGATTGGATGGTCCAACCGAGAACCCTCCGATGCCTAAGTCACGAATAGATTTCAAGGATAATTTTAGTATAGATTCAATGTGTAATCCGGCCATACCTTTCTCCTTAGATACTTACTTCTTTAATGCGGTCCTCCCCTGGATTTTTGGTGGCCGTTAACACACGTTCTGAACCTCCCCGTCATGGCAACCTAGGCGAATGTGGCTCTTCATTGTGGGATCCTTCCTTTAGTTATGATCTTCCTTTTTTTTCTCTCTTCCTCATATTTCTCCTACTCCTCATCCCACGATCCCTGGCATCTTCCCCCTTACGGCACAAGTCGAGATCATGGCCTATGTTCAAGGGGTGTCTCATCCTCACTTCCGCTCTTTCTTCTTTTCCTCTGTCACCTGTCTGGGTCCTGCTTGACTTGGGCCTTCTAGCGACTAATCCAGCTTTATGGGATAAGGCCCTCTATGGGTTTGGATTCATTTCGCAGGTCGGATCTGGCTTGGCTCGGGCCCACTTATTATCAATTTTAATCCCCCCCCCCCCCCCCGATTGCCCCCCAAGCCACCCCTTCCCTCTCCATTTTACGAGGAATGGTGGGGCTTGAGATACTTTGGGACACGCGTCCTTCCCGGGTTCATTCCCTCTCCCAGTTGTCATCCATCGCATCCCTTCTTCATAAATCTGCCATTCTCCCCTTTAGCTTCTTCAATCGAACTGTCACCCTTCCGCCTAAAATCCTCCTTCCTAGATTCCAATCTTCCGCCTCCAATCTCTTGTCTTCCATCTCCTTTACGGTAAGTCCTACTTTCTCTCATTCCATTCTTCTTAGATGGGCAACCTAAAAGATCTCCTCATCGCCTTGGAAGGACTCTTCGAGTTCAGGGATAGATATAACATCCCTCTGAATGTTCAGGTCCGTGCCCCACGGCGTGACAAGTCCCTTGACGTGGGATCCCGAGATGGGATGCCCTTTCCTACCATTGCCATTGTAGATTGTGGTGTTAGGTTTCCTTTAGATCCTCTCCTCGACCTTTTCTTTTCTTTAACAAATCTCTTCCCCACTCAATGCGCCCCCAACTTGTTCCGTATTGTTATAGGAGTTGCCGCGCTGAATAGGTTGCTTGATACAAGCCTCGGGGTCTTTGACATCTTATCTTGCTATCAATTGATCCCTCTAAACCACAGCAAATTAGTTTACTATTTGAAATCCAGGGATTCCAACAGGCTCCTTGTCCATTATTTCCTAGATTCAAACAAAGCTAGTAAGGGGGATTTTATCATTGTGAGCAAAAACTGGGAAACACCGATCATCTGGGGTGGGATCAGTTGAACGGTTCCTCGAATCCCAGGCTTCCCAGGTTGGCCCTCCTTTCTTTCAGGCGCTTTCCTCCATTGCCTATCCTTTTTCTTTCATTTACAAATTGTTGTCTCCTTTTTTTTTTTTGTTTAAAATGCAACAATCAATCGGGTTCCTCAGCCCCTTCTCCGAACTGAAGAAATGAAACGGGTGCTTGAATTTTGGGGGCCTCCCAAGCTCAAGGGTTGGGGCCCAGCTGCTCACTTGCTGCTAGGATACAACCATTCCTACGACAGTTTCTTGGCAATCCATGCTTGGCATGAGCCCCTGGAGGCCGATCCTCTTTTCAAGTGGAGGAAGGTCCCTGTTATGAAAGTTCCCAAGTCATCTAGGATAGGCAATACTTTTAGTGCCCAATCTTCCACTTCTTAGCACTCCTCTGCCCCCTCTCAGCCTACCAAACAATCTCCCCCTGCTCGGAAACGACCCTCTAGCGCTAAGAGGTCATCGTGGCTTATCGCTCCTTCGAGTGCTTCTTCTTCTTTCGCTGACCACCATTGAACTTCAGTCTTAAACATATCGGACAGATCCTCCTCTTCTGACACCGAAAAGCCCTCTTCTACCATGTCTCGGCGTAAACCAAAAAATCTCTTTGACAGCCTTGGCGATCTTCCAACCTCCAAAGCTGGGAAGGTTCCTTCTTCTAGCCCCTCGTCAATGCTTGGCAAGAGACTAGCGCACTAGCCAAAGGCTACAGGCGAACATTCTGCCAAGGCTACCGATGATGCCGACTCCCTTTCCATGTGGTTGGAAGATTGCATACCTTCGTTGTCCCCTCAGCCGAGCTCTTCCTCAGGACGGAAGGGTTTGCCTGGATCCTTTTGAGATAAAAACCCATCTTTGGGTAAGGGGATTTCTCGGTCTTCGTCCTTGGCGCTAATTGTGGGCAAGTCCGCCCTTTTCCCTTCTGATATGAACCTACATAGTGCCTTGTCTGGCCATAAGCTTATATCCACAGGAGTCCAACAATGCCTTCTGGTAGGTCAGCTTTTGATTATTTGACCTTTCTCTTTGAAGTCCTCCTAACAATGTTTCTCCCCTTTTTCTTTCTTATTTTCAGGGGCTCCAAAAATGGTTCACCATCTCCGATCGCCTAGAGAAGTTTTAGAAGTGGGTGGAGGACTTAGAGAAGGAGCTTGTAGAGTCCAAGGCTGCACGGCGCATAGCTGAATCCAACATCGTTGCCTCTTCCCAGGCTGCAAAGATTGTGGAAGCCCAGGCGATTGCTACTAAGAGCCGCCTTACCGCGACTGAGATGGAACTTGAGGCTCTCCGTTCCAGGCAGGTTGAGGCAGAGGTGGAGATGAGAGAGGGTATAGAGAAGTCAAATGATGCCCAGTATGAGGAAATTAAAGCGCTCTATTTACAGCAGGTTGAGCAGATCAAGGTCCTCGTGTTCAAGCAAGGTTATGACGTAGGCCTCGGAAACGCCGGAGTCCCGGAGGATTCTCCTCTTTGGTCCAAATATCAGATTAGTCCGAGAGAGATCCTCCCCTGTAGCCGCCTGTTGAATCCCAAGTTCATCCCCAGGTTGGCGAAGTTGTACCACCTTCTGTTGTGGTCGGGGGGAAGATCATTCTCCTGCTGCCGAGCCTATTCCTCCAATTCTTGATGTTTCCAAGTGACTGTCTAGTGATTTGAAAAATCCGCCCCCCCCCCCCCCGCCCCCCCTTTTGTACTGCTATTGACAAATTTACCCAAGCTGTGGGTGTAATACCTTTTTTCTTTGTTTTGCTTCGTGAATGAAATGCTTGTTTGTTTTTGGGTAAATGAAATGTTTATTTCCTGTTTCTACTGCCACTGTTGGTTTCTATCCGAACTCTCTTTTCAGTCTAATACTTGCATCGTCATGCCTAGCCATTAGTTAAAAAGGAGATCAATGCAGCATACCTAGTTTAGGATCCTCCGAGTTAGGAATTTTCTCCTTCAGCACAAAGTAATGGGTTCATTGTTACCCTTTAATTTTCAGGCCTTGGCCTTATCTCTACGTGGTTGTCCCGATAGGGTATGTCCCTATTGTTGGTCCCCGATCAGACTCAAGTTTAAGGGAATTTCATTCTTGGCACAAGAATACAAATAAAATAATCTTCATAAATGCAATGAAAAATACGAGATTGACAATTTCTTTGGTACAAAGATCATAAATAGAATTTCTTTAAATTCGCTATGTTCCACGGCCTTATCAACGCTTTTCCTTCGAGCATCTCTAGGTGATAAGCTCCTGTTCCCCCAGCTGAAGTTACCCTGTATGGTCCTTCCCAGTTCGGCCCTAGCTTGCCGTGGTTGGAGTCTTTGGTTTCCGGGAGAACTTTTCTCAGGACCAGATCTCCGACCTTGAATACACGCTCTCGTACCTTCTTCTGGAAGCTTCGAGCTAGCTGCTGCTGGTAGGCAGCCAACTTGATCAGTGCTTGCTCTCTCCGTTCTTCAATCATGTCTAGCTATTCGGCAATCCTCTCTTTATTTTGCTCCATGATTGTAAGCCTCTGTTCTCATGGTTTGCAACTCAATTTCTAAGGGAATTACTACTTCCATTCCATATGCTAGGGAGAAGGAAGTTTCTCTAGTCGACCTCCGTGGGGTGGTTCTGTAGGCCTATAGGACACTAGGTAGCTCATTCACCCATCCTTCTTTCTCCTCGTCCAGGCTTTTCTTTAGCCATCCAGCAAGGTCTTGTTGGAGCTTTCTGCTTGGCCATTACTTTGTGGGTAAATAGGGGTTGAAAAGTGATGCCTGATGCCATATTGTTCGCAGAGATGCCTAAATGCCTTGCCCTCGAATTGTTTCCCATTGTCAGTCACCAGTGCCCGGGGTATTCCAAATCTAGTAATGATGTTTTTCCACACGAATTTCTTAGCATCACTTTCTCGAATGTGAGCCAGGGGCTCTGCTTCTACCCACTTGGTAAAGTAATCAGTAGCAACGATCAGGAATCGGTGGTTACCTGCTGACCTCGGCATGGGCCCGACAATGTCAATCCCCCATTTGTCAAATGGCCATGGGCTCACTATCGAGTTTGGTTGCTCGGTAGGCTGATGAATTTCTTTGCCGAAGCGCTGACATCTTTCGTATTTTTGTACGAACTACAGAGCATCCTTCTACATATAAGGCCACCAATAGCCTTGTGACATAGCTCGGTGGGCCAAGCTCCATCCTCCAACGTGCCCCCCACAGGATCCCCTCATGAATTTCCGATAACAGGTTTTCCACCTTGGCCGGACTCACACACCGCAAATAGGGTCCTGAGTATGATTGTCAGTAGAGCCAGTTTTCCGGTGACAACCAGAATCTGGCTGCCTTTCTCCTGACTTTCCAACCTGTTTTTTTGTCTTCTAGTAGTGATCCATCTTTCAAGTACTCGACTTTTGATGTCATCCAATTTAGATCCTCCACTTCCTGCTCGGTGCACATGATTCTTTGGTCTCCTATGGTCGGGGATGGTTGGAAGTCAATGAGGACTTCCCTCCTTAGCTAGGACTTTACGGCTGTAACCAAGCTGGCCAAGCTATCAGCTTGTGCATTCTCTTCCCGACCAACCTGTTTGACTTTAACATCTTCGAGCTCTAGGATCAAACACTATGCCTCTCCAACGTATGCGACCATCCGATCATCACTAGCTGCGTGTTCTCTAGTCAGCTGATTGGCAACTAATTGCGAATCACAGTGGATTATTAGCCGCTTGATTTCGAGCTCTTCGGCGGTTCTGAGCTCCGACAGTAGAGCCTCGTATTCCGCCTCATTATTCAATGTAGTGAAGCCTAGTGTCCCAGCGCTTTCGATCACTATCCCTTCTGGTGTGATGAACACCATGCCAGTGCCCAAGACTTGAGAGTTGGATGCCCCATCTACATATAGCTGCCATTCTTCGTCGGTACCTAAGTTATTTTCTCCATGTTTCTTCTCGCTTTGCTCCTGTTCCTCTTTGTGCGTGAATTCAGCCACCACCTGGCCTTTAATCGCGCTTCTAGGAACTATTTTTATATCATGCTTGCCGAGCTCTATCTCCCATTTTACTATCCTCTCAGATAGGTCGGCCTTTCGTAAAATGGCTTGTAATGGATGCTCGGTTAGGAACCTAATAGTGTGGGCCTGGAAGTAGTGTCTGAGCTTCCGAGCTGCTCTCACCAATGCCAGGGCGAGCTTCTCTAGTGGTAGGTACCTCATCTCAGCATCTAACAAACTTTTGTTGACGAAATATATGGGTAGGTGTTGTTTCCCTTGATCTCTCATGAAGGCCGCACTAACCGCATGCTCGGAAACTGTCAGATACAGTACTAGCTCTTCCCCCAGGCTGGGAATAGAGAGCACATGGGAGGAACTTAGATACTGTTTAATCTGTGCGAGAGCCTTATCACATTGCTTATCCCATACCTTCTCTGCCTCTTCTTTAGAGCGAGGAACATTGGTCGACATGTATCCGAGCTTCTTGATAAAAAACGATTCAGAGCTGCGAGCATACCTGTTAACCTTTGCACCTCCTTTCTAAAGCCGGGTCGTCTACCTTCTACACCTCCCAAATTTGGTCGGGGTTTGCTTCAATCCCTTTCTGGGTTACAATGTACCTTAGGAATTTTCCCGAGCTTACGCCAAATGAGCATTTCGAAGCGTTCAGCCTCAATTTGTATCTTCACAGGATGCTGAAGACTAACCGCAAATCCTGCTTGTTTGTAGCCTTTTCCTTGCTTTTGACCACCATGTCATCGATATAGGCCTCTACCGTCTTCCCGATCAAATCCTGGAATATCTTTGCCACCGGCCTTTGATACGTCGCCCCCACATTCTTAAGTACAAAGGTCATCCTTTTATAACAAAAGGTACCTTTTGGTGTTATGAATGTTGTCTCCTCCTAGTCGACCTCCACCATTGCAATCTGGTGATACCCTCAGTATGCATCCAAAAAGCTCATTCGCTCATGGCCTGGTGTGGAGTCCACAAGCTGGTCAATTTTTTGGAGTAGGAAGCTATCCTTAGGACAGGCCTTGTTCAAATTGGTAAAGTCTACACACTGCCTCCATTTTTTTCCTTTTTTGGCACGACCACTGTATTGGACAACCACTCTGGATAATGTACCTCTCGAATGGCGTCCGCCTCCAACAACTTGTCAACCTCCTCGCACACTTCTATCTGGCCCTCCGGAGCAAGTTTTCTCTGTTTCTCCATTACTGGCTTCACCTTAGGGTCCTCACCCAGCTTGTGGCCGATCACCTTGGGATCAACCCCCGGCATCTCGTGTGGAGTTCAAGCAAAAACATCTTATCTTTGATTGAGGAACCGAACCAAGCTCTTTTGTCCTTCTCGGTCATCGACGTCCCAACAATCCAATACCTCTCCGGATCTCCTCCATCCACTGCAATCCTTTTCAGCTCCTCCATTGTTGAGTTGGCCAGATCGGCATCTTGCTCTCCTGCTTCTGACCGACCTGACTATGATTGCTATTTTTGGTTGGCCTTCTTGCTGGCACATAGGCCTTCTCCATCCGCCCTTTTCGCCTTTCCTTTGATTGCCACAATCAGACAGCTTCTGGATGCCGCCTAATCCCCTTTGATCTCTATGGTTCCTTTCAGCGTCAGGAAGCGGATCCCTTGGTGATAACTCAATGGCACTGCCTTCATGCGATGAATCCACATCCGCCCCATAATGGCGTTGTAGGGAGATGGTACATCTACTACAAAAAAACTCTGTATCGAGGCAGATGGGATTTGCGCCGACCTGCACGGTTATCACACCCATCGGGTGCACTACCCCATTGAACCTGAACAGAGGTATCGAGGTCGGCCTTTGATCTAAGTGCTTCAAACCAAGCTTAACAAACAGCCCTGCGTACATGATTTCAGATGAGCTTCCTGGATCTATGAGCTTCCTTCGAGCATTGTACTCCTGTACTCGTAGAGTTAGGACTAGGGACATCCTGCAAATCTTCATCTGAGAACTAGATCTCTGCTTTCCCTCGCCCAGACTTGTTGACGATGCTCGACTCGATACTCATTTGGTACACCTCTTTCAGGTGCGCGACCATCTTTCTCTGGGTTCTGATGGATTGGGTTGTGGATTCCACTGGATTTATCGCTCCGTGCACAACGTCAATTACCCCAACAGGTCACCTTTCTTCGGCGACATTTTTTTATCTCTTTACGTCCGAGCTTCCCTGGTTCTTCTTAACGCGTGTATCTTCCACATATTCCTTCAAGTACCCCTTCTTCACCAGGTCTTCAAGATGTTATTTGAGCATCTAACAATTCTCCGTTAAATGGCAATGTTCCCGGTGGTAAGAGCACCAAAGGTTGGGATTCTGGCATTCGGAGTCGCTCACCATCTTTGGAGGCCTTGTGAAGTAAGGTTTGTCCTTGATCTGCATCAGGATCCTGTTGATCGGGTCCTTGAAGATTGTAAACACCCCTTCAAAGGCTGCTCTTGTGGGTTCGGTACGACCCGTTTTTCTATTGAAACTTTCTCTGAACTCCCTTCTTATCTTCCTCAAGGATCCATCTTCCATCGGGCGAGCCCACCTTGGCTCAGGTGCTCCCATGTCTTCTTCTAGTTTGATGAACTCTTCGATCCTTTCCATCAACTCTCCTTATGTGGACGGGGACCGCTTTGTCAGCGATTGGTGAAGCCGGCTCTCCTTCTGCAACCCGAGCTTGAAGGTGGCCACAGCTACTTGTTCGTTACTCCCTTTTACCTAATTATAGAGGTGCCATTAGAGAGCGCTGAACTCCTTCAGGCTCTCCGAGCTCTGCTTATTAAGAGATAGCAACGCTCCGATTTCTTTGGGCTTCTTGGAATTTGTTATGAAACAGGTAACAAATGATCCAGCAAGCTCCCAAAAGCTGTGGATCGATCTTGGCTTTAGGCGGGAGAACCATTTCAAGGCCAGGTCTCCCAAGCTCGATGGGAAAACCTTGCACATCAGCTGCTCATTCCCTATCCACAATGCCATGGACTGATGGATGTGGTCAGCAGGATCAGAGGTTCCATTATAGACCCTCAGCTTGGGGATGGAGAATCGCTGAGGAGGTTTTGCTTTCTCTATCTTTTCCGAGAAAGGATATTCTAGATTTTGTGCATTTTCAAGGTACCTTGCTCGGGTCAGATTCTCTTAAGGGGGCTTCTGGTTTGCTACCTCCCTTTCAATAAGGGCCTGCACATCCTCCTCTGCAAGTGCTCGTGGGGGTGTTTTCTTCCTTGGAGCTTCTCCATCCTTAATGCATCATGCCTGGACCTCGGCTTCTTCTCTTCGCAGTCGGGAACTTGAAGTCCTGCTTCCTTCTTCACCTGTTGTTGCTTTAGTTTGTGTCTGCCAAGCTTTCGACTTGGAATGGTGGTTCCTTGGCTCGAGCACAACTATGCGACCTCGGTACTCCATTCTTCGCATCTCACGAGCATTTTCAGAGCTCGAGGAGCGTCCCTGCTCTCCTTTTGTGGCCTCTAGTTCTAGCAATAGGCAATTGATTTTTTCATGCTGCCGCTTTACTCCTTTGGCTAAATCTCGAACAGCGTCTCTGCAAGTCTGTTCTAGTCGGGCATATGTGTCCCACAGCGGGGCATGTCTTGGGAGACCATGACTCTACCTCTGGTGGGTTTCCCCATGCAATTTATCCATGGACGATGAGATTATTGCGCTGCCCTAGGTGGCATGGTAGACTTCTGATTAGATCCGTCCTTTCCTGTCTGTAGAAGGGACGGTCAGGTCGCTTTTAGTGCATGGGACACATTCAAAATCTGCCCCATCGGAGTGGTTGGTCAAAGGGTCTTTTCCCGACCATTCTTGTTGAGCCCTACCTAATCTAGGCTTCCTCCACCTAAGATAGAGGTCGTCCAATCTGAGACTACGATCCTAGATTAGGCTTTTGATCTGCCATTTCTTTCAGCAAGAAGAAGCGTCAATGGGTTATTTCCCTTTTTTACTTCCCACAGACGACGCCAATTGTAAAGTCAATTTTTGTTCAGACTAGAGATCGATAGGTCGGCTCGACCTGTTGTGATTGTGTCAATCTTCCTTTTTCTCTCCGTCAGGATTTTCTGGATCAGCCCTTGTTTCAAGATCAAATATGGTGAAAGCTCAATCGGATGGTCTGACCGAGAACCCTCCAATGCCTAAGTCAGTGATAGATCTCAAGGATAATTTTAGTATATATTCAATGTGTAATCCGGCCGTACCTTTCTCCTTTGATACTTCCTTCTTTTATGCGATCCTCCGCTGGATTTTTGGTGTCCGTTAACACATGTTCTGAACCTCCCCATCATGGCGACCTAGGCGAACGTGGCTCTTCATCGTTGGATCCTTCTTTCAGTTACGGTCTTCCCTTTATTTCTCTCTTCCTCAAATTTCTCCTGCTCCTCATCCCACGATCCCTGGCATCTTCCCCTTTATGGAACAAGTCGAGATCATGGCCCACATTCAAGGGGTGTCTCATTCTCACTTCCGCTCTTTCTTCTTCTCCTCTGTCCACCTATCTGGGCCCTGCTTGACTTGGGCTCTCCAGTGACTGATCCATCTTTCTGGGATAAGGCCCTCTGCAGGTTTGGATTCATTTCGCAGGTCGGATCGGGCCTGGCTTGGGCCCACTCATAATCGATTTAAATTCTTCCCCCCACAAAACCCGTGACAAGAACCAAAACAAAGAAAAAATATGCACATTTTATAAATGTTTACTTGCCTTAGGTGCTTGCCACTCAAATCTATAGGAATCCAAGCTATACCCACTCAATACCAAGCTCTAAGTAAAACCCCCAAAATGAAACCTCAACCAAGTTCTTACAATGATAAAATGAAAGAAAATATGCAAATCAACATGCATTCACGAATAGAAACCTCCAATCATTGAGTTAAAACAAGAGAGAGTGATTTGGAAGAGATTTGCTTAAATATGAAGTAGGAGAGAAGGAGAAAATAGCTGGAAGCTTGAAGAAGATAAGAGCTTGAAGAAGATAGGTTGCTTGTTGGAGAAGATAAAGGAAAACACTCCCAAACCTCTCTAATGGATGTTTGGAAGCAAGAGAAATGATGGGGAAATGATGGAGAAGGAAACCCTAGGTGTCTAATGGAGATGAGATGAATACGAAGAGACAGGGTTTAGGATTTTAGCCAGGTTTTATACTTATGAAGTTCTGGCATTTGCAGGAAAGTCCAAAGCCCTAATAAGATTTACGGTTTAAGGCTTTTGGTTTATAAATGGATTTAATGGGCTCAAATGAGTTGGGTCAAAATACACAAATCGAAGAACGACTCATGACCTATGAAATGCGCCCTAAGTCCTCAGAAAATAAAAAAACACACACTAGACCCACTAAACCAAAATACCAAAAAAGTAATAATGTTACCTAGTCAATGGTCAAACCCTTACTAATCTACTTAATCAAGCCCAAATACATTCAAGAAACCCATTAGGTATCTAATTAGGGTTAATTAGGCACTAAACATGATTAGAGTAGGGTACAGGAAGGTGACACTGTACGAAAATTTCCTTGAGATATATGTAGTAAGTGGATATCCAAAGAATTGTTTTGAGCAAGGAAAGCAAGATTTTCTCCAAAAATCTCTATAAGAACTTGCCAAAAACTCATATACTTGTGGCCAAGGAGAAGACTTGCTAAAATGAAGGAGATCTTTGCTAGAGAGTTGGATCTATGGAGAAGAAATAGGGTAGCCAAATCCCTATAAAAAGGACCCCTTGGGCATGCATTCTCCCCATGGGAAGATAGACCACCTCTCTCTAGAATTACTACTACACTCCATCATCTTCCTCTCTCTTTCTCTCATTTGAAGTCCTTAATCAGATCTAGCCTAGAAATTGTTGGAAGTGGGTGGACCTCTTGGATAGGTTTCAAAAACTTTTCACCAACTAGAAGTGATGAACACCTATCCAAAAGCCATCAAAACCCAATCCATGATGCATGTCCTCAAACTCAGCCATCATTATTAGCAAACAAACCTATGAAGGAGAAAGAAACAACACTAAACATGCAACCACGAAATTCCACTACATACAAGGAGTAGAAGATACTTATGGAGCTTGGTTGTGCTTTAATGGAGAACTTGATTCAACTCTTTGATGAAGAGTTTTTCTAAGATCAGAATCTCCGATGCCCAATCGTCTTCCACGCTATGACCCGCTTCAGATCTCTTTCCTCAAGAGAGATGCTGGAATCTCCAAAAGAAAGTCTCTCTAGAATCACTAAGGAAACTAGAAGGGAACTAGAAGAAAGAGAAGAAGAGAGTAGTGCAACTCTTGCACTTTGGGGGGGATGGGCGTGAATCCCTAGGAGGAATTGTGCATGGACGTCCAAGAGTGCTCCCTTCTCTTCCTTTTATAGCTTTTCAACCTTCTCTCTTAGTGTATTATTAGAAGTCCAACTTCCATTACACTTAGTAACCCTTTGCTATACTATTACCACTATTAGAAGTCTCACTTCAAATAGAAATAGTAGCTTTCCTTTTTGAGTTCAAATAGAATTAGTAAAGATCCAATCTTGGGCTAGCGTGGGGACCACTAGGGATTCCATAGAAAGCTGGCTCCAACTGGGACACCGCGACCCCACATCTCATGTGCAATCCGGGCCCGCAGTTAATTGCAAATAACTCTACTAAATAAATGCAATTGAACTCTAGTCTTAGGAATAAATTACATGAAGACCCTAAACTTCCCAATGTCCACAAGTAAACCCCTCCATCAATATCCATGGATCAATTGGACCTGTCTTCCAAACTTAGATCCATATCTTATTATCCTTGAGCCCCAATTAATTATAATGATCATTTGGTACCGATCCAATTAACTCTTAATTGGAATGGGTGCGCACTTACCAATGATAAATCCATTAATTGTGATAAATCCATTAATTCGCACAAGGGGATATTAAAGATAGATTCCATCTTGACCATCGAATGTTCCCACAGCTCTACTACCACGTACCCAAATCACCGAGGTGTTGACCTACAATTGGCCTCACTCATTGGTGACTCAAAGCAAATGAATAGATAGAAACTTGAGTTCATTAATGTCTTAGGATTGAGAGCCTATTGCTAGGGAATTATGAGAGCAGACCTTAAAGTAAAGACAATGTTCATAAGGTGCTTCTCATGGTCCTTCAATACATCCAATGTACCAGCACTATGATCCAGAATCTTACATTTTGATGATCGAGACAAATCGTACTATCTCATAGTAATCAAAGTATTGCAACCTTGCCATATGAGATGTTCAATCTCATCACTGGTTGTGAAGATATTCAAGCATAAGATATGCTATACATGTCTCCCGTATGTGGATCTCATCCATACACATGTATTGCATCTAGTATACTTATGGACTCCGGTTCATCTCATGAACCATCATGTCATTCGTATTAGTTATGTGCATTTAAGTAATAAACACCATTCATCTTATGAAATGATAACATGAATATATTCATAAATAAAGAAATTAATCAATTTATTACATCAATCTTTAATGGATTGAGACCATAAAACTAACAGAAATCACACTAAACCCTTACCCTTGGGTTTTTAATCTAAAAGAGGCTTCCCATCCTAGTATATAATTGTCTTGGTTTTTTTTTTTCTTATGTAAAGACTTTGCATATTAGTAAAAGTGTAGCTTTCTCTTTTCAATATTTCTTTCTTATACTTGGGTGATTGGTGCTTAATTTGTGTTATTGACTTATCGGTGTTTGGATTGACGGCCCAAGGGCCCTAAGAACATGATTTAGATTATGAATCCGCTTAAGAAAGAATTTTGAAGGAGAAGGATAAGCTTCTACTACATTTAATTTCTTCGCACTACTACATTTAAAATTTTGTCATCTCTACATTTAAAGTTCTTGCACACTACTTTAAACTCCTGCAATCTTTTTATTTTGTTTCTTTTCATGTTCTTTATGTTTCCATATTTAGTTTAGAGTTGGTTTAATGGCTGAAAGTGTGATCATTGCATGCATAACTTGATGGTCAGTTTCTTAATAGCCTAGTGAAATGTTTAATCTATCAGATCCTAAATAGCTTAGTGAAATGTTTATTTGATAGGTCACACTCAGATGGCATATGGGTTAGACTTATTGAGTTCCATAAAATTTATATGGGGCAACACATACGTGAAAGAAGTTGATATTTTCGGATCTTAAGATCTGAATAGCGGGCCCCCTTAGAAGCATCTTTTGTGTTATATTTGTATGATTTGACTTTAATTGTATTTTACAGCTATTTTATGGTAGCATGTAATTTTTATTAGGGGTGCACAAAAAATCCGTCAATCCCTCAATCCGATCCGATCCGATCCGCGGATTTCAATCCGATCCGAAGGCCAACGGATTGGTGGCGGATTGGATATTGTGTAATCCGTTAGCAACGGATTGGTGGCGGATTTCACTCTCAATTCGTGGATTCAATCCGATCCGATCCGTTGTCATTAAATATAAATAAAAAATATATAAGAGGTCTAAATAAAAATTAGGTGTGGACACACTGATGAAATTTTAGGAATGATCCAAGAGGATTACAAAACCCATCAAGTTACTTTCAACGTTCAATTATTTTGCTTATTCTTGTTAGCTTAGTGACAAAAGGTCACCACCACCCTTTGAAAGTCTCTTAACTAGTGTTTTGTTCTTCCACATGCTTACACTTGCATTTTCTTCTCTCTCTGTCTCCCTCATTCCTTCATTTTCCCATTTGAACATTTCTATCTCTTTCAGATCATTTCAAAAGAATATGGCCACCAATCTCATATGGGGTATTATGTACATGTGAGTATTATGTACATTGTGAAACATTTTGATTACATATGCATCCATCTGTCTTGCTTATAGTATCTCTCAATTTCTTATTTTATTCATTGCATTGTTGGAGTATGAGTCTTAGAATGGTTGAGAGTAGAGGAAGAATCTGAATTTTTTCATGGGTTTTTTTTTTAACATGTAATGTACAGTAACGGATTGAATGGATTAATCCGATCCGATCTGCTCGTCCACGGATCGGATCAGATTGGATTTCAACAGTAACGGATTGGTGACGGATTACAAATCCGTCAATCCGTAGGCAACGGATTGGTGACGGATTTGGCCCAATCCGAACCAATCCGATCCATGTGATAAGTCCTTAAAAATGTAATATTTTCTTATCATTTTAGAGTAATTAAGGACTTAATCATCAAATCATGGACCATTTTAGTAAAAAATTATGATTTTATGTTTTTGAGCATCAAAGTCTAAATTCAAGTCAAAATTCATCCAAAAATTGCATTTTCACATAAAATCATGAATTTCTCTATTTTTTACATTGAAAGTCACAAATTTCCTATAACTTTTTATTCACACATGAAATGATGAATTTTCTTTGTACCATTGATTTAATTGAAGAAAACTTGATAAAATGGTGACATTTTATGCATTTATTTGGTGTGAATTGGGCCCGCATCTTGCATAATTCCTTACCTATATGATTAGATTATTCTTTGATCTTTGCTTTTATTTTTGTAGGGAATTTCAGAAATCGGGGCCCACGGAAGAGAATTGATGAATCAAATGCACCATGGACCCACCTTCCTTTGGCATGGATCTAAGGTAGGGGCGGCCATGGTAGGGTCCGCTCTCATATGCAAGAAGAAAATCAGATTTAATCTCTTGAAGATAAGTTCCAAATTTGTGGGCCATGAGATGATGAGGTGTCCTATCTACTCTCCAACAAATATTGCTTACATGTCAAGATGGATGGCTAAGATTCAATTCAAGCCAAACAAAGAAGAAAACAAAATTGTAAAAGAAAGTCAAGCCAAGGTAGGGACGTCCAAGCATGGGATAGTTCAAAGATTGCATTTTTTCCAAGTATGGCCCACTCCTATGTCATGTTTGGGATGAAATTAAATTCAGATTTGAAGAGATGTTTAAGGTGGGCCATGCCAAGAGGTTTTTCTAGCCATGAGGAGCTCAAAAGATTGAAGTTTGCAAACCAAGGATTCTCCTTACCAAGTGTTGCACGTCCAACACCACTCCAAGAAGATTAAAAAACGTCCATGAGGGGGGCCACATTGTTTTAAAATTTGTTTCAAATCTGAAATTCAGATTTGAATTGATCCTTAAGCCAAGTGGGACCCAAGAGAGGGAGTTGCATGAGATAAGAACAATCCTATTTTTACTAGGATTGTGAGCCAACCCCTAGAAAATCTCTCAAAAACTCTCCTAATCCTAATCCAACTTGGACCACACACTACTAATTCTTACCCAAATCAAAAACCTTGCAAGAAAAAAGCTATCAAAAATATATAAAAAGAGCCAAAAGAGGGCTGGACGTGGATCCCCATCTCCAATCTATCTTGGACGACCAGCAACTTCTTATTTCCCCTTTTTCCATTAATTTTTCTTCATCTCTCCTCCTTCCATCAATATTTCATCCAAGGCCTTCCCTAAGGCACACTACCACTTGGATTTCTACGCCATCGCGCCGCCGCCGTTGCTATCGTCACTCCACCATCGGACCAGCCATTCATCACCTTCCCTTGCTTGGATTTCAGATCGCGAAACGAGAGCCGGTTGGATCGCCGTTCAAGACCGCGAGTCCCTCTCCTCCGTTTAGTGTTTCTTGTGTCTATGGTAAGGTTGGATGCACTTTATTTTTATTAAAAGAATTTTGTAATGGTTATTTGCTTGTAATGGGTCTTTCATTAATAAATCAAGTTTATGAGGTCTTGGTCTTCACCAATGAGTCAACATTGAATTTTTGTGCGTAGTGACAGTGCGCACTTGGTGCGGTGGTCTTGATTTTTCTTGATAACATTAAGCAAAGTAATTATTGCAAAGTTTTAAAATTAAAATATAATTTCTTTATTCTCTGATTTTGTTTTATTTTATTTTTTTATTTTATGCACCTTAACAATTATTGCAATTGGTTGGGCTAATAAATCTTATGGTGATGCAGTGGTTAGATTAGGTTTCTAGATTAGGATTTTAATTTTTTCTTTGGTTGTAATTAATATTTCAGATTTGTAATTAATTTTTAATTCAATTAGAAAATTTGATTTGTATAGTTTTTTTTAGGCTAGAACTAGTTTTTTTTTTATTAGGACAGGTTTTGCGATAAATAAACTCTCCGTGGATCGATCCGGTTTCACCGGTTATTACTACAATCGCGGCCTTGCACTTGGGGTTACGATCAAGTTTTTGGCGCCGTTGCCGGGGAGTTTTTCTTCGCTTAAGGTATTTTTTCCAACCTATCTTTTTAATTGCTTTGTGGGTGTGCCTTTACTATTCCGCAATCATTCTAGATGTAAGGGTAGCATGCATGGAATGTTTGGACCAGCCCTATTGCATTAAAAAGTGGATTTTTAATCTCTGATTTTTGATAAAATTGGAACTATTTCAGATCTGAAAAATTATTTTTTCTGATTTTTCAAAAATCACATCCATTTTCTGAAAATTGCCTAATTTACTTGTTCTAATTTGGACTAGTTTAGGTCATTTATTTTCGTTTTTTTTGTTGCTGGTTAGGATTAATTAGGGTCTGTTAAATTCAGTTATTTTTCATATTTTTAGGTTTTTAAAGTTTCCAAAAAAATTCTGGAACTTTCCCTCACAAAGGCAAGTCGTAGATCGCACAAATTCGGCTTTTTGGCCACCAAACTTGCAAAAATCTGAAAATTTCAGAACTTTCATTGGAAACTCAGTTTTATTAGTTGTTTTTAAATTTAAAAGGACTCTTAAAAACTTGCTGGAATTTTTTTTCTAAGAAGGTTAGTTATTTCTTTGGGAAGCCGAACAAACTGCCTTTCTTAATTGGTTCGATGTCTAGGCAAGTCTTGTCCCAATAGATAAGGGAGACAAGTCTCTTGTTCTAGAAAGTGGTTTTTAAGCGGGACCCTTGCAACGCATCGTGACCCCACCACTGATCTGGGGACTTACCTGGTCGGGCCAGTTTCATAGATTTGAGTTTGGGAACTTTCCTTAGAGATATTAAACTCTCTAAGATTAGGACTTTGCAAGAATTTAAGAATCTTCTTTTAAATCTAAGAACGGACCTTAGGTAGTTTTTCTTTCTAGGTTTCTTTATAAAAAAACAAAAAAAAAAAAAAAAAAAAAAAAACTTTTCAAAATTCCAAAAAAAAAGGAAAGACCCCCATCTTCTTGGCAGAGGGACTCCTCAAATCGGTTAGTAAGGAAGGAATCACCTGTCAAGAGCTTGATTAAATTCTACGAATCTAGATCTCCTGGTTCTCTTAGGATTCCCAATATGGCTGATGAGCAGAGTGATAACGAGGAGAACGGTAATGGGAATGGACCCAATAATAATGGGGAGGTGAATCAACCTCTTAGGAGTTTACGTGATTACCTTCACCCTACACGACAAGCCACACCGTCGTGCATGGTCATACCCGCAGGTGCGGGTCAATTTGATATCAAACCGGGAGTAATCCAACTTCTCCCCAAATTTCATGGACTTGAATCAGAAAGTGCATATTTGCACATTAAAGAGTTTGAAGAAGTGTGTGCAACACTACACTTCAATAATGTGAGGGAAGACCTTATCAAATTTCGTTTATTTCCATTTTCCCTCAAAGATAAGGCTAAGGCATGGCTTCACTCCTTACAACCCAATTCGATTGCTCTATGGTCCGACATGGTCCGGGAATTTTTAAAGAAATTTTTCCCATTACATAAAACCAACACCTTACGGAGGAATATTATGAATTTTAAACAAAAAGACAAGGAGTCTTATTATAGGTGTTGGGAACGCTTTAATGAACTACTCCTTGCATGTCCCCACCACGGATTTGAATTACACAATACAATTGGTCACTTCTATGATGGACTTAGTCCAGAAACACGTCAATTCGTGGAGATGATGTGCAATGGGGAGTTCATGGCGAAAAACCCAAATCAAGCATGGACCTACCTTCAGTTTTTGGCAGATAGTGCACAAAATTGGGACACATCTGAAGGTATAGACCCCGTAAAGCAATCGAGTCAGGCCAAAGGAGGGGGGTTATATGTATTAAAAGAAAGCGATGATCTTCAAGCAAAAATTGCCTATCTTACAAGAGAAGTTGAGTCCTTGAAATTTGTGAAGAATAAGGAACCTGCTATAGTTTGTGGCATCTGCGCTAGTGATAAACACATTTCTTCGGAGTGCCCAACACTCCCTGCTTTTCAAGAAGCGTTTCATGAGCAAGCAAATGCCACTAACACATACAACCGGCAGTTTAACAATTCTTTGGGTAACACGTACAACCCTAATTGGAGGAATCATCCCAACTTTAGTTGGAGGAATGGCCCAAATGCTACTCAGCCCAATTTCAACCAAATGTCAAATCAATTTGGGGGTAATCCTAGTACATATGCTCAAAACACACAGCAAATGGTACCCCCTACAACACAAACGACACCTTGGGATGAACTTGTGGCTAAGTTTATGGTGAATCAAGAGTCCATAAATAAAAAACATGATCAGAACTTTGAGAATTTACAGAACACCATGCAGAACCTCTGCAAATTGATTGAATCACAAAATAAGGGGGCTTTTCCAGCCCAACCACAGCCTAATCCAAAAGGGCAATTTGAGGTTCATCAAGGTGGTCCGTCAAATTCAAAGGAGCAGGTTCAAGCTGTTACTATTCTACGTAGTGGTAAAGAGATTGAAAAGCCAGATCTGGAAAAAGATAAACAGCCTGCATCCTCAGATCAGGAAGGGAAAGAAAATGAAGTCCCTTCTATCAAGGAAAAAAGCCCAGTTCCTCCAGGATTCAAGCCCTTACCGCCTTTTCCTAACCGATTAGCTCCTGCCAAGCCATCTATACAGAACCAGGAAATCTTTGATGTACTTAAAGAGGTTAAAATTAACATCCCATTGTTAGACGCAATCAAACAAGTCCCATCTTACGCAAAGTTTCTTAAGGACTTGTGCACGTTGAAGCGTAAGATACATGTACAAAAGAAAGCGTTCCTCACTGAGCAAGCTAGTGCAATTTTAAAGCATGACGCTCCCCCTAAATTCAAAGATCCAGGATGCCCCACGATTTCGTGCATTATTGGAAATTGTCAAATTGAACAAGCGCTGCTTGATCTTGGGGCGAGTGTCAACTTACTACCCTACTCGGTCTATGTAAAATTGGGGTTAGGCGAACTCAAACCCACCCAGATTACTTTGCAGCTCGCAGACCGATCAGTCAAAAGACCGAGAGGGATAGTAAAGGATGTGCTTGTGCAAGTTGACAAGTTCTACTTTCCAGTAGACTTCATTGTGCTAGACACTCATCCTGTGGCAGATCCTCATGCTCAGATTCCGGTAATTCTGGGGAGACCATTCTTAGCCACATCCAATGCATTGATCAATTGCCGGAATGGAAAAATGACGCTATCTTTTGGTAACATGACATTAGAACTAAATGTTTTTGACCTTTGCAAACAACCACGGGATGATAACATTGACCTTGAAGAAGTAGATTTGATCAGTGTTCTTACAGCATAAACTTTTGAAAAATCAATCTCTGATTCCATTGAGTCAATTGAGGACCTGACCCTCTGTGAAGAAACACTTGATAGCACTGTTGAAATGGTCAACATTGTAGGCAAACCCTCTTTTGAAGAGCTATTACCAACTGGTACTCTGTCTCTTCCATCTCAGGTGAGGCCGCCCAAACCTGAGTTGAAACCCTTGCCCTCTCACCTGAAATATGCATACCTTGGAGAAAATGAAACATTTCCTGTAGTAATTTCTGCACACCTTGACAAGGACCAAGAAGTCCAACTCTTAGAAGTGCTCAAACTACACAAAGGTGCAATTGCTTGGACCGTGGCTGACATTAAGGGAATTAATCCCCTCGTGTGTACACATCATATCTATTTGGAGGGGAATGCAAAACCCTCCCGTCAGATGCAACGCCGGTTAAACCCCACCATGCAGGAAGTGGTTAGG
This sequence comes from Persea americana, assembly GCA_029852735.1. Classification (NCBI taxonomy): domain Eukaryota; kingdom Viridiplantae; phylum Streptophyta; class Magnoliopsida; order Laurales; family Lauraceae; genus Persea; species Persea americana. The sequence goes on from CM056813.1 coordinate 42,579,668, forward strand.
GCGGAAGTTTTGAAACTTCTAGATGTGGGTATCATTTATCCAATTTCGGATAGCCAATGGGTTAGCCCTACCCAAGTTGTACCTAAAAAGGCCGGCGTAACTGTAGTCCGTAATGCTAATGATGAGCTCATCCCAACCCGCGTACCCACAGGTTGGCGAGTTTGTATCGACTACAGAAAGTTAAATGCTGTCACACGAAAGGATCATTTCCCCCTACCCTTCTTGGACCAAATTTTAGAACGGGTAGCTGGCCACGAGTATTATTGTTTCTTGGATGGATATTCTGGATACAATCAAATAGAGATCGCCCCGGAAGACCAAGAGAAAACAACTTTCACATGCCCCTTTGGCACCTTTGCTTACCGACGGATGCCCTTTGGGCTGTGTAATGCTCCTGCAACCTTTCAAAGGTGCATGCTGAGTATTTTTAGTGATATGGTGGAACGTTTTCTCAAAGTCTTCATGGACGATTTCTCCGTTTTTGGAGATTCTTTCCAAGATTGTTTGAGCAACTTAACTAAGGTCCTCTCTAGGTGTGAAGAAAAGAACTTAGTACTGAATTGGGAAAAATGTCATTTTATGGTACGACAAGGGATTGTCCTTGGCCACATCGTGTCATCTAAAGGATTGGAAGTGGACAAAGCCAAAATAGATCTAATTTCCAATTTGCCCGCCCCAAAAACCGTAAGAGATGTAAGATCTTTCTTAGGGCATGCTGGATTCTACAGAAGGTTCATAAAAGATTTTAGTGTCATTTCTCGACCATTATGCAACCTTCTGCTAAAGGAAGCAGAATTTGAGTGGACGGAGGCATGTCAAGTGGCTTTTACCAAGCTTAAGGACATGTTGACGACTGCTCCAATTATGCAACCTCCAGATTGGAGCCTACCCTTTGAAATCATGTGCGATGCTAGCGATTATGCAATTGGGGCAGTTCTTGGGCAACGTAGGGACAAAAAGCCATATGTAATTTACTATGCTAGCAGGACTTTAAACAGTGCACAGATTAATTATTCTACAACAGAGAAAGAACTATTGGCTGTGGTCTATGCACTGGATAAATTCTGTTCCTACTTAATTGGATCCAAAATTGTGATCTTTACTGACCATTCTGCGCTGAAGTACTTGCTTTCTAAGAAAGATGCCAAGCCCAGACTGATCAGATGGATCCTTCTACTTCAAGAGTTCAATATCGAAATCAAGGATAAGAAAGGAGTAGAAAATGTGGTGGCTGATCATCTTTCTAGGCTTGTCCTTTCCAATGCTTTAGAACCCTTGCCAATTCAGGACACTTTCCCTGATGAGCACTTATTTGCCACATTTTCCCATTCTCCATGGTATGCTGACATTGCCAATTATCTAGCTTCGGGTGAAATTCCAAAAGAATGGACCCAACAAGATAAAAACAAGTTTTTCACTGAGGTGAAACAGTTTTTCTGGGATGACCCATACCTTTTCAAATACTGCCCAGACCAAATCATTAGGAGATGCATTCCAGACCATGAAATGAACAGTGTTATATCATTTTGCCATTCTCAAGCTTGTGGTGGCCATTTTTCTGCTAAAAAGACCGCTCACAAAATTTTGCAATCTGGATTTTACTGGCCCACTATGTTTAAAGATGCATATGATTTCTGTAAAGTATGTGAGCGGTGCCAAAAATTGGGTTCAATTTCCAAAAGGAACATGATGCCTTTAAACCCAATTTTGGTCGTCGAGTTATTCGATGTATGGGGTATAGACTTTATGGGACCATTTCCCCCGAGCTTTGGTTTTCATTATATCCTCGTTGCAGTTGATTATGTTTCCAAATGGATTGAAGCAATCCCATGTAGGAACAATGATGCTAAAACGGTAAAAAAGTTTATCTTGGACAGTATTTTTTCCCGTTTTGGAACTCCGCGTGCCATCATTAGTGATGGGGGCACTCACTTTTGTAACCGCATTATTGAGAGTTTGTTTCAAAATTACGGTGTCACACATAAAGTGGCTACCCCCTATCATCCTCAAACAAGTGGGCAGGTAGAGGTCTCAAATAGGGAAATTAAAAGAATTTTGGAGACCACGGTAAAACCGAATCGTAAGGATTGGTCCATGCGGTTAAATGATGCATTGTGGGCCTATCGCACTGCGTATAAGACCCCAATTGGGATGTCTCCATACCGGCTTATATATGGGAAAGCTTGCCACCTTCCGGTGGAGCTGGAACATAAAGCTTATTGGGCCATAAAACAACTGAACTTTGACTTAGACAAGGCTGGGGAGAAAAGAGCCCTTGATCTAAATGAATTAGAAGAATTGAGAAACGAGGCTTATATGAACTCAAAAATTTACAAGAACAGGACTAAGGCCTTTCATGATAAACAGATATTAAGAAAATCATTCCATCCGTCTCAAAAAGTCCTCTTGTACAATTCTCGACTTCATCTTTTCCCTGGAAAGTTAAGATCTCGTTGGACAGGCCCCTACATTGTTCAAGAAGTATTTCCATATGGGGCAGTGACCCTCATTGATCCATCGAATGGTACCTCTTTTAAAGTCAATGGACAACGTTTAAAACCATTCTTGGAGACTATTCCTCCAGAGGAAAATGTAATTCCTCTGATCGATCCTATCTATCAGGATTGACGGGCACTGGATCTGACAGTGGCCCATACCTTTGTATATTATGCATATATTTTTCTATTTTCTTTGTGTGTTCTTTGTCTCACATTGGACAGGGTACTACGCAAAAGCTTCATTACTCCAGGTGCTTTCTACCCTTTTTCCTCCTTTTACATTTTCACCTCATGTTACATTTCATTTCGCATTTCATGTATGACATCGAGGACGTTGTCTAGTTTAGGTTGGGGGGTAGGAACAAGCACACTTGTCCAATTTTAGACAAATTTTTTTTTCTTTCGTAGTCTTTGAAAAAAAAAAAAAAAAAAAAAGTGTTTTCAAAAGGACTTGACGATTCGAAGATGCTTAGAAATCTGGAATTTCAGAATTTTTTGGAAGGAAGTAAAATGAAGGTTCATTATTTTCTAAAAAAATAAAAAGAATACCGAACTTTGTTTTTCACAGTACCACGCGTACATCATTTCAAAAGTTTTGGACAAAAAAAGATTTAAGTGTCATTTTCAGAGTTCTTTCAAGAGAGAAAAAGAGACGACTTTCTGAAATTTGGCCATATGAGTTCTCCTGGTTCATCGGCATGGTTAGGCTAACCAAAACCAGTGAATTAATTCGGGTGAATTGAAAAGGGTTGCCTATTGTTGGGGACCGTTTAAAAAGAAAAAAAAATTGCCAAGGGATGCACAAATAAGTGTAAAAAAAAAAAGAAAAAAAAAGAGAGAGTTTAGTTATAACTCTTGAAAAGAATAAAAAGTTATGTGACTAGTTTGGGTTCGTAGCCTTTTTAACCCGAGCCAGTAAGCCCGTAGGGGTATTTATATACCTAGTGCCCTAAAGACATCTGTTTTGGGAGTCATTGGCCTAATGCTCATTATATGGGTTAATTAGAAAGCTTAAGGGACCTAGGCATTGCACAGTCACATGTGTGTGTTCAAAAAAAAAAAAAAAAAAAAAAACCAGATGCATCTCGCGGCCTTTGAAAAACAACAGTGCGAAAGCCATCATAGTAGCCTTGAGAGGAGACTTGTATTTTGCCCGAATCTAGGAAAGTTGGAAATTCCGAGGGAGAATTCTGTTTTCATGGCATTATCGTAGAACATTTAAAATTTTTGTTTTGATGTATACACTTGCACAAGGCACTCAAAGTTTTGGTATAAAAAAAAAAAAAAAAAAAAAAAAAAAAAAAAAAAAAAAAACGTGAACCGGATTTTGAAAAGTCTGAAATCTTGATTATTCGAGGATTCGAGGCATCCGATTTGACTCAATCATCTTTTGAAAAACCTTCCATTGAATTTCTTTCACTTTTAGGTAAATGAATTTTGTGGGCATATTTACTGCAAACCCTCACGAGGCACAACTCGTCCACTAGGGGTAACCTAGGGGTTTAAGGGCTTGCTGCATACGCTAAATGCAGCCGAGAGTGCCAGCGAAAGTGGCGTTTTTCTTTGCATTTAGTTTAGATTAGATTAGGCCAGAAGACCTACCATAGTTTGCATATTTTGCTCGGGACTAGCAAAAAGCTGGTTGGGGGGTGTGATAAGTCCTTAAAAATGTAATATTTTCTTATCATTTTAGAGTAATTAAGGACTTAATCATCAAATCATGGACCATTTTAGTAAAAAATTATGATTTTATGTTTTTGAGCATCAAAGTCTAAATTCAAGTCAAAATTCATCCAAAAATTGCATTTTCACATAAAATCATGAATTTCTCTATTTTTTACATTGAAAGTCACAAATTTCCCATAACTTTTTATTCACACATGAAATGATGAATTTTCTTTGTACCATTGATTTAATTGAAGAAAACTTGATAAAATGGTGACATTTTATGCATTTATTTGGTGTGAATTGGGCCCGCATCTTGCATAATTCCTTACCTATATGATTAGATTATTCTTTGATCTTTGCTTTTATTTTTGTAGGGAATTTCAGAAATCGGGGCCCACGGAAGAGAATTGATGAATCAAATGCACCATGGACCCACCTTCCTTTGGCATGGATCTAAGGTAAGGGCGGCCATGGTAGGGTCCGCTCTCATATGCAAGAAGAAAATCAGATTTAATCTCTTGAAGATAAGTTCCAAATTTGTGGGCCATGAGATGATGAGGTGTCCTATCTACTCTCCAACAAATATTGCTTACATGTCAAGATGGATGGCTAAGATTCAATTCAAGCCAAACAAAGAAGAAAACAAAATTGTAAAAGAAAGTCAAGCCAAGGTAGGGACGTCCAAGCATGGGATAGTTCAAAGATTGCATTTTTTCCAAGTATGGCCCACTCCTATGTCATGTTTGGGATGAAATTAAATTCAGATTTGAAGAGATGTGTAAGGTGGGCCATGCCAAGAGGTTTTTCTAGCCATGAGGAGCTCAAAAGATTGAAGTTTGCAAACCAAGGATTCTCCTTACCAAGTGTTGCACGTCCAACACCACTCCAAGAAGATTAAAAAACGTCCATGAGGGGGGCCACATTGTTTTAAAATTTGTTTCAAATCTGAAATTCAGATTTGAATTGATCCTTAAGCCAAGTGGGACCCAAGAGAGGGAGTTGCATGAGATAAGAACAATCCTATTTTTACTAGGATTGTGAGCCAACCCCTAGAAAATCTCTCAAAAACTCTCCTAATCCTAATCCAACTTGGACCACACACTACTAATTCTTACCCAAATCAAAAACCTTGCAAGAAAAAAGCTATCAAAAATATATAAAAAGAGCCAAAAGAGGGCTGGACGTGGATCCCCATCTCCAATCTATCTTGGACGACCAGCAACTTCTTATTTCCCCTTTTTCCATTAATTTTTCTTCATCTCTCCTCCTTCCATCAATATTTCATCCAAGGCCTTCCCTAAGGCACACTACCACTTGGATTTCTACGCCATCGCGCCGCCGCCGTTGCTATCGTCACTCCACCATCGGACCAGCCATTCATCACCTTCCCTTGCTTGGATTTCAGATCGCGAAACGAGAGCCGGTTGGATCGCCGTTCAAGACCGCGAGTCCCTCTCCTCCGTTTAGTGTTTCTTGTGTCTATGGTAAGGTTGGATGCACTTTATTTTTATTAAAAGAATTTTGTAATGGTTATTTGCTTGTAATGGGTCTTTCATTAATAAATCAAGTTTATGAGGTCTTGGTCTTCACCAATGAGTCAACATTAAATTTTTGTGCGTAGTGACAGTGCGCACTTGGTGCGGTGGTCTTGATTTTTCTTGATAACATTAAGCAAAGTAATTATTGCAAAGTTTTAGAATTAAAATATAATTTCTTTATTCTCTGATTTTGTTTTTTTTTATTTTTTTATTTTATGCACCTTAACAATTATTGCAATTGGTTGGGCTAATAAATCTTATGGTGATGCAGTGGTTAGATTAGGTTTCTAGATTAGGATTTTAATTTTTTCTTTGGTTGTAATTAATATTTCAGATTTGTAATTAATTTTTAATTCAATTAGAAAATTTGATTTGTATAGTTTTTTTTAGGCTAGAACTAGTTTTTTTTTTATTAGGACAGGTTTTGCGATAAATAAACTCTCCGTGGATCGATCCGGTTTCACCGGTTATTACTACAATCGCGGCCTTGCACTTAGGGCTACGATCACCATGTACACCCCTAATTTTTATAAATGGGCCCACCAATGAATAGCCCTCAAGGCACATGGTATATCACCTACTTCTTTTTGCAAATTTGTAGAATTTCAAATTTGTAAAGAATTGATATGAGATAGTAATTTTTTTTATGAGAGATTTTAGTAGTTGTTTAGAGAGAGATTCTAGGGCAGGCTTCTTTTTTTAAATAAGAGAGATTTTAGGAGAAAAAGATTAGAAAAGTAACCTGGCATGCCAAAGCAACGTCTATTTTTGTGCGCATCTTTTTAAAAGGAGAAAAAAGCTTTTTTACTGCACTCTCTATGGCATCCCAACCAATTACTTTAATATATATAAAGCCAAAAGGGTCCCAACTAACATTTGGGTCCTAGAATTTCAGTCCCTCTGTCCTTTTTTTTTAGTTAATAATTTCATATACTAATAGTACAAAGAAGTTGTCAAGAATTCATTGAAGTCTGAAAATTCAACTAGTCCAAGGGGTAGCTCAGTTGGCTTAGGATTACGGTTTGCACTCGGAGGTTGTACGTTCAAAACTACACTACCATACTAGGGCTACATGGGAATTTACATAACTTCTCTCTACGCCTGGAGGGTTTGGCCTGAATTAATCTCTCTGATAGCAAAAAAAAATAAAAAATAAAAAATAAAATAAAAGCGCTATCCACTGTCCAGTTTCCTCCGACCTAGCTCCCACGGTAATAACCCCTTAAATCACCTAGTCCTCGGGACACCCATCACTAAATATCTTCTCTACAAACGCCTATATCCTTTTCCGACCGAACAAGGAGCGCAAGAGAGCCCCCTCTCCTACGTGCCAAGTGTAAACAAAACTCCATCCCAATCGCCGCCTATAACCGTACGCCACTCCCAATGCCTACCCACACCCACACCCCCATCAACTTCACTCCAGGATAAAACTACTAACCACAGTTCATTAAAACCTCACCAGTCAGTCATAATACTCATTATATAGCCTTCCTATGAATTTCAGACCCTACCTGTTTGTATTCCCGTCGGCTCCTCATCAATACACACCCCTCGCTATTCATTTTGAAAACTCCAAAAACCGAATCCAGCAAACACAGAAAGAGTAGGGTCCATCTCCATTCCTTCCATTATATCAGACCTTTCTGCTCTCCTTCTTACCGTCCCACACCCTGTAGAAAATCAATCCATCACACTCCACTTTCTTTTCCTCACTCGATCTCTTTATTTTCCCTCTCCCATCCCACCCATCTATGGCAAACAAAGCACCCGAATCACTCCAACTAAGGAAACACCCATCACCCCTTCAGGTAAAACAAAGAGAGACATAGAATACATAAGAGAGAAAACAGAAAAAATGAAGTTGCTATTTGCTGATATGATTCTATCCGTTTCATGTGTTTCAGGTGGTGGAGGAGCTGAAAGAGCTATGGGGGATGGCAATACCAATCACTGCAATGAACTGCGTGGTCTATTTCCGAGCTGTGGTGTCTGTACTCTGTTTAGGAAGGCTAGGTAGCTTGGAGCTTGCAGGTGGTGCTCTTTCCATCTGCTTCACCAGCATCACTGGCTACTCAGTCCTCGTCGGTCTTGCATCAGGCCTCGAACCAGTCTGCAGCCAGGCCTTCGGCTCCAAAAACTGGGACCTCATCTCCCTCTCTCTCCAGCGAGCAATCGTCATCCTCCTCATCGCAAGCCTACCCATCAGCCTCCTCTGGCTCAACCTTGAAAGAATCATGATCTGGATGGGCCAAGACAAGGACATCACAGCAATGGCAGCCACCTACTGCCTCTACTCTCTCCCAGACCTTTTCACAAACTCCTTTCTGCAGCCACTCCGAGTCTACTTACGGTCGCAGGGCGTGACCAGGCCCATGACCTATTGCTCTTTTCTTGCGGTTCTGTTGCATGTGCCTTTGAACATAGTGCTTGTGTTTGTGCTGGGGCTGGGTGTGAGGGGTGTGGCTGTGGCTGCTGTGCTGACCAACCTTAACATGGCGGTTTTTCTGGTGGGGTACTTGAAGTGGGCGAGGGTGTGCGAGGTTACATGGAGGGGATGGTCGATGGGTGCGGTCGAGCAGCTGTGGCCGTTGATGGAGCTGGCGCTACCCAGCTGTTTGGGGATATGTCTTGAGTGGTGGTGGTATGAGATCATGACTGTGATGGCTGGCTACTTGCCTAATCCGAGGGTTGCTGTTGCGACTGCTGCCATCTTGATACAGACGACTAGTCTCATGTATACGGTGCCAATGGGTCTGGCCGCATGCGTTTCCACAAGGGTCGGTGCCCTTCCTCCTCTACTTTTACTGTTTCTTTTCCGTACAAAACTCTGTTTCTGTTATCATCTTCTGTGCAGCACAGGGTTTGAAAGGTAAGAACTTGAAACACATCCGATACGTAGGGCATACCTGCTCAAATAGGAACGGTTCCAAATAAATGCCCTCAAATTTCAAATTTGACTTCAATCCGATTTTGTTCTCACCGTGGAGTAAATGCTCAATTTAAAAAAAATGCAATAATCTGTGGGATATAAATAGGATTGTGTCAGTTAACAATTTTGGAGCTAATTTGGATTGGCAGAAAAGTCTACCGGATCGGATCGAGGGTATTTATTTTGAATGGTTTGAATTTTAATAACTCAGGATTTTCCTATCATTTTACTGATGTGATCTGATGTGATCTGGTCGCTGGATTGGATCATCAAAAGTTCCCTTGTCGTGAGTGCAATCCATGCTGGATTTAGATTTTGTTTTGAATCCCACTTTAGAGCTTTCTTTTATTATTTGTTTTAGAGCCAGCACTGTTTCGTAGGGCCCACTGCTCCACTTTGATTGAACTTTGCATCGCGTCCGTTTGACAGCCCTTGAGTAGATGGATAGGGAGTTTCTCTGTGCATTCCTGATCAGATACTTTTTTATTTATATTAACAGCTACTAAGTACTTCCTGAACTTTTATTTAGAGCTTTAAAGTAGTTCATGACCCCCATAGAACCAATTTTATTTTTGCTTTACATACACTACTGAAATATTGATTGAGGCCGGGAAATAGTCTTAAAATATTGGATACTTTCTTTTATTTAAATATAGGAGGAATTCGGCAGTTAAGAGTCTTATTACGTTTTTAATACCTCATGAGCTTAGGCGTAATATATATATATATATATAAACTTATCTATTTAATCAGAGCTTAGGCCTAATTTTTTCATAAAACCCTAATAAAATTTATATGAAAATAGACTTCGTGTCCGCATTACGGCCGGGATTTTTTTTAGCAAATTTTATCGTGTGCATGGATGTACACAAATACCCCAAATATTTCTGGGATCTAGGTGGTCAAATGTCTCCAGACTGCTAGCTGTCTGTCCTCTTCCTGTCCTACCTTTATTTTCCCATGGTAACACTTGCTAGTTTGAGTACATTCAGATTTAGTTCAGTATCCAAAATATTAATTGGCAGAAAAGAAAATTAAAAACAAAACAACAGGAAATACATAATATTAATCCTAAAAGTAAATCCACTGACAGTACGCCGGGAGAAAACAGAGAACAGTTGATGACTATGTCATCAGCCAATCTGAGAGCAGAATGGAAGTTGATCAAGGCCAGCGTTTGACGCTATCTCCTTAAGACAAATTTCGTCCCAGCAATGGTGCATACAAGCTTCTGTGGTGTTTGTCTCTCAGGATACAATGATTACTCACATAGTAGCACCACTACAGACTGTGTGACCAACAAACTATGTGACCAACAAACCAAACTTGTGGCAGACTCTCTCGACATGACTCCGACCAATGACACAGATGATGCGCAGATGTATAAAAACCAATGACGAAAAACACAGGGTCTAATGCGTTTAAATATAGTTCTTCAGGGCTGTTCATTCATAGGACATATCTGCTATTCATGATTGTTCGTGGTGAATAAACAAACCCACGTTTGGAATGCAATGTTCTAGACACAGACCCTTTCCAGTTTTAGACACATCCCATTTGAAAAAGAAATTTTATTAAGTTAAATTTCTCCAAAAACTAATGTGAAGTGGGCTGAGCGAGGCTCGTGCGTGTGGCCCAAGCCCAAGCCCGGCCCGGTTCGGTGCAGAGCGCGCATGTGTGGTGGTGAGCCCACCTTGGTTTAGGCCCCCCCTCCTCTACAAAAGTGGGCTACCAATCCAAAGAAGATTTTGTTCCCAAGCAATCTGAAATGCAAGTTTTCCACATGCTTATGTTACCCAGCACTACCATGTACAAATAGTGAAGTTAGGAGTCACTTTCTGATTCACTCCTCAATGGATTAGAGCAACCCAATACATATTTTTAATCTACTCATAGAGTATATCACATTCCAATGTAATTCCACCTAAGAAAATAAGCATGACCACTTTTATTTTAGCTCAAACTTAGACAAAAAATAAAGTACTCTTGTCCATTTTTCCAGCAACACTAACAGGGTACCTTCCTGTAGACCAACTTAATTAGAGCAGCTTCTGTAGAGAAAAGGAGGGTTGTTAGTTTGAGTTGTTTTACCTGGCTAAAAGGTTGGTTGATCTTCGGACTCTCCCCCAACTATCATTACTTACTGCTGAGGTACGAAAGAAATCACGTTGTTAGTACACGCTGAAGCAGATATCTGGGCTCTCCCTCCTCTCCTCCGTCACAATCAAGTGATGGCAAATTACTATCGTGTTGGCATATTGCTTTCATTAGTATAGATAGATAGGCTCATAAATTTATTAGGGATTTTTTCCGTAGGATCATCTAAACTCGTAGATAACCCCACCCCCCCCCCCGCCCCCTCTTACCTACACGTTTTTCATACCAACCGCCCCCCCCTTACCTACACGTTTTTCATACCAACCGTACTGCAGGCCAAAAGTCGTTTTTTCCTCTGCGATGTTGCAACTCAAAAAGCCCTTTTCATCCTTTTATCCCTCCCAGCTTCAACTTTTCTTCATTTTTCGTCTGCTATAACTCTCTCCCCCAGCCGATTTCACTCTCCTCCTCCCTCACCAACCTATTTGCAAATACGCAAGGCCCCCAGCGTTCGTTCCACGTCGAAATGTTCTTCATTGCCTTCATCGACGACAGATTTTGGCCTCCATTGTTTCACAATCTAGGCATTCCCAAGTTTGGTGTTGTTGTTATCACCCCTGGTAGAACCTGGCTATCCTTCTTCCCTCTCTTTTAGCGAGGTTGTGCTGGGACCCACCGCAGGACGGGATCAACAAGACATCCGACATTATTTTTTGCAATTGGACGTCCAGTCCAAAACCTGAACTAGTAATTCATGATATGAGAACATATGTTTTTTTTAATATATCAACAACTGGATGTTTAAATGTAATTGAAATTCCGTAGAATGTTAGAAGACGTAAGGCTGAGTGCCCACATTTTCAACGTGGATGTTCATAAAAAAGGTGAGGCTCTACAAGTCCCCTATAAGGTTACTACTAATATTTATACAAAATGTTTCAAATATTTCTACATGTGGGATTCCTTGTACCCTAACTACCTTCAAAAGACACAAAAGAAGAAAAAAAATAACACAATAAATAAGAGGGAGATACATACAGCGTGGGAGACATGGAATGAATACTGCTGATGGATTGGACAATGGTAATGGAGAAAGATATGGCAGGAGACTCAATGCTATATATGGAAAAGGAAGGAATTCACTTGCAGGATTCACTTGCAAAGAAAGGAAGCAGAGAACCCAAGCAAAAGATGAAAGCTATAGAAGGGAATGAAATTATAAACAGAGATGGATTCGTTGACTTTTAACGTAAAACTTTACTTGATATTACGATATAAATTGCGATATCGCAAGTGATTAATTTGTGATGTCACAAATGAAAAAGCTATTTTTTGGCCTGCGTAGAGGTAAGACGGTACCGAAAACGTATAGGTAAAATTGCCTAGTTTGGTAACAAGGGGAAGTTATGGATGAGTTTAGGTGACCGTACAGAAAAAAATCTCAATTTATTATGACGACACCCTAGCATAAATTTATTATGATAATAACCTGGCTGTTTGAGTGTGGGCCACCACAACGATGACATGATCTCACATTGTCAGGCGGCCCCAAGTGTCTAGTTTGATGAATCCTGTTCAGGAGGGTCTTTTTTTTTTCTTTTGCTGGGCTACTGTTTATGGGAGTGAAACGTCCACCTGAAGAGCCAGGATCGACGCCTATGTCCAACCACTAGTGAGTTGGCCAACAGCCACTAACTTGACTTTCGTACACAAATGGTTTAGGGCACATTTGTCTAGGTCGTCAGATGCCATAGGATATCTTACGGTCTGATGTGTGCGATAATGCAGAATTATTGGATATCGCACAAACAATTTTGTGGAAAAATATTTAAACTTGGACAGTTCATGGGTGAATGTTAGGTCTAATAATTAGTCTACTAGCAGTATCCCAAAATAAAGCTTGCAAAATAAAAATAATTTTTATTATTTTTTATAAAGAAATGTGTTTCACACAAATGTACCTTTAAAGGTCGAGAAAATAAGGTTGGGCTTCCCATTTTTTAGGGTTTTAACTTTAATCATCATAAAAACCCATGTTTCCCATTTCATGATTGAAATTCAAATAATGTCACTAGAGTTGCGTGACTCTAGTCAACATTTTCTTAAAACTTTTTTGTCTTAGATCCCTTGATATCATGGGAACAATGTATGTAACGTAAATTGATAAATCCCATGATATCATGAGATTGTCCCGAGATTCTCGGAATTTTATCCTCATGTTTCATATGGTCTTAAGCAATTAGTACTACTGCGTGCAACCCAAATCTTGCATCTGATCCTTTTTTGGTTCTCTCCTATCGCTTATCTAGTTTTGAAGAGGGAACCTGATACAGGGAATAAACCTGTTGCCTACAGCTAACATCTCTCAATTAAAAATGCTTGCTTTTGTTGTACTGTCAATTTAGGAGCGGCAAACGGGTCGGGTTAGGTTAAACAAGCCAAATCTATTTATTAAATGGGTTAGATGCTTCTAATCAGCACTCGACTAGTTTAACTCCAAACCCACCCCGCTAAAGATCAACCTGACCTAACCCACATTAACCCATATAACCATTGCGGGCTATTGCAGGTCGGGTTGACCCACATAATTTGCACTCAAACTTATAGCTGACAAAAGCCAACCTGATCCGTCAATCCGGCTCAATGCGATTTGCATATGACTAGCACAACCCGACCCGTATAATATGTGGGTCAGTCGCGGGTCAAGGTTTTCTAACCCACATTTAAATGGGTCAGGTTAGGGTCAACTCATTTAACCCGCATGACTCGCGTAATCCGTTTTTTTTCTTTTTTTGCTTTTTTTCCTTACAGCTAAAATTTACACTCAATACTTAAGTTTATTTAGTGCGTCTTTTTATTTTGATATGATGTTTATATTATTTTTATGAAAACTTTATTTTATTTATATTAGTTTTGCTATTCTATATATATAGTCACTATTTTAAAAAAATGTATAATATACTCATTGTAAAAATAATTCCTTCGCTTTCTTTTTTCTCATGTAGACCCTTTGTTAACTTAGTTAAGAATATTCTTGTGTACTCTTCTCTCTTAGGAGGATTGTGGATATGAAGAAATACAATGGATATGACTTAAATGAAATAAAATACTCAAGGATTGAGCTCGTGCTTGTTCCCACCGTATTTTCTTTTTACGCTGGCACAAGCTAGAGAGAATGACAAATTATGTCGTCATGACTGAGGCCTATGCCTAAATTTTCAACCCAATATCAATTGAGCCTAAGTCTGGTTTAAGATCCTATAAGAAGCAAATTAACTTTAGGCCTATCATAATCCAAATCAAGCTTGTTTATATTGCCTATCATGATAGATTTTAAATTGCACCGATATGATTTAGAAAGTTAAAGTTTGCTTGTATCATTTTTAGGAATTAACTTAACGGTTTGGGTCTAATTTTTACTTGGGATTTGGTTAAAGCCTAGAGGACCCTTGTTAATAAATTTAGGTGTGGCTGCAAGTTATGTAGGTCAATCCAACCCGTGGTGACCTGCAATGTGGGTTAAGTCGTGTTGACCCACAACGGGTACAAGCTAGGAGTTTCTGATCCGTTTAATAAACGAGTAGGATGCGGGTTAGAAGCATCTACCCGTTTGCCACCTCTAAGTCCCAAATCTAAATTTATTAACAAGAGTCTTCTCGGGCTTTGACCATATCCAAAGTTTAAATTAGACCTCAAACTGATAAATTACTTCGTAAAAATGAGATAAGATATAAATGAACATTCCTTAACTTTCTAAATCCTATTGGTGCAATTTAAAACTTATCATGATAGGCAATATTGACAAGCTTTGTTTGGGTTATGATAAGCCTAATACTAATTACTTCTCGGAGAATCTTAAATTAGACTTAGGCTCAATTGAAATTTGGCTGAAAATTTAGGCCTACACGTAGGTCATGCTAATGTAATTCACAATTCTCTCTAGCATGTGCTGGCGTAAGGAGAAAATAGTGTAGGAATTAGCATGAACTCAATCATTCACAATTCTCTCTAGCATGTTCTGGCGTAAGGAGAAAATAGTGTAGGAATTAGCATGAACTCAATCATTACTTGATTATTTTATTTTATTTAGGTCATATCCAATATTATATTTCCTTCATATCCTCAATCTTCTTAGGAGATAAGAGCACATAAAAAAACATTCTTAGGTAAGTTAACAACGATTCTACTTGAGAAAAAAGAAAGAGAAACAAATTATTAATATAATGAGTATAGACGTATGCATTTTTTTTTAAATAACGACTATATAAATAGAGTAGCAAAACTAATATAAATAAAACAAAGTTTACTTAAAAGCAAAAACATTATATTAAGATAAAAAGAAACTTTCCATATAATTAGGTCTTGTGCTGGTCATGCTGGTTAAACGGGTTGACCATAACCTGACCCGTTTAAATGCAGGAAAGCTTGACCCGCAACTAACCCATATATTATGTGGGTAGGGTTGTGGGGGTCATATGTTGGTCATGTCTGGCTGGATTGATGGGTCAAGTTGGCTTCTGCCAGTTATAACTGTTACTTTAGGCATGCCCCAATGGGTATCCCTAACACCTAAATATAGTATAGAAATATGTATTTTTTTAAGAAAAATGGGTCGGCTTATGCTGGGACCCATGTGGGAATGGGAAAGGCGGGATTGAAAGGTACCTCAGCCCTGTGTATAGTGATAGAAGCGCGGATCATCTTCCTAACCACTTAATTAATGGCCCACAACTTTTTACCATCCAATCGAGTGAGTAGTCGATCCGATGGTTTAATCCATTCAGGTCGGTGCCAAACTTGGGATCAGTGACTATCTAGGCTAACTATTCTATGGTCTACTTGGATGGATCATAAGATAGGCCCACTAGGTGTAGTGTTGATGATAACATTTCCGAAGGATAAGTATGGAATGCTTGTACTTTCAAAGGTGCACCCTGCTGTAAGGATTGATTGGCTTCAAAATATGTGGGACCGAATAATCAATTGGCCTCTGCATATGAAACTTGGTTGCCTGGCTAATTTGATTATAGCTGCGCTTTAGGTTATGTTACCCTATTTGAAATGTTCTCCTCGAAGTGGTGACAAACTTACAATTTGTATAACAAATGTGAAAAACCATAACTAGCCATCAAATAATATCTCCTAGGGTTACCCGTTTGGTAATTTATCATTATGAAGGTGAAGTAAAGCCTCAATTTGCTGGACATGAAAAGACTAGTGGAGTAGTGGGTCATACCAAAAGTACACATTCAAAATTCCCTCCTTTTCAAAAAAAAAAAAAAAAAAAAGTTCAAAAGGCAACATCTTCAATCTACTAAATGAAAAATGAAAAAAAAAAAACTACTTTTTTCCTTATCAAGCCACTAAAGACAAACCATCATAACGCTTTTATATTTTATTCTCTCTTGATTTGAGACTTCATCTTACTCCACTCTACATGTAAAGTTACAAAACGGTTAAAATAAATTAGGGGAAATGAGAAAAGGAAATACCTACCCATCACTCTAGTAATTTTAAATCTTAGAAAAATCAGGTTTAGTCTACATCTTGACCCCTTGTCTCCTTAATATTTCCATTTAGAACCCATTTTAGCCTGAGTTTTTACAAATTCAATTGCCACACACATAAATGAGGTGAAAGTGATAATGGAAACCACTAATGAGCCCAACAGGTGGGATAATGAGCCATTGATGAATGCCCAACAATCTGCTTGACTCGAACGGAGTGATCTTGGATCTCGATATGCTTTGCACCTGCATGGCTATGAATTTGTTCATCGGCCTCTACTGACATTATATCACAAGAATGTGTTTAGCCAAGTGGCTTTTTGGACAACAACAATGCGGGTTATTAACTTTCCTGCTACTGTTTCTTAATTTTTCGTAACACGACTGTTGGGAAGTGGCACAGTTGAACAAACAACCTGCAATCGACAATCAAACATGCACATGATCCACACAAATAATCAAGCAATCAATCTACAAAGATGAATACAGAACAATTTACGTGGCTCGGCAAAACTACTTACATCCTTGGAAAGAGCTCCTATTGATTCCTCCTTTTTGTTGTGCTTTAAGTTAGGGTTATATATTATATTATATGTATAATCTCCTCTCTCTAGGCCCCATGAAAGTCTATTTTAGCCTCCAAGAAAACCCAATACAATTGCCAAAATACTATCAAATCAGCTACACCCAGATTAACCCAAATTGACTAATCCGGCTAACCTAAAATACAAGACATGAACCCAGCAATTTCACCTTGGCTTGGATTCTGTCAATCCACGAACCACCTTGAAAATACCCAACAATGTCTTCATTCTCTCCCACCGTTAATCTTAACGATGAGGCGAACCAGTCTAGCCCAAGCGGGCCTTGAACTTATTCGTCCTTGATTTCCTAAACACCTTTGCATCATTCTTCCAAAGTGACCCAGTCCATCTGCCGCCGTCTTTGCTAGAATTCTTGCAACACGATGACTTCCCACTTCCAATTGTCAGGGTGAAAGTAACATTTCTTTTGACGAACGTTTCCCCGGGCCTGAAGCATTGTAAATTTTCCGTTCTCTGCCTTTAATGTGATATTCCTTCCGGTTTTCCTGCGGTTTCGATCCACTGTAAGATGCTTTTTTAGAAATGTCTATTCCACCATCTTTCGATTTTCCATCTAATTTTACCTCAATCGACTTTTCCCTCTTCCTTGAAACTGCTCCACCTCTACCTATAATTGTGCTCCCTGCCAATCAGTAGAGACCATTGACTAGCTCACCCTTCATGACTACCATTGCACCCTTTAACACCATAACTCCACCTGTTACAGTGCACTTACAGCCCTTAAAGTCTAAGGCCCACAAAGAAATCAAATTTCTTCGTAAATCCGGTACATGCATCACATTTGTCAAGGTTTGAATAACTCCATCAAGGATCTTAATTCTCATCGTTCTGATCCCAATGCTATTGCATTCCACATTGTTTGCCATGAAAATGGATTCTCCCTCACAAGATATTTATGCATCAAACAGTTCTCTACTATAGCACATATGACAGTCACAATTAGAATCTAAAATCCAAGAACTGAAAGTATGATATATACCTTTGGTGACTTAAAGTAACACTTCCTCGCCATCTGAACTTTTTGCTACATTAGCATTCTCTGGTTCAGATTCTTCTTCTTTGGCTAAGTCTTTCTTTTACGTAGGACAAGCCCTCTTAAAGTGATCTTCATTTTCACAATAATAGCGAGTCACAGCCATGCCTTTCCCTTTCAATTTGGAGCGTTTCCGATCTACTAGAGGATCTCCCTCTCCTTCAATTTGAACTTGATGCACCATTAACACTTTCTTTTTTGAGGTATTTCACTGTGAGTCTTCATGATTTCACTCAATAGAAGAGCTGCAATTACTTCATCCATCTCATTTTCCATACATCAGTCTCGTAACTAAGTGCTCGTACGACAAGGGCAATGAAGACAAAAAAAGCAATGCCCTGTCTTCTTCCTCGATCTAAACCTCAAGACTCAACAGTCGTGACGACCCTTTTTGAACCCGCTCCAACAACTGTGACCCTTCCTTCATCTTCAAAGAATACCGTTGTTTATTCAAAAGCAGCGTATTTGTGAGCGACTTGGTATAGAATTATCTCATGTAGGAATCAAGAACCCATCCTGTTTTATTTCCTACTTGACCCTCTTGTAGAGGCTCCACAGTGGGGCCACTTACTCTAAGATATAAGAGTATCTCCAAGAGACACTTCAAATTTAGGTACGTTTTTTTCAAAAGAAAGTCTTATGTGGCAAAAAAAGACATACATAAATTTGGCATCTCACTTGTGCAACTACAAGAGAGATGTCAAAATATTATTTTATCATTTTCTCATTTCAAATTTAGCATCTCAAATTATTATTTTATTATTTTCTCATTTCAAATTTTGCATCTCTTTATACCAACTTCAAATGCATTTACCCTCGTCGCCATTATTTTATTTAAAAGAAAGAAAAGGCATCTCACTTTATGGTATGCAAATTTTGCATACCTACACAATCTTCAAATGTCATGTAGGATTTGACCATTCTCTTGGAGGCAAAGCTATAAGCCAATTGCAGCCGTTGGGAGCTGAGTTGGATAAATAAAGCCTCCATTGGAGATGCTCTAAGAGATATTAAGTTTGGAGATGTCTTTTTAAAAATGAAAGCTTATGTGGCAAATTGACCCTTTATAATTTGACATCTCTGTTGGAATAAATTCCACCCCATATGTCAAATATAATATTTTATTATTATTTTCATTTTACATTTTTTATATATTAAACTCAACTCATCCGCAATAGTCCATTTGGAATAAAATAATGTAAAATATAATTTGACATTTCACTTTTTCACATGCCAAATTTGACATCTCACTCCCATATGCCAAATGCTACCTCAGTTTTTGGCATAGTTATTGGAGTGAAAATCCATGCCAAAAATCCTATATGGCATGTCTACCTTGAATTTGGCATCCCTCTTGGAGATGCTCTAAGTCGCTCAAAAACTAAACGTCAACTCTTTTTATGGGATATGACTCAATTGGACTCTAATACCTTGACTAAATCACATATTACATTTCTACATTTTGAGAGTAGCCACAAATGAACCCAACATTGATTAACTTGTGGACATCTCATGCAGGTTGGTAACGAGCTAGGGGAAGGGAAAGCCCAGAGAGCCAAGCTCGCAGCCATGGTTGCACTGGGCTGCGCTTTCATAGTCGGAATTCTCAATGTCGCATGGACGGCGCTGCTGAGAGAGCGATGGGCGAGCCTCTTCACCGATGACCGGGCCGTCGTCTCCCTTGCTGCATCAGTCATACCCATTATTGGCCTATGTGAGCTCGGCAACTGCCCCCAGACCACGGGCTGTGGCGTCCTCCGTGGCACTGCTCGACCTGCCATAGGCGCCCGCATCTACCTCGCCTCCTTCTACTGCCTTGGCACCCCCGTTGCCCTCACCTTCGCCTTCTCCCTCAAGTTTGGGTTTGTGGGCCTCGTCTACGGGCTCCTCTCGGCCCAGATTGCATGTGCAGTGTCTGTCCTCTTTGTGCTGCTGCTGCGGATCGATTGGGAGCTTGAGGCCCAGCGGGCCCAGAAGCTGACCGGTGGGGTGATGGAGATGTCTATTTCAGCATCCGAAGCTGAGACTGAAGAGAAGAAAGCATTTCTGGTGGGTGAGGATGTTTTGTAGAGTACAGATTGCAGATGACTTTGTGATAATTAGTGGGAAAGAGAGAATCTGATGTACCCTTGTTTCTTTTCAGTGGATATGGTGGTGTTGTAGCTTTCTCAATTTCTTTTTGTTTTTAATTGCTTTTTGATGGGTTCTTTGCCGGGTGGGATGCTTTCTGTTTGGGCTTTGGTTGTCTTTGCATGATTGGGGAGTAGAATGTAAGGAAGTGAAAAGGGTATGATCTTCTCTTTGGGAGTTTTGGATTTGCTTTTTTATACATATAGAACTTTGGTAAGATCCATATGAAAAGAAAAAACATTATCAAGTGCTTCATCTCTTTGTTTCTATACGATGGGGTAGAGGGTGGTATGGCTGTCAATAGGCTGTGGATTTAGGCCATACATGAATATGGGTTTGATTTTGATCTTTCAGGAACCAAACTTTGACCCAAACCATAACCACACCCAGAATGAAGGCACAAGTTAGCCCATGTTAGGGCATGATCTTTTAGAATTTGGGTTTTGATTAGAGATGTAAAGCAAGCTCGGCTTAGACCTTAAATGAGATGCCTTGGACTCAGACTGAGATGGACTTGGATTTATTTGAGATGGGCTTCGTTGTACTAAAACGAGCTTCAACTTGATTAAACTTTGAGCAGAATTAAATCAGAGATTGAGTCAAGCCCAATTCAAATGCAGAAAACATATGGGAATTTTCTCCTTCGCACCGCAACACCATTGAAGCACCACTATGTGGAGTATACTTTTGGTGACTGGAGACCAAGAGGAAAAAAAGGGATGGAAGGCATGTGCAAAGATTAGCAATAGCCTAAAGATCAACCTCATTGGATCTCAGTAGGCGTCGCTTTCAAGCCTTTCTAGATCTCAAGAATATAAAAAAGGATGGTGTTAAGAAAAGGGTGCTTTATATATATTTTGGGTGGTAAGTATGCCAACACATGCATGGTTAGCATTTGTTCTGCCAAAATGGCAGTGAGTCATGGGTCCAGTACAAAACAACATAAAAAAGAGGGGGAAAAAATCTTCTCAATGAAAGGTTCTGTTGATGGGTCATTTGAGCTGGCTATCTATAGGTTGGGCTGAGCCCATCAATAGGCTGTCTTAAAAGTAATTTGATGTTCTAAGTCATTGATCAAAAAACTTCTTTCCTAGAAGGAAGATGGGACTCATCCCATGTTCCACTCTAATATCCCCTATAATAAACAGTTTGCTTGAACCCATTTGGATGGCCCAAGATCAATTTGATTGCCCTTTCTAATATAGATGGAGCACACATCTTCCTTGGACCCATAGACAATCGCACAAGTGATGGGAGCAGTTGGGCCAAAGTAGCATGAACTGGATAATTTGTACAATATACAATAATATAAATGCCTGGATGACCACAATAATGAAAATATTTGTGATCAAAAGGAGATAATTTGTGTATTGATGTAATTGCCTTGCTGAAATAGGTGGTGATGATGACGATCATACAATTGCTGAAATTGGTGGTATAGATGGTGATGATGATGATCATACAATGGCTGAAACTGGTGTTGGTGGTGGTGGTGGTGATAATGATGTAGTGATTAATGGCTTGCATTGATCATGAAGGTGAGACAAAAGAAAAGAATTTCTAGAGTACTGACCCTTGGGGCTTTTTAATTTTTACTTTTAGTTTTCTAAAATGAATAGGTATTCATCATCATAGCGAGATATGGATCTTCACCTTTGTTTCTTCCCTCTTTTAGGAATACATATTTTAGAATTATGTGGAATTCAATTCCATGCTAATAACAGGCCCTTACTTGAAACAACTTGGACATTACTAGAAGCAAGCCAACCAGTCAGATCAGTAGGTCAGCCCAAACAGTACCTAACCTGGCCTGGCCTGAGGAGCCCACAAGAGAAAGGGGGACAGAGTAACTGGGCAGAAGGCCAAGACGGGTCGAGCCGAATTGTTCCTGATTACTGTAAGATCAATTTTCAGATGGGAGGTGAACTGGTCAGCTAGGCCCAGGCAGGAAAATTGCATTCTCTTCCTCATTTGCTTGAGAATTGATCTCTGCTTAACAAAGACAAATTGAGGGAATCAGAGCTCGATCGGGGAGCCCAACCGAGGTCACTCCGACGCTCAAGTTAGTCTCTCAAAGAGATTAATTTTGATTTTTGCAAGATCTTTTGCTATATTTTTTCATACCCCATTCTCTCCTTAATTTCCTCCTCTTATACTGTGTCTCCTCATAGATTTTTGCCCCATTCCCTGCGCACGTTTCCTTCCTCTTACTTATGATAATAACTGAAAACGGAATGATTTACATCTTCATGCGGCGCTCCTTTATTTCAGGCCCCTTCAATTCGATTGTCTTTTTAAATTCTTTCTTCCGTTGGGTTGGGTTGACCTAGCTCGATTTTGGCCCAACTTGATTATGAAATTTAAATTTCCCTCCTACAAATACTTTAGCTGTTTTCTCATAAAAAAAATAGCACCTCTAATATTTTCTGAAATCAAACATCTCATGATTCTAATCCTTATCTTGTTAGACCATTCCCACTAGTCATGCTTCCTCAGGTTTCGAGTCATTTTCTCATTAGAACTCAACAACCATTAGTGGTTGCTTTTGGAGGTTCATCTCCTTCCAATACCATGTCCAAATCCATTCAACTAAAGACATCTCCTTGATGACTTGATGTCGTCCTTCCACTTTTGAAATTCGACGCTTTGAAAGTCATAATAGTATTCATATGCATGATGATAACAAGACAGTTAATCTTACAATTTTCACATAAATTAAGCTTACGTACAATAAACAAATCCAATCACGTTTACACGTTCCTTGAGACAACTATTTAATTTTATTAGTGTTCCTTATGACCACTAGTTTTGCCTACATTATTTAGATCATCTTTAAGTTGCTCATGCCATAATCTAGGATGAATCACTGAACTAGTGTTTGTACAGATTAACTACTTAGCTCGCCGAGATCTTGCCAAAAAGTCATTACAGAGGGGACTACCCATAAATCATAATAGGTTCAAGCGCAATATCATGCAAGCAAACGACCTAGCACTTGTTTTGTCACTACGTCAAAAAGGCCGAAAAATGACTGTCGACGACAGTCATTTTTTTGGAAAAACGACTGCTAAGGGCAGTCGAACGGGCAGTCGTTAAAATCGCAGTCGTTTTTGAAATCAAGCCCAAACTCAGTCTTGATTAGAAATCTAGCTAAGCTGAGCTAGTCTTGACAATGCATAACAAGCTTAAGATCAACTCAATCACATGCTGCAGCTGAAATTAAATTTCAGCTGCAGCTGAGGAGAGCAGCTCCCATATATATATATATATATATATTTATATAGAGAGGTGCTCCTATAAGAGGCACTCTCACCAAGTTGGTGAGAGATGGGTTGGGGCCCTCATATTTAAGTTGAGGGTCTTTGCATTTAAGTTGGTGAGAGTGGATATGGAAGCGAAGGCCCCCACCCATCTCTCACCAATTTGGTGAGAGTGCCTCTCATAGGAGCACCTCCCATATAAATATATAAATAAATAAATATATATATATATATATATATGTGGGTGTTCATGGTTTAGTTTGTGTGGCTAAGGCATATCTAGGCCGGACACAAGCCCTTATTCAGCTCAAGGGTAGATCACCTCGAACATGTCAGGTTCGAGCCTACCTATTTAGTTGATTGGACATAAGCCCAATTAAAGACTGATTAACAATGACAATAACAAAATGACATAGAGGTCTTTAATTAAAATATAAAGCAATCTTAAATTCAAGTACAATACAACTGTACAAATAACAGTAAGGGGGTGTTTTGAAATGAGATATTTTAAGAGATTCTATTATATTATCTACTATTTTAAAATATTTAGAATATAATCTATTCACCTAAAAGGACAGTGTTTGAATAACTTAAAAATTATTTTACAATATCTCATTTTCTTTCAAAAACCTTCATATTACACTATTCAAGGATATGCTGTATAAAATAATCTTTAAAAAATCTATTCACCCAAAGAAAAAATACTTTATGACCGTTGGTTGAGGGGGCGGTGGGGTGGGGTTATGGGGAGGCGCGGCACCCCTGCCCGAGCACGGCCTGTGGCTAGTATGTGCTGGGCTTGGTTGGCCTGGCCCATTTTACATTCCTAGGCCTTACAGGTGCTAGTTGGACAAGATCTGGACCGTGTCAGGGCCTGAACTAACTTGGACTTGAGCAAATAGGAATCAATTAACAATCATCATCCTGGCCCAGGAAGAAAATTCCAACACCACCTTTTCTTCTTCTGTTATAACCGTTTATCAGAAGCTACCCGGCCTGGGCAGGTTGAGTTTAAATGGAATTATGGCTAAGTGCATGCTCTCAAACAATGGCATTGTCGTAATTAAGTATGGGTTAATTGTTTGATGCAATGGCAGGGACCTAGTTAAAATTAATCTGGGTTTTCAAGGATGATTGTAGAAATACTTCTATCTCATGGAACTTTTTAGAAATTAAAGATTCTTGAAGGTGGTTATAAAAAATAAAAAATATTAATGTTCTATTATAATCGGAATCCATTTTTGGTTGAATTGGATCCAATATTGTTTCTTGAAACCAAGGGAAACTCAACGTTACACTTCAGAAGAGCTCACTTGGAAAAATCTGAACCAACTAAATTGTAAGAGGTTTTGCAAATATCACGCCTATAGGAACAGGGCTCATCAAATTGATCACGTCAAAATTAGGTGTTTTCTTAAAGATTCTTTTATGCATTTTGTATGTGATCAAAATTTGATAAATATATATGCTCAACTCTTATTTGAGTAATATTATGTGAAATCTTCTAAAACAAGAATAGGTATATTTCGAGTAGTTCATATTTTAAGAAGTAAACCCCTCTTCAAATCAATTAAGATGATGACGGTTGGACTGGCTACATCTTGAATGCATGATTAACTTCAATTTTCTCTTCTTCCTCAAAAAGCAAAACCGAGTCCATGACATGTAAAATCCTGTGATCAATCTAATAATTGGCCCACTTAATACTCATTATAAATGTATTCAAGGTATGTAAATGGTTTGGACTCCTAAAAGAAAAGGCCCACTCATGAGTTTAATGAAATTGATGGAATTCTGCCTTTGTTTTACAAGATTAACAAAAAATAATAATAATCTTGTAGCCCTTCATTGGTGGAAAATTAACTCTTATTGGTGGCTTCACTGAAATCGAAGATGGGTTAAGATTCAGGAAAAGTTGAAGAAACCTGATAGGTGACAAAGTCAAAGTGGCAGTTCCCTTTACTCCAGGAAAACCACACGTCTTTTGAGATTTTAAAGTCTTTTCAGGCTTTCCTCCTACTTACTCAACTGACTTCTGCGGTCTTCCTTTCTTTACAAGCATCCGGATTCCCTATAGGGCCCGTTTCTTTCCTAGAATTCCTGGAATTCATGTCTGGTGGCTGTCTGGGATTTTCAAATGCTGGAATTCTGAAATGCTACTGAATTCTGTCATTTCTGAATTCTCTGTTTCTTTTATGCCTAAATTCCCGCCTGAGAAATCCTAAATTTCTGAATTTCTTGAATTCTCTGTTTCATAACTATAAGGATTTCTTACTAGAATTTTACAAACCATGAGAGAGAGAGAGAGAGAGAGAGAGAGAGAGAGAGAGAGAGAGATATTTTACAAAACATGAACTGCATTAAACTGGAATCCCAACCAACCAACCATCTAAAGAAAAGTTAAGAAAATGAAAGGAAACAACCAAGGGATCTTATATTATTTATGCAATCACCTGGGCTTGGGCTAATATTATTTTAATTTGGGTTCAAGCTTGGTTGTGGCCGTTCAGGTAGGGCTTGGGTTGACTGAATACCCAATCCTACCAGCCCAAGTTTTTAAATCCAGTGAGCTTTACAGCTTCTCCCATCTGAGAACTTGAATTGGAATTTTTAAGGCCATTTGCCTTGACAGTCTCCACAAAAGGCTCTGTTTGATGCATGGCCAAACAGTTACAACTACCACAATATCAATAGGTGAGCGCAGTCATTGAATTGCAATTGCGGCTCAAATCCAACCACAAAATAACAAACAACTAGGAGCAGTTCACTGGACTAGAGGAACATAGATAGTTTGAATTCATTCAGAAACCAACAAGAAGAAAAGCACTGAAACCAAATTCCATTTATGGTGAGACTAAAAACAAAATCTTTAAACATTACTGGGTGGAGAATTTGTTCCCAAAAATTTTGTTATTACTTTCCAACCAAATTGAGCAGCCACAAAATATTTCATCTACCTGTAACAGCTAAAGTCCAAAACACAACAAAAGCAACTAGTGACTGAGGGGAACACTACTGTAACGGAAAATTGAGCACCCTTGAATAGTGGCAATCTACAAAGAGATGATTAACATTTGCATTCCTTGAAACAAAATATGGCCATTAATGATAATGTGTTTTGTGCTTTGCAAATGATCTAGAATGATGATATCATTCTTGCATGCCCCACAAATATTTGATTCACACAAGAACAGCCTTGGAGACACGTATTTGAAGAGGTAAGCAAACACTTGTATTTAAAAGTCATGTATCTCCAAGAAGTTCTCCTTGAAGTCCTATTACGTGGCCTTATACCTGACTCATGTTAATCATCCACATTGTCTGGATTTTTGGAATGCCAGGTGGAGACCTGGTTTTTGGGAATGCCTGCTTTTTAGCATTTCTAAATGCTGGAATTTTGGAATGCCAGGAATTCTTGAAGTGAAACGCTGGATTTCTGACAGGAATTCCGGAATTCCCAGACAACCGGAATTCCTGTCAGGAATTCCATAAAAGAAACAGGGCCATAGGTTCTGAACCTGAATCTCTTCCCTCATTTTCTGTCGTATATGCAAATGAGGCTTTCAATGATAGCATCTACAGGTACATGTGGTGTTTAGCTCAAGGGGTGGCCCATTCGTGGTAAGATTAAAATTTGCAGTCGATGGTTGTAGGTTTAAAATTGGAATGGGAGTAGTTCGGTTGGCTTGTTGGAGGTTGTAGGTTCGAAACTGCACTACTATACTAGGGCTACTGGAGAGTTTACACGGCTTTTCTCTGGACCCGAAGGGATTAGTCCAGCGCAAAGGGTTAGAACCCTCCAATAGCCAAAAACTGAAAGGTACACAGGGTATTTTCACTTGTCGAATTTGAAAGTATACACAATTTTCATTTGGCCATTTACAAATTCTAAACTGCATCTTGAATTACTAAAGTTCTTTTCTCATAGATGGTGTGATCAATATCAATTATAAAATACCACAAGTGCACGGGTGTTTAGATGAGACAGTGGCAAGAACGGATCGAACCCATAGGGAGCTAATTAAAGAAACTTTTAGATTAAGAAAACTAATTAACTAACAATTAAGGAAAGTTTTGAGTATTTAGAAATAAAAGAAAGCAACCAATTTAGAAAGATGAAAAACTGCAAATTAATAAAAGTAGTTAGAGCATAGGAATCCAATAAGCATTCGCAAATTATTTATCAAGTAACCCTCACTTGTTCCAATTTTTACTTCAAATAAAAGATAAATCAATGTTTTTAATTTGGAAAATCTAACTTTTAAAATCCCTTTTCAATCATAAAAATTCAAAACTCAAGACTTCCTTCATCTAATAAAAGAATAAAAATAATTTAAGAACTACCCATCAAAAGTAAGCATAAACCATCAAAAGATCTAAATCTTAAGCATAGCCTATCAAACCTAAGCATGAATAGTCAAAAACCAATTTTTATTTTCAGAATTTAAAAATGGAGATTTACCTAGGGCATGAAGACAAGCCTATTAATCATTAAGCACATAATCATGGAACATAAATTAGAATTACTAAATAAATAAAAAAGAAGTTACTTACCTTCATCCATAGCTCTAATCAAGAAAATTAGCCCGCCATTGCAAAGAATACTTCTTGATTTGTCATTAAAAATTACATCTTTACAACTTCTCCTTCACAAAAATCCTCCTTCAAAATAAATCCTTGGACATGGCCCAAGGCTACCAAAATAAAATAAATAAATAAAATACTAATGGAAAACAAGAAAGGAAGAAAAGAAAGAAGGGAATTGGAGAGGGTTGGATGTGAGATGCCTCTATCCCCTTTTGAGTTGGTTTTATAGATGTTGATACCTCCTTTTTAGCAAAGAATATCCTCTCTTTTAGGACTTGTTTCCTTATTTGTAGAGATTTCTTACTTAGGACTCAAGTTAGCCTTCACACTCGGAAAGAATTTGAATTGAAGATGATTTGTTAGTAAGTGTGGTCTCTTGGGCTCCAAGTCTTGGAAAATTGAACTCCTCAAAGATCTCTAATGTTGCCAATTTTGAAACTTTTTGCAATTCTCGCATAGAATTATAACAAGTAACTTCCTAAGGTCACATCTCCCTCAATATAGCTCCGATTTATGCAATCTTGGGCTCCAAGGATATCTACTCGAAAAGACCTTTCCAACAGTACGTAGATTGCACCAATCCGACACTCAGGTTGAAATTTATGACAATTTCAATTTGCTGCCCATGAAAAATCTGGGAATAATTTGCACACATGGAAGCTTCTATATTTGGCATGCTAAGGGATGTGTGGGACCCGTGTTGGACGTCCAAGGCATGCTTGGACTCTTTCTTTGCTTTCTTATTTGATTCCCTTCCCATCTTTTAGATTTTCCAAACTTTCCAACTCCACCAAGATGTCAAGATATGTGGGCCCACCATGAAGCGTGTCCCGCCTTTGATCTCTCTCAAATTTTACCAATACAGGTCCCACTCTTGATTTCTCCTATAAAAATAAAATTAAATGATGTCAATAATAATAAAGTGTGAGGAATCTAGATGGACCATGCATGGGACCCTACATGCCTACTTAATGTGCCAAAAATACCCAACTTTCCAAAAATAGCACATGGCATCAAAATTTGAAGGTATGCATTAGTGAAGCCAAAAGAACTAATTTTTAGGCGATGAATGAGATGAAAATCCATAATTTCACAAAAGTCATGCAATGTAATAAATTTTGACCAAATTTGACTAAGATTCCAACTTTGATGCTCAAATGCATGAAATCATGAAATTAAGTGTAATTATATGCAATTAACCTAATTAAGTCCACAAATGCATATGAAATGATGAATGAAAGCTACAATTTTGTGGACTTATCACACCCCCCAAACTAGCTTTTTGCTAGTCCTCGAGCAAAATAAGTGAAAAAGGAGAAGTTTACTATCATAACAAATGCAAAAAAACAAAAAGAAAAATGCCACTTTCACTGGCCCTCTTGATTGCATTTAGCATATGCAGCAAGCCCTTAAACCCCTAGGTTCCCCCTAGTGGACAAGTTGTGTCTCGTGAGGGTTTGCAGTGAATTTACCAACAAAATTCTTTTTTTTTTTTTTTTTTGCAAAAAATGTCCAGGGAAACTTCTTCCAAGAGAAAATTTATAGACACCGACTACTAACTATTCTCAGTTCTCGAAATTTTCAAAGACAAATCTTAAATTTGGTTCACCAATCCCATCTTTTGGTCAGAAATTCTCAAAATCTTGTTAAATTGATCGTGCACGGTGATAAGTATGTTTACGTAATAAGCATCGAATGATCCACTAAGAATTTCCATAAAAACAAATTTTTTCTTTTAATTCTGGGCCACCTAACTTTAGCAAAGAAAAACAGTCCTCCTCTCAAGGCAATAATGACGGCTTTCGCACTACTATTTTTTCAAAGGCCGCAATTTTTTTTTCAAACACACACATGTGACTGTGCAATGCCTAGGTCCCTTAAGCTTTCTAATTAACCTATGTAACGAGTATTAGGCCAATGACTCCCAAACCAGATGGCTTTAGGGCACTGGCTTACTAGTTTGGGTTAAAAACGCTGCGAACCAAAACTAGTCACAAACTTTTTATTCTTTTCAAGAGTTCTAACTAAACACCTTTTTTTTTTTTTTTTGCGATCCCCAACAATAGGCAGCCATTTCCATGTATCCACCTGTTGAACCAGGAAGCACTATAGCACTAACGGTCGAGGTCAATTTTCCTTTTTTTTTTTTCCCTCAATTATCAAAGAAAAATTGAAATCATAGCTTCACATTCAAAACCTTGAAAATGTATACATCCTGTGTAAAAGTGAGGGATCAAAATTCAGCACTTTTCCAAAAATCCTTTCCATAAATAAAATAGTGAACCATTGTTTTATTTTGCCCAAAATAAATATCTTCAGTCAAAATAATTCTTCGAAAGTTTCCCTCTACCCTAACAATAGCAGAGTTTTTTTTTTTTAATTCTTTTTTCTAAATCTCCTAAGAACCTACAAAAAAAAATAATAAAGTGAAAAAGAAAAATGTAGAATGAAAATTGAATAACTGATTATATGTCAAATTCTAACTCACACCCCAAAATCTAAATCCAACATTGTCCTCAATGTTATGAATGCATATGTAATGTGAAAATGAACAATAAGGAAAATTGGAACGTCTTACCAAGTGGGGTGATTGTAAACGAATGTGATTAACCAGCTCAATTACCTTCCAAAATTGGGTTGCCTCCCAAACAACGCTAAGTTTAATGTCGTCAGCCCGACGTGACAAAAATGATTAATCCTGGTAAATTGGGTCTTCCAGAAGGACTTCCTCAATGTTTTTATCCTTCAGTTCCAGAAAAGGTTTAAGCCTTTGACCATTAACCTTGAAAATTTTCCCATTTTTGGGGTTCTCAATTTCCACTGCCCCATGAGGATAAACAGTACGCACAATGAATGGGCCAGACCATCGAGATCTCAATTTCCCTGGAAACAAGTGTAACTGGGAATTGTAGATGAGAACTTTCATGCCAAGTTCGAATGACTTCCTAAGGATTGATTTGTCATGGTTCAACTTCATCCGTTCCTTGTAAAATTTGGCATTTTCATAAGCATCACTTCTCAATTCATCAAGCTCATTGAGTTGCAACTTACGATGGTTACCTGCCAAGGGCAAATTAAAATTGAAAGTTTTGATAGCCCAGTAAACTCTATGTTCTAACTCAACAGGCAGATGGCAAGCCTTACCATAGACCAACCTATAAGGGGACATCCCAATAGGAGTCTTGTAAGCAGTTCAATAGGCTCATAATGCGTCCAATAGTTGCAAAGACCAGTCTTTCTGATTTGGATTGACCATCTTCTCCAAAATTTGTTTGATCTACCCATTCAAAACTTCTACTTGGCCACTGGTCTGTGGGTGGTAGGGCGTAGCAACTTTATGAGTAACAGAGTACTTTTTCATTAGATGGTCAAAGGTGTTATTGCAGAAATGGGTTTCACCATCACTGATAATTGCCTTGGGTGTACCAAACCTAGAAAATACATATTCCTTCACAAATTTGATCACCACATGGTGATCCTTCTTTCTGGTAGGTATTGCTTCCACCCATTTTAAAACATAGTCCACTGCAAGTAAAATATACAAATTTTTAAAGGAACTTGGAAATGATCCCATAAAATCGATCCCTAAAACATCAAAGATTTTCATAGTCAAGATTGGATTCAAGGGCATCATATTCCTACGATTTATTTTTCCAAGCTTTTGACACCTATCGCAACTCAGACAAAACACATGATAATTCTTAAAGATTGTGGGCCAATAGAAACCATACTGCAAAACTTTTGCAACAGTCTTTTTGGAGCTAAAATGGCCCCCGCATGCATGATTATGATAGAATGAAATGACACTTTGATGGTCCTCATCAGGAATGCACCTCCTGATTATCTAGTCTAGACAGTACTTAAAAAGATACGGGTCATCCCAGAAAAAGTACTTGACCTTAGTTAGAAATTTTGATCGATCCTGTTTGGACCAATGGTTGGGCATCTCCCCCGAACAAGGTAATTGATTATATCTGCAAACCAAGGGATTTGAGAAATACTGAGCAATTGTTCATCAGGAAAATTTTCATTCAGTGGGACCTCATCTGATGGCTCTAAGGGTATCCTCGAAAGATGA
The DNA here is from genome assembly GCA_029852735.1 of Persea americana. Taxonomy (NCBI): domain Eukaryota; kingdom Viridiplantae; phylum Streptophyta; class Magnoliopsida; order Laurales; family Lauraceae; genus Persea; species Persea americana. Next base: position 42,611,601 of record CM056813.1, read on the forward strand.
TCTGCTACAACATTCTTACATCCTTTTTTATCTTTTCTTTCCAAATCAAACTCTTGTAGTAGAAGGATCCACCGGATCAATCGGGCTTTTGCATCCTTTTTGGACAGAAGGTATTTCAGAGCTGCATGGTTCGTGTAGATGATGACTTTGGATCCCCTATCAAGTAGGACCGAAATTTCTCCAAGGCAAAAATCACAGCTATCAATTCTTTTTCATTGGTTGTGTAATTTAGTTGTGCATCATTGAGGGTCCTACTTGCATAGTAAATCACATGAGGTAACTTCCAAACTCGTTGACCCAAAATAGCTCCAATAGCAGTATCGGATGCATCACACATTAGCTCAAATGGAATGGTCCAGTCAGGTGGCTGAATTATAGGGGCTGAAGTTAGTTCCTTTTTCAGTCTTTCAAAAGCCTTTAGACACTTCTCATTAAATTCAAACGGGGCTTCTTTTGTCAGCAATTGGCACAAAGGTTTAGCAATTTTACTAAAATCCTTGATGAATCTACGATAAAAACCAGCATGCCCAGGAATGATCGAATCTGCTTAACTGATTTTGGTGGTGGCAATTTGGAGATCAAATCAACTTTTGCTTTGTCCACTTCAATTCCATTATCAGAAATAACGTGTCCCAGAACTGTGCCCCTTTTTACCATAAAATGACATTTTTCCTAATTTAATACTAGATTCTTTTCTTTGCATCTTTCAAGCACAAGGGACAAATGATGTAAGCACTCCTCAAAAGAATTACCAAAGACCGAAAAATCATCCATGAAAACCTCAATGAATCTTTCTACCATGTCAGAAAATATGCTCAACATGCACCTTTCAAAGGTGGCCGGTGCATTGCAAAGCCCAAAGGGCATGCGTCTGTAAGCAAAAGCACCAAAAGGACAAGTGAAGGTAGTCTTTTCCTGGTCCTCATGTGCGATTGGAATTTGATTGTATCTGGAATAACCATCAAGAAAACAATAATATGCATGACTGGCTAGCCTTTCGAGCATCTGATCCATGAATGGGAGGGGAAAATGATCTTTCCGGATGACTAAGTTTAACTTCTTATAATCAATGCACACCTTCCATCCAGTCTATATCCGAGTGGGTACCAATTCATTGCTCTCATTTTGAACTACTGTTATTCCATATTTCTTTGGTACCACTTGAACCGAGCTCACCCATGCACTATCAGATATGGGGTAAAGCACCCCTGCATCAAGTAATTTCAAGACTTCCAACCTAATCACTTCCTTCATTGCAGGGCTCAGTCGCCTCTGTGGTTCACGAGAAGTTTTTGCTTTTTTTCTTTAAATGGATTCTATGGTGGACCACAGATGGCCTTATTCCTTTGATATCTGCGATGGACCATCCAATAGCTTCTTTGTGTTCGTCCAAAATTTTTACGAGTTTTTCCTCTTGGACAGGGTCCAAGTCTGAAGCTATAATCACTAGAAGGGTTTCTAGTGGGCCTAAAAACATATATTTCAAGGTATCTGACAATTGCATGAGTTCTAACTTAGGGGCCTCTACAATCGATGAAACAGGTGGGAAGCAGATGGAGTCAAAATCTCCTGCTTCGGTTGCCATTTGGAGCAGTCCATGGATGGAGTGGAGTCTAACAGTGCATTGACTTCCTCAATATGTCCATTTACATCAACATCACTTCCAAAGTGAGCCAGACATGCCTCTAGTGGATCTTCAAGTTTAAAATGGGGCAAGTGATTTTCCACCAATTCATGAATGTAACTAACTTCAAAAACCCCATCATCCTCATCGGGAGGTTTCTTGTTGATATTAAAAATGTTCACTTGAACTGTCATAGTCCCAAAAGAGATTTGCATCACTCCATTCCCACAATTGATCAAGGCATTTGAGGTGGCTAGGAATGGTCTCCCCAAAATTACTGAAATTTTGGGTTCAGCCCCAGATGTGTGTTTGGTATCCAAGACAACAAAATCGACAGGAAATAAAGTCTCCGACTTTGATCAGAACGTCTTTGACTACCCCTTTGGGATATCGAATCGATGCATCAGTCAATTGCAAGTGTAACGCCCCAATTTCGAATACCGAAGTTACCGCTAAGGTACCCGAATTTGGCTTGCTACTTCCCGGAAAATCTGAAAACTTCCAAGATCGTAGTCCGCAGTGAGGTCAAATTTTTAAAACTTTTTGAACAATAATATGATCAACAGTTATATTGTGGAAGCATGAGTAAAAATAGCGGAAGCAATGAGTATCAAGTAAATCAGTCAAATATAACTGGGCAGAAGTCCAACAAATCGCAAAGTATAATAATCAAGGGTTTATACAAACTGTCTATCTACCCGCTCACTGCAAGAGACTCTCAAAAACCCAAAAAGATCTGCACTCATTCCCCTTATCCAGGCGCTCCATCATCTGGCTCGACCACCTAGTCAGCCGACCCCCACCCGTAGTCACCTACTACAGGCGCCTCATAGTACGCATCGTCCGTGGGATCGAGGTCGGGGCCTAAGCACCAAAGATGGGTAAGATCCAAGGATTTGGCAAGGCACCATATGCAGATAACGCAGGATGTATGCAACAAGAGAGAATAGAGACAAGTATGTAATCATAAGAGTAACAAAGGTACATGATCTAGGCAATTGAGCAGCAATTAACAGTTTAGAATAAGAGATATAAAGTAATCTACTCTAATAAGATAACAATATGGCACATTCACACAAGCTGGATATACCGCGGGATATTATGCCGTGGCCCTCCTATACTGTAAACATCCTATACTGTAAACAGTTGTGGTGGGGAAAGGGTAAGGTAACTATGCAAGGAATAATAGCCCTGCTAATAACAATATACATAAATATAATACCGATCACACCCCTTTATCGCACTGATCACACCCCTTTATTATATTAGACCGGACTCGGTATCACACCATCCATCCAATCACAGCTCATCATGATAGCTCTAGTCATAACCAATATAGATATAGCTCCTACTAGTGATGATCAGCCAACAGGCTGAGCTTAGATAAACTAAGTGAATGTTTAGTGCCGACCCAAGTAACAAGTATAAGTTTGTGTCTGTCTAGGCTTGTCTTGTGTGAGTAAGGTCCTAACCAAGTCTCTAAGAGGTTAAGGTACAATAACATGGAACACAGTCCAATATCCAAATCCAAGTCCAAGTCCAAACACCATTGGATTCACACTAGACCCATAACCATGACCTGAAACAATATAAGTACAATACCATGCTCATTCCACAAGTAATCATCCCATGCTCATACACAATGAGCCATCAATCCATTAAAACTAACCTCTCCATTCTAGGGTTCCACATACCCAATCTTAGGCCGTATGAGGGCCCGCCTAGCCACAAACATGGGTTGTTTATCTCCAAATACACCACTGGGTCACCACTACGTAATCCTAGGTTCAGGTCCTCAAATTCTCATTTAATTAACGGGTTATAACAACAACTAAGATATGAGAGAAGCACAATGTATGAATACCTTGAAACAATAGAATCAAACGGGATAAAGCAAGGGTCCAACCTAAGTAATAGTCCACTCTTGGTTTAGGCCTCATCAAGCAATTGGATCCCTAACTGTAGTATCAGATGTTAAAGATAATATATCCGGTGCTCCTGAAGTTACGGACATCATGGCCTACATTTAAGGGTCGAATCATTGACGATTCAAATCCCAAAAACTCATTTGGTGGACCCCACGAGTCATGGCTGAGCCACGCCATTGATTCATGCTTGGCACATTTGATGGAAACCTATTTGGATGGTCAATGGGCCCCACAATTGATCGAACATCAAGAGTCTACAAAAATCTGGAATTCACTGTTCACAGTATGCCCGGTCGACACAATCCCCAAGGATGTCGACCGGGTACACTAGATGTTGACCCCAAGGTCGACATCCTGTAGTGTCCTCGGTCAACATCGTGGTCATGATGTCGACCGGGTCCACTGGGACCTGGAGCCAAACAGCTGGGGGGTTCCATAGGATTCGCTGTGTATCCGGTCGACATCGTGGCTTAGATGTTGAACTGGTACACAGGATTTCTGACCTGTCTGAGAAATTCAACTCTCAGTTATTTTCTGTAGAGTTCTGTGTATCCGGTCGACTGAGACAGGGTCCAGTCGACCAGGTACACTGTTTGTACGTCCTTTTTACAGAAATTAACTAAGACTCAATTTTCCCACTTTTTAGTGTCGCCGGTCGACCGGGACAGGGTCCAGTCGACCGGGTACACGTATCTATAGCAGAATTCCATTTTTCTGGATTCTTCTTCTTCAATCCATTTTTCATCCAATTCATCCCCAATCTCTTCCATTCATCACATAAACATAGAGAAACAACAAAAACACTTCTATAACCTCCAACCATCATCCAACCGGGCCATTGATCTTCCAAATGGGAGAACTCATCCATCAGATGGCCATCATCTATAAACAAAGCTAAAAAATGAAGATCTAAACATGCATATATACATAACTGAATTCAAATTGCAGAATCAAGAGAAGAAAATCATGCATCATGTGATATTAGCATAGGGTACTTGCCTCAATTCGAAATTGCAAATAGAGTTGAGAAAGAGATGAGAATTCCAAGCTCCTAAGAGTGTTGATAGTGTAATTGGGGTGATCTCTAGCTTCTTCTTGTGATGGAATTTGGGGAATTAGGGTTTCTTAGGGAGAGGAAGGGAAGATGAGAGTGAATTAGGGTTTTAGGCTACATTTGCAATAGTTGTGTTTATATAGATTAGGGTTTAGGACAATTACCAAAAGGGTAGTTTAGTTTTAAATGGGGAAGAGATAGGGCCATGGGTAAATATATCTTTAGGTAGGAATTCCAGAAGGTTCCTTAATGCTAACACTCCCATAATTAAACTAAATTATTAACTAAGGCCTAGTCTAACTAGAATCTTAATAAATAACAAAGATCACTCTATTTCTATAAAGAATTAACTTAAAGTCTAATTCTAAAACTTAGGAACATTAGCAACTATTCTACTAATTCCTATTAATTAGCATATTAAAGTAGGTAATATCATATTAATAATTATTCAAAACAAATTGAGGGCCCACGAAGGGTGGGGCCTCACAGCAAGGTCACATGTGTCCTTTTCAACTCCCCCAAACCTAATTCTTCATAAACAGAGTACAGAAGAAGGTTCACACTTGCACCCAAATCTAGCAAAGCTTTCTCTATATGATGGTCCCCTATCTGGCAAGAAATGGTAGGACACCCTGGGTCGTTGTATTTGATTGGGGTTGGACAGGAAATGATCGAACTAGCTTGTTGGGCTAGAAAAGCTTTCTTGGGCACATTAGTAGTCCTTTTGAAGGTGCAAAGGTCTTTCAGAAATTTTGGATAGGTCGGAATCTGTTGGATCGCATCAAGTAGTGGGATATTGATCGTCACTTGTTTGAATACTTCTAGCATTTTATCCAATTGAGATTTTGCTGGGCCTAGCCTCTGTGGGTATGGTGCCTTGGGAACATAAGTTTTAGGAGATGGCTCACTAGGTGATGGGTCATTTTTTACTGGGTTTTCTTTGACTGGCCCAGGTTCTACCATAGGTTCGGCATTTACAATTTGTTCCTCACTTTCCACATCCTCACTTGGTGTTTTCTTAGATTCTTTTGGTAGCTCAACCTTGTTATCAATTTGTGCACCCGACCTAAGAGTAATGATGGACTTAACTTGTTCTGGGCCTTTTCCTTTTATATCATGAACGACTTGGCCCTTGGGATTGGGTTCAGGTTGACTAAGAAATGTTCCCTTGTCTCTAGCACTCAATGAATAGGCCAGTTGGCCCATTTGATAGTCCAATTTTGCAAGGGTTTGAGTGTGGCCATTTAAAAGTTGAGTAGTGGTTTGTTGGAATTGAGTAGTATTCTGAGACAATTGGGCCGTGGTTTGAGACACGAGTTTCATGGCCTCTTCTAAAGAATCTACCCTCTGGGTCAATGGACTAGGATTGAAGTTGGGTTTTTGGAAACCGGGTGGGGCATTGACTTGAGATTGATTGGGTTGAAATTGAGTGGACTGAGATGGGCCTTTGGTCCAAGAAAAGTTCAGGTTGTCCCTCCAACCTGGATTGTATGTGTTAGAGTACGGGTAATACCTCTGATGATTATCAAAACGAGTGTTTTGATATAGTGCATTAACCCCCTCAACAGATTCGGCCTGACCCAAAGTTGTTGGCTCAGTCCCTCCATTCATGGCCTGGTTATATTTCAATGACTCCAAAGTGTTTGGAGTGGGCCTTTGGTTTAGCTCTAGGGCCTCTATTCTCCTCATCAGTGTGGCCATTTTGGCATCTGCCTCAGTTTTGGGTTCAACCTTGAACATTCCCCCTTTTTCACGAATGGTGGTTTTAGTGGGCTCCCTTTTGATAGGGGCCCACTGCAATGTATTCTCAGCGGTATCTTCCAAAAATGTCCAAGCTTCTTCCGCTGTTTTCTGTGTAAATTTTCCACTACAGAAAGATTCCACTATTTGTTTGGTTGGGTAATCCATGCCTTCATACACAATTTGGACTAATTGGATGTTTTCAAATCCATGGTGGGGACAATGGATTAAGAGGTCTTTGAAACGTTCCAAATAACTGTAAAGTGTCTCCCCTTCCATTTGATGGAATCCATTGATGGCCTGCCTAATCGAAGCAGTTTTCTGCTTGGAGTAGAATTTTTTGTAAAATTCTTCGACTAGCTTGGCCCATGTAGTGATGGACCCGGCTTGTAAGGCATAAAGCCAAGCTTTAACCTTTTCTTTTAAGAAAAAGGAAATAATCTAAGTTTAAGGGCCTCCTCAGTCATGTGATTTATTCTCATGATCCCACAAATGTCCTCAAATTCTCTAACATGTTGATATGGATCTTCCTGGTCTAGCCCACGGAATACTGGGAGCATCTGGATCATGCCAAATTTTAGCTCAAATGTGGCATTGGTCTTAGGCAAGGTGATGTAGGACGGTTGAGTTGTCCTGGTGGGGCACATATAGTCCTTCAAAGTCCAAGGTGGGTCCACGTGATCAGTCATTTTTTCTTCGAAAATTGATGAACTTCCTATGATGGTCAATGGTAACTCAGGCTCTATTCGAGTCAACCTTCGATTTTCGCGTTCCTACAATTTTCTCCTTTCAGGTTTGGATTGCATGCACCGGGTGTAACCTAAAAATGTCTACCTAATCTATATGCAGGGTCATACTAGTTCTAATATGATGCACAAACAAATCAAGCAGTCACGCACAAGGATTGAGCACAAGAAAAGTCCTAGGGTTGGCCAAGACACTAGACAACTCCTAACTCATGAAGAGAACACATGGGCCTCCAATTCGGTCCTATGAAACCTTAGTTGACCAGGCAGCCACCAGGGAGTGGTGGGGATGAACCTTCTTAAGTATCAGTACCCTGAACAGTTAAACTGTTGCACCCTCAAGAGCAAAGGCCTTCTTGGGCATCAACTTCGGTCAAAGAGTGCAATTGGTACAACTGTCAGTGGTCTTCGTCCTACTGAGCTTGAATCCTAGGGTCTCGTTGCTACTTGATTTTAATTAAAGTTACGATCCTAATGTGAGAGATGGTTAACCTAGATGGGCAAGGATCTGGTGATTTTAATTGCCTTTAACTAAGTGTGTCCAATTAGATGGTGTGTCCATCAAGCATTCACACTTAGCAAAAATTAAATCATCCAAACCCCACTTGCAAGTAAAAGATTCGTGGGATAAAGTTCAGAAACTCTTACGCGGGTCCACGCAAATCTTTAAACTGTGCAAGCTTAACATGTGTTTTTTTTAGCAATTTTCCAATTCTGAGAGCAACTTGTTTGCTTCAAAGCAATCCCCGCAATTTCCTTCCTTTTAGAGTCCTTCAAAATTCAGATTGTAATCTCAAAGAAAACAACTAAAATGTTAGATCTAAATAATCTACTAAAAATAGCAAAAATTATTAATAAAATTCCTAAATTGAAAAATAAACCTAATCTAAATTTCACAACCCTAAACTACTGCAATTTGAATGAAAGATGCACTTCGAAAACTCCTAATGCAGTCCTAAGTTAAATGGAGACCTTGCTGTCAAGTGCTGAAAAAATTCTAAGTGTTGGGACTTGTTGCACAGGCCCAAGTTTACAGATCTGTACGATCCACTCTTATTAATCAAAACAAAAAAACAATGACTAGGATGTAATCTCCTAATATGCAAGAATAAAAAAAAAAACAAACAGAGACTAAAAAGGATAAAAAAATGAAGAAGTTATGCTACCATGAAGTTGGCTACTTGAACAAGTTTTTCTGCTGATTGCAGAATCTACCTGACTGACTGACCCTATTCACGGCACTAAAAGTTGGACTTCCAAAACGTATTTCTTTTTGAAATTTTGATGGTTCAAAGTCAATATACCAAAGTCCAATCTAGCAAAATTTCAAGTCCAAAGGAGTCCGTTTGACTGGTTTTAATAGTGTGGACTTTTGGGGGAAAAAACAAGCCAAATCTGTCAAAAAATTAGTGTTGAAATTTGTCTTCTATCAGTTCTACGTAACCACTTGAAATCAGTCCGAAAATTAACTAATAATCAGCAACCAAAAATTGAAAAACAGTAACCACAAATATTAAGAAACACAAAAACTAAATCTAATGCAAGCTATGAATGCAACTAACTACAAAAATATGCCATGATATGAACAATTAATGCTAGAAATCCTAACTAAAAGGTTCTTTTGAATTGGCTCCCTAGTAACAACGCCAAAAACTTGCTGTGATCAATATCAATCATAAAATACCGAAAGTGCATGGGTGTCTGGGTGAGACAGTGGCAAGAACGAGTTGAACCCACAAAGAGCTGATTAAAGAAATGTTTAGATTGAGAAAACTAATTAACTAACAATTAAGGAAAGTTTTGACTATTTAGAAACAAAAGAAAGCAACCAATTTAGAAAGATGAAAAACTACAAATTAAAGAAAGTGATTAGAGCATAGGAATCCAATAAGCATCTGCAAATTATTTATTAAGTAACCCTTACTTGTTCCAATTTTTACTTCAAATCAAAGACAAATCAATGTTTTTAATTTGAAAAATCTAACTTTTAAAATCCCTTTTCAATCATAAAAATCCAAAACTAAAGACTTCCTTCATCTCATAAAAGAATAAAAATAATTTAAGAACTACCCATCAAAAGTAAGCATAAACCATCAAAATATCTAAATCCTAAGCATGGCCTATCAAACCTAAGCATGAATAGTCAAAAACCAATTTTTATTTTCAGAATTTAGGAATGGAGATTTACCTAGGGCACGAAGACAAGCCTATTAATCATTAAGCACATAATCATGGAACATAAATTAGAATTACTAAATAAATAAAAAAGAAGTTACTTACCTTCATCCATAGCTCTAATCAAGAAAATTAGCCCGCCATTGCAAAGAATGCGTTTTGATTTGTCATTAAAAATTGCATCTTTACAACTTCTCCTTCACAAAAATCCTCCTTCAAAATAAATCCCTGGACATGGCCCAAGGCTACCAAAATAAAATAAATAAAGAAAATACTAATGGAAAACAAGAAAGGAAGAAAAGAAAGAAGGGAATTGGAGAGAGCGCTGGATGTGAGATGTCTCCATCCCCTTTTGGGTTGGTTTTATAGATGTTGATGTGTCCTTTTTACCAAAGAATCTCCTCTTTTTTAGAACTTGTTTCCTTATTTGTAGAGATTTCTTGCTTGGGACTCAAGTTAGCCTCCACACTTAGAAAGAATTTGAATTGGAGAGGATTTGTTACTAAGTGTGGTCTCTTAGGCTCCAAGTCTTGGAAAATTGAACTCCTCAAAGATCTCTAATGTTGCCAATTTTGAAACTTTTTGCAATTCCCGCATAGAATTATAATAGGTAATTTCCTAAGGTCATATCTCCTTTAATATATCTCCGATTTATGCAATCTTGGGCTCCAAGGATATCTACTCGAAAAGACCTTTCCAACGGTACATAGATTGTACCAATCCGACACTCAGGTTAAAAGTTATGACAATTTCAATTTACTGCCCCTGAAAAATCCGGGAATAATTTGTACACATGGAAGCTTCTATATTTGACATGCTATGGGATGTGTGGGACCCATGTTGGACGTCCAAGGCATGCTTGGACTCTTTCTTTACTTGCTTATTTGATTTCCTTTCCTTCTTTGAGATTTTTCAATCTTTCCAACTCCACCAAGATGTCAAGATATGTGGGCCCACTATGAAGCGTGTCCCGCCTTTTATCTCTCTCAAATTTCACCAATGCAGGTCTCACTCTTGATTTCTCTTATAAAAATAAAATTAAATGATGTCAATAATAATAAAGTGTAAGGAATCTGGATGGACCATGCATGGGACCCTACATGCATACTTAATGCGCCAAAAATACCCAACTTTCCAAAAATAACACATGGCGTTAAAATTAGTAGGTATATATTAGTGAAGCCAAAAGAACTAATTTTTAGGTGATGAATGAGATGAAGATCCATAATTTTACAAAAGTCATGCAGTGTAATAAATTTTGGCCAAATTTGACTAAGATTCCAACTTTGATGCTCAAATGCATGAAATCGTGAAATTAAGTGTAATTCTATGCAATTAACCTAATTAAGTCGACAAATGCATATGAAATGGTGAATGAAAGCTACAATTTTGTGGACTTTTCAATAGATCCGTCTATTTCGAAGGTACTTGAAAGGCAATCCACACAAATGGTTTTCTACTCTTTTCATAATATTTTTATTATCCAGCTGAAAACATTCAACAGAGAAGATTCTTCATTTGCTTTTGTAAGATGAATCAGTCTAATAAAGCCCTGTTCTAATATACATCTAGAACTATCATCTTTCTCTAGCAGCACAAGTCCTTCGTTTTTTTTTTCCTCAAGAGCTCTCCTAGTTTTCTACTTTCTTTTTAGGCACGACTGTTTTAATCACACAGGTTGAGTAAGTGAGGCTCGTGGGTAATGTGTGCTAGTGTTGCATGGTATTCGAGTTTCACTAAAGGGAGTATGTCAATTGACGGGCTTGGATGTGGTATAAAATATGTGTTATCAAGACATTAAAGTGATCCAAGCCTTTTTTTTTTCTTGTCCCCAAGATTTAAAGGGAAAATTATCTTTTTAACTCAAAGGATAAGTCATTTCAGTTTTTAGGATAAATTGGTCAAAAAAAAAATCAAAAGGTTTCATTTGAATGTGAGCTAGGAAATGTATAATATTAAGTCATTCAATTAATACCAGCCTTTGGTCTTTTGTCCTCAAAATCTAAGGGGCAAAATTATTATTTTTTAACTCAAGGGTTAAGTCATTTAAGTTTTTCCAAGGATCAATTGGTCAAAAAAAAAAAAAAAAAAAAAAAAAACGTGGAGGGTCTCATTAATTGTTATCTAATGTAACTATTACTAAAGGGAGATTTTAATACAAAAAACCACAAACTATAAGGGCCTTTTTGAAATTATGTACAATGCACGGTCTTATATGGTTGAAAAATAGTTAAAAAAGAAAAGAGATTTTAATAAAAACAGTAATATAAGAGCCTTTTTGAAATTATGTAGATTGCACAATCCTATATTGTAGAAAACCAGATATAAAAGAGAAAACATCTAGGACTCAAATTCGATCACTCAAATCAACATCCTTGCTAAACCACTCGCCCTCCCAAGGAGCTATAATGCTCTTGGAGTAAATATGTGCAATATTTGATAAATATATTAATGTTTCCTCTAGAATAGCCTGTTATTGGTGTCGAGCTCAAGTCGACTTGGTCCTTGCCAGCACTAGGTCAACTTGCCTGGCAATGGCAAACCTAGAATTTTCCTTTGGGGAGGGGGCAAAAAATTTCTCTGGGCAAGGATTTTGAGAAATGATTAGACATCCAACAACATTCAATAACAGGCCCAAAAGACTAGAGAAGAATTGAAATTGCAATATTTTAACAAACTTACTTGTGAAAACATTATTATAATTACAAGAAAGCCAAAGTAATTAATTTTCTCGAACATCATAATATGGTTTTGGTAATCACATCATTTAAATGGAACTTACTTTAATTTTTTAATTATTAATCTTATGCAAATGCGTATATGGGTGATATTAATATAATTAAATATAACATTTTATAACACATAAGTTTGTGTTAATTAAAATTTGAGGGAATCCCATTTATAGGGAGAAAATCTATTTAAGCGGCTTAAATCTTCATTAAATGGGTTGCATTATGGGTTCCAGCCTTCGCACAATGTGAAGCATGTGGGCTCTATAGAGAAGTAAATAGGTAGAGAAAGAAGAAAAAAAAATAGTATTGAAACATGTAATTGAACATGAATCGATAAAATTTTTTTTTTATAGGAAGACTCTCTAGAATATTATTAAGAACTCAACATCGCATTGACACTTACATATTGCTTGATCAAGTTTGGGTTGGAGTACCACCAAACCACCATATCATCCACATACTGGGCATGCATCGCTAATTTATGAGCAACTACATTCCCCTCTTTTCCCACATGATGCACTTCAAACTTATTGAAATGACTCAACAACAAAACTTTGATTTTCTCAAACAAAGGACCTTGTCTTGAAAGGTTTGTACCAGAACACTTCAACTTCAATGCATGCACCGCCCACATGGAATCCCCTTTTAGTATAGTATTGCTCACGCCATTCACCCCATTTTCTTTTTTTCTCATGGCCATACCACAAGACCCAACTCATCTCTAAGAATAGCACAAACTCCCACTTTCTGTATTTTATCAAACAGAGCACCATCTACTTTAAGCTTGAAAATTCCTACTAGTGGAGGCTTTCAACATAGAATTTTCTTTCGTTTTGGTCTATTCTTATCAATGCGTGTGCATTTAAAAGCATGTATCAATGACCTTACCTCATCAACGACCAACCATGGGTCCAGTATCTCACCATTGTGAATGAATAAATTTCTCCTATTCCAAAGTCCCCACGCTATATTAGTAGGTGAGTTGTCTTTTAGATAAAAATAAATGACAAAATTGCTCATATGTGTTTTGAAACTTCCATTTCTCATTGAGAGGGAAAAAACTACTAAGGGAAAAAGAAGAGAAGGAAAGAAAGTTGAAAGGGGAAAAAGAGGATAAGGCATGAGAACTTTCAAATTATAATCTACTATATTAGAGGAAACCGAAAAGTTGAGGCAACGATATGTGGCTCCACCACTGGGTAAATTTGATTGATTAAAACTTATGATTAATATGCAATTAAATTGAAAATATCTTTTTAAATGTTCAAACCAAACTGTGATTGGTGCATTGAAACATGAATCAGTATATGTAAATATAGGTTGGTACATTTTAATTTTAGAACTAAGGAACTATATAAAATATTTGATGTCAATAAACACGACCTATAAGGGCCAGAAAAGAGCCCGAATTGAAAACGAGCTCCCAGTTCGAGATTTTGTTTTTCAACGGATAACTCCTGCTACTCTTACCATCAATGCCTCTGCAGTAATGGTTAAGCCTTTCAAAAAGGTTGCACCAAGCAGATCATGGGTGTCCAAATACGCCCAAAACCCTATTGGTGTTCATCTTAAAGAATATTAAGATCTAAAAAAGACTACACCGAAACACCTCCGCATTACCAAAAGGGGGTAGGAGGTGGTGAGAGTATCAGCTGACAATACCCATCACCTCAAAATAGAAAATGACAAATTAAGTCAAAACCTATAAGGGCAAAGACTTAAGCCAGTGCTGGAAAAAAAGAAGTTACAACAAAAGGAAATAGTCTTCGGTTGCACAATGTGGTCTCCAAAGCCACGAAAACTCAAAAAGAAGCCTGCCATGATACGACCTTGGCACCACTTGAAGAAAACACCTTCTATCCTCTTACTCAGAAAAAGGGAAAGAGATATGGAAGACGGCGTCTCTCTTCAATCATAGTAGGACCCACACTACGCCCTCCAAAGGTGCATTCAAAGCAACCAAAGAAAAAACAACAACATTTCCCTATTAATAATGCTGCAAAGCTTACACAATTCAAAGATCTCTTGAAAAAGAAGGAGAGCACCGAGGTAAATATCCTCACATTGCCGGTTCATCATCCAGAAGAAGTGGACTCCATCATTGATCATTCCATACCTATGGATGTAAAAAGGAATGACAAAAAGAAAAGTCATATTAAAAGAAAGATTACTCAGTAATGGGCAGTGAAAAAAGATGACCCTGACATCACTATGGTTTGCATGGCCGTGGCTAGACGCGGAAGGCGTTTTGCTAGACTCACTGCCCAAAGTTCAAACCCCATCGAAATTGAAGAATAAGATAATGCCTCCGAAGGCCACGAAACTCCAGTTATAGATGGAGATGCACCTCCAATCAATAAAAACACAGCAGGCATGGATTCCCCCGTACTTCAGGTCATTGATGACAATATTTCATTAACCACCCAAAGTCTCGAAAGTAGCCCTTCACCCCATATTGGACCAAGCAAATACCCCATCTTCATGGCTAGGGAGACTAGGGCACCAGTAAATGTTGAAGAACAAGCTGAAAGCTAAAATCCGGTGGAAGACATACAGGATTTGGTTAAACAACATAATGAAAAAATTCACCAAATCGCTACTCAGCTGCAATTCCTCATGAAACGGATGACTGGTCCAAACAATCACCCACCAGTGGCGACCCCATCTTCTTCAAATAGAAAAGACCCGCCTACATCTAGAACAAGAATTGATCAGATTGCTGCACAGATGCAACAACTTTCATGTAAGGTCCGTGTTATACTCCGACCCGAACTAATCATGATTAAGGCTAGTTAATCAAGATTAGTACTGATTAAGCATAATTAATTGAGTTAATAATGGTTAATGGACAAAAAGAGACCAATTAGTCTCAAATGATTGCGTTAAGCATAATGAAGTGAGATTGAATGAAACAAAGTTGATTAAATTGAATTTCGGCTCAAACAAGGTAGAACAAAGGCTTTTCGTAAATATGGATTTTCACGTATTTCGTTGAATAGGGTATTTCTTGATACTATCGCGTGTATCTCAAAGAGTACATTAACTTTTGTAATAGACATAGTCCCATTTAACTTGAAATGGATCAAGTGAGTCTTCATTTGACTTAAAATGTAAATAGGAGAAAGGAATAGGGCTTGTGTGAAAAAATGGGCTTATATATATATATATATATGTTGGGATGAACTCAAATGAGTTAATTCCACTCATTTCCAGCACAAGGAGAAACCCTAGACTCATTTTCTTCTTTTCTCTTCCATTTTCTTATTCAAGTGTGAGGCTTGGAGTGATTCAAGTAGTTTTTGAAGAGGATTTCATCTTCTTCATCTTCTTCCCCAAGTTTTCTTCCATTTGGAGTAATTGGAGTTTGAGAGAGAGCTCAAGCTTTCTCCTTTTGAGCTACAAGTAAGTGCTTAGCTCATTTGTAGGAACTTAGAGTTCTATTAAGTAATTGAAGTAGTTTCTAGCTCAAGTATTTTATAGAAATTCTATTTTCCTTGTTTTGGATGGAGTTAGGGTTTGGTTAGGAGAGATTTCATCTCAAACCAAGCTAAGAAAAGGGGGATTTTTTCAAGAAGCTTCAAGAGAGGGAAGTATAAATAGTTGTTTGTGGTTAATGTTAATTACTATTGATATTCCATTGATTTGGAATTTTGTGTACAATTTCCATTGATATTTAGAATTGAATGATTTTGTGGATTGATGCAATAAATGGAAGAAGGAGTTGTGCATGTGTGTGTGTGTGTGTGAGATAGTGAACGAGGGGAGGACAAGAGGTCCTATTTGCTATGCAGGTGTAGAATTGAAATAAGGGAAATGAAGAGGAGGAAAAATCAGTTGCAGGTTCTGGAACTGAGTTCCGGACCTGTCCGATCGATCAGCACTGAACGTCCAATCGATCGGACAGGGATATAACTGGGACAGTTTTTCTGTCCGATCGATCGGAATTGAATGTCCGATCGATCGGACAAGGCACTAACTGGGAGCTAATTTCTGTCTGATTGATTGGACCCAGTTGGATTTTTAGTTTTGTTTGAATCCTAGTTGCTTCTTATGAGCATAAATACTCTCTAAATTAGTTTTGAGACTAATTATAGTGTAATTAGAGATTATTAAAATAATGGACAATAAAAGGTGAATTAAGGATGATTTGAGCATTGTTGTGATAGAATATCAATTATTCAATTGCCTATAGGCTAAACCTCCATAGGTGTTAATCACGAGGACTCTAATGTACCCATATATAAAATAAATATGATGTCCATCAAGAATAGCATGTAAATTAGATAACTAATGGTTACACCTAAATGGTTTTTTTAAAATAAGAAAGAAATGAGTGAAATTGTTTATTGTTCTAATTCCCTCATGGATTGTATTCATGTTGTATCATGTTTATTCGTGTTGTATCATGTTTACTCCTAATTGTGTTTAATGAACTTGTGAAAATGAGTTGAATCCGGAAATAGATTAATTATTGAATTGTATTGATTATTGAGTTTGGCACTACATAGCTATTGTATTAAAGCTCTAAAAAAGTTACAATGAATTAATAAATAAACAAATGACTATTCCTACTACAGTAAATGGATTAGGGTGTTCCGGAGCTCCGTGGTGATGCCAGTTGTCCCTAGCCCGGGCGCTGGTAAATCCCACATTATTGAATACATGATAATATGAATAAGTGAAAATTCCGATCGTATCAATGGATATGCCTTCCATTTGGAAGATGAATCATTCCTTTGATGGAAGACGGTAAATGAAATGAAATGAATGTTATTGTAGTTGCCAAATTGTACATGTCTATTGATTGACTCTGAATGCTTACCTATTGTCATGGTATGAATTATCTAGACTTATCTAGAATTGGAGTTGAATATGGAATTGTTTAATTGATAGATTAAGTGAATTTGATATATGTGTTATCATATGCTGTCAAAAGATCTGTTTATACATTGTTGAACCGTCGTGTTCACTGGTGTTATTGATGACATTACAGGCCCGATTGCCAATGCCGACCCAGTAGCAGCCCTAATGGCAGTGGAGGAGACCGCTTCGGTTCCTTCGGGAGGACTGATCAAATAGAATGGACGGGATACCACTTGATATGGGTATCCAAGTATGAAAATGGATTAGGAATATTTTGTGGATTCTGTTTTAAATGGTTTGGGAACCTTTTTGAGGGAAATTCTTTTTGAGAGCTTGACTCATTATCACCCTAGATTGTATTTGAATATGCAGTGGTGGTTAAAATGTTACTTGTATAAAGAGCCTTTACTTTTTATATAACTGTACAAATGTAAATTGATATAGTTGAATGTGTATTTCCGCAAATTGTATAATTGACAGGTATGAATGAATATTATCGCTTGTGGATTGTGTTTTAACTTTGGTTAATTCAGAGTTTACGGGAGTAAGTACGCGTCGCACCTCGAAATTATCCAGGGAGATAATCAGAGCTCAGACCCTAGTTGTGACAGTCCACGACCTTACTAGGTCAGTTGGGCCCAACAGTAAGCCCGCTGACCCATTTAGTTTGTAATTATTATAATTAATTGTTTTATTAGATATTTAGGTGGCTTTAGATCATAAGCAAGTTTCTTTTAGTGTTAGAGTTGTGTTTGTGTAGTTTTGTGCGATTTGAGGGCGTTTGACTCTAGCAAGGGCATAGTTAGCAATTTAGGGAAAACTGAGTGTTTTTCGGGAAAATCTCTGTCGCCTTAATTTTTGGGTTTGTTGGAAAGATCTCGTCGTGCTGATCATTTCTGTCTCTTGGCTCGTCACGATCCGACGAACAAAAACCCTCCAAGTGGTCCATTCATTCACAAGACCTACTTGAGGGCAATTGAGTCTTTTCCCCTTCCTTCTCCTTAAATAGGGATTAGCCCTAATCTCTTTTCATTCTCTACAACGAATGAGAACTTCAGCAGCCTCTTCTTCTTCCTCACCTTCTCAAAGCTCTAGAACTCTATCTGGGAGAGATCACCTCGAAGATCCGAACTGCACATCTTCATCCTCTCGATCTCCTCTTTCTATTGATATCAGTTTGGTAAGCCTTTTCTCATCCTCATCTTTTCATTCATCTTCTCTTTTGGTTAGATTTAGGTTGTTCTTGATCTTCTTCTTCCCTTCCCTCTCCTTTGCATTCTAGGTTGCTTTTGAACGGGTTAGATCCGTGGATTTCGTGGTAAAAGGCTTCTACTCAAGTTTTCCCAATTTCCATCTTCTTCTTTGTTGAGGCAAGTAGATACGCAAATTATAATCTAACATGAATGTTTGTTTTGTTGATTGATATTGATCAAATGATAGAATACCCAAATGCCAAGTTTGTTTCGGATTTTGATTTGGGGGACTAACATGCTAGATTGGGTTTGGGGATTTGGGTTGGTTTAATTCGTAATTGGTAAACCTAGGATGTTTTAATGGATGGAATGGATTGTGGATTGGAGGAGAGCATGGAGGCTCAATTTTGTGCAGGTGTAACCATTGGAAGGGTTTAGAACAGAATGGAAATGATCTAGAACGAAAACTGGACTCTCTACGCACGAATGTTCGAACGTTCCTCCTGAACATTCGAACTCTTGACCCTATGGGAGAATGGCTTGGGACAAATGTTCGAACACTCCTCCCAGGCGTTCGAACTTTGAAACCCTTGGGAGAATGGCTTAGGGACGAATGTTCGAACTCTCCTTTTGAACATTCAACCCTTCGGGCGTCTTGCCTAGGACGAGGGTTCAAACTCTCCCTCTAAGAGTTCAAACTCTCGGTATTTGACTGATGTTGGTCAGAGTTCCAAAGGCCATAAATTTTGACCCGTTCGGCTGAAATTCGCAGGCCATATACTATTGGAAAGCTCTTGGAATGTAGAATCCAATGGTATAAGTTTCGTTATGATCGGAGATTGGGAAATGAGGTAATTATTGGGATTAATAATTCAGACCATGTTTTGTTTGAAGCAAGACTGTTGACTTAGGTTTGGGCCTTAGTTGTTGGAAACCATAAACCTACTCTCACATGACCATTAATAGGGTTAAAATCGAAGCACATAGCTTGGTGTGCTTTGATGGGTTGTCTAGGTATTCATGTATTATGCATGGGGTAACCAAATGCATATGGAACTGAATCAATCGATGCTTAACATGATTGTACACCGAGAAATTTCTTTAGAAGCATCGTTGATCTAATTTACACACATACTCCGTTAGGATATGTGTGGTACACAGACGACAACACTTGCCTAGGTTTGGATTGTAATTCTTCATTGATTTGTTAATTGTATTCGTTAGTATTGTTCCTTGTACACTCACTTGGAATAAAATACATAATTAATTATGAAACATAAATCCTTGTAGATTTAGGACTTGGACATAACTTAAAATGTACCTTAGGATCCTGTGTCATGTATTGATGAACTTGACTGGCTAGCATAGAAGGGATTATCATGTGGGCTTGACTTGTCTTGCATTGTCTTAGATGAGATAATCCCTATGAGCATGTCTTGTGCATTGAGTTAGCCAGACTTGCTTGTTTTGGTTTTTTCCTGTGTCAACACCATTTTATTATTATTTGCATGTCATGGCCAATTGCAGTTTGTGGTTTTATTGATAGGCCGGTTACTCGGACATCGGGGTGGGCAGTTGGCTTTGAACGGCGTTGTAAGACCCCACCCCGAGAGTTTGTGTTTAGCACTAATTAAGACGTGCTTTAGTTATAAGTATGATTAGTGGATTTTGGTTAAGTTGAGACTAGAATAGCTTTTATATAGCTTTAGTATGTTTTGGGAACTTTGCTTCATTAGTGGGACCCTTTGGGGGTTCCTTTGTCGTGTTTTGTATGACTTTGCGATATTATTTGATTTTTGAAAATTCGTGTTTTGGCTTCGTTTGACTTGTTTTATCGTTCCCTACAACTTTCGTGTTTGCTCAGTTCCCGTTTGAGACCTCAAAACCCCACTTTACTAATGATAAGGGCAAAATAGTCTTTTTACACAAAATCTGGATACTATTTTCAATATCTCCGAAACCCGCAAAATATATAGTTTTTGGAAATTAGAGATTTCGGCGAACAATTCTTCCTTCTTCGTCGAATCCATCCGAAGCCCGGAAACCCGTGTTTTATGCCTAACTAGTGTGTTAAGTTGTGGGACCCACCCTTGTTTTCTATAAAAAGGAAACCTATTTCACTTTCTTCCCCTTTCTTGCTACTTTTCATTGGAAGAGGTTCTTGCTCCAGCCCTAGGGTTTCTCCTTCTCCTCCTTGCTTTTTCTTCTCGAACTCACTCCAAAGCTCATGCTAAAAGGAAAATGGAGATCACCGTCCTCTCCCTCTCCATGAAAGCTATCCGTTGATACCATTTTTTAAGGAAACCACCTATTTTAAGAGTCTCTTTGAACAAGTTTTGTCTTTTTGAAGGTCTTCCATGTAAGTGATCATCTCCATCTTTTAGATTATTGTTCTTCTTGTCCTAAAGAAGCCCTACCTCCATTATTGCAAGCCCTTTCTTTCTATTTCTTGGTTTACCCATTTTAGGGTTTGTAATGGGTGTATTTTGGGGATTTTTGTGTAGATTGTGATTTGGCTTGAGAGAAGTGTTTGAGAGCTTGATTAGTCACCTTTGGGACCAAGGCAAGTGGATGGATAGGTTTGATTTAAATGATTTCTTACTTCATGGAAAATGAGGATTTTTACTATTCATCTTCTTCCATATTTATATGGTTTATAATGCGTTTTGAAATGTGCAAATTGTTAGACTACTCTTTCTTAAATGTTCTCTTAAGAATGTACACATTTATTTGCTAAAGTTTGTTTTGTCATTGACTTACATTAATGATGGATGTTTTTGCAATGAATGAGATTGGACATGAATGGGAGCTAATGGCTTGGAGGTTTCTTGTTAGAGGAGTACATATGGTTGTTGGAAGGCCAAAGAGAAGTAAATGGTTGTAGAAAAGTAATGTTACAAAGGAGGTTTGTGAAGTGGAAAAGAAGGAAACTCAGACTACACAGAACTGCAGGTTCTAAAGCAGTTCGCTCGAGCGAACCCCTTACAAAACCTGGTTCGCTCGAGCAAACCCCTCAGGTTCGCTTGAGCCAAACCTCCCAGAAGCTATGTCGCTCGAGCGACCTAATGTATGCACGAGCGACCCCCTTCCAAAGACTTGATCGCTTGAGCCACCTTTCCAGTTCGCTCGAGCCCACCTGAATCGGATAAGCTTGCTCGAGCGAACTTGTATCCGCTTGAGCGATCCCTTCCAGAAAGCCCTTCCCTCGAGCTAACTTCCAGTCCGCTTGAGCGAACTGTATAGAATCCCTGGTCTTACCCCAGAAACATTAAAAAGGGGTGTTTTAAGGTTCTGTGAGGTTGGTTTTGAGCTCTAACTAGATGGGAGGTTGTAGGAGGTGATATATGGAGGTTGATTGTGAAAGAAACCCCATCCCGGAAATGTATTGAGGATTTTGGATTTGTCAATTTATATAGGGAACTTAGAATGTCCCCTATCATCCGAGTACCATGCCAAAAGCAATAATAGACATACAAGGCCCTTATACATATTGCTTAAATACGAAAGCCTCAATATATGATCCGTAACTCTACAAAGATTCATCACGGTTTTTTACTTGGATTATACATGTTCTAGCCCGTTTTTACGTGATAACCCCCGTTTTGCTCAAACTAACGAGTTGTGAACTTGGGATGTTTTACTAGCCCCGTACTTGTATGATAAGTGACTGATGTGAAAGGTGTGCCTATGAACACCCTGTCCCGCCTGCCCGGGTGTTTTACACCATTATAGATATATGTATATTTCGAATTGCATGTGACCTATGAGTCAGCACCACTAAGCTTGGATGTCCTTGTCAGTTTGATCAACTGACTTGGGCCTCCCCCTCGTGCTCCCGCCAACTGCAGCTTGGATCCTGTCCTGCCCCGTTACCGGGTTCTGCAGTCGTGGTCTTGTCTAACTATATGTATATGTATATAAAATGTTGGTTCCCGTCACTTCGTGTGTCCGAGACCAACTTACTGAATGTGCTCTCATCACTCTAGTGATGGAGGATTTAGCTTTAATGTAGTTGCCATCTTGTTAGTTCCCTGTTCATTGATACCCAACATGCTTTACCTTGCATATACGTTTTAGATAATGATAAATCTTGTTTTATGGAAATTAATGCTTTGACATATTTCAATTGTTTTCTAAAGCACTTCTTTGTATTGTCTTTGGTTATATCTATTCACCCACCTGCCAGACCATCGTGCCTGACCTACTCTTTTGGTACTCAGGTCCGGACCCCGTTGCCATTGAGGAGGAGCCGGAGGAGGCTGTCGGTGAGCCGCAACGTGTAATCGAATGGCAAGCTGACAATGTCATCTAGACATTGGGTCGAGCTTTGAGATGCGTACATTTTGGGAGTTTTAGATTGACATATTCTGGGGAATATTCTTTTGGTTATATTGGCCTTTGTTGGCCTCTATTTTTGGGAAAATGTATAATCAACTTACATTTTGTTTAAACTCTTAACTTTATATTTCGGGAATGCCATTATGAATATTGCTCACTCTGGCGTCATGTCATCTATATAAGTTTATCAGTCTTCAAATATGGGATGAGTTACCAATTTGACTTGCTACATGTTTCCGCAATTTTGAAAGTGAATGACTTGTGCACATGTGTGAGAATCCTCACCGCGGAACCCTATGGGTAATTAAATGTGTGTATCATTGTAATCATCATCACCTTCACCTAACCATTGCGGGCCCAGATCGGGTGCCTTAACCCGGTCCGGGTCGTGACAGACTGGTATCAGAGCTAGACGTGTTTCAGGTAATTAAAAGAAACTAGAAACCCTAAGGATGTGGCGAGGATTCATTAGACTTTTCGTTAGTTAGATTCGTGTGAGCAATGTGTGACCCTTGCTTGATTTTTATGTGCTAACAATTTATTTTGCAGTGACATGCCACCTCGCAAGAGACCCGTAAACGACAATCCCATCGTAAGCAATAGTGAACATACCGGGCCACTTGAGAACGGCATCCCTAATACAAACATGCAGAACCAGTTTCAGCAGATGATGCAAGCTCTACTTGACCAACAGCGTCCGGCCAATGAAAACCAAGCCAGATTATAAGAGCAAATGGCCAAAAAGGATGAGGTACTAGAATATGGCCGGCTACAACAAAAGAATCCTCCAATGGCTACTGTCTGTAAAACGTCACCGACTACTACAGTCTTCAAATTACAGGCCGCCCAATACAATGAAGTGGCTACTGACTTCCGTTCAAAAACTGGCCGCTCAACGATACAAGACTAGTCGTTGGACGCTGCATGACTCTACGCATTGGCCACCAAGCTCCTTCTTTCTCGCTGCACGTCGCCCACCGTTCATGGTCAGTTACTTCTTCCAGTGGCCTCTGAACCTACAAAAAAGAAATATTTATACGCCCATCAATGGCAGTTCCAAAACTGCCTCCACTCCTCCATGATCTCCTCCAATTATGGCCCCACAAAGGCTATGAAATGAAGACTCAGAAGAACAGGGAAGGCGGTTGGACAATTGCCTTTTCCCCAAAAAGTCCTACATCAAGAAGCCAAAAAACTCTGCCATTTTTTAAATTCTCTCTTTCATCTATTAGACAAGAATCAGGCAGTGATAGGCTTTTTCTTCTGAGACCTGGGCGATAGCCTCTGAAGGTCAGCCTTTGTTCTTCTCACTAGGGAGGAAAGACAGAGATTGCCTCTGCTGTTCTGAAGCAGACTCCTCTAATTAATCCTTCTTCCCCATCTATAGTGATGAACTACAAAGACTAATTAAAGAACCTCAATTGCAGACTTCTCTAATGCTATCACCAGCAAATCCTTGAGTACAGCAGATCTCTCCTCCATTCCTTTAACCCAAGTTTTCCATTATTTTGATCTCCTAAGCCTAACGAGAGGGTTGTATAAAAAAATTATAAACAACCTACACTCAGAAAGTGAAGCAATGAAGAACCCATGTAAATAAAAGTGGAGACGACCCTTTTTCATGTAATCAAGTTGTCTCCATGTCTTTCTGTAACGTTCAAATGATGAAATGAGAAATAAAAGCTTCTACAAAAGACTTTTTCACCTCTGAGTTGTTCACTTCATTTTTTTGGGCGAAAACAACACTCCAGGTAAAAATAGATATAATTCTACGTGCCCTACTATTAAAGGAGTTTTTTGTAAGTTGCGCAAGGACCTTTTTACCCTTGTCACTAATTTTGAATGACTAGGAAACCATTCTGGTAGAGTTGAGGCATATATGTTTCAACGAATATGATGAATGAGCCAAGCTCTATGATAATACAGCCAGATCAATTTAAGGACCCACAAGGGACTGACGTCCTATTGTTTCAATGTGATCCTTATTTGGGGGTAGGTCTTAACAATCAGAATAAGGGTGTTGTAGATCCTAAACGTGGTAAAGGTGAAAGATGGGGAGATTGTTCTTCAGTGGCTGATGATGTTTCATCTGAACACAAACAAGAGGAAAATCTGGACAAAGCAGAGGACCTAGCCTTGGTGTTGGCAGATGATATTAATAGCATGCCTCTTATTGTTGACAGCTCAACATCCAATTTTGGTGAAGCGGAAGAATCAAGGATTATTGAGGAAAAATTAGTTTAAATTGCCAATATCTTGGGAATTTTAATGCATGATCAGCTAGGGGATTTGAGGAGTTTTATCCATAACATGTTGCAGAAGGAGAGGGATCAATATGTTGAAATTAACAAAAGCAAGAAAAAAACCAGAGTTCAAAGGGAGTTAGATAAATTGGCATGTTTAGTCAATTACGAGCCAAAACAAGGTGAAGCTGTTGTGGAAGTATGAAGATAATTTCCTGGAATATTCGCAGAATGAATTCTATGTCAAAGAGAGCAATGTCGAAGAGTATGATCCTTTCTTTCAAAGGAGAGTGTGTTTTTATTCAGGAGACAAAAATGGAGGTCTTGGATGCTCAAGTTATCAGAGCAATATGCCCTTGGCCAGATTGTCAGTTTGCTTTCTGCCCTTCTCTTGGTGCATCGGGGGGGATTTTAATAGTATGGAATGCAGCTTATTGGTAAAAGTTGGATGAATTTGTAGGACAATTTTTTGTTTCTGTTTTGCTGAAAGATGTCAGATGTAATGCTGAGTGGGTGGCTACTTCAGTTTATGGCCCTTCTAATGTTCATGACAAGGTAGATTTATGGGTGGAGCTTTCTCAGGTGGCAGGTAGATGGCATCGCCCTTGGTTGTTGGGAGGTGACTTTAATGTTATCAGGTTTCTGAATGAAAAGAAAGGTGGGTGCATTATCAGTCCAGCAATGAGAGATTTTAGTGATTGGATTCATCATCATGATCTCTTTGACTTAACTTTGGGAGGAGCAGATTTCACTTGGTCTAACCTGCAAATTAATCCAGTGATGAGCAGCTTGGATCGATTTTTAGTGTCAACAGATTGGCTATAGACATTTTCTGATGTTTCTCAGAAAGTTTGCCATGTCCCATTTCAGATCATTGTCCTTTATTGCTGGAAATAGGTCTAGAAGATTGGCGTCCTCCACCTTTCATATTTGAGTTAATGTGTCTCTCTGAAAAGGGTTTTGAGGATAGTGTTAGAATTTGGTGGGAAGATATATCTGTAGAGGGGTGGATAGGTTATCAGTTATCTCAAAAATTCAAATTCTAAAAAAGAAGATACAAGAATGGCGAAAGAATGTTATTGGCAATTCTCTGGTGCGTAAGTTACAGTTGCTTGTTGATATTCAGGTTTTAGATGAAAAGGAAGAAACATGAACTTTTGAAGAGGTGGATAGGTTAAGAAGACAGTCATATCAAGAGAACTTACAAAGGCTAATTTTCCAAGAAGAAATTAAATGGAAACGGCGATCAAGAAATAAATTGTTGGAAGCGGGTGATCGTAATACAAAAATTTTTCACATGGTTGCCAGTGCTCGCCGTTGTGTAAACAGGATAAACTCTATTATTGCTAAGGGAAGATTGTGGGATAAAAGAACTGACATAGAAAGTGAAGTGGTTTCTTTTTACTAGAGGTTATACACTACTGATAGTAGCGCGAGAGCTCGGATGGATGGAATTCCTATTAGACAACTTTCTTCTTCCAATGCTTCATCTCTAGAAGCCAATTTTTCTAAAGAGGAAATCAAAGATGCTGTGTTTGGTTGTGGTGAGGATCGTGCACCTGGTCCGGATGGTTTTCATATTATATTCTTTCCGCATTTTTGGGATCTTCTAGAAGATGATTTGCTTATTTTCTTTAATGAATTCCATAAGAATGGAGTTATAATAGGGGAGTTGGGTGTCACTTTCGTTTCTTTGATTCCTAAAAAGGAGGCTGCAATCTCTATTAAGGATTACCGGCCCATCAGCTTGATTGGTGGTTTCTACAAGATACTAGCAAAAGTTTTTGCTCATTGTCTTCCAAGGGTGCTACCAGAGATTATTTCTGATATTCATGATGCTTTTGTTGATGGTCGTCATATTCTTGATAGTGTGCTAATAGCTCATGAGTGCATAGATTCAAGGAATCGACAACAACAACCAGGTTTGGTGTGCAAGTTGGATTTTGAAAAGGCGTATGATATGTTGGATTTGGGATTTCTCCAATATATGATGGAGCGCATGGGGTTTGGAGTGAAATGGAAACAATGGATCTACAGTTGTATTTCTTCTTCTCATTTTTCAATTCTATTGAATGGTTCTCCAAAAGGCTATTTCAAGAGTTCTAGAGGTTTGCGGCAAGGAGATCCATTATCTCCTATGTTATTTGTTATCGTGGTAGAGGCTTTGCACGCTTTGATGGAGAGAGCCAACCTACCAGGTTTAATTTTAGGTTTTTCTGTTGAAAACTATGATCATGAGGTAACTCATTTACAATTCGCAGATGATACTATTATTTTCTGTGATGTTTCTCTGGTCCAAATCGATAATTTAAAATATTTGTTGAAATGGTTTGAGCTATTATCTGGGCTGAAGATTAACTATGAAAAGTGTGAACTGATTGGTGCTTCGGCGGATTGAAAAATTCCAGCGTGACTTTCTTTGGAATGATTATATGGAGAAAAGAAAATATCATTTGGTTCGATGGGAAACTGTGTGTTCTCCTATTTCTCAAGGTGGTTTGGGTATTCCTTCCATCAAGAAAGTCAATAAAGCACTTCTTGGGAAGTGGTTATGGAGGGTGGGAGAACCTGATGGAGGCTTGTGGAGACAAATTTTGATTAGTAAATATCAATTGGGTAATGAAGGATGGTGTGTGGAAAATAAGGATTATAAGAGTTCGGGTTTATGGAAATACGTTCTTTCTATAAAGGCTGATTTTGATTTACAAATCCGGTATAGGGTTCATAATGGCCAGCGGGTTAGCTTTTGGCATGCTGAATGGTGTGGGCAAAATGTGTTGAATCATCTCTTTCCTAGTCTTTATTTATTGGACAGAAGGTATAAAGGGACTGTTACTGTTTACACCAAAAATGTCACTTAGCCTCCTCAACATCAAAAGCTACATGGAGCCGCATCCTACTACAAACAGGCAAAGCTGCTTCAAGCATCAGATTTTGTCAAAATCAAACAAAAACTGCAAGATCCTTCAAAATGGCCAAAAGAAGGGTACACATGAAGTTTCGGGCCATTTTAACACCATTTGGCCTAACTTCAATTCTCCAACGGCTGAGCAGGAGCTCCCGGCGGTGACAGTGTCGAAGACATCAAATCTTTGATCAGAGCCTATGGATGGTCTCAAAATACCTCCAAAAGGCTCCACGTCGAATTTCAAGTCAAACCGACACCGTTTGACCCTCTATCAACTCTTGAACAGCGAAATCAAGCCTCCCGGTAGCGAGAACCTCTGATGCCGCCACTCATCAAACAAAGCACATGAATAGCTTTTGCATGCTTCCAAAGGGCTGCACATCAAATTTCAGGTCATTCCGACAACGTTTGACCCGGTTTTGACACTCCGAAGCAAAATCAAGCCTAACGGCGGCGAAGCTCCCCGGGACCATGGCATCCAAATCGGAGCTAATGGATCATCTCAGAATGACTCCAATAGGCTCCCTGTCAAATTTCAGGTCAATCGGACATCAGATGACCACACATCAAAGCTCGACATCTTTCGCACGGTGAAATCAAGTCTAGCATCGATGAGACCCCAAACGGCTTCAAAACTCAAATAAAAGCCCATGGTTGGTCCTATCTAATGCTCAGGAAGCTTCACCTCAAATTTCAGGTCATTCCGACATCGTTTGACATAGTTTCAACTCTTAGTGGAAAATCGGCTACAAAGTCTTTGGCTTTTCCAAAAATGGGAAACTTTGTGCTCTGATTTGCGTGACTTCTTGATGGGTTTTCTTTAGTAGAATCAAGCCAATAAATAAGGAGAAATGTCAAAGAAAAATACATGAGAAAACAGAAGCGAAAAAGCCCGAAAAACAGTGAAGAAACGGCGACTGAAAAGGGGCCAAAACCCCATGGTCACCGGCGACCTTGGCCCATGGTCACCAGCGACCATGGCCCAAGGTCGCTGGCCCCATGGTCGCCGGCAACCCTGGAAGTCTGGGTCGCCGGATTTCGGCCGAAACATCCGTTTTTCCGATTCTTTTCACATTTCACGATGATTGGCCCCTGTGATTTTCTTAAAATCTAATTTTTGAGGCATGATATCCGTCGATCTTCGTCAACATCACGGATCCGCCATCGAAATCATTTTATCATCATTGGACACTCCAAAACCGCCAACCGGCCGACCAAGAAAGTACACTTTCTGCCCGATAAAAATGTGGCATACCCGTATAAAAATGTTGATGCTTGCTCTTTTTTTTCTCTTCGCCCCGCTGCACCCCGATGGACCCGGGACGGAGGAAGGTATTAAGAAAAAAAAGACGGGTCCATCAAGTTGGCATACCCGGTAGGACTCATTCATTTGAGAATACGATGCTTGGAATCCTTGGCTCCTTCCTAGTTGGTGGCCTATGTTGGATCTTGTATCTAAGAAAAAACATGAGATGGGATTCTTTGGAAACTTCTTTCTTTGAACTTGTTTCCATTCTTTCTTTTCTCAAACAAAAAAAAAAGGGTTATTTTCTATTGGGTTTAAATTGGAGAAACTTTGGTTCTTTCCTTTTCGTACGATGGCTCGCAGAAATGTTTGAGCCAACGTTCGGATTAGAATGGGCCATTTCCTTCTATTTGATGGGTCCATTGGAAATCTTTCAAAAAAAATTTATTGAAATTTTTTTTTCAAATTTCTTTCTTTTGGATTCAAATTGGAGAAACTTTGGTTCTTTCCTTTTCGTTCAATGGCTCGCAGAAATGTTTGAGCCAACGTTTGGGTTGGGATGGGCCATTTCCTTCTCTTTAATGGGTCCATTGGAAATCTTTCAAAAGAATTTTATTAAAAAAAAAGTTTTCAAGTTTCTTTCTTTTGGATTCAAATTAGAGAAACTTTGGTTCTTTCCTTTTCGTACAATGGCTCGCAGAAATGTTTGAGCCAACGTTCAGATTCGGAGAGGCCATTTCCCTCTCTTCGATGGGTCCATTGGAGATCTTTCAAAAAATTTTATCAAATTTTTTTTTTCAAATTTCTTTCTTTTGGATTCAAATTGGAGAAAATTTGGTTCTTTCCTTTTCGTACAATGGCTCGCAGAAATGTTTGAGCCAACGTTCGGATTGGGAAGGGCCACTTTCCTCTCTTTGATGGGTCCATTGGAGATCTTTCAAAAAAAAAAACTTCTGTCACTATTATGTTCAAATTGGAGGAATTTTGGTTCTTTCCTTTCGGATTTAGTGCTCGCAGAAATTTTTGAGGCTGTATTCGGATTGGAATACCATTTGCTCTCTTTTATGAATTCAATCTTGGCTTTTCAAAAAAAAAAAAAACTTCCATCATTATTGGATTCAAATCTGAAAAATCTTGGTTCCTTCCTCTTCGGACTTAGGGCTCGCGGAAATCGCTGAACCTTTATTCGGATTGGAATACCATTTGCTCTCTTTTGCGAATTCGATCTTGACCTTTCAAAAATCCCATCTCATGTCCCTTTTAAGGATGCGATTTACAACATTTGTGCCTAGCGGTGCTAGTACACCCTTTCGGGTCTACTGTATTCGCGACCGACACATTTGTATCTCCAACCTTATATCATTTTACCTCGAGTGAGCTTCGCTTCTCGGTAACATGAATTAAAGTTTACAATTGCTTCTAAGCAGTCACTGGAGCGCTCATTTCGAGCCGACCATACTTGTGTTCAGAACAATTGTACCCTCTATGGCTTCTTGCCTTCTTCATTACGCTCAAAATAGGCCATGCCTGCTGAGCAATTTGAAAAGACAAAACCATAGTGTTTTCCATTTATGATCACCATATTCTTGTGATTGCTAATGGATGTGGTCTTGTTTCAGAAGTTTTCCAAAACTAACAATGGCAGCTTCGTTGACCATCACCTTCGATGAGAACAAGTACCAAGTCATGCTTCAAGAGAAGCAGAGCAAGCACACTTTCAAGCGCCCCGCCAGCTGCCGAAGCGTCACCTCCCTCGGCAACTCTCAAAACACCGGGTCGACCTCTACTCCCCAGACCATCGTCTTCAGGTCACTGGCTCCATTCCCATTACCCACAGAAGAGACGGTGCCTGCTAAGAAGCAGAAGACCGCCCCTCAACGTGTCGTTGCCCCGACACCAAAGGCGGTCACCAAGAAACTTGAGGCTTGTGGCAATCCCACGAGGCCTCAACCTACAAAAAACCAGGTCTGCCCCAAGACTTGATCCCCGCGATCTTCGCCAAAACAAAGAAGGTCCCCCACATCTGCAAAGCCAGCATACCTAGCCCCTCTCAAGGAGAACTGATTCTATCCTCTCGCTTACATCAAAGGGGAGAAGCCTACCCTCCACCGAATAACCAAAACAACTCAGCACGAGCTGGCTTGCTCATATAAGCCCAAAATCAAGTCGTGCATCACAAGGCCTCGACAAGAATCTGCCAGGGGCTGCTCTCCTGCAACTCGACCCTTCATCTCAACAGGGGCAGAGCTTGCAAAATTTAAAGCTTCACTGCGACAGGCTAAGGACCGCGTCCAGATCCTATCCATGCCAGTCTTCAAAAAGGACAAGCTCGGTTGCTGCCCACAGGGGACCACGTCCTTCATTGCAAGAGCACAGCCCGAGCTAACAGAAGCTCAAATTGCTCGTCGCATACGTCGCCACGCGGCATATCGACAGAAGAGATTAGAGAAGCAAAGAACCCAGCATTCTGAGCTTCAAATCTCCCAAAAATGGGTCGAAAAAGAAAGACCCGACCAAGTTGCTGCTGTCCACATGGTTGGCAAAACCAAAAGACGGCAGAAATCAGCAACAAAAATACATGTCAGACGACCGGTGACCCGCAGCGTCTCCCGGACGAGAAGGCATCAGGAAGACTCTCCCACTCCTTTAAGCTAGGGACATCGGAGTGATCATTCCTCGGGCTCTTCATCTAGAAGAATGAGCTCCAGCTCAGTCACTAAGACAGTATCCTCTTTCGACTCACGAAGAGTGAATGTCCTAGTCACAAACTCTAAGCAACCTCCACCGGACGATAACATGGCTCTACGCATTCAGCAACTAGAGCAAGGATGGCAAAGAATAGAGATTCTGATGGAACACCTCCTTCTCACTCTCCAACATCCACCAAACAACGATGAAGTTCCTCCATAAGATGAGGCAAACGGTGGAGAAGATGAGTCACGCGCCATTACTAAAAAGGACATTGACGATATCCTCGCCAAAGCAAAAGAAGATGATACACTGAAGGAGCATGGAATCAAGCCACCATATCCCTTATGGATGGACTCGGTTTCGTTCCCTCCAAAGTTCAAACAACCTCTTCTCCAAACATATACGGGGAAAGGTTCAGCTAGACAACATGTCATAAACTTCAAGATCCTGACAGGATCGATTGTGGATCAAGATGCTCTCAAGAGCCGTCTCTTTGAAAGTATCCTAAAAGGTACGGCCTTTGATTGGTACTCCACTCTACCATAGGACTCCATTCAAAACTGGACCATGCTAGAGACACGCTTCCTAACCCACTTCAAAGGTGAGGATCATCCTGTTACTATGGCTCAACTCTGCAGCCTTAAACAGGGAGAGAATGAGTCAACATATGACTTCATTTACAAGTGGAAAGCAATGGCATACAAATGCTCAGATGTGCTGCCACAAGCGTCGCTAGTTGACATCTGCCGAAATAACATGAGAGCAAGGATCTGCTCCATGATCATTGGCAACAAATCAAAGAACTTGGGAGAACTCCTAGAAGCATCTATGGAGGCTGAAACGGTGATAAAAAACCTCAACAGTCAGAATCCATCAAAGAAAGAGCCGACCACCATTCTGACCTCCAAGCCAAAGAAAAAGAAGGTTCTCAATGTGCAAACCAAGTCAGCTCCTCAGCCACCGAAGAAAGCTGAAAACAAAGCTGCAGGTAAGAGACCTGAACTCTCTGATGCATTTAAAGAACGAGTAGAAAAGAAATACTCGTTCGATGAAGATGTTGAAGAAATCTTTGGGGCTCTCTTGGCAAATGGGAAACTCACCTTGCCTAACCCCAAAAGACCCGGAGATGTTGGCAAAACCAATGATCCCCGATATTGCCCATACCACCAAATGGTCTCGCATCCTCTCAACCAATGTTTCGTTGTGAGAGAGAAGATCAACGAGATGTGGAAAAACGAAGTCATTACCTTTGACAAAAACTACTGGTCTGCCTCCGTTAACATGGTGTCATATGGACAAACATCCAAATCACCAAAGGAAAAAATCACTACTTCCTTCAAGGTGATAAAAATGACCCAAACGTCCCAAGAACTGGTGCCTAACCCAACACCAGAAGGATAGCCCATATGGGTGCATCCCGATCTCCTAGAAGATGAAAATTGGGAGATCGTCAAAACAAAGCCGACCACTTAACAGCGAAGGCAAGCCAAGAGACAACTCCGCAAGCTCAAATAGCAGGAGAATGCTCAAACCAAGCAAGAGGTCCCTGAAAAGGCAGAAACTTCCTATACTGCTTCACAAAGGGCAACAGAGAAGTCTCTTCCCAAAGCTTCAAGAGCGGTAGGAAGATTCACCCTCGGTGATTTCATGCCACCACGGCTCAGGGATGAGACTACGCAGGGGGCATCATACTCTTGTAACTCGGTAGTTAGATTCTCCATGAATGGATACGAGTCCAGTGACACTGCCAGTGACACAGATGAATGGGAGGAATCCCTTGAAACCGGAGAATATCTCTCCGATGAAGAATGGATTCCAGAATCCCACCTTATGCCAGTACTCCTGGAACATGTACTTCGATGCTGCAACCAGAACAAATGAAAAAGGAAAGCCGATATCAGGAATCGGCATTCTCTTTGTTAGCCCTGACAAATACATGATTCCACACACATTCTCACTACTGGAACCATGTTCAAACAATGCAGCTGAGTACCAAGCTCTAATCATAGGATTGGAACTCGCCCTCGAATCCGACATCACCATGCTGGAAGCATTTGGGGACTCCCAACTGATCGTCAACCAGATGAATCAGAAATATGAAATCAGGAAGCCTGATCTTTTGCCTTATTACCACAAGGCGCAATCGCTTCGTCAAAGGTTTGACGTCTGTCACATCACCCACATCCGCAGAGGTGAAAACATCCGTGCAGATGCCCTGGCTAGACTTGCTGCATCTATGGCGATCCAAGAAGGGGGAAACATGAAAATTACAGTGTGTCAAAGAAGGATTCTCCCTCCTCTCAACACACACTAAGCAGTTGCTGAATGCCACCGAGTGGTCAGAAGTCGGATTTCCATCCTTAAACCTTCGATCGGCGACTGGAGGGATCCGTTCATTGATTATATTATGTTCGGAATCCTACCAGAAGATCCAAGAGAGCGGGTAAGCATTCAAAGATGAGCCCCAAATTTTCATTTGGATATTCCCTCCAAAATGCTTTATAGAAAATCCTTCAATGGAGTACTTCTACGCTGCTTGTCACAACAAGAGGTGGAAGAAACCCTAAAAGAAGTTCATGCTGGTCTTTGTGGAGCCCATCAGGCTGGTCCTAAGCTCTACAATCAGATAAAAATGTTAGGTTATTATTGGCGTGCCATGGTAGCTGACGCAATGTAATTTGCTAAACGTTGCCAACAATGCCAAGTTCATGGAGATTATGTCCACATGCCTCTAGAATGGCTACATCCTACAGCGATCTCATGGCCCTTCGACGCCTAGGGTATGGATACCGTAGGTCCTATCTCTCCCCCGTCAAGTAAAGGTCATCGCTTCATCTTCGCCGCTACGGATTATTTCTCCAAGTGGTCAGAAGCATTTGCGTTCAGCGAAATGAAGAACTCGTCGGTCCTTCAATTCTTACGAACCAACATCATTTGTCGCTTCGGCATACCTAAAAGATTCATCCATGATAACGGACCACAATTCCGCGATCACAGATTCTATAGGTTCTGCGACAAATACATAATCCAAAGTTATCATTCAACTCTGTATAACTCGGCAACGAATGGACTGGCAGAAGCCTTCAACAAGACACTCTGCAAGGTCCTTAAGAAAATGTCTCTAGTCACAAAAGAGACTAGAGCGACAACCTGCCTGAAGCTTTATGGGCCTACTGGACTACCGTTCAAGGACCAACCCATAGCACACCATTCTCCTTGGTCTATGGATGTGAAACAGTTGTCCCTCTAGAGGTACAAATTCCTTCCTTAAGGGTATCTCTACAAAATGAAATGACGCAAGAAAGCAACGTCAAATTGATACTCCAAGAACTGGATAATCTTGATGAAAGACGGCTCGAAGCCCTATAAAGCGTTGAGCTTTACCAAGCACGCATGGCAGGATCTTTCGACAAGAAGGTCAGGCAACGCGCCCATAAAAAGGGTGACTTGGTTCTTGCGGTGAAAAGGCCAATGGTTTTCACCCACAAATCCAAAGGCAAATTCAAACCAAAATGGGAGGGACCCTTCTCATCGACAAAGTCTTCTCCAACGGCGCGTATGCTCTTCTGAGCATGGAGGGTGATAGATGTATGCTACCCATCAATGGCAAGTTCTTGAAGCGGTACTACCCTTGAAGACTTCCTACATCGGGTCAGAGCGATGCCTACATGGCCAAAGCCTATCCCTAGGTACTTGCTCGTCAAACCCACTCCTTTTAGAGTTTTCATACCTATGTTGAAATTTCTAAAAAACCTCAAAACAATGCTTACTTTCAATGTTTCATTGTTCAAAAAATCATCAAAACCCAAAATCCAAGTTTAGGAATCTCTTCCCTAACTTGACCAAAACTTTCGATCCTTGAACCCAAAATTCATGGTTTGAGACAAAAATCAGGACTCAGGGATTTCCACCCTAGTCCATCCTGACTTTCACCATCAAAAATGGTTTTGAGTCAAAATTTACGACCCTCGTGTCTTTAAATAAAAAATGGTTTTTCAAAAAAATCGTAGAGAAGCGACGTTTAGTCGATACTCACACAAAACCCAAAAATTGGAAGGATGCGAACCCTATTCGATACTTCCAAAACCTCAAGTCGCAAGGAAGTGACACCTCGTCAATACTTGCAAAATTTTCAAAAAAAATAAAATAAAATTGTGGAAACACAACGTTTCAGTTGATATCCACAACCCAAATCTCAAAACAAAAACAAAAGTTCAAAAAAACCTCAAATTTCAAAAAATCGTGGGGAGGCGACATTCCATCGATACCCACAAAACAAAATTTTTGAAAAAAGGCAGGGAAGTGACATTCAGTCGATACTTACACCCAAATCCGCGAGGAGGCGACATTTCATCAATACTCGCAACCGAATGAGCAAGGAAGCGACATTCCATCGATACTTGCAATATCATTCAGCAGGGAGGTGACTCTTAGTCAATACTTGCATTTTTGAAAACCAAAAACCTGGCTTTCACGCCAAAACCCGGCTTTCATGCCAAAAATAAAAAATCTGGCTTCCATGCCAACAAAACAAAACTTGGTTTTCAAAAAACTTGGCTTCTATGCCACAAAATCTGGCTTTCACGCCAAACAAACAAAAATCGGCTTCTATGCCACAAACAAAATTTTGGCTCCCATGCCACGAAATTTTTGGCTCTCATGCCCCAAAACCAAAACTTGGCTTTCACGCCACCAAAATCGGCTCTCGTGCTAAAAACCGGCTTCAATGCCACAAACAAAATTTTAGCTCTCATGCCACCAAAATTCGGTTTTCATGCCATCTCAAAAATCAGGCTTTTTGCCGCAAAATCTGGCTTGCATGCCCAAAACAACCATTTGACAAAAGATTTTCACAAAATGATAACCTTTTGATCAAATTTTCAAAACTTATTTTCATCAAAAAGAATTTAAGTGAAACGAGGGAATACAAAAAACAAGGTGCCAAAAAAAATGTTTATACATAGAGGTACTAGAACAAAAGAAGAAAAGTTTGTTACAAAGTCAGGAGACTAGTCCGACATGGTCTTCAGCCAAAGGCTTAACTCCTCAAGCAAACTCTTGGCCTTAGCCTCCAAAGCTTCCAGGCCGCATTTCTTCAGAATCTTCCCATAAAAAGCAGTAGGCCATCGCGATCCATCCTCAACACGAGGAAGCTCTTCCCAGAGAATCTGCCATTGTTCATAATCCTGAGTCTTCCTCCGGAGATTGCTTCCGACCTCCTCAACCTGGCGAATGAGAGTCTTCTCTCTATCACGAGCTTTCAAAGTAGCAGCCCACTTAGCAACGACCTGTTCTTCCAATAGCTCAAGGCGCTGTCTGGCTTCAGTGACCTCCCTATCAAGACGGTGCTGGTCCTGTGTCAGTTCAATAATAGCCAACTCGGTGACGTTCCTCCCCCGAACGAGCTACTTCCGAGTCCATGAAATCTCATTCAGTTCAGATTTGAGCTCACTGGAAGGCTTCAAAAACATTTCGTTGAAGAAGTCATCATTTGGAAAGCTTTTGGTCTCATTCCACTTGTTGCCTAGAGTGATGACTTCATCAACAAAAGCCTTGGCATCTGTAATGTCTATACCGACTTCTTTGCTATCGGCAAGAATGTCCTGCACATGCTTAACCATGCCGAAACCAGCCTCCAAATGGCCAGAAGAAAGAGTCTCGACCCATGAGCTCAAGACTCTCTTCAACACCTTCCTCACAAACTGACGGGATGGCTTAGATGAAGACTCGCCGTGCTCCGTTGGTCGGCTGCCCATGTCAGGCACCGTTGGAAGACTAATCAAGAAGCTCTTCCCAATCGGAGCCGCTGGGGAAGGAATATCAACATGCAAACTTGCCTCTGCTTTATCGAAACTAGTAAGAAGAAGCCCCTACTCCTGGATCAGCCGCGGGCAACCCCTGCTCTGGCTCTGAGAAAGATAGAGGAACTTCTTCTGTCACCTCACAACCTGCCAATGAAAGATGAAAAAGGTATGAATATGATCTTGTCAAAAATCAAAATATCAAGATTATCACTACAAAGTACCTTCTTCGACGACTGGAGGAATGCTTTCTACCTCCATGAGTTCATCCGAAGCATCATGAAAAGTTGCATCCATGGATGGCTCAAAGTCGTCGGAATCTTCTGGCAAGTCAGTTGGCAAGAAACAAAAAATATATGTCAGCAAATGGCGGTAAAGAAAAAGAGAAGAGAAAAAAGAAGTCATACCAAGAGGAGATTCTGGATCTACTTCAGAATCTCTGCGTTCTTCCTCAGATGCCACAATTAGATCCGTCACCGCCTCATCTGCTGGAGCCTCAGGCATCATCAAACCATCATCTTCTGTCAAAAAGAAAGAAAGCAGTAGATCAAAACAAAAGCTCTCATGAAAGAAAAGAAACGAAAAAAGAAAAGGGAAAAGCATACCATCATCAATGGTCTCTTCCTCTCGGCTCCTCTTTTCCGGAGGCTCATCATCATCCCCTGATGCCTCCTCAGCAATGGTCGAAGGAATTTCCAGATCAGGAGAGTTTTCGTGCCGTCTCTAACTTCGGCGCTGTCCTCTTCTCCTCTTGCTCCTACGGGACGAATTGCTGGAAGTACCCGCCTCACCATCGAAATCGGGCCTCTCGCCAGAGTCCTCACTGGATGGTCTGCTCTTGCCAGTAGACTCCATGGAAGCCTTTGCTCACTCTGCTTGTATCCAAGCAGCGACCTCAGTCTCCTCCTCTGCGAGCTGTTCCAAGACCTCATCAAGAATCTCTTGTGCAACTCCCAATCTGATGATGTCTTGGTCCTCAAGAAAACCTGTTCTGTGCTTTTCTCCAGAAAGGAAAGCCAGAACTTCTTCTCGGCGGACGCCATCTGACTTCCCAAGACCCTTCCCGAAAGACTGCTTTACATCAAGCTCCTTCTTGGAAAGCCCCCAGTATGCTGAAAAGCTCTCTACGAACCACTTTGTGAAGCCAGCAGTTCGGAAAGTCGGCAACTTAGGATAGGAAATACGAAAAGATGTTTGCGGTACACCATCGTGCCAACACGTATGTTAAAAAGCCAACTCCTCTCGGCATTTGTCAAAGAATAGTGTCTCCTCGACCCTGCCCTGGTCGAATCACGGGAGACACCAAAATCAAAAGCCTTCTTCCTCAAACCCGGAGAAAGCTTCACTGAAGACTGCCCCATCTCGACTTCCCATAATCGTCGGATCCTCAAATGGGCAGATAAGAGAGATTCAGAAACAGGCTTCCCTCTAGCCAACCGAATCATAAACAGGTCATCTTCCTGAGCAGCACCCAATCGGTGGAAACTGGGACAGTGGTATACATACCACGAATAAAAGATGTGGGCTGAAAATACCCTGTTCATGGGAAGCCCAAGCCTAACCAGGAAAGCAGCAACCTGCAGTTCGGTGCACAAATAGGAGTAAAGAGCAGGCACCAAAGCAAGCCGCTCTCCAAACGCCATCTGATAAGCTGGAAAAATGCAATGCGGCTTGATGGGCGTTCAATCTCCTCCAGCAAAAACAGCCTCACCTTGCCAATAAGTGAGGTAAACAACTAGATCTCTCCGCAGCGCAATGTCAGAATGAATGGCGTCTGTGTCTGCGAAGAGTTCCTTCAAATTCTCTCACATGGCGGAGATCTTCTTCGAATCTGGGTTCTTAGCCCTGACTTCCTGGGTCGTACTCTTAGAAAACTCCCCGCTATCAAAGAAGTTGGAAGACAAAAAGCTACCATTCCTCCAACTGCTACACCGGACTTTCGAGCCCTCCTTCTCCTTCAAAAAGTCGTAGAAGGCGACGAGCTGAAAGTACAAAAGCCTGAACTCCTCAGACTGCTCCTCAAGGACGCTATCAATAGGCATGAACTCCTCATAGAGATTGCCGAGGATAGGCAGCCCAGTGATGGCACTCAGTTTCTTTAAAGAAAAACCAATCTCACCGTTCGTGACAACGAAGGTGTTGGTTTGTGGAAGGAACAACTCCAGCATGGCCATGAAGGCCTCATCAGAGAAAACCACGGTTTGCCGAAAAGCACAAACTGCGTCAAGAATCTCGGCCTCCTTCAGAATGGCACTGCCAACCTGCAGGATGTGATCAGTCCACGACTCCCAGCACAAGTCGGCACTGAAACGGCCGCAAAGTCAAAAGGGCTTCACCCAATTACTGCCATCGCCCTTGAAAATGCCAAGGCCCACCGGTCTCAAATCAACTGAAGGATGGTCTGAACCTTGGTAGCCGCTGGCCGGCATCAAAATGTCCATGCAGGCAGGCGACTTCTCTACATAACCAGAAGGGCCGCCAACAAAAACCTCGATCTTGATCACGTTTGTCCTCTTCACCCAGCTTGGAGGATCTTCCCTCTTTGTGCATGTGGAGGAAAGACTCATGATCGAGATAGTCCGATCGAGGGTCGACCGGGTAGAAACAGTTCTCTTATCACCATCAACTGTGAAAGAGAACTGAAAACATCTCCTTTGGTATGTTGAATCATTGGGAACAACATCACCAAAGAAGAAGGTAGGCTTAGGCACAATGCTCTGATCGTCCGTGACCCAAGGACGGCTGCTTACGATAATCTTATAAAACTCCTCATCCTTGAGGGCAATCAAACGTTGCCTCATCTCATCTCGGTTGAGCGAGTCACACTCTTCCAAGTTCCTTTCGACATACTGAACCTCTTCCCAAGCCTACTATACGGCCACATTAGAAGATCTGGTAGAACGGCGAGGCGCATCAGTGATAGGCTCCTTACCCTTGTTCGTTCTAGAGGAACTACCTGCAAAGGATGGAAAGAGAGAAAATCAATCATCAAAATGACAAAGTTTTGCTAAAAAAATTCTAGCAAGATTTTGGCATAGTTCCGAGGCAATTCCGAAGAAAAGGGAAACACCCTGAAAGAGATAGGAGCTTAACGATGGGCTCAACATCGCTGTAAGCTCATAATCGATTGAAAATTCTCGAAGAAGGCTTGAACTCAAACATTGCTGCGAGATCAAACCAAATCTTTCCAAATATCCGCAAGACTGGAAAATAGCTCAACATTGCTGCGAGCTCCAGAATCCAAAATTTGCAAAGCTCCTCAGAAAATCCCCGCGATACCAAGAAAGGGCTCAACATTGCTGCGAGCTCCAAATCCTAAGACTTGCGAAAAGATTTCCAGGTGTGCACTATCATACTTCCAATTCTATTTTCTAAAAAGAAAAAAATGCATAGAAGGAAAGTTGTCGTGCATGTGCGTCTCGAAATCCAAAAAAAAAGGAAAGAAGAGAGGAAGAAAGTTTCTTTTTTCAAACAACAAAAAAAAAAAAATCACCCACAGGCCACGTGGCCGTACGGTCTTGTCCGTACAGCCCCACACACAAAAAAAAAAAAAAAAAAGAAAAAAAAAAAAAGAAGAAAAAAAAAACACAGTAAAAAAAAAAAGAAGAAAAACCGTGAAAGGAAAAGAAAGAGAGAAAAAAAAAAAAAAGAAAGAAAAAAGAAAAAAAAAACAGAGAAAAAAAAACGTGTGAAAAAAAAAGAAAAAAGAATGCATGTGGAAAAGAAAAAAAGAGAAAGAGAAAGAAAAAGAAAAGAAAAGGAAAGAAAGAAAACCTTTTCCTATTTCTACATGGGGTTTCTTAAGGAAAAAGAAGAAACTTACTTGAAGCCATTGATGGAAAAGGAGGAAGAAAAACCTTGAAGATCCTTGGAGAAGAAAAAGAATTATTGATCTTAAAGCACTCTTGAAGACTTTTGCAAAAAGAAGCAATAGGAGCAAGAGATTCAACCTCCCCCTTGGTTTTATAGAAAAGAGCAAACCAAAAGAGGAAAGAAGGAGAAAAGAAAGGAGGTAAGTGCTACAAATTAGCAAACTTCCTAAAAGAAAATGAACATGGGATATTCTTTTCCAATGAGGAGATCTTTTGAGAAACTCTCTCCAAAAAAGAGGGAATATGAGAAACTTTCTCCCAAAAAAAGATACTTTGAGAAAATCTCTCCCAAAATCAAGGAAACTTGAGAGATTCTCTCCAAGTAAGAATATTTTTAGATATTCTCTACCAAAAAGAGATATCTTTATATATTCTTTACAAAAATGACACCACATGAGATCTAAGTCATCTTTAAAGCTTAAGGTCCCATGAGCTAGCCCATATGAGCCACGTTTAACCACCTATGCACTAAAAGTGGCTTTTAGTCAAAATTCCTCTTACCAAGAGCATACAGAAATGGTTCCATGCCTCCCTTGAGTTGATTGGACCATAAAAATAAAAATAAAATAAAATAATCCAAGCCTCATGAGTTTCCAAAAATCCAAACCATCCCACCTTATGAACCAAATTAAGCCAAAACCTTGAAATTGACATTCCACAAAAACCCAAACCACTCCAATGGACTCAAAATTGTCCCAAAGAGTGACCAAAATCCAGACCATGGTCCCCTAACTCGCCACATACAGCTTGTTGGGTCACAAGGTCAAAACCAAAAAGTAAATCCCGATCCCCTAACTTGCCACATACAGCTTGTTAGGTCACAAGACCAAAATCAAAATCCAAAATCTGACCCCCTAACTCGCCACATACAGCTTGTTAGGTCACAAGGTCAAAAACCAAAAAAACCTTTCTTGACCGCCTGATGAGCCACACAAAGCCTATAGGTCCACAAGGTCAAAAAGGAAAATCCAAAACCCAAAAACGCAATCCAAATGTCATTTTCAAAATTTTGCCTTGAGATGGTACGTGATCTCTCCCACAGCCATAAAATCCCCTCGGAAACTCAAAAGGCTATTCTATCAAAGAAAAAATGCTTAGAGACTCTTGGTCAAGTCAGAAGTTCTCCTTCAAAGTTCTCTTCGAGGCACATCAACTGCAAAAGTTATGCAATTTGTCGCTGTAACTCGAGGGGGCATTTGTTGACACCAAAAATGTCACTTAGCCTCCTCAACATCAAAAGCTACATGGAGCCATATCCTACTACAAACAGGCAAAGCTGCTTCAAGCATCAGATCTTGTCAGAATCAAACAAAAACTGCAAGATCTTCAAAATGGCCAAAAGAAGGGTACACATGAAGTTTCGAGCCATTTCAACACCATTTAGCCTAACTTCAATTCTCCAACGGCTGAGCAGGAGCTTTTTGCGAGGACAGTGTCGAAGACATCAAATCTTTGATCAGAGCCTATGGATGGTCTCAAAATACCTCCAAAAGGCTCCACGTCGAATTTCAAGTGAAACCGACACCGTTTGACCCTCCATCAACTCTCGAACGGCGAAATCAAGCCTCCCAGCGGCAAGAACCTCCGATGCCGCCACTCATCAAACAAAGCACATGAGTAGCTTTTGCATGCTTCCAAAGGGATGCACGTCAAATTTCAGGTCATTCCGACAACGTTTGACCCGGTTTTGACACTCCGAAGCAAAATCAAGCCTACCGACGGCGAAGCTCCCCGGGACCATGGCATCCAAATCGGAGCTAATGGATCATCTCGAAATGACTCCTATAGTCTCCCTGTCAAATTTCAGGTCAATCGGACATCGGATGACCACACATCAAAGCTCGACATCTTTCGCACGGTGAAATCAAGTCTAGTATCGACGGGACCCCAAACAGATTCAAAACTCAAATAAAAGCCCATGGTTAGTCCTATCTAATGCTCAGGAAGCTTCACCTCAAATTTCAGGTCATTCTGACATCGTTTGACCTAGTTTCAACTCTTGGCAGAAAATCGGCTACAAAGTCTTCGACTTTTCCAAAAATAGGAAATTTTGTGCTCTGATTTGCATGACTTCTCGATGGGTTTTCTTCAGTGGAATCAAGCCAATAAATGAGGAGAAATGTCAAAGAAAAATACAGGAGAAAACAGAAGCGAAAAAACCCGAAAAAGGGCAAAGAAACGGCGACCGAAAAGGGGGCCAAAGCCCCATGGTCGCCGGCGACCTTGACCAGGGTGCATGGTCGCCGGCGACCCTGGAAGTCCGAGTCGCCGGATTTCCGCCGAAACGTCTGTTTTTTCGATTCTTTTCGCGTTTCGCGATGATTGGCCCCTGTGATTTTCTTAAAATCTGATTTTTGAGGCATGATATCCATCGATCTTTGTCAACATCACGGATCCGCCATC
Organism: Persea americana; assembly: GCA_029852735.1. Lineage (NCBI taxonomy): Eukaryota > Viridiplantae > Streptophyta > Magnoliopsida > Laurales > Lauraceae > Persea > Persea americana. Next base: position 42,655,158 of record CM056813.1, read on the forward strand.
GAAATCATTTGATCATCATCGGACACTCCAAAACCGCCAACCGGCCGACCAAGAAAGTACACTTTTTGCCCGATCGATCGAGAAATCGACTGGACAGATGTTGCCGGCCCATTGGTATCAACCAATATTTGAATTCGCATCGTCATCTGACATCAAATAACATGCGGATCCATCGATGATCATCGCAAGAAGAATTCCAAAAGACGCGACGCGGCCCGCGACTCTTTAAGCGACTCGGCAGCCAATTAATGAAGTTAAATGACCTTTTTATGACAACTTATTAGGGTCATTAACTCATTATTTTGGATGGCCCAATCAGAAGCAAGCAAATGGGAGTTACAAGTCCAATTAATAATGACAATTAACCATGTAACTCCTATCATTATGGAGATTAATCATGGTAATTAATCATGAAGATCCCATCATCATGGAGATTAAATGCCCATTGTTCTCCATCGGTCAATTAAAATCCAAGAAAAAGGAGTTACAAAATTATGAAATTTAATCTTGTAACTCCTCCCATCATGGAGCATTAATATCATTAATGCCCATAAACCTTCCTAATGGCCACCAAAAGCCTATAAATAAGGGGTCATTCCAAAGGGAAAGGGTCCGAAAAAATCATTTGAAGAGTTCTGAAGAAATTGTCCTGGAAATCTCTGCACAAAAAGAAGCTCTCTTGCCTTGAAGAAACTCTGCTGTAAGCACTACAAGGTGATCGAAGTCCCTTGGGGAGCCACCCCCCCAAGGTTTCCCCTCTTCTTCAATCCAACATGGCCTAGATGCGACTTTTCAGCCCGTCTACTTGGTTTTTTATTGGATATAGGACCTTCCCTTGGTCTTTGTCCTCTAAAAATCCGAGATCCAAGCCAAGCCAAGTGAACTAAAGCATCAAGTGTTCTCATCTGAAGGACGATGGCGGAGTCCATACATGACTCGCAACCATCGATTTGAACAAGTCCCCACAATCTCCTAAGAAGTCAGATCCCTCTTTCTTTCTTCTCTATTGTACTTTGTATTTTTTAAAGAGACAAAAAAATCACAATTCGTGTCTTTTACTATTGATGAGATTTGTAAATCGCCTTTCACTGCAAAATCGCCTTTTACGGCACAAAACCACCTTTCACGGCAAACTAAACAAAATCACCTTTCACGGCATTCTAAATCTGTCTCTTTCTTTAAAATATACATACAATGGAAAGTTAGAAAAAAGTTTGATTTCCTTTCTACTTGTGAAGGTGAATTTCCGGATCACCATTTCAAATTCCAAGTAGAATAGAAAATCTGGCATACCCGTACAAAAATGTTGATGCTTGCTCTTTTTTTTCTCTTCGCTCCGCTACACCCCGGCGGACCCGGGACGGAGAAAGGCAAGAAGAAAAAAAAGACGGGTTCATCAGTTGCTGATCATTTGTCTTTTACAGGAGACCGTTTGTCTTGGGATTTCTGTTTTCGGAGGCATTTAACTAATGGAGAAATTTCTGACTTTACCAGTTTGCTTGGTATGCTAGATAAGTTTTATTTATTAATGGGGAGAGAGATAAAAGGGTTTGAAAGCCTAATGTTAAAGGTAATTTTTCTGTCAAGTCTTCTTTTAATAGCTTGACTGAAAATTCTGATAGAGTGATTGGTTGGCACAGCTTTTGGGATCCTTCCGTTCCTCCAAGAGTTTTAGCCTTTTGCTGGATTGCTAGGTGACATAAAATTTTGACTATTGACAAGCTTCGTTGACGAAACTATATTATAGTTAATGGGTGCCCTATATGTCTACAAGAGTAGGAGTCGGTGCATCATTTGATGATCCATTGTCATTTTGCTTATAAAGTGTGGATCGCTATTCTTGACATATTTGGTATGCAGTGGGTCATGCCTAGGGAAGTTGCTGACCTTTTTCATCAATGGCGATTTGGGTGCAAGTATATTCGTGGCAAAATCTTATGGAAATTAGTGTTGTATGCTACACTATGGAAGCTTTGGTTGGAGAGAAATGATAGATTATTCAGGAATAAGAGTAGTTTTGTGGATGAGGTTGTTTGGTCTATTGTTTGGTCTGTTTCGGAGTGGGTACGGACTAAACAATATTTTGAAGGTGTTGATCTGAGTGATCTCAATATTTCTTGGGTAGATGCTTTGAGAGGAGGTTGGAAGGCTAAACCTGTGAAAAGAGTGCTTTGGTTGAATCCTCCATGGGGTGTTCTAAAGCTAAATTTTGATGGAAGTTTTGTCCATTCTCTTAGAAGAGGTGGAATTGGGGGTGTTAATAGAGATTGGTCTGGTGTGGTTGTTCAAAACTATTTAGGGCCTGTGGATTCAATTGATGCTAATGAAGCTGAACTTTTTGCTATTTTGATTGGATGCCGTGAGTTGTGTAGGATGCGATGTGTCACTGTTATACTTGAAGGCGATTCTTTTTCAATTATCGAGTGGTGTTCTGGTAAGTTGTCTTTTCCATGGAGGTTAACAGATTGAGTATAGGAGGTGTAGGATATTTCTATTCATTTGGGAGTTTGCTTCAATCACAGTTTAGGATGCGCTAATGTCATGGCAGATGCTCTTGCAAAGGAGGGAGTTTTTCTTTCGTCTCTTAATTTTGATGTATAGTATCATTTTGTTTTGTAGTTCTCTTTTTTGGAGTCTTGTGTGAGTTGGCTTGTTATGGCTTTGTCTTGTTTTGTTTTCTTTTTTTCTTCTTAATAAAAATTTATTATTATAAATTAATTAATTAATTAATTAACTAATAAATTAAAAAAAAATTGATTGCTCTCCCGGACATTACCGGACATGCCCTAAAGATTCCTAAATTCCATATCCAAATTCCAAATTCCAAATTCAACGGTTTACCGAAAAAAAGGGCACTTTCGACGACATCCATGTGATTGATCCTACAGAGAAGAAGGCGTTTATTCCGTTATAGGAATCGTCATTGGCACCCATGATATGAAAGAAGAAAGAAGAGACTACTTTTCAACGTACTTCCTTTCTACTCTTCCTACCCTTTTCATCTCCTTACTCTTCTTCTCCTCCCCTTTTTCCCTTAGCCACTTAAAATCCTCCCCCTTTGTTTCCTTGACTCAAGACTCAAGACAAGTCAAAGAGCTATAAGGGCATGTAGATTTCAGTCTCATTTTGCTGTTTTCGATCTGGGTGTTCTTCTCTTTCAGTTTTTTTAGTGAACAAATGGAAGAGAATCGGTTTTTGCAATGGGGCGCCTTCCGGGCTCTTCTGGCAATACTCCAGTGGTGGGGTTTTAATGTGACCGTCATCATCATGAACAAATGGATTTTTCAGGTTCGTTCCATTACAAGCTTAGGTTTTTCCTTCTTCCTTTCTTCGTTGTTGAGATGGGTATTTGTGATATGATGCTTGTTTTTATGGGTTTCTTTCAATTTTTCATTTGGTCCTTGTTTGGTTGCTGAATTTGGTGTTTCATGGTTGTTTTTGTGAAATGGGTATGTGATTTGGTGCTTGCTTTTATGGCTTTCTTTCAGATTTTAATTTGGTCCTTCTTTTGTTGCTGAATTCTGGATTTTCATTGGTATTGATTTGGTTTTTGACGTGGTCTTTTGGCCTTGGGAAGTATGTGTTAAATGGTCGAAACGGTGAAGACGCTTTAAAAGATGTTGTGTTATTTGGTGCATTCTGCGGAATCTGGATTGTTTAGTATTGCTATTTATGCCTTTGCGTCTATTGCTATGCAGAATGAAATATCGTGATGTTAATACCGATAGAAGAATACTGCAATATTTAAATTCGTATAAGCACATTCATGTTTGGCGTTTTCCTCTCAATAACCCGGCAAGAATTGATTTTGCAACTTGTCTTGTTTCTTTTTAATTGTGCTTTAAACTTGTTTTTGCTCCCTACTTTGGATGGGTAAAGTTTAAATCTGGTTAAAAAAGTGGACCTTTTTTTTTTATAATCTAGACCAAAATCATGCCCTAACTAGGAACTAGCATGTACAGTTGTAACGCTGAAAGAAAAAAGGTTATGTGTGTTGCCAAATGTGCACCAACCGGGTTCCACTTGAGAGGGAGTATTGAAAGTATTTATGCCGTCTCTACTAAAGGATCGAGATTTTGGTAGGAATTGTTAGTTAAGGAAACTTAATATGGTACTAGAGCTAACTGGTTGCGAGTTTGAATCCAAGGATGAACGACTTAGTGTGGAAAAAAAACCGTGCACATCCCTAAAAGTGCACCGACCAGGTTCCCCTCGGGGGGGGCGGGGGGGGGGGGGGGGGGGGGGTGTTGTATTGAAAAGTATTTTTGCCGTTCTGGTAACCTCTCAGGCTTTTGGTAAGAGTGGTCAACTAAGGAAACTTAATATGGCATCAGAGCCAACTGGTTGTGAGGTCGAATCCCAAAAGGAATGACTCAGTGCTAAAAGAATATGTGCAGCCAAAAAGTGCGTTGATTGGGTTCCACCCGAGGGGGGGTGTTGAAAAAAACAAAGTACCACCTGAGGGGGAGTATTGAAAAGTATTTCCGCTGCCTCTACTAACACCTTAAGGTTTTGGTAGGAATGGTTTGCCTAAGGAAACTTAATAGGTTTAATTTTCACTTGAGAATTTAGTCATTTACTAGTTTGTCAGATAGACGATAAAACTGTGTCCCCAAATGCTGGGTTTGACAATGAATGCTTAAGTGGAGCAGCAGCTTCCATTGAGATACAGACATTTGGTCTACTTCGATTCTGAATATCCTCCAGGATTGTGTATTTATAGCGTTCCTGCCTAAATTGCTGGCAGCGGCCTAAAATGAAAAGGGTAGAGGAGAATAAAAGAAAACAAAATGCTTTTCCCCCAAATCCCAAAGCAACCATGGTTTTCTGAATCTCTCTGCCTTGTCTTTCTTATGGATATTTTGGTTACTATAAGCACTCTTTTATAAGCTTGGCCAAAGAAGAGAAAGCTTAGCAGTTAGGTGATTTAATTCGCAGTTGTTTTGTTGGCTGAGCCAGCATAAGTGATGAGAGCTTTAATTCCAAGATTCGATTTGGTTGGGTATAAGAGCAGAATATCATACACAGCATAAATAAAACAGCTAGATGAAAGTACTCAAACAGTCCTGTCCACCTGTCTTCGCCAAGCAACCGAGCATCCCATTTGCAGACCTACCCACATGCTGGAAAGAGAACTGAAGAGATGAGGAAATCGATTTAATCTCTTCAAAAAAGTGAAAGAACTTTCAGGACTATTGGCTTCATAAAAATGCATGGCATAAAAACGAACAACTTCGAAAACATGGACAACTTATTTATCAAGAATTTATAGGCCCCACAGGATCTTACTAGTTTTAAATCAAGTGTTTTCAGCTGGGTGTCCTCTTCAGAAATTTCAGTGTCCTATTCTTCATGCTTTTATGGTTAACAATGAAATAGAAGTCTGATTCTTGTTGTTTCAGGGCACAACACGTTCTGGAATGATGACAATGTAATTGGATTTCGAACTTTTGTCTTGTTCACCATTTTAATTAGTTTCTACTTTAAATCATTCTTTTTTCTTTTTTTTTCACACTTGTAAGAGGATACGTAGTGTCTTTGATGCCTCACTTTTTTACCACCTTCCAATGAGGCATGCTAGGGTTATTTTTTAATCCACTCATGGGACCAACAGTAGGATACAAGTTTCATCTGTCACATTCATAATATTATATACATGCGCTTCCCATTTGGGGTTCTTCTTACAATGTAACTCTTCTCCCTTCATAGTACAAATAGAGAAACACATATCATCATTATTGTCACTGTTATCATTGTCATCATCTTAGTGTTACCCCATCAATCTATGGCCGGCTTGGATTGAAAGAATTCTATGCAAAACTGATCATATATATATATATATATTGTGCATTAGAGTACGACCTGGTTTGCACTTCTGTAGTTGGAATATTCCCAATAGAATCTTGAAATAAGGCACATGTGACAATATGAACATCTCTCCTCTCTTAAAGATGAACTTTACTTTATCAAATATTTATCTTCATTCAACCTTCATTGCCATTCAAAGTAGTGGTAGTAGTAATAATAATAATAATAATCACCATCATCCATAGTTTTGCGGCTTTTGCCCATAATATTCCAATTATTGTGTTTGTGGGAAACACAATGATAAATTGATAGTATAATCTTTATTCAGTCTATGAATTCATGCTGATAACAAGCAAATCTTCTTTTTTTTTTTTTTAAAGGAAAAAAAAAAAAAAAAAAAGAAGAACGAAAGAAAGAAAGATGAAACAGTATAACATATCCATCATAATGATATTGAGTCCAAACAATTATTAAGAAAGAAGGATAAATGGTGTTTCAATTAATAGTGATTCAAGTCATTTAATTCTTAGATGGAAGTCGTAATTCCAGTTCTTATAGTCTTGGGTAATGATAAAAGCACGAGGACTTGAACCGAACCTTCTTGTTAAATTTTGAAGAAAAGAAAATATATTACTTTGAGAATTGAATCTACAGTTGTAATATGTTCGTACAGAAGCAGAATTATGAAAATTTAGCGCTTTTGATCCTACAGGTAAGGCAGTCTATTCAACACCCCCCTAATTTATGCTAATGGTGAAGCAGTAACTGTAAGAGAAGAAACAGTATCGGCGGACTTGAGGGAAAGAAAAAACAGTCCCAGTAGATTTTCAAGGAAAAGTTTTGCAATACTTATCATCATATGGCTACAGGATTCAGCTGGAGTGCTCTGTACTGTATTTCTCTATTGCACCCTGATGAAAACGGAGAGAAGGATTGTTAACAAGTGGAAGGAAATATAGAAAAAAGGAACTTCATTGAGGACAGGTTACAATCACCTGAAGGAAATAGTGTGAGCAATAAAAAGAATCAGCACTTCAGAAAATTACACTTTTATAATCTAAAATTGTGACATCTTGACATCACTGTTGCAGTTACCACTAAACCATGGGATATACTATATAAACTTGCTGCACTAGGATGCTGCAAATGTCCTGATGCATCAGGACCCATTAACTCCAAATTCCTTAAATTAACTTTTATCAGAAATTAAAAAAAATAAAAATAAAAATGAGAGAGAGAGAGAGAGAGAGAGAGAGAGAGAGAGAGAGAGAGAGAACATTTTGTGTTGGCAGTCCTTGATTATTAAACTTAACATAGTAGTAAGCCACAAGTTCTAGAGAGACTGTTAACATGGAGTTTTAATGCACGTTTGTATTCCTTACAGAATTTATAATCTTGTAATGTATGTTTAGCTATGTTCTTTCCTCTCATTATGTTTTCCTAGTGTTTACTTGTTCGTGTCTATTTTAACTTTGAAGTCCTTTTGTTTATTTTTTTTAACAAGATTGTTCTTTCATTTTATTTATTTACAAAATGAAATCTTTTGATTCTTGCCACATCCTGAAGCACCAGTGGGGCCCATTGTTTGGAGGTCTGACTGATCCCATTGTCGGCAAGGAATGCTCCAAATTTTTCAGATTAGAAGTCATATCCATCCCATATTTCTCCTTCTTATCCATACCATTTTTTTATTTGTCATCGATAATCCTTTATTAGGCTAGATTGAAGGGTTATGATCTTCAAATCTGAAAGATATTGCAGCATCTTCCATCCACTATGGTGGCGCATCAGATTGACTATCTGTATCATTGATTATGGGCCAATATCTAAAATGGTGATTTACTCATCCTTATGCATCGATAGCAAATTATCACTCTTATTAAAAACATGCATAACTAGTGGCATTGTGCATTTGTGTGAATCTGACCTGTTTTCTTAAAACAGAAATTGGATTTCAAATTTCCTCTGTCCGTGTCATGCATTCACTTCATATGCTCTGCTTTTGGAGCATACATGGTAATTAAAGTTCTGAAGATTAAACCATTGATAGAGGTTGACCCAGAAGACCGCTGGAGAAGAATATTCCCGATGTCATTTGTGTTTTGTATTAATATAGTATTGGGAAATGTGAGCTTGCGGTACATTCCAGTATCTTTTATGCAGACAATAAAATCTTTCACGCCTGCTACTACAGGTTAGCTCATGTTTATTCTCTCTGCTCTTATTTTTGTAGTGGGATTTATGTTATTTGTCTGTGTCATATTGGTCATATTAACATAATATCTAATTGCAATGCATTGGAATTAGTTATTCTGCAGTGGTTAGTGTGGAAGAAGCACTTTGATGCGCGCATTTGGACTGCTTTGGTACCCATTGTTGGGGGCATCCTTCTTACTTCTGTGACAGAGCTTAGTTTCAATGTATTTGGATTTTGCGCTGCCTTGTTTGGTTGTCTGGCGACATCTACAAAGACTATCCTTGCGGAATCGCTACTTCATGGATATAAATTTGACAGGTATTAGCGTATTATCTTATCTCCATTTTTTTTTCTTTTTTGAATGATCATGTTGTTTTTATTTAAAAGTTTATACCTGAAAAGAAAAAAATAAAAAAATTGTTGTTGGTTGTTTCCCGTTAAAGATCTGAAGTTTCACCCTCGATTAGAAAACACTTTAACACCGGATATCACAATAGAAGTATGTGTCTAGAAAAAGGCAATATTTTAATCTCACATCACATATATTTATCTGACCTCTCATGAAGGAATTATCTGAGAAGTAAATGGTAGGAATGTGGCTTAGATTCCTAAAGACTTTCACTGAATGTTGACATGCGCGCGCGCGCGCGCAGAGAGAGAGAGAGAGAGAGAGAGAGAGAGAGAGAGAGAATAGGATAAAGTTCTATTTATGAGAAAAAAAAAACTACTGTAATGGTGACACTTTCCATATGACGTGGACTTTCCTAATTTCCAAGTTCCATTCTTGCATCAGTACTTGGATTGAAGGAAGCTTTGTAGTCAACAGGCTTTCCACTGATGTCAAATTATTATTGTTGTTTTTGTTCTTGGTTCCGGTTCTTGTTCTTGTTATTTACTGGTTACTCTATGGCTCTTCAACTTCACCTGATGCCCAAAGTGGGCCTTCAACATTAGAAATGGGAGCCTTCATTACTATTATATCAATTTCCATATCCATTTTCTCTTCTTTCTCTTGCTTCTTTCATATTGACTCTCTTCCACTGCTTTTCTCAGTATCTTACAATGTCTAGATAACAAAAAATGGAATTATGCCTTCATGTTGCCCACTTTTTAATGCCAAGATCGCAGACCCAGGTAACAGCATGATGGCCTAGAAACAAAGAAACTTGAGGAACTGTTGGCTGCTAGTTGCATGCTAAAGTAAATGTGAAACTTCAGTTTCCATCTGTGGTTGATATTAGCAATCTTCTCCTTTCACCTGACTGCTATGTCACAGAAATACCATCATACTTGAAACATGAACAGAACGCCAAATCTTCCATTGCGTCATCTGATGGAACAGCTCGATAGAACAGTGGCCTCATATCACACTAGCAAAAGTACAACCTGATCAATTTACATGGATTCGATAACAGAAACTATCGAACATTATGATACTACAAATCTCACAAATGTCATTTACAATGGATATAATGTTTCCACAACAGGAAACAAATAAATAAAGGATATATATATAGGGGAGTATTCTTATGCATACTTCCCTCACCATCTGGTGAGGGACAAGTGTACCTCACCCTATGTACTTGAAAATTCCCAAAAAGGGAAGTGTCCCTCACCCTATGGTGAGGGAAGTATGCATAAGAATACTTCCCCCACCACACACACGCATTGCATTATCCTATATGTATATTGAAAACTATGTTGATGTTTGTACTTGTGAGGGTGAAGGATGAACGTCCACTTTGATTGTTACTATATTTATTTTGTGAGGACTCATTTGGTTGCATGAAGCATTAGAACATAACACGTCGGGCTACAGAAAGTGGGCCCATCTTATTGCAACGTAATTTGGAAAGTGTCAATAGAAGGAAGACAACAGTGGAAAATATGTTCCATCTTGTATTGAGGAGAGCTCACTTTCGCTGCCCTATTGGGTGTGTTCTTGCAACTTTACTCTTCTATGCAACCAAACAAAGCCAAAGATTTCTGGCTTGACCTATTTAAGCATTTAAGATATTAATCCACATTATTCTGGCTTCCTTCCCTTGGTGTAGCATAAACACTGTCTACTACATGGCCCCATTTGCAACTATGATATTGGCAGTACCTGCCTTGTTACTTGAAGGGGCTGGAGTGATGGATTGGCTTCACACCCATCATTCCCTTCTATCGTCACTGCTACTAATTTTCAGCTCTGGGGTGATGGCCTTCTGTCTAAACTTCTCCATCTTCTATGTCATCCATTCCACAACGGCAGTCACATTCAATGTAGCGGGTAACCTGAAGGTGAATTTGATCCCTCTTTCCTTCACTTCTTGTCAGTTTTTTCTTGATTTGGTGTGTGGCACTTCTGATCTGTGCATCTTTTTACAGGTAGCAGTTGCAGTCATGGTTTCATGGCTGATTTTCCGAAACCCAATTCCTGCCTTAAATGCCATTGGATGTGCAGTGACACTGTTAGGCTGTACATTTTATGGCTATGTTAGGCACAAGCTTGCCCAGCAACCAGGGACACCACGAACCCCTCTAAATCGACCAGAGATGCTACCCCTTGTAAATGATAAGGTAGATAGTAAAGTTTAAAAGCATTCTTGCATTCACATAGCTGCCTTTAGAACTAGATTCATGTAATCAAGGCATTTCTGCTGCTGGGTTAGCCTGTATATTAAAGGGAGAAAGCTAGGCATGTGTATAATTTGTTGATCTGCTGACTTAACACAATTACCAAATTGACTTATATTTGTATGCTCATTGGTTCCTAGATGCTTACATATATCTTTGGAAGATTTACTGCTTCCCAACTTCCGGCAGAATATAGAGAGGGTCCAATGAATTGATATAAGGAAGGTCCCCTAGTTTTTTGGGGATTTTTGAATGCATCCTTATGTTAATTTGCCCCAACACCATCATCACAGAACACACTGCCATCGACACCTACTTATCATCTCCAAGCTATCCGTCTTCATGTTCCTAGGGGCAACGGTGCCTGAGAAGTGGCCTTTGGCCTTTCTTTATGTCTTCTCACCTCTTCTTATTCTAGTTCTGTTTTATGATGTTCAAGGGTAGAATCTAACTTTTAAGTTATTTTTGTGTTAATAACGGTCTCTTACCTTAGTGGTAAGAGGCACCAGTTTCCTCACCAGAGGTTTTGATACCTCACCAGCAGGCCCCCCACCCCACCTCACCCGAGGTTTACTTCCCCCACCCAAGAGCGCCCTCTCTAGAGGGCTAGGGGCCCAGCACCCCCTAAGCTGGGATACCAAAAAAACAGTTATTTCTAGGTTGGATTTGATGAGGTTTTGGGGTTGATTTGGGTGTGACATTAAACTAAGTGTTCCAATTTTTTGAGCAATAGTTGAGATTATGGCATGGGTAGGCCACAGTTGATCGGAGATGATGAATGAAGTTGGGGGCACCTTGTGGGGCTCATTTATTTTGAAATGCCGCTGGATTGCAGGTCTAACATTGATGAAGTGGATGTCGTCCTTTGATCCAGTAGAGATGTCCTCAATGATTAATGACTCGATAGTCCTCGACCGAGCCAAGCCAATAGCATGATTGAGGGGAGGCAAAAAAAAAACAAATTCCTGGTGTGTTTCTTTACCATAATTCTAGGAATTCATATATATAGGAATTTCAAATTTTCCAAAAAGATATTACATTAGGTGGTGAAGCATTTGAAATTCCAACTAAATGCATAGAGAATGAAATTTCAAGAATTCCGAAAGGTTGGTGTTTCTTTCTGAACTAAACAATTAAGGGTCTGTTTGCTTGCATTAAGATACATACAAATTCATGTGAAATGAACTCTACCAAATCATTATTAAGGAGGTGAAGTGGTGAAGAGCATGAGGTGAGTGTAAAGATAGGATATTCACTTTCCTATATATTGAATTATCATAAAGTAATGGCTCAGTAACCATTTCCCAGCTTCCCTTAATTCCATTTCCATGAAAAGAAAGGTTATTTAATGCTCATTTTTGGAAATTCACTCGTTCTCTTTAGTTTTAGCCACTTACAACTTGAAATCCCATGCATTCAAGCCCTGTGTATTCTAATGCAAACAAACGGCAGCTCAGGATTGATGCATTTCTCAAGGATGAGGATTGAGTTTGGACACGTGGCCATATAGAGCGGGGCGAAGACTAATTTCTACTCGATCATGAATTGCTCCACAACATAGCCATAGCCTGGCCCGGTGACGCCTCTAGACTGCTCCCTGGCTTCATTGCACATTCTGTGGGCAATACCAAGCCCAGCCCAGCCCAGCCCAGCCCACCTTGGGCATATAGGATGACTTTTCATGTCAACTTTTAAATGAAGACGACCTAAGCACAGCACCCTTAAAACCAACAATTAGACATATTATTTCACATCCTGAGACATTAGAAGTATGTTAGAAGGTGGATAAGAGAGCAAACAACAGGTAGAGAGAGCAAAGGACAGTATTGACAGGTGATTCTAAATGCTGTCCCATATCAAACAGCAAAGATCTGATCTAGTGATCCGTATACAATGGATGGAGCTTTGCATGTAGGTAGGCCACTAAGCCAGAAGCCAGAAGTTCTTGCGCCATCTCGTGCTGATGAGGTACCCGCCAACACCACTGCTCTGTTTCCGAACAGCCAATGTCAGACACTCAGCATTGTTTATGCACTGCTCCACAAAATCCTCACAGCTGCTCCAGAACAAGCTGCAAAATCAATAATGACCACAGCATAGATGAGTAATTGTAATTTTGAAAGAATCAAACACCAGTTTTTTGCCTGGTATTGGGGTTATATTTTACTGAAATCGAAGTGGGTCCCGATTTCTATCAAAATTCATAGGTGTATGCAGGTAGGGGTGAAAATCTGGGCGGACCGCCCAAGCCCAGAACAGCCCGGCACGGAAAAGCCGTGCCTGAGCCCGTTGACTTGGACAACAGCCCGGCCCAGCAGGCCGTGCTGGGCCAGGGCTGCCATGCCCGAGGCACAGCCCCGCCCGGCACGAATAAAATTCGGCAGTGCTGGGCCAGGCCCCCAAGCCCGCGGGCGGCCCGGCCCTGCACGAGGAGGGCCCAACAGTCTTATTTTTTGAAAAAACACCCCCCTCAAAATTCAATTTCTCTTAACCTTTGTATTATCTGTTTTCTTATAGAGGGGATTTGTGTTCCCATATAAGTGGTTGGTGTAAATTTCTCTAAATTATGGATGTGTGTAAAAAAGCGGTGCCTTCTAGAAAAATAGAATGATGCAAAGTAAATATATGTGAAAATATATATGCATATCATATTGCCAACCGTGTTACTTTTCACCAGTGTGATGTTCCGGGAACATAGTTACTTGCATACTGCTGTGCATTATGGATTTGACCTGCAACACTATTATTAACCGTGAAAGTTGATATGAGAAGCATTTTGTTGATCATGGATCATGAATAACTTTTTTTTAAACTTTATGGACGAATTTCCTAAAATTTAAATATTATTTTTTTCATTGGTCATGGCAGCATGGCCTTGATAATTATTAAACAAATTAAAAAAAATAAAAAATAAATAAAAAAGGGGAGGGGATCTGTGGACCGCCCATGGGCTGCACGGCCAGGCCCGACTGGGGCCCGGCACTGCACGGCCCACATATCAGACACGGGCAGTGCTGGCCTGGCCCCAACTGGGCCTAGTCTTGGGTGGGCCGTTCCAGGCCCTAATAATGCACGTACAAAGTTTCCCTCGGAAGATGCAATATTTGAATGGCCCCCATTGAATGGGACAGGGGACATGTGTAGGATCTTCCGGATTAGAAGATCATAGCCGTCTAATGTATGAAATAGTGGGGACTTTCGTGGTCCTTGACCCAAGCTTTTCTTGAGTTAGGACAATGGGTCTCCACAGTTTGGTGATCAAAAAGTAGTTGTTTGCTTGAGATTTTATGAAATTGTAAGTTTCTGTGGAATTTCATTTTTTTTTTTTCTCCTCTGTTTACATTTGTTGGCCCTATTAATAAATTCAAGGAAAGAAAACGTAGAAAGAGAACAAAATTCTACATAAAATTGAAGGTACAAGATTGATTTTCTACCACTTCTTGAACCCTATGTTTGGGAAGGGGGTAAAATGGGGGGAAGGAAAAAAAGGAGGGGAAAATGGAGGGAAAGTGGAGATGGGGGCTGTTTGGGAAGGGGGGAGGGAAAATGGGGGAGGGGAATTAGGGGGTAAAATTTTGAAAATTTTACCCCCTAATTTTCCCTTCAAAATTGGGGGTAAAGAATGAGGGGGAGAGGGGATTTCCCTCCCCTCCCCCCTCATTTTCCTTCCCCCTCGTATTTCCCCTCCCCTCCCCCTTCCGAAATATAGGGTAAATGGTGACTTTTTTGCCACCACATGAGACCCTTGGGACAAACCAATCCCCTCAAACCCAACTTAACATAACAAAACCCATCAGGAAAACCCAGATGCCACTGATGCCTAGAGCAGCACCACAAAAAAAAAAAAAAAAAGGATGGTTGGATGTCTATCAAATTGTTTCAAGCGCATGAGATCACCCAACTGGGGTGATCTAGTGCCATACAAAATCCTAATGGGCCACTCAATGAACAGGCGGGACCCACAATTCAAGTGAGATAGGAAAAATAAGATTGGTGGCTTACCAATTGACCGTAGGCGTCTTCTGACCCAAGACCAGAACAGAAGCTTCAAGCTTCTTGACTTGGCTTAGGACTGTGGGGAGTCTCTGTCCTTGGATTACAAGAGCTTCCACTTCCACCTGCCATTACCCATAAAAAAAGAACAGTAAGACATCCAACAACCCCAAGCACGAAATGGGGAGAAGAAAGCATTCATTTTACAGAAATGCAAGAGCCAATTCCATTTGGAAAGTGTGGGTATCTCACTTCATTTGGTCTGATACCAAAAGAACCCCCACAAGAGACAGGAAACCCATCTGGAAGAAATGCAGATCCAGACCAAAAATCACTCATCTGGAAGAACATGGGTGATTGGGTTTGTTTTTTTTTTTTTTTGAATTTCAGAGTAGAGACACACCTCTGGTTTGCAGGCCGTGCAGAGGGACCCAAGGGAGTGGGCAAGATGAGAAGAAGAGGCAGAAAAATGCTTGCTTTGACCCTTGTGAGGAGGGATGATGTGAAGCAGAGTGAGGAGATCCCCCTTATTCGCCACATGTGTGAGTGCCCACATCATGGCATGCTTGGCACGTGTGGAATGATCCACCACTACCATGACTCTCTTCTTCAGAGACAACCCATTGTCACTGCTGAGGTTAAGACCTTCCATCTGGTGCAAGCTCCTCTCTGGGACCTTTTTGCACCATCTATTTGATGAGTTACAGAGATCTTTACCATTGCTTAGCTGCCTCAGGAGGAAGTCACTGTCTGCATTCATTCTCACCTCTTTTTTTTTTTTTTTTTTTGCTCCTTTCCTCTCACACAGATCTGAGTGGAGAAATGGAGAGAGATAGGAGGATAGAAACGGAATGCAATGTTATTTTAATGAGAGAGATGCCAAGGATGGGGAGATGGAGGATAGTGAGAAGGGACAAAAGGATGATGTATGGATTGAGTTTTCCAGGCAGAAATGTCAGAGTTCCAGAGGAATCACTGAAGATAATGATGTTTGGGCCAGTTTTTTCACCTTCTTTTATAATTGGGGCTCTATGCGAATTTTTGTTTTTTATTTGCCTGTGCATTCTGAATGTGTGAATCGTATAAACTCATTTTGATATTGAGAATCTTTTTAAAATAGTATTAAAATAGTATGATTATATTTGTCTCTTTGCAATGTCGAAAGCTTTTGAAAATAGTATTTAAAGGATAGTATGATTATATATATATATATATATATATAATCCACATATAATCTACATTCATTATGATTATGATCATTACATTTGAAGGTTTGAAAAGAGTGGTAGATAAAGTCATTTTGGTGTCAAAAATTTTCACATAAAGAGGCGACTCTTTCACATCGCCCACTTAGAAAAGCCACGAGTACATGTTTTTGGCACTGAATGCATATTTTAGTTGGTGATTGCATTTGATTAGGCAATTGGTTACGATATTCAATTTCATCAAGCACTTTCTTTTTCATTCTCGTAGGACTCGTATTTGTAATCCAAAAGTGTTCAACTTGTTTGTTGAACTAAAAAGTCTCAGAATGTTTAAGCTAATTATCATAAAACCTCAACTTTAATACATTAATTTCAATGAAACATTTAATCCAGCAATTAAACTGACTATTCATCTTGTTCTATCTCTCTTTTTGTATACATGGGTTCAATGGCAGGTTTAGGATTTTCGTTTGGGTGAGGCGGATAATGGTCAATTGAAAACGTCAAGCATTTTTCTTGCCATATCCTTTTCACATTAACAATAGCAAAATGGAAAAATGTATTACACTTAAATACATACGTGCAACAACTAATATGTATTTATTTCATCAAAAGTCATCTCAACTCTAAAATAATTTTTTCACAATTTCCCTTGACGGATCCTCATATTTTCAAAGTGTTGAATGGTTGTCTCATTGTCTATATTACAAAACATGTCCTTCTCGACCATCCATAAAAACGCAGATGTTGTGTTATTATAGCTTTCCATCTTTATGATTTTCACATTGGGTTTCTCTTGAGATTTGAAAATATATTAAAATATATTCAAACATATAAATCAAGATTTGGTACCCCATCGACCTTGAATGTAGATGGTGGAAGTGTACAAGCTCATCTTATTACTTGGGCCATGGCCAATATAAGATGACTATCACGGCCCTGGACGGACCGGGGCCGAGCCAACCAATCCCCTAATCCGGAGCCTGATGTGATTTTAAATTCAATCATTTAATATTGCAAGTGAACAGTTGTCTTGTTGAAACAGTGGCAATTACAGGTCGATCCCACATGGAGCACTACTCAGTTAAAATTTAAAATCTGATCTTTTTTTTTTTTATCAATGATAATGACAAGAGAGATAATAAGAAACAATAATAAAATTGAGAAAATTCTAGATCTAAAGTGCATAAATAATATATGAGAAAAAACAAATCAGAATATCATGAATCCATTAAGTAATCCCACCATCATTCTATGCAATTGATAAAATAAATTTGTCCCAAAAATTAAGGCAAAAATCACCTTCACCTAATGAAATTATGAACTTAACTAATTATCACATATTAATCAAATATAGATTATCAAAGAATTTCAATCTAAGAATAATCTATTAAGAAAACATACATGATTAAAACATTGTTCAGATAAAAGAATTAAATAACATAGGTTGTCAATGACAGAAGGCAGATTTATTATTATAATCAATACGCAAGAGACAAAAATATCACATAGATTAATGATAACAAAACACTTAACTTCATCCGATACTTTGATCTAGGGATCTACTTCTCCATTGCAAGATATGTGATTTTCATTGAGAACTTCATAGCAATTACAATCTTCTCTCACACTCTTCTAGCCTAGTTCTGGAACAGGGCTCCATAATACCCAAAAATAACTCTTAAATTCTATTAATTAGGAAAAGAAGAGAAAGAGGAGAGAGAGTAATTAGTGGACGTCCAAGGGAGGGAGTGTCTTCACGTATGCTTCCTTTGGTTCCTTTTATAACTCCTGGTTATCTTACAAATACATTGAATCTGGACACCTTCTCTGCATATTTGATTTATCCTCATTGATAAGGTATATCTCTTTATCCTTTTTAAATTTGAATGAGGTGGAAGCTTCTGGAAACCTCTGGATGGCTAGGGTAATCTTCAGATAGGGTCCCACAAGGGATATGCAGCAATAGATTATCAACGGTGTGGATTTAATTGCAATCCTGTCTAAAAATGAACATGCAAAATCTCCGGGCCCATAACTTTGTCAGTTTAGCTCTAATTTGTGCAATCTTGGGCTCCACGGACATCTACTTTGAATAAGGTTCTCAGCGGTAGGTAAATTTCATCGATCCGATAGTCGGATTGAAAGTTATAACTATTTGAAGATGAGTTATCCTGAGAAAAATGGGATTAACTTTTGAAATTTGATTTGCAATGAACTCTATCACTGCACAACTTTCATTTTTGAAAGGATATTAGATGTAGATGATTCAAACTCTTCTTCTTTTATTCCAATCAAGCCTTTACTCTTTGAATTATCCATTAATAGCTTCAAATCTGCAACTACTGCAGTGCAGATCCTGCCATGTGGGACATTTCATTTGCTTGAACAGTGGGCCCTATGAGAAGTCTTCTACTGTAGTTAGGACTCTTCAACTGACATGATAAGTGGACCCCTCATTTGATTGATTTGCACATAGCTTATTTGTGGGGTCCACGTAGTGAATTCTTTAATTTACTTCGTTTCAAGCTTCAATTTAGCAATGCAGGGCCCAGGATGACTATGTATGCTTGAAAGTGGGTTTCGTAACAGAGGCCTGTAATTCTCATTTTCTGCACATTCTACTTCAACATATCAAACACTGAAGAGCCTATATTGAAGCGAGACCCATCCGGATAGAGTTTTACTCCAACGGGGACTCTTCAGAGAAAAATTGCATAATATTCTAAGTTAATGCAAAAAATGTATGAAAAATATGAAAGCTCAGGTTTCTAGGTGAAAATGCATGAAATGATGGAATTAAATTAATAATGATGCAATTCACCAAATAAAACCCCTAATTCATCCTAAAATTATGCATAAATATACAAATTCACGAACTCAACAGAGCCGCAGTGCGGCGGGTCAGAAATTTTTGTTCGCTCGTGATGTTTACCATAGGTTTCCGTGATGAGGATTCCAACATCCATTACCTGACAGTCACATGAGAACGAATACATATGCGGAAGTATGTAGCAAACACAACATGAGGTACAAAGACGAATCATAGTATTCAAGTCTCGTGTCAAAGTGAGAAACATATTTAAGCAAACGCAAAGTTAATGTTTAAGTGTTACAATACCAAGAAAGTAAGCTTTAAAATTATACAATTTCAAAATAAAAGCCAATAAAGGCTAGCGAAACAAGTTCCCAAAAGTGATGATCAACCTCCAAAATGTGATGTAAATCATGACCCAACTCGATGTCTAGATGACATCGTCGGGCTACCACTCTCAAGCAACCGGCAACTCAACCACCTCCTCTTCACGCTCCGCTTCATGGGCAAAGGGATCGACATCTGGCACTAAACAAATGAATATCAGACACGACGGTCTGGCAGGCGAATAAAGCATATAAGAGTACGACAAGTAATTGCAAAGTCATATTTAGACATAATAAAACACTTGAAAGCTAAACAGAAGTAGTGATGTAGTAAAGAAAATTAAATGCTGAAACCAAATGATTAGCATTGAAAACATTTAAAAGAATGCTGAGAATTGAATAAAACAATGGTCACCACATTGAGCTATATTCTCCTATTACCGAAGTAACAAAAGCAATCAAAGTATAACCATCGCCATATGAAATGGCCGGAATAAACATATAATACATATATAACCCAATATAGATGAGCATCAAATGGAATCCGCCGCGGAACGGATAGCAAACAAACAGAGTTTCCAAACTGCAGTTGGCGAAATAATTAAGGATCCCAGGCCGGGTGATCAAACTGGCTAGGCAACCAAAGCTTAGTGGTGCCGACAAAAAAACCCGAACAAAACATATATCGAATCATAGAAACATATTTCAAATCAATAAAATTACTACTCTAAACAAAGCATTAATGGGTATACAGAAGCGAAACAAACGAGTTGCCTTACCGAGATTTCCCAACGTGGCGAACCACACAAAGCTATTCAAAATGTTTTATAGGAAAACATGTACAAACTTCAAACTTGGAATGAGGTAATTAGTTGTGTTGGAATGGTTTACACAAGGCCTTCTCAATGAGCACTTAGTGTCCGGATGTCGGGTTATAAGAATGAATTTGATGCCTCTGAAGTTACCCGGCATTTGAGGCCTCTAAGTGCACAACGAGACTTTGATAAGGTTTAAGGTATTTCCCTGGTAATTCAAGTATAAAGGTTCTCATTATTTCCTTCTCGATTTTTTCATATTCGAATGCATATTCAAATTCCAGAATTCCATCCAAGCAAAAATGGGTCCTATGAGCACATACCACGATAAAACAGGGAAAGCAGTGCACAGAAAACGCCAGGTGACAAAACCTAGTCTCGCTAGAGCGAGGGGACTGGTTCCCTAAAGCGAACCCAAGCTCGCTATAACGAGATGGTCCTCTGCCTGCTCTTTCGCCAGCCAGTGGCCTGGCTCGCTAGAGCGAAACCAAGCTCACTATAGCAAGCTGGCCCACTGGCCAGACTCCTTAGGTGCGGAATTCCCCACTTCTTCTTCAAATTTTCTAAACTTTCTCTCTTTCTTTCTCAATAATACCACTCTCCTGCACCTATATTGGGTTCCCCTAGCTTCAAACAAACCTCCATCCAACACCAAACAAAGTAGCTCATTCCATTCACAAACCCATTCCAGAAAACATATATTAATCATAAGAAAATAAGGAAATTCACAAATGGATTTCCAACATTGTAAAACAAACCATAGACAAGAAATTTCCATGCTATTATACACAAAATCCTGTAGAAAGTTCAGCATAAGCTAAACACTAAAAACCCTTCTGAAATCACACTGTCCATAGTCAAATAATCAATTGAATAAATTAAAATTTCCAACTCAGAATCTTGAGAAGAAACTCAATTTTAAATCGCATGCATCCTATTATCAGGTTATTCACTTGCCTTAGATCGAATTGGGTCCTAAAAACACACCCAGCACTCTTCTTCTACAGCAAGACCTTCAATCTACAAAACCCCCATGAAAAACATCTTTAAAACCCTATATTTTAAAAGAAGTAGTCTTCCAAGAATTCCTTTTTGCATGCAAGATTGGAGACTCCCTAAGGGTCCAGAAAACCAAATCAAGGGAGGGAAAACCATAGCTTACCTAGGGAGGCTCTAACCAAGAAGAAGAACTTGAAGAAGAAAATGATCCCAGCAGAAACCTTTCACAATTGGTATCTTTGGAAAGCTCAAGCGATGGGAAAAAGAATGGTGCACTCCAATCTCCCTTTGAGCCCAAGGAAATACAGCATGCATAACCTAGAAGGAGGAAGGAAAAGACCAGAGGTTCTAATTTCAATTTCTGAAACTGAAAATGAATGAGGAAGAACCTACGTGGGCTGAGTTTTGATTTTAAGTGGGTTGTGGGCCCCACTGCCCTTAAAGTTCAAATGGCTGGAAACCTCATTTGTGGGTCCGGCATGCGATCGACGAAGAAGAGGAAATTGATTGTCGTAAAATCTAGTTTCCAAAAAGTATATTTTTTACATAATCCGAAAACATTGAAAATCGTGCACAGATTTAGGTGTGAAAAGTCGGCTTTGCCTTTTTTCCCGAAAAACAGAATTTCTGAGTTTCGAACACGAACGAAAAGAACATAAAAGTTGTAGGGTCCAGTATAACACCCCAATTCCAAATACCGAAGTTACGGCTAAGGTACCCGAATTTGGCGCGCTACTTCCCGGAAAATCCGAGAACTTCCAAGATCGTAGTCCGCAGTGAGGTCAAATTTTTAAAACTTTTTGAACAATAAACAATCAACAGTTATATTGCGGAAGCATGAGTAAAGATAGCGGAAGCAATAGTATCATGTAACTGAGTCAAATATAACAGTGTGGAAGTCTAATAAAATCTCAAAGTGTAATTAGTAAAGTTATACAAAACTGCCTATCCATCCGCTCACTACATAAATCCTCTTAAATTCAAAACAAACTGCACTCAATCCCCCTGTGCAGGCGCTCCATCATCCGGCTCGACCACCTGGTCAGCCGGCCCCCACCCATAGTCACCTACTACAGGCGCCTCATAGTACGCGTCGTCCACGGGGTCATGGTCGGGACCTAAGCACCAAAGATGGGTCAGATCCAAGGATCTGGCAAGGCACCATATACAGATAACACAGGATGTATACAACAAACGAGAATAGAGACGTGCATGTAATCATAAGAGTAACAAAGATACATGATCTAGGCAATTGAGCAGTAATTAACAGTTTAGAATAAGAAATGTAAGTAATCTAATCTAATCAGATTACAAATGGTACATTCACACAAGCTGGATATACCGCGGGATATTATACCGCGGCCCTCCCATACTGTAAACAGCTGCGGTGGGGAAAGGGTAAGATAACCATAGAAGGGATAACAGCCCTACTAATAATAACATACATAAATATAACACCAATCACACCCCTTTATCGCACCGATCACACCCCTTTATCACCATACTGTAAACAGCTGCGGTGAGGAAAGGGTAAGATAACCATGCAGGGGATAACAACCCTACTAATAATAACATACATAAATATAACACCGATCATACCCCTTTATCGCACCGATCACACCCCTTTATCAAAATAGGCCGGACCCGGTATCACACCGTCCGTCTAATCACAGCTCATCATGATAGCTCTAATTGTAACCAATATAGCTCCTACCAGCAATGATCAGTCAACTGGCTAAGCTTAAATCAACTGAGTGAATGTTTAGTGCCGACCCAGGGAACGAGTATAGGTCTGTGTCTGTCTAGGCTTATCTTGTGTAAGCAATGTCCTAACCAAGTCTCTAAGAGGTTAAGTTACAATATCATGGAACACAGTCCAATATCCAAGTCCAAGTTCAACATCATTGGATCTACTCCAAGGCCCACAACCATGGCCTAAGGCAATACAACTGCAACACCATGTTCATTCCACAAGTAATCATCCCATGCTCATACACATTGAGCCATCAATCCATTATATCTAACCTCTCCATTCTAGGGTTTCACATACCCAACCTTAGGTCGTATGAGGGCCCACCTAGCCACAGACACGGGTTAATCATCTCCAATTACATCCTTGGGTCACCACTAAGTAATCCTAGGTTCAAGTCCTTCAATTCCCATTAATTAATAGGTTCATGACAATAAGATAGGTAGGAGAGAAGAACATTACATATAATCCTCCAATTCATAGAATCAAGTGGATTAGACAAAGGTCCAATCCTAGGTAATGGTCCACTCTTGGTTCAGGCCTCATCATGTGATTGGATCCCTAACTATAGTCTCGATGTCAAAGATAATAAATCTGGTGCTCCTGAAGTTATGGACATCATGGACTACATTTAAGGGTCCAATCATTGACGATTCAAATCCCAAAATCCATTTGGTGGAACCCACGAGTCAAGGTTGAGCCACGCCATTGATTCGTGCTTGGCACACTTGATGGAAGCCTATTTGGATGGTCAATGGACCCCACAATTAATCAAACATCAAAGACACAGAAATATGAAAACTCACTGTTCATAGTGTTCCCGGTCGACATCATCACCAGGGATGTCGACCGGGTGCACTAGATGCTGACCCCCAGGTCGACATCCTACAGTGTCCCCGGTCGACATCGTGGCCATGATGTTGACCGGGTCCACTGGGACTTGGAGCCAAACAGCTGGGGGGTTTCTCAGGTTTCACTATGTATCCGGTCGACATCATGGCCTGGATGTCGACCGGGTACACAGGATTTCGACCTGTCTGAAAAATCTCAGGTCTCAGCTAATTTCTACAGTCACATGTGTATCCGGTCGACCGGGTACACTGTCTGTAAATTTTTACATAAGCTAACTGGGACTTGGTTTTTCTTTGTATTCAGTGTGCCTGATCAACCGAGTTATGGGCCGATCGACCGGGTACACGCACTGAGCTAAATTTTCCAGATTTATGGGATTTTTCCTTCTCAACCCATTTTTCATCCAATTCTTCTCCATTCTCCTCCATTCATCACAGAATCATACACAAACAATAAAACACTTCTATAACCCTCCAATAATCATCCAACTGGGCCATTGATCTTCCAAATGGGAGAACCCATCCATCAAATGGCCACCATCCATAAACAAAGCTCAAAAGAAAGATCTAAACATGCATATCTATCCAATTGAATTAAAATTACAGAATCAAGAGAAGAAAAGCATGCATCATGTGAAATTAGCATAAGGCACTTGCCTCAATTCGAAATTGGAATTAGAGTTGAGAAAGAGATGAAAATCCAAGCTCCTAATAGTGTTGATAGTGCAATTGGGTGGTCTCTAGATTCTCCTTATGCTGGAATTTGGGGAATTAGGGTTTCTTAGGGAGAGGTAGGGAAGATGAGAGTGAATTAGGGTTTAGGACAATTACCAAAATGGTAGCTTAGTTGTAAATAGGGAAGAGATAGGGTCATTGGTAAATAGGTCTTTAGGTGGGAATTCTAGAAGGTTCCTAACTCTTAATGCGCCTCCTATTAGTTCTAATATTAGCTAAGTTCTAATCTAATCAAAACATACTAAATTAACAATAATCACCCATTATCTATAAATAATTCTATAAAAGCTAAATTCTAAGACTTAGGAATATTAGCAACTATTCTACTAATTCATATTAATTAGCATATTAAAGTAGGTAATATCATATTAATAATTATTTAAATCAAACTAAGGGCCCACAAGGGGCAGGGCCTCACATCCAATATGACAAATTGAGAGAAGTAAAAATCATAATTTTTTTTAAATCAAGCATAAATCCCCCACACGTACATGAGTCACGCAGGCCACCCCGGGCCGTGTCAAACCAAGCTCAACAGCTCTCAAAATCCCCCAAAGCTATGAAAAATCTAATCAAACTAAAATTCTAAGCTAAACGTCCTCTAATCCCACTTAGAGACTAATACTTGGCTTAAACAATGCTGAACACATCAAATCTGGGTCGGGGTCTAACAATAACCAACTAGCAGACCATGACCCACCTACTTATTTGACAACACTACACGATAGACAAACACCTAACCAGATTCAGTAGCTTCATGTGGCAATTATTAACTAGAAAGAACATAAATGAAAATTGGTATTTCATTGGGCATTGATATAACTATAAAAATATAATCAAAATTATACCTTGCAATGAAATCACCCCTGAATACATAAAGACCGCATTATTTGAACAGCCAAAATAAATCACATCCAATTGAGAAGAAAACATAAAGATAGAAATAATATGTTAAGAAAAGAAAACCGAATCCTAATCACATCCGATAGAGAGAAAGAAGAGAAAAAAAAGGAGTACTAGCCACTACTAAGCGCTGTCTACATTGCTAACGTTGCCGGATCTGGATGGGAAACAAGAGTGAAAGAAATTCATTTTTGTGTAGGAGAGGGGTTTTCATTGGAAATGGGGTGGGGCGTTCTTTATTTCAACCAAAGGCATGGCCATATGACCCATGCATCTTTTAGGCTTTCTTTTTCAAAATGGATGGGGCAAGTGCCTTTGGTTGCCCTTATGTGGGTCCGCCCGTGCATGGGTTGTCTATTTGATAACGAGATGTTAAAAATGTCTTTTTGCATGGATTTTTAAAATAAATAGTTTACATGGATCAACTTCCATGTTTGATACATACATTCTTTCCATCTCACGTGTGTTAATTGAAAAGGCCAGGGCTCTCTATAAAAGCAAGCACCAAAAGCCTAGTTTGATTAATTGAGTCTTTTCCTTCATCATCTTGCCTTTCTTATTGTCTGGTCAAATCGACCGTCTTTATTTTACATTGTTTTAGAGGCTTTATTCTTTACTGTTCTAGAGCCCTTATTTCCACTATTTTAACTCGGGACTTCCCTAAATTAAAGCCTCCGAGGATCCGGATTCCTGTCATATAGGCAATTGTGTACTCCTTTTGTACTTTCTTCAGTTGCAAAGTGATAAATTTTATTGCATGATTAGCAAATTCATAAATTACTCTATTTCCTAGAGTCAACATTCAAAGAGAATACCATAAGTTTATGCAAAAAAAAAAAAAAAAAAAACAAAAAAACAAAAAAACAGAATACAGTAAGGCCTATTTTGCACTCACTATTACTTTAATATGTGATTTGATAGCTTCTAATTTCTATGTATGTTTTATTTCTAGAATTCTTCTTTTTTTTTTTTTTTTTTGGCTATGTATTGGACTCAACCCTAAATCTTGCCCCCTTTATGGGGATTTTTTGTTGGTAGAAACTTTATGGGGCATTTGGTGCCCATAAGCAGCTAAGCTATTTTCGGAGACAATTTCTTTCTATTTCTTTACTCACTTTTCTTGACATTAGAATATCAAAAGAAAAAAGGGTTCATTGTCTCACTGAGATTCTGTTAGTGTACAAAATTGTAAAATGGTTGAATCTATATATTTTATTCATTTTTTCAAGAGCCAATTTGGTTGCAAGCATTTCTTCCAAGATTTTTTTTTTTTTTTTTTTTGCATGGAAGTTTTTACAAGAGTGAAGGTGTTGACTCCTAATTTGAAATACCTTGTTTGATTGAAAATAGTTATTTAAAATGACATTCCAAATGACACTTTTGGAAAATAGAATTCTCAAATATTTACGTTTTGGAACGTAAATTAACCCAGCATTCCAGAATTCCACTTGAGAGGGAAACATTTGGAGTTTTCTAAAAAGCTCAAGACAATAAATCTAGGAAAAGTTGCAACCAAACGGGACCTAATTACGTGTATAGGTGAAGTAAAAAAGTAACATAACCAAAATAAAATTCTGGCAAAAAATAGAAGCACAGTAAAATTTCTATAACAAACAAACCACAAAGACATGAGATGTATTTAAATTTTTTGTAAATCATGCAAATAACAAATGAATTCATCACCACTAGCAATAAAGTATTGGTTTTGACAAGAACTCCCAAAATTACTTGAGCAAAGTCGATTGACACTTTTAACATAATTAGGCTCCATTTTTTATGTAGATGAAGGTAAAGATGATCGTTTTTTCCACAAGTAAAGTACATATATGCTTGTTTGTATCTACTTTTCAAAAAAGGTGATTCACTTTTTAACTTATTTTTGTAAATATATATAAGAGAAAATTCCCACAAAACAGCTATTCTGTTTCAAACCAATAGAAAACTAATTAGCCCGAGTAAGAGTTTAAGGTCAAAGGTCCCAGATATCCTCCTAAGTTTAAGGTCCCAAAACCAAGATAACTTGTATATATATTCTCCAATGGTTCCTCACCAGGAATCAGATGGTCTCAAACTACAATAGGCATGAAGAACCTAGCCCAAAGTTAACTAGCCGAACGGGGTAGTTTTTTTTTTATTAAAGTTGAACTTTTATAGTAAAATTAACAATTAACTATTTAAGAAATAAATTTATTTACAAAATCCTTTTAAAATGACTTCTCTTGCGTCAATTTTTAATTTAAACCCAAACAAAATGGGCAATCACTATGAGAGGAAGGGATGATTTTCCATAGGAAAATCCTTCACTATAGTTTTTCGTCATTTCTCTACATCTAAACTGACTCTCAGGTGAAAATGTATGCTTTTAGTAGAGTTATCCACTCACAGACGGTCACCAACAATAACCAATGCTTCTATACATCATTGTGACTTAGTCCAAATCCTCTAATATTTTAATGAGATTAGAGGGATTTCCTTTCAAATAAACAAGGATGTGAGAATTCAGAATGATCTAAAATTTCCAACACTCCAAGGAGGAGGAGGGGAGAGAGAGAGAGAGATTTTCTTTGGGAAGTTAGGTTAAGCTGTATGGTGTAGGTTAATCTAAGTCATCCATCATCAAGTCAACCACCTCTTTCTATACTGTGAGGTTGTAGCCGGTGTTTGGAGTTACTTCATTGATAGGGTGATCTTGCATAGTGTAGTCTAGAGTTAATCACTGAAGCTGCCGAGTTTTGGTTACACTCTTTGGAGATTAATTCCTTTTGCTATTTTATGGGCTACTTGGGGGGGAAATGAATGATAAAATTTTTAGAATTTTCTATTCTTCTTTATCTAAGTTGATTGCTAGTAACACCTTAAAAATTGAAAAGTGGGCTCTAATTAGAGAGGAGTTCTCTAATTTCTCTCTTAATGACATTCTTATTGTTATGATATAGGGCCTACCAGAAGAGCTCAAGCACACACACAAGAACACAGAGATTTACGTGGTTCGGCTTTTGGCTTACGTCCACGAGGAAGACGGGAGAATTCACTATGCAATCAAAAGAGGTTGTCCATCATAGAGACCATTAGTCTCTATATATACTATCCGCCCCAAAACCATGTTACACCCAAATACTACTTCTAATCACAGTAGACCTATGATGATAGACCTACTTCTAATCACAGTAGAACATGGGTAATGCAGCAGCCCGGTCTATCAGATTTGTCATTTCAATTGAGCCATACAACCTAATAAATCTCAACCTTAGTGAACATTGAAGCTGATCCTCATACACTAAACACGTCTCACCGTCTCCACCTACTCCTTAGGGCACTCAACTGAGCACACCGATCAAGTTCAAGCAATGCTTGAACTTGAATTTAACAAATTCCTTCATGAATGCACCAAATCGCTTGTACCATTGTCCAGAAGTTTGCTTCGACCCGTACAATGATTTCTTTAAACTGCATACATGATCAGGAACCTTAAACTACACTTTACCTGCACTAGAAGCTCCTTCCTCTTCATCGTAGAACCGCTTCCATCCAATGTCTTGATTCACTTCATCAAGAGACTTCATCTCTTCAATCATGTTGCTGCCTGTTGACTACTTTCTAGCCCTTCCTTTAATTCAAGAGACTCAGTCGTCAATGCGTATGCAACCATATCATCATTGCCACTGTCTGATGTCAACACGTACGTCGTCATGTCCTCGAAATCGTATCTAACTGGTGGTTTCCCTTCTCTTTGCGGTCTACCTGTTTGCGGCATCTGCTACGGCAAAGTCTGACGATCCCCTGTATCCAAGGAGGAGCCAGATGCACTCTCCTTCCTCACTAGGATGTCGGACTCCACCTGAACGATGTCACTGCTGCCACCTACTTCTGTCTTCTCTACCTGCTTTCTCGCTTTGAGTAAAGCATCCTCATGAGATGTAACATCCCTGCTAATGATAAATCTGGGTGAATCTTGATCCGTACTCCACAACTTGTATCCTTTCACCCCAGATATCCCACCAAGATGCACTTCACAGCCCTTGGTTCAACTTATCGGTTTTCACGCGAGCATACGCCAGACAACCAAAGATCCTCAAGTTAGAATAATCAGCTGGATTACATGACCACATTTCTTCCGGTGTTTTGCAACCAATCTTTGTGTGCGGAGACCTACTTATAAAGTAGCCTGCAACATTTACTGTCTCAGCCCAAAAGTCCTTGGACAATCCTTCAGTAAACAACATACAACGAGCTCTTTCCAAGATCGTTCTGTTCATCCTCTTTGCAACTCCATTCTGCTGTGGAGTTTCTGTAGTGGCGTAATGCCGAACTATGCTATGATCCGTGCAATAGTTCTCAAACTCTGTCGATCTATACTCCTTGCCATTACCTATCCTCAACTTTTTCACCTTTCTGCAAGTCTGTTTCTCAACCATTTCTTTCCATCGCTTGAATGTAACAAAGGTCTAATCCTTCGTCTTCAGAGTATAAACCCAAACTTTCCTTGAATAATCATCAATAAAAGTCAGTATAAACAGGGACCCGCCCTTGGAGTAAACCTTAGAAGGCCCCCATACATCTGAATGAACATAATCAAGGATACCTTCTATGCGATGAATACCTGTCTTGAAACTGACCTTTCGATGCTTCCCGAAGATGCATCTCTCACAGAAACTCAACTTGCCTGTCTTCGTGCCACATAGCAAATTCTGATTTTTCGGTATTGTTAGTATTGTCTTCTTGCCACATAGCCCGGAGTAGACAGAAGAGCTATGCAGACTCTCACAAAAGGGACTTACAGTTCAAGGAATGAGATAAGGTTTTCTTGAAGGTGTCACCTACTAGAGGAACTTTGAGATTTGGGCAGAAAGGCAAGCTATCATGGAGGTACATTGGACCCTATGATATCATGAGCAAGATTGGTAATGTGGCTTATAGGCTAGCCTTACCACCTGAGCTCTCCGGCGTACACAACGTCTTCCATGTGTCTATATTAAAGAAATACGTCCCCGATCCATTGCATGTACTCCGTCATGAACCGTTGGAAATCAGAGAAGATGCCACTTATGTTGAGAAGCCTGTTCAGATAATTGATACCAAGGAACAAGAATTGAGGACATGGACAATTCACTAGGTGAAAGTACTTTGGGAGAATCACGGACCTGAAGAGGCAACGTGGGAATTACGGGATCAAGTTCAGAAGAAGTACCCGCATCTACTACCCGAGGTTAGTTGTTATGTTTCCATTTGGAGGACCAAATGCCTTAAGGGGTGGAGGATGTAAGACCCTGCCCCGAGAGTTTGCGATTAGTACTAATTAAGTCGTGCTTTAGTTATAAGTGAGATTAGTAGATTTTGTTTAGATTTGGATTAGAATAGCTTTTATATAGCTTTGAAATATTTTGGGAACACTTTTTGATTAGTGGGACCCTTTGGGGGTTCCCTTGTTGTGTTTTCGTGTGACTTTGGGATTTATCTGATACTCGGAAAATTTGTGTTTAAACTTCGTTCGACTTGTTTTATCATTCCCTACAACTTTTGTATTCACTCTGTTCCCGTCAGAGACCTCGAAACCCCACTTTCATCATGTTAGGGGCAAAATAGTCTTTCTACACAAAATATAGACACTATTTTCAATATCTCCGAAACCCACGAAACATATACTTTTTGGAAACTAGAAATTTCGTTGAATAATTCTTCATTCTTCATCGAATTCGTTCGAAGCCCGGAAACACATGTTTTTAGCCAAACTAACTCCATAAGTTGTGGGACCCATCTCCATTCTCTATAAAAGGAAGACCTATTTCACTTTCCCTTCTTTCTTGCAACTTTCATTGAGGAAGAGAACGAGTTCCAGCCCACCTAGGGTTTCTTGTTCTTCTTCTTGTCCTTCATCTCCAATCAACCACCAATCTATTGCTAAAGGAAAAATGGAGGCCACAATCTTCTTCCCCATCTTGAGAACCTTCCACTGATGCAATTTTTAGATCAAGCAACCTTCTCTAAAGTCCATTTTGAGCTACCTTCTCTCATTTGAGAACCTTCCAAGTAAGCTTTTCTTTCCATCTCTTAGATATGTGTTATTTTAGTCATAAAGAAGCTCCATCTCCATTATTGGAAGCTCTCTCCTCCTACTTCTTGATTCACCCATTTTAGGGTTTGTAATGGGTTTGTTTTGGGGGTTTTTGTGTAGATCTTTGATTTTGAGCTTGGGAGTGGTGATTAGAGCTTACTTAGCTATTTTGGACCCAAAGCAAGTGGATGAATGTGTTGTGTGGATGATTTCTTGATTTAGGGAAAAATATGGATTTTGTGATTTATCTTTCTCTTATGTTCCTATGGTTTTAATGCTTTAGAAATGTGCATATTTATGAGTTTTGTCTCTCATAATTACTCTCTTAAGGTTTTGTGCATTAAGGTTTGTATTTTGTCAATTTGTGGTTCTCCATTTATGATGAATGCCCTTGTAATAAATGAAGTGGGATTTGAAAGTGATTTTAATGTTTTTGGTGGATGGTTGTTGGAGGAGTAATGGTAGTAAGGAGGGGGCAAGGTAGTGCCATAAATGTTGTCAATTGATTGCTTCAAAGGAAGCTAAAAGAGAAAAGAAGATGAGGCCTAGAACATTTCCCGGGTAGCTTTTCTGAAGCAGTTCGCTCGAGTGAACCCTCATTCGCTCGAGCGAACCCCTCACAGAAGCTAGTTCGCTCGATCTACCTTTCAATTCGCTCGAACCCTCCTGACTCGAACCAGTTTGCTCGAGCGAACCCCTTACAGAACCTGGACCGCTCGAGCCAACCTTTCCCTTCACTCAAACCTTTCTGACTCTGACTAGTTAGCTCGAGTGAACCCATGTCCGCTCGAGCGAACTGTGCAGAATTCCTGAGTTTTCCCTAGTGTTTCTAGAAAGGGTGTTTTAAGGTCCGGTTGGATTGATTTGATGTCTTAACGCCTTGGGAAGACCTAAGGGATGACATAAGGAATTTGATTGAGAAAGTATCCCATTTCGAAAATATATTGAGTATTTTGGGACTTATCAATTGTATAGGGATCTTGGAATGTCCTTTAATTTCCTGAGTACCAATTCAAAAACAAAATACAGACATACGAGATCCTGATACACATTGTCAAACCCCAACACGAGATTAGCGTGATTAGTGCCTAGTAAGTGCGTGCTTAGTTTTAATGTGGATTTAGTGTTCGTGGGTTAGAATTGATTCGATTTAGCTCTAGAATTAGCTTTGGGGAATTCTGAGAGCGTTTATGCTATTCAGTCACACTCAAGGGTGCCTTGAGTGTATGCGTAAGCTTAGGAGGAAATTCTAGATTTCTCGACTTTTATCGTGATTATGACCTATTTTGAATGGTTTTATTTTATTATTCGACTTTTGTTTTCAGCCTGTCTGTGTTTGAGGCCCAGAAACCCAAGTTTTGGCCCAAAAGGGTAAAACAGTCATTTCACACCAAATCTAGACCCAAATTTTGAAATTTCAAAACTATGCCAAATCTGTACTTTTTGGAAACTAGATTTTTCGATGATCATTTTTGTCTTCTTCGTCGTTTCCATCCGAGGCCCATAAATCGATGCTTTAATCGTCGCAAGTTTTGAACATAGTGGGGCCCACAAGTACACTTGACTCAAGTCACTCTTCTCCCTCACTTCACTCACGTTCCAAGCCCATTTCCTACAACTTTTCTCTTGAACCAGCTGAGAAGAACTTCCCTTCTCCCTCTCCATTTTCTCTTGCATACCCTACCTAAAGACCTTCAACTCAAAATCTGAGACCATCTTCTTCTTCCTCTCAACTTAAGGATCCCATTCCTATCATTTTCTTGAAGAACCCAGCTGGATTGCCCTTTCATCTTCTCCATTGCTTCTTGTTTGGCTAGCTAAAGGTAAGGGTTTCCTTCCTAGTTGTTAGTGGAGTCTTTTGAGCTCCTTAGGACACTATTTTTCACACATGCAATACCCATTTCGAAATGGGTCTTTGTTTTCACCATTTTAGTGGGTTTTGAGGTTCTTGTCTTGGGGTTCTTGTAGAAATTTGTGGCTCAGCTTGGGGTAGGAATTTTGAGAAGTTTTTGGCTTACCATTGTTAAGGCAAGTGATCAATCTAGTTTTCTTTTAATGCATGCCATGATTTTTCATATTTTAGCTACAAATGGGTTGTTCTATTTGTTTAGTATTGAAAGGAATTGTTCTTCTCTTGATGAATGGGTTGAAGTCTTTACTTGAGTTGGAAAAGCATGTGTTACTTGTTTTACCTTGATGATTTTCCATTCAATTGATTTATATGTGTTGTTCAAATGTTATGAATGGAGGAATAATTGAAAGGATATGGCGTGCAATTTGATTAGAAATGGAAGTCTATTTAGAATTGGACTAAATGGAAGTATTATGCAGGATTAGAAGTAGTTATGAACCTCTTATTGTGTTGGAAATGTTGAAAGGAAAGGAACACTCAAGGAGTGCAAAGGAGAGCAGGTTTTGCACTGAACGTTTCAGTCAGCAGCCTGTTCGCTCGAGCGAAGTCAAGTTCGCTCGAGCGAGCAAGCTACTGTCTGGCTAAAACGCCTTCTGGGACCCGTCCGCTCAAGCAGACAATGGGTGGGCTCAAGCAAACATACTTCTGGATGTTGTCGCTCGAGCGAACCTGGCGGAAGCTCGAGCGAACGAAGTTCTGGATGCGTTCGCTCGAGCGGACTGATATTCGCTCGAGCAAACCTGATGCTGCCTTCAGTTTGAATTTGAAAGAGAAAAAGGAGTTTTGAGGGAGTTTTTAAAAAAATGAAAGACCAAAATACACTTAAGAACCTATAGTCTGAGATTGTGCATTTGAAACCTGAATTGTCCATTATCTTCTGGGGCACCAAAAATAAATTAAATTCGACAATTGGGTTTTAAATACATAAAAGTCAATGTGAGGTCTTAATGTGGACTGTTTAGCTTGTTTTGGAATTCGAATTTCTAATGCGATGATTTTTGGTAGGACTTGTCTCGTTTTGCAAGTATTGGCCTGAATTTTTGACATGTTTCAAGAAACTATAATGGGGATTACTAATTCCGTTTTATCTTGCTATAGTACACACTATCACTGATATGTCCTGCCTTGTCCTGTTTTAATAAGTAAATTTCCCCTGTTTTGGTCGGCTTGTATATATAGTATTCTGTTTTCGTGCATACATGATTTTAGGTGAATACCACTGAGCTTGGACTACCCTCTCAGTCTGATCCACTGTTTGGAAGGTCCTTAAACCCTGGACAATCTGCAGATTTGTCGTATATTCATATATACACCCTTCTGTCCTGTTTCCGGTTCCGCGGCGGGATCCCACCTACCTAGTGTGGCATGGGATTCTGTTCTGTCCTGTTTTATATATATATCATGTTCTGTTCTGCTTACTCTGCTCATCATGTATGGTAGAAAAAGGATGAGCTCAAGGTGGTTTTTCGTACTAATCATGATATTTTTTATATGCTTGCTCGTTTTGTCTTGTATACTATTTCAGCTTTGATTCGCATTCATGCATGGTTTGAAATACTGAACTATTTCCTGATCTAAATTATTTATATTTTTATCTAAATTGATCACCTGCCAGACCGTCGTGTCTGACCCGTTTATTTTGGTGACCAGGTGCAGGTGACGCTGCCTTTGAGGAGGAGCATCAGGAGGAGACTGTTGAGCCACCCCCAACCCGTGAGTGGCAGCCCGACGACGTCCTCTAGACGTCGGGCGGGGTCATGAGTTGCATACACATGGTTGGGTTTATCATTTTGATGACTTGGGATTGTAAAGCCTTTGTTGGCTCTTTTGTTTATGGGAATTGTATACTTGAACTTAATACACATTGGTAGTCTTGAAACTTGAACTAATCATGCAAATGCTATGTTATGTTTCCTCCTCTGATTATATGTCTTGTTGCTGATTTAACTCATGTAAGTGGATGTTATGTCACATGTATTATATAGAATAGATTACTTGCACGCTTCCGCAAACCATTGATCATGTGAGATGAATTCCATGTTTGTTTTGGGAATCCTCACCGAGGAAACCTATGGGTTAATCATAGTTGGTTGGACACCCACCCAGCCGCGGGCCCGGATCGGGGACCTCGGCCTGGGGTCGCGACACACATTGTTTAAATCTGATAGCCTCAATGCTTGTCCGAAATTATGAAGAGACCCATCGTGTTAGTTTTCATTTATATTTCGTATGTTCAGGCAGTCTTCTTGTATTAATACAAATGCCACTTTTGACTACTGAAATTTGTAATCTGAATATTTTGTCAGCCATATGCATTTTGATAAGACACTATTGCGATAATTGTGCCCACGAGCCATTTTGTTCAGTTTATTTTAAGTGTTATACACTTCTTTAGATATGTATATGTTTTGAATGCGTTTTGACCTATGAGTCAGCACCACTAAGCTTGAACAACCTTGTCGGTTTGATCCACCGACTTGGGGTCCCCCTTTAGCTTCTGTCAGCTACGGTCTGAATCATGTTCTGTTCTGTCACCCGGTTCCGTTGCTGTGGTTTTGCTCAGTATATGTATATATGTATATAGTTGTTTCTCGTCACTTCACGTGTCCGAGACCAACGCCCTTAGTGTGCTCTCATCACATTAGTGATGGAGGATTTAGCTTACGTGTGGTTCCCATCTTGTCAGTTTATGTTCCTTGATTTCCCTACATATTTTATATTGCATATATCCTTTAAACAAAGAATGCATCATGTTTCATGGAAAATTATTACTTTGACAGATTTTCAATATGTTTCTAAAATATGCTTTGTACTTTCCTTATTGGTATATCTATTCACCCACATGCTAGACCGTCGTGTCTAATCTACTTGTTTGGTACACAGGTCCAGACCTCGTTGTCTTTGAGGAGGAGTCGGAGGAGGTGGCCGGTGAGCCCCAACGCTTAGTAGAATGGTAAGCTGACATTGTCATTTAGACATTGGGTCGAGCTTTGAGATGCGATACATTTTGAGGGATATTGACTATCATTCTTTTTGTTGAACTAACCTTTGTTGGTCATTGTTTTTTTAGAAGTTTAATGAAATTACATTTTATATAAACTTCTAACTTTATATTTTGGGAATGTCAAAGAGATCATTGCTCACTCTGACGTCATGTTATTTATATATGTGTTATCAGTTTTGAAATGTGGAATGGATTACGAATTTGGTTTGCTACACGCTTCCGCACCAACGTGTATGATCAGTGAGTATGTGTGAAATCCTCACCGTGGAAACCTATGGGAAATTAAATGAGTGTATTCATATGTCTATTATGAGTATGTATGTTTAATCATCATCATCATCACCTAACCATCGCGGGCCCGTATTGGGTGTTTTACCCCAGTCCGGGGTTGCGACACCCTTCACAACCTTCATAACTCCACCCTTAGCTGAGAACTTACAACCATCGGAGTCCAAGGCACCAAGAGAAATAAGATTCTTTTTCAGATCAGGAACATGCCGAACTTTTGCCAACGTTCTAATGATTCCATCATACATCTTGATTTTAACTGTTCCAATCCCAACCATCTTACATGCAACATTGTTGCCCATTAAGACATTACCATTGTTGATTTCTCTTTAAGTGGTAAACCGATCCTTATTGGGACACATATGGTTGGAACAACCCGAATCAAGAATCCATTCATCCTTAGGATGAATACCATTATCAATCACAGAAAGTGCATTATCGGAAACATAATCTGATCTTCCATCTGCAACACTGACTGAATCATCATCAGATGATGAATCTTCTATAATTTCTTTGCCTTTCCTCTGCCTTCAGGACAGCTTTTTCTGATGTGTTCTTTCTTATGGCAATAATAACATTCAATGTTTTTCCTGTTGGATCTATGTTTGCCCTTATTACTGGAGTCTTTCGTTCTTCCCAGTACTATCAAACCCTCACCCGGACCATCATTGTCAGTCGCAACCTTTTTCTTCAACTCTTTCGAGTTCAAGGCTGCCTCTACATCCTCTTTGGACAGAGTATCTCTACCATACATTATGGTATCAACAAGATGCTCATATGAGGGTGGTAACGATCACAGCAACATAACAGCTTGGTCCTCATCATCAATTTCAACATTGATATTTTTCATATCCATAATAGCTTTTGTGAAAGAATCAAGGTGAGTTGAAACAGACGTACCTTCCTGCATTTGTAATGTGAACAACCGCTTTTTCAAATACAAGCGATTCGTGAGAGACTTCGTGATGTACAAGTTCTCCAACTTCTGCCATATGCCAGCAGCAGTTCTCTCCTAAGCAACCTTTTGCATTATACCATCGCTCAAAAATAGCACAATATGACTGTACGCCTTTTTCTGCAACTCATTCTTCTATTCATCTGAAAGTTTTTCAAGCAAAGCATTCTTACCTTTCAAAGCCTTATACAACCCGTTCTGAGCTAGCAAAGCATGCATCTTCAAACGCCAAAGACCAAAGTCGTTTCCATTGAATTTTTCAATTTCAAACTTCATAGCCATTCCGTGAATCTTTCACTATACCTGTGTAGATCTGGTCACTACGGGCACGCTGAAAGAAACAAATCTGAAATCCAACTCTGGACGGCTAAGATATCGCAGAAATAAGTTTTTGCGCTCCAATTAGTCAATCTCCTTTGTTGACCGTTGAACAACCAATCTTCTTCCACAACCACGTGGATCTGCTCGCAACGAGTCTGTAGGTTCAAACGGATCTCATATCAGACTCCAAATCGTCAAGATATCGCAAAAACAATTTTCAGCCTTCGATTTGGTCAAATCTATCTTTGACCGTATAGATCTGACGTCAGCCCTTTCCTGTGGGCTTTGCTTCTGGGCTGCTGGTGCACAAGTCAGGTCAACCTAGATTTGACCCGATCTCGATGGGCGGACGGGCTTCTGAAACGGGTCAGGCTTCACCTAACCTGCACCCGACCCGAGCTTGGACCCAAACCAAAGAACTTGGGCTCTTCTTCCTCTTCTCCTCGTTCTGCAACTGGACACAGAAGACCTGAAGCGTGCTTCTCCTTCCACGGGCACGAGATGGCTGAACCGGTGGGACGGCAAGGCGTGGGCGGCGGCGGCAACCTGGTCCTTCTCCGGCGACACGCAATGATTCTGGCGGGACTTCTCCAAATCCGAGCAAATCGATCAAGAACCAACCTTCTTCTCCGGTTCTTCTTCTTCTTCTGGTTCGTCCCTGTTTCGGATGGGCAGCGTGATCACACAATGTCAACCGAAACAGGAATGCAGAGACAATCCGTCTCTTCCTCCGGCGTGCGATTGTTGTATGCTTCGATCGTGACCCGCACGATCCGTGGCCCACTTCGAGATCAAACGATCTCCCTCTGCACAATCCAGAAAATGCTATCTCGATCTTGAGATCTAATCCGTCAATCACGCAACCACAACTCCAGCCCTCTGAGGTCCAATTAGTCGAATCTCCTCCAATCACACCAGACGGCTCTGATACCTGTTTGTTATGATCTAGGGCCTACCAGAACAGATTAAGCACGCGCACACAAGAACACAGAGATTTACGTGGTTCGGCTTTTTGCCTACGTCCACGGGGAAGACAGGAGAATTCACTATGCAATCAGAAGAGGTTGTACATTATAAAGACCATTAGTCTCTATTTATAATATCCGCCCCAAAACCCTGTTACACCCAAATACTACTTTTAATTACAATAGACCTATGATAATAAACGTACTTCTAATCACAGTAGAACATGGACAACGCAACGGCCCGATTTATCAAATTTATTATTTCAATTAAGCCATACAACCTAACACTTATTAAGTGGGAAGCTTGTATGAGGTGTCGTTCAACTAAAGTGAAAAAGTTCATTCAATGGTCTCCCCCTCTTATTAGTGTATTGAAATTCAATATGTTGTGCGCGTATATATGGAAACGTGAATCAATGCGATCGAACAAGCAATCACACACAAGAGAATTACATGGTTCGGCAAACTTGCCTACGTCCATGAGAAAGAAACTCGACTCTCCTTGGGTTCACTCTGTGTATGATCAGTAAAGAAACTCGACTCTCCTTGGGTTCACTCTGTGTATGATCAGTATAGTATCTCATGGGTTACACATTACATGAATATATAATACTCATGAATATATAAACTCTCTTTCTTATCCCCCAAGAAACCCTATCTCAGTCAATAAGAAAGTCCTAGTATAATTACCAAAATACCCATGACCCTGAACCCACTTGGTCTGGACCCACTAGGCCAACACAATATTGATGGCACTGCTGGGGGTAAGCCGTGGCCGACAAGAATTGGACGTGTCCTTTGCAATAGTAAAGAGAGGTTTTCTTTGTTGTTGATGAACTTCCACAAAAACTTGGTAGGCAATGTGATTCTTCAACACCAATTAGTAACCAAATGGTATGGCAATGCAACTAAAGCAAATATCTATCAAACCACCAACACATAGAGAAATGAATACATCATAAGAAACACACAAGATACAAGATTTACGTACTTCGCTTACAATCTGTGACCTATATCCACCTGAGAACAATGAAAAGCTTTCTCTTTACCTCTAATGAAGATAACAAGCCAACCACTAAGTGCAACTCGAGGAGCCTACTTAAGAATTACAAGCTTATAAAGCTTCTATCCTCCCCTTTCTTGGTTTTCTTAAAGAATCTCTTCTTTCCTTCCTTTTTTCTCAATCTCTACACTCTCCAAGAAATGTACTCTCTTTTTTTATTTTAGGATCTGTTAAAAAGAAAGAAACTCTATAACCATTGGATTGACTCAACCCAATGGCTCGTAACAAAAGAGCTAAAAGAGAAAGTAAAATAGAATAGACAAAAGTACAAGGGGGAAAAGCAAATAAGTAATTTGGCTTCACACACGCACACAACACATACACAACATTGTTCATGTTTTTTATTCCAATGAAGCGAAGGCGTTAAGTATTTTGTAAGCCCTTCATTGTTTTTCGAGACTCTTTCATGGCAACCTTATTATGGAGAGTGACTCTTCTAATGTTATCACTTGGATTTCTAATTGGAAGGTGAATATGTAAGAATTCCAATTCATATTCAACGAGATATGAGCCTTATCTTCTTCCATTAATGTCGTCTTTTGTCATAAGCTTAGATCGACAAACCATATGGTGGATGCGCTTTCCAAACAAGGGGTCGATAGGATTATACTCCTTAGGAGGCCTTAGTTATGTACTTAAGTGTTGAGTCCATTGTAAGATTAAGGAGGATTTTTTAATAAGGCCTCAAGTTTTTACCTTATTTTTAAAAAAGGACAAGTTTCAAGACTTTTCAAATTAGTCCCTAAGTTTTCTAATAAATTTTCAATTAAGGACATCCTTCAATTTAAAGGCATTTTCTGGCAACTTTTTCCTTCAATTATTTAAAATACCCAAATTACCCTTTTATTTAAAGCCATGATATGGTTTCGACAGCCACTACATGCAGCCGATCGTCGTGGGATCACTAGTTGTCTTTGATCACTATGAGAACGCCGATAAAAGAAATGAGGAAAATGTAGAGGAAGTGAATGATGATTTTATTTCAATTAAGGGTAGTTTGGATATCCAAAAAAAATAAGGAAAAAAAGTTATCGAAAAGTAACTTTAAATGGACATATGTCCTTAATTGAAAACTTCTATGAAAACTTAGGAACTAATTTGAGAATTTTTAAAACTTGTGTACTTTTTTTAAGTAAGACAAAAGCTTAAGGACTTATTTGAAAATCCCCCTAAAATTAATTATGAAAAAAGCACTTTAAATTATATATATATATATGGAGAATATTCATGTACAAAAAGGAAAAATTCCCTTACCATAAAGTGAGGAATGGATGCACATGAATGTCCCTATATATATATATATATATTTATATATATAGAGGATGCACATGAATGTCCTCATATATATATATATATATATATGAAAAATATTCATGTGCATCTATCTATCTCTCACCACATTATGGTGATGGACCACATAGTTGGGACACTTTATATTTCATCCAAATCATCCACACACATAGAACCCCCTAAATTATAATGGATCAATTGAGTTTTCATTAATCCGATTGGATTAGACCGTTTGATTGAGGGTCAAACTTTTCATTTGATTGAAAGTCAATAAATTTGTGGGTCATGGATAAAGGAGATAGACACTTGGGATTGATCTCAAACTTGATATATAGTCTTATCTAATGTGACTATTTTCATCCCCCCAAATTCTAACACCACATGATGAGGAACGGATGCTGACGAATATTTTCATAAATAAACCAATCGAGAGGCCTCCATCCATGCGAGTCAGAGCCTCTCGTAGGTCTGGATCTCATCTCTAGGCCTCGTGACTTGCTAACGAGAGATCTCGACGCATCAAATTAAACTGCTCCCGCATCTTCCGCTGCTCTCTGTCACCTGACACGAGTTATAATATGCACTACCATACACGGACGCAAACGGTACGGCTTTCCCTTCCGTTTTTTTTTAACCCTTCACTATGATTCTATCAGATGCCTTTTATCTACTGCACAGGTTTCAGTAAGTAGAGTTTCACTTTTTCTTTTCTTTTTTAAAGAACCAATCGGTGCCTGGTTAATTTTAACCTCAAATGTTTTGTC
The DNA here is from genome assembly GCA_029852735.1 of Persea americana. Lineage (NCBI taxonomy): Eukaryota > Viridiplantae > Streptophyta > Magnoliopsida > Laurales > Lauraceae > Persea > Persea americana. Next base: position 42,696,791 of record CM056813.1, read on the forward strand.
CAGTTGCCATACTAACCATTATTGTAAGGGGTCATTTCCTTGTTTAGTTAAATATTCTGTTTGTGCAATATTTACATGTGATCATACCATTTCACATGTATAAATTATAAATTAGGTGTGAAAATAGCTGTTTTTTACGTCTCATTTTTCACACTACAAACCATTTCATACCACCTTTGCCTATAGGGCTGGTAGGTACAACGGGGCAACAGGAAAATCATGTCACATTTTTTTCCAATGGGATCCATAAAAAAAATTAATCTTTTCGTATCTGCGGGCCAATTCACAATCCAAACCCTTCATCTTCTTCGTATGGTTAAAAACGGGTAAGATGTTAAATTTCTTATTTAATTCTTCATGAATCTTGAGAAGATTGTGAAAAAATTCAGACAGTTAGATTTTATTTTTTATCAACTTTTGTGGGCCACCAATTCTTAATCCAAACCGTCTATTTTCTTTATTTGGACAATGACAGCTAGGAGATAAGATTTCTTTGCTTAATTCTTCATGAATCTGAGAATTTTAATGAAAAGTCCGCAAAGCCTAAATACATCAATAATCATTCGATGTACTCATTTGTGTAGATGAAAATGTTGATCTTCGCAATGTGTTTCACATTTGTGTCATTGATGCATATAAATCATTTACTAATGATTTTATTCAGGCCACCGAGACCCTTGTGATCCTACCCCACGTCTCTTACACCAAAACCGATTCCTTGAACTAGGAATATTAGTGAATCAGATAGGCTTGTGGAAAGAGGGAGACACCCACCTATTTGAAAATCTAAGTGGTTAAAAATAAGACCCTTGTGATCTTGTGCTGTTTTTCATCAACTGATGATCCTTCTTCCTTTGGGTCCGAATTAGCGTCAGTGATAGTGGAAAACAGTGAAACAACCATTTATTAAAAACCTTCTGGGTTTCATTTTCTAACTTGCTTAGATCTTCAATAGGTCGGTTCTAATCCAAGTCCTTGTCCTTCCACCTAGTGGATTTATTTAGGCTCCACTTCCCATGGTTCCAAGTAGCTGCCAGATCCAATTTGCCACTGGTGCAAATCACTCACGGGGATTTGATCTAGTAAGAACTGTTCTCACATAGTCACTATGAGAACTTTTTTGTGGGGCTCATTGAAAGTCCCATTTTGGGATGGAACCGGTGGGGTTTGAAAGATCCATATGGCACTACCCTGAATATCAAGTTTGGCCCCAATTCCATGCTCCTAACCCCTACATACATGGCCGATAAGCCCATTTCATTCTATGAGTATATAGTCGATCCAACGGTCCAGTTCATTTGCAATTAGTGCCAAATCCTGAGACGTGTGACAATCAAAGGGGTTTCTATTTGGATTGGGTGATAAGTGTACCCCACCCATAGTTCTCATGCTTTGAACCATGAGAACATTTCTCACCTGATCATTTCCCATTCATCTCAATGCTAGATATTAAGTTCAATATCTATTAACCGTTGATATTGAAGAATCTCTAACTTATTCATCACATATCTAAAATCCGCGGGCTCCATTTAAATCTGCACCGATCCATCCACACTTTTATTAATACCAATCCATCCTTCACGTGAGAGTTCCTCCTCCTCTTGCTGGTTTCCAGTGTCAGGCTTCGGAGTTTGCGTTTGCTTGTGGAAAGTGAGAAAATTTAAGAACTCAGTTCGGAATCCCACGTCGACTGTCCTCCAAACGTGAAAAGCACTCAAAAGATGCGCTCAGAAAGCAATTCCGTGAATTGGAAACGCCGACTATCATGGCCTGTGAGCCCATTTTGGACGCATTAGGGTAGGGCTGCTACTCTCTTTTACTGTTTTTATTGTACCGAGCAATTATGTCACTTCACACCATATAATGAGCTGCGATATCGCCAGATGAAGCCACGCACAGTATTTACACCAGAGGGTCAATTTGGCAACTCGAGTTTGAAAAAATATATATAAATTAATTATAATGGTATTTTATTTTTAATTATTTATTATTAAATATTTTTTTACTTTTAGTATGGGAAAGTGGAATTTTTTTTATATTTTGGTGAATAAAAAATAATTGTTTTTTCACTTAAAAAAAAAAGAGAGTTTTGAATTAAAGTGCTTTTGATGTGACATCTTGTCTGAAAAATGAAAGCTTTACTTTATATGGCGATTTTATCGGATATTGAAAATTAAAAGCTTGTTTGGTCTTCAATAATCCCTTTTTTATTTAAAGAAATTATTATTTTATTTTTTACGTGGATATCTCTAAGGTCTTTGACTCACCAACACTAATCCCTCGATGGCACCCATTACACCCACACAAACGGGCATCTGGCAAATACGGGGTGGTTTCAAACATAATATGTGGGGAGCAAATCCACGCCATATGCCACTCTACCTGCTCACTGGTGATATTTTAATTTTTTTTTTTATCAAAAATATACTTTAGATATGTTTTTCACCATTCAATGATGAGATTTTCAAAAATAATTGATACCCTGAAGTGATACAGTTCTTTTCACCAACGTTTTTAGAACTCTCATGCGCTTAGAAATTCCGCTAAATATTTCAAAGGTAGTAGTTAGTTCTCTCAGTCTTCACCTCAGAAGATCCAAATTCACATGCGTCAATCAACAATAATGGATCTTACTTGTCATGTATCCACAATGTTTAGGTTGATCGGATCAATATGATAGGTGGGCAAGGACTTCAATGGATGCTTAGGATTGATGTATGTTGTGATGTTAGGCACAGCAGGCCGTGCCTACACTGATGGTATCGAAATTAAAAGTATTTCAGCTATGATTCATTTTAGTACAGTGAGATCTATGAGACATCATGTCTAAGGAAGACATACAATTGTTGTTTGCCTTTATGTTTGAGCGGTCAATCACCTGGCTGGCAGTGGACACGATTGAGCAAGATTTAAATTGAGTTGAGCCTTTCTCAAGATATCTCATTTTAACGGGGAGTATTCTTATGCATGCTTCCCTCACTATACAGTGAGGGACACTTTCATTTTGGATATTTTCAAGGACAAAAGAGAATTTTCAAGTACATAGGGTGATGTACACTTGTATTTGAAAATTTTCAAAAAGAGAAGTGTTCCTCACCCTATAGTGAGGGAAGTATGCATAAGAATACTCCCCCATTTTAATTTGAGTAAGCTCTGAGCACTTTCTTGAATTAGAAACTGTCATCATATATGCATGCACGTTTGAAAAACCCTAATAATGCTTTTTTTTTTAGTAAGCCCAACCAATTAAGGGGGCTAGAGCCACAAGAGCCCAAGGAGAGGAACTCGCACATGTAATGAGAGAGAATCCGCACACATGGAGAGTGAATACTCGCACCTACAAGGAGAGAGAAGCCGCTCACGTAGGGAGTGAGAACTTGCACATATGAGGAGTGGGGTTTGACAAGGGACCAATCGCTTATTGTACAAGTGAGAAGCGAGATTGCCAACCTATTGACAACCCCTCATTCAGAGCACTAAGACATTTGAGGGAAAGAGTTGCCCAAAAATCAAAGAGAACTAACTCGTGATATCATGAGTTACAAAGTCAGGTAAAGAAAATACATATACGATGATTTAAATACACTAATGTTATTTTGAGGGTATGTTTGTTCCGCAAGGTTTCCGTGAAAATACAACGGAAAAGGCGCCGTTAGTGTTTGGTGCAGTGTAGAGATCCAACAAAATTGCTCCTCTTTCGGCATGAAATCCTCGCTTAGCAAGGATACGATGGCACAAACATACCATGAATTCTGTCATCCGGGAGCGGAAAACATTTTTTAGATGTTTTTTTTTTTTTGGTGGGGGACTCTTTCCTTTTTAAACAGAAAAAATAAAAATAAAAATCCAAAATCTTTATTCTTTTTAAATTAATTATTAGGTGCTTTTAAAAAGTAAATAAAATATATAGGATTTTGCCAGAAAATGCACCATATTTGCCCGTTGTACGAGAAAATGAAAACTATTTTCTAATGCACAAACGTGGTATGTTAGGCATGGTTTCGGTTTGTTTTTTTGTTTTTTTTTTTGTAACTTTGGGACAAGCAACGCTAGCGTTGCTCCATATTGCGATAGACGACGCTAGCGTCGCTCTTCGTAAATCATATAAAGCTCTAGTTTCCCTCATTTGCTCCGATTTTTTTCATTTTCTCCTTCCTTCTTATCCCGCACTGCGTCGATGCCGCTGCCTCTTGTGCTCTCTCTTCTCCTTTCTCTACCACCCTCGTTCCGATATCACTCATCGACTCTAAGTAGGTATGTTCAAATGTACCCTTTGTTAGAAGTTTCATCCACCCTTTTTTCTTTTGCTTTGCTGTTTGGTTGTCTATTTTTTGTTTAATGGCTTCAAATAAGTTGTTTGACACAAATGGGTGGTGCCATTTAGTTTTCCTACCCAATAATCCATTTCGAGTTGTGACACACTGATGTCTGTCGTTTCGAGTTGTTTGTGCTACGTTTCTCCCTTTCTCTGCAGTGACAACTCCTTCTTGTATTTACTTTGATTAATGAAGTGAAGTTCTGTATTGTATTAACATATGATAGGTTAAAAATGCATTTCGGTTTGTAAATAGTTGGTATAAGCTTATTGCGTACTATATTAACACTTGAAATGAGAATTGTATGTCAAGTGTTTGTTATATTAACACTTGAAATGAGAATTGTATGTCAAGTGTTTGTTATAATGCTTCAAAGGCCATTTGACATTTTTGTGCAACATGTGGAATTATTTGAGCTTGATTATTCTTCCTAACTGTTCTTATTCCTCTATTTCCCTTTTTTTTTCCATTTTCACAGACATAAACAAGATGAGACCCAGATCTATTGTATAAAGCGCATCTATTAATGATGTTCTATAAGAATGTCATAGTACTGTTTCTTTCAGTTGCACCACGAATAGATGTGCCAACAAGTCACAGGGATAGTTAACACTAAGTCGTAACTGACCAAGAACAAAAATCCAAAAATAAAAGTCAGCATTAAAAAGTTACTAAAAATGAATCCAACTTCTGGCCAAATATTAACCAGCATAGTATGTGAAAACAAAAGGAGCTTTCATGCAGTCTGGGTACATCAAAGTTGCACTTCAGGCTTCAATCTGCTGTGTGCCTAGGAGTTACACCTAGGTTTCCTTAAGAGTCACCCCATGGGAGAATATGGAGTCACAAAGCACCATGATGAAGAAGATACCCTCAACTGGAAAACATAAACCTGAACTATATTATTTCATATGATCGAATACAATATTTATGACCTTTTCACTATGTTGCATTATAGAATTGAGAATCCTTGACCCTTAACCAAGTAACAAATACTCGCACTTGAAAATTGGTTTCCTGACACTAATTACACACTAGCTTACTCGACTAAATATCTCATAATGCAAGAGACTTAGATACTTCAAGTATGCAATGAATCCATATCATATTTGTTGGAAGTGGGTGGACCTCTAGGATAGGTTTCAAAAACTTTTCACCATCTAGAAGTAGTGAACACCTATCCAAAAGCAAATAAACCCCAATCCAGGATGCATGTCCTCAATCTCAGCCATCATGGTCAGCAAACAAACCTATCAAGAAGATAGAAACAGTACCTAACAAGCAACCACGAAATTCCAAAACATTCAAGGAGTAGAAAATACCTGCGGAGCTCGGTTGTGCTCTAATGGAGAACTTGATTAAACTCTTTGATGAAGAGCTCTTCCACAATCAGAATCTCCAACGCCCAATCGTCTTTCACGCTATGACCCGCTTCAGATCTCTTTCCTCAAGAGAGATAGTGGAATCTCTAAGAGAAAGGCTAACTAGAATCTCTAAGGAAACTAGAAGAGAACTAGAAGAGAGAGAAGGGAAGAGGAGGAATGCAACTCTTGCACTCTAGAGAGCCTTGAGCGTGAATCTCCAAGGAATTAGAGTATATAGGACGTCCATGGTGCTCCCCTCCTCTCTTTTAAATAGTTTTGCAATTTCTCTCTTTGTATATTATTAGAAGTCCAACTTCCATAATAATTAGTAACCATTTGTTCCCACTATTACTACTATTAAAAGTCTTACTTCAAATAGAAATAGTAGCTTTCCCTTTTGAGTTCAAATAGAATTAGTAAAGACCCAATCTTGGACTAGCGTGGGGACCACTAGGGATTCCATAGAAAGTTGACTCCAACTAGGACACCGCGACCCCACATCTCATGTGCAATTCGGGCCCATAGTTAATTGCAAATAACTCCACTAAATATATACAATTGAACTCCAGTCTTAGGAATAAATTACATGAAGACCCTAAACTTCTCTATCACTACAAGTAGGCCCCCTCTATCAATACCCATGGATCAATTGGACAGACTGTCCTACCAATTTAGATCCATATCTTTTATCCTTGAGACCCAATTAATTATAGCAATCATTAATACCATCCAATTAACTCTTAATTGAGATGGGTGTACACTTACCAATGATAAATCCATTAATTGGCATAAGGGGAAAAGATAGATTCCATCTTAACCATTAAATGTTCCCACAGTCCTACTATCACGTACCCAAGACACCGAGGTGTTGACCTATAGATGGCCTCACTCATTGGTGACTCAAAGGAAATGAATAGATAGAAACTTGAGTTCATCAATGTCTCAGGGTTGAGGGCCCATTGCTAGGGAATTATGAGAGCAGACCTGAAAGTAAAGACAACATTCTTGAGGTGCTTCTCATGGTCCTTCAATACATCCAATGTACCAGTATAATGATCTAGAATCTTATATTCCTATGATGGAGACAGATCACACTATCTCATAGTGATCATAACACTGCAACCTTGTCAGATGAGATGCCCAATCTCATCACTGGTTGTGAATCAATTTAAGTATAAGATTTGTGACACATGTCTCCTGTATATGGATCTCATCCACACACATGTGTTACATCTAATACACTTGTGGACTCCGGTTCATCTTATGAGCAGGTATGTCATTTGTATTGGTTATGTGTATTTAAATAATTAAAACACCATTCATCTCATGAAAGGAAAACATGAATATATTTGATAAATAAAGAAATTAATTAATTTATTACATCAATCTTAATGGATTGAGACCATAAAACTAACAATATTCTATTGTATATGATACTTCATCTTTGTCCATATTTCCATATCCATGGTTTGTCCTTCTCACTTATTTTTTATTTGGGCATCAAAGCTTGTAACATATAATGAAAGACTCCTAATACATTAAGGCCTCATACAAGGAAATAGAGTCCTTGGCAACTAGACTCATAAATGAATTGAGGCGTCTTATGTGCTTGTTACATGTTTCCTTCCCAATTAATTGATGTTTTTAGATACGTCCTATGTGCTTATTACATGTTTCCGATTTGCACAGCTGGCTAAAGGACACAAAAATGATAATGGTGGAAAATTGTGTTATGAGCAAGACTCACATGTCTCAAAGGCCATAATGAATAGTGTTGAACCCAACACTTATCAATGCATAAATACGAACTCGGATAAGAAAATATGAGTCCTAACGGATAGGCAGAAGGACATCGTGAGGGAGGTTGGTCTATCTCACCTTTTAGAGATAGACTACATGAGAATTGACCACGCCCTCATTACGGTGTAATGACCCTGACCTGGATTCACCTTTGGGACCAACCTGAGACCCATTAGAGACCCATGACTAGGGTGTTTTTCAATTTATTTTATGGTAATTATTTTAATAGAAGTTTAATTATTCTTATGATTATTACATGTATTTAATCGATTGTTTGCATGCATTTAATTATGACTTCATGCATTTTATTTAATTGTCCATGCACTTCATTTTTTCATTTTCATCAATTATTATTCATTCTTATGTTGCTAATTAAAGTGTCATTTTAATTTGATTAGAGAGTTTTATAATTAATGCTTAAATCTAATTTAGCGGTCCCTCACACATTATTAAAAAAAATTAACAATTACTGCTAATTTTGGAAAGTTCTTGTAGATGGTGTTTGTTTAGGCCCCCATTTTGACTTGTGCCAAGTGGAGGGTGATGTGGCACCTTGTTTTCCCTCCTCTTTGCTTTCCATTTTATTTCAAATTTCAAACTTAATTTGAAACCCTATTAATTAATTGTTAATCATAAATCTAATTGAGGAATTAGGGCACTAAATTATCCCTAATTGGTTTGACCTAACTATAATTGAGAGAATGGAAATTTCTCTCCAAATTGGACACCCCTTGATTAGTTGCAAATGGAGATGATTAGGGATCTATGATGACTATTATAGGGCTAGGATCTTTAGAGAATTTAAATGGAGGGGTATGATAGTCTACATATCTAACCAAGGGATGTAATTAGATTTAGTTCCATAAAGGGAGGGAGTAGTTAGGCTTTTATTTAGTTAGGAATACCCTCCATTGTGTGTGTGTTTTAGAATTAGAGAGAGAGTTGGACGTGTGGCTTAAGGGGAGAAAGGAAAAGGAAGAAAGAGAGATAGAAGAGAGGGGAAGAAGCTTGGCTTGGAGGTGGACTTCTTTGAGGTAGGTTTTTTTTTTTTTTTTTCATTCTCTTACATATTTTATTGTTTAATTTCTTTCACCATTTTCTTCTCTAATACCTTTCATCTTCCATAATTATTGATGGCCATTAATGGTGTTTTTAGCACCATGATGAAGCAGTGTTCCTTAATAAAATAAATAAATAAACAACCCATGTCATTTTCTTTAATGAGATTAGCCAAAGGAAGAGGGGATCCAAGTTCATGGTTTCGATTCTTGTTTAGGCTTGGATCATCACCAATGTTTGCATAGGAAAATGGTGAAATCTGAATTGATGGTTTAGAAGTATTTTGGGGACTATATTTTTGAAGATTGGATTTATTTCATTTTATTTTTAATAAATCATTAGAGTTAGATTTATTGGTTTTAATGATCACAGGGTTTAATAATTATCGTATTTTATCTTTTTTCAAAAAAATCTATTTTTATTGTAAAAAAAAATTATTATGTTTTCAGTCATTGTATTGTAATATAGTTTATTTTAAAGATCCATTTCATGAGAATAACAGGAGAAAAAAAAGGGGGACTTTTGGATATCCTAAATATTCATGATAAAGGAAAAAGATTTTTTGAACCCTTGGATTTGACAAACCAATGGTCGGATCAGACCCAAAAATTCTAAGGGTTTTCTCATGGATATATGCAAAGTTTATAATAGTTTGGATCTTTGAAATAACTAGAAATCAAGGGTTTTAATCAAACTTTTAGTTTATTTTCTAATCATGATTTTAGGTGTTGGATTATTGGAACCCTTTTTGGGTTAACCAATTTGACTTTATATGACCCTTTGGTGCACCGATTGTTGATCTTGGGTTAGATATTAATTTTGGTATAAATATAATTAAATTCCAGCAACCATAAGGTTTTGGTTTAATGGTTTTAAGGTGCTGGAATGGTGGATTTAAATCTAAATGAGTCTTGGTTTAATGGCCTAAGACCAAAACCTAACCCTAGTACACCAATTGATCGCATATGGACAAATTGTAATGTTATTATTTCTGAAATTTATATGTTAAATTTAATTAAAGAAATAAATTAAATTATTAATAGTTGTTTAAATAAACTAGGAAGTGTGACCACACCCTTAGCTAAGTTAGAAGCCATTTTGGCTAGACTAGTTGACTAGTCTAGCTGGTTATGCTAGGTCTATGTGTTGTGGTCGCTAAAATGGGTTTTTATGAATTAAGTGGGGCCATAACCAGTAGCTATATACTTTAATTAAGCCACTGGTCAGTAGGTTAAATCCCTTTATTAGTGGAGATTAAGAGGCCCAAATAAATATTTAAAGGGGCCATAGCCATCAAACCACTAAGGGTAATTGGCTAGCTGGTTTGTCAGTGTTGGTGTGATTTAGTGGCTGATGTGTTATACTTAATTCCTCATTATGGTACAGTTAGGTGTTGTTATGGACCTTAGGACACTTTATAAATCATGTGGACCCCTCCTTAAATCATAAGATTTAATAATCAATAAGTTTAGATTGTTAAATGACCAGACTAGGTTCCCTAGTGGACCTTGGTGTGTTAGTTTTCACTTAGAAGATTAATTGATTAAGAAATTGGATTTTATTGATTCTAAAATGTGGTTAATAACTGAGATTTAAATAATTAGTGTTTAATAATCAAAATTTATTTTTGCAGCATAATTCACATTTTAACTCCCTTTTTCTCAAGTGGTTAGTAAAGCTCCACAAAAGGCAAGTTTCAATTACTTTCTAAAAATGTATATACGTAATCGGTGATATGGTAATAGTGTTATGGACATTATGGTATGTTGCCTAGCATTCTAATTATGGAAATTTCTATATGTTGTCATTTATGGCAAGTTTTGGATAACATGCTATTTATGGAAAGTTTGTATCGCGTTCTTTTAACATTAAAGAATGTATAATGATACCCTCATGTGTTGAAGATAAATGATTGGAACACCCACTCCATAAAATATTAATTAATAATATTGATCGAAAGGGATGAAACATAAGAGTGCATATGAAGGCCAAGTGGCATGGGACGCTTGAGGATAAGTATACATATAATATGCTTTATTCTAATTAGGTCTAAATTAATTAAAATAAATGAAATGTTAGAAAACAAACAAAAGTAGGGACCCCAGTTCCATAGCCCCACTACGTTGTATAACCACCACAGAAAGACGTCTTAGTGTGTGGTGGTCTAGTGCAGTGTAGTAATTAGTGATCAGTTACCTATAGCGGGTATTCCGAAAATGACTTTTGTCTTAGAGGGGTTAAATTCTGAGACACTTTGCAAATGGGTGCACTGTTGGACTGGTCAGTGACACAAAGACCCAACCTAGTGTAGGGATTGATATTTTGTAATGATTGTTAAGTGAGTGATTGACCAATATGGAAGGGAAGGTCTCAAAATATTAAAATGGCTAAGTGACAAGTGAATAGTGCTAAGTGTAGTGTATTGTCACATGAGTTCTAATGAATGGTTCAAATGTAGTGTTGGGACCCTAAATTCCATATCGGGAAGTGACTTATATTATATGACATTTCAAGAAATGTTGGTGCCCCAATATTTATTTTATGAAAAAATGTCATTATAGTAATGTCATGTCATTTATTGTTTATCATGTTTGGATCATCATTATCTTATACCTTTTATAATATATGTTTTGGTTTGTAATTGTTATCTTGCGGAGTATCGTTGTGCTCATTACATTCCACCACCACAGATGTAAGAGAGTGAGGATGTACAGGACCCAGGGATTGAGGGTGAAGAGGAATACGAGCATGTGCCACAGTATGCTATGATGATGCCATTCTGGATGGTCAAAATGAAAATATTTAAACTTAAGACATTAAGTTTATTTATGTCTAAGACTTTATTAGTTTATTTTAGGATTGATGTATTTAATTAATGTTCGTACTTGGTTTATTCGGTGTAATAACTATTGGATTGTTATTTATGGTTATGATCTTGGCTTATCTGATAAATAAATGGGCAATGTAGTTTACGCATGATTATTGGTTGAAAAAAATAAAATTGGCCCACTATTTGAACAATTGAGTGGCCTTAGATGACTGGGTCATCTGGCATCACGCCGGATTTATGTTGTCGGATCTTGGGGCTTGACAACGGGGTTGGTTGAACGTTGGAGGCTAGAAACTAACATATTTTATTTGCCTACCGGCAAAGCCACAGTCACATTGGAAGACGTTGCATACATCTATGGACTCCCTATCGATGGTCCCTCGTAACGGGAAGGACATTTCCACTTGCCAACGTCCCAGAAGTGTTCATGGAGCTGTGTGGTATGGCTCCATATCCTGGCAAAGATTCCATTGGCATTATAATCAAGTTCAAGTGGTTAGAAGAAAATTTCAAGCCTTCGAAGAAGAAGAATGAGATCTATAAGACAAGGGCTTACTTGTTTTTCTTAGTTTCTGAGAAAATATTTTCCAATTCGTCCAGTGTCTAAGGGCCAGCTTGGCAACTGGAGCTTTTTAGGGAATTCAAGAGCTATGGATGGGGTCCAGCGTGCCTTGCTAGCCTTTACTAGATGCTTACAAAGGCAACAACCTTGTTAAAAGGTGAAGAGGAAGAGGAAGAGGTCGAGGAGGGAGAAAAAGGAGTGAGTGTGAAGATTACACTATTGAAAACTCTAACAGGGCCCCTCCAGTTGTTATAGGTGTTGTAAAGTTTTTAATTTTACTTTGAAGCTGAAATATCTTTGTAGATTATGCTGTAAATGGATTTCATTTATTCTCTTTGTAGTTATGAGCATATTCAAGAATAGTTATCGGAAGATTTCCTCAACTTGATCCTAGTTGGAAGAAGGATCTACAATTCCCACTTTTTAAGACATGGGAAATGATACTGTTTGAGAGTAAGAAGGTTACAAATATGAAAGAAATTTATCTGCACATCATCAACTTGCCTGAAGATCGGGTAATAAAACTTTTCAGAAGGATATTGTGCCTTCATACCCAAATAACACTTGATGTTGGGTGCATCAATATTTCCTATTGATATATTTGGTTTCAATCTTGCAGTTCGACTGACAGCCCTATGTTAGGATGACTAAGAAGTTGTTTTAATAAGTCCCAAAGCATGACAATGAGTTATTCAGTTCGTTGTCTGTACTCCTTCATTACTAGGTAGTAGAAAGGCACTGCCCCGAATGTATTTCAAAACAATTCAGCATCAAACAAGATGTCCCACCTCCATTTTTTCTGCCATTTATGAGAGTAGAACGCTTACAGAGATGCAAGATGGATTATAGTAAACACGATGATGATTTCATCAAACAATGAGATAAAAGGAGGGAGACTATCCTACGCGGGCCCAAAGACAATTCAAAAAAGCATCGAGAATCATATTTCTTATGGTATTCCTTTAACTCAATCCGGCAAATTATTTGTGCCAAAGGTGGTGAAAGAGAGCAAACACCTGAGATGACCCAACCGACAATACCTAAAGGAAAGGGGAAAAAGAAACCTACCACCTTAGGGACTGGAGTTAGCACTCAGACCGATGAGTCATCCAGCACTTCCATACATGTGAGGGCCTCTTTTTTTTTTTTCACAATGGTTGTGCTCCCACCAATCTTATGTTTCTAACTTCACTATGTATAGGCAAATGCTTTGTTGGACCATCTAGAGCGATCATCTTTTCGAGCAGACCGGAAGAAGATAAAGCTGGAGGATTTCACCGCGCGTTTGTGGAAGAAAATAAAAAATTTCAGAGACTCATTTGCCTCCGCATTCAATCATGTTGGGAGGGAATCTTGCTCCACTTCCCAATCAAACATTGAGAGTAAGAATATAATAGAATGGTTGTTCTATAGTTAAAGTACGGTTCTCTTATGTTATTCATAATCTTATAATAGTACAATCCATTGCAGGATACACCTTCCAACCAACAAAAACGTTCTGTGGAAAAGGGAAGGCATTCGAAGAAATTTAAGCCTACTCCCAAGAAGCTTGATTATTTGGTCGAGCCCATCCAAGTGGATTCTGCAACAACCTCTCCGTGTCCGGATGCTAAATTTGTCTATCCGGTCTCCCCATTCGTTGATGATGTCTTGAACACTACAGTTAATGCACCGCCTGAGATGTCGATTGTAGTCCACACGCCAATGTCAGACATCAACACACTGATATGGCAGATAAAACTATTGCATCTGGAGAGGAAAATTCCTTGATATTTTGAGGAATATGTGCATCCATTAGTTCAATCAAAGTATGTTTTGACCAAGTCAAAAACCACTCTTCTAGAAGGCTTCCTTGGATTCTACAAAACAAAGCATGGAACAAAGAATCCCATGCTGCTGGCTATTTTTTCTATGCTTGTACATTGCTGGATTTTGTTTAACTATCCTAAATGTTTGCATTTCACAAACTGGATGAGTTTACTACGCGATGGTGACATCAAAGGTCTTAAAGAATTCACTGGAGCTTGATACTTGGCTTGACACTAATCTGATGTATTGGTGGTTCGATGTTATAAATGATCGGTATCCGGAAGTGTTCTTTTACGATCCCAGCGTTTGTGCAAGTTTAAAAATTGCCAACCTCACTAAGTTTAAACTCACAATCACTTCACAAGGACTAAGTTCAAATGTGTAGATTTTTGTTTTTGATCATCAGAGTTGGTGGCGAGAGAACAACATAAAAGCATTGGAAAAAAACGTTTTGGGGAAAGATGGCATCAAAGTGTGGGAGGCAAAAGAAAAGAGGTTATTGTTTTTCATTATTTGGCATGAAGCTCACTTTACGCTCTTGATCGGCGGTACCCAAGAGAGGCGATGGGACTTTCACAACAGTATGAAAACAAACCATTCTTCGTTACCAGCTTGCAAAGAATTTGTAAGTTCTTCAACTAACTATTAGTGTTCTTATCTGTTGAAAGCAAGTTACTATAGCCAAATGTACTCTTATTTACGTGCAGATTGAGTTTTTGGGTAAACAGTTCTCGAACTACGGATGGTGTAATACTCACGTGTGGCCTCTCCTTGTTTAAACGAAGATACCTTACCAAGAGAATGGAAATGATTGCGGTGTATTTGCATTGGCGTTCGCAAACCACTGTGCATCTAGCCACCCAATTAATTTCACTCAAGTTGATATACTGTATTGGAGGTCAAAGATTGTGGTAGACATATATAGTAGAAGTTGGGAGATCAATAGCCACCAACTTCCCATTGACCTGTTTTTATTTTATGAATGATGTTGAACAGGTCAGTTGGTGGATTTTGGCCTCTTTTTTTTTTTTTAATTAAAGGATGGTGAATGTTGGTGGGTGTTTGTAAGTTTCTTTTCTTCTTTTGTTTTTTGTGTGTCAAGAAAAACCATATTGGTGGATGTTAATTTGTATAGCCTTTTATTGATTTCAAGATAATGGCTGTTGACCTTCGATTTTTTGTTCGTCTTGAATGCTGAATCATGGGTTACGGACTGAAAATTGTAATGTTGGACTTCGTGTAGCCAAATGGAAGTAAGCTGCTTATGAAGTAGCAGATGGAGAAAAAACACTAACAAGCGACGCTAGCGTCATCCATCAGTAATGCTTTATACAATGCTAGCGTCGCACACTCATAGTGACATTTTTCTTTTGTTCGCACACCACTATGGCCATGCACGCCATAACATACAAGATTACAAATAAATATAGACAATATACGTCATACAATATGTGGTTTCCATGTGGAAGTGGGCGGCTATGTGGCGGCACACAAAAAAATATATATATTACGGGCATAGCTAGCGTCGGCTATTAGTAAAGGTGTGTACGACGCTAGCGTCACTTAACCGCCCCCCCCCCCCCTTCCCCCCACCCCACCCCAAGTGAATGCCATGCACATCATAACAATCAAAACTCCACGAAAAAAAGATCAAATATCAAAATGACAATTCATAACTGATGTAAAAGAAAAAAAAAACATAAAAAAGTACATGTCATAGAAACGCATCAATGTGATTCACTGGGGAGGCGGATTTCGACAACTTTGGCGATTATGTCTTCTTTTCCTACAATTAGAGCATGTCATTACCCTGCGTTGTCTGTAACGATCCTCGGTACAAATTCAGTTTTTCTTCGATCTCCCTGGCTGCTTGAAGGCAATCGGAGGCAAGACCCTTTTGATGGAGGTGTGCTCCCATTGTTTACTATCACGAGTGGCATGAATAAACCCACCATAAGTGGATCGATAGACACCTGCTAGAAACCAGTTCTCACAAAAATCATACGGATTGTAGTGTCTCACTCTCATCGACGCGATGGCATGCGAGCATGGAATTCCTAACGCATCCCATTTACGACATGTGCAAGTACGAACATCTAAACGAACAACATCGACATAATTGGCTGACTGAACTTGGAACTTGTCTAATCCGGCCACTCGAACATGTAGCCTATAATCCTCTTCTGTTTCTTGGCTCAATATATTCTCAGCATAAGGAGTCAAATGACTATTAATGTTTTGAGACGCCAAATGTCGTTTTTGGAAGAAATCCATCAACTTTGCCCTTATCTCCTCCACTTGCTTAAAAATTGGAAGAACTCAGGTGTCTTTATGCATGTTGTTGGTTACTTCAGCGGCATTGCTTGTTAGCATATCATAACAACAGCCTCCGATGAATGCATTCACCCAATGGTGCTTACCAAATGCATTTATATAATTATAAGCCTCATCATTCACCATCTTAATATCTTCCATGAACACTTCATGCTCACAGCCCTATAAGCCTTGGTTGCGCACCAAAATTTCATCTATAGTGCAGAGTCAATGAAGTTTGACTTGATATTTTCCGCTAGATGACGACAATAGTAGTAATGAGTTGCACTCACAATAATGTTTGCAAGTGCAGGAACGAGCCCATTTTGTCGATCAGAAGTGATGGTCAGATTTCTAGGCTGTCCTGTTGACACCAAAAATGTCACTTTGCCTCTTCGACATCAAAAGCTATATGGAGCCGCATCCTACTACAAACAGGCAGAGCCGCTTCAAGCATCAGATCTTGTCATAATCAAACAAAAACTGCAAGATCCTTCAAAATAGCCAAAAGAAGGGTACACATAAAGTTTCGGGCCATTTCAACACCGTCTGGCCTAACTTCAATCCTCCAATGGCTGAGCAGGAGCTCCCGGCGGTGACAGTGTCAAAGATATCAAATCTTCGATCAGAGCCTATGGATGGTCTCAAAATACCTCCAAAAGGCTCCACGTCAAATTTCAAGTCAAACCAACACCGTTTAACCCTCCATCAACTCTCAAACGGCGAGATCAAGCCTCTCGGCGATGAGAACCACCGATGCCGCCACTCATCAAACAAAACACATGGGTAGCTTCTACATGCTTTCAAAGGGCTGCACGTCAAATTTCAAGTCATTCCGACAACGTTTAACCCAGCTTTGACGCTCGGAAACAAAATCAAACCTACTAGCGGCGGAGCTCCCCGAAACCATGGCATCCAAATCGGAGCTAATGGATCATTCCAAAATGACTCCAATAGGCTCCCTGTCAAATTTCAGGTCAATCGGACATCGGTTGACCGTACATCAAAGCTCGACATCTTCCGTGCGGTGAAATCAAGTCTAGCATCGACGGGACCCCAAACGGCTTCAAAACTCAAATAAAAGCCTATGGTTGGTCCTATCTATTGCTCAAGAAGCTTCACGTCAAATTTCAGGTCATTCTGACATCGTTTGACCTAGTTTTGACTCTTGGCGAAAAATCGGCTACGAAGTCTTCGGCTTTTCCAAAAAATAGGAAACTTTGTGTTCTGATTTGCACGGCTTCTTATCAGGTTTTTCTCAAGAAAATCAAGTCATAAGTGAGGAAAGATGTCAAGAAAAATATAGGAGAAAGAAGAAACGAAAACGACGGAAAAACGACGACCAAACGGCGACCGAAAGGGGACATAGGTCCCATGGTCGCCGGCGACTATAGGGATCCGGGTCGCCGAATTTTGCCCGGAAACCCACTTTTTCGGGTACTTTTAGCGTTTCGAGTCATTTAGCCCCTGTGATTTTTCTAAAATCTGATTTTGAGGCATGATATCCGTCGATCTTCGTCAACATCACGGATCCGCAGTCTAAATCATGAAATCATCATCCGACGCTTCAGGATAGCCAACCGGCTGACCAAGAAAGCACACTTTCTGCCCGACCGATCGTGAAATCAATTGAACAGATGTTGTTGGCCCATTGGTACCAATCAATATATGAAATTCCATGGTCATCCGATATCGATCAACATGAAAATCCATCGATGATCATCGCCAGAAGAATTCCAAGAGGCGCAGCGCGGCCCGCGACTCTTCAAGCGACTTGGCGACTAATTAATGAAGTTAAATGACCCTTTTTATAGCAAGTTAATGCGGTCATTAACTCATTATTTTGGACGGCCCAATCAAATTCAAGGAAAAAGGAGTTACAAGTCCAATTAATCATGGCAATTAACCATGTAACTCCTCTCATTATGGAGTTTAATCATGGTAATTAATCATGAAACCCCCATCATCATGGAGATTAAAAGCGATTAAATGCCCACTATTCTCCATCGGCCAATCATATCTAAGGAAAAAAGAGTTACAAAAATTATGAAATTAATCTTGTAACTCCTCCCATCATGGAGCATCAATGCCATCAATGCCCATAAACCCACCCATAGCTATCAAAAGCCTATAAAAAGGGGGTCATTCCAAGAAGAAGGGAGCACTACACACTATGCTGCCGCAACCACAGCCAAAAGAATCCAGAAGAAATCATTGCTCAAAGAAGCTCTCCTACTTTAAAGAAACTCTGCTGCAAGAGACAGCATAAGGTGATTGAAGTCCCCTGGGGGGCCGCCCCCCCCCTCAAGGTCCCCTCTCCTTCTATGGCCTAGATGTGGCTTTTCAGCCCGTCTACCTGGTTTTTTATTAGATATAAGACCTTCCTTGGTCTTTGTCCTCTAAAAATCTGAGGTCCAAGTCAAGCCAAGTGAATTAAAAGCATCATGTGTTCTCATCTGAAGGACGATGGAGGAGCCCATACATGACTCGAGACCGTCGATGTAAACGAGTCCCCACAATTTTCTGAGAAGTCATATTCCTTTTGTAAGGTCCGCGACCTTATTGGGTCAACTGGGCCCAATGGCAAGCCCGCTGACCCGTTTATTTTGTTATTATGATAAATAATTATTTTGTTAGATATTTAAGTGGGTTAGACCTTGAACGAGTTTCTTCTAGCATTAGAATAGTGTCTGCGAAGTTTCGTTCGGTTCCGAGTTCGTTTGATCATAGCAAAGGGGTAGTTTGCAATTTAGGGAAAATTGAGTGTTTTCCGGAAAATTCCAATCACCGTGATTTTGGGCTCATTGGAAACGTCTCGTCGCGCTGATCATTTTTATCTCTTGACTCGTCGCGATCCGAAGATCAAAAACCCTTCAAGTGGCCCATTTGTTCACCGAACCCACTTAAAGGCAATTTTGTCCTTTTTCCTCTCTTCTTCTCTTAAGCAGGGATTAGCCCTAATCCTATTGTGAAACTCTGCAACGAAGAGTTACAGCAGCCCTTTCTACTTCCTCTTCATCTTCTCAAACCCAGAAATTTTGGGAGAGACCTTCTCGAAGATCCAAACCGATAATCTTCTTCCTCACGATCTCCTCTTTCCATTGATCTTAGTTTGGTAAGATTTCCCTCATCTTCATTTTTCAATCATTTTCTCTTTTGGTTAGATTTAGGTTGATCTCGATCTTTTCCTCTCTTTTCTTCTTCTCTGCGATTTAGGTTGCGTTTGGTTGGGTAGATTGTGGTTTCGTGTTGTTAGAGCTTCTTCCCAAGTTTTTCCCCAATATCATCTTTTTCTCGATTGAGGCAAGTAGATTTGCAATTTTATATTTAAGCATGTGATGTATATTTCAATTGATTGGCTATGCTTTCTTGCTAGATTTCCCTAATTCCAAGCTGGTTATGGTATTGATTTGGGGATTAAAATGTTAGATTAGGTTTGGGGATTTGGGATGGATTAAAGGATTCAATTGATAGCCTTAGGGTGTTTTTAATTTGATAAAATGCATGGAAATGGTGATTGTGATGAATGGGGAGCATGGTGGTTCATTTTCTGCAGGATTAGCCATGGAATGGTATGAGGAAGAAGAAGGTAGAAAACCCAATTTCGGGGTTCAGGTCCACTGTCCGATCGATCGGTCGCTCTGTGCGATCGATCGAACAGAGGATATGCCTCAGTTAACTGAGAGTTATTATTGTCCGATCGATCAGACAATCTGTGCGATCGATCGGATAGAGGAAAAATCATAGCTAACTGGGAGTTGTTCAGTGCCGATCGATCAGACAATCTGTGCGATCGATCGGAGGGTGTAGGGTCACTGGATATGACAATTTTGAATCTCCATAACTTGTAATCCGCCCGTTGGATTTCTACATATAATATACCGTTAGAAAGCCCTTGAGACGTAGAATCCAATCGTTCTTGTTTCATTACGATCAGAGATCGAGAAGTGATGTAAATACTTGAATTATTGCTTCAGCTCATATTTTATTGGAAATGAGACCGGTAACCTAGGTTTGGGCCTTAGATGTTGGAAACCATGAACCTACTATCACCAGACCATTAATGGGATTAAAATTGTAGCGAGTAGCTTAGTGTGCTTCGATTGGGTGTCTAGGTATTCGTGTAGTATGCATGGGTTAACCGAATGCGTATGGAATTGTTCCAATAAATGCTTAACATGATTGTACACCAAGGAATTCTCCTAGAAGCATCATTGAATCAATGTTCCCCATGCACTCCATTAAAACAGGAACAATACATGAATGGCGCCGCTAGCTTAGGTTTGGTTTGTAATTCCTCCTTGACTTATAAATTGTATCCGTTGTTATTACTCCTTGTACACTCTCTTGGCATAATATACCTAATTAATTATGAAACATAAACTCTTGTAGAATTAGGATATAGACCTGACTTAGAGTGTACCTTAGGACCCTGTGTCATGTAATTGATAAATATGACTGGCTAGATTGAAGGTATTATCATGTGAGTGATTGGTCTTGTATTGGCTTGAATGAGATAATCCCTCTGAGCATGTCTTGTATATTGAGCTAGCCAAACTTGCTTGTCTTGTCTTTCCTTGTGTTAGCACCATTTGGTTGTTGTTTGCATGTCATGGCCAACTGCAGTTTGGGGATTTATTGATGGGCCGGTTACTCGGACATCAGGGTGGGCAGTCGGCTTTGGACGGCGTCCATGGCGTTGAATAGTTGGGAGTGGGCTTGGACCATGCTACTATTCCCAGGACCGGGAGCTTGGATCCCCCTGGAGCCGGACTTTGGTATCAGTAGTCTGGATTAGGATTGTTACTGGTACTCCGAGAGCTGGCTTGGACATCCTCGGAGTCTCCTTCTTGTTACTTGCATTGCATTGCTTGTATAGTGGTGATTGTTAGTGTTGCTAGGATTCCTGTTATTGTTTCTGATGGTTATTATTCATGCTTTATGCCTAGCTTCGATTCCTTGTATTCGCACGATTATTATACTTGTCATTATTCTGATACTTGATGCATGTCATGTTTATTTATATCTTGCCTATCTATTGCTCAATATGTCGTTGACTCTGTTCCTTGGTGTGCAGACACCCCAGGTAACTACTATTACGACCAGGTAGTTGAGGAGATCCCAGAGGATCTCCAACTAGCAGAGGAGGAACGAGAGTGGTGTGCCGATGACGCAGAGTAGTGTCATCACTTCCGGCACGAGAGAGACTCACAGGGGAACTTTCTTAGATTTTGTTTATTCTTTTGATTATTCTCTCGTTGGACCTTTCATCATTGATATCATTGTTCTTGTAAATGGCCTTAGTTATTGGGATGGCCATTGTAATTAAAATTATCTTTTGATTAGCTTTAATTGTTCTTTGCAACTTTAAATTAATAAATGAGATTTAGTATTCATTGTTTGATATTTAAACATGCCTCGAATTGTATGATTTCCGCACAGCGTTATATTCATGAGGCTTGAAATGCAATATCCTCACAGCGGACTTACGATCCTTGGGCCTAAAGGGCAAAAATTTTAACTAGCCCTAAAATTCACTCCCCATATCCGGTTAATTTTCTAATCGAGTTCGGGGGACGTGACACCTTTTCTTACTTTTCTATTGTATTTTTTATTTTCTTAAAGAGACAAAAAAAATCGCAATTCTTGTCTTTCATTATTGATGAGATTTGTAAATCGCCTTTCTTGGCAAAATAGCCTTTCACGGCAAAATTGCCTTCTACGGCACAAAACCGCCTTTCACGACAAACAAATGAAAATCGCCTTTCACGGCATTAAAAAATCTTGTCTCTTTCTTTAAAATATATGTACAATGGAAAGTTAGAAAAAAGTTGATTTCCTTTTCTACTCGTGAAGGTGAATCTCCGGATCACCATTTCAAATTCCAAATAGAATAGAAAATCTGGCATACTCATAAAAAAAAAAATGTTGATGCTCGCTTCCTTATTTTTTCTCACCCCCCCCCCCCCTTCCCACCCCGGGGCGGAGGGAGAAGACGGAGCCGGGTCCATCATGTCCAAGTGATAACAAAAGGTTTGCTAGGAACCACTCCTAATTGTCACGTCTTTCAACCTCTGCGAATGCGAATGCGATGAGAAAAAGTTTGTTGTTCGCATCAAGTGTTACAGCCACCAGTAGGACACCTGGGTATTTTCCACGAAGATGTGATCCATCCATTGCAACCATTGGCCTAAGAGTTGAAGTGAAGGATCATATGCATTGCCCAAGTGCCCAAAAAAGTCTTTGAATATGTCATCATCCATAGTGCAGATGGTCGTCACGGTACCTAGATTTGTCATCCTCAACTCGGCACTATACAAAGGGAGGATCTTAAAGGAATCTTCTTGCGAGCCTCGAACCATGCGAAGTGCAGTATCTTTGGCAATGTGTGCCTTCCTATATGATATTGTAACTCCAAACTCCATCTAAAAATCATCCATTATCTCTTTCGGTTTAATGTTATTATTTAGGCAAACTTTATCCAAAATGTACTCTACAATTAGCTCGGACGATGCTTGTGGATGTGCCGTACCCATCATTGGCTTCGAACATTTATGCACTGGATTATATTTTCAGACTTTAAATCGCGGTCCACTCTCAATCATAGATGCATGGATGCGCTGTGGACATTCCCAATTCTTACAACGTGCAGTTACCATCACCTGACTTGTTCTTATGTGCTCGAGGGTGAAGTTGGTGTATATTGTGAACTTGGCCAAAGACCTTCTAAAATTCTCATGATCCGGAAACTCATGACCTAACCACATCTCCTGAGGGCGGTTCAGATCAAAGTCTGTAATGAACTCCTCCGTGCCATATTGTCTTTAAAAATAACTTTAGGACGATGAATGGAATGGTCCCCGACATTAAGCGTTGTTTGAAGCCCAATTACTCTATGGGATGCACTGACATCAACACTGCTGCCTGGATTCCTGGATTCTACATCGACGACCAGTATCTCCTCTTCCGTTTCTGCCGCATCAACACCATCTTGTAGGACTCCACCACTGTTTTTGCCCACTTCATCACTGCCATGGATAGGTCTGGATGAGAAATGAACGTTGTTGTCTTCGCCGAGGTTTACGGTGGGATGCATAGCATCACCTCCGTGAGTTACTTTGCGCTTGGCATTATGCCTGCTTCCTGTTCCTGCAAGTTCATGATCTCTTATCAAGTGCTTCTCCTTCCCATGCGACCTTCAATAAATACAATGAATCAAAAGGCTAAGTTAATGACTCAATCAGATATGAATTAAAAAGCTAAGCCAGTGACTGAATTTTATGTGAATTAATGATTTGCATTTGTGGTAAATACCTTACTTGTTTTTCCAAGCATTCAGCTGAGTGAACCGGTCTCCTCCTTATGTATAAATTAATCCCATTCGTATCATCTCGTGAGAGTAACAATGTCACAGCCCCGCCCAACTCAGATTGTTCGCTTTGGCCCATGTGCACGCGCGAGGACTTCCCAGGAGGTCACTCATTCTAGTATTGCTCCCACCTGAGCACGCTTAATTTTAGAGTTCTTACGGTTTCCAGGGCCGCAGGGTTTTAAAAGGCCTCAAGTAAAGTTAATACAAGGTTTGACTTATAAGCCATGGTCAGGACTTGGATATTTTCGACGAGGGCTAATGGAGACTCACCGTTTGAAGCCTGTGGTTGACACGCTACGCCCCGTGGTTAAGGGTGCCGCCCAAACTAAGTTCTCACATTCTCCCCCATAGGAAATAGAGTCGTCCTGAGCTCTGATACCCACTGTCACAGCCCCGCCCAACTCAACATAAAATTATCTGCTTTGGGCCACGTGCAAGCGCGAGGACTTCACAGGAAGTCACCCATTTTAGTACTGCTCCCGCCCGAGCACGCTTAACTTTGGAGTTCTTATGGTTTCCGGGGCCGTACGATTTTAAAAGGCCTCAAGCTAAGTTAATACGGGGTTTGACTTATAAGCTTAAGGTCAGGACCTGGATATTTTCGATGTGGGCTAACGGAGACTCACCGTTTGAATCCAATGGTTGACACACTATGCCCCGTGGTTAAGGGTGCCGCCCGGACCAAGTTCTCACAAACAACATGCACCTTACGTCATAATCATCTTATATTGCCACCAATGAGAACGCACGACCATTGTGATAAAGATAATCCATGTTTATGTTATCAGAAGTTTCCTCCCAATTTGATGCTTCAAGAGCTATGTTTACTAAAGAGTTGAGTGTTATATCACTGTTAATGAACCTCATCGTTTGTATTCCACCTTTGTAAAGCGGACGAATCATATCACACTCGAAATCCCCATCATAGTGGAATATTACTATTAAATCACCGCCCGACATCCTAATCATGGAAATGTATTTTTTATTATCCAAAAAAACATATATACAAAAGCCTAGGGTTAGTTAGAGACAAGAAACAATTGAAATACGTGTACAGTCCTTAAACTATATAAATAACTGAGGAATAAGATGCAACTAACATGCATATATGCATGTGGATATTATCTATTGGAAATATGGAGTACACATAAAAAAATTGGCATTAATCCCTTCCTTTAATATATAGAGAAACAACTAGTTTGGAGAAGACAACCAATCTCTTCAATAAAGGCAAATAACCTCTGAAATGGATCTAAAAGAGCAATAAAAGGTGGGTGTATGTGTAAGAAAAGGTAGGCAGTGGACTTTTCCAAGTATAGAAGGAGGCCTGAAATGGGATGAGGGAAAACGAATGAGGAAAAGTGCAGCTTTGGGGGCAAGGAATATATAACGAAGAGCGACGCTAGCGTCGCCTATGCTTTTTTTAGGGGACGCTATCGTCCCAGGTGAAAAAAAAATAAAAAAAAAAAGGAAAAACGAGCGGGATGAATGATCTCCTTCAGCGAGAAATGGTTTTCATTTTCTCGTGCAATGGGCTAATATGGTGCATTTTCCAGTAAAATTCTCTAAAATATAAAGTACGTGAGGGTGAAATATTGACTCATTTGCCTTGTAACAAAAAAGGGGTGAAATATTTATTAGATATTATAAAAAAGGACCCACTTTTTTCCATTTTTAAAGAGGATTATTATTATTATTATTGTTGTTGCTGTTGTTATTGTTGCTTTACGAAACTTTATTTTCGTTTATCCAACCAAGTCTCAACAACAATGAGTTGCTCAATTAGTTGACAACCCTATTTGTCACCTCGACGCTCAAGGATGAGTTATCGTTCCCACTTGTTTGGGCTCTCCTTCTCAGGTTGTGGGCTTCCTCGTCCCACCTTAATAGAGAACGTAGGTTGGGGTAAGCTAAAAAAAAAAAAAAAAAAAGTGCTCTTCTCCATCTCCCAAAAATACGCCCATTCTCTTTTGTTCCTAAAACATGCCATAATTTGAAACCCGGTTGTCCATACCTTCTTCAACAAAAAAAGTTATCGGCCTCACATGGCCTATGATTTGATGAGATGGACCCTATATATCTAAAGTAGACCCTTGGCAACGTTGTTGGTGTGCTTATCTAGTGGGATTAAACCCTTTTCGTCACTTTAATTAGGCCCTAACCGAGTAGGCATATTTTTATGGAAATTTTGCATATAGACCTTCTGCAATTTATATAGACCCCCTACATTTTTAGAAAATCTTAAAACAACCCTTATGATTGGTTTTAATGATTTTAAGGGATTGTTTGGGGCTAGTCTTTGTCATTTATTTACTCAAACTTTGATATAACCCTTGCAGGCCTTCTTAGAGTTATCATAATGCTCCATAAACTCCGAGGCAACCGCAATTATATGTTCTTCTTCCATGTGATCATCACCGTTGTAAAGGGGCAGATCTATATATACCATTTTGGGAGCGGTCGCCCCCATCGGACTTGGGTCCGCTTCCAAAACACAAATGAAAATCTTCAATCCGCTTCCAAAACCCATGTGAAAATCATGGGTCCACCCTCAAAACCATCATAAAAATCCAACGATTTGCCCCAAAACTCAACTACCTGTTTGGGTCTGCCCCCCTTAAACAAAATCCTGGGTCCATAACTACTGTTGTTTAATTGGTAGGAGATGAGCAATGGTCCCAATTACATAATGAAAAGATATTGAGGAATTAGATTTGTGTCCAACATTTGGACCCACTTTAATTCGACTTATATGATTTGGGTAAAAGTTAAGCTTGCATTTTATTATAATTATGCTTTGATTAAAGTAAAGAATCATGTTCAAGTAAGAGAAATCTTTTGTATTATTTATTTCAGTCAGAAAAATATAGAGGATTTAACTAGAAAAAGCACTTAATGCGCACATGTTACACAATCAAACACTTTAACACTTAGGGCACCAATTCGAGCAACTGGGCCGGATTTCCTTTTTTTTTTTTTTTTTACTTATTTGGTACATCGTCGGCGCCGACCTTATTTACATTGAATAAGGTCGGTGATGATGCTGTCCACGAAGCCCTTATAATCTAATTTCGAGCTTCATCCTTCCCACTTCTCCAAAATCGCAAAGAGTTCGTTTTCTTTTTTCAGAGAGAGGTGTTCTGCGACTAGTGAGTTTTCCCACCAGTGATTGTCCCATTAATTTTCGATCAATCTCCTCTTGCTATTGGGTCTACACAAAGGAGGTAATGAAAACTTTTCTCTTCACATGATGGAACCCTAGAAATCAATCTCCTCTTTCTATTGACAACATATCATGCATATAGTATCATTTAATGCATGGAAAAATAATTTTAGGCAGATTACATTTTCTCTTTCACTGTATGTTGTTTATTGTTTGTTTCATTGAATATGGTAGATGTTGCACAGGAGCCCTATTTACTCTTTTGGAATCCACAATGTAATACATAATACTACATTGACTTAAATGTCAACAACCAAAGCAGTTTATATATAATTAGTTTCTAATAAGTAGTAAAACATTCACAAATTTAATAAAATCTAAACCCCATGCATTATTGGTTGAAAAAGATGATCCAACTAATTTATCTATTTTATAATGTTCTAATAGCATGTCAGACATTGAGCACCTAATAATCTTTCACTATGATGGTGAGTTTGAATTTGAGCTCAATCGTCCTCAATACAAGGGTGGAAGGCAGAAGATGAGATATCTCTCGAGCAATGTCACGTTCAACGAGTTGTGCAAAACTGCTTTGGAAGCTTTGAGTTGGGCAACAACTTTCGATTAGATAACTCTAAAGTATCTTCTACACAATGACAATTTTTTTTATGATAGATATCGACGATGACAATGATATCAATGGTTTGTTAAAATCATCAAAAAGCGAAGGAAAAAGAATATTATTATTCGTTTCAAGAAGGCTATGCGATGAAGGCACTTTCCAACACAATCATGGCAATATGTATGTTCTGAAGTAATTTTTTTTTTTTTTTTTTTTTTTGTCATAACTCCATATTGCAGATGTACAGGATGAAAGAAACGAAACCATTTGAGAAGCTCCGAGCATTGAAAAGCCTGATTTAAATTAAAGGTCGTGCTACCACCGTCACTTCCACCTTTTAAAGATGGATCCACGATTGATATACAGGAGGATGACGATACCAGATTCCCAACAACATTGTCCTATTTTGTGGATGATGATGAGTCCATGTTCGAAGAAATCAATGTAAAACTGCTTGATCTGAGTGGAAGCGAAAGTATGCACAGTGCTCCGGTAACTAATGTGGATGTGAATGGAAGTTCAGCAGCTGCTTAACTAATTAATTCAGGTGTCGAAAGAGATACTATAAGCAAAAATGAAGAATACAGCTTTTCAAAATCTCCTTTCGTGGACACCATGATCCTTAAAGATGCCATGCTCGAAGAAGGTACCGATTTAGCTAGGAAGATGTGGCTAGGTAGGGAGTTTCCTGATCGCAATGCTTTTATAAGAGCTATAGCAAAGTATGCAATATACAACAACTTCACCTTGAAACACGAGAGGACTAACATGAAGATGCTCATAGTGAGTTGTAAAGGAGTCAATCGTCCCTGGCGTATACATGCCTCCATGGTAGATTTTGGTCCACACTTCAGAGTTCAAAAGTATAATTTAACACACTATTGCTCCAAACCACTTATGGGAACTACACATCGACAAGCAACCGCGAAGCTAGTAGCAGAGTTCATTAAAGAGAATGTGCGATGCTATAACGATCTTAGGCCCAAGGAGATTATCAATGAATGTCAGATTGAGTTTGGGACCTGCATTACATACAGGAGAGCACATATGGCAAAAGAGCTTGCATTGTGCAAAGTGCGTGGATCATACGAGGAGTCTTTTATGATATTGCAGCTCTATTGCAATAGCTTCATAGAATCAACCCCGGTTCCTACACTGCATTGGACATCAGGTCGGATGACTAATTTAGATGCTTCTTTTGGTCCTTCAGTCCATGCTTAAGGTCATTCCAAACCTCTCTAAGGCCATTGATAGCGGTGGATGGATCACACATTCGTGGCAAATATCCAGGAGTGCTAATGGTGGCCATAACACATGATGAAAATCATCAACTATTCCCCATTGCATTTGCCTTTGCCGAAGCGGAGCGGCATGATAGTTAGGAGTGGTTTCTTACACACTTGTCCTTCTCGTTGGGTGAGCCAAAAAATCTCACAATTATATCCGACCATCAGAAAGGTCTAATTCCTACAGTACAAGCCATGATGCCAAGTGCAAAGCATTATTTTTATTGCCATCATATAATTGAAAACATAAAGGCGACTTTTAATGACCATGGCATTATAAGAAAGTTTTGGAGCATAGCGAGGGCATACCGACATTGTGAGTATGATGCTTGCATGGACCACATAAAAAGTATAGATGAGAGTGCATATAATTACATCCATGTGATCGGCCGTCAGTTCTGGGCTACGGCATTTGCTCAGGGACGCAGGTATGACATGCTTACCAGCAATGTTGCAGAGTGCACAAATAGTCTCCTAAAAGACTCCAAGTGCTCCCGATTACAAAGCAAGTGGAAGAGGTACATGCAAAACTGATGAAATTCTTTCAGAGACAGTCAACTCAAGTACAAAGCATCACTTCAGTACTAACTCCTTCCGTAGACAAGTACATAGCCGTAGAGATGGAGGAATCACGAAGGTTGATAGTACGGGTAGCGGCATTGAATGAATATCAAGTGCAATCTGCAGAGTTTGTTGATGTAGTTAATCTAGATCGCAGGTCATGCTCGTGCCGCAAATGGGACGTAATTGGGATCCCATGTTGCCATATTGTTGCCACCATGAAAGTGCGGAATATGAATCCATATGACTATTGCGAGCACTAGTACCTCACAAGCACGTACCAGAAGACATACAGTGATGTCATTCATGCCACCCGTGATAGAAAGCAATGGGAACAGCACATTGTAAACAGGAGAGTTCTCCCACCATTGGCTAGCAAGCAACTTGGTCGACCAAAGAAGAGCAGGATTCGAGTTGAAGATCGACATCGCCAGTGAAGAGTGGTAACTTATTCGTACTATGGAGAGAGGGGTCACAACCGTGGGAGCTACAAAAATTCGCCAGTTCAAAAATGACGTTGATGGATGTTGTGTTTTGGTTCCGCTCATGTAATATTTTTTGCTTTGGGTCTGTTTTTTGATAATTTATGTTTTATGTATGTTTGTGGGAAGTTTATTAATTAAAATGGTAGTAATGGTTTTTGCATTTTTGGATGTTTGTGTATAACTTATCATTTATTTTGAAAAGATGTGTGGAACCCACTATTTTCTTGTGGAAGATGATGTATGCTTGTACGCAACACGTAAGGAATCTGCATGGAATTTTTTTTTCATGCACGTGGAAAGTTTTCATTACAGGGTCGGCGATGACCTTATCCGTGTTAAATAATGTCACCACTGACGCAGGTTTCCAATTTTTCTGACCAAAGTTGTAACTTTTCCTGGGATCATCCATTACAAGGTCGGTGATGACCTTAGCTATGTAAAACAAGGTCACCACCGGCGCAGATTGCCAATTTTTTTATTAAAAGTTGTAACATTTCCAAGTTGTGTCTGGAAAAAACTCTAAGTATAGGTCGGTAATGACCTTAGCTATGTAAAATAAGGTCACCACCGACGCATGTTATGCATTTTTTTTAGCAAAAGTTGTAACTTTTTCATGCAACGAATGGGAAAAAAACAAAGACACGGTCGGTGATGACCTTAGCTGTGTAACATAAGGTCACCATCGACACAAGTTATGCATTTTTTTACCAAAAGTTGTAACAAAGTCAAGGTCGGTGATGACCTTAACAGTGTTGAATAACGTTACCTCCAACGGAGGTCACTTCAAACGTTGCAATTTTTCCTGTAGAAAATCCAGTACAGGGTCGGTGATGACCTTATCAGTGTCAAATAAGGTCATCATCGACCTTATTTTCACTGCTCTTTACTGCTACAGGGTCGGTGATGATACTGTATAAAGAAGGAAAAAAATTAGGATGGGAGTATGACATGTAATTACATACAAACACACCTATAACAAACAAAACATTTCATGTATTCAATTTACATTCAATCATTCAATCGATCAACATCCCATATAACAATTAAGCAAAAATTATGCACATGGTTAAGTTTGAAGTTTGAAGCAAACAACATTCACAGCATAACAACTTCAATTACAACCGACATAAGGAACAATATCGAATAACACATATTCCACAACATAGGCTAGAGAAGGTTCACTGCAAGTCGGGCGGCAAGACCGGAAGTGGAGGGAGGTTAAGCTTTGATGCATTTCAAATCCAATTATGCTTGAATATGTCGATGACAATTCTCCGCTAGTAGTACGAGATGTCTGACAGGGTGAACTCAATGGGACGACGATATATGCAATGCTCAGCGAACGCACAAGCGAATAACCCGCAGTCATTTCCGTTATCTTGAAATGGGATGTCGGTGTTTGTGGTAATCATCCACATCATAGATGCCGACCACCCGAAGTCCATGAAGCGTTGCTGAAGCCACAATCTCTGTCCAAACATAGTGAAAATGAATGATACTTCAATTTTGAAATTTATTTACTATCGAAACATCATGCTGCTAAGACAAGAGAAAATATATACTTACGAATCACTCACAGGTCTTATGGCCCCAGATCTCTCCCTTGGAACTGTTGTAGTACTCCCAATAGTTCTCATCAACATATCCGATCAATAAGGACTAATGATTGTGAGCGTGCAGTACGTAGACTAAAGTCTTGCACTCCATCACATCCATCACATGTTCTCCCTTTAGCCCAAAGGCCATATTATCCCCAGTCTTTAGGCCCTTTTCCCAAAAACTCTGCAAGACAAGCATCTCAGACATCAAACAACTAAGACATAAACCTATTGAGTAAAAACTGGGAGGCTTTAATCTTTTATTGCACTTATGCGTATACTAGGTCAACCAAGTATGCATCCTTGCACCTTTCCCGTAACACTTCGAACCAATATTATATGATCGTCGAATCCATCCAAGTGCCCTCGTCCAATAAATCTCTGAGGAACTTAGAATCGACACAGGAGATGATCATATCCAGCTCCTTCCTGTCAATGCAATGAGTTGAGAGACATTGAATTAGTAAAAATCTAACAACTTGATAATTACTACGGAAGTGTTTTCAACAATTGTAATTACCTATGTGTGTAATATTTGTAGAAATCCATCAAAAGTTCCTTCTCCACTTCCGTTAGAAGATAACCCATTTGGGGCAATGGATGTTAATAATCAAGAAACCTATCCGGGATCTTCCTTAGCCTCGGTATGTGCTTGCACCTCCATATCAATGAATCAATTATGGCCGGTGACGGGGCTACAATGATTGCCTGGCAAGTGACCTTCGGAGGTGGTTGTATCCTTGAGGACCAGGTGAGACAGAGATAAGATCCTCGATAGGGATGTCATCCACGTCACCAAAGGCCACGTCAACGTTGCTGGCATCAGCTTCATGTGGTTGCTCATCAGCCGAAGTTTGAGAAGCTGATGCCTTCATGAGGGAGTCCTTTATCATTTAGAGAGCATCGACACTAACTCGAGGCTTCTTTTTTGGGCTTTTTTAGGACCTCGCCTTAATCCTTGAGCATTTTGGCTTTCTGATGGCCTGCAAAATGAAGCAAAGTATGGTGAGGAAATCACATTAACTAAAGATTGTAACATATTCATATCCTTAGAATTTATTTATATACTTACCAACGGGTCATCATCTACCAAAGCGGAAATACTACACGTCTCGATGTAGTCCTCGTATGTAGTCCAAAATGTAGATCTAAATCTCTTGACCTTTTTCTTAATTGAAGTTATGAAATGTTTTAGGTTCATATTTGCAACGATCGAACAATCGCATGACTGTACGACGTGGTCGAGAAAGAGAGAGACCTACAGTTCACATATTGAAAGGATCCCGTTAGAAAATATATTCACAAAATCAATGTGAAGCAAAGTAAGGGATACACAGGGTGTGAACGCCATATCCAAGTTTGTGGGACGATAGGAGAAGGGGCATCGGGCTATGGGGGAGGATCCCTTTGTGGCTCGTCACGCTGCCTGACACGGCCAATACGCATGATGTTATTTGCTTCATGCCATCAAATATATGCTTCTTCTGTTAGATTATATGGTCTCAATCCAGTGAATGATGTAATAAATTGATTTATTTCATTATAATCATGCTTTGCTTTCATGAGATGAATAGTGTTTTATTACTTAATTGCACATAACCAATACGAATTACATGATGGTTGATGAGATGAACCAAAGTCCACGAGTGTATTAGATGTAACACGTGTGTGGATGAGATCCACATACAGGAAACATGTGTCACAAATCTTATACTTAAATTGATTCACAACCGGTGATGAGATTGGGCATCTCATCTGACAAGATTGCAATATTATGATCACTATGAGATAGTGTGATTTGTCTCGATCATTGGAGTGTAAGACTCTGGATCATCATACTGGTACTTTGGATGTAATTGAAGGACCATGAGAAGCACCTTATGAAATACTATCTTTACTTTAAGGTTCGCTCTCATTATTCCCTAGCAATAGGCTCTTAATTCTTAGACGTTAATGAACTCAAGTTTCTATCTATTCATTTGATTTGAGTCACCAATGAGTGAGGCCAACTGTAAGTCAACACTTCGGTATCTTGGGTACGTGATAGTAGGACTGTGGGAACATTTAATTGTTAAGATGAAATCTATCATAATTATCCCCTTGTGCCAATTAATGGATTTATCATTGGTAAGTTTACACCGATCTCAATTAAGAGTTAATTGGATGGTACTAATGATCACTGTGATTAATTGGATCTCAAGGATAATAAGACATGGATCTAAATTGGTGCGACAGGTTTAGTCCAATTGATCAATGGATATTGATGGAGGGGCCTACT
This sequence comes from Persea americana, assembly GCA_029852735.1. NCBI lineage: Eukaryota > Viridiplantae > Streptophyta > Magnoliopsida > Laurales > Lauraceae > Persea > Persea americana. The sequence continues at coordinate 42,730,209 of CM056813.1, forward strand.
TGTGGTAATAAGGAAGTTTAGGGTCTTCATATAATTTATTCCCAAGACTGGAATTCAATTGCATTTACATAGTAAAGTTATTTGTAATTAACTGTGGGCCCGGATTGCACATGAGATGTGGGGTCGCGGTGTCCCAGTTGGAGCCAGCTTTCTATGGAATCCCTAGTGGTCCCCACGCTAGCCCAAGATTGGATCATTACTAATTCTATTTGAACTCAAAAGGAAAATTACTATTTCTATTTGAAGTGAGACTTCTAATAGTGGTAATAGTAGGAATAGTGAGTTACTAATTATTATGGAAGTTGGACTTCTGATAATAAACAAAGAGGAGATGCTTTAGGCTATAAATAAGAGAGGAAGGAGGGCTGGACGTCCTATGCATGATTCCTCCTTGGAATCCATGCCCAAGCCTCCCCTTTGTGCAAGAGTTGCACATCTCTCTTTCTCCTTATTCTTTTTATAGTTTCTCTTCCGGTTTCCCTTGAGTTTCTAGTTGGTTTTTCTATTGGAGATCCCACCATCTTCCTTGAGGAAAGAGATCTGATACGGGTCATAGCATGGAAGGCTAAGAGGTTTTGGAGGTTCTAATTTGGTTTGGGAAAGAGTTTCTCAAAGAAAGAAATCAGCTTCTCCATTAGAGCACAACTGAGCTTCATAGGTATAATCTACTCCTTGTATGTTGTAGAATTTTGTGGTTGCTTGTTAGGTGTTGTTTCTATCTTCTAAATAGAGGTTATTGCTAATCATGGTTAATGAGATTGAGTTTTAGATCCTAGATTTGGTTTCATGGCCTTATGAATACTTGATCCCTGAGTCAAGTGGGTCAAAAGTTTTGAAAACCTATCCACGAGACCCACCCACTTCCAACATCTTCATCCTCCTCCCCGCCTTTTGATTTTCCTTTTCTCTTCAACACATTGTTTGCCCGTGCTTCCCATGACTTCACCTCCTCCTTTTGCACTAGGCTCCAATCTATAACAGATCTCCATTTATTTTCCTTCCTTACGATGGACTTGACGTAGCATGGAGGCACTGTCTGTCTCAAACCAAACTGCCTCATAACCCTAGGGGAAGGATAACGCTCCAACACCTAATATGATATAAGGGGAGAGTCTGTGGTGAAAAGTGCTTTGTCGGCCTTAAAGACGTGGTTCAAAAATTCCTTCCCGTACTTTCTGTACGGCCGCCACTCAAACTGTGCATGAAGCATTGGATAAATTAGAACACATAAAGCAACTATGAAAATGACAGAAAACTTGAAATAAACTAATTCTACCTCTTTAGATGTGAGGTTATTGAGTTGCTTCCGCACTTCTCGCACAGTCGTCAGCTCAGTCATTCCTTGAAGTCGGTTAGCCCATGTAACCATCAACGAAAACTATATGTCATAGTTCAAACGCTGGTTTGGACTTAAACTTTGACCGATCTTCATTCTAGTGTACACCTAGATCTGTCAAAAGAGAGGGAATCATTAGAACGTTAATATATAAATAGTGAAGGTATGAAGAAGAAATATATCAACCTCACCTGCAGAAGCTGGAGGGGGATAGAAAGAGGCTTAAACTTCTTCTCAACATCATCACCCTCGTCGATAGGGTTAAGCATCTCACACTTCTTTAGCCCTTCCCAATGAACTCTCTTGTTTAGCATTTTGTACAAGTTGGCTAAACAATCGAAGGCCCATGAGTAGGGCCTAAACTCTCTAAACAACTCTAAAATATAAAAGGGGCCTCATGCCACTGAAGAATTACAAAGAATCTATCCAACAACAAAGAAAAAACAAATAGGCCCGAGTTCTGGACATCTCCTCAGCCTCTGTCATCTTCTTCTTCAGCTATCCCTTACTTTTCTTCTTTCCCTTTTGCTTGGTCTTCTCCCTGTCCCTCAACTCCTCCGGAGTGGGACGGAAGACACATTCCAACCATGTAAACTTGAGGGAAACCCCATTGTAGCCTTCTTTCTGTTGGGGGACAACACGGAGCAGCTCTTGACAAAGCTCATCAATTTGATAGTGGGTATAGGTACGGCCGGTTATGGGCGGACCATCTATAGGAAGGCCGTAGATGTAAGCTATGTCATCCAGTGTGATGGTAGCCTCGCTGAATCGGAAATGGAAGGTGTTCGTCTCCGACCTCCACCTCTCAACCAGCCCCATGATCAAGGCATGGTCGATCCTCATCCACCTCATCTGAACAAGATGATATAGCCCAGCGTCCGTTATCTGCTGCATCTGGCGCTCATTCAGGTCCCACTTCCCATAGTCGGGGTTAGTGGGAAAGCATCTGTAAGCACCCAACTCTTATGAGAAAAATGACAGTTTGAATAACGTTAGACATAAATCGAAAAGAAGTTCAATTGATTAGTGGTTGTGTGGCAAAGAGTATACCAAACCACATTCGATAGCGGCAGATATGTGATGCTCTTGCTCACACAAAAGTATTGCTGGTTGCGCACTTGAGGTACTAGCCTCATTGCGGGGAAATTCTTCATTGCTTGTATTCTCTTTAGACATCCGTGTACGTCCAAATTAGACATGATAGCATTGAATGTTATGAAGGCAAGCATGAATAAGAGGGCAAACATACATAAAAAATGTTCACAAGACAGAAATAGTTAACACTAAAAAATTTGTCCAAATAGCATATGCTATCTCAGAAAAAGCTTCTAAGAAGTCTCCAAAAAAAAAGAAGGGAATTCATATGTGAAGGAATTGTCACTTCAAGGAATCAAATATTACGTTTATGTTTACAGGTTCTTATTTGTTTCTCCTTGATGAATTAATTCTATATATTCTAGGATTTTTAGTTTTTGATGTGCCAATGGCGTGAAACCAACTACCGTAGAGTTAGTGGTAGTATAGTTCTTGTCAATTTGGTTCTGCATTAGAAAGCTTGAGAACACCTTTTTATTATTTCTTCTTTTTCTTTCTATAAGTTGGCGATGTAGTTGACAGAATGCTAGTGGACTGAGGTCTTCATGTAAAGCCTTTACTCCTAACCTTAGCTAAAGATGTCCAATTATGGCTTTGAAGAGAAGAAGATTTTACATCTAATCTTGGTAAAAAAATGTCCATTGTGACTTTGAAAGAGTGGAAAGCTAGTCAATGTAGAACCTTTTTCTAATTTTGGTAAAGGTGTCCAATTATTGCCTTGGAGGACTCCCATTTGCCATTCTTAAATTGATTTTTAGTTTCATATCCAATATTCTTGGCCTAAATCTTGTTTGTGGTATTGCAGTTACTTGAACTATGGATTAATGGCAGTACGAGTAGAGATTTTGAAGGCTATTGGAGGCTTGGGTAATCCGTGCATTTTGCATGGTTATAAGGGTATGCTTGCACTCCCTCTTTATGCATTTGGGTGATCAGTACTCTTACTACAATTGTGTGTCTATGTATTGCTCAAAGGAAGCACTTGGTGCTTACTCTCCTCATACCCATAAATTTTGAAAACTTACCTAGATTACAGAGAAATTCTGATAACCAATGGATATCTCAATTAGTCAGCCAACTATCATCAAATCCATGCATGAATTTTTTTTATTTTTTTTAATATTTATGATGATAATGATAAATCACAATTGCTAAAATGAAATTCAAAAATGGGCAGAGGAGAAATTTGAAACAGTATACCATTACCATGAATGCATTAGAAATCAGAAAAGTCCACATCAAGATTTTAGGAATTTAAAGCAATACAAAGCTAAACAAAGCAGCACCAATAAAGGAACAGGGAAGCTATATCCAGAGCATACTACAAGTGTAAAACATCACAGATGCAAAGAAATGAGACACAGAAGACAAACCAGGAAAACAAAAACACCCAGCAAGCACACTAGCAAAGACAACAAAGGCAGCAGATGAGCCTCCTCTTCTCAGCACTCATCCCCCTAATCACCATCCTCCCCTTCTCAGTACTCATCCACCACCATCTATCAAGCACCCTAATAACAAACCAACATACCAACACAAAAACTTAAAAAAAAAAAAAAAAATCTTTCGGAACCATCGTCATTCTCAACTCAAAAAACCCCAAATTTGGAATCCTACAATCCCTAATCACAATGCAAACAAACAATATACAAATCGAATAACAACGTTGAAGCTAATCTACCATGCACTTCGATATCATAAACGTGATGGCGGGAAAACCAAAAGGAGGGAAAATACAAAAATATTGAGAAAGATTCAAAAATGAAAGGAGATAGATACCTTTGGAGTGTAGCCAAAAACCACAGACGATGAAAAAAATGTGAGAGCAACGAGAAGCGGTTGAGGAATCCTCTTTAAAGCCTGCTGCAATCGGAAATGGAAGCAATCGCTCGTTGGCACTCGTCCAAGGTCACTCTTGACAGTATACTGGAGAAGAGAGAAGAAATGAATGCAAAGAAATAGGGTTATGAGCCCTAATACTGTTCGCGGACAGCGTCATCACCGACCTTATTCAGTGTAAATAAGGTCGGCACAGACGATATTCCAAATATGTAAAAAAAAAAAAAATGAAAATCAGGCCCAATTGCTCGAATTGGTGCCCCAAGTGCTAGAGTGTTTGAATGCATAACATGTGCTCATTAAGTGCTTTTCTCGATTAAATCCTCAAAAATATAAAAGTAGCTTTTCTTGTAAAAAGAGATTTTTTTTCCTATTCGGCAGTGCCTTTCCAATCCCTAAAAATCTAAGCTCCATGATTTAACACTATGAATTGATAGTGGGCCCTTACGTAAAAACACATGAATTGTTTTTTTTATATATTATCTTCATGCATTTACACAAGCTAATTCTTAAATTACAAAAGGAGATGTACATTTTAGCAAGATTTTCAATAAGTGGGCCCACTGTAGAGTTTCATTTCTTTTAAAGTTTTTTTTTTGCATATAACTCCCTAAGGTTTCTAATATTTGTAAATAGGCCCCTATGTTTTTAATATTTGCAAATATGCCCCCCTCCTTTTTATTTCAATACCTTCCATATCCCCAAAATTAGTAGCCATTCAACTACCATAGTTTTTAGAGTAAATTGACACTTTTGCCTGTCTTTTGATCCCTATATGCATAATTTCAAAATGTTAGACTTATTTTCTTCTAAGTTTGTAACATTAACAGTTACTATAGTATATTTAATGGAGAATAACCCTACATAAATCCATTTTTATAAATACATGGCTCATTTCATTAAATCTTAATCACTGATAACGACAACCAATGCTTATACTTATAATTGGTTATAATTGATCCAATCCACACATGACCAACCGTAAAATTGATGAAATCTTTAAATTACATAATAGACTTCATATGCATGAGAGAGTTATTGAGAAAGAAAAAGCAATGTGACTAGAAGAATAATACTTTTTTTATAAATAATGATATACTTATTTTTGTTTAATGAATGTAGGGGGGAAATATGTCATTTTTATAAAAATTTAACACAAATTTCATGGTGGTTGCCCATTCTCATAATTCTGGGGATATAGAAGGTATCAAAATGGAAAAGAAGGGGCCTATTTACAAATTGCAAAAACCCTATGGGGTATATTAAAAAAAAAAAAACTCTTTCTTTTATTTAGATTTGCAGAAAAGAGAGGAGGAAGAAATGGAAATTTTGAAAAGATAGAAAAGAAAAGGACAACTTATTTTTGAGTCTCCAAAAGAAACAAAGGAAGAAACCTATCTACTGCAGGGTCCTTCATTTCAAATGTCACGTTGTAAGCCTACATGGACTCCTCATCATTTCCGTCTCCTTGAATTATAATGCTCTCCTTGAATACTGTTAATTTTTATATCCTAATCTTAACCAGAGCTTTCAAAATCAGTAACCATTTTCGGATGTAGCCTGTAGGCACTTTCTCCCTAATCCCGATATAACTTTACAATCTTAGTAGTAATTGACCATTTTCTACATCATAATAAAATAAGTCTATGTGTGTCATATTAGACTCTGTCACAAGGTGTCTCCCTCAAATTACATATTAGCTCGTCAAATCAAAAGCCACTCTCACATATTTTGCCCAAAGTCACCTCCTCCATTACATCTGCTGTAACTTCAGGTTTCATCTGTGGCTTGCATCAATCCATCATCAAGGCCCATAATCTCCTTTTAATAATTTTTGTTTTATTTATTTTTTTTATTTTTTGCTATGTTGGGCTACTAGTAAGGAGTGAAACTTTAACCTTGAAGAGCCAAGTATGGTCCCTGAACATGCGTGTGATACTAAGGTGCCAACACCACTCAACCATAAGTGTGTTGGCTAATCATTTGTATTTGATCCCCATGGAGATCCATAAGAAATAATGAGCATTTAGGGACACTTTGCTTGTATATAATACATAAAAATTAATGGTCAAATTAGCTCCTCCAAAAGGTTATTAAAGAGGCGTGGGGTAAAAGACAAGTGAGGACTAAAAGATATAAGTTCGCAATGTAGATGAGAACTTGAGTTTCTGAAGACTTGGACAACTAGGGTGATGCCTGGTTATTAATTAATTATTTTTCTTTATTTTTTTATAATTAACTTTCCTTAATTTAATTTCTATTAAAGGAAGGGATATTTGAAAGCCATTTTTTAATATTCACCTTCTATCTTTTTTAACTACTTGGAGCATGAATCTTGATGCATTCCGTTTCTATGTATTCTATGCAAACAAACAAGCCCTAGTACCCATCATCTCTAGGAATTCAATTTCATACAAACAATAGCCACTAATATAAAATGTAAATAAATCAAATTAAGTGATTCAAACGCAGGCAGGGGTTTTATTGTCTAAGGCCTCATTTTCCTAGTAACAAAAAGTGAAGACATCCTATCAGATCGAATTGTTTGGAATGTTTGTCTCACTACTTAATTTATTGGCTTTTCGGAAAAAGAAAAGAGGTTTAGAGGCCTTACAGATACTTTAGATGTAAAATCAATCACAAATTGATAAAGAAGAGGGAAAACACTAGAAATCAGAGATGATTAGTGTGCTACAATAAACTCCTTTCCAAAGCTGAGGAATCTGACTTGGAACTAATCAGAACAGTTTGTTTCGACTATAATTAAATCTTTAAATTGGCCCCCGAAGAGATTCGGGATGAGTAGGAACATTCAGTTTAAGCACCCATACCCATAGGGTTCTACCCCTTTCTCAAAATCTGAGCTTTGGGGTATGCTATATAAGGCCTTTAATCAACTTATAAAATGAACTCTGACGATAAATGCACCAGATCAAAATCTACATGCAAAATAAAACAAAATGAAGAATCCTACAAAATAGAAGCTCAGTGCTTAAATATGTATATGTATATGTAAATGTAGACATGTATCTCTCTCTCTCTATATATATATATATATATGTATGTAACATATAAATTACATATTTCATTTATTCTCCTAAATCAATAGTTAAGTATTTTATTTCTATATGCCAAATGGTTGATTTATAACCTGTATACATGACAACATAAAATTGACCATGCATTCTCAAACCTCAATTCATAATATGACATGCCATTATGTTACTGTTTGCATACAATTTGAGGCTTTGCATTATTTAATAAGAAAAATTGAAAAAAAAAAAAAAAAAAAAAGGCCTGTTCGTTTATAAAGGAAAAGGCATAAAAAATTCAGGAACTGAAATTAACAATATGGTCATTCCCTCCCCTGTTCAGAAATATTCCTTGAGATTCTCCAAGGTTGTTTGGATGCTGAATAAAAAAGCGCCATCACAACTACTAGATTGTTTACTGGTTAAATTGCAGGAGGCATAAAAGAAGACTCTTTTGACAACTGAATCTGATCATATACGAAATAGTAGACAGTGACTGCCCAAATTTTGACATTAATAAAACCTGAACATGTGAGAGCTGATACAGACGCCGAGTACATATTCTCTAATTTTCAACTCAGAATTGATAAAATCCAGAGGGCCAATGGGAAGTGTTTGACTTCATACAGTATACAACAATATAGAGAGCTCAACACTTCAAGATTTTTGATTGGTAATGCAATAAAATACATTTATGTTGATTCAGAAAAAAAATTGATGATATATAATTTACAACGGTAAAAAAACATAAGGGATATGAATCAAAATCAAATTCCAGTACCATCAGCATGGCATGGTAGAGAGAGTTTTAGATGAATGCTTGTCAGCAACAGCTTTGATGCACTTAACAGTTCAATGCTGGCATTGCAAATTGGGTAGCAAAGTTCTTTTCTGCAACAGCTTGTGACGCACTTAACAGTCCAATGCCGGCATTGCAAATTGGGTAGCAAAGTTCTCAACCCGGTTTCTAAGTTCAACAATATCCTTATTGTTCTGGAGACCCTTGAGGAAATCTTTCTGCAGCTTACCATGTTCTTTCTGCACTATACTTGCAATTTGTGCTGCTCTAAGAAGAAAGTCTGCAATAGTCTCGAAATCGCCCTCTAAACAGCCTCTTGATGTCATAGCAGGAGTACCTGTAGATAGCAAACCATAAACAAGCAATCTATAATATATGCTCCAAACTCGGAGAGAAAATTATAAGAGTTGGCACATAAGAAGCTTAAGGACTTACCAATTCTAACGCCGCCTGGAGAAATAGCACCATTATCACCAAATATAGCACTTTTATTGAGAGTAATTTGGCATATCTCACAAACCTTCTCAAAGTTTTTACCTGTAAGAAAAAAATGTCAGGAAAACAAAAGCACCAAAACAAAGAAATGATTGCCACAGCCAATAAAGTCTCAACTCTGAGCAAAGTAAACATAAGCAGCGAGTCAGCAACAATTGTCCATGAAACTCAACAAAAGCAGATATACAGGAACCCATCAAGCTCATATGCAAGCCGATTAACTAATGAAAGTAAATAAAAATCGAAAAAAGAACAAGCCAAAAGATCTTAAATCTTTCACAAAATATTACTAGAGGCACACCTGTAGAGATAAGAATGAGTCTTTGTTTTCTTCCTTCAGATTTTCTTGTTTATTTTACATGCTCCTGCAGAGCACCATACCACATAACAACATTAAGAGGAGTCCAATCAGGTTCCTTGACAAAAGGGAGCAGCTTTTGTGTTGGAAACCGGGCACACATGAACACTAATGTCTGCTCATGTGTGGATTTGCAGATGTGTATGAATATTTTTATGGAGTTAACGAAATGCAATTGAAGGATGTCTGATCGAGGATGCTGATCACTGATGGTCTCAAAAGTCCTTTAAAATCAGATTCAAGGTCTGTTTCAAAATTTTCGGAACTAATGGAGTGGATTTGAAGTTTTTTCCTACTGACATACTACCACCCAATCTTTTTTTAGAGTTATTTTCTCTGTTCTTAAGTATTCGTCATAGTTTGGTAGTTTGTCACTGATTCAGTGAGCCTCTTCTTCTGTTTGACTGTAACAATTAGTTTGCGACTGTTTGGAGCAGATTAGGAGAATTCTTGACATGAATTGCATCTGTGGAGACTAGTTGGAGACTGGTGGAGCCTTTTCAAAAGATCAGATCCTTTGTTTCCAATCAAGTGGCCGTTTTTATCAACTCTTCCGGAATTTGGACCTGTTTGAGCATATTCCAAGGTAAGTTTTGAAGCCAAAGGGACTGTTGCTCCCAGAATCAGTTCAAAAATACTCTTGGTGACATTCGGTTTCATGACGGAAAGAAAGTGATGAGGACAGCAGATGAAGAAGTAGGGCGGGTAGGATAGAGATGGAGAGGCAGGGATAGGTCAAGCTTTCACCTAAAAAATTGGCCTCATGCCAAATTCTCCATCACAGGAAAGGAGAACTTTGGAAACCCAAAGCACTCAAAAATTTTCATTATTCATTGTCTGCTTGCCAAAGAGGCATATTACATCCATATATAAGCAAAAGAAATAACCTAGATCTAATCTAGACCATCCAAGCACATTGATGGCTAGGATTAAAACATCTAATTAAAAGGTATAAACCACTTAAAATATAATTAAAACGACTTAATAAAATAAAAATAGATAGGCCAATCCCATTGGTTGGTCGAGACAAATGGGCTGGGCCCATTGGCCGGTTGACCCATGGGGGACCATGTGTTTGCACTGCATCAAAACCCCCCTTCTTGGAGAGAACTCGACCTCAAGTTCGGTGAATGCCCTTCTGGGCAGGGCTCAAAATAACAACCGTTACCATTACATAACGGGGATTATGTAATGGTAACTGTCGTGACAGTGACAATATTTTGCCAAAATATAGCTCGTTCCGAATATCAGCCAACGGATTCTTTTTTTATTTTAAGTGTGTTTTCACTCCTTTTTCATTCCTTTCTTCTCCAAACCGAGCCAGAGCCTTCTCACTTTGTGACCTCTCCAAGCTCCAAAACTCAAGACTTTCTCAAGAATTTGGTGGATTTCTCCACGGGAAAGAACAAGTCAAGAGATATTATTTGGTGAGATTTTTTTATGATTCTTTTGAGTTTTTTCTAAGATTGGACCTCAAAATAGCTTAGAAATGCTTGAGGCTTGTTAGATCTAGAGTTTTGGAGCACCATATTGTATATTTTAGCACTTTTGGTTTTTTTTTTTTTTTTGAATTTTTTTTTACTTAAATCCGATTTTTTTTTTCTTTGAAAGTTTGTATAAAATACATCTAAGTTTTTTTATTGAGTTAAGTACTTTTATTTTATGTTGCTCACTTGGTTTTTCTTAGATCTAGGTTTTTTAGTGTAGATCTAGCTTTTTTTATTTTTAAAATTCGGGGCTTTTCTTGAAATCATGTCTCATCCTAAAAATCAAGCCAAGGTAACAATTGTCCAAACTCCAAACTCCACTACTTTAAGTTAGCAAGTTAATTCATTTTGATGTGGTGAATGTTACTTTAAACTTGAAACTTGAAGGTGAGCACACCTTGATGACTGAGTTATTGAGTTGAGTACAGCAGATGCACTAACTCTATTAGTATTATTGCTAGATTATAGACTTTAAATGTTTAACATTATTAGTTTGTCCAAAATTATGGTTGCATTATGTAAAATTTATGATATTTCAGCCTATTTTAGTATATACAACGATATAGCCATGATACAGGATGCTATAACTTGAGGGGACCGTTATTTTGCTTTAAAGTGTGCACTAATGGGAAAAAAAAAAAAACATTGTTTTCTATCATTTTATAATATTCTTGATTTTTTGGATTTTTTTTTTATTTTTTTGGGGTCAAATAAAAATCTGCTCCACGATGACCGCGAACCGCGATTTTGAACCGTGCTCCTGGGTCAAAAATCCACCGTGAAAATGCTCGATGTTCCTGATCTTCAAGTTCTTCACATGGCTTTGAAAACTCATTCAATCCCTTATTCCAAGTAGACTTTAGGCATTGCCTCTTTTGATGTCCATAAATGGATCGGAAGTGCGCTTGAATGAGTGGATGCTTCAAGTATTGGATTTGCATCATCTGCTCACAATCTTCAAGTAGTACTGTAGTAATGGTCAATCTCCGAAGATGAAATCAATATGAACTTCCTTGATTTCCTATTCTTTCACAGCGCCTAGAACAATAGCATTTTTCTCTTCTGATGATTCAATTAGCTCTTCTGGAAGTGGCACTACATTTAGATTCATTGGTTGTTCAGTTGGCTTGCTGATTTTTTTCAACTATTCAATGTTCATGTATTCTTCTTTTGCTACTTGCACTGGTTGATCAACATTACTAAAGGAAGGAAATTCAGAACCATTTTCTTCTAATTCTTCCATAGTATGACTGTCTATAGGAGTTGTGTGCGCTACTTTATCCCATGTTGTTGTGAAATTTCTATTTCTTGTTCTAGCTTCTCGATGTCAGGCTTCATATTCTCTGCCACAGGCTCCACAAACTTCTTGCTTTCAGAGACTATCCTTTTAGAGACTTAGATTTCAGCGTGCAAGGCATCTAAGCATGCACTTAGCACAGATTGCTTCCCTATATCCTTCAAAAATGTCCTTGCATTCTTTCTTATTCTCCAATATATCAGGTCGCAAACTTCGGAGAAAATGATTGAATAGTTCTCGCTCTTCAGTTCACATAAACATTGCAGCCTGGAATATTCAACGGTATATTCATCAACAGTCAAGTCTACTCATCTCAAATTAAGGAATTGCACAAAGTAGACTTCATTCTCATAATACCATTGTCGATATTTAATTGCATATTTCATTCTTTGAACTTGACCATCGAAATTAGAGGCAAAATCTTGCAATTCCATATTGACTTGGAAGGTAAGGACTGAAAATTTAATGCTCTTCACAAAAAACATCTAGCTGACCTGATGTGTGTAGATCGGATTGCCTAGAGTGTGCAGGTGAAGACGGATTTGAAATTTGACTTTATTTTTGCTCAAATTTTACTTGAATTCAAACCTTTGATTGGTCAAACATGTGATCTTGCCGATGATATTCACTACTAATGTAATGGTGGATGGCTGCTGCTGCTTTTTTTTCTAAATACTGTTGGGTCGGAACTGACCTGAACTCAAGTCCAGAGAATGGGCGCTGGAATGAGACATGCATGTCAACACCAGCTGGCCCACAAGGCCCGTGTGCAATAGGCCCATTCCATGGGATATCTTAGTTAATCATTCTTACTGTAAAATTATTTCCTTTACTTGTTTATAACATTGTAATATATATTCTTTCCATACACATAGATTGTAATATATTGTAATTGCCTTGATTAAGCTTAGAAAATTATAAATGGAGCAAGGGATTGATCCAATTATTCCACAATTCTCTGTTAGATGTGCTTTTGGTACCGGTGTCATGGTATCAGAGCATTTGGCCTTGTCTGATAGATCATTCTTCTTGTAGTTCTTCTCTTCGACTCTTTTGTCAAATCTTGGTGGTATAATAGTCATCGGCACCCTGCTTGTGACTATTTGTGCATCTCTGAACATAGTCTTCACCAAAATCTTGAAGTCTGACCATTGTGGCCCACCTCCGATCAACACAACTTCATCAAGAGATCAACCTACCTTGGTCGACAGTTGATTCTGGGATTTGTGGACATTGTCTCAGAATTTTTTTGGCTCAGCAGAGATTCTAGAAACTGTTTTGGCTCTAGGGAACCATTCTCGTTAGCAGTTTGGAGCAAATCATCTGGGCCCCACCTCCGATCAGCACAGCAGCATTAGAATAGCATCCTATCTTGCTCGACCACTCGTCCTAGGTTTCTTGGACATTTTTTCAGAATTCCTGGCTCGTCAGGTAGGGTTTCTGATTGATTTAGTGGTTTATTGTTTGGACGGGTTATAAGGCTCGCTATCAGAAGAGGGATCAATTCCTAATGAAACATTGACCTGAATTTGAACAAATCCATTCAAATCTGATGAGCAGGGTACCATCTCCTTCCATTGATACATGCCTAAGTGAGCTCCTTTGTGAGGAACAGCGTCATGCAACTCAGACTGCTATTCAACAAGCTATTACCAGCAATCCAGTAACTACTGCATATGTTGCACAGAACAAACCTCAGAACAGAGATATGACCAACGTCCAGTGTTATTGTTGCCAAAAGTATGGACATGTCGGCACTCAATGTAATCAAAAGTTTTGCACTTGCTGCAAATGCAAGGTCCATGTTCTTACCGAATGTCGGCGACATCCTCAAGCTCCGTCTCAAAAGGCCAATCTGTCGACTTTGGATGCTTCTTCTCCTGCTGCTGTTGCTGCCCCATTGATGCCTGCTTCACCTACTTCGTCCTCCTCTTACCCCTGAAATGGTTCAGCAAATGATCATAAATGCCTTTTCTGCCCTTGGTCTCTCAGGTAAAACCCAAAAATCAGCCTCTACATGGTACTAGATTCGTGGGCTTCTAACCATGTGACGAACTCTTCCAATCATTTATCTTAACTAAAGTCTTATGATGGAAATCTCTGAATCAATACTGCAGATGGTGGCAGCATACCCATTACTACCATCGGTGAAATATCGCACCCCTTACCTTTGAGTCCTGTGTTTCCTTCTCTGCAGTTATCTACCAATTTACTATCTGTTGGACAACTAGTTGACCATAATTGCTCTATTTCTTTTTCTCGTTCCGGTTGTGTTGTGCAGGATCAAGCGTCACAGAAGGTGATGGCGAAAGGGCCTAAGCATGAACGTCTTTTTCCATTGCAACTATCTACACAAGAAAGGAATCCGGTTGCCTCTACCTTGTTTTCATAATCTAGTTCTAATAGATGCCAAATGTGGCACAATAGATTAGGCCTTCCTCATTCTAGAACTTTGTTATCTTTATTTAATTCGGGTTTGCTGCATGATAATACAGTTTCTCTTAAAGATGTTTCGATTAATTGTTCTAGTTGTAAAATGGGCAAGAGCAAAACCCTTCCTTTTCCCACAAATGCTTCTTTATCATTGAGTTTCTTTGATCTAGTCCATAGAGATGTAGGGGGTATCGCACCTATGACATCACATTCCCATTTTAAGTGTTTTGTTACATTTATTGACGATTATAGTCATTTCACAAGGTTTCATTTCTTACATTTAAAATCTAAGGTGCTTACAACTTTCAAAATTTTCTTAGCTTACGTTGAGCAAAGAAGCACAAACACGGACACAAGATACGGACACGCCGCCACGGCATTTCTCAAAAAAGTAGGACACGAGCACGTCGGGGACATGTTAATATTTAATAATATATATATAAAAAATCATATACTAAAAGATAATATCATTTTAACTTTGTAATCAATTTAGCAATCAAATAAAAAAAATTCAAGTACCAGTGTACCAGTGTACCAACTAACAAACATATTAAATTATCAAATAGCAATACAAAACTGAAACATAATTCATAATCATTAAACATGAAATATCAATAGTTCCATAAAATCCATACAAAGAAAAGAGAGGATCATCAATTTCCCCTCCATTCCAAAAATATAAAAAGTAAATAAGAAGTCAATTTTCTTCTAAAGTGTCCCCAGCGAGTCCGGGAAATAAAATATAAAAAAATAAGCAGGACGCCATTTTTGGCATGTCGGACACTAACACACCGGCCCCGGAGAGGTGTCCGTGCTTCCTAGACGTTGAGAATCACCACCCCCCACCCCCCCACCCAACAAAAAAAAAAAAAAAGAAAGAAAGAAAGAAAAATAGGGTGTCCAAAAGAAAAAATTGACGTCTCTTGGACATCGTTCGTTCACTCCTCTTAGAATCTTCTATTCCTACAAGATTTTCGCCGAAAGCTTTATCAACAGATGTTCATGTTTTGAATAGATTACCTTCTCGTACTATTCAGAATGACACACCTTACTTCCGTTTGTTCCAGAAGCATCCTTACTTATTCTCATCTTCGTACCTTTGGGTGTGTGTTTTGTTATTCTACCTCCGGTGGAAAGAACAAAACTATCTGCTCAAACCTACAAGTGTGTTTTCTTAGGATACGCACATGACCATAATAGATTTTTATATTATGATCCCAAGGTAAACCGAATCGGAATTTCTCGCAATGTTGTGTTTTTTGAGAACCAATATTTTTTCCAACATAATCAAGATCATGATGCATCTCCTGCGATTTCATTTGTTCCCAACTTTGGTGACACTCCCGTTTTGCCTACAGAGAATATTAAGCCTATTCTTGTGTATGAGAGATGTCGACGGGAAAACACTACTGTGCCTAAGCCTCCTCACACATCCACTTCCTCTGCACTTGAACCCGCTCCTACACCAGACATCAGCCATTCTATACCTCCACACCGACCTTCTCACATCTCCCGGCCCCCAGATAACTTTGGTTTCACCCATACATCCTTACTCACTACTCGTCTTCTGTCCATATCAATGTTATGAAATTCGGTTTGGAAGCCATTTCGGTTTTGCCCTCAAAATGAAATGTTTCGGCCAATTTGGAGATTTCGGTAAAAATATTTCGGAAAAAAAATGTTATATACATATATATTAAAATGAAAAAAATGATATATGATACATTTAATTTATTGTACTAAATGAATACAATATGTCGATTTATATATGATGGGACATTTCATATTAGAGTGAAACTTGGCTAGCTTATTCACAATAAAATGTTTTTATTGGAATAAAATTTGATTAGGGCGATAGGGCCCATATAGTTATTTAGATTTTAATAGATGGGCAGCACCACATTGGAGCCCACTAATTTCTCTAAGCCAAAAGGCCAAAAAAGGTCATTTTAATTTTAAGTTTAGCTCCTTCGATTTTCATTTTTTCTATTTTAAAGGCAACCCAAATACGAGGACGAATAATTGGATGAATCGGCCGAAATCATAAAATTCGAACCGAATCGGACGAATTGGAACGAATAATGGGACGAATCATTACAGGGTCCTGTTCGTTTCAATAAATCGAACGAACCGAAATTATTCTGAAATTTCAGCCGAAACGAACCAAATTTCGTAACACAAGTCCATATACCTAACCATTTTTCTCAAGCAGTGCAATGTAAGTATTGGCGACTGGCTATGCAGGAAGAACTTGAGGCACTCAAGACAATCATACATGGGACGTTGTTCAATGTCCTCCATCAGTCAAACCCATTGGATGTAAGTGGGTCTACTCTATCAAGCTCAATCCTAATGGTACTTTGACACGTTATAAGGCTCGCTTAGTGGCCCTTGGCAACAATCAAAAGTACGGTATTTACTATGAGGATACATTTGCTTTGGTCGCCAAGATGACAACAGTGCATACCATTCTTGCTATTGCAGCATCATGTACTTGGACTCTCTATCAAATGGATGTGAAGAATGCATTCCTCCATGGAGATCTGAAAAAAGGGAGGTGAAAATGCGTCTTCCTCAAGGTTATAAATCTACTTCTAAGAATGAAGCGGCTCAGCTCCGTCGCTCCTTATATGGTCTTAAGCAAGCACCAAGAGCTTAGTTTGAGAAATTTCGTTCTACTTTGCTTCATTTCGGATTTGCTCAAGTCCATATGATCCTTTCGGTTCATGAATATTTCTGGTCAAGCTACCACCTTACTTCTAGTTTACGTGAATGATATCATCATCACAGGCACTCATAGTAACATGATCCACAAACTTCAATCATCACTTCAAGCTGCATTCCATATAAGAATTTGGGTTCTTTAACATAATTTTTGGGACTTGAGATACACCAGTCTAGAAAGGGACTTTTTCTCCATCAACATAAGTATGTCACTGATTTCATTGACCTTGTTAGCCTCCATGGCGCCACACCTGTGAACACTCCGTTAGAAGTCAATGTGTAGCTCCGGAAAGATGATAGGGATCTCCTATCCAATTCCACCTCTTACAGACGCTTAGTCGGCAATCTTGTCTACTTGACCATTACTAGGCCGGACATCTCATGTGCAGTGAATGTTGTTAGTCAATTCATGACAGCACAAAGGCATCACCATTTAGTTGTTGTCAAACGGATCATTCGGTACATTCTTGGTTCTCCAACAGGACTTTTTTTCCAGTTGGCACACCACTTACACTTAATGCTTATTCCAATGCCAACTGGGCAGGATGCCTGGATACTCGTAGATCTACTACGAGCTGGTGTGTTTATTTGGCCGAAGCACTCATTTCTTGAAAATGCAAAAAGTAAGAAAGGGTCTCAAAATCTTCCACCGAATCTGAATATTGTGCTTTGTCCTCTGCTTGTTCTGAGATTCTATGGCTTCATGATTTACTTTCAAATCTTGGTTTTCCTCATACCTCAGCTACACCTCTTCATGCAGACAATACTAGTTCCATCCGTATCACTGAGAATCCGGTTTTTCATGAGCGTACAAAACATATTGAGTTGGATTGTCACTTTATTCGAGATAAATATAATCGCTAGGTCATCAATCTTGCAATCTTGCACATGTTTCTAGTAAACTCCAATTTGCAAACATCTTCACAAAAGGGCTACCTAGGCCCCATCATGAGTTCCTGGTTTGCAAATTGCTATTTTTGACCAACATCAATTTGAATTTGGGGGGGCGGGGGGCGGGGGGGCGGGGGGGCTGTTTTTTTTTTTTTTTGTTGGTGGGGTGGGGTGGGTGGGTCAACACCAGCCAGCCAGCCCACAAGGCCCGTGTGAAATAGCCCATTCCATGGGATATCTTAGTTAATCATTCTTAGTATAAAATTATTTCCTTTCCATGTTTATAACATTGTAATATATATTCTTTCCATACACATAGATTGTAATATATTGTAATTGCCTTGATTAAGGCTGAGAAGGGAATAAAAATGGAGCAAGGGATCGATCCAATTATGCTACAATTCTCCATGTGATGTGCTTTTGGTATCGGTGTCAGTGCATAGATTGTCTCAGTCTCGACTTTTGCACAAAGAAGAATAAAAGGCTTTCTACTCTTCTTCGTTGTAGTACTTAGAGCTCATAGAAAATGGAGTGATTTGACGAGAGGAAGATGGGTTCTCATTCTGAGCTCCGCCCTCGGTAATGATAATGACTTGAAAGGGGCTTGATGTTGAAAGGGGCGAAGGAGCCTCATAGAGGTGGGGCGAAAATGACTGCTACGAGCACTGATTGACTGTAGTGGTGGTGCTTGTTGATGCTGATGACGACGACGACTCCAGGCCCAAGGGCAAAGAGAGAAGGTGATTGACAATGGAGGCCTTGCCGAGGCTGTAGAGCCAAGTGTGTCGATGATGACGATGGTCTCTCTCTCTCTCTCTCTCTCTCTCTCTCTCTCTCTCTCTCTCTCTCTCTCTCTCTCTCTCTCTCCCTCTCTCTCTCCTCGAGTGGGACTTTGGTTTGCTTGTCGGCGCTTAGGTTATGGTGGTATGAGGGAGTTCAGACAAGGGTTTTGAATGTGGAGGTGATGTCAATCAAGAGGATTTGGGAGGTATGGCAATCAACTTCTTGGAACTAGCTAGATGGAAGGTGCAGTCAAGGGGTTTGAGGGCATTGGAGATATCGACTTTGGGTTTGCACTTGGATAAGTTTTGGTTTTGGGGATCTTAGGGTTTGGTGGGCTAGGGCTTGGGGCAAATTAGGTTGGGGCTTCTAATCAGTAGGGATCTTGAGAGGATTTTTGGGCATGAGTTCTCAATTTTGGGATTGGACGAGATGGCTGGGATTGGTCATAGGATTTGGGTTTCGATTTCCGATTTGGGATTAGGGTTTAGTTATGGAGTTCCATTTTTTTTTTTTATGTGGTCAAAAGATGTGGAGAGTCTAGGATCATTCGATCAAGGGGTTAAGTCTGATGGTAGTCGGCAGATCTGGGTTTTGGTGGGGTTTTCGGTTTGGATGGTGATTGGGTTATGCAGAATGAGGGATATAGGTGTTGATCAACTGATGATATTTGGGCTTTAGGGCATTCAGCCAACATGGATTTGGGTGATGATGATGGAACACAAACGAAGGAAAAGTGTAAAATATCCGATAAAGCCGATTTTCAAATCAGGGGTAGATTGATCTTAAGCTCTGATTCCAATTGATGCAGATGGCGGATCGAGATGCGGGGCAGATACAATAGAGATCTAGAGGAAGGGGGATAGGTCAGGCTTTCACCTGAAAAATTGGTCTCACGCGAAGCTCC